>OY848918.1:18797483-20277037 GCA_963693285.1 Xestospongia muta | reverse complement strand
ATGTGTTGGTCCTTAGATGGTAACTGTTCGTATGTCAGACAGGTGTCTATAGACAATAGAGCAAGTAGGTGATATAGATAGTAATAACTATATACTACATCGGAATGACGAAACTCTACTAACTAAATCAACTGTAACCAAATTATAGTATAGTGTGTAATCTACTAACCTGTTCTTGTGTGACTGCGTTGTTTGGCGGTTGTTATGGCAACTCTGACACGCCCACCATTTTTAATTACTAGGCTAATATAAGTGGGCGGAAGTATCACACACACACAATTACGACTTGTAGAGTTTTGGAAATAGAAAGAACAATGACAGGTGTTTAGATAAACTATTTTGTGTTGGTCAAAAATGTTGTGAAACTTATACGATCATAGTTATGTTCCAAAGATGAGAATTTAGTGTCTAGTTATTAGTTAGTCTTGTATTGTTGCCCACTTTGCGTAAAGTGAACATAGTGTCTATTTGTCCGGCAGGAAATGTATACTTTGTTGTATAAAGGTAGGTTAGGTTTAGGGGGTGGGGATCAGTTTAATACACAAAAAAGTATACATTTCCTGCCGGACAAATAGACACTGCCTAAAGTAAAAATGTTCTGGGGATAGCAACTCAAGAGATTAGTATTAATTTCACATTAAAGAGCAATGTATTAATGTTCACAGTAGCTACCTCAGTATTCAGAACTAAATATCATAAACAACTACACAATTATGTATGACTAATATTGTTGATATAATATATCCTGTTTCAATGTAACAGAACATTGGTTTTTCTATCCACGTGCACTTTGTGTGGTCTGTCTGTTACTTAATAACTATAAAAGTAATGTCATTAGTCATTATTATGTCACAACATTGTATTCTTTCATTAGATTCTTTGGAAGAGGAGATTGTAACATAAATTGTTCTCATTCAATTAGAATTATTCTGACAGTATCATATTTAAGGAACAATCATGTATTTGTTACTATTTCTAGTTATATGTTAATAAGTTTATTAACTAGATCTCCATAATAATAATCATCTCATTGTTCTATTATCATATACTTCTACAGTATACTATCAGTATCATTCATTATACAGGACACATGTATCAATGTGACACTAATTCTCCATGTATACTCTTAGAGAAATCAAACTTGTAACAAGACATTAATACTATACATAATCATGTATATTAAACTGATAGTAATGGTGTTTTAATAGCTGTAATACATTTATATAATATATTTATCATTCTACAGATGGGTCATTTAAGAGGAATTGATTTTTGTCATTTGACACAAATTAAAAGAGTGAAAGATAAACTAAGAAAGAGTGCTTGAAAAGACATTACCCAGATACCTAGTGAAGATATTAATGTATCTTGTGAGCATTGCTGTTAATGCATCTGAAAATGAGGAAGTTGCTGATCATTATCTTGACATTTGGAATTAGACATTCTGTGACACATTCAAGTTTTGGATTATTACTAAGGAATGCAATTAGTGTTTATAATTACAAACACTAAACACTCCCTCAACACTATACAGCTAACAATAGAGTATTCTATCATACTAACAGTATATGACTATATATACTAATATACTATAATATACAGGTAGTGTATATATTGGAAAATTAAATTAGAACTATACACAACAGTACTGGTTTCTTCATAACACTCATAATTAGGAGGACTATGTCAATAAGTCTATTTAACTACATCTCCATAAATGAAAATTCATCTCATTATCTTACTATTAGTACTTCTAGTTATATGTCAATAAGTCTATTAACTAGATCTCCAAAAATGAAAATTCATCTCATTAACATATTATCACATACACCTACAATATACTATCAATATCATTTATTATAAAGGACACATGTATCAATGTGACACTAATTCTTTAGTACATTCTTAGATAATCAAAGTTCTAACAAGAGATCAGTACTACACATAATCATGTATATTGAACTGATAGTAATGTTTTCTTTTTATAGCTGTAACACAATTATATAATATATCCATTATTCCATAGTTATATTTTAATGACAGATAGATCATTTGAAAGAAATATAATTTTTTCATTTGACAGATTAAGTGATTGTCTGAGATATTATTTAACAATATATACATTAGTACATGTTTCCTCATATTTATATGGAATGAGTAAGTTTTTGATTATTACTAAGGAATGCAATCAGCATTTATAATTAAAAATACAAAACACTTCCTCAAGACAGTACAGTTGTTAACACTAGAGTATTCTATTATATTGTATAATAGTACCTGACTACATATAATAATATGTATTACTAGTGGACAATTAAAGTTGAACTATACACAATGGTACTGTTTTCCTCATAAAACAGTCCTAATTAAGAGTACTATCAATAGCTTTTCTTAAGTTTTTTTTTATAGTTTATAGAAATATATATTGTAAAGTCAGTGGAAATACCAGTGTCCTAGTCACTGAGTGTCAATGAAATTAAGAAACACTAAGCAAACACTTGATGGGTACAATCTCATATTTTCATTAATTGTATGGGCCGGAACATTCACACTCATCCTCTAAAATCTGTCATAGAAGTGTGTAAACACTGTACTGGGCAGCTTGAGTGAATTAAAGTTTAATTATTAATATGAATGAAAGTTGCTGTCATAATCAAGCTATGCTACAATTTGCTAATCAAACGTCTTGTATGAGTTCTTAATTTAAAAATTAATAATTAAAATAATTAAAGAATGAATGCATTCAAAATAAACCTATGCTACAGGCTATATAGTGATGTATGAGTAGACAATACAACATTGAGTAAAATAACACAGTCTTTCTGACTTGCAAAGTGGTCATTCATCAGAATTACATGCATTCTTTCCAGTTAATGATGTTTTAGTTAATGTTGTTAACACCAATTGTTTGCCTTAAAAGTTAACAAGACCACACTATTTAGTGTAGTTGTGTGGATAAGTGTATTTCCTTCAATTGACCACTATTCCTAATATCAAGGTGTCTATAGATATACAGGAAGTATGTGACATAATTACTACATTACAATGATGAAACTCTACTAGCTAAATCAACTGTAACCTAATTATAGTAAGATAGAGTATACTGTCTGTCTACTAACTACTACTATAATTATGTAATAAATATACACTCACACTATGTATGTACTGTACACTATATGATCATATATAATCAACATCTGCTTAGTAAAGTCTATCACTCGATAACAACAAAAGTAATGCCTATAGTCATTATTTGTGTGAAAAATTACATTCTTTCATTGGATTCTTTTGTAGAGAAAATTGCAAGAGAAAATTTTCTCATTCTTTTAAAACAATTTTGACACTATGATCTTTACACAACAATCACATATTTTCATTACTTCTAGCTATATTTATTTCAATAACTTTTGTATCTCTATAAATGAAGGCCATCTCATTAATTTTTTATAATATGGTATACTGTATAAGTTTAAGCATATTATGCTTAAACTTCTACAGTATACTGCAGTATCATTGATTAAAAAGAGTAAGTGCTTCAATGTGACACTAATTCTTTCAAATGTTATCTTAGATACTCAAACCTCTAAAAAGACATCAATACTACGTGTAATGGTTTACAACATTTAGTTAATAGTGTTTAGTAGCTATAACAAACTTCTATAATATATTTATTATTTTGTGGTTACATTTAAATGGATGGATAATTTAGAATTAATTTAAGTTTATCATTTGATAAGAAAAAATTGCAAGAGAAATTTTTCTCATTCTTATTTTGACACTATGATCTTTACACAACAATCACATATTTATCATTACTTCTAGCTATATTTATGTCAATAACTTTTATTACTCTATAAATGAAGGCCATATCATTAATTTATTATAATATGGTATACTGTATAAGTTTAAGCATATTATGCTTAAACTTCCACAGTATACTGTCAGTATCATTGATTAAAATGGACAAGTGTTTCAAAGTGACACTAATTCTTTTATACGTTATCTTAGATACTCAAACCTCTAAAAAGACATCAATACTACATGTATGATTTACATAATTAAGTTGATAGTAATGGTGTTTAATACCTGTAACAAATTTGTATAATATATCTATTATTCTGTAGTTATATTTAAATGTATGGATAATTTCGAATTAATTTAATTTTATCATTTGATAAGTGATAATTAGATGTTTGAATAAGACAGTCAGTATGAGAAATTAAAAGGAAGTGATGTCCATGAACCTGTGATGTAGAATTGATCTGTGACTACTTATTATGATATATAATAATACACTATATTTTAAAATTGATCAGAACCTTTCAATTCAAAAATTATTTCTATAATAATCTCTTCATCATGAGTAGAGACAGGTTTATACTTCTAATCATTACATACACAATTAGTCATTTCTTGTTTTCATTAGGTATAAAGGCATCACTCTACAAGTAGCAGTGTTTGACCCATATATGTTTTTATTGAGATTATTAATATAAATTTTACCATATTTGGTATTCTCTTGTCATCATTTCATACATTAATGTTGTTGTTATATTGTTATTTAGTATTTTAGCTTTATATAATAAAGAGGACAACCTGATTGTTGAACACATTCATAAATAATCCATGCATTGATCATAATTATTACTCTTATATTTATGCAATTTTCATTTGATATACTACTATATATACTGGATATAGGCCACCATCCATTTATATTATGTCTTATTTCCTGTCCTGTGTACCTTTCTTTATTTTAAACTAAATTAAGAGTAAAGAAAATATCTTGAACTCAGAATAATAATAGATTTGATATCCTCGAATCATACCAATGTCGTTATCATTTTTCAAATGACATGATATACAAAAACTTTGTACAGTTCTTGGAACACCAGTGTACAACAATTCATTATTTAAAACATTATATAGCATGCATATGCTGTTGTGTTTTAATGGATAATGTCACAATTCACTATAATGTTGATAAATGTCCTGTCATAGCTACTATGAGTATGGTTGTGATAAGAGCCATAGTAAAGTTGTGACAAGTGTACACTCCCTCTCATATATACACTGTATATAACAGTGTATTAATGTATTATGTTAGTCTTATATTTACTTCAGTTGATTGCTATATTGTATGTATAAAAACAGACACAGCTTTATTAGATGTAAACATCATATACTATAATCTATGAAGGAGGATACACTATCCATACTGTTCAATGTGTTGATTTGTTTATTATCATAACTTTACTCACATATCAGCTGCTGTGATGATTGTAGTGTCTATTCATACCTAGCATACGTCATTAGTTAATATTACATTATCATTTTAGCAATGACATAGCTATAGATCTCAAAAAACCCTTGTCACATATCATTAATATAGTTATAGCTTTTAATAATATAAAAAACTGTGTTGCATAACTTGTCAATATTCAATTCTGTAGTAAATATAATTATATAGAGGTATTGATTATTAAGTTATGAGAGTGTTTTACAAGCATATCAATGTAGACACTGCCATATATGGTAATCCCTAGTATTGTTATATATTATGTCATGTCTCTATCTGTCTATCCAAGTCTCTCGGTTTTTGTCTCTCCATCTTTCTCTGTCTGTCTATTTCACATGCTAGAATTGTTGTCATACAGTTGTTGGTAACATTATGTGGATATCATATCTCACAAATGATATCAATTCACTGAGCAACCCTTTTAGTCTCCCCATTTGATGCAAAATCTTTTCCTATTTTCCTAATTAATTGTTTTTATCTGTTGTTATTTATATTTGCTTTTCCATTTAAATCATCAAATGTAGTGTTTGGTTACTGATTCTGTAATAACGCTTTTTTGTAGCACAATTAAAAAATCTTTGCTTTGATTTGCATTTATTTTTAATTTATAAATTTCATTTTTGTTATTATAATACTATATTTAAGTTTATGTGTGGCATACTTTAAACATATTTCTAACACTTAATTAATTATTTCCAAATCACTTTGTAATTATTCTGATCATTAAAGTTATCTAATGCTTAGTAACTAATGTATTTGCATACAAATTTTGCTGAGTTAGGCTTATATTATTAAAACAACTGGTATTCTTATGGCTTGTATTTGAGTGGGTGTTACTCTTTTAAACGGATTGAATGTAATATACATGCAGCTAATGGAGCTCTAATATACTTTTTAATAGTCCATGCATAAAGTAATGTACTACACCATGGCTTGGCTACTAAAATACAAGTATTAGTACAACAGAGAGCCTAGATCGAACTCTAATAATTATTAGTGTAGTTAAGACAAATTATGATAAATCAATATGATAGAAAATATTAAAAATCATTACTTTTCATATAAAATAAATTTGATTTTGAGATCCATTGTACACCTAAAACTCCTTTCTTCTACCATTGTTAATAAAAATAAAAACTTATATAAATATCATAAATTGAGTGACTGACAGAGAAAATGAAAACTTCTGATTACCAACAATAACAATTTCCTTAAAACTTTCTCATATTGCTGAGTCAATAGATCCTTTTTCACATTTATCACAAATGAAATAAAATAAGTGACTTAATAAAATTATTACTATTTTGTTCAGTGTAGTATGCTATAAACATATTACTGTATTGAACATGTAATTTCATGGCATTTTCAATTGGTAACTAATCAATCCACATTCCATAATAGAGTGTAATTGTCTTCATATAAAGAAATTCTACAGCTTTAGCTTGGTAGTCATTTGGTAGTGCTAGATGGTGCCCCCTCTGTTATGACTTTAAAAGGACAGATAAAAATTGATGATTTAGTCTTTACAACCATATTCTGTTTATATAAGGTTTTTAAAGTATTAAAATAAAAGTAAATTCAAAATAAACTATATTGAAATATAAGAACTTAATATAGGAATCTGTTATCTAAACAAGTGTATTACAAAAAAACATATATTATACAAAAATGGCATAACTCATAAATTTCAAAGAAACTAAATACAATTAATAACAACACGGATTAAGATATCTATATTTAAATAATAGATGATGTAACAATTGTTATACTATAAATCAACAATCATTACTTATTTAAAATTAATACTAAAGAATAAAACTTAAAGTTATTACTAGATCAAAAACAAAAAAAGGTGAAATGAAAAACTTATTAAAGTGGTTAATGTCAAAACATTTAGGTAATAACTTAATGTCCTTATTAGGCTTTGTCTTCCTATGAAATGTTGCTAGTGATAGATATTTCCTACCAACATAATTTTATTCTAAATATAAGCTACACTAATCACAAAATAACGTATCTAAATTAGTTTATTTCTTTATAGACAAAACCAAGGCAGAACATGTTGAAAATGTTCATCTATAACAGACTGAAAATTGTTTTCTCAAGAATCTAATAATTTTCCACAAGTAAAAGGCTGCTTTCTAATGCTAAATTAAGTATGACATCTCAATTCTTCAGTCTTTTATATGATAAAAATCAGGTCCTTCACACCAAGTGATTAAAATAAACTTAAGATTGTTTTACAATCAAAATATTATTTCTTGTCCATATACAATAATAATATTTGTACTTTCTAATATATCAACTAAACATTCATTCCAACATTCATTTCAACTAATAACAATCAGATTTGCAATGCCAACTGAAATTACCACATTTATTTTTATAATATCAAATAGATAAATGTTCACCATTATACCATTTGCAATAAAAAGAGTTGGCATTAGCTTTTCTTAAATGACATTAAAAGACTAGAAAAGGTCACTACAATTACCATTATTGCTAAACCCTGTACTTTTTATGAGAATAATTTAACTGAAACATTCAGTAGAACACAAAGCTAGTTTATCTGAGCATGTGCCAACTACAAAAAGTATGAGTTGTTTTTATCTTCTTCAGTAATGTACACAACATACAATCATTCTGTTATACAATGTCTCTAAATGATTGTCTGTCTCATCTAATTTCTGTGACTTGATTTGACACTGGTGGAAAATATTACATTTAGAGTTGTCTTGTCAGCTCTTTGATAATTTCATAACGAAGCTCAAGGTTATTCATTTTTGTTTTTATTTCCTTTATGTTTGCTTAGGTATAATATAACCGTCTACAATAGGCATATCTAATAACCAGAACAATGTGCTTCACTACCATTTGACTGACTTATCAGGAAATTCATAGTAACTTTTCATTTGGTCAAGTTTATGGATACCCAACATAATATTCATTGTACTCAGCAACAACCATTTTTTATTCCTCAGATGTTCTTCTGTATTATAGGAAGGAATTAGTTTATAGCTGACATTATTGTATGGGATTAACATAGACTGAATTTCAATAACTTCTTTGAATATTAGGTTAAAAACATTTTCATATTTCTTTTGTCCATCCATCTAAGGATGATATTTTAATCTTATTTATTATGATTGTATTGTATCTCTCATGTCCTTATTAATGACTGTTATTTGTTTAGGCAACCTTTTTTCTTGAAAAAAATTGCATGTGTGAATAATATTCCAAATTTATCAAGTTCATAGACTAGTGGTATGTTTGTATACAACTTGTCAATGTACAGGTCATGTCCTTTCCTTTCAAGTATTCTGGTAATGAAAAAACTACATTGGTAGTGTGAGATAAAGTATGCTGTTGTATTAGTGGTGCTTTTTGCCTGAGTAAGCCAACATATTGTGCGTATAGCCTGCATGATTTGTTACCAGCAAGTAATGCACTTTTATCCCCCATTGGCCTTTATATCTTCTGTAGTTACTGGTATCAAGTTTCAACACACTGAGAGCAGTTTAGTTTACCTTGCTAGTTTTTATGATGCAAATTCATTAGTCCTGTGAACTAGAAACAGACATACAGCTTTAATAAACATTAAATTGAAGCATTATAAAGGTGTCAGTCTTTCAGATTGTGGAATAGTTGGTCATAGAGTTTGGTAAATGATGGTTCTACTTGAATTTTGTATACTGTATAATAGCTGGTACATACAATGTCTAATTAACCATAAAAATATCCTTGATGTTTTTAAATTCTTTTCTTATGATAGATGTATTTCTTGTTGGATCTATGAAACGAATACTTCAACTTAGTATTATCTTAAAAATAACTCTACATAACTAATATTATAGCTTAATGTTAAGTGACATTAATATTACTGCTCTAAACTGTTGCAGTAATTTTGTTAAAAATAATATAATAGCCCTTTATTTAATAAATACATGTATCGCCTGTGTCAACTCTTCATTTAAAAAATATGGGTCATCTTTACACAAAAATGGAAAATTGGAAAATTTATAATTTCTTCAATTCAAGATATTTCTTACTTTCTTTTTGTTGTTGTTTTATTGAGACACTTTATTCATGACATCTTTAAAGACTTAATTGTCTTTTATCTGACATTATTGACATGGAGCATTTTATTATTCAGAAGTGCCTCCTGTTGTGTTGTGATTGTCATAAAGAAAGATGATAACAAACACAATCACATAGTTAGCACTTGTTTAGATGAATTTATGACCTCTATGTGATGCATAGTAAAGTGAAATTATTACAGTGACCACTATTATAAAGCAATATATTTAACTTAAACGGACTAGTATATGATCAGTAAAGTCAAAGTTAAGTAGACTTTCTAGTAATAATATATCATATTACTTTGCCTCTAACATAACCTAAAGTGGCAACATGATGATTCATGATGTAATATCATTCCTAAGAATTTAAATGCAAGACATTTCACTAACCAATTCTTAAAACACAAGTAATTAATAAAGTTCATAAGAATTAAAAATGATGTATCATACCTTAATATTTTTACATTATTTTGTCCGCTAAGTCATGTCAATTTAAACTATCATCTCATAAATATCTAAAAAATTGTGAAGATGATAAAGTTGAAGTTGCAGAGTGTGTAAGAGTGACTGATTTCAATTCATAGTAATACTATACACACAGTTTTTATTATCTTTGTTAAACTGATTAATTAATTTGTTTACTTTAAATTATAAATGCTGTATTTATTATTCTGATGAGGTCCCTCTATGAAATCAAGAATATATAATCATAGAATATCTATATTTATATGACATTCTATTATACATACATACATTAATACATTTATATGGAGATATCTACAGCTACCATAATCTGGTCATAAAGCTAAGTATCTGTATTAGCAGATACATTAATACTAAGACTAATGTATCCTATATTGAAATACATTAAATTAACACAATTCACAGACAGATGAAGTCACATATTTTTAAATATGTTGTATATAATCACTAAGTTGACTGTAGGTATCTGGTGCTAATACTTGAAAAAGATTGAGACCTAGAGCTTGTAATTAAATGAGTACTTACAGTCATGTATCATAAGTAGCACCAACAGCTATTTTTATCTTTAATCATGAATACTCAGCTGAGTAATGCACTGAGAAAGGAGAATGTCTAGTTAAAATTCAAAAATAGCACAAACTTGATTCATCTCCACTTTCATTGTGTCTGGAACCATTCATCTTTGGAGATGTAGACAGCTAGCAATGGATGCAATCAACCTTTAATAAATTCACATGGAGTTTTAGAGTGGGAATATTTAGTATATATACTATTTGCACATTACTCATGAAGACTTCATTAAGTACTCAGGTCAATAATTATTTTGTGTATTACTGTAATTAGGAGACTTTGCAATATCTATAACAATGACCAAATTCCATATTGTTCTGTTCATAGACTAACTATAAGAGACTATTGATGTATAGCAGAGACTATATACTGAAGTTGCTTTAGTGACTCTACCAGATAATGTGATACTGTAAATAACATGGTGTATATAGACAAAAAAACACTGTAGAAAACTAAGAGAGAAATCAGAGTCTCCAAGAGAGTTTGTAAGATGAGCTTAGACAAAATATATGTGACAGTAGATGCAAAAAGAGCACCAAAGTCGGGATTTACACATTTTTAGTTATTGTATAGGCAGGAATGTGCGTTGTCTTGGCTACTGAATGGCGTTTGTCCCATAAGATTCAGACGTTGCGTTTTGTAGTTACGCTACATTAAAGTCGGTTACTTAGAGATAGCGTTTTTGTAGAAAAAAGGCATTTTTTAACTTTCCGTATATTCGTTTGTTTATGTGAAATCACATGACTTTACCGCAATACCTCGTGTGATGGTTTATACTAAAAGATACTAAGAAAAGCTCGTCTCTCTTGAAAGTTACCTACCTTAGTGCACGGAAGGTACTGTTAAAAGTTGCAATAGTCATAAAAGAATATGGAGTTCACTGATTTTGTTCATGTGAAGAGTATGTTGGTGGCGCTTTTTGCTAATTTTGTACAAAGGTGAGTTTTATTTTGAAAAGTATACAGTAAGTTCTCTATGTTTAGATATAAGGCTGTATGTCTAGACAAGTAATTGATGATTTAGAGTATGACTCATGTGGAGGCTAAACAAGTTGAAATCTCTTGCTATTCGGTGGTTCTTAAAAGAACCGTTTAAATAATAAATAGACAGAATGTAAGTGTTGAATTAATTATCTTCTGGTTGTTTGCATGAACGACGATTGTGTCCAGCTCTGCCACACTTACTACATTGTCTTGTTCTTTTAGTAGGTGGAGCATCTAATAGAGGAGGAGATGGACTTCGAGATGGATAATGAGATAGTGGAATAGTACAAGAGGTTATTGGAACGGTTGGTGAAGTTGTTGACGCTTGAGGATGATCTGATGGTATAGGACATGTCAAATCCATAGATCTCTCAGTGCAAAATGGGCGAATTTTTTCGTAGAGATACAGTTGTCTCTCAGGAGATAACCGTCATGTCTGAAGTAATGGTGGAAGGTCAGAGATACTAGGTTGCCACAAAGGATATACACACATATCCAGTTTTGTCTCTTCACTGTCACTGTATAATTTGCAGAGATGACAACTCCTGGATGATCTGCTAAAAATTTAAATTGATGGAACCTTTTGATATTTGGTATTTTCTTGAAGTTAGGAGAGAGATATGTCTGTCAGTCGTAAGTTGGTATGGGAACTTGGCCCTCTTGTGTACCAACTAATCTTGCATGGTTGATATAGCCAGACTTGTTCAATACATCCACAATATCACTGAGACATTCTACATGTGTTCTCCGATAACGCTGCTTTACTAAGCCAAAACATGAGTCATGAGTGAACTTAGTGTGTCCAACCACCATGAATTGCATAGTAATGGAACGACTTAAGCCGACCATGATTCTCCATTGAAGGTACTATTAAAATGATAGCAATAGTTAACATTAATTATCATAATTATTTGAGACACACCTGCATAATGGTGGTGTTCTTATTTTGTCCAACACAGTTATCAGCATGTAATTGTTGAGTAATTTCTCCTAAACTGAGATTGAAGAAATAATCATGTAGCAAGCTTGCGACAATATTATACCCTTTTCCTGTGTCAACAGCTTCATCTATGAGATAGTTAACCTATGTTCAAGAGTAAGAATAATTTAGTAAGAAATTTTCAAATCTCTGATAATACCTGCCTAGGTGACCCTTCAGAACAAATTCTCAAATGCTACATTTTCTGGATGTGAGAAAGTAGATGGGTCCTGGTGGGAGAGGATTGGAAGGATAATGAACCTGTTGAGCGAAGTCAAAACTTGTATGTACGGTGATATCCAAAGAGCAGGGAGAAAAGGGAGATCCAATCAGAGGAGGACAGTAATTACCGTCTGGAGATGTAAATATCCTTTTCAGGTCTTCCCTGCTCTGAGTACATTGGAGTTCGTAGTGTGATCTCTCTTTTGTCGCTATTTCTAAATGAGCTATGGCTTGTTGGAGTGCCTATTAAAGGTAAGTAAACCTATACAATAAAAAATTTAAAAGTTTACTTGTTGTTTCACACTCTCAGATAGATTAGTTGTGCCACTGATAGCTCTGTTGTTTCTCTGGCACAGCCAGCAAAGGTCAAATTTTGGTTTGGTGATGATAATGTGAGAGAGAAACTTTCTCCAAATTTTACAGAAGCTGTGGTAACCCACAGTGCAAATATCAAAAGACCTACTGGCTTCAATGTACTCCATTCAGACTGATTGTTTGGTTGTTTGTGTTGGTACTAGTTGAATGTCCATTCTTTTAAATCCAGGTATTTGACCTGGAAGGAGTATTCCATTAGCCTCTGTGTAGTTTTTAATGTAAATCACAGTGTGGATGAGCTCATGGGTTGTAAAGCCATTGTGTGGTCTACGATTACAATTTCCATGTGTCCTCGAGGTAAGTCCATCATTTTCATAAGACACCTGGATATTATCTAATCTCCTCTTTCCTATTCCATGTAGAAAAAGGAAGGTGGTTCGGCATACTGGAATGCCATGATGGTAATAGGACAATCTTGTCTTCTTTTGAATAGAAGATTTCTAATGGCTACATTGAACTGTAGAAGAATGAGAGTTTGTAGCCATTATTTGTCCTAAAAGGACGAGGTCCAGTGAAGTGTGATCCAAGTCTCGACATTGGCTACAGATGCTTTGTAAATGTTCTGCTGAAAAGGCTTTGTTACAGGGACCTCTGAAGTACAAGGTACATTCACATCCAGTTCCTAAAAAGTTCACTACCTTATCTTCTTCCTCTCTGTAGCTTCAACAATCACCTCTTCCTCGTTTTAAGTTAACAAGTTCTCTCCTTCATAAAAATGCTCTAATGGTATGAATAATACTTTAACTACATGATAGTTCTGTTACCTTCATAGTCAGAGGTAGTGCTGTGATCATCACTAATTACTAGGTCTTTAGAGTCATTTTCAATGATGCCATCTCCTATAATAGCTCTAATCTGGGAATGGTTTTCACAATCATAATCATATTCATCCTTATCACCTATAAAGTTATTCATAGTTTTTGTATCCATTTTTGTCAATCTTACTGGGAGGTTCTGGGTCCTCCTCTTCCTGCGATTCATCAAAGAAGTCTTGGATTAAAAGCTTCGAGTAGTGCCTGGTCGCTATCGATAAGATGTGATGAACAAAGTTCGTTGAGAGCCTTACCAATGGAGGCTTTCTTGCTATTCATTTTCAAAAAGAATGCAGCTATAAAATTGCTTTCGTCTGGAGTAGCGTTGCCATAGAGAATTTGGCGTAAATCAGATTATTAATTGAATATTAATCGCGTCATTTATCTTTCATTTAAACGCGAGCAGAACAAAGACAGCAAAAGTTACCATAACTCAAGAACCAGGTCGTGTTTAGTGGCAAACGACATATCAATTTGTAGCTTGAAGATTGTAGAATTTAGCATGACAAAAATCAAAATTTCGATAATATAAATATTTTTGTGGTATTTTAGGCTGTACTCGAAAATACATAATAGCGACTTTGGTGCTTTTTCGCATCTACGATCACAATATGTGCTTATATATAGAAGCATTTAATGTAAACAGACCCAGTATTATTAATTATACTTCAAAATTTATTATCAAGCAAAAACATTAATTTATAACATTAAAGGAAAAAAGTTAAATCAATTATATATGTATGGTCTTCAAGAAATTAACGGACTCACAAATAGTATTGTCTCGTCATTGATAGTGTAAGTGCAAGATAGAGCAATCCCAATAATGTTTTCTATTGGTACAAACTGGTTGTCTGAACAGAACTCATAAGTTGAGTTACAATACACCTCATAAGGTTTACCAAAGTAATATACGGCTGTTCTTTCTTGCGGCTAAAATCAGTCTCTTTAATGGAATCATCACTAGATGAGTCATACAAACTGATAGAAGAGCTATCATCCACATTGTGCTTCTGGAATTGTGATACATTACACCAGATTCCTGAGTGACAGTATAATCGTCAATGTTGCTTGTAAGTTTTCAATGAGAGTCTTTTAAAACAATCTCCACAAAGCATGAAACTTGTAGTCTTAGACTGTCTTAATCTCTGAGACATTTTAGAACAAAGTAATCAAGATACCTCTCTTCCACTGTTGTAGTGATCACGTGATAACGTAGCTGAAAGGCGCAGAATCTCTACACAGTTTTATCTCGTTCTCTCTGGCTCTAGATGTTAGAAGATGGCCTATTCTTTCCATCAGCATCAACCTAGTCCTAGCTGTTTCGATCAACTCAATCATAATTACTATGATGAGTATCTTGAGAGCCTGTCATCGAGCTCTTCTAACTGTCACAGTACCGAATATGGTGACTCAAGTCCTGTCATAATTCCTCCTACACCTCCAAGAATAGCAGTGAACAGTCGATTGAACCTACTCTCTCGTTTCGAAGATGCCATTGGTCCATCTCAATTACTTTCTTGGACAAATGTTAGCGCTTCTTTAAAAAAAAGATAACAATGTTAAAGCTAGTGCCAAAGTTACTACTAGTCAAATCCAAACTGACAATACCATACTGGGTAAAGCTTCAACTGAAATAACTCCCTACCATACTAAAACTGAGTCAGCATCAAGAATTTCTTTGAAATGTAATCAAAAAACTCAAGGTAGTACTAAAGTTAAGGAATCTCCTGTTGTCCATAACTTCATTGATAATGAACAGACAGGTAAATTGTCAAATTGTACACTTTTTATGTTATTTTTTTGTAGCAATGGACAAAATTTTGCAAGAGTTTAAGAATTCAGAAAAAAGGTTACAGACACGTATTTGAGGAATTGGAAGGTGGATTTGGACAACGTCATGGTTCTACTACAATTTAAAAAAAAGAAAGATTTCACCTCCAGCTGAAGTAAGTTATTTTGATGTGCTGATGAGGCAAAATGAGAAATTTAACAGCTTTTATAATACAACCACATAGCTAATTTGTGGTCTATGATAATCTCAATTTCTCGTTAGGCTTTTTAGTTGACTTAGGTATCATAAATGTTTTATTCAGAAAGAATACTGTATACTAGCCTTATGCTTTAGGGTGTGAAATGTTTTTGGTATGGGGCTAAACTTGAAAATAAATATATTACAGTACATTATTATGTGTACAGTCAATTGATTGTGTATATCTTAACAAAGAGTACACTGTAATTTGTGTCAAGAATCTCAAGACACTTCCCTTCGTCCTATTATAAACTAATAGTACGGTCGAAAAGTCTGCTCACTAGTGTAAACTATGATTAATTTTTACAGTGATAGGCAAATAATTATAGTAATATTATTGTGACAATATTGTATGTGTAACACTGTTAGTATATATGACCCACCCACATATCATGTTATAGTAACTTTTATTATCTAGGATTGTGTATGCAAAACATATTTAGCTTCATATGAAGTAGATGAGAACCTTGAATGGAACTTTAAGTATGACTAACATTACCTTTACTTGTAACACTATCTCTGTATACTTGTTGTAGTAAGAAAATAAGTGATAAAGAAAATCAAATGATAACAAAGAAATTAGTAGGAGAAGTGAAATCTCGTTTTCCTGCTGTAGCCACTTCAGTTATTAATGGTTAGTAATATTATCAACCTGAAAAACATATTGTCATATCTGATGAAATTATGAATGTTATGTATAATATAATGTGTGCATTATTAAGTATTTTATTAAATATGGTTGTACCATATTAATCACCATTATGATCCTTTTATAGATGCTACTAAAACTTATTTTTCAAGTTGTCACACTAAGGCAAAGCTAATAAATTCAGGAAAGTATTCTAATAAGTGTGGAAAACAGAGAAGAAGAAACAGGATAACTACAGTAAGTAGTTCATATTAATTAATACTATTGCAATTTCCAATATAGGAAATGATATTAATAATGATAGTGTAAATACCTATGGATTTTTCCTTTTGTTTCAAACGCTGTTTTTTAATAGAAGCTACAACGAAGACTTACTGAATATGATCAAATAGCTGGTCTATCTGATGCTACTAAAGCAAATTGGAGAGTTTGTTTCACTGGTGATATAATGATCTCAGAAGAGAGTGATTAAAATGAAGATTACCAGTTTATTATCCCTACTCTTTCCTGGAGAGGAAAAAGTCTAACAAAATAACTGTATGCTATGGACAAAAAATCTACCAAAAATTATTCAGTAAGAAGTAAACGTTATGACTTAAAATGAAGGAAGGTCTTTCTTCTGATAGACTGAAACCAGCTGGTTATTTCGAATGTGCTTTTCAGCATTGATTGCAATGACAGTAGTTATTCAATAATTAATTTTTTGTGTCATTTAAAAGTTATGTTATGTGGTATATCATGTCCATGAAGTGTTGGTTTGTTGAGAGTATTCTGATTATTTTATTTATTGTTTAAGTTCTTTATGTGACAATGACATTATCTTTGTGATTTACATAACATTTCCTTTTTTGAGAATATCATAATGGAAATGTATTTAATTTTCTAGTGATTACTTGATGTTTTTGGATTTGTTGTATTTGTAAATAATTATTAACTTCAATGGAAACATTAAAGTTTCTTTAGTAAGCACAAATAAAAATTTGGTGTTTTCAAGTGTTTCTATATGGTGGGAAACTTGCTCTTCACATGTGTTTCTTATCAAAAAAATCTTTATGATGATTCCTTAGTTTGGTAACACCAGAAAGATAACAGGATACTTGACATTTTAAAAACATTTCCAGATGTTTCATGATGCAGAAACATATTAATTATTACACTGTAACTCTCTATGTGTATCTCTATCTAATAGTGACAGGAAAACATGGTTTAAATAAGCCTTTTTTAAAGAAAACATAGCAAAGCAAAATGGTTTACAAAAATTAACATAATATCATAAAAAAGGGCAATGTTAAGAAATTAGTTACAAGATTTATTGGAAAAAAATACTCAAAGAAATAAATGTAACATAGTCAAATTAAAGCAAAATCAGAAAAAAACAATATCATTAATTTTAAACTAGTACAAATATAGACATCAATAAACTATAGAAAAAAATTTAAAGAAGCAAAATGTTCAATGTCGGACAAAGTCCTTTTTACGAAGATATTTGGCACGTACATCTGGTTTAGCTAGAAACTCTCTCATTTTCATTGCAGTAGAATTGTGTGCTACTATAGGGCTTTCTACTGCAGCAATAACAATCTCCCAAGTCACATCAGTGGGCATCGTGTCTACCCAACTGTAGATTACAGTCATAAGCTTATTTCCATTATCTTCTGGGCTATTACTACAACCTTGTAAGACACTACGTTCAACTTCAAGGGCTTGACCAATCTTTTTCCATTCATACTTTATATCAGATAGTAGACCAAGGACATCATTAATGCTGGGTTCCTTCTTAAGGACTCCTGATATATCTATAATAAGAGAAAAATAAATTATAAGTGTATAGTTTATAACTGAAAATCAGTGCTGGCATACTAAATCTTAACATTAACATGATGTGCTTGTATCCCTATCAATACTAAAGAAACATGAAAGTCCTGTTTATAACCATGCAAAATTCACTGGTACATCTCCTCCATTAACTATTGTACTAATATGGGCATCAATGTTTACATACACAGTAGTAACCCAAGTTGAGATCATGTATGTGTCTTATTAGATTAATCTATTCACAGTAAAGCACAATAAAAGCAAAGGAGTAAAATAAGTCTAGATGGTGTCAACTAAATGATCTTACCAAGTTCACTCTTAACTGCAGTAGCAGCAGGAGCAGCATTTTCATCAATCCAGGGAAGCTGTCGTGCTCGATTAATATCTTTTGTTGACATGCCATCTTTACAGCAAGTAAGTATCTTCTTGTCTTCATCTGGACGACACAGATGGTTTGCCGAAGGTGAACAAATAGAGCAAAGAAAACATTCCTGAGGCATTGAGAGAATTGGCTTGTATTGAAATTTCTTCACTACATCTTTGATTGCTTTGAGAATAGCATCTTTGATAGTAGAGCACTTTGTTGGAGGACCAGAATAGTATACCTCCATCCAGTAGATAGCATCGACAAGTAAAACTGCTCCACCAAGACCAATACATGTTAAGCGAATAGCATTACGATATTGCATGTCAGATTCTGATGGTTGATGAAGGTTAAAATGTGGTGTGACATGTCGTTTAAGGAGACCCACAACTAAAGCAGGAAAAAGACCTTGAGGAATTGGCCTTGCATCCCAAGTGAAAACAAAACAATCAATGCTTTTATTAAATGGACCTCTAATAATCTCTAAACATGAGGTTGTGGGTAAAACACTTGGTAGAAAAAACTTGCCTTTTTCAGGCAATGGAGCAATCACAAATATATCCTCCATTAACATTAGAAAGTCGTCTGGAGTAAAATCAGGTGAAAAACCATCAGGAAGACGATCTAGCAGCTCACGTGTAAAAATGCCTTCATGCTTGAGTTGACTATGAGCATTAACTGGAAGAACTATATTCATTTCCTCTAATTGGATAACAGCATCAGCAAAAGAAATGCTGACTACTTCTGAGAGCTTATTAAAAAGGGGTTGAGGGTGGAGGAAAACCACATTGGGCAATACAGCCGGAAAATACAAGAAAATGGTTATGTCGTGATAGTACAGTAACGAAGCTTCGATGTCTTTCTGATCCATCTCAAGAGTCATCCCTATTCTTAAGCATTCCCTTTTACTGATGACCATTGATTTGGTAATTTTCTGAAGGCCCTCTAACTCAAGCTTAAACAAGAACCATCGTGCTGGAATTTCTGCTTCAATGTAAGATTGGCTTACAATTGTACGAATTCTTTCTGCAATTTTCATTTCAAGCTCACCTCTGGCTGTTGTGTTGACAGGAAATATTATCTCTTTTTTGGCTTCACAGTAATTTCTACGCACACCTTTGTATTGATTTAAGGTAGACCACAAACGAGCATTCTTTTGCTCCAATGACTCGCCCACGCATTCCGTTACTTTATCAAAAAACGTACCAAGAACAAGAAAGCAAGGCTCTGAATGTGAAAACTTAATGTGAATTTTGCGCAAATCAGGCTGATTTATGAACGTTAATGAACGAAAGGAAGACTCAAGTAGTTGTAAATTGGTAATTTCGCGCTCTACAGGGGCTCCAATCTGTCGACCATTAAAGCTAAAAAAAAATTTTGGCTTATCTTCAAGCTTCTCGTTTAGCTTTTGTGTGAGAATATTAACTGGACTATAGCGTAATATTGCGGGAGCAATATCCAAAAAGGCTGCTTGTCCACCTGAATCCACACAGTAAATCCAATGAGAGTTGAATAGCTCAGGAGATTCTTTTACAGTAGGCATGATCTCAGCAATCTCATTTACTGTTTGAGCTACAGGTGGAGGTGTCGGCTTTGAAGGAGAAACTGAGGTGACTTCATTGAGGTCTGGTGGTGTTTCTTCTTGTGAACCATCATCATCAGATGAACTGTTGCTATCCTCATGTTGTGTAGTAGAATCAACAGGAGAAGATGG
The DNA here is from genome assembly GCA_963693285.1 of Xestospongia muta. Classification (NCBI taxonomy): domain Eukaryota; kingdom Metazoa; phylum Porifera; class Demospongiae; order Haplosclerida; family Petrosiidae; genus Xestospongia; species Xestospongia muta. The sequence continues at coordinate 20,256,664 of OY848918.1, read as the reverse complement.
GACTCCAATTTTAATAGCTTTGGCAATCATACGTTTTACATATGGAGTATTAATTTCTTCCCAAAATTGACTTGTAAAGGAAGAATCAGTTGACTCACTTCCTGCAATGAGACTTGCAGTCTCTATTCTTCTTACTTCAGGAGCAGTGGCTACAGACGTGCTATGATGAAGGGTAGGTGGTGGGAGATTTAATAAAAGTTTCATGATAGATGATTTTCCTGTCCCAGGAGCTCCAGACAGTGATAACTTTGAGTATTTGCATCGAATTCGGCCTTCTTTGAGTGCCTTGTGAAGTAAACCAGTATAATCTATAAAGTAAAAGAGGAAAATTATAATATAACTATTGCTGTGATACTGTATAACACTATATGGTAGCCTTCATATTGGTACAGTAATACTGGCACACTCATGATTAAGGATTGCTTTGTCAACTGGTATGAATGTATGATGTCATAATATTATACTGTATGAGTCTCTGTAGTTTATAATTTGATGAATGGAATGTTAATTATCTTCAAAGACATGTTATGATATTAATCTGTTTATTATAACTGACATATCTTTAGAAGTCAAAACAATGATGTCTTAATAACTTTCAATAAGTTTCCAAACAATATCAGTAGTTAATAATTTGTTTGATCTATTATTAATACAGTACATTTCATATGACTACTTTCAATGTAATTTATACATACATATGTTACTAGTGAAGTCAAGACAAGTGTTTGATCATAGTACTGAGTGGTTGCTTGTAATCCTTGATTATCAGTTTGTACAGATTGTATAGTCATGTATAAAGTGACACTGTTATTACTAGCAGTATAAAATCATGTTACTAGGTTACATTATTATCATTGTATTGACATTTATTGTAAGTACATTCTAATGTACAGAAAGTAACAATGAACTACATTAGTATAGAACTATACACTGACCATGTAGTGACTTGTCAATTAGTTGTAGGATTTTCTCTTTATTGACATCATTAGGTTTTACCATGTCAGCAGGTGTTTTGCCATTATTATTCTTTATGGTGGCATCTGCACCACATAACAGTAATATTTCAACACATTCTACATTCCCTCTACTGCAGGCAATATGTAAGGGGCTATATCCAACCTATGTGATAAAAGAAATTATAGTAAGTGGAACATGAAAGACTTTTGTATTATAGCATTATAAGATAGTCATTACTATAATTATGTAATAAAACATAATGTAGGGAATATACTAAATTGATATAATGCTAACATTAATGTTGTTCCAGTCATATAATTACAATTGTCTAACATATGATGATGTATACTATGTGTTATGATTGTAATAAGCACTGTATATGAATTCAACATTGATAATATCTGTTATTTGTTATTAAAATTATCTATAATAAACATATCTTATGATAGAGCTTGAGTAGTAGAAAGGGGATTCAAAAACATCTTAAAAATTACAATGTATACAGTTTTCACACATATACTGTACAATACTAGACTTCAAGGAAGTGCATCATTTATTGTAGTTAAAACATTCAATGTAAACTATTTACAGTAATGTATAAAAGTATAATGCTACAAAGGAGTGTACCATAAAATAAATTAAATTAGCACACTAAATATCTAGTTGGGACAATACTGAATGAACTACTTTGTAAGTGATGTCTACAGTTAATTATGTTGACCACTGGCAGTAGAAATCAGTTATTATTACAACAGAGATATCATAATAGTTATATAAAAGTTAGGAATAATACAAGCAATAGTTTGTAAACATTCATTCATATGTCATGTTGTTATAAGTCACTAACAAACAGAAGAATCTATTATACGAGTAAAATTTTTCTGTCAATGTAAATATCAGAGCATATTCTACAATTACTAAACAGTATCTTAGTATATTCACTATCACTTAGAATGTCAAACCATTTAACTTATATCATGTAATAAACATAGTGATGACACTGACTATAATTATAGTTTAATGCTAGGGTTATAGTAATGACAACATATTTAATTAATGGAAATACTCACATTGTCAATGGGATCCAGTGATGCACCAGCTTTAATTAGTATATGAGCTATCTCAGAATGGCCATAGTAAGCAGCCAAGTGAAGAGGAGTTCTCTTGAACTACATAAAGGATATGTTGGTATTTATGATCAATTCACTTTATAATATAAAGCTATATCTAATGATACAATACAAAGGATAGATAAAATAATTCATTATCTTATTACTAATATGTATAGAGAGGTTAATACTCTAAAAACAATTGTGATGAGGTTATGATAATGGTTAATTAAAATTGAATGTAATTAACTAATGGTTTTTACATTTCTACATTTTTTAGATTTCACTCCAAAAACATGTAATTGTTCATTAATTGTCATGTAGACACTGAGATCATGTTTTGTAATTAGAACTGTATATAAATCAAAATTTTACAACTTTTATAGCTTTAGACACCTCTCATATGTAAAATAGATCATGTAAGTGTATACTATATGTCAGTAAAATAGTGCTTATCAAGCAAAAGGATGTACTCTACAAGCCATAAATGTATTCTTGAGGTAATCAGGATATAAGCTGGGACTAATGTGATAAGTGTAGAAAATATGAACAAATAAGAGATACACTCATGATAGTTACGTAATATAAGGTATATATCTTATTATAGAGATCACATTCTATATAATGCCCTACTTTGTCAGTTGGTTGTTATTGGCAAAATTTCATTTGTCAATCAGTTTTAAGTATGTTCATTTATTATTCACAGTATGTATTTGTTGATATATAGTATCAATAATTATTAAGGAAATTATATCATATAAATATACTCTTCATTAGGGAAGTAAAGAGACTCTATTTACAACATGTACCAGTCATCAAACAATGACACTGACTAGACATATGACTTAGTGACTATCATAGTTATCTTTATCTGATGACAACAATGAAGACAGTACAACATACATTACAAATCACTGGTACATCATACTTATAGACTGAGTGTAAAAACACTGCCATGTATTAGAAACTATAACTTAACATATAAAAACTTTGTTATATTATTTCCTTGTATAATTGTAGAGATAGTTGGTGTTACTAGAGTAACTGTTATATAACATTCTAAGCTTATGTTTATATATAGTATTAGAATCATGACAAGAAGCTGTTAACATAATCATTTACAATGTAATATCAATATATTTTACTAAGCCTGTATGTGAGGGCTGTCATTACAGGTTTACAAAGCTCTATTAAGCTATACGTTTGTCATTTCACTAATCCATTATCAATGTATTCATTAACTGGACATTAGAAGTGATGACTCTTTGCTACAATCACTCGTAAAAAGCAATTATTATATAATACAAAAGGTTTCCATATTTTCTGAGTCAACAAGTAATGTGTATTAAATGGGAATTCATTCCGACCACACAATTTGTCATTGTAAATGAGGTTTCCATTATTCAGGAGTACAATATTCCACTGTACTGATACTGATAGACTTACATGTACTTAATATGACATTTGTTATGTTATTTGACAAAAATACACATACTGTACCATATAGCTGGGTTTTTTCGAGGAGGGGGGGGGGGGGGGATTTTCATGGTTTTTTGTGGTTGAGAAACAAACCACAAAATATTTACCCACGAAAGTTAATTAGATGAAATGTGCCACACCCATTCGTGCAAACACGTGGTTGCATGCACATTCTCACATTGTTGATCAGCAAGTCTTAGATTCAGTATGACCTTATTTTGATACTTCAAGAGGGAAAAGAACAACCTACAGATCCTCATGCCCCTTTAGCACAATTGTGTCATCAACTTTGATTGCAGCTGCCAACTCGTGTCTCTTTGGCACACAAGTTGTTCTCCAAACTTAGCATCCCAGATCCCTTTGTACTGGTGGTAGCCTCGTATTATGGCTTGAATTTCGAAGCACGCCATTTGTACACCTCATGTGTAAGGTGATGTGGTTTGGAGTAGATCGCTTGACCACAAAATTTTTACCATGAACTAAAAAAAGTTGACGTTTACGAAAATTTTGCCCCCTCCCCAAAAAAACCGCTATACCATAGTAAAATATTTTCAATAAACTATTTTGTATATGTGGTTGATGGGCAATTTTTTGTACAATCATGCTAAAAAATTGGTATCCAGGTACTTTCATTATTGTTCTTCCTGGATACATGTATAGTATACATTCAGTATATAATACATGCATACAATCATCAATCAAAATGTTTTTGAGCAACATGTGTAATTTTCCCAAATTTGGACACATATAATATATTCTCTAAATTCCTATGATTGATGTATAATTATAATGTTTGCTATTCATTCATGAGGGAATTATTAGGTGTGTATCATGTAACTCATTAATGAGGCAATTATGAAAATCATTCGTAAGGCAATTATGACAATCATAGGAAACCTCAGAGGAAATAGCCATCTTTTCAAGCATATGTAGTGATACTAGGTCTTCATGTACACCTGAGAGAGGAAACCCATGAGAAACATAATAGGATAGGGTTTAATATAACAAGGGTGACAAGCAAGGTTTCAAAATGGTCCAAAAATAATATGTGTCAACTGATAGAGTTACTATGGACAGACAACTTAATGATTGGACATTACATACAGAAAAATAAAGAAGTCTTCACAAACAAGTTGGGCACAATGACTCAACATGTTGCTAAACTGGATTTGAAGAGAAATCCCAAACCCAATTTTTGAAGACTTCAGCCTGTGTCTTCTCTCTTAAACTGTCCTTAAAGCTGAGCTAGACAAGTTGCTGTCATTGGTCAAAATTAAACCTGTTAATTACAGTGAGTGGAAAGCCCTTATTGTAACTATTCTATTGTAGCAAGATGGAAAACTACCCCTGTGTAATAGCTATAAAGAAATGATCAGCCCAGTACTTGATGTGGATCTATATCAGTTACTGAAACCAGATGACCTTTATACATAATTATCTGGGGGAAGTAAATTCTCTGTTTTTAACATCTCCTATATTATAACATTGAAATGCTAATAAATTGAGGTTTAATTTTCACAATTTTTAAAAATATTGCTAACAAAACAAAAAAGTACAACATGACAATTACATTAATAAACTCACATGTGTATACCTACAGGTACAATGTATACATATATACATTACAACAGTATTGTTACTATATATGAACACTTACATAATTAGTGCAATTTGGGTCTGCATTTTTTTGAAGAAGAAGAGACACAACATCAGTATGTCCATGAGCAGATGCAACAATCAGTGGTCTCTCATAATACTATATAATAGTAGATGATAATGTTTGTTATTAACAAATGACAGTTACAAGATCTACCTATTAATTATTTATTAAATAACAATACAAAATTTTAAAGAGTACATACAATATCACAATAGTAACAGTAGTATTAGTATATTAATAAAATATTAGTTATTTCTAATAGATGATATTACAAAGAAGTCAGTGAACTTATAATTACCATCAAATAAATAACCGTCAAAAATTTTGGCGTAGCCCATAATTTTTATTTTTTTACACGTGAAACATTGTGGCTGGATGGCTAAAGTGGGTGTGGTAACAAGCCATGTGCTAAATTCGTCAAATTTAATATCGTCAATTGTAAAATTTTACAATTCCGCCAAATTTTATCGTCACTAATAAATCCCGATATACAGTATGTTTTGCTTGTAATCATAAAATATACAACATACTGTTTTAACCTCTGAATATAAAAGGTCGCCCTTGTTATTAAAATTACAAACTTAATTTTATTCATTGTCATAATATTATTAATCAAATTATTAGTAGGTTATGAATATTGTTATTATATAAAGTGTGAACCAGCAAATAGATTTATTTATGTGGCAATACACAGCTAAATGTAACACCTGTAATAGGTAATTGTGGAAGGAGATGATATAGATAAAATAAATTTTGGCAAATTTAAATAACAATGAATTGTTCTGCCTATTGTCATGTTTTTAATTAAAATGCTGGAGGAAAATATTTTGGCAAATGAAGAACATTTTACTATACTTATCAGAGTTTTATTAGCATTCTGGTAGATTGTAAACTTATGAGGACAGTGAGTGAGTAAATTTGAGCATGGCATAAAATCTTGTAATAATTCCAGAAAATCTATTTTGCAAATGCTCTATAAAAAGTAAATTCATAAGCATATTGTCCTTCATAAGTTTGTGTTATATGATAGATATAGACTGGCTCTGTTAGAATAATTCAGTAACATTGTTATTAGATCAACAAATGTACACATCATGTCAGTAATATTAACACTTTTTATTATTAGGAGATGACACAGAAAATGAAAGAAACTCTTACACTATTGATTAAAATCACACAGGGATTTGTGATATTAAATTTAGACCATCCCTAGTCTCGTCCCCAGACCTACTCACAAGCTAAAGTAGGTGACACAAAAATCAACTCATGTGATCAGACCTATTTTAGCTTGTGAGTAGTTCTGGGGACGAGACTAGACCATCTCATGTATTATAGCTCAACCAACATCATACTATAATGATGATACAGTGTGTAGTGATATGATAATCATTGGATCTTAGACTTATTTATAAAAACACACTGTATATGAAAAATAGGCTTTACTGTTGAGATATATACTTAAATATTGAGAGCTAGTAACTTACATTGTATGGAAAATGATAGTTTACATCAGCACCTTGTTCAATAGTAGATTTGACTTCTTCAATGTTTCCATCATGAGCTGCCCAGAACAGTTGATCATTCTATTATAAAGACAACATGTATCATGTAGTGTAGTATAGTGAGTATACAGATCAGCCCTTATAACTAAAAGACCATCTTTTAGAAAGATATTCTGTCTATACAATAACACTGATATGTGAGTTTAGTTAGTATTACAGTGATATATAGGGATAATGACATAGTAATAGAAAGATTATAGACTTACTAGACTATCCTGAGACATTTTGAAAAGTGTTGGTCCTTAGATGGTCACTGTTCTTATGTCATATATCTATAGACAATAGAGCAAGTAGGTGATATAGATAGTAATAACTATATACTACATCGGAATGACGAAACTCTACTAACTAAATCAACTGTAACCAAATTATAATATAGTGTGTGATCTACTAACCCGTTCTTCTTGTGTGACTGCGTTGTTTGGCGGTTGTTATGGCAACTCTGACACGCCCACCAATTTTAATTACTAAGCTAATATAAGTGGGCGAAGTATCGCACACACACACACACACACACACACAATTACGACTTGTAGAGTTTTGGAAATAGAAAGAACAAAGACAGGTGTTTAGATAAACTATTTTGTGTTGGTCAAAAATGTTGTGAAACTTATACAATCATAGTTATGTTCCAAAGATGAGAATTTAGTGTCTAGATATTAGTTAGTCTTGTATTGTTGCCCACTTTGTGTAAAGTAAACGTAGTGTCTATTTGTCCGGCAGGAAATGTATACTTTGTTGTATAAAGGAAGGTTAGGTTTAGGGGGTGGGGATCAGTTTAATACACAAAAAAGTATATATTTCCTGCCGGACAAATAGACACTGCCTAAAGTGAAAATGTTCTGGGGATAGCAACTCAAGAGATTAGTATTATTTCACATTAAAGAGCAATGTATTAATGTTCACAGTAGCTACCTCAGTATACAGAACTAAATATCATAAACAACTACACAATTATGTATGACTAAATTGTTGATATAATATATCCTGTTTCAATGTAGCAGCACATTGGTTTTTCTATCCACGTGCACTTTGTGTGGTCTGTTACTTAATAACTATAAAAGCAATGTCATTTATCATTATTATGTCACAACATTGTATTCTTTCATTAGATTCTTTGGAAGAGGAGATTGTCACATAAATTGTTCTCATTCAATTAGAATTATTCTGACGGTATCATATTTAAGCAACAATCATGTATTTTGTTATTATTTCTAGTTATATGTCAATAAGTCTATTAACTAGATCTCCATAATAAAAATCATCTCATTTTTCTATTATCATATACTTCTACAGTATACTATCAATATCATTCATTATAAAGGACACATGTATCAATGTGACACTAATTCTCCATGTATACTCTTAGAGAAATTAAACTTGTAACAAGACGTTAATACTATACATAATCATGTATATTAAACTGATAGTAATGGTGTTTTAGTAGCTGTAATACATTTATATAATATATTTATCATTCTACAAATGCGTCATTTAAGAGGAATTAATTTTTGTCATTTGACACAAATTAAAAGAGTGAAAGATAAACTAAGAAAGAGTGCTTGAAAAGACATTACCCAGATACCTAGTGAAGATATTAATGTATCTTGTGAGCATTGCTGTTAATGCATCTGAAAATGAGGAAGTTGCTGATCAATATCTTGACATTTGGAATTAGACATTCTGTGACACATTCAAGTTTTGGATTATTACTAAGGAATGCAATTAGTGTTTATAATTACAAACACTAAACACTCCCTCAAGACTGTACAGTTAACAATAGAGTATTCTATCATACTAACAGTACATGACTATATATACTAATATACTATAATATACGGGTAGTGTATATATTGGAAAATTAAATTAGAACTATACACAACAGTACTGGTTTCTTCATAACACTCATAATTAGGAGGACTATGTCAATAAGTCTATTTAACTACATCTCCATAAATGAAAATTCATCTCATTATCTTACTATTAGTAGTTCTAGTTATATGTCAATAAGTCTATTAACTAGATCTCCAAAAACGAAAATTCATCTCATTAACATATTATCACATACTTCTACAATATACTATCAGTATCATTCATTATAAAGGACACATGTATCAATGTGACAGTAATTCTTTAGTACATTCTTAGATAATCAAAGTTCTAACAAGAGATCAGTACTACACATAATCATGTATATTAAATTGATAGTAATGTTTTCTTTTTATAGCTGTAACACCATCATATAATATATCTATTATTCCATAGTTATATTTTAATGACAGATAGACATTTGAAAGAAATATAATTTTTTCATTTGACAGACTAAGTGATTGTCTAAGATATTATTTAACAATTTATACATCAGTACATGTTTCCTCATATTTATATAGAATGAGTAAGTTTTTGATTATTACTAAGGAATGCAATCAGTATTTATAATTAAAAATACAAAACACTTACTGAATACTGTACAGTTGTTAACACTAGAGTATTCTATTATATTGTATAATAGTACCTGACTACATATAATAATATGTATTACTAGTGGACAATTAAAGTTGAACTATACACAACAGTACTGTTTTCCTCATAAAACAGTCCTAATTAAGAGGACCATCAATGTCTTTTCTTAAGTTATTTTTATAGTTTGTAGAAATATAAATATATTGTTAAGTCAGTGAAAATACCAGTGTCCTAGTCACAGAGTATCAATGAAATTAAGAAACACTGAGGCAACACTTGATGGGTACGATCTTGTATTTTCATTAATTGTGTGGGCTGGAACATTCACACTCATCCTCTAAAATCTGTCATAGAAGTGTGTAAACACTGTATTGGGCAGCTTGAGTGAATTGAAGTTTAATTATTAATATAGATGAAATTTGCTGTCATAATCAAGCTATGTTACATTTTGCTAATCAAACGTACCCGTCTTGTATGAACTCTCAATTTTATGTCCTTGATTTTCTACATTAGTAAATGTTATAATTAAAATATAAAAAAAAATAAAGAATGAACACATTGAAAATAAACCTATGCTACCGGCTGTATAGTGATGTATGAGTAGACAATACAACATTGAGTAAATTAACACAAAGTCTTTTTGACTTGCAAAGTGGTCATTCATCAGAATTACATGCATTCTTTCAAGTTAATGATGTTTTAGTTAATGTTGTTACCCCCAATAGTTTACCTTTAAAGTTAACAAGACCACAGTATTTAGTGTAGTTGTGTGGATAAGTGTAGTTCCTTCAACTGACCACTATTCCTAATATCAAGGTGTCTATAGACAATACAGGAAGTAGGTGACATAGTTAGATAGTAATAACTACTATATTGGAATGAGGAAACTCTACTAACTAAATCAACTGTAACCTAATTATAGTAAGATAGAATATACTGTCTGTCTACTAACTACTACTATATGTAATAGATATACACTCACACTATGTATGTATTGTACACTATATGATCATATATGATAAACATCTGCTTAGTAAAATCTGCCACTTGATAATAATAAAAGTAATTCCAATTTCATTATTGTGTCATAATTCTTCATTAGATTTTTTGGTAGAGGAGATTATAAGAGAAAATGTTCTTCTCTTTCTTTTAAAATTATTCTGACATTGTCATCTTTACATAACAATCACATAGTCATAATCACTTCTAGTTTTAATTATGTTAATAACTGTATAGATATCTATATATGAAGAGATATCTCATTAATTTATTATAAAAAGCTTATACTTCTACAGTATACTATCAGTATCATTCATTAAAAAGGACACATGTATCAATGTGAGAGTAGTTCTTTCAAATGTGATCTTAGATACTCAAAGTTCTAACAAGACATCAGTACTACATAAAATGATGTACATTATTAAACTAATTTTAATGGTGTTTTAATAGCTGTAACAAATTTATATAATATATCTATCATTCTATAGTTATATTTAAATAAATGATGGATAATTTAAAAAGAACTTAGTTTTGTCATTTAACAGGTGATATTTAGATATTTGAATAAGACAGTCAGTGGTAGTAGCAAGATGAAGAGGAAGTGATGTCCATGAAGCTATGTTGGTGTTAGAAATAAATAATTGATCTATGACTAACGAGTACATAAAGTGTCTGGTTGTGGTAATACTAAGTTAACGATTAAGTAAGTGATGTATTGTATCATATGTTGCTATTAATTATTATTAAGCCTTTATCTCCGTTATGATAAAATTGCTCGTTAAGGGCGTGGTGTGGGATAAAATTTGATTAAATCAACTACTTAACTGTTATTGTGTTTTCTATTTATAGTAGAAGTTGTTCTATTTATAGTAAGAGTCTAAAAATAGTTTGTATGGTCAGCCACGAACTGTTGTGGGCAGAGGGGATTGCAATGTTATGGTTGAAGTTGGTCAGGCCTTCCTACCATTCTCTTCGTACAAAAAGGTAAGTTTGTTACTCACATGTTCTTTACAAATACTCTTCATTTACCCTATATTCTCCTTGCCCTTTCAGAGGCGAGTTTGGACTTGAATGAATTGCACGCGTCACAATTAACTTTGACTCGTCATGTTTGACTTAACTTTAGTTGACTATGATATTTGAGTTGATTACAAGGTAGGTAGGTAGAATATAATTGAAACAGTAGATAAGACTTTGTGTAAAGGTATGCATTGCTTAGATTGAGCGTGTTTGATTGTGTACATGTTTATTGTCCTGTGTATACCTTATACCTGACTACATTAATAGTTATGATGATGTAGAAATAAATGATTGTAAGTGTGTGAATCCATTTGTTCAACTAACATATAGGATGAATGTTCTTATAGTTTTTGAACATATGATACTTGTTAAAACAAGGATGTATGTAAAGATGAATATCACATAATGTTACATTTGATGTTAGTTTGTTTTCTATTACTAGATTGTCTTTTGCTGCATACTTTAAAGTCCCTTTTTAAGCTGAGGAATGGGAAAAGTGACACTTAGTCAGCCTGGGATATGTTGTGTTACAGTAGGTACTATAAATGTATTGTTGAGTACTTATTGATAAGAGTTTGAACTACCTGTAGAAAGAAATCAATATTTGAGAGATGATAGCCAGGTTAGACTCTGTGCACATGATGTACACATTTATGAGAGTGATGTCTAACAAGTGGAAAAAGGTTCATTTCTATCATTTCAAAAGTGAGGAAGTCCACAGTATATAACTTATATAACACCTCCCATGTAGGTATTGTAATGGTAAATGATTGCTGGCTTCTGGATGCTCTCCACTCCCTCTCGAGAAGTATTGGTGTGTCTTTAAAACTTGACTATAGACTCATCATCAATAGTACAAAGGGCAGCCATAACTCTTTTATCCATCCACTTAACTCCAAGTATGCATATATCATGATATGTTGTGATTTCACCTTTTTTTCTTTTGTGGATTAATTAGGTATTCCTTTTCTGCTTAGCTTGACTGTACCACAGATTCCAGAACCAGTATCATATAGCCATCTACACAAGTATGGACTTGTGTAGTTATACCCCTTAATTTGAAGATAGCTGTCAGGTAAAGAACAACTTGAGTTGACAGTGGTAAATCTTCATCTCAGTAGTCAGATTTTCCAGTGTAGATGTCCCAGTTCCACATGTAGCCAATTTTGGCATCAGTAAATATCCAAGCCTTCATCCCTCTTTTGTGTGGCTTTTTGGGGAGGTACTAAGAAAAGATAGGCAACTCTTAGAACTGATATCCTCTCGTCTTTTACTACTGCTTTGGTTCAGAGTGTATATTGGAACTGACTGATCAGGTGAGCAGTGATTGGTTAAATTTATAATAAGTGATCATATCCAACTTGTATATAGGAAGTATAGTTATCATGTGGCCAATTTGTGCATCATTATATTTGAATAGACGGTATACTGACAACATTTATTCTGATTACTAATGTTATCAAAAAATTATAGAGCTCTCCTAGGATGAATTGATGTTTAGTAAAATCATGCTATCAAGATGCTATAGATGATCATCATGAAATTTAATATAATGTTGACTATAGAAGTTTGTTTGATCTAATATTTCATTAGTTATTGTGTTTATCCATAGTTGATTGAAATAATTAACAGGATCTTCTCGAGAGTTGTTGGTCGTTAGTCCAGATTGTCTTGAAATGGAGAAGTACCAGTAGAAGTTGGACCAATAGCAGCAGTAGTTGAAGTTTAGGGTAGAAATAACAGACACAGTAGCAGTAACTGCTAGGTGTAGTAAAAGTAATACTACTTTCATTTTTATTAAAAACAATTGTCATCATCTACATAACCAGTACCTTCAAAATCATCACTGTAGTTGATATCAATGTCCTCCATCATCTCTTACAATGCATCTGGATCGCTTATACTAAGAAAACTACACCATTGGAAATAGAGTTTGATAGATTATGTTGTTGAAAATTATATCCTGGTATTAGAAGAGGTTCCCTGTTTTGTGATTAAATTGGGTATGGCTCCGAATAGCTCCTTGGTATTTTAATAGTAAATATCGATAAGCACTCAATCGTTTAGAAACATCACAGGATTAACATACATCAGAGAAAGAATAATGTCACGATGTATGAGATCTGTTTAAAATGTATATCACATGTATGCAATCATGAAATAATTACATTTCCAAGAATTTAATTAAGTACAAGACAGTTCACTAACTGACTTAATATAACAAACTATATATATAACATATTATGACTATCTTATAATATATAAACTATGTAAAGTGGATGTTTGCTTGTAACTTGAAAAGTTGCAAACTCTTTTTTAAACTTTGATGTAGCCAATTCTAAAAGAACAAGTAATTATTAATTGTTCTTTTAGAATTGGCTACATCAAAGTTTTAAAATAAAGAAAGCTTACAAGCATTAAAATATAATGTATCACACCTTTATCTTTTGATATTATTTTGTCAGCTAAGTCATATCAATTTAAAATATCACCTCTTAAATATCTAGGAAAGTTGTGAAGGTGCTAGCATTGTGTTTGACATGATCCATTAGATTCCAATCAATTGTCAATTCTTGGTTTCTCATTGGATCTCAAAAAAGCAGTCTGTGTTGTCTTTTGACCTCACAAAAGCATTTGATTCTGTCCCTCACCATCCCCTACTTGACTCCTTATCTTTGCTTGACCTTCCCTCTCTTCTCTTGTCTTGGCTCCATAGTTATCTACAAGGATGTACACAACAAGTAGCCATAAATGATTCTCTCTCTTCTAAATCTCAATCACTTTCTTTTGTTGGCCAGCTGTAAAATCAAACAATATAGACATGACAGGTGCTGCTTTTCTATAGCTGTGACTGAAATCTAACACCTATTGCTACTGACCAGTTGTAATATATGGAAGTGAAACTGTCTGTAAGGTATAAAAAGACCTTTCTTAGCTCAGTTTTCAGATCAATCAAGAGACTTTTTTCAGATTAAATCCCTCTTCAGCTCACTGTCAAGAGACCTTAATTGAAAGAAAATGAGCAGCGAATATTACAGTAATTATTTAATAATATGTGTGCTCGAGTTAATGGTTTCTTCTTTATATAGCATATGATATTACTACCTTAAACAGTTCAGGTGTAGCAATATTGCTTATATATGGAATGTGAATGATTGGTGGCTTTCACACCCACAAGTGATTAATACTGAAGGCTTTATCCAGGTTTGTTATAAAATATTAAATCAGTACTTTTATTACATAAATTTGTATACAGGTTACTGGCAAGGGTATAGCATCTGGTACTTTCAAGATTTTAGTTTCAGGTGAAGAAATTCAGGTTGATTTTTCTACAAACCAGGACAAAAGCCATCCCTCACATCTAAAAAAGTTGAGCTCTGGTCCTTATATTGCTGAGGTTACTAATGGACCTTACGTTGAAGGTATGACAGCTAACTGCATCTTCCAAGTCATTGAATCAAGGAAATAATGAAGAGCTGTTATCCCTAATTTGAAAAAGGGAATAAATAACAGTACAAATAGAGACTAAATGTTTACAGCTTTTTTTGGTTCCCTTATTGTATATATAGGCCATTATTGTGGTATCATATAGTTGTTAAAAAGTTTTTAAATAAAACTATCATTAATAATAACCCTAAATTACTATATCAAATGCAAGTAATGAAAAAAAGTGTATTAATGGAGATTGACAGATTAATCTCCATGACATCGACATTAGTTAAGGAATTTCATGACAGCGGAGTGACTTGCAGAATTACTCATAAGATACATGTCTATTATGTTGTGGCATAAAAATATAGTTCAACAGTAATTTAGAAGTCAGTCTTAGATATCTCAAAATTAACTACTTATAAAATGGCTTATTGTCATAATGAAAGATAAGCTGATGTAGTTGTAAAACAGTTCACTTAATTTATCTGTTTAAATTCCAGGTATTAACATATTAGATGAAAAATGTTACAGTTTGTACTTAGGAAACATTATTTTCTCCTGATGGCCACTGTCATTTTCATACAAAGCTAAGGAAGGTAGCTTTTGCCTTTGAAATTTAAGATTGAAATCTATCAAGTTAGCTCTCTCTAATTAATTGGTTCACACAGGAGGGCAATTGATTAGCATTTTTTAGCTATGTGCTATTGTCAATACTAGGAATCTGGGCAACTTTTGATGTAATCTATATTGCCTATTTACCTTGTTTGCGTTTCAATTATCATTGTACAATGTAAACAAAGTCATTGTCTTGTCTATTAGGGAAGTCAATTGTATAATCTTGATTGACTAGTTGTAATTATGAATAATATAACTTGACAGGTGCTACAGCAGCTCTTACCATGTCTATAGCTTTCTTTAGTTTTATTCTAATTAAAACAGCCTGTCAGCAAGAGAAAGTGATAGATTTCTTAAGTTGCAGACAAACTTGTCCTCTAATGGACATGTTCATATATGCAGTGCAGACAGTGAAACTAGGTACTGGAACACCTGTTCTCCCTTACATCAATCATGAATGTTATAGGTAGTTTACAGGAGAATGTCATAAATACTATCCCTTGTCCATTATTGAAAAATGTTAAACAAATTTACAGAAGGAAGGTAAAATAGTCAAGGAAAAAGGGTCATTATTTTGATAATTAAAAAAATAAAATTAAAATTATTTAATTACTAGATTTCTTAAATTCATGTGTTCGCAAGTCTGTATGATAAGTACATTAAATGAAATAAATGAGAGAGAGAGAGAGTGTGTGTGTGTGTGTGTTTATAACCATTATACAACATTTAAGACTCTAATGTTAAAATGACCAAAACAGATCATTTCAAAATATAACAGTTAAAGAACCTAGTTATGTCATAATTTCTGCATTTTTAGATATCATCTATACCAATATACTTAGAATAAAACAGGAGAAGGCAATAGACAGGGCAACAGCTACTGTCATCCTATACAATATTGATAGTTACAGCGGCTTAATAACTCAATAAAACAACAGCTTATTTTTTTCTTTCATTGGATTTCATATCTGCTGTGCAAAAAGATAAAATTTAGCAATATACAGTACTTACTAGAGACACACGGCAACACCTAGTCAATTCACAAGTGATGACAATTGCACGCAGCTTCCAATATACTTTTGATAATTACAGCTAGCCATCAGAAAGTGATAGATTTTACTCATGATTAACGAAGCAACAACCGCAAATGAGTTTGTCAGTGAGAAAAGGTGATAGATTTCATATAGCAAAGCTGCCCTTTAATGGCATGTTTTTATATGTAGTACAAACAGTGAACCTAGGTAATATCTTTCATAACTGCAACAGCTGTTCTCCCTTAAATCAATCATGTATGTTACAGGTTGTTAACAAGAGAATGTCATAAATGTTGTTCCTTCTCCCATTATTGACAACTATAAAACAAAGTTACAGGTAATTATAAGCAAAGCATTAGACTATCAAAATTTACTTTTAAGAAACTTTTATAAATTTGATTTTTTTTTAATTTCATCTGAAAGGTTATTAGCTCATTAGATTAAATTAAGCAATCTAGATTACTTAACTAGAGATACATGGCAACAGCTCGTCAATTCTCTAGTGATGATAATTACACAAAGTTTTCAATATACTTTTGATAATTACAGCTGACCGTCAGAAAGTGATATATTTAATCATAATTTACGAAGTATAAAACTCAATTAACAGTTATTAAGATAATTAAGATATTTAATTTTTGTCACAATTTTGAGATTATTAAAGGTTATTAATGTTAACTTAATCAAAAATCTTTTTTAACAAGTACATAACATAAAATAATGGCCTATATAATAAAGGAAACCAAAAAAATAATCATAGCAGCAAAAATTTAGTCTCTATTTGTACTTTTAATCTTTCCCTTTTTCAAGTTTAGCAACATAGCTCATCATTTCCGTTGTGGATCAACAACTTGGAAAGTGCAGTTAGCTGTCATAAATTCAATGTAAGGTCCATTAGTGACCTGAACAATATAAGGACCAGAGCTCAACTTTTTAGATGTAAGGGACGGCTTTTGTCCAGGTTTTTAAGAAAAGTCAACCTGAGTTTCTTCACCTGAAACTAAAATCTTGAAAGTACCAGATGCTATACCCTTGCCAGTAACCTGTACACAAATTTATTTAGTAAACTTACTGGATATATACATATAGTGATGTCATTATATATGATGACATCACCTAAACTCTAAACCAAACCTAGCATTAATAACTCTATGACACATGGTGATTGTTACATCATCAATCGAGTTACGCCAAGAAGCACCCTTGAATACTATCGTATATATCATGTATGAAGCTGATTGTAGTCTCACATATAGCAAGGTTCACTTGTTCTAACCAAGTGACCTACAACTTTCAGTAGTTTTTCAAATGACTGCTATACATATAGTCTACCAGATCCTCAGGATCTGGTAGACTATATATATGTATAGCAGTCATTTGGAAAGCTACTAAAAGTTTGTAGGTCATTTCATTAGGAACTCTGAAGTTAGTTATTATAAAAGTCATTTTTTACCATAATGACAACATTGCTAAATATCTTTGTACTATATGAAATTACACAATTTAAGAAATCATCCTATATTAATTTATTTGTTAATCAATTTAATGAAGTTATTTTAATTCTATAAAATAGTATATTACATAAAATATTAACTTGATCCATTTTGTCTTTGAAATTAGAAGAGTTTATATACATGGACATATGCATACCTGGAATATGCACATTCTATTGTAGGCTACAAGTACATACTATGAGGTTTATTCAATATTCAAGCCATTGAAATCAATGTATGTATGTATTTATTCCAGGAATATTAATATGTCGATGTTTTGTATATATATACAAACAGATTACATGCTTTGTATATGTACAAACTGACTACATGTTTTGTATATGTACAAACTGTCTACATGCTTTGTATATGTACAAACTGACTACAATGTAGTTTAATATTTGTAGGCTTGTAGTTCAATAGAAAAGATGTTGATAATTATGTTTATATAAATGCCATTAACTCATCATAAATTAAAACAGTGCTCACTAGTTATTCTTAATACATGATAAATCCTGGTTGGAGCCTAAAACCTTAAACCAAACAGTGATGTTAGCTTTGGATAAATGTTCTAGGTGCTAGCTGAGACATCCTTATATTTAATAATTTTTTAAAGAAATTGTAATTTACTTGTTACATAATTAACAAGGTATGTTATTATGGCGACTGAGAGCTAGATAAAGCAATGACAAGACTATGAAGAGAAGCAGATGAATAAGAATAGAGATGAAACACTTCTACATGTAAGTCTTTATTTAGACGATTTCTATGAGACTGTTTATCTCATACAATTGCTGCCACAAATTTGGGCTTGTTTGAGATGCTAGCTGAGACCTCCTTATATTTAATGATTTTTAAAGAAATTGTAATTTACTACAATCCCTATTTTTATTGAATTCTGTTATTGGCTTGTTTGTGTATTAATTACTCTCTCTATCTGCACGGGTCATATAATGATGATATCTGCTATATTTTGGGGCTACCACCACAACATCATCATTGACCATATGGCAAGTACTTAGATACAAACGAGTACATGTACCAATTCTGTTAAAACAATGCATTAAATTTATATAACCATTATCTGAAAAATTATCCCCTATAAAAGGGAAGTGGGCCACATCTGGAAGTACTGCAATACCAGGGCAAGCCGTAGAGTGAGGGAAGCAAGCTTCACATACCACTCCTAACGAAAAAAAATGGATTAACAGATTGAGGATATATTATCCCCATTCGAGCTATTAAACTCGAAAGAACAGTTTTCTTCACTTAATCTTAGCCGATAGGCCGAGAAGCGATGCTGAGACAAAATTTACAGCTTGTCTTATAGTTATACAATAGAGTTCGCTCTTAGGGGACAAGTAGTAGTGATTCCAATAAATAGCTTTGTAAATTGTCACATGATGAGGAATACACACTTGCTTGTAATATTATAGTAACACTATATCCTTATATATTGTGTATAACATAGAAAAGGAGATGGAAAATAAACCAGAAAACTAGGTGCTTTTGGTGTAGTATTTGGAGGTAAATTAATGAAGGAAGATACAACAACTGATGTAGCTATCAAGTGTTTAAAAGGTTAGGCTGATATAATTAATTCTAATTTATTGCAACGCTATAACTGATCTACCTTCACCAACATTTGGAGAAATAGAGGATGTTTTGATGTTAGACGTTGAACATTCTAATTTTATGAGATTGTTAGGTGTATGATTTGCTACTGAAGATCAATCTACTCGATATTTTATTACCATGTATGGTTATGGAGATCTCCAGGTTTTTGTAAACTGAAAAGTAGTAAACATCCACGTTTTTTCATAAATGATATACTCATTGACACTTGGTAGTTATGTAGTTAATTGTAAGAGCTAAAAAGATATTGTCTATTGTACAAAGGATGCCTATATATTACTTGCTTGCTTTTTTCTAAAGAGTCATTTGTTGAAGTAAATGAGCTGACAATATATAGCAATTAGTAATCAAAACATCATATGTTGTGAATTCCTTTCAATATTGTAGAAATGTATGAAGCCTACATGACTATGAGTTAGTTAAGGCAACCAATCTATTTTAGCAGTGGTACACATAATATATATATATATATATATATATATATATATATATATATATATATATATATATATATATATATATATATACTGATAAATATGCTAACTTTTGCAATAATGACTCTAAGGATATATTAATTCTTGATCTGTTAGGCACTTAACTCATTATATTCTTCAGTGAATAGCTACAGGTTTTATTGTGAAGAGTTAAAGTAAGTAAGAGTAATTCATAGATATATGAAAAGTAGTATTTACATTCAGAAGGCCAGATGTGAATCCCAATTGTCACAAGAGGAGTTATGAAATAATAATTATGCTACAGGCACAGTTATCTAAATTTTGATACATGAAATTATATAGCATATAACTATAGTAAGAAAAAATGAGTTGGGTATATTTATAAAGCTTCTTTAGTTGCTTTGCTAAGTGTGTAAATGTAAGGAGAAGCAGTGATATCACATAAGCAGCAGAAATTTGTATGTTATAAGGAATTAACATATTAAAATTCAAAGTAAGGATTGTCAAAAAAGTATTGGAGCAATTAAGGTACTCGATCAAGTAAACTTGTCCATGTAATGTTTGAAAGAGACTAATGACATAAAGTTTGAGTCATTGCATAATAGTAGTGATGATAATTAATATACCAATACCCAATAAATATTATGTTATAGTCTATACACAGTGCATGGAATTATGAAGAATAGACATGAAAGTGTTTTCTTAACTATTTACCTCATTATAGGACATAAACATAAATTTCGAAGTTGATTAAATACTTTGTTCCTGTTTTTTTAAAAACATCTGATTTATCTTTTCTTCTAATGATCAAGAAACAGATATTTTTACTGTACATTACAAGTTGAATTTATTGTTTCCAACTTAGTTATGTATATTCATAACTCATTCTTTCTGATACATGAATAATATACTATTGTTAGTTATGATAACATTATTGCAAAGCCCAGTTTATAGTATATCTTGAATACACTCATTAAACCTGTAATAATAAATAAAAACAATGTGAACATATTTTGCCTTATTTTTATTCAAGTATAAATAACAATCAAGTGGATTAAAATTCAAAAAAATTATAAAAGTAGGGATAAATATTTCACAATATTTCAAATATAATATTTCAAAATATTTCAAAATATTTCAAACAAGCCCAAATAGAAATGGCAGTATGAATATCTCTATATAGAAGCCTTGAACGTAATATTTATATTTGAAAGCTACATTTTACTGTATTATAATATAAGTACATTCCATAAACAAAATCCTTACTTTCTATGTAACGTTAATTGTCAGTCATTTACTTTAGACTTTGAATTCTACAAGACTGTTTATCTCATATAACTGCTGCCACAAAACATGATGCCCATGATGTATGGATGTCCATATACTGCCATTCCTAATTTGAACTTGTTTGAGATGCTAGCAGAGACATCCCTATATTTAATGATTTTTAAAGAAATTGTAATTTACTTGTTACATAATAAACAAGACATGTACAGCACGTCTGTGAGAATCCAATGAACTACACATTCTTGTCATAAGGTTGTGTGGATGGACAATAATTGGGAATACATCTGGAAATTCAATGTAGTTCAATTATTAGTGTGTTAGGTCTGGGCAGCCAGACTAACTAAACATGTCATCTAGCTCTAAGGTGTATTGTCTTGTACATGGTTGTAAGAAAACATATACTAACTCAACTGTAATAACTGATCATCTCCTCAACAATCACTGCTCTTCAAAAGAAGGTATTCTCATTGTCCTCTGTGTCATAATGTGAGTAATACTGATCTTAACAGTATGACTTATCATATTTGTTCTCATCACACACTATCACTGGTGACAAACCCTATCACTGTCCAGACTGTAAGTGTACGTTTTAGTCTAGAAGCTAACCTCAATACACATTGTCATTTACGTCATCAAACACAAAGTGTATCTACTACATCAAGTCATTCTACTTGTGTTGTATGCAATTCTATAAGTCATTACTGTACTACATATGGAAAAAGTTCTCATATCATAGTCAGTTACTGTATCATTCTCGTACTCATACTGGAGAAAAACCCTTCATATATAAGGACTGTGTGATTTTTTTTTACATTTAGTATGTTGGCCCGACATTCTCATATTCATACTGGAGAAAAACCCATTATATGTAAAGACAGTGGGAAAGGTTTTACTTGTTCTGATAGTGTTAATCATTGTCGTATTCACATTGTAGAAAAAAACATTTATATGTAAAGAGTATGGGAAAGGATTTTATTAACTCTAGTGAATTGACCCAACATTCTCCTATATACTGGAGAATAACCTTTTATATATAAGGACTGTGGGAAAAGTTTTACTCGTTCTGATAATTCATAATTATCATTGTCGTATTTATAATGAAGAGAGACCCTATGTATAGTCATCTTACTAGACATTCTCATATCCATAATAAAGTGTAACTTGACACTCCCAATTAACACATTTTAATCATCATTTATCCATTAATACAGTACCTATTCATTGTCATATATTATATCATATCTATTTACTATATAAAACATTGTTATAATCACTTATTGATAATGGTTCAATGTCAACCTTATCTGAAACAGGAGACTTTTTACAAATGATAGTTTATACAAATCAAAATGAATAGACCATCCTGTTCAAGAGATTAGTCATCATTAGTCCAAACATTATGATTGTCATAATACAAGATCAAGTGGTTTAGTTATTAGCAGATTCCTTAGCATTTCAACTAATTCCAGGTATCAACATGTAATAATATAAGAGGGCAGATATTATTTTTCTGTTTAAGTAATCTTTCACTTTGTCTTGTTGGCCACCTGTATAGTAATTTTCACACAATATATGATTGGATGGCTGTTGTATTTAAAAATTAAGACCTATCATTCTATTTATGGCTTGTGAATTGAGTTCATTTAATTAATAGATTTCTCAAAAAATTGCTGTCTATGCAAGTCTGTATGATGTGTGGACTATAACTAGCTGATGACCTTTCAAAATGAATAAATGTCTAAAGTAGATGGAAGACAGAGAGAGAGAGTGTGTGTATCATGTCTGAAAGAGACAGAGAAGAGTGAGAGAGAGAGAGAGAGAGAGAGAGAGAGAGAGAGAGAGAGAGAGAGAGAGAGAGAGAGAGAGAGATTATAACCACTTTTCACAACCTTCTTTCCTCAAATGAACCAAAACAGGTCATATCAACATAGAGCTGCTCAAGAATCTAGTTATGCTATTTAATTTATTTAACAATCTACATAAACAGATATCATCCATTACTGATATGCTTAAAATAAACAGGAGAAAACAATATACAAGGTACAGCTGCCCTAGCTCCTGCCCAATATAACATTGATATATACAGCTGCCTAACTCAATGAGACAACAGCTGTCTTTTCATTGCATGCTGATATCTGGCATGTAAAAAGGTGAATTTAAGCAATATAGATTACTTAACTAAAGATGCAAGGCAATAGATAGCTAATTCCCTAGTGTTGACAATTGCACATAGCTTTCAATATACTGTTGATAATTACAACTGACCATCAGAACATGATAGATTTCAATCTTAAAGAGGCAACAGCTGTAAGTCCTCTTGTCAATATAGAAGGTGATATATTTCCTAAGTAGCAACAGCTGCCCTCTAATGGCATGTTGATATATGTAGCACAAACAGTGGAACTATAGGTGATATCTTTCATAACTGTCACAACTGCTCTCCAATTATGACAATTCTGGATGTTATATGTAGTTAACATGAGAATGTGGTACATACTGTCCTTACTCCCATTATTGCAATCTACAAAACAAATTTACACAAGAAATTATAATGTTATAGATTACTTAACTAAGTAACAGTTACCAAGCCTCCTAATGTTGACAATTACATAAACAGCTAGTCAGTTTATGTATTGTTGATATTATTTTACATCAAGTCATCAATTGAATAGTTTATGCATACCAGATTACAGTACATGAAAAAGTATCAACCTTTTATAGTTAGTTAAGAAAACTACTACATTAACCTGTTAACTACTACCTTTACAATGCTGATTATTAAAATAGGTCAGTAGTTGTTATAATTATAAAATAATTCAATTAGTTTCTTTGTTTCCACTCCAGATATTAACATGCAATTAGAGAACAATATGTATTTTCTCCACTTAGGAAATTTTTCACTTTTTACTGTTGCCCAGGTATAATTATCAAACTATATATGCAGGGCAGCTGTTTTCCTATGGCTATGACTGAAGTCTACAAAGATTGCTGTTGGGCAGCTGTATAATATGGGTGAGAAGCTGTTGATAAGATATAAATTTGACCTTTCTTAGTTCAATTTTCATATTAGTCAAGAGACATTCTTCAGATTAAATTCCTTTTAATGATCCAATGACTCTGAGTAGCTATTATATCATGAGCTTTAGGTTCAGTTTGTCCTGAAGAGACCAAAACGTAAGTTGTTTATTTGGGAAAATACTGTTTTATAACTATAATAAAACAACTAATACTCACTGTTTTTCTCTTTCCTTTGCTAGAGCCAAAGATATGTAAGTGATATCATAAGTTTATTGTGAAAGGTAAAATATTATTTCACTAGAAATGTTTTAGGTAATCTTTATATAATATACATATTATATCCTAAATTCTGAGTTATTTTAGCATTATATATATAGTACTGTACATACTCTATAGAGACATTACAATCTCTATGAGAGCGGGGGTATATATATTGTTATGAGTCTTCTACTCCAAAGAAATAATACAGGATAGTCAATATAAGTGGCTTGGGCATGTAATTTTATAAAGGAAGTAAGAGATTATCAGATGGATTAAGATATTCTCACAGAATTCACTTAATAAGTGGATTCATTATGTTATAGAAGGTAGTCTCTTCAGTAGAATGACAAACTATCACATATGAAGCTAAATTATAGTAGTCTCACATATAGCAAGATCCACTAGCTCTAATGAAGTGTAAAGGATCTGGTAGACTATATGTATAGCAGCTGTTTGTAAAACTACTGTGAAAACAGTTAACATAATTCTATGGTTGTTGAAAAGATTTTATATATAATTGGTAGTGACAAATGATGACATCATTGAAAGTAAGTTTGTTTAACACTATGAAGTATTTTATTATTTTCCTTTTGTGAAGGGGACTGTAAATCTTATCCTAAAACTCTTTTGGAAAAGAGCAAGCACGTGATAGCTCCTATTAAAGAAAAACAAAAGAGATCTAGAAAATCAACAGTAAGTATGTAGTAGTCATTTGTCTACCAGTGATAAACACCTGTGTACACTGAGCTATGAATGTAGAGACAAATTGTGAAAAAAAGGAGAGAGGCTGAGCTTTGGACTGATATTACTCCAGAAGTTATATCAGAAGAAGAAAAGTTCGGAGAACAGTATGTATGACACCCACCAGCCTATTGATCAGATCGTATAGCCTTAGAAATTCATGTACTAAACCTATGCCTTTGAGATGTAAGAAGGGATGATAAGGAGTGTTGATCATAATGATGAAAGTATAGAACATGGAACATTAACTGATCAAGGAGAAATAGAATATGATGTGTCTGAAAATAAAGATAGTGATGACTTATTGTAATAAACCAATTTCACATCATGTAGTTAAGGAATTGTTGGAATGTTAATTTAATTAGTAACGAAGTATTTAAGCTGAGATCTATAACCCTTATAACAGGTTTTTTATACAAAACAAAAAAAGTCAGATATAAACCTAGAATAACGGTGATATAAGACTAAATTATATATACCTTTCCTATACTTTTAACATAAGATTGTAATAAACCTGGCATATGACTACTTATACTCCCACTATAATACTGTGTTGGGCTTTTCAAAACATTAATTTAATGAAAAAAGACTCAAAGTTAAGTATAACAATATGTAAGAAATGATCAAAGAATTTGGAATGCAGGAACAATGTAGTGACTAATAAAAATAACTCCTAAATTACATAGTTCAACAAAAAAGTACAAAGTCGTACTAAACAAAGGAATCACATAAGAAATTAAAATTACAGATTTATATGGAAACATTGTATGACCTTACAAGTCATAATATAAGTCATCACTCAGTACTATTTTTTAATTAAAACTGAAGAAAAATTAAAGGTGATAAAGACAAAGGTCAATATAAAACTTATAAAAGTAGTTAAAGTCGAGATAAATCTTTTTTTTCCAAAGATATTTGGCATGTACATCAGGCTTAGCTAGAAAATCACGAATCTTCACTGTAGTGGATTTATTTTTTACAATAAGGCCTTCTACTGCAGCAATAACAGTTTCTGAGGTCACATCGGTAACCATAGTGTCAACCCAACTTACCATATGAAAGTACTTTCTAGATGGTAACAGCAAAATAGAATAACAATGATACAAATGGCTCTGGTCATTCAAATGGTGAGCTTTAAAATGATTATAAAAATGGACATAGAAATTAACCTTATATACGACAGAAAATTACAAATTAAAAATTACAAAATTTACAAAATTAGTAACAAAATTACAAAATTTACAAATTTATTATTGGTTCTTTATAGGAGGCTACAAAATTTTAGTAACTAGATAGAACAAATATTTTTAAGTCCTTTCCTTAGAGTAATTCTTTGCTGTACTTTTAGAAGAACGTCAGCTTTCATTCTTAAAGTTAATGGATTATCCTCTCCTGGCTTCACTATTTCCTTAACGTAATTAGATAATTAATGTGGATGTGGTCAGTTAATATCTAAATGAATAATATTATTCCTTTTTAGAAAACTTTTTTCAAAACTTTATAATGAACATTACATTGATAAAAGAAGCACTCATGTAAAATGTTAATCTATGAAAAAATGTTAGAGATGGCTTGTCAATGACAATTTTACAAAATTCAAAATAAATATGAAATTTGAAATCATAAATTAACATCATTCAAGTTTCATAAAAATATACAAAACATTGTAATTGTTACAAAGAACCACAAATAGAAAACCACAGTGGCTTAAGTAAACAATATCATTATCACACCAATGAAAAAAAATTATGTTAAGATAAAAAAATGTTGAAATGTTTTAAAATGATCATTTTAATTTTTAAGTTTCAAAAAGAATCTTGAGTTAAGAAAGTATCATTTAATTATTGTTGATAGAGCAAAAGAAATGCATAATGGTTTCAGCTACAGAAGGTTCAAACACTGGTGGTAATTCTACTGCAATCTTAATTGTGAACCAGGTAACATCAGTTGTTTTCTTGTCAAACCAAATTTGAATGACATCAGAGAGTCTGTCAGTATTGCGACTCCTTTCATCACGTATATTTTCTAGATCTCTATGACTTATTCTGAGTGACTGTCCTATTTGTCTCCATTTATATCTAAGTGGATGTAGCAAACGAAGGAGATCCAGCTTGTTCTCTGCAATATAAACATGAATTGGAGTTGGTTATTAGCAAATGAGAAGTGATACAATTATAAGTATAATAACAGTAAAATGGGACTATAGTATCTAGAATACCTACCAAAGTTGATTGGAATATGGGCTGAGTTCTCAAAGTCAATGTCTGAAAAAGTGCCTTGAATATCTGTAATAAGAATAATGAGTGAATAAGAAAGCATAAACTACTTAATATTGTTTTCTTACATAAATAACATTTTAAAATCAAGTAGACAATTTGTTCACTGACCTGATATTGATTGTTCCTTCAAGTTAGTAGCAATATAATTGCTTTTGTTAAAGTCTTCCTTTTCAATGGAGACCGATTCTTCATCTTTTAGCTGGTTATGAGGATGGCCTCTTGATTCAAATGATGACGAAGCAAAAGTAGACTTCTTTAAAACTAAGATATGAAAAGGGTTTAGTAATGGTTATTCTAATGGATTATTGGCAAATAATTTAACCCCTTTATTATACTTTCAATTTTAGAAGTTAAAGATGTGTATACTATTACAGAACATACAGTAGACAAAAAATTTATAGTAATTAATAAATTAATATTATTATCTAAAGCTATCGCTATCCTTTTACATTGCTTTATGAGAACAAGTTCTTAAAGGTGGACATAATCATGTATATTAAACTGATAGTAATGTTTTCTTTTTATAGCTGTAACACAATTATATAATATATCCATTATTCCATAGTTATATTTTAATGACAGATAGACATTTGAAAGAAACATAATTTTTTCATTTGACAGATTAAGTGATTGTCTAAGATATTATTTAACAATTTATACATCAGTACATGTTTCCTTATATTTATATGGAATGAGTAAGTTTTTGATTATTACTAAGGAATGCAATCAATATTTATAATTAAAAATACAAAACACTTCCTCAAGACAGTACAGTTGTTAACACTAGAGTATTCTATTATATTGTATAATAGTACCTGACTACATATAATAATATGTATTACTAGTGGACAATTATAGTTGAACTATACACAATAGTACTGTTTTCCTCATAAAACAGTCCTAATTAAGAGGACTATTAATGTCTTTTCTTAAGTTATTTTTATATTTTGTAGAAATATAAATATATTGTTAAGTCTGTGGAAATACCAGTGTCCTAGTCACAGAGTATCAATGAAATTAAGAAACACTGAGGAAACACTTGATGGGTACAATCTCGTATTTTCATTAATTGTGTGGGCTGGAACATTCACACTCATACTCTAAAATCTGTCATAAAAGTGTGTAAACATTGGACTAGACAGCTTGAGTGAATTGAAGTTTAATTATTAATATGAATGAAAGTTGCTGTCATAATCAAGCTATGCTACAATTTGCTAATCAAATGTCTTGTATGAATTCTCAATTTAAAAATTAATAATTAAAATAACTAAAGAATGAATGCATTCAAAATAAACCTATACTACAGGCTGTATAGTGATGTATGAGTAGACATACAACATTGAGTAAAATAACACAGTCTTTTGACTTGCAAAGTGGTCATTCATCAGAATTACATGCATTCTTTCCAGTTAATGATGTTTTAGTTAATGTTGTTAACACCAATTGTTTGCCTTGAAAGTTAACAAGACCACACTATTTAGTGTAGTTGTGTGGATAAGTGTATTTTCTCCAACTGACCACTATTCCTAATATCAAGACTTCTATAGATATACAGGAAGTATGTGACATAATTATTACATTACAATGAGGAAACTCTACTAACTAAATCAACTGTAACCTAATTATAGTAAGATAGAGTATACTGTCTGTCTACTAACTACTACTATATGTAATAGATATACACTCATACTATGTATGTATTGTACAGTATATGATCATATATGATCAACATCTGCTTAGTAAAGTCTACCACTTGATAACAATAAAAGTAATGCCTATAGTAATTATTGTATCATAATATTACATTCTTCATTACATTCTTTGGTACGTAGAGGATATTATAAGAGAAAATGTTCTCATTCTTTTAAAATTATTTTGACATTATCATCTTTACACAACAATCACATATTAATCGCATATTTATCATTACTTCTAGCTATAATTAGGTCAATAGCTGTATTGATCTCTATATATGAAGAGTCATCTCGTTAATTTATTATAATATGTTTATACACCTACAGTACACTATCAATATCATTCATTAAAAAGGACACATGTATCAATGTGACTGTAGTTCATTCAAATGTGATCTTAGATACTCAAAGTTCTAATAAGACACCAGTACTACATAAAATGATGTACATTATTAAGTTAATAGTAATGGTATTTTAATAGCTGTAACAAATTTGTATATTATATCTATCGTTATGGATACTTTAAGAAGAATTTAATTTTGTCATTTGACAGGTGATAATTAGATGTTTGAATAAGACAGTCAGTGGTAGGAGCATGATGAGGAAAAAGTGATGTCCATGAAGGTGCTAGAATAATAGAATTGAGCTATGACTAATGAGCAAATGAAGTGTCTGGTTGTGGTAATACTAAGTTAACGATGTAGTAAGTGATGTATTGTATCGTATGTTGTTATTAATTGTTATTAATCCTTTATCTCCGTTATGATAAAATTGCTCGTTAAGGTCGTGGTGTGGGATAAAATTTGATTAAATCAACTACTTAACTGTTTTTGCGTTTTCTATTTATAGTAGAAGTAGTTCTATTTTTAGTAAGAGTCTAAAAATAGCTTGTGTGGTCAGCCTACGAACCGTTGTGGCCAGAGGGGATTGCAATGTTATGGTTGGAGTTGGTCAAGCCTTCCTACCATTCTCTTCGTACAAATGGTAAGTTTTTTACTCACATGTTCTTTAAAAATACTCTTCATTTACCCTATATTTTCCTTGCCCTTTTCAGTGACGAGCTTGGACTTGAATGAATTGCACACATCAAAGTTAGTTACCTTTGACCTCACCATATTGACTTAATTTTAGTTGACTATGATATTTGAGTTGATTGCAAGGTAGGTAGGTAGAATGTAATTGAAACAGCAGATAAGACTGTGTAAAGGTGTAGATTGAGCGTGTATGATTGTGTACATGTTTATATTGTCCTGTGTATGCCTTATACCTGACTATTTTAACAGTTATGATGATGTAGAAATAAATAATTGTAAGTCTGTGAAACAATTTGTTCAACTAACATATAGGATGAATGTTCTTATAGTTTTTGAGCATATGATACTTGTTAAAACAAGGATGTATACAAAGATGAATATCACATAATGTTACATTTGATGCTGGTTTGTTTTCTGTTACCAGATTGTCTTTTGCTGCATACTTTACAGTCCCTTTTTAAGCTGAGGAGTGTAAAAAATGACTACTTAGTCAGCCTGGGATATGTTGTAGTATAGTAGGTACTATAAGTGTATTGTTGAGTACTTATTGATTAGAACTTGAACTACTTGTAGAAAGAAATCAATATGTGAGAGATGATAGCCAGGTTAGACTCTGTGCACATGATATACACATTTATGAGAGCGATGTCTAACAAGTGGAAAAAGGTTCATTTCTACCATTTCAAAAGTGAGGAATCCATAGTTTGTAACTTACTGTCCACCTTGTTACCACCTTCCATGTAAGTATTGTAATGGTAAATGATTGTTGGCTTCTGGATGCTCTCCACTCCCTCACGGAAAGTATTCGTGTGTCTTTGAAACTTGACTATAGAGTCATCATCAATAGTAGAAAGGGCAGCCATAACTCTTATTCATCCACTTAACTCCAAGTATGCATACATAATGGTATGTTGTGATTTCACTTTTTTCTTGTAAATAAATAGGTATTTCTTTTCTGCTTAGCTTGACTGTACCACAGATTTCAGAACCAGTTTCATATTGCCATCTACACAAGTATGGACTTGTGTGGTTTTAACCCTTAATTTGAAGGTCAGCTATCAGGTAAAGAACAACATGAGTTGACAGTGATAAATCTCCATCTCAGTACTCAGATTTTCCAGTGTAGATGTCCCAGTTCCACATGTAGCCACTCTTGGCATCAGTAAGTATCCAAGCATTCATCCCTCTTTTGTGTGGCTTTTTGTGGAGGTACTAAGAAAAGATAGGCAACTCTTAGAACTGATATCCCCTCCTCTTTTACTACTGTTTTTGTTCAGAGTGTATATTGGAACTGACTAATAAGTGATCATATCCAACTTGTATATAGGAAGTATAGTTATCATTGTCTGATAGATGAAGAAATTAGAAAAAGAAGAAACTTATCTTCAGATGGACATTACTTTTTGAGAGCAGTCATTGATATGTGGCCAATTTGTGCACCATTATATTTGAATAGATGGTATACTGACAACACCTATTATGATTACTAATGTTATCGAAAAATTATAGAGCTCTCCTAGGATGAATTGATGTATAGTAAAATCATGCAATCAATGTATAGGATGGTACAGAAGATGATCATCATGAGAGTTAATATAATGTTGACTATAAAGGTTTGTTTGATGTAATATTTCATTACTTATTGTGTTTATCCATAGTTGATTGAAATAATTAACAGAATATTCTCGAGAGTTGTTGCTCGTTAGTCCAGATTGTCTTGAAATGGAGACATAGTAGTAGAAGTTGGACCAATAGCAGCAGTAGTTGAAGTTCAGGGTAGAAACAACAGACACAGTAGCAGTAACTGTTAGGTATAGTAAAAGTAATACTATTTTCATTTTTATTAAAAAACAATTGTCATCCATCATCTACATAACCAGTACCTTCAAAATCATCATCACTGTAGTTGATATCAATGTCCTCCATCATCTCCTGCAATGCATCTGGATCACTTATACTGAGAAAACTACGCCATTGGAAATAGAGTTTGATAGATATATGTTGTTGAAAATTATATCCTGATACCAGAAGAGGTTCCCTGTTTTGCGATTAAATTGGGTAGGGCTCCGAATAGCTCCTTGATATTTTAATAGTAAATATTGATAAGTACTCAATCATTTAGAAACATCACAGGATTAACATACATCAGAGAAAGAATAATGTCACGATGTATGAGATCTGTTTAAAATATATATCATGTGTATGCAATCATGAAATAATTACATTTCCAAGAATTTAATTAAATACAAGACAGTTCACTAACTAACTTAATACAACAAAGTAAATATTAACATATTATGACTATCTTATAATGTATAAAATATGTAAACTGGATGTTTGCTTGTAACTTGAAAAGTTGCAAAGTCTTTTTTAAACTTTGATGTAGCCAATTCTAAAAGAACAAGTAATTATTAATTGTTCTTTTAGAATTGACTACATCAAAGTTTTAAAATAAACAAAGCTTACAAGCATTAAAATATAATTTATCATACCTTTATCTTTTGACATTATTTTGTCAGCTAAGTCATGTCAATTTAAACTATTATCTCTTAAATATCTAGGAAAGTTGTGAATGTGCTAGCATTGTGTTTGACATGATCCTTTAGAAAAATCCAATTAATTGTCAATTCTTGTTTTCTCATTGGATCTCAAAAAAGCAGTCTGTGTTGTCTTTTTTGACCTCACAAAAGTATTTGATTCTGTCCCTCACCATCCCCTACTTGACTCCTTATCTTTGCTTGACCTTCCTTCTCTTCTCTTGTCTTGGCTCCATAGTTATCTACAAGGATGTACACAACAAGTAGTCATAAATGATTCTCTCTCTTCTAAATCTCAATCACTTTCTTCTGTTGGCCAGCTGCAAAACCGAACAATATAGACCTGACACGTGCTGCTTTTCTGTAGCTGTGACTGAAATCTAACATCTATTGTTACTGACCAGTTGTAATATATGGAAGTGAAACTGTCTGTAAGGTATAAAAAGACCTTTCTTAGCTCAGTTTTCAGATCAATCAAGAGACTTATTTCAGATTAAATCCCTCTTCAGCTCACTGTCAACAGACCTTAATTGAAAGAAAATGAGCAGCGAATATTACAGTAATTATTTAATAGTTTTGATGTGAAGTACTTCTATTAACTTTGGAAAGGACCAATTTCAACTATAATATAATATTTAGCTATTATTATGTTATTCCTGGACCAATACTGATATTACAGAATATTGAGTTGATTACAATATTAAAATTCATTATTATCATAGGCAGCACACAATATATAAAGCAGCCAACTTATAATTATATATCATCTATATTATTTGGCGATTATATATAGTCTATGACTTAATTATTATATTGAAATATTAATTTATATATATTCCCAGTGCTGAATGACTTAATTAATGGAATGAAGTGTCTATTATGTAACTTTCTTTATTTTTATTAACTACCTTATAATATACGAACTGGAAATTATCTTACGTATTATTGGCAAAACCAAAATTTGAAAATAAATTAAATTAATGTGGTCACTTCCTGGAACGAACTTATTCATCAAAATTAAGTTTATTAACATAATGTCATTAGTAATGTAGACATATTCCTAGAATAATGTTTATTCTAGAAAATTAATATTTAAAAAGTTATTGTGTATTGTGATAATTAAGCCTTTAATAATACCAAATGTTACAGTTCTATTAAAGAGTTTCATTATAGAATTAATTGATTTACAATTAATTTTAATTGTGCAGATATTCCACCTCATAATCTTCTTTGTAGATTTCACCAGTTGTTTCATCCTATAGTATAGGCTCTTTATCAAGGATATTAGGTTAGAAAACTTATGACTTCAGTGTGGAAGGTATTTGTAAGTTACAATAATAATCTTTTAAGACTTATCTACCAACAATATGGTCATAATATTATGTACTGTGTAAAATATAACTCTTAGAAGTCATACTATGAATTCATTCTATGAAAATGTTCATATTATACTATTTTTCAGACTATGTAATCAAATATAAATTTTAATTTTTTTCCAGGAATTGGCCATATTTAGACATCATGAATTAATTTCAGACATAATATATATATTCCTATACATAATATAATATACTTCATATATATTAAGTTAATAATAAATAATAACTTAATTAACTTACTAGACTGCTACAAGTAGACAGTACCAAACCATGTGTAAATATTATCATTAATAATTAAAATATATGGAATGTAATTATATTTCAAAGAATTTGATCATAAATCAATCATCATTAAACAATAGATAAAATCAATAATATAATTGTAAGTGTGATTTCAAAAGATATGTTTTTGTTCTATTTCTTAGCATTACAATTTCTGGTAAATCTATAAATGGATTATCAAAAATGCTAGTTCTTGTGTAATAAATATACCTGAATGAATATATGAGGATTAGAGTGATTATGAAGCTCTTCAGTAGCAGGTAAGAGCCAACCTTTTACATCATATTTGTTTTAAGACATAGACATATATCAATGATACTGATGTGTTGAATGTATTGGCAACAGTGAGAGGCACACCCATTCATCTTTTGTAATTCAAAAGAATCCCGTGGTCTCAGTGATAAACAATCTAAATTGTATCAAAAAAATAAACTGGAAACTAAATAACTAACATTATTTCATTGCCATATGTGGCATCTACTGAGCTACATACAACAGTTAATTTATTGTTATTAATTAATAACTCACCTAGTAACAAGCTGTCAACATCATCACTACTAAAGCAGTCACTTTTTGAGGGTTTCTTTGCCACGGGTTCTTCTATAATTTCTTTTATTTATTATTTAAAGTCATATATAGATGAGATTACATTCCAATACATGTTTAAACCATTAGTAATATGATATAATTAACATAAATTATAAAAAGTTGTAGATTGTTGATTCTGTTTGTTACTTGATTTCTACTTGTTAATACTAATAGTAATAAAGTTTAATAAACAATGTTATGTTAGTAGAAGCTGAGTTTAGATAAAAATGTCTGCAATGTGTACAAGAAACAATTTTTTACCACACGTGCTTGCTTGTATACGTACTTGGTGAGAGATGATATTGTGGGTAAATTATATGGATACATTTTAGATTATTGCTGAGGAATGCAATTAATATTTATAAATACAATTACAAAACATTCTCTCAAGAGAGTACAGTTGACCCAAGCATTGACCAGTAATTATAATAGTGGTTGTAGTGAAGTTATATACTGTTGTAGGGGAAATATCAGTGATATAGCTATTACATACACACTCACATCCACTTAATATTAAACCCATTGGACAAGGATACACATATATTTTAGCTGATCATGATGGTGGATTGCCTGCATGGTGTTGCAATACTTAATATATACTCCATGTTTTAATTAATCTAGTTTACTGAGAACAATGTAATTGATTTGACTACCAGAGAGAGGTACAAGTCTTTGTCCTTATTTTAAATATAAGATATTAATTTTTGGAGACATCATCCCTAGTTTATGGTAATTACTATTTGTGAATGAAGCTATACAGCAGGAGACACAAGATAGAGATCACAGTAATACTTACACCACCAATTTGTTTAGTTGATGGCATAATACCTCCATCATGTTTGTCTACATATTATAGTGAAAATTGAGAATTCATCATACTTTTATGAAAAAACACTAGTAATGATCCACTCACTGTTCTACTTATTATAGGCAAAGCTATTATACTGACCTTTAAATTTAGTCACATATAACTGGTTATAAAGTACAGTTAACCCACCAGCACTAACTATAGGAATTTTACGTATTTCATGTCCTATCATATAGTGCTACATCTAATAAACTGTGACAATACAATATTGACAGGTGTCATATTATGAAAGTTTTATTGAATGTCTTAAATATTAGAGCTATACCACCTCCAGAACAAACAAACATATCAGAATTAACACAGTGACTAAAACCAAATCCATATTGAACTTAACTATGATACTTTGATGATGAGCCAAGAGGACTGAGTATTAGTATACTATATCCTACATAATGTGCAATAATCATGTGATGTATTATTTTTATTGTTTTTTATTGTTTTTATTGTTTATTTTTATTGCTTTGACAAGTACACCATAACCACTAGTATTGAGTATGAAAAACCTCTAATCATGACTGCCATCATATTTATGTTCAATGTCACTGATCTGCTCTAGTACCTTGTTTATCACTCTTTTTTACAGTAATTTTCACTTGTACTTAAACTACAATTTTTGAACTCTGGTTATTTTACTCTAAGTTAAGATATAATTTTACTAATCAGTCAGTTGCACTGGGATCCACAGGTTATAATGAAGAGGTGTTTCCATTTGTATATGCTAGGTTTTATAATTATGTTCATATAGATAAACAAGTATCTGTATTAGCAGATACATTAATACTAAGACTAATGTATCCTATATTGTAATAAATTAAATTAACATAATTCATAGACAGATGAAGTAACAGATCTAGTTTTGCTAATGTTATTATATATATATAATCACTAAGTTGACTGTAGATATCTGGTGCTAATACATGAAAAAGCTTGAGACGTTGAGCTTGTGATTAAATGAGTACATAGAGTTATGCTTTATAGAAGTAGTGCTAAAGAACAAAGTAAATTCATTCTCTACTTTAAAGGCATCTGCAACAATTTATCTTTGCAAATGTATACAGGATTGGTTGGATACAATCAACCTTTAATAAATGCACATGGAGTGTTAAAATGAGAATATTTAGTATATATAGTGTATGCACGTGACACATGGAGACTTTACTAAGTACATTAGTCAATAATCAGTTGGTAAAATGCTGTAATTAGGAGGCTTTTCACTAGATATAACAATGACAAACTTCTATATTGTTCTGTTCAGATATTCTTGTTAGACACTCACAAACATGTCAGCATTGTACTTGTATTTTTCATTTGTTCTTGTGCTGTCATTTATTGTCTTTAAGTGTAGACAAGATTTGTCCATAGGCTAGTATGAGATATTGTGAAATTTTCAGATGGAAATTCGTTTTGGTGTCCTTTTTTAACGAAATAATTGCGTGGGTAGGGTCACCGGATGTCGAAATTTAATTTGCCTCAAGCACATGTTCATCGAAAGAAGAGGAAGAAACTTGGAGAACTTTTAACAGGTTCATTTACGAGTAAATAAGGCAACCGTCGTTGATTTGTAGGTCTAGAGATGTTATAAAACGATTCTACAAGTAAATTCTACCTCGAAATCTACTGAAAGTAAGTCATTCTATCGTAACCTTTTCTACTACCGTCTTTGTAATGAAAAAAGCGCTTGAAATTGAAGCGCTAGGGCTAAGGTACAATAGTGATAGTTTCTATAAGTACTACAAATGATGCAAAACATGTCCAGTATATTAACAAGTTAGTATTGCTTACCTTGTTTGTAGAAATTTATAGTTGGATTTTGTGTGTTATCTCTGTCTATCTGTATATGCTTATTATTTGAATGACTACTGTTTGGTTAGACATTTCAGTTAGGTGTTGATAATATATATTTATTCTTTTGTATATATGTAAGTGTCTCTTTAATTTTCATTAGGTCCATGGTGGGTGTGGTAGTGTAGGAAACAGTCATCACTCTTTCCAGTATGACAGAGGTAAAGGCTGCAGTCACTACAATACCATTGAGTATCTCTTTGTTTGTTTAGAAATGCATAACAGTAGTGACACCTGTGTCTACTGCCATCGTGCTTTTGAGGAAATGGTGCTGACAAAATTTTTTCGCTGGTAGACAGAATGAAGGACGACCAGGACACTTCCGACCACAATATGATCCAGAGAAGGTGGCCTAAGTTGAGGCAAAAGTCTTTGATTGTTTTGAATGGAGATGTGGGATGGAATGTTTACAAGAGGTAAGTGTTTGTAATTACAACATCAGTTACAAAGTAAAAGATGTACATATAAGCCTTATATCCTCTTGCATTGAGGCAGTAGTACTGCCTCAGTTGATAATTACTATCAACTCCACCCATTTTTTTGGTTATAGTTGGCTATTAGTTGAGGACAATTTACTAGTTTTTTTTCTCTATTTTGTTGCTTCCTCTCCACTTGTGTTGTTGCCAAAGGTTGAGAGTTTGTAGTAAGAGCACTTACTACCTTTGTGTCTTGCCACACTGTCATTAGCAAACTTTCATGTTGTAATAGCTTGAATTCTCCCCTCTCTTTGAAACCTTTCTTTAGAATTGGTTTGAATTCTGTTGGATAGAACTTTCTATCTGAACGCATGGTTCCGCAGGCATAAATTTTGTCTTCTAGCAGATCCTTAAAAACTAGAATGCCTGTAAAAAAGTTATCACAGTATATGTGATAGTTTTTTCCGACAATGCTTCTTGTTAAGTCTCGGACAACCTGTGACTCTAGTCCTGTTTCTGATCTCTTCTCCTTTCCACAGTATACTTGGTATTCACATACAAACCCATTGTCGCTATCAGCCCTGACCCAAACTTTAAATCCTCTCTTGATAGGCTTATTGGGAACATATTGTTTCATTGCTGATCTGCCCTTAAATTTTATCATTGCCTCGTCTTTACTGTTGTCACGATTTGGATTATATAATGTAAGGAATTTGTTGTTAAGAAATTCCAGAATTGGTCTTACTTTACCAAGACGATCATATTGTGGTGTACCTGGTAATGCTAACGTCACATTGTCTACAAAATTGAGATATTGTGAAATGTCCATGAATCTATCTCGAGAAATTTGATCTGCCATGGGAGTGTAGTGATAATATGGGTCATTTTTCCAATAATCATATAGGGATGGTAATTTTACTATCCCCATTACGATCATAAATCCCAAGTATGCCTGCAATCCTTCAATAGACACTTTTGTCCATTTGGCATACTTTTCTCTACCCATACATGTTTCAGCATATCTGTTTGTCTCGTCTACTATCAGTTGTAGAAGTGATTGTGTAAAAAATAGCATAAATGCCTCAAGTGGTGATGAAGGGACAGAAACAGTTGGTCCTACTGATTTGTAAATGAATCTACAGTGACTTGCATGTAATTGTTTGACCATTTTATCTCCCCTAGGGTGTGGTCACTTGGACATTGGCTATGAAGATATTTACAGATGAGAAATGTACATTTATTGTATAATTCACCTTTGTTTAGATTTCTTAGTGGCAGACACAGGATTTTCAAAAGAAGTCCTATTATGATTGTTGGTAAACTGTTATTTTGACATTTGTTCACTTACGCTGATAGTGGTGTATTGTTTAGTGAACTTGATGGACCTGCAAGTGACTCTATTTGTTGGTAGCTATTTATTTTACAATCAGTAAAAGGTAATATTTGTGATATTTACCATAGCGGTGCAGGTAACTGGACTGGAGACTTTTCAACATCAACAGATGTACCTTCTGTTATACTGAGATTGGTAGGTTTTATATACTTTGTAAATTATCTTATAATTTTATTACCAGTAGTCATCCACCATCTCATCTAATGTGTCAAATTCTCCATCACTCCCTGGATACGTTGGTTCATCTTCAATAATATCCAAGACTTCATCTCTTGTAAATAATCGTCTATCAGTCATTCTATTTGCATAATACATTTGTTGTTATTTGTTTACATTTATTTGAGTGATATACTAATTATAATATGCAAGTATATTTACCTTTATCATGGTTCGTATGAATGTGAGTTACTAACTTGGACTGTTAAGTTGCATGTGGAGATGTGCAGACTGAGTTGTTAACAAGAACAATACACGAGGTACTAACTTGGACTGTTAACTTTAAATAAAAAGACTGTTGAAACTCGGGTTAAATGCTGACAGCAGATTCAAAAGCAAGCAATAACAAGTACAGGAGCTACTACTGTAGAAAATACACACTCTAACTACCTGTCAATGTTGCGCTATTGCTTAGCAAATTCAAATGACGCAATCGCGTCATTCGTCAACTGAGGTCACAATATTGATGACGCGTTATGCGTCATTCGTTAAAAAGGGATATTGGCCTAAGTGGCTACAATCGACCTCACATTAGTAATTTTATTTGCATAACTCATGATTAATGATTATTGTTAGTATCAACTTCAACATTTTACATGACGTTAAGCATACTATGACACACTGTTGTCCTAAATTTTAAGTCTTTTAATACCTGTTTTACCAACTTCCTATCCCGTTTTCTCCATTTTTTAGATATCCTTGGTTTCGTCCATATCTACGAACAGAAGACTCAAGTGTTGACTTTATAACTATAATAGTGAAGACTATTCAAAATCAAACCACTTACTTGTAGTCAGA
The DNA here is from genome assembly GCA_963693285.1 of Xestospongia muta. Lineage (NCBI taxonomy): Eukaryota > Metazoa > Porifera > Demospongiae > Haplosclerida > Petrosiidae > Xestospongia > Xestospongia muta. The sequence continues at coordinate 20,216,118 of OY848918.1, read as the reverse complement.
ATGATGTATTTGTTATTATTTGCTTGAAATTGAAAATTGAAAACAAAATAGTCAATTTTTAGGCAGTGCGTGGGTGGACTCAGGCCTTAAAATAGCAGTGAAGAATTTGATAATGTTTTATCTTATAATTGTGTCCACTTTTAGAATACATATTAACAACTCTTTGTTAGATATATTATTGATTGTAAGATACTAAGATCATAGTTTCATTGAATCATCATTTTAATAGTTTAAATTTTAAATTTAAAAAATGGTGTCAAGTAGCTAAATATTAGTTAAATAAAAGTTATCAAAACAACACACTTTTAACAAAGATTGACTAATAATCATTAATAATGTTACTGTTGCTATAGAAAGTCATCTACTGAGCTACATACAACAGTTAATTTATTGTTATTAATTAATAACTCACCTAGTAACAAGCTGTCAACATCATCACTACTAAAGCAGTCACTTTTTGAGGGTTTCTTTGCCACGGGTTCTTCTATAATTTCTTTTATTTATTATTTAAAGTCATATATAGATGAGATTACATTCCAATACATGTTTAAACCATTAGTAATATGATATAATTAACATAAATTATAAAAAGTTGTAGATTGTTGATTCTGTTTGTTACTTGATTTCTACTTGTTAATACTAATAGTAATAAAGTTTAATAAACAATGTTATGTTAGTAGAAGCTGAGTTTAGATAAAAATGTCTGCAATGTGTACAAGAAACAATTTTTTACCACACGTGCTTGCTTGTATACGTACTTGGTGAGAGATGATATTGTGGGTAAATTATATGGATACATTTTAGATTATTGCTGAGGAATGCAATTAATATTTATAAATACAATTACAAAACATTCTCTCAAGAGAGTACAGTTGACCCAAGCATTGACCAGTAATTATAATAGTGGTTGTAGTGAAGTTATATACTGTTGTAGGGGAAATATCAGTGATATAGCTATTACATACACACTCACATCCACTTAATATTAAACCCATTGGACAAGGATACACATATATTTTAGCTGATCATGATGGTGGATTGCCTGCATGGTGTTGCAATACTTAATATATACTCCATGTTTTAATTAATCTAGTTTACTGAGAACAATGTAATTGATTTGACTACCAGAGAGAGGTACAAGTCTTTGTCCTTATTTTAAATATAAGATATTAATTTTTGGAGACATCATCCCTAGTTTATGGTAATTACTATTTGTGAATGAAGCTATACAGCAGGAGACACAAGATGGAGATCACAGTAATACTTACACCACCAATTTGTTTAGTTGATGGCATAATACCTCCATCATGTTTGTCTACATATTATAGTGAAAATTGAGAATTCATCATACTTTTATGAAAAAACACTAGTAATGATCCACTCACTGTTCTACTTATTATAGGCAAAGCTATTATACTGACCTTTAAATTTAGTCACATATAACTGGTTATAAAGTACAGTTAACCCACCAGCACTAACTATAGGAATTTTACGTATTTCATGTCCTATCATATAGTGCTACATCTAATAAACTGTGACAATACAATATTGACAGGTGTCATATTATGAAAGTTTTATTGAATGTCTTAAATATTAGAGCTATACCACCTCCAGAACAAACAAACATATCAGAATTAACACAGTGACTAAAACCAAATCCATATTGAACTTAACTATGATACTTTGATGATGAGCCAAGAGGACTGAGTATTAGTATACTATATCCTACATAATGTGCAATAATCATGTGATGTATTATTTTTATTGTTTTTTATTGTTTTTATTGTTTATTTTTATTGCTTTGACAAGTACACCATAACCACTAGTATTGAGTATGAAAAACCTCTAATCATGACTGCCATCATATTTATGTTCAATGTCACTGATCTGCTCTAGTACCTTGTTTATCACTCTTTTTTACAGTAATTTTCACTTGTACTTAAACTACAATTTTTGAACTCTGGTTATTTTACTCTAAGTTAAGATATAATTTTACTAATCAGTCAGTTGCACTGGGATCCACAGGTTATAATGAAGAGGTGTTTCCATTTGTATATGCTAGGTTTTATAATTATGTTCATATAGATAAACAAGTATCTGTATTAGCAGATACATTAATACTAAGACTAATGTATCCTATATTGTAATAAATTAAATTAACATAATTCATAGACAGATGAAGTAACAGATCTAGTTTTGCTAATGTTATTATATATATATAATCACTAAGTTGACTGTAGATATCTGGTGCTAATACATGAAAAAGCTTGAGACGTTGAGCTTGTGATTAAATGAGTACATAGAGTTATGCTTTATAGAAGTAGTGCTAAAGAACAAAGTAAATTCATTCTCTACTTTAAAGGCATCTGCAACAATTTATCTTTGCAAATGTATACAGGATTGGTTGGATACAATCAACCTTTAATAAATGCACATGGAGTGTTAAAATGAGAATATTTAGTATATATAGTGTATGCACGTGACACATGGAGACTTTACTAAGTACATTAGTCAATAATCAGTTGGTAAAATGCTGTAATTAGGAGGCTTTTCACTAGATATAACAATGACAAACTTCTATATTGTTCTGTTCAGATATTCTTGTTAGACACTCACAAACATGTCAGCATTGTACTTGTATTTTTCATTTGTTCTTGTGCTGTCATTTATTGTCTTTAAGTGTAGACAAGATTTGTCCATAGGCTAGTATGAGATATTGTGAAATTTTCAGATGGAAATTCGTTTTGGTGTCCTTTTTTAACGAAATAATTGCGTGGGTAGGGTCACCGGATGTCGAAATTTAATTTGCCTCAAGCACATGTTCATCGAAAGAAGAGGAAGAAACTTGGAGAACTTTTAACAGGTTCATTTACGAGTAAATAAGGCAACCGTCGTTGATTTGTAGGTCTAGAGATGTTATAAAACGATTCTACAAGTAAATTCTACCTCGAAATCTACTGAAAGTAAGTCATTCTATCGTAACCTTTTCTACTACCGTCTTTGTAATGAAAAAAGCGCTTGAAATTGAAGCGCTAGGGCTAAGGTACAATAGTGATAGTTTCTATAAGTACTACAAATGATGCAAAACATGTCCAGTATATTAACAAGTTAGTATTGCTTACCTTGTTTGTAGAAATTTATAGTTGGATTTTGTGTGTTATCTCTGTCTATCTGTATATGCTTATTATTTGAATGACTACTGTTTGGTTAGACATTTCAGTTAGGTGTTGATAATATATATTTATTCTTTTGTATATATGTAAGTGTCTCTTTAATTTTCATTAGGTCCATGGTGGGTGTGGTAGTGTAGGAAACAGTCATCACTCTTTCCAGTATGACAGAGGTAAAGGCTGCAGTCATTACAATACCATTGAGTATCTCTTTGTTTGTTTAGAAATGCATAACAGTAGTGACACCTGTGTCTACTGCCATCGTACTTTTGAGGAAAATGGTGCTGACAAAATTTTTCACTGGTAGACACAATGAAGGACAACCAGGACGCTTCCGACCACAATATGATCCAATGAGAAGGTGGCCTAAGTTGAGGCAAAAGTCTTTGATCGTTTTGAATGGAGATGTGGAAGGAATGTTTGCAAGAGGTAAGTGTTTGTAATTACAACATCAGTTACAAAGTAAAAGATGTACATATAAGCCTTATATTCTCTTGCATTGAGGCAGTAGTACTGCCTCAGTTGATCATTACGATCAACTCCACCCATTTTTTGGTTATAGTTGGCGATTAGTTGAGGACAATTTACTAGTTTTTTTCCTCCATTTTGTTGCTTCCTCTCCACTTGTGTTGTTCCCAAAGGTTGAGAGTTTGTAGAAAGAGCACTTACTACCTTTGTGTCTTGCCACACTGTCATTAGCAAACTTTCATGTTGTAATAGCTTGAATTTTCCCCTCTCCTTGAAACCTTTCTTTAGAATTGGTTTGAATTCTGTTGGATAGAACTTTCTATCTGAACGCATGGTTCGCAGGCATAAATTTTGTCTTCTAGCAGATCCTTAAAAACTAGAATGCCTGTAAAAAGGTTATCACAGTATATGTGATGGTTTTTTCCGACAATGATTCTTGTTAAGTCTCGGACAACCCGTGACTCTAGTCCTGTTTCTGATCTCTTCTCCTTTCCACAGTATACTTGGTATTCACATACAAACCCATTGTCACTATCAGCCCTGACCCAAACTTTAAATCCTCTCTTGATAGGCTTTTTGGGAAAATATTGTTTCATTGCTGATCTGCCCTTAAATTTTATCATTGCCTCATCTGTACTGTTGTCACGATTTGGATTATATAATGTAAGGAAATTGTTGTTAAGAAATTCCAGAATTGGTCTTACTTTACCAAGATGATCATATTGTGGTGTACCTGGTAATGCTAACGTCACATTGTCTACAAAATTGAGATATTGTGAAATGTCCATGAATCTATCTCGAGAAATTTGATCTGCCATGGGAGTGTAGTGATAATATGGGTCATTTTTCCAATAATCATATAGGGATGGTAATTTTACTATCCCCATTACGATCATAAATCCCAAGTATGCCTGCAATTCTTCAATAGACACTTTTGTCCATTTGGCATACTTTTCTCCACCCATACATGTTTCAGCATATCTGTTTGTCTCGTCTACTATCAGTTGTAGAAGTGATTGTGTAAAAAATAGCATAAATGCCTCAAGTAGTGATGAAGGGACAGAAACAGTTGGTCCCACTGATTCTGTAAATGAATCTACAATGACTGGCATGTAATTGTTTGACTATTTTATCTTCCCTAGGGGGTGGTCACTTGGACATTGGCTATGAAGATATTTACAGATGAGAAATGTACATTTATTGTATAACGTACCTTTGTTTAGATTTGTTTGTGTCAGACACAGGATTTTCCAGAGAAGTCCTATTATGATTGTAGGTAAACTGTTATTTTGACATGTGTTCACTTACACTGATAGTGGTGTATTGTTTAGTGAACTTGATAGACCTACAAGTGACTCTATTTGTTGGTAGCTATTTATTTTACAATCAGTAAAAGGTAATATTTGTGATATTTACCATAGCGGTGCAGGTAATTGGACTGGAGGCTTTTCAACATCAACAGATGTACCTTCTGTTGTACTAAGATTGGTAGGTTTTATATACTTTGTAAATTATCTTATAATTTTATTACCAGTAGTCGTCCTCCATCTCATCATCTAATGTGTCAAATTCTTCATCACTCCCTGGATACATTGGTTCATCTTCAATAATATCCAAGACTTCATCTCTTGTAAATAATCGTCTATCAGTCATTCTATTTGCATAATGCATTTGTTGTTATTTGTTTATATTTATTTGAGTGATGTACTAATTATAATATGTGCAAGTATACTTATTATTATCGTGGTTCGTATGCATGTGATGTACTAACTTGGACTGTTAAGTTGCAAGTGGAGTGTGCAGGCTGAGTTGTCAACAATAATCAATACACGAGGTAATATCTTGGACTGTTAACATTAAGTACAAAGACTGTGGAAACTTGGATCAAATGCTGACTGCAGATTCGAAGGCAAGCAATAACAAGTACAAGAGCTACTACTGTAGAAAATACACACTCTAATCACCTGTCAATATTGGTAAAAAAGTGACTCTTTTATTGATCTATTAATTTTGTCAATTCAATTAATGGAAAGCACCTGGAAGAAAAAAAGGGAATGTACTATGGTTAGTTGCAACATGTACAACCATTGAGTCTTTATTAGTCCATAACTAATTAATACCCATCTGTATAGCAATGCCAATAAAGAAGAGAGGATGACAATTTTAGATGAACTAACTAATGACAAAAAATATAACAGAAGTAACATTCGATTATAAAGAATGTATATATACTAAACCAGGTATATGGATGCAATGGAATAAATTATATACTTGTCAAATCCATGTGTTTGAAAATTTAGGGATGAAGAGAAAAAGGTGTGGAACTTGTACAGGTTGTAAGCAGGCACATGATTGTGGCATTTGTGTATTTTGTAAAGACAAGTCAAAATATGGAGGGCCAGGGAAACAGAAGCAATGCTGTAAAGTAAAAAAATGCACTCAGATTTCTGGTAAATGCCAAGTAAATCCAATGAAATGAATAAAGAGAACACTTATATGTCACTGACTTGAGCTAACTGTAAATTTTCACCAGCACAACAATCGTCATAATAATAAGTGATAATAGATATCAGTCAGTTAGTCCTGCCTACTTTTGTCGTCACGTGAGGTCAAAGTTCATTGTCATCTCGCTGCATAGCGGTTCAAAAAAAATTTAACTTGTTTATGTGACAATGAATATCTTTAATTTACATAACACTTCCTTTTTTTTGAGGACATCATAAAGGAAATGTATTTAGTTTTTTGTGATTACTTGATTTTTTAATTGTTGTATTTGTAAATAATCATTAAGTTCAATGGAAACATTAAAGTTTCTTTAGAAAATACAAAAAAATTTGGTGTTCTCAAGTGTTTCTATATAGCAGGAAATTTGCTCTTCACATATGTTTCCTATCAAAAGAAATCTTTATGTTTCCTTAGTTGGGAAGCACCAAAAACATAACAGGATACATGACATTTTCAAAACGTTTCCAGTTGTTTCAAACTGCAGAAATATAATAATTTTCCAGTGAATGTTGTATGAAGGATAATCATCAATCATTAATGTAACTCTCTATATGCATCTATCTAATAGTGACAGGAAAACATGGTTTAAAATAACTTTTTTAAAGAAAAAGGGAAAAGAAACAAAAGCACTTATAGCTAAATACTGTTGCAGTACAAGAGATTTAGCAAATAGTTACACAAGTATATTCATATTGTATAACAATGTTATAGAAATAGGAAAAGCAACAGATTTAACGTTAAATAATTTTCCAAAAATACACAAGATAATCATACCAAAAATAACATTGCCAGAAGTAGTATAGTAACTTCAAACTATTAAGAAAATTCTAGCTCTAATATTTTAAAGCAAAATGTGTTATCAAAAAAAAATAAAAGTTTTCTGCTAAAGGTAAAATTGTCCATGTGTAAATCTCATTTCACATTATATTTTGAGTGGACCTCTGGTTTGGCTAAAAACTTTCGAATCTTTAAAGCAGTTGAAGATCGTTTCACAATTGGGCCTTCTACTGCAGCTAGAACAACATCCCAGGTACTGCTTGACGGAGATGTATCCATCCAACTTCGTAACACTTTTATAAGTTTTGTCGTGTTATCATCATTGTTTTGAATTAAACCACCTAGAACACGATCTTCTACTTCTAAAGCAGTGCCTATCTTGTACCACTCGTACTCAATATCTGTTAGAAGACCCACAAGCTCTGCAAGGTTTGGTTTCTTATTTAGTACACAAGTGAGATCAACTGCATTAGAAATAAAAGATTTAATAACAAATATAACTTTTACCGCAAAGCTTCAGAGATAATATTGGCTTTCTCAAGTAATTATTATTATTTTCTTAAAATATTAATTAACTACAATTTAGTTTATTTAATAATAGTAATATGACAAGTGTTATATTTAGTAGGTAGGGTTTCTTTGCACAATATGCTAAAGTGATCACTTATTTACAACTGAGGAAATGTTTCTAGCATCACAGTAAAACTGAATATATAACAAAAGTAGTTTACATTACTTTACATTACATGTAAGTCACTCTTGTAATGCTAAGTTCCTTTTGCCAGATATTAGTGCACAAAATTTAAATAAAAGTAAAAACTAACCTTGTAGTTTCACTTCTTCTACTGACAGGTCTACTGCAATCCATGGTAGTTGTCGTGATTGATCAATACATGCTGTTATTCGAGGATCTCGGCAACAAGTAAGTATTTTCTTGCCTTCGTCTGGGCGACAGAGATGTTTAGCAGAAGAAGCACACATTGAGCAATAAAAACGCTCTTGAGGTAACGAAAGAATTGGCTTATACTGAAATTTTTTAACCACATCTCCAATGCCTTCGAGAATAGCATTTCGAATAAGTGAGCAATTTTCCGAAGGGCCACTGTAGTATACATCTAGAGAGTAGATAGCATCAACAAGTAAAACTCCTCCTCCTAAATCCAGACACAGTAAATGGATAGCATTACGATATTGTAGTAGTTCTTCTGAAGGCTCATCAGACGTTGGAGGTCGGTAAAGATCAAATTTTGGTGACTTTTGTCGCTTAACAAGATTGACAGCCAGAGCAGGAAAGATTCCTTGAGGTACAGGCTTCATATCCCACGTTAAAACAAGAGCATCTGTGACTTTTGTAAAGGAGCTTCGTATACTCTCCAAGTTAGGAGTAGTAGGTAAAACACTGGGTAAAAAGAACTTGCCTTTCTCTGGTAAAGGAGCAATAATGAAGATATCTTCCATTAACTTCAAGAAGTCATCAGCTGTAAACTCTGGTGAAAATCCATCAGGAAAACGACCAAGGAGGTCACGAGTAAAAATACCTTCTGTTTTTAGTTGTACATGAGCTTTTGGTGGAAGAATAATATTCAATTCATCTAAATAAGTGGTGGCATCAGTAAAGGAGATGCTGATAATTTCTGATAGCTTATTAAAAAGGGGTTGCGGATGGAGGAAAACCACATCAGGTAATACAGCAGGAAAATACAGGAAAATGGTCATATCATGGTAGTACATCAGTGCAGCTTCTACCTCATTTCCATTCATCCTAATTGCAAACCCTATTCTCAAGCATTCCCTCTTACTGACAACCATTGATTTTGTATTCTCCTGAAGATCATATAATTCAAGCTGAAACAGGTACCATCGTATTGGAATTTCTGCCTCAATGTAAGATTGGCAAACAATTGTACGGATTTTCTCTGCAATCTTCTTTTCTGACTCACCTCTGGCTGTTGTGTTGAGAGGAAATATTATCTGCTTTTCCTTTTCGCAATAATTCATACGTACATCTCGAAACTGTTTTAAAGTAGACCACAAACGTGCATTCTTTTGCTGCAAAGACTCGCCCTCACATTCGGCTATTTTATCGTAAAATGTGCCAAGAACAAGAAGGGAAGGCTCAAGATGTGAAAATTTGACGTGAATTTTGCGCAAATTAGGCTGATCTATGGATGCTAGCGAACGAAAGGAAGACTCAAGTAGTTGTAAATTTGTAATTTGTCGCTCCACTGGTACACCAAGTTGTTGACCTTTGAAGCTAAAGTAGAATTTAGGCTGGTCATCAAGCTTCTCATTTAGTTTTTGTGTAAGTATGCTGACTGGATTATAACGTAACAATACAGGAGCTATATCCAGGAATGCTGCCTGTCCACCAGAGTCAATACAGTGTATCCAGTGGGTATTGTAAAGCTCAGGTGACTCCTCTACAATAGGTAAGATTTTGACAAACTCTGTTGTGGCTGTTGATAAAGGTGGACGTGGTGACTCCAGAGAAATGACTTCACCTGATTGTGGTTTCTCCATTGATGAAGAAGAATTTTGTGATCCATCATCATCAGATGATGACTCACTCTCATCATTATGAGCTGAAGGCGTAATAGATTCAGATGCTATTGACTGTAGCATACTTTTTACTGTTCTAGCAAGCATCTTTTTGAATGACGACTGGTCTACCTTGCCCCATATTTGGGTGGTGGATGAAGTTGCTGGATCAGATTCAGTGATGACACTGGTCGTCTCTACCTTTCTTATCTCTGGAGCAGTTGTTACAGGAGTACTGTGATGACTTTTTGGAGGTGGCTGATTCAGCAAAAGGTTCATAGCCGACGATTTCCCTGTTCCTGGAGCTCCTGACATTGCCATCTTTGAGTATTTTGCTGTAATTTTTCCTTCATCAAGAGCTTTGTCAAGTAACTTAGAATAATCTGTAGGAATATGAACAGAAAGAAAACACAATTTAATAATACAAAAGTTTCATATTCTATTGAAACAAAACAGCTTAAAGTTAAAGACAACTTTAGACAAGACAAGACTATTAATAAATAGCTATTACAAGAATGAACTGATATGATAGTATTACGACTAGATATCACAAAGATGTTTTGTATTGTATAACGGACAATAAATAAACATATTCTACTAATGACTATTTGAGTAAAAATCAGAATATGTAATACATTGTCACAGCAATTAGCTATTCATATTATTATAGTTCAAAGTTTTTATATCTATCAGATAACATGTGACATCTAACTGTCATTGCTATCTTTCTCATAACCAAGCCACAGAGAGTGCAATCCTGTATAAAATGCTTGAGGAACAAATTTTGAGTTGTGGTAGCTTACATGCTAACTTGTTGTTCACTGTATTGTGATTAGCTATAATTCTAATTCCAAATCACCATATTATAATATCAGTTATATAAAGGTGTTGAAGATGACAAAAGATGACATAATGTGTGCCTGTGTTTTGTAATACTATATAATAGTTAAAAATGCATTCTAATAAATGCCCATCATCATTGTTTTCTTGTACATAATCTACAAGTATGTTTTGTTTGTTATCAAGCTTTAGAGATCAATACTATACATATGTTACTAATATATGTATCATAATGTAACATCAAAATATACTGACATTAAAAAAATACTAAAGATGTCATTACAAGTATGTAGTAACATAGTTATGATCTATTTAATTAACTGAATTGTGGAGGCAGTAGTTTCATTTCATAAGATACTCATACTCATATACTAGTATCACTTACACTATAAGTACATGTCTATTGTGATGAACTACATTACCTTTTTTGGCTTCTTCAATCAAATGTAATATAGTAGCTCTGTTCTTGTCATCAGGTTTAACTTTGTCTGCAGCTGTTTTACCTTCATTGTTCTTAATGGTAGCATCAGCTCCATTAGATAAGAGTAATTTGATGCATTCCAGTTTACCCCTAGAGCATGCATCATGTAATGGGGTGTCACCCAACTATATAATGAAATAATATCACTTATATTAAGTGTTATATCTAATTGTTATTGATATTATAATAAAAACAATAATGTTAGTGTTTACTAATAACCCATTTATTAATTTATATAATAACAATACACATAATATATGAAAACATACAACATATCTTTCCAGTGAAATTATCATTGTATTATGTACACAAAGTATCTACTCACTACATCAAGTATATTATAACTATGTATTACTACTGATATTAACTATGTTAACTTCTACAACATGATGTGTTGCTAACTAATGTTGCATATTTATACCTCATAAATACACAATGAGGGGCCTTTTTGTTAAAAAAGATATGTAAACAGCAGTACATCATTAAAGCCATTAGCATCATTAACTCAAAGATATTATCATATATGATATACAGTAAATAAACATAATTAGAGCATTTATTGTCTGCTAAACTTCTTATCATCAATTTTAGAACACCATTTAATATATGTTTTTACTTTAACTAACTTCATTTTCATAACTTACAAATTACTACAATGACTTAATGTGTTCAAATGAATACATGCCAATAGGTGATGACATATACACAAAAGTCATAATATCTATGACAACATTCTTATACATAATTAAATCCATTTTCAATTATTACATAAATGGAGTGTCTAAAGTAATAACACTGACAACTATTAAGACCATATGTGACCAAAAATACAAAAATGTTATGCAACACACAAATGAATTTAGAGCAAATGCTTGCATATAAATAGTTGCTTTGTGGTCACCTTTAAGAGTAAGTCACTGAATTTGGTATACCAGAAGCTCAATGATTAGCCTTATGATCACCAAATTCCATTGACTTCTTGTTCAAGATGGGCACATAGCAATGCTTTCAATGCAGGCACTTGTTTACACGTTAGGTACAATTATCATATTTATGGTCACATGTTAATATGTCTCAGGTGTATGTTTCACAATACACAATGCAATGTTTAATGATTGTATACAAGAAGTTTGGTGTAAGAAATGACAGAAACACACTAAAGAGTTGGTTGTGGTAATAGTGAGTTAATAATTTTGTGAGTGATGTACTCTATCATTTGTTGTTGTTACTTGCTATTAATATGTTATTATAATGATTATACTCTGTCGAAGTTGAGTTGGGCCCTTCATTAAAAAAAATGTTGCATGCATGGAATGTAAGATGAGGTATTTTCTCATCTAATTAATTAAATTAGCACTAAAGCACATTTTAATGTTATTCATTATTTGTTTACGTGAATGTCATGCGAACAGACTACATTGTCTTTCGTGCTTGTGAAAATGCAAAGAGGCAAAAGACTTAGATCACAAACAAAGGAGGCTGTTGCAAATGTCTTTGACTATTTCAAGGAAGCCAGTAGGTGTCAGGGGACTCAAGGGCCTCTCAAAAGAACCTGTGATGCTACAGGGGTTTCACGTATCTCCATCAAGAGACTATGGAAAAAGAAAGCTGACCCTGGTGGAGCTGCATTTTCTACTCCAACAAAGAGATATAGATTTTGCAGACACCTGCTAGTTGATGATTTTGATCGTGAAGCCATCAGACAAAGAATCTACCACCTTTATCAGGTGAAAGAACATGTGACAAGTTGCTTGTTGTTTTAAATAAGGATAACCTGTTTCGTGGTCAGAGGTCAACCCTTCACATTTTGTTAAAGGAAATGAGTTTCAAGTGAATCACCATAACTTTTTTATGATGTCTATTAATATTGTACTTCATAGACATAAGAAAGTGGATGACAAATGCCACTACTACAAACAACCTCGTATTATGGAACAGAAGCATGCTTACCTTCGTCGAATGATCAATAACCATCAAGAGAATAGGCCAGTTGTTTACCTTGATGAAACCTGAGCCAATCCTCACAATGGTAAGGATTGTGCTTGGGTGGAGAGGGATGATGTGACTGGTGAAACTCTTGGTGGTATAAGAAGGCCTCCAAGGAAGGGTGCACGGCTTATTATTCTTGGAGCTGGTAGTGAGACTGGTTGGATTCCCAACACCAATCTCATATTCAGATCCAACACAAATACTGGCGATTACCATGATGAGATGACTGATGATCATTTTGAGGAGTGGTTTGCTACCAAACTTCTCCCTAATGTTCAACTTAACAGTCTTATTGTCATGGATAATGCCTCATATCATAGTTGTCGTAGTCACCATGTCCCAGTCAAAAGTTGGACAAAGCAAAAGATGCAAGATTGGCTTTAGGCAAAGGGAATTGAACTCCCAACAAATGCCTTGAAAGCTGAATTATATAGCATCATACAAAGATTGAAACCTACTCCTCGCTATGTTGTTGATGACATGGCCACTGCTGCTGGTAAGTACTCAGTCAAGATGCCATTTTATTTATTAATCTGTACATCATGTAGGCCACAAGGTGGTCCGACTTCCTGTTGCTCACTGCACTCTCAATCCTATTGAGTGGTCATGGGCACAGGTTAAAGGTCACATCAAGGCCAATGCTCATGCATTCAATCTCCGTGAGGTAGAGCAGCTGGTATGGGAGGGTTTTGATGTTGTGACACCTGACCATTGGAAGAGCCTCGTTGAACATGTTAAGATCCACTTTGAAGACCACTATTGGTCTAATGATGGCCTCTATGAAAAATTAGTGGATGAGTTCATTATTCGAGTTGGAAGTGAATCAGATGAGTCTGATGGTTCTGATCAATCTGATGATAGTTGTGATGATGTTTTACGCATCCTCAGTCTTCATTCTTTGTAAAAACGTTTTTTTTGAAAACCACGGTGGCTTTATAGCTGCCCAAAATTCACAAAAGACAATACCTGATAATTATTTTAATGAATTTACAATAAAAATTTGTTCATATAATTGGAACTATAATATTGAATTGCCACGTGACAAAATGGTTGACTTCTCAAGATGAGAAGAGATTTTAATTAAATCCTCAAGGGTGTGCAATTCGAAGTATGTCAAAGGTATGCCATTGAAAATGTATGGAGTTTTTTAGTTTGATACTTTCTCATAGCGCTAGAGAGCCAAATTTATAATATATAAATAGCGCATTTGCGAGCTGAATCGATTGGTGCAAGTTCTATGCAGATAACAAGTAAAACGGCAAAGTTATTTACAAGTCAGGGTGGCCCAACTCAACTTGGACATACTATAATATGAACAGTAGTTTGAAAAATACACTTCTTATGTAAACGTATTAAAATTATTGACAAACAGAATATCTTATCACACAAACCTCTCAATATGAAATGACAGAGCATATCATTCAAAGAAATAAACAGTGTCCTGTATATTAGCTTTGTTGCTACTGAGAGTGTCAAACAATTTAGCTTATATAATGGACTACAAGTAATTAAAATAGCGTCTAGTTAATGCTAGGATTATAGTAAATGTAGCCATTTTTTTATATTGTGATAATATGTAGTTATATGAAGTTAAGTGACAAAACCACAAATAACTACATAATTACATAAATTAATAACAACATTACATACAAAATACAGTCGTGTATAATAACAACATGTTTAATAATGAAGACACTTACCATGTTAATGGCATCCAATAATGCACCAGATTTTATTAGCACATCAGCTACATCAAAATAGCCTTCGAAAGCAGCAAAATGAAGAGGAGTATCATTGTCCTGTAAAAAATAATTGTCAGTATTTATGATCATTTCATTTTATAATATATGGCTTATATGTACTTAGCACTGAAGTACATTTTAGTGTTATTCATTATTTGTTCATGTGAATGTCATGTGAACAGACCACATTTTCTCTCATGCTCATGAAGATACAAAGGGAAAAAAGACTGAGGTCACAAAAAAGGAGGTTGTTGTGAATATCTATGACTATTTCAAGAAACTCAACAGACATCAATGGACTCAAGGACCTCTTACATAAACTGTTAATACCACAAGAGTTTATGTCCCAGCATCAAGATAGTTTTGATGACGAAAATTTCTATGCATTCTGACGCAGTCTTCCTCCTTTGTTAAAAGGTTCTTTTCAGAACTATGGTGGCTTTATAGCTGTCTTAAATTGCAAAAGACAAGACCTGATTATTATTTTAATAATAATGAATTAATGATTGTTATAATAGAACATCTGTTCATTTAATTAGAATTGTAATTTTGAATTGACAAGTGACACACGGCTGACTTCTCAAGATAAATGTGTTATTCAAAGGTGTGGAATTTGAAGTATGATGAAAGTATGCCATTGAAAATGTATGGAGTTTATAGTTGCTACTCTTTTGTAGCTCTAGAGAGCCACATTTTATTTATAAAATACGCATTTGTAAGCTGAATTGATTCGTGCAGGTTCCATACAGATAGCACGTAAAAAGGCTGTGTTATTTACATGTCTGGGTAGCTTAACTCAACGAGGTCATAGTATAATCCGTGACACAGCCTATAATGTAAACATTTCTGGCTGTAAGTATTAAATTTTATGTACATTCACCTTCAAATGTTTATAATAAATTAAGCTATTACTTGTTTATCTATTGCAACAAAAATCAATTTGTTCGATGGATACAAAATCTGTAAAATCTCTCCCAATATTGACCTGACTTGATGATTGATATTAAATTTTATAAAGAGAGATACATTCTTAGAGATACATCTCACCTATGGTAGCTACAACTATATGAGATACTTTAAGCTTGTAACACAAAGCATTCTGTCAAAGCAAACAATTTTGCATTGTACAAGGCTTTGTGTTCATGCTGAACTTTCAAAATCACATTAGTCTTTTCACACTTTAACTGCAAAGAGGTGTATCTAGATTCTAAAAGCATTCTTGATCCTACAAGAAATTGTATGTGAAAACTGTAAAAATGACAGAATTAACTAACACTTTGAAAGAGCCTATTTACTTCCATTTCATTGTTAGTTTAAGCCTTCTAAGGAAATATATATAATGTACTGTACTTTTGTTGAAGTAAATGTAATGATAATGTTGAAATGATCCAATATTGTAATGAAAGTTGATTACATTGAGACTGTAATGGACACATCACTATGTAGTATAGTAAAATAATTAGACTAATAGATAATACATATATAAACATGAGATGTACATTAATGTATAAAGCTCACTGAAAACACTACTACAATGTCTAATATAACAATCCGATATGTAACTGAACTATACTGACTACAGAATAGTAGAGTATATTATGTAAGTATTCTATTCCAGTAAACATTAAATCAGCTGATGATATTGGAATTAAAAATAAATGGTATACAGTGCAATTCCTATATTATTCTTATTTAGTGTGAATGCTCATATTACATATCTGTTCATGGCTGTATCAGTCATTTGTTTATTTACAAATCATCATCATTATTATTACCACATATCTTGTATATCATGTTATAATTAGTAGTGTCACTATTAGTACTGTCAGTATATGTATAGTAATAACAGATCATGTACATCACATTAATAGTCTACACTATCTCTGTAGTGAAGTCATATCAAAGTCATATCACAGAATATGTTATATAACTCAATACTTTAATAATCACTTCTTATTAATTCTTAATAATGAAACTAATAAACATAATTATTTCACCACATTGTGGGCATTAAATGAATTAGCTTCAAAGGCTTCATACTAAACATTTTGGCCGAGTTGGATTGAAACTATCATATTAAAAAAGTTAACTCTAAAAACATGTAATTGTCTATTGATTGTCATGTAGACATGATAAGAATCTGATTTTATGACACTGAGATCATGTTTTGTGATTAGAACTGTAAAGAAATCACATTTCACAACTTTTATAGCCTAAGACACGTCACATATGTAAAATAGATCATGTAAGTGTATACAATATGTCAGTAAAATAGTGCTTATCAAGCAAAAGGATGTCTCTACAAGCCATAAATGTTTTCTTGAGTTTATCAGGATATAAGCTGGGACTAATGTGATAAGTGTAGAAAATATGAACAAATAAGAGATACGCTCATGATAGTTACGTAATATAAGGTATATATCTTATTATAGAGATCACATTCTATATAATGCCCTACTTTGTCAGTTGGTTGTTATTGGCAAAATTTCTTTTGTCAATCAGTTTTAAGTATGTTCATTTATTATTCACAGTATGTATTTCTTGATATATAGTATCAATAATTATTAAGGATATTATATCATATAAATATACTCTTGATTAGGGAAGTAAAGAGACTCTATTTACAACATGTACCAGCCATCAAACAATGACACTGCCTGGACATATGACTTAGTGACTATCATAGTTATCTTTATCTGATGACAACAATGAAGACAGTACAACATACATTACAAGTCACTGGTACATCATACTTATAGACTGAGTGTAAAACACTGCCATGTATTAGAAACTATAACTTAACATATAAAAACTTTGTTATATTATTTCCTTGTATAATTGTAGAGATAGTTTGTGTTACTAGAGTAACTGTTATATAACATTCTAAGCTTCTGTTTATATATAGTATTAGAATCATGACAAGAAGCTGTTAACATAATCATTTACAATGTAATATCAATATATTTTACTAGGCCTCTATGTAAGGCCTGTCATTACAGGTTTACAAAGCTCTATTAAGCTATACGTTTGTCATTTCACTAATCCATTATCAATGTATTCATTAACTGGACATTAAAAGTGATGACTCTTTGCTACAATGACTCGTAAAAAGCATTTATTATATAATACAAAAGGTTTCCATTTTTTCTGAGTCACCAAGTAATGTGTATTAAATGGGAATTCATTCCGACCACACAATTTGTCAATGTAAATGAGGTTTCCATTATTCAGGGAGTACAATATTCCACTGTACTGATACTGATAGACTTACATGTACTTAATATGACATTTGTTATGTTATTTGACAAAAATACACATACTGTACCATATAGCGGGGTTTTTTCGAGGAGGGGGGGGGGGATTTTCATGGTTTTTTGTGGTTGAGAAACAAACCACAAAATATTTACCCACGAAAGTTAATTAGATGAAATGTGCCACACACATTCATCCATACACGTGGTTGCATGCACGTTCTCACATTGTTGATCAGCGAGTCTTACATTCAGTATGGCCTTATTTCGATACTTCAAGAGGGAAAAGAACAACCTACAGATCCTCATGCCCCTTTAGCACAATCTGTGTCATCAACTTTGATTGCAGCTGCCAACTCGTGCCTCTTTGGCACACAAGTTGTTCTCCAAACTTAGCATCCCAGATCCCTTTGTACTGGTAGTAGCCTCACATTATGGCTTGAATTTCGAAGCACGCCATTTGTACAACTCATGTGTAAAGGGATGTGGTTTGGACTAGATCGCTTGACAACAAAATTTTTAGCACAAACTAAAAAAAGTTGACGTTCACGAAAATTTTGCCCCCTCCCCAAAAAAAACGCTATACCATATTAAAATATTTTCAATAAACTATTTTGTATATGTGGTTGATGGGCAATTTTTTGTACAATTATGCTAAAAAATTGGTATCCAGGTACTTTCATTATTGTTCTTCCTGGATACTGGTATAGTATACATTCAGTATATAATACATGCATACAATCATCAATCAAAATGTTTTGAGCAACATGTGTAATTTTCCCAAATTTGGACACATTTAATATATTCTCTAAATTCATATGATTGATGTATAATTATAATGTTTGCTATTCATTCATGAGGAAATTATTAGGTGTGTATCGTGTAACTCATTAATGAGGCAATTATGAAAATCATTCATAAGCCAATTATGACAATCATAGGAAACTTCAGAGGAAATAGCCATCTTTTCAAGCATATGTAGTGATACTAGGTCTTCATGTACACTTGAGAGAGGAAACCCATGAGAAACATAATAGGATAGGGTTTAATATAACCAGGGGTGTCAGGCAAGGTTTCAAAATGGTCCAAAAATAATATGTGTCAACTGATAGAGTTACTATGGACAGATAGCTTATTGATTTGGCAATACATAGAGAAAAATAAAGAAGTCTTCACAGACAAGTTGGGCACAATGACTCAACATGTTGCTAAACTGGACTTGAAGAGAACTCCCTAACCCAATTTTTGAAGACCTCAGCCTGTGTCATCTCTCTTAAACTATCCTTAAAGCTGAGCTAGAAAAGATGCTGTCATTGGTCAAAATAAGCCTGTTAATTACAATGAGTGGAAAGCCCTTATTGTAACTATTCTATTGTAGCAAGATGGAAAACTACCCCTGTGTAATAGCTATAAAGAAATGATCAGCCCAGTACTTGATGTGGATCTATATCCGTTACTGAAACCAGATGACCTTTATACATAATTATCTGGGGGAAGTAAATTCTCTGTTTTTAACATCTCCTATATTATAACATTGAAATGCTAATAAATTGAGGTTTAATTTTCACAATTTTAATAATATTGCTAACAAAACAAGAAAAGTACAACATGACAATTACGTTAATAAACTCACATGTGTATACCTACATGTACAATGTATACATATATACATTACAACAGTATTGTTACTATATATGAATACTCACATCATTAGTGCAATTTGGGTCTGCTTTTTTTTGAAGAAGAAGAGACACAACATCAGTGTGTCCACGAGCAGATGCAGCAATCAGTGGTCTCACATAACCCTATATAATAGTAGATGATAATGTTTGTTATTAACAAATGACTGTTATTACATTACTTATTAAAACATATTATGAACATTATTTACAATTATATAGTTACTCTGTGGATATATTAATAATATATGCTTTGCTAGCAAACATAATGCACACAATATACTGGTTTAAACTCTGTGTATAAGAAAGGTCAAACTAACTATCTTAAAAATAAAATGCTGTATGTACAAGAAAGCATTTCAAAAAAATAATTTTGCAAATTATTCAAAAGTAAACTGATTTTGGTTAATTCCCAGTTAATATATAGGTGTGACATGTGTATAGCAATTTATTTTGATGAGTGAAATACCAATGAATTTGTGCTCCAGATCCTGTCAATAAATTTGAAAGTGAATGAAACTATTATCATATTATATTAAGGACTCTAAGCTGTGTCTGCTGATAAGATCTCTAGTTAAAATATCAAAACATTCATAGTCATTTAGCTATCTAATAACAGTCTGTCCCTTCACTTAGAGACAAAGGGTCTGGGGACTAGCACATGTTAGACTCATACAGTCTATTGTGGTCTGCAAAAATGTTGCAGACCACAGAAATGTCATCTGTGCTTCTATTTGAAAGATCATTATCACTGATCAGTGCATATCACAACAGCATTTTTATTTTTTTAACTCTCTTAACAAATGTTTAGTTCTAAGTATGCTCTATCCATAAACACATTCCTTCTATACAAGTCTTATATGGTTTTGTCTCCAGACTCATACTCTCTAAGCAAACAGACAAGATCACCATACTAGTCTAATGCTTTATGAAATTTTAGCTGTTCTCATGTCTCCCTATTACTTGTGCAGACAAAATAGAATCGAAAATGTCTTTTATTAACTATAATACCTCTCTAGCTAAGAGACTTCTAACATTATTTACTGTACCAACATTTAGTTTAGTAGTCTGTGGATATGTTAGCATTATATGTTTTGCTTGTAATCATAAAATATACAACATACTGGTTTAACCTCTGAATATAAAAGGTCACTCTTGTTATTAAAATTATAAACTTAATCTTATTCATTGTCATAATATTCTTAATCAAATTATTAGTAGGTTATGAATATTGTTATTATATAAAGTGTGAACCAGCAAATAGATTTATTTATGTGACAATACACAGCTAAATGTAACACCTGTAATAGGTAATTGTGGAAGGAGATCATATAGATATAAAATAAACTTTGGCAAATTTAAATAACAATGAATTGTTCTGCCTATTGTCATGTCTTTAATTAAAATACTGGAGGAAAACATTTTGGCAAATGAATAATATTTTACTAAACTTACCATTTTCTATATGTTACCACATTCTCTCTAATGTTATAATTAATTGTGTGTACTAATTGTTTCTCAAATTTAAATGCTGGAATACAATAAACCTAAGGACTCTCTATAAAAATAGACCATAGTTAGGTATGTATGTATACAACTTGTTGATACAATCAGATTCAAGGCTTCTGTTTGATACTTTAAAAAACTATACTTATCAGAGTTTTGTTAGCATTCTTGTAAATTGTAAACTTATGAGGACAGTGAGTGAGTAAATATGAGCATGGCATAAAATCTTGTAATAATTCCAGAAAATCTATTTTGCAAATGCTATATTAAAAGTAAATTTATAAGAATATTGCCGTTCATAAGTTTGTGTTATATGATAGATATAGACTGGCTCTGTTAGAATAATTCAGTAACATTGTTATTAGATCAACAAATGTACACATCATGTCAGTAATATTAACACTTTTTATTATTAGGAGATGACACAGAAAATGAAAGAAACTCTTACACTATTGATTAAAATCACACAGGGATTTGTTATATTAAATTTAGACCATCCCTAGTCTCGTCCCCAGACCTACTCGCAAGCTAAAGTAGGGGTCACAAAAATCAACTCGTGTGATCAGACCTTATTTAGCTTGTGAGTAGGTCTGAGGATGAGACTAGACCATCTCATGTATTATAGCTCAACCAACATCATACTATAATGATGATACAGTGTGTAGTGATATGATAATTATTGGATCTTAGACTTATTTATAAAAACACACTGTATATGAAAAATAGGCTTTACTGTTGAGATATATACTTAAATATTGAGAGCTAGTAACTTACACTGTATGGATGATAGTTTACATCAGCACCTTGTTCAATAGTAGATTTGACTACTTCAATGTTTCCATGTAAAGCTGCCAAGAACAGTTGATGATTCTATTATAAAGACAACATGTATCATGTAGTGTAGTATAGTGAGTATACAGATCAGCCCTTATAACTAAAAGACCATCTTTTACAAAGATATTCTGTCTATACAATAACACTGATATGTGAGTTTAGTTAGTATCACAGTGATATATAGGGATAATGACATAGTAATAAAAAGATTATAGACTTACTAGTGATCTCTGAGACATTTTGAAAAGTGTTGGTCCTTAGATGGTAACTGTTCTTATGTCAGGTGTCTATAGACAATAGAGCAAGTAGGTGATATAGATAGTAATAACTATATACTACATCGGAATGACGAAACTCTACTAACTAAATCAACTGTAACCAAATTATAGTATAGTGTGTGATCTACTAACCTGTTCTTCTTGTGTGACTGCGTTGTTTGGCGGTTGTTATGGCAACTCTGACACGCCCACCAATTTTAATTACTCAGGCTAATATAAGTGGGCGGAAGTATCACACACACAATTCCGACTTGTAGAGTTTTGGAAATGGAAAGAACAAAGACAGGTGTTTAGATAAACTATTTTGTGTTGGTCAAAAATGTTGTGAAACTTATACAATCATAGTTATGTTCCAAAGATGAGAATTTAGTGTCTAGAGATTAGTTAGTCTTGTATTGTTGCCCACTTTGTGTAAAGTAAACGTAGTGTCTATTTGTCCAGCAGGAAATGTATACTTTGTTGTATAAAGGTAGGTTAGGTTTAGGGGGTGGGGATCAGTTTAATACACAAAAAAGTATACATTTCCTGCCGGACAAATAGACACTGCCTAAAGTAAATATGTTCTTGGGATAGGAACTCAAGAGATTAGTATTAATTTCACATTAAAGAGCAATGTATTAATGTTCACAGTAGCTACCTCAGTATACTGAACTAAATATCATAAACAACTACACAATTATGTATGACTAATATCGTTGATATTATATATCCTGTTTCAATGTAAAAGAACATTGGTTTTTCTATCGACGTGCACTCTGTGTGGTCTGTTACTTAATAACTATAAAAGTAATGTCATTTATCATTATTATGTCACAACATTGTATTCTTTTATTAGATTCTTTGGAAGAGGAGATTGTAACAGAAATTATTCTCATTCAATTAGAATTATTCTGACAGTATCATATTTAAACAACAATCATGTATTTGTTATTACTTCTAGTTATATGTCAATATGTCTACTTAACTAGATCTCCATAATGAAAATCATCTCATTATGCTATTATCATATACTTCTACAGTATACTATCAGTATCATTCATTATAAAGGACACATGTATCAATGTGACAGTAATTCTCCATGTATATTCTTAGAGAAATCAAACTTGTAACAAGACATTAATACTATACATAATCATGTTTATTAAACTGATAGTAATGGTGTTTTAATAGATGTAACACATTTATATAATATATTTATCATTCTACAAATGGGTCATTTAAGAGGAATTAATTTTTGTCATTTGACACAATTTAAAAGAGTGAAAGATAAACTAGGAAAGAGTGCTTGAAAAGACATTACCCAGATACCTAGTGAAGATATCAATGCATCTTGTGAGCATTGCTGTTGATGCATCTGAAAATGAGGAAGTTGCTGATCAATATCTTGACATTTGGAATTAGACATTCTGTGACACATTCAAGTTTTGGATTATTACTAAGGAATGCAATTAGTGTTTATAATTACAAACACTAAACACTCCCTCAACACTATACAGCTAATAATAGAGTATTCTATCATACTAACAGTATATGACTATATATACTAATATACTATAATATACAGGTAGTGTATATATTGGAAAATTAAATTAGAACTATACACAACAGTACTGGTTTCTTCATAACACTCATAATTAGGAGGACTATGTCAATAAGTCTATTTAACTACATCTCCATAAATGAAAATTCATCTCATTATCTTACTATTAGTACTTCTAGTTATATGTCAATAAGTCTATTAACTAGATCTCCAAAAATGAAAATTCATCTCATTAACATATTATCACATACTTCTACAATATACTATCAGTATCATTCATTATAAAGGACACATGTATCAATGTGACACTAATTCTTTAGTACATTCTTAGATAATCAAAGTTCTAACAAGAGATCAGTACTACACATAATCATGTATATTGAACTGATAGTAAAGTTTTCTTTTTTATAGCTGTAACACAATTATATAATATATCCATTATTCCATAGTTATATTTTAATGACAGATAGACATTTGAAAGAAATATAATTTTTTCATTTGACAGATTAAATGATTGTCTGAGATATTATTTAACAATTTATACATCAGTACATGTTTCCTCATATTTATATAGAATGAGTAAGTTTTTGATTATTACTAAGGAATGCAATCAGTATTTATAATTAAAAATACAAAACACTTCCTCAAGACAGTACAGTTGTTAACACTAGAGTATTCTATTATATTGTATAATAGTACCTGACTACATATAATAATATGTATTACTAGTGGACAATTAAAGTTGAACTATACACAACAGTATTGTTTTCCTCATAAAACAGTCCTAATTAAGAGGACTATTAATGTCTTTTCTTAAGTTATTTTTATAGTTTGTAGAAATATAAATATATTGTTAAGTCTGTGGAAATACCAGTGTCCTAGTCACAGACTATCAATGAAATTAAGAAACACTGAGGAAACACTTGATGGGTACAATCTTGTATTTTCATTAATTGTGTGGGCTGGAATATTCACACTCATCCTCTAAAATCTGTCATAAAAGTGTGTAAACACTGTACTGGTCAGCTTGAGTGAATTGAAGTTTAATTATTAATATGGATGAAATTTGCTGTCATAATCAAGCTATGCTACAATTTGCTAATCAAATGTCTTGTATGAATTCTCAATTTAAAAATTAATAAATAAAATAATTAAAGAATGAATACATTCAAAATAAATCTATGCTACAGGCTGTATAGTGATGTATGAGTAGACAATACAACATTGAGTAAAATGACACGGTCTTTTTGACTTGCAAAGTGGTCATTCATCAGAATTACATGCATTCTTTCCAGTTAATGATGTTTTAGTTAATGTTGTTAACATGAATTGTTTGCCTTGAAAGTTAACAAAACGACACTATTTAGTGTAGTTGTGTGGATAAGTGTATTTCCTCCAACTGACCACTATTCCTAATATCAAGACTTCTATAGATATACAGGAAGTATGTGACATAATTACTACATTACAATGATAAAACTCTACTAGCTAAATCAACTATAACCTAATTATAGCAAGATAGAGTATACTATCTGTCTACTAACTACTACTGTATGTAATACATATACACTCACACTATGTATGTACTGTAAACTATATGATCATATATGATCAACATCTGCTTAGTAAAGTCTGCCACTTAATAACCATAAACGTAATACCAATAGTAATTATTTGTGTGAAAAATTACATTCTTTCATTAGATACTTCGGTAGAAAAAATTGCAAGAGAAATTTTTCTCATTCATATTTTGTCACTATGATCTTTACACAACAATCACATATTTATCATTACTTCTAACTATGTTTATGTCAATAACTTTTATTACTCTATAAATGAAGGCCATATTATTAATTTATTATAATATGGTATACTGTATAAGTTTAAGCATACTATGCTTAAACTTCTACAGTATACTGTCAGTATCATTGATTAAAAAGGACAAGTGTTTCAATGTGACACTAATTCTTTCATACGTTATCTTAGATACTCAAACCTCTAAAAAGACATCAATACTACATGTATGTTTACATAATTAAGTTGATAGTAATAGTGTTTAATACATGTAACAAATTTGTATAATATATCTATTATTCTGTAGTTATATTTAAATGGATGGATAATTTCGAATTAATTTAATTTTATCATTTGATAAGTGATAATTAGATGTTTGAATAAGACAGTCAGTATGAGCAAAATTAAAAGGAAGTTGTGTCCATGAACCTGTGATGTTGCTAGACTAATAGAATTGATCTGTGACTACTTATTATGATATATAATAATACACTATATTTTAATATTGATCAGAACCTTTCAATTCAAAAATTATTTCTATAATAATCTCTTCGTCATGACTAAAGACAGGTTTATACTTCTAACCATTACATACACAATTAGTCATTTCTTGTGTTCATTAGGTATAAATGCATCACTCTACAAGTAGCAGTGTGTGCCCCAATATATGTTTTTATTGAGATTATTAATATAAATTTTACCATATTGTGTACTCTCTTATCATCATTACATACATTAATGTTGTTGTTATATTGTTATTTAGTATTTTAGCTTTATATAATAAAGAGGACAACCTGATTGTTGAACACATTCATAAATAATCCATGCATTGATCATAATTATTAATCTTACATTTACCCAATTTTCATTTGATGTACTATATATATACTAGATATAGGCCACCATCCATTTATATTATGTCTTATTTCCTGTCCTGTGTACCTTTCTTTATTTTAAACTAAATTAAGAGTAAAGAAAATATCTTGAACTCAGAATAATAATAGATTTGATATCCTCGAATCATACCAGTGTCGTTATCATTTTTCAAATTACATGATATACAAAACCTTTGTACAGTTCTTGGAACACCAGTGTACAACAATTCATTATTTAAAACATATTGCATGCATATGCTGTTGTGTTTTAATGGATAATGTCACTATTCACTATAATGTTGATAAATGTCCTGTCATAGCTACTATGAGTATGGTTGTGATAAGAGCCATAGTAAAGTTGTGACAAGTGTACACTCCCTCTCATATATACACTGTATATAACAGTGTATTAATGTATTATGTTAGTCTTATATTTACTTCAGTTGATTGCTATATTGTATGTATAAAAACAGACACAGCTTTCTTAGATGTAAATTGATACAAATTTTGCTGAGTTAGGCTTATATCATTAAAACAACTGGTATTCTTATGGCTTGTATTTGAGTGGGTGTTACTCTTTTAAACGGATTGAATGTAATATACATGCAGCTAATGGAGCTCTAATATACTTTTTAATAGTCCATGCATAAAGTAATGTCACTACACTATGGCTTGGCTACTAAAATACAAGTATTAGTACAACAGAGAGCCTAGATTGAACTCTAATAATTATTAGTGTAGTTAAGGCAAATTATGATAAATCAATATGATAGAAAATATAAAAAATCATTATTTTTCATAAAAAATAAAATTGATTTTCAGATCCACTGTACACCTAAAACTCCTTTCTTCTACCATTGTAAATAAAAATAAAAACTTATATAAATATCATAAATTGAGTGACTGACAGAGAAAATGAAAACTTCTGATTACCAACAATAACAATTTCCTTAAAACTTTCTCATATTGCTGAGTCAACAGATCCTTTTCACATTTATCACAAATGAAATAAAATAAGTGACTTAATAAAATTATTACTATTTTGTTCAGTGTAGTATGCTATAAACATATTACTGTATTGGACATGTAATTTCATGGCATTTTCAATTGGTAACTAATCAATCCACATTCTATAATAGAGTATAAGTGTCTTTATATAAAGAAATTCTACAGCTTTAGCTTGGTAGTCATTTGGTAGTGCTAGATGGTGCTCCCTCTGTTATGACTTTAAAAGGACAGATAGAAATTGATGATTTAGTCTTTACAACTATATTCTGTTTATATAACGTTTTTAAAGTATTAAAATAAAAGTAAATTCTAAATAAACTACATTGAAATATAAGAACTTAATATAGGAATCTGTTATCTAAACAAGTGTATGACAAAAAAAAACATATATTATACAAAAAATGGCATAACTCATAAATTTCAAAGAAACTAAATACAATTAATAACAACACAGATTAAGATATCTATATTTAAATAATAGAAGATGTAACAATTTTTATAATATAAATCACCAATCATTACTTATTTAAAATTAATACTAAAGAATAAAACTTAAAGTTATTACTAGATCAAAAACAAAAAAGGTGTAATGAAAAACTTATAAAAGTGGTTAATGTCAAAATTTTTAGGCAATAACTTAATGTCCTTATTAGGCTTTGTCTTCCTATGAAATGTTGCTAGTGATAGATATTTCCTACCAACATAATTTTATTCTAAATATAAGCTACACTAATCACAAAATAATGTATCTAAATTAGTTTATTTCTTTATAGACAAAACCAAAGCAGAACATGTTGAAAATGTTCACCTATAACAGACTGAAAATTGTTTTCTCAAGAATCTAATAATTTTCCACAAGTAAAAGGCTGCTTTCTAATGCTAAATTAAGTATGACATCTTAATTCTTCAGTCTTTTATTTGATAAAAATCAGGTCCATCACACCAAGTCATTAAAATAAACTTAAGATTGTTTTACAAACAAAATATTATTTCTTGTCCAGATACAATAATAATATTTGTACTTTCTAATATATCAAGTAAATGTTCCAACATTCATTTCAACTAATAACAATCAGATTTGCAATGCCAACTGATATTATCGCATTTATTTTTTTTAATATCAAATAGATAAATGTTCACCATTATACTATTTTCAATAAAAATGAGTTGGCATTAGCATTTTTTAAATGACATTACACTGCAAAAAATGAAATATTAAATTAACTTTATGTGGTTTTTTTAATTGCATTTTCCCCAGTTATAATGAACAACCTTAATATAAAAATGCCAATCAAAGGTTATTTCTAATTTAGTTATTTCAAACAACCATTCAAGGTTATAATAAGCACCAAGAAAGATAAATTTAAGTAATCAGAAGGTAAAAACAACAAACATATATATCAAGTTATATCCTCCCTAAAAAAATAGTTATAATAATCTGTTAATAGTGTTATTTCAATACCATCAAGATTGAAACAACCTGGATTTACATTAAAATGGAAGACTGATTTCAGTTAAGATTAACAATTTATTTGATTACTATAATAATTACTTCTAAATTTTCAGGTTAATTTTTAAAGGTATTGCTTTTTATAAGTGTCAGTACTGACCTTTGACTTTATTTATTCTTATTAAGTTTATGATTGAATTATGAAATAAAATGTTATTTTTTAAACCGAAACATTGGAGCAAATAACTATCAACACATAACAATGATTATTAATAATAGTATGGCAATGTTATATATAAATGTTTCTCTGGTGAAAAATTGAATCGAGCATGGAAAGGACGATGATCTGCTATGGAATAAACATAAATAGCTGAGACAACACCTTTAGTTCTAATTGCAAATGCATTGTAGTGAGAACTGAAGAAATGACCATAGTACTCTAGCACACATATAATAAGTGTGTTGTCAACAGTAACTAGGTCAATAATTTTACCAAAAACTGGAGTAATTATATCATACTTAACTAAGATGTACAAACCTTTGTGAAAATGTGAGCTTTGAAGATTAACCCATTCAGGATGACAAAGAACATCATCATCACTTAGATTTGGAACTATTCGTTTCAGTTCACACTGAATGTAGTCATCTTCACATGATAGAGTATTAGAAAATTGTTTTGGACTTATATCCATTTGAGGTGAAAGCATGAAGGGATTAGAATGCATTTGATAGCAAAGCCAAAATTGATGTGTTCGTGCTATTGTTTTAGGCACATTCTTATAATTGCTAAAACGAGATGCTCTTTTGACAAAGCTTAGCTTAGACTCTTGACGCATAGTCCATGAATTAATTAGTGGCCCAAACTTCTCCATTTGTGAAGGATAATGAATCATATAGTGTTGTTTTGGTATCAAAGTCTTATGTGGATAAAGTCCACGGAATGTACTTAAGTACTCATCAATAATTATTCTAAGATAAGCTATAAGGTCATAAGTACATGTTGGTGCAATAGCAATACTGCATATTTTGAGAAGAAGCAGGAACTCTTGCCAGTGGGGATCATTTTCAGGAATATTGTCTGCAATTAAAAGCGGAAATTCACGACAGAGAGTCATCATTTGGGAAGCTGACTGTTTTACTTTAGATTCAGTACGGCATATGTTAGGGTCAATGAGACAAGGTTTGGTATTTAAAAAGTCGGTAGCTCCAATTCTCTGATTTAATTCCTCAAGTGTAAAAAACTTTTCATGAACACAATAATTAAGAAGAAGTGACAAGTGATATGGTACAACTCCTTCATATAAGTCATGCATTATATCATGTGGTAGTCCACTGGTGACAGAGAAACTGGGGATTTCTTCTAGGATTGAGAGTCTGGTAATTCCATAAGATGTTGAATGATGTTCAGAAAGTGGACCTGCCAAAAGTGCACACTGCTCAAAGTGGGTGTCTGGTGTACGTATTACACAATCACTTTCAAAAAATAGACTTTGTGATTGTTCACGTGTGATCATGCACTCCCGACATATTCTTAATGCAAAGGACATGCTTTGTTTGAATCCACCTACTAAATGAGCAGCAAGGTTATCTGCTAAGAAAGCCAATAGTCCACCATGTAAAATATGGTCTATGCCTGCTATTGAAACCTTTATTCCATTACAGTACAAGGTCTTTATGTCATCAACAAATGGTGCCATAAATTCATCAATTCCATGTTTCTGAATGTCCTCATACTTTCCAACAGCAACAAGTTGTATTGTTTTTAGAGTGGAACGATATTGGGGCCTTACATTAGCTAGAAAGTAAAACATGCACCCAAGTTTGTGCTTTCGGACATATGAACCAAGAGGATTTACTACTTCAATTTCATCGTAATAAGCCACTATTTGCAAAGCATATGGATCTGAGTTAAACAATGGATGTGAGTGAAATATTGTGCCATCGTAGAAGTCATGTAATTGCTCATCAACATTACTGTTGTGAGGATTTAAGACTTCAGTTTGAAAATCCACTAGCTTAAGGATATTTGTAAGGCTATCCAGCAAAGATATGTAATAAAATTTATCCTTTTTCAATACCTTTCTCCGTTTGTAACCCCCGAACTGATTAATCCAACTTGTCTGTTTCAATGAAATTTCTTGAGGTTCCTACAATAAGATAACGAATAATAGATGTGAGATATACAATTACAATATACTAACAATAAATTCTGATGACTAAAAACATGTAATTCATGTAATAGTTTTTCACTTACTACATAGCCCAAGTGATCTGCACAATACTTCTCAAATAAATAAATAGTATCGATACCTTCAAATGGATGAGATGGTTGTTCATTTAAAACATCTTCCAATCCATTAATACTGCTAATGTCAATATTAGCTTGAATCAACTTTTGTCGTACTTCATGTTTTAAATTATTAACTTGTTGTGCACATAAAATATGACAATTCTCCATTACATCAATTAAGGCAGCTTGAGAGATGTTACGACCTTCTCGAAGATGAAGAAGGAGCTTAGCAGCTTTAATAGTGTGATCAAATTGTTGAGTGGTTCTGCAATCTGTTAAAGTTACATTAGCATCAGCATATGAGCTAGTAGGAGCTTCATCACTGACTAGATCAAAGATGTCAAGATCATTAGCTGTAGTAGAAGGTTGAAGTGCAGTACTTGATTGTACATTTGACTCTTCAATATGTTTGTCTAATCCAAGTGCTACTCTGTGATGACGGTATATGTGGCTGTTGTAAGCAGTGAATGCCTTAAATACGTGTTTGCATCCTTCGATATTACATACAATGGAGAAAGATGAATCCTTGGAATGCACCAAGCGTAGATGACTTACATGAAACGTCAAACTCGGCGAGAAGTAGCCACACAGAGGGCATTCAACAATTGGAGATGTTTCACTTGCCATCATTAATTTTCTCTATATAACTATTGATTAATTTCCTCTATATAACTACTAGCGCCAACATTATTTTTAAGCCAATCAGATCAAGCCATTTCTCAGATCAATAGAGCGTGCTAGCAATGGCTGTAACTGCTACATCAGAAGGAGAATTGGTTAAGTTCAGCCGTGATATCGACCCCGTGAATCTTGCTATGTTTTTACAGGATAATGGCATACCGTCAGACGTCTGTAACGTATTGGAAAGTAAGTACCGAGAAACACTGACATATGAATACTGAATTGATGTTACAGGTAATGATATTGATGGCGAAGCCTTCTTAGAATTGACAGAAGATGAAGTAAAGTCTCTCGTGTCCAAGCTTGGTGTGGTAAAGAAAATACTAAGATTACAGGCTAAGGTAGGCTATTCGTTGTTTATTCCATTTAGTTATGATGACCTATGAATAAATATAATTCAATTGTATGTTTATGGATACAAGAAATATTGTAATGTTTATGTATAGGTACATGTAGCTATATCAGCTGAAATAGTTTCGATGCAGACTTCAGAACCCCCTCAAATATCAGAGCAATCTCCATATTCAGTAAACAGTCCTCAATCTATACCGTATTCTCCACCAATGTCATCTCCAAGCTATAGTGAATCTGACAACATTTCTGTTGCTTCTTCTGCCTCTGCAATGATGCATGAATTTAAAATACCGGATACATGGAGGCCATCTATTATGGAGTGCATTAACAAACCAACAGAAGAAGAACGAAAGCTATCCCTGGTGAGAGACATTCGTTGTGAAATAGTTCGTGACCTTGTGGTTCAAATGTACTCATTTAATTCAAGTCCAAATAAAGAATTTTGTACTGAAGTTGCAAAAATGCTAGTCAAGAAGTATGATTTTATGAAAGATATTGGACACAAAGTTTCTGGATATGTGAGTTGCCTAAATATAATTATAATGTATTACAAACTAGAGCCTACCATAAATATATTCACAGTGGATATGTTATTATAATGTGTAAACTGTGAAGTAATTTGTGGTTAAAAGGTGTCTTCTAAATTATTATGGTTTCAATGTGGTTTTGTTTACTGATTGAAGTGTTTATATATGTTTCTTAATTGTTAATCACAAGTTTTAACTCTGCAGGGCTCTTGGGAGAAAAAAATTATTGAACGAGTACACAATGTGAGAGGTACTCCACGAAAAAGGCCACACAATAGTCACAATGAAGTAGATCAAACCCCAAAATCAAAACGTGGAAGGCCCAAAAAAAAGAATTTACTTTTAACTCGTTATCCTCCACTCAGGGACACTGCTGATGATAGTGTTACTGTATCTCGAAATATATTATTGTTACAAAAGGAATTGCAAAAAGAAAATCCACGCAAAGAGATAGTGTTATCTTTGTCTCAGCAGACATTCACAAAGAGACGTGAAGATGTTTTGCTTGACTCTGAGGAAATTAGTGCAACTAGTCTATTACAAACTTATAATGAGCTACATAAAAACTATGTGGTAAGACTAAGTATATGTTATTTCTAGCTGATCCCCTTACCATGCATGAGGAAAGGAATTATTGTCAACATTAAAAGCCGCTTTAAGCAACCAGGTTAAATAGTAAGTACATGCTTTCTCTATAGACCATAATATGTTATGAAAGATGTTAAATTTATAGAAAAATATTTAAGTGCTAGCAAAATAATACTGATTGGCTTCTTACAATTTCATTTGTATATTCTTTTTTTGATAGCTTGAGCAAGAGGTTGATCTCATTCTTGAAGGGACAGGACTCTTTAAAGCTGCCATTGACTGTTGGACTAATAAGTGGGTCCCAGCTATTACAGAATATTGTAACACTAGTTTATCTGGAAAACAAGCTGAAACTCTTTCAATAGAGCAAACAAAATATAAAGGTGATTTCTTTATTAATATTATGAAGTGAAGTAGTAAATTAATATCTGGTGTTTTTAAATCTAGGTGATGATAACCAGAAGCAGAAGGTTGCTCTATCTGCCTTATGTAGACTTTTACCAAAAAAAGGAAGTGAAGATGTACTAATTTATATATATGAAAAATGTATGGTAAGTTATAAGATGTGCTTTTATGAAAATGCATACATGTGCTACCTTTCATGAGATTGAATGGTATAAAAACAACTTTAATGCAACCATTAGTTATTCTTGACATTCACTGGAAATTTAATGTAATTAATTAATACTTATTATCTGTTTGCTCTTCCCAGATGACTGATGATCCTTCAGACGTTGCTACAAGGAGTCCAAGGAGAACAGCCCCACGCTTTGCCAGTTTTGAAAACCAAGATTCAGCTGATTATTTTGTTTTCGTGGATGACCTTGTTTTAACACAGACCAATGATTTTGCTAAAGGGCTGAATTTGTGGTTCATATCTCATTATATATTCAACTTACGCTATGAAAAACAAGTTCAAGAAGTGGCCTTATTCTTTCAAGAATTTATTTGGAACCTACCAGCTACTGCTGAAGAAAAGAAACAAATATACAGACATACAAAAGTTTGTTGTTTAGCTCAAAAGACTTCAATCTTATCATTTTAAACAATCATGGTTAGCTTTTTTGTGTTTGCTATTTTCTCAATTGTTAATAAGACTTGTATTCTAAATGTGATATTGTTATGATTAGTATTTTGTTTTATTTCCATTATTGATTAGACATGTATTCAAATGTCATTATATTATTATGATTATTAAGACTATATTTTAACCAATTCTATTAATTTTAAGTATATTAATTCATTTATGATTGGTATGTGCTAAATAGTTTCTACATTTACTTGCAATTGTATCTATTTTTCTAAATAGATTGTAACCATCATTGTTTTAACAATTTTAACTTAAGTAAAGTTTACAATTACCATAACTATAATGGTTAATTTAACTTACTACTGTGTTTAGTTAACCAATATCCAGAACTAAAATTTAACAGTTGAAATTAGGTAATTTTAAATAAATAAAATGGTTCTATCAAGTAAAATAATACGAAGTTGTTTTAACCTTCTAAAAATTGGTCAAAGCAAGCAATTATTTTGTATTTAAAATACCTAACATTTAATGTAGTTAAATTAACTTTAAATAAGGTCATCTCAGTTTCAATGGATTTAACCCAGGAATAATGGTTATTTTAACTTTTATTTTTTGCAGTGTAAAAGACTGGAAAAGGTCACTACAAATACCATTATTACTAAACCCTGTACTTTTTATGAGAATAATTTAACTGAAAACATTCGGTAGGACACAAAGCTGGTTTATCTGAGCATGTGCCAACTACAAAAAGTATGAGTTGTTTTTATCTTCTTCAGTAATGTACACAACATACAATCATTCTGTTATACAATGTCTCTAAATGATTGTCTGTCTCATTTAATTTCTGTGAACTTGATCTGACACTGGTGGAGAATATTACATTTAGAGTTGTCTTGTCAGCTTATTGATAATTTCATAACGAAACTCAGGGTTATTCATTTTGTTTTTGTTTCCTTTATGTTTGCTTAGGTATAATATAACCGTTTACAATAGGCATATCTAATAACCAGAACAATGCGCTCCACCACCATTTGACTGACTTATGACGAAATTCATAGTAACTTTTCATTTGGTCAAGTTTATGGATACCCAACATAATATTCATTGTACTCAGCAACAACCATTTTTTATTCCTCAGATGTTCTTCTGTATTAAAGGAAGGAAGTAGTTTATAGCTGACATTATTGTATGGGATTAACCTAGACTGAATTTCAATAACTTCTTTGAATATTAGGTTGAAAACATTATCATATTTCTTTTGTCCATCCATCTAAGGATGATATTATAATCTTATTTATTATGATTGTATTGTATCTCTCATGTCCTTATTAATGACTGTTATTTGTTTAGGCAATCTTTTTTCTGGAAAAAAATTGCATGTGTGAATGATATTCCAAATTTATCAAGTTCATAGACTAGTGGTATGTTTGTATACAACTTGTCAATGTACAGGTCATGTCCTTTCCTTTCAAGTATTCTGGTAATGAAAAAACTACATTAGTAGTGTGAGATAAAGTAGGCTGTTGTATTAGTGGTGCTTTTTGGCCTGAGTAAGCCAACATATTGTGCATATAACCTGCATGATTTGTTACCAGAAGGTAATGCATTTTATCCCCCATTGGTTTTTTCCCCTTGATCTATAAATATTGGTGAAAGCTCATCCTCCTTTAAAATTGATTATTGACTGGCCAATGGGCAATTTTTATATGGGTACACAATGGATTTGATAATTGGAAACAACAAGTCTATGAATGATTGGACCATATCCGTTTTCTTTTCGTGAATCAATGTCTCCAGAATGACACGTACAAGGCCTTTATATCTTCTGTAGTTACTGGTATCAAGTTTCAACACACTGAGAGCAGTTTAGTTTACCTTGCTAGTTTTTATGATGCAAATTCATTAGTCCTGTGAACTAGAAACAGACATACAGCTTTAATAAACATTAAATTGAAGCATTATAAAGGTGTCAGTCTTTCAGATTGTGGAATAGTTTGTCATAGAGTTTGGTAAATGATGGTTCTACTTGAATTTCATCAGATATTAAATTGTTAATGTTCATTATAATTTGTAATTATGTTTTTCAATCTTTTCTCTTTGTCTTTTGACTTATTATCCCACTTCTACCTCTCCTTATTGATATTACTCTCCCTTTACCATTAGGTAAATTAATGTTCATATCACTCTTCAATAACATTACCACTATTGCTCCTACACTCATCACTCTCTTCATTACATTATTCATCACTTGAGTCTGATTCTGAATTGATTTCTTCCTCTTTTTTGATATCTGACTATCTGTCCAATATCTTACTTCAATCTTACTACTTTAAATTTTGTAGTATAATTAATTTTAGTAACATTAAATCATATTAGTAATATTACTTAGTATAATTCTGAAGAATAAACATTAAGTTAAATAAGATATGGTTTCACAGTTATTGTATTAAAAAGCTCAATATTCCTTAGAAACAGCTGGTCAAGCATAGGAGACTTTCTTAGTCACTGTATACCTACTAAGATGGATACGTGATGATTATTAATTATACGATGCAAGGCGTAACGAATTTATGGCCTCCGCCGACGAACTTTTAAGAAAAGGAATCCTACCTCGAGACATTATCTGCAAAATCTATTACTGAGAAAAAGGAACTTGTACTCTAGTAAATAGGAATAGATGGCAAGCTAATAACACCTATACTATTTACTTATCCAGGAAAATTTATGTAAATAAGAGATGAAGGCTTTGGGTATTTACTGATGCCAAAAAGTAGCTGTATGAAGAACTGGGACCTCTACAGTGGACGTCAGACAAATCAGATGATGATTTACCGTTGTCAACTTATCATGTTCTCCCAGAGATTGTTGACCTTCAAATTAAGGGGTTCAACTTTTTTTAACATCTGAATAAGTCTGTACTTGTGTAGACAGCTATATGAAACTGATTTTAGAAGTTGTGATATAGTCAACCTAAGCAGAAAAAGGAATACATGATTAGTTATAAAAGAAATAACTAGAAAAGGTAAAAGGACAAGATACTAACATGGGTACATACTTAGAGTTTAGTGGATGGATAAGAAAGTTGTACTTGTCCTTTCTACTATTGATGATGAGTTTTTAGTCAAGATTCAAGGATGAACCAATTCTTCCTGAGAGAGAGTTATGACCATGCAGAATCCAACAATCATTCACGATTACAAAACTTACATGGAAGGTGTACACAAAAAAGATCAGTTTGTTACATACTAGGGATTATTCACAGTTCTAAAAAATGACAGAAACAAATCTTTTTTCCACTTGCTAGACATCACTTTTATTAATCCATACATCGTGTACAGACAAAATGTATTAAACCAAGTTATTGTACACGTCTCTTACATACAGATTTCTGTCTAGAGTTAGCTCATGCCTTTATTAATTTGCAGTTAGTACTTGTCATAGCACAAGATATCCCTATCTGACTATGTGATCATTATTTCCCAATAACCAAGTGTAAAAATTTATTGTAAAGTATATAGCAGAAGACAATCTTGTAAAGGAAAACAAATCAACATCAAATGTGACATATGTGACCCAATATGAGAAAATCAGTCATTTTGCGAATTCGGTACATTTTCAGTATACGCAAAAACATAATAAAATAAAAATTTTATGGAAATTTATTTTTTGATATAATATTGTTAAACGAAGGTTTACCGTTCATTTGACATCAAATCTGAACTACTTTTGTACGCGAGCACTGAGAAACGAGACGAATGTTTCCTCTCATTAAAAATGTACGGAGCGCGCGGTGCGTCTTTTACGTAGACGTTGCGATGGCAACCATTATCTGTAAACAAAATTTAAAATGGCCACTTCCAATGAACAAGCGATCGCTCGTCTGCTAAACAGTGGCAGAATGCCACAAAATAATGATGAGGGCCTTCTTAGCCTTATTGAAGACTACTTTTTCGAAGGTGATGATGAATTACCACGAGGTAAGTATTTCACACACACGCAGACAGGAAATTGCTATGAATCTACTTATTATGGTTATTAATAACAACAGAGTATAATGAAGATGACAATGAATTAGATTTAGAAATGGATGATATTGAAATGGAGTAGAAGTAGATGATATGACAGACGAGCTTGAAGATCACTTTGACCATCAATCCGAAGGTACTATTAATTCAAGAAAAACAAAATTAAATTTTTAATTGCAGAACCAACCATAACAACAGCAATTGTAGTAAATAGATGTGAGACAGATATAGGGGTTAGTCAGAGACCTACAGACATTGAAGAAGAGACTGCTTGTCAAACCTTCTTTAATCAGGGGTGTGGGTGTCAAGCTAGATGCTCAGAACAGTTTCCTGAGTTACACTACAGGGCCATAAGAAATGATATGGCAGAATTATCGAAGCAGGAAATGGACCTTGTAATAATGGGTCAGCTTCTAGCTACCACACGAGCTGGAGACAGTACATCAGCCTTGAGACATCCCTCAAAAGAAAGATATCACTCCTACACACAATTTATGCACAATGGAGTCAAGGTATAACTGAAGAACATGATAATGACAATACATTACCATACTCTACAGATTTGTAGAAAAACGTTCTTGTTTTTACATGGCATTGGTAAACATAGATTACAGGCAATAAAACAATCTTACCTAAAAGATGGAATCAGAACAAGGTAAACTATTTAATAAAGAAATACCATTGTAATTATTATTGTTAGAAAACACGGTAATGTTGGAAGAGAGCCACATCATGCATTCACTCCTGAGGAAGTAACACGAATAATAACATTTATACAAAATTATTCTGAGGCTCATGCAATTTTGTTACCTGGTAGAATACCAGGTTATAAGAAATACAACATGCAACTCTTACCATCTAGCACATCCAAAAGGATAGTATACACTGAATACGTCAGGGCAAATGCGACAACAACATTTAGACTTGCCTCAGAGACAACATTTTATAGTATGTGGAGACGATATCTTCCACATATTGTCATCACAAAACCGATGACAGATCTTTGTTGGCAATGTCAAAAAAATAGCTCTGCTATTGTTAAAAGCATGAGTACACCACTAGCAAATCAGTCAGAAGTAAGGAGTAATAATATTACAAACAGATAACTTACATGCTTCCTTAAGGTCTTAGAAAAGGCCAGACTACATGTGGATCTTGTACGTAAAGAGAGACACTACTATCAAACAGTACTTAAAGAGACCAGCACTGTTATAAAAGATCTCTTTACAGTAGATGGCACCTTTACTCCTCCACTTTCAAGACCTATAATAGAGCTAAATGTAAACGCTCATTATAGTTTTGACTATGCTCAACAGGTATATAAACATGACCGTGACTATTAATCAATAAACATTATTGCTTGTAGATCCATTATCCTAGCAATCCATTACAACCAGGGCCTATTTATTTTTTGACACCACGAAAGTGTGCAATATTCGGTGTCTGTTGTGAGGCTATTCCTCGTCAGATCAACTTTTTGATTGATGAGGCATTTGATACTGGAAAAGGAGCGAACAGTGTAATCATCTATGAATACACCTTTGTTTTAAGAAGTACCATACACTCAAAAAGTACTACCAAAACATACATCCTATATGTTAGACAAACATATTATTATACACATACATATACAAACATCTTCATTATCAACCTATTAAAATTGTATTCCACATTATAATATTCTCTCCAAGTATAAGGCAAAGACAGGACAACAAAATGTACACAATCAACATGTATCAATCTAAGTAGTGCAGTGTTTAGACCATTTCTAAACAACATGTGAGTAAAACCTAACCATTTATACGAAGAAAATGGTACTATTTCCATGCATCTCCTGCCCACAATGCCTCGTGGCTGATCAGAAGAAATAATTTTTTAATTTCACAAAAAGAATAATTTCCACCATAAATAGAAATCGTAATAACACTTAAATGATAAATAGTTGTTTCAATCAAGTTTTGTTCCTCACTACTCCCTTAACGAAAAATTTTACATTTATTGTGAATATGGTGTTAAATACTCTGAAATTTTGTTTGTTCCTCAGTTTAATTAAACTAAGTAACAAACAAAATTAGGATCAAAGACATGCCAACATACTACATTATAATGTAGTATGTTGGCATGTCTTTGATCTTATGCATTGTGTATTTCTAGGATTAGCAATTAGATTTTGCAAGAAAAATAAATATTTTTAAAGTTTTGAAAAATGCAGAGGGACAAACAATTAAGTACTTTAATGAACCATGAGGATGACTTTCTATCAACTATATATGAACAGACTCAATGGAAATCTGAAAGTAATTATAGTTAGTTTTGTCAGTCACGAGATCTTTTGATAATGCAACAAATAAAGAGTTTTTCATCCACTGTGTCGAAAATTGATGCTGAAAAATAATTCATCAGGACTTAGTTTGCTTTTCAAGGAGAAGTACTCAGTGACAATGAGCTTTTCTATTTACGTAGAATGTACAACTGTTTGTATCAAACAATGGACATAGTCAAGATGTTCACGTTTTGCAAAGATTACAAAAATGTATAATTAATTGTGAAGAATTAATTTCATGCAAATTTTGTTCACAAAAGTCTATTCCAATTGCTACTAAGTGGTCTAATGTTTTTGCATCATCTCTGAAGACATCTACGCCTAAAATTCATGTTCTGGCTCGTGTACAATGGTATGATGATCATTTGTTTAAATATTATACACATTCATCTGTTGTACTTTGTTCTACTGTATTTGATCATTACTCATGTACAAGTTTTATCTCAATTAGTAGAATTATGTGTAGTTGCGTTATATCTCGTCTCACAAGCTTCTCTCATGTGTTATTATGATATAAACTATATTTATGTTGCTGTTCCTCTTATGAAGTATAATACTGCTTAATCATATTTCTTAATGAATATATAACTACTTCATTTAAGTAGAACATTATGTATTTCCCACATTTGTTAATCTTCAAATGTCTGTCAAGATAGATGTGAAAGGTATGGGTTTAGTTGTGCACTTATATAATTCAGTGTTATTTTGTATATTTAGCAAATTAGAGTATTTTTTTCTAGCAGTAATATTGTTAATGAGGAGGAAATGACTATGAAATAAACTTGTTCCTCTAGAAAAAGACCATTCTGCTCATATTGAAGGTATGTCCAGTAGCATATATTCTGTCATCATATTATTATATACATTATTTACACTAGAATTTTGGTGAAATTACTACATTGAATTTAATTTTTAGATATTGAAATTAGTTTGAATTTATTAAATACCATTAGTGAAGATAAGCATTAATCACAAACTTAGTTTGTATAATAATTATAAAGGTAATATTTGCAAGTAAGAAGAAGTGCAAGACTGGAAAAAATAGGAGATCACTTTACAATTACAGAATATACATTATTTATTTTAAAGATGCCTTTAATGCTGAAAAATTAGATTTGTCCTTGTCAAAAGTGACAATATAACCGGCAGTTTTATGTTCTTTAATAGGATATGAAACTTAAAAGATTACAAGAATAAATGAGACAATTCTGACTATAACTTTACTCATAGCAGTTATTGCAAATGTGTTTGTTTACTTTTTCTAACTAGTATTTTCTAACAAGTATCATTTTTGTTATATGAAAAGTTTCTCTTCAAATTTTAAATGTCGTATCACTCCAATTCATCTTCATGAGAGGCTAGAAATACTGTGTTTACTTTTGCTAATAAAAGAGGTTCAAACAGCTAGATCAAATACATCCCTTTATTAATGACAGCTCTATTGTTTTTTGAGGGTTACAAAAAATTTATTCACAAAAAAGTATTGAAAAGTGTGAACCATCACACACAAGAAATTTAAAAGACAACATGTACAAAGATACATTGATGGAAATAAATAAAAATATTTATTATCTATCTAGAAGGTCTTTCTACTCATTCATTACCTTAAAACTTTTCCTTTTGCATGAATATTGATTTTTTTCAACCATTTAAAATTCACAAAAAGTTGCAGTTCGTTTTATCTGGCAACATATGATGACATTTTATTAGGTATAAATGCTTAAATTTCTGTCTCTGTCATTCTCTATAAATTTGTTGTTCAATCATTACTAGCTAATAGAATGTCATTGACTTAAATAAGCAATACCAATTCAAGCATTAAATGATTTTTTAATGACATTTAATACAAAAAAATTTGCCATTTGTCAATGGATGATCTATTTTTTTTACTCTTCATTTTTCATTTATTCATAAATTATTAAAAGTGCTGTATTTATTGTAGCATAGTTTAACATCATAACTAATCCTTCACATATAATAAATCTTATTAAAATAATCCTGACCTTAGACTTAGTTAATACAAACATTGCTATGTATTTTTTCTCTCCACTTTGACAACTACAACACAACCACTGCTACTGAATATAAAAAGGCTTCAAAATCTTTAACAAAATACTCTAGCTTCTTTCTGGCATATTCACTTTTAAAACCATCCTCTACTCATAGTTCTCAACATTATTACCATATTATGCTCTCAATGCACTTTCCTCATACATCTGCTTCATATAAATCCTGCTCGTTGGAAGAAACAAATTATAAACATAATTTAGTATAATCTACATACTGCTATCTTTATTTATTTCTATTGCAATTAATTATCATGATACTATAAGGTTTGACATCCTTAACATTAGCTACTTCTTGTTCGAATTTCCCTTTTTTCATTAAAATATTAGCATCGACCCACAGATGATTAACAGCAGATTCAATTTTATATTACTTCTTCATCTGCGTTATGCAAAAAATATTGCTTGTTGTTATGTGGTGCGTGATGAAATTAGATTGAATTGTTAGTTACTTCTATTTAGAGTAGAAGCACTTCTATTAATAGTAGAAGTCTAAAAAAATTGCATGTTTTGCTACGGGTTGAAAATTGAAGGGAGATAGTTGAGGACTGTCAAGTCTTTGTACTATTGTTTCATACAAATGGTAAGGTTTTTACGAAATAAACTCATTTTTCCTAAAATAGTCTTCATTTCTATTTCATTCCTTTTCCTTTTCACAAGCTCATTATCAGGCAAGTTTTGGAATGGAATAAAGTGCATGTGTTATAGTTGTTTTATCCTCCCTGTGTTTGACTGAACATTAATGGACTATGACATTTGAGTTAATTTCAAGATAGAATCTTGAGGAAACAGCAGATAAGATTGTGTGAGAGTCTACATTGTTTTGATTGTGCGTATTTGACTGTGTGCATGTGTATTTTCCTGTCTATGCCTTATACCTAGATAATATAATAATATGAATTACTATGTTAACAATATGAGTGTGTGTGAGTGTGTACTAATATAATATAATATATTTGACTAATATATTGGATGAATGTTTTTTTAGTTTTTGAATGTATGATACATCTTTAAACAAGGATATATTTATAGATGAATATAACATATGTAATATTTGATGTTGGTTTGTTTTCTTTTACCAGATTATCTTCTGATGTATATTTTACAGTCACATTTACACTGGGGACATGGAAATGACGTTCACTTAGTCGGATTTAGACATTATCTTGTAGTGTGGCAGGTACTTTGCATATATATATATATATATATATATATATATATATATGTATGTATATATGTATGTATTGTTGACTGTATATTGATAAGGGCTCAAGCTACTACAGAAATCTATATGTTAGAGCAATTACTATAAGTAAAATTAACTACACCAGGAAACACAAATAGAACAACAGTAATACATACACCATCAATTTGTTTACTTGATGGGAAAATACCTCCATCATGTTTGTCTACATATTTTAATGAAAATTGAGAATTCATGATACTTTTATCAAATGACAATAGTAAGGACACTCTCACTCTTCCAATATTAAAGCTAAAGCAAGTATGCTCCTGACTTTCATTATAGCCACACAAGACTGGTCATATAGTACAATTAACCCATCAG
Organism: Xestospongia muta; assembly: GCA_963693285.1. Taxonomy (NCBI): domain Eukaryota; kingdom Metazoa; phylum Porifera; class Demospongiae; order Haplosclerida; family Petrosiidae; genus Xestospongia; species Xestospongia muta. The sequence goes on along the minus strand of OY848918.1, from coordinate 20,171,942 downwards.
TACCACCTATAGGGATTCTATGTATTACATGTTGCATCAAAGTGAATAGAAATACATCTGGTATAAATGCAAGTTATAATATAAATACTTTGACTATGACAATACAACATTGACAGGTGTCATATTAGAAGAGGTTTATTGAGTGTCTCTAAATATTACAGCTATATCATCACAAGTGCAAACAAACATATCAGAATTAATACAGTGACTAAAACCAAATCCATAATTATTGAACTTTAATATGATACATTAACATTGAGCCAAGTAGATTAAGTATTAGTATACAATAAAAAAATTATGCTACATAATGTGCAATAATCACATGATCTATTGTTTATTTTGTAGCAATGATTAAAATACATACAAAGCTTTCTATTTGTATCATAATTGTGGATGTGTGTCATTAAAGATTATCTCAACTAATTTTGTTATTGTTGCTACACATCTAGTGAGCTCCAGTTTTCAAAAGGAAAATTTGATATATTGACAAACTCAAAAACAATATTTGTCTATTAATTTCCATTTTTAGACATTTAATTAATGATTGTCAATCAGTGAGTCTTCTTATTATAATATTACTGACTTTTCCAATCAGACAAAAGGTCATATTTTACATTATGTAGTTCCTCTGTGTCAAATTAAGACGCAAGTTTTTTTGTATGATACATTACCAATACATAATAAGTACCACAGTTGATCACTTTTATTCATATATAGGAACATTATGAGAAGAAAGTGGTTCAGCAGTGGTAAGTGTTGAAATAACAAATATAAGAACAAATAATATTGGACTAAGGGATAATGTTATTTCTATAAATAGTATAAGGATTATAAAATAATATTAATAGCTGTAGCTGTATAACAATCATACATACAAAAGTGATGATAAAAATCACAACAAGGCACTATTCAAAGATGTACAGTGAGGTCAAAATTATCAATATAGCTTGACATGAATCAGACAAATGAGAACTAGAATATGAATATATTTCATGTTTTGTATGTTTTTATTAATGTATAAATACATGTTATATGTAAATAAATTGACAATTTTAAAAGCAACAGTATATTAATTATGCTATGGAATGGCATCCACAGAAGACTCCTCCTTCAGCATGAACCCAATATGTATACAATAACTGTTTCATTTTCTTTGTACTTTTTCCACAACTTGGTTTTATTGGTGTTTATAAAGGCCTGCTTATTAGTTACAGTATACCATAATACAAAGTCATTTAATATAGAAGCAAAAAATTGTTCATATACAACCATACATATAAGTTATGTGACTTGAAAAGTTATTTTAATTTTATATAATTTAATTATATTGCAACAATGAAATAAAACTGATTTCTCTTTATTAATTAACTGGTATGCTTGTCATGAAGAACACACTTAAACAAAGTATAGTCTGTAGATAATACCACTAAATAAATGAGTAATGTAAACTTGTGAGCATCAGTATTGATTGTTCGTTAATTTTTTTTGCATAGAAAATCATGATATCTCCATGACTTACTTATGTCTCAATGTATACACTACAGGTACATAAAACTTTTACTGTTTGGGTTGCAATTATGTGTAAGTATAAATATATACCAAGAAATAGAACATTGTAATAATATATATTATAATTACTAATACTGTTATTAATGATCTGGAACATTGCTAGATTTAATCTCAAGTAATAAAATAGTTTGCTGTTTGTCTCATTTCATCGTTTTCAGATGATTAGATATTGATAATTACACTTTCATAATGTGGCTTGCCTCTTTTTGAACTTGGATTTATATTTCTTCCAACACTGACTCACAATTACACACAGAAATAGAATAAGAATGTAGTTGTATGAAACCATTACAAAACATAACCAGTAATACCTACTACCAAAGATGATAACAACCATAGTTGGCATATTAACAATGCTATAGAGTGAGAGTGAACAAGTCATCAAAGAAGCTTTAGACAAAGCTGGGGAAGGACATACTAGAATTGCAAAAGCTCACTGCTTATCAACAGTTTATAATGCTCTGTGGTTGATTGTATTACCAAATGCATCTGAGACAGCAACAGCATGTAAGTTGAGAAGCTAAGATGACCAATAATTATTAATCATTATTTATTTTTGATAATTACAGCAGGATATTAATTTGCTACATAGAGTAAGTTATTAGTAATAAACAATAATTCAGCTAAATTAAAAAAGGACATGAATTTGCTATTGTGTGAATGCATATATCTTAAAATAGGTCAAGAATCTCATTTTGTTAAGATTTCAACGTGCAATATAAGGAGAGCTGTTGTCTTATCAATTTATTTGGGCTAGGCAGTTGTATTATCACTATTATATAAGATGGCATGAGCTATGTGTTTGTCTATTGTCTTCTCCTTTTTATTTTAAATATATGTGACTGGATATGAGAAAAAGGACCACTTGGGTCAATTCTGTCATTTTGACTTTTTTATACCATTTTGAAGTATTGACGACACTGAGTTTGTTGATATCTTCGATAAACACATGTGTTGTTAAAGTAACACAATATAAATGAAAAAACATTGGCTACTATACAAAATGAATTTTAAGAAAACTTGAATTTAAATTAAAAAATTACCGTCAAATTCAAATTCATATCTTGTGTGGATTGTCTTCTACCTTGGCCACGTCCTCGTATACCACGCCCATCAGTTGGACCACATCTTCTTCTAGGAGTATCATCTTTTCTACTAGTATTAAAAATTCTTTGTTGAACAGTGCCACTTCCCCTAAGTATACCATGACCTCTACCATCTGTATCACGTCCTCTAACACAACCTCTAACAGTACAATGTCCTGTTCGTGTTCTATTGCCAGTGTCATTCTCAATATCACCACCTTCACTACTGCTACTATCACATTCTCCAAAACTATTATCTAATACACCATCTTCATTATACTCCAGGTCATCCCAAATCCTCTCTTCCAAAAACGTATCATCTACATCACTGTCACTTTCATCACCTTCTCCATACTCCATATTTAGTCCTACATCTAGCTCTTCATCCAAAATTTCTAGCACTTGTTCTGTTGTGATCCTGCACGCCATATTGTTTATTGATTACTATAGATACAAGCAGCCTCTCCTCTATGCGCGTTTATTAATTAGTAATTATTAATTAATATTAATGAATATTAATAAATTTCTAAAAATGACGAAAATAATGATAAATATGCAGTTTAAACTAACTTAAGTAATATAAAATAGCAAATTATTAACTTGTCACAAATGTGTGACATTGGTCTCACAATAAAAACTTGCTGGTCACATTTTTGTGACATTGGTCTCGCACAGATGGTAGAAGGGTCACAAATATGTGACATTGGTCCTGTAAGGGTTAATGAATACATAGAAAGTGTGTAAATACTGGACTGAACAGCTTGACTAAACTGACCTTTAATTATTAATATGAGTGACAGTTACTGTCAGAATCAAGCTATGCTATGATTTACATTTCATAGTCTTGTATGAGTACTCAATATTATGTACTTGATTTTCTATGTTAGTACTGGTTGTAATTAAAATTTATAAATAGTTAAAGAATGAATACATTCAAAATAAAGCTATACTACAGGCTGCATAGTGATGTATGAGTAGACAATACAACATTGAGTAAAATAACACAATCTGTTCAACTTATGAAGTGGTCATTCATTGCATGAAATCTTTTCAGTTAATGATGATGTTTTAGTATGATGTTAATGTTGATAACATGAATATTTTTTCTTTAAAAAGTTGACAACACCACACTATTTAGTGTAGTTGTGTGGATAAGTGTAGTTCCTTCAACTGACAATGTTCCTAATATAAAGATGTCTATAGATAATACATAGTTAGATAGTATGTATCTACTACATTGGAATGAGGAAACTCTACTAACTAAATCAACTGTAACGTAATTATAGTAAGATAGAGTATACTGTCTGTCTACTAACTACTACTATATGTAATAGATATACACTCACACTATGTATGTACTGGGTTGATATAAGTGGTGTAAGTATCACACACCAATAATTACTTGCTACTCAACTCCTAGACATTTTGCATAGAGCAAATGTGGTCTGAATGTAGCAACTCCAAACAAGAGATTAGTATTACTTTCATGTTAAACAGCAATGTATCAATGTTCACAGTAGCTATCTAAGTACAGTGAAGTCAGTATCATAAACTACACAATTATGTATAACTAATATTGTTGATATAATAAATCCTGTTTCAGTTAAACACTACATTGTTTTTCCATATATTTCGTGAGGTCTGTTACTGGATAACTACAAACATATTGTCATTAGTCATTATTGTGTCACAATATTGTATTCTTTCATTAGGTTATTTGGAAGAGGACATTGTAACAGAAATTATTCTCATTCAATTAGAATTATTCAGACAATATAATCTTTAAACAACAATCATGTATTTGTTATTACTTCTAGTTATATGTCAATATGTCTATTAACTAGATCACCAAAAATGAAAATTCATCTCATTAACATATTATCATATTATACTTCTACAGTATACAATCAATATCATTTATTATAAAAGACACATGTATCAATGTGACACTAATTGTTTACTGGAAGTAAACCTGTCTTTTGCTGCTTTTTTTGGAACTGCTACAACATCACTGTTAAAACATGGTGTTACGTAAACACCATGGTGTATGTATCTTACACCATATTGGTGTGCTCACACTGCACCATGTGTTACCCATACACCAACTAAGTGTTAGTTTGTAAATGGTGAAATATTACAACAAGGTTATACAACTATTATTTTACATAATATTTCAACACAAGGGCAATATTTGATGAAATATAGTTCTGATGTAAGGAAATATATGTAGATAAAGAATCATTAGGAATTAAATGAAAGTCTTCTGTTTCCGAAATGATATAACAATTAAAGAGTCTATTATATTCAATTGTCTTGAAACGTTGTACATGAAATGTTATTCCATCTTTGAAAATAATGTCTTGAACTTTGCCGAAAGTTAAGTCTTCCTCCACCCTCTCTTGAAGGATAATGAAGGTTGTTGAGGTATTGTAGTAGGTGCCATGTATTCGAACCCATTTGAAGCTGTATAATGAGATATAAACCAGTATAGCCATTATAAACAAACTATGTATAGTAATATAGTGATTGGTCAATTAAACATGCCTGGTTAACTTTGAATACTATACAAGCTATACTTTTGGCCATTCACCATTGTTTACTTAAGTGATTGTATGTTATACACATATAATATATACAAGTATTGTACTACCTAAATGGTAGCAGAAAAATATACACAAATGTACACCATTCCACATTCCTCACAATGAGATTGTTACTTAGTGAATGTACTATCAATTTTGGACAAACAACAAATGATCATGATAGTTAGAATTTCAATGGACTTACAAACGATGTTCTGGAAGAAATTGTTGACATTGTAAATAAGAGCTGCTTGGATGAGCTTCTAAAAAAGATATGGTTTAAAGTAATTTTTATTACATGTATATTGAATGTCCAGTATATGTATTTATACTATATATTGTCATCATAACACTTGAGAAAACATTTACCTGGTCCACACTCAATAGCTTTCAATAGGGGAGCATTCTCCTTCAACAGATAACACTGTAAACTTTGATGTCTACTAGCTAAAGATAGAGCTAAGTTTTTGAAGTTGCCCATTCTAGTAGATAACTGTTTTAACAATCGATGTTTAGCTTCAAAACGAACTGTCCAGTGATGCACAAGTGGACCAAACCTATTAAAATAGCATACACATAGGATTATGATAACTTAGTTCACGTACTTCAAAATTTTGTACAGTATGCTGTTTGCAATTTAAAAGATGAACAAGAACTTCCTACTACCCTAACTACATTTCCCTCAACGATTATGTGAACACTAAACTCTATTGTACTTCATATATCAGTTATAATATTATTATTCATTGTGTTAATAAATATTAGGTTCTCTCAAACAACCTATAGTGTTTCAGTAACACTTTGACAGTGTCTCACTTGTAACACTTTAAGGTGTTTATTTTGCCCACTTGTGAAAACACCTTTTTTGGTGTTCATCTAACACTTTTGTATTAACAGTGCTATTACAACAACTATGAAACACATTATATACATCTGTACCAGCAAAAAAATCAAGAAGAGTTTTCAGTTATTTTCTACAATTATTATCTTGTTCTATTCAACAATGTATCCTAACATTTGTATAACTATAGACAGATTGAAGGATTTGATAGATCGTTTAATAAATTGAATAATTGAAATGAGTACAGAAACAGATAAAGATATTGAACAGTTGATAAGTATCATAAATTGATGAAGATAATGGAAATGATTTTTTGATAGTTTAAACAATCAGACATTAAATAGATTAATCAATCAATAGTTGTGATATGTTAATAATTGATTAATTAATGAATTCTAAGTGTATGATTTGTTTTATAGTACATGTTACAGATATACTTCTATTTGTGTTTGTAAGCAATGTAATTTTTAAAAATAAGGTTAACAAAATTAGGAAGTTATGTATTCATTCATGTAGACTAGTGACATTTTATTAGTAGTAATATATATAGCCAGTATTATACATTACTGTGATAGTAATATCACAGTTCTAACTAAGCCTGTAAACATTTCTTGATCTTTAATATACACGATGAGTTGTGTATGTATACTCTATTGATAAGAAGATAAAATAAGAAGTAAAAATTATTCATTAATCCATTTATCATATCAAATATAAAGGTACAACTGATCAAAAATTGAATATAAAAGACCAAACACTAACTTTAATAAAGTGTTTATTCATGTGCAGTTTGTATAATTCTAAGAGTGACACTAAAATAACAGAGAAATGATTGATAACAAAAATCTAATTATATAAAAAATAATAGAGTAAACGTGGATAATAAAAAGTATGTTATCTTCAAAAATGACAAAAGTAATGGATAACAGAAAATGTGTTTTTAAAAAATGGAAAAAAATACTAAATGATATAGACATACTTATAAAAAGGTTAGACATAAACTAAATTCAAAAAAATTCAAAAATTGAACTGAAGAACATTAGTAGTCAACTATTTTACTCCATACATTGACTGGACCTCAGTTTTAGCTAAAATCTCTGGGTTTTCATTGCTGTTGAATGATGCTTAACTATAGGACCCTCAACTAAAGTCAAAACAACATTCCAAGTACAGATTGATGGAAATGTATTGATCCAGCTACATAAGACAACAATAAGTTTAGCTGTCTTATCATCATTACTTCAATACAAACAACCTAAAACCTGATTTTCAACTTCCAATGAAACACTGAGCTTATCCCAGTCATACTCAATGTCAGTTATTAGATTAACTAGCTTTGATTGTTCTCAGTAATGCAAGTATCCCCATTAGAAACATAGGCTTACAATGATAATATAAGTAACATGCACTGAAAAATAAAAATTTGTTTTTATCTTTCATTAAATGTTAACCAATCCTCCAATCAATAAAATGTGTGTTAATGGTTTGTCAGTGATAACTACTAACCTAGTGGTCTTGCTTTATTGATGGGAGTTCCATTCTGTCCATGAGGTTGGCCACTTGATTCAATTAATGATAGAAAAGAAGTAGACTTCATTGCAAATATAGAATAAAAATGAGCTTAAATACAACGCATTATCAAGAACATTGAATGGTGTCAGTAGAGACAAAAAATCTACCAAAAGTAAGTTAATCATGTCAATGGTCTCGTGTTTAGCATGACAATTAACTTGAGTATTATTCTCAATTAAATTAAATGTAGAGTCAATAAAACTAATATAGGTATTTATTACAAAGTAAAGATAACATTACAAGAAAATATATAACAATGGGAATGAGATATTTGATAAGCATACATGTAAATTAATACCTATTATAGAACAAAGCACGGAGTGTAATACACATCTTAAAATGTTCAGGCAACAGAGTGAAGATTGAACTGTTGGGATGTGTAAGAAATGATATTTATAATCCACATTCAAAGTCTTCATATGAGACGAGTTTTCCCTGCAGGTACATAGAAAGAAACTTTCGATGTCTTTTTGCAACTGAATGTGGTACATTTTTAAAACAAATATGAATTATTATTTTATTAATATTAATTAATTATAATATATTAATAAATTATAAATGTTAACAAAGAGTATCAATAACAACTCTAACTGGCTAGAGTAAAAATTGTCAACATGACACAAATCAAAAAACATCATATCAAGTGAAAGAATAAGCATATTAATTTTTAACTAGATAAAAAAGACAGTTTAGTGATTACTTATCGGGCTAAAGAAATGAATAATGTTTTCAGCTACAGAAGGTTCAAACACTGGTGGTAATTCTACTGCAATGTTAATTGTATGCCAGGTAACAATAGTATGTTGCTTGTCAAACCAAGTTTGAATGACATCAGAGAGTCTAGATCTGTCACTATTTCGACTCCTTTCATCGCATACGTTTTCTAGATCCTCACGACTTATTTTGAGTGACTCTCCTCTTTGTCTCTATTTAAATGTAATTGGATGTAGTAATCGAAGGAGATCAATCTTGATATCTGCAAGTTAAAAATCAAATCAATAATGTTATTAGCAATTAATAAGTGATGCAAAATAGAAGGATAGTATCAATCTACTATATAGAACAACCTAATATGTTTGATTGGGACATGGGCCAAGTTTTCAAGTTCAATGTCTGAATCTTTAATATCTGGAATAAATAAATAAGTCAATAATATAATTGGATATAGTCAATGACATATTATGATCAAATTGACAATTTGCTAACTAACCAAACATAACAGACATTGTTACTACAAAGAAATCACATTAATAATATACTAATATAATTATAAATTAATATTTTTATTATACTTCTAATGTTGGAAGTCAAATACGATTGTAATAATTGTATGAGGGAGAGAGAATTGCTTGGTCCCAGACCTTTTGAATGCCACATCGTACCAACCACCATTCATCTTGTCCTGTTTCCATGGTAATGACTGCTCTCTCTTTCTCTCTCATTCTCTTTTACTCATACTCATCATTACAAAGAACATCAAGTAGGACCTTTGCTCGGATGATGTATAGATACGTTTTACAACCACAGGAATCTAAGTAAGTTATTTCCAAATATATTGTAATCTGTTATCTTCATTTTTGTATAATAATTATTATATGTACTTATAATGGTTTCTTATTGTACTACTTTACATTAACTCTGTCTCTATCTTTTCTCAAGATTTTTTGTACAACTAATACTACTTATTTGAATATCATTAACTTATAATCAATGATACCAATCTTTTGCCATTTTTCAATCAATCAGTTTACTTGATCTTACATTTCTTCATTCTTTTTATTTTGTTATATTTTTTAACATTTTGACTATTATCTTATTGTCTGATTGATTAATTAATATTATAATTAATGTATTTATATTATTATGTGTAGCATATTAATAATACCAAATGTTACAGTTCTATTAAAGAGTTTCATAATAGAAGTCATTGAAAATATTCATTTACAAATAATTTTAATTGTGCAGGCATTCCACCTCATAATCTTCTTTGTAGATTTCACCAGTTGTTTTAGCCTATAGCATAGGCACTTTATCAAGGATATTAGGTTAGAAAACTTATGTCTTCAGTGTGGAAGGCATTTGTAAGTTACAATAACAATCTTTTAAGACTTATCTACCAACAATATGGTCATAGTATTATGTACTGTGTAAAGTATAACTCTTAGAAGTCATACTATGAATTCATTCTATGAAAATGTTCATATTATACTATTTTTCAGACTATGTAATCAAATATAAATTTTAATTTTTTTCCAGGAATTGACCATATTTAGACATCATGAATTAATTTCGGACATAATATATATTCCTATACATAATATAATATACTTCATATATATTAAGTTAATAATAAATAAATATCTTAATTAACTTACTAGACTGCTACAAGTAGACAGTACCAAACCACGTGTAAATATTATCATTAATAATTAAATATATGGAATGTAATTATATTTCAAAGAATTTGATCATAAATCAATTATCATTAAACAATAGATAAAATCAATAATATGATTGTAAGTCTGATTTCAAGAAATATCTATTTGTTTTATTTCTTAGCATTATTACATAATCCTATTATGTAAACACTTACTATGACCTTCATTAACCCAACTAGGTTTATAGTGAACACATACATCTGTCTCTATCTTCATTAGTTAATTTAGTGTATTATATTTTATGTATTATACATAATGATAGTAAGTTAATTTGCTTACTGGATACCTAATAACATTTATGAAGCTATCCATCACTGCAGATATATCTGTCAATAATAATAATTTAATTCATAATATAAATTATGTAAAAAGGATTTCTGATATTACATTACACACAATATATTGCACAATTTTGATTCTGTGAATAGTAATTCTCCATATTCTTGTACATATTTAATCTCTGTATATACATATGGAAACTTTTAACAGGTTTTGCAAACTTACACTAAATGAGTACATAGAGTCATGCTTTATAGAAATAGTGCTAATGAACAAACTAAATTCATTCTCTACTTTAAAAGCATCTGCAACAATTTATCTTTGAAGATGTAGACAGGATTGGTTGAAGGCAATCAACCTTTAATAAATGCACACGGAATGTTAAAATGAGAATATTTTGTATATATAGTGTATGCACGTGACACATGGAGACTTTACTAAGTATATTAGTCAAAAATCAGTTGATGAAATGCTGTAATTAGAAGGCTTTGCACTAGATATAACAATGACAAACTTCTATATTGTTCTGTTCAGAGATTCTTATTAGACACTCTCAAACATGTTAGCATTGTACTTGTATTTTTCATTTGTTCTTGTGCTGTCATTTATTGTCTTTAAGTGTAGACAAGATTTGTCCATAGGCTAGTATGAGATATTGTGAAATTTTCAGATCGAAATTCGTTTTGGTGTCCTTTTTAACGAAATAATTGCGTAGGTGGGGTCACCGGATGTCGAAATTTAATTTGTCTCAAGCACATGTTCATCGAAAGAAGAGGAAGACGCCTTGGAGAACTTTTAACAGGTTCATTTACGAGTAAATAAGGCAACCGTCGTTGATTTGTAAGTCTAGAGATGTTATAAAACGATTCTACAAGTAAATTTTACCTCGAACTCTGCTGGAAGTAAGTCATTCTATCGTATCTTTTCTACTACCGTCTTTGTAATGAAAAAAGCGCTTGAAATTGAAGCGCTAGGGCTAAGGTACAATAGTGATAGTATCTGTAAGTACTATAAATGATGCAAAACATGTCCAGTATATAAACAAGTTAGTATTGCTTACCTTGTTTGTAGAAATTTATAATTGGATTTTGTGTGTTGTGTGTGTCTATCTATATATGCTTATTATTTGAATGACTACTGTTTGGTTAGACATTTCAGTTAGGTGTTGATAATATATATTTATTCTTTTGTATATATGTAAGTGTCTCTTTAATTTTCATTAGGTCCATGGTGGGTGTGGTAGTGTAGGAAACAGTCATCACTCTTTCCAGTATGACAGAGATAAAGGCTGCAGTCACTACAATACCATTGAGTATCTCTTTGTTTGTTTAGAAATACATAACAGTAGTGATACCTGTGTCTACTCCCATCGTGCTTTTGAGGAAAAGGGTGCTGACAAATTTTTTTCACTGGTAGACACAATGAAGGACAACCAGGACGCTTACGACCACAATACGATCCAATGAGAAGGTGGCCTAAGTTGAGGCAAAAGTCTTTGATCGTTTTGAATGGAGATATGGGACGGAATGTTTGCAAGAGGTAAGTGTTTGTAATTACAACATCAGTTACAAAGTAAAAGATGTACTTATAAGCCTTATATCCTCTTGCATTGAGGCAGTAGTACTGCCTCAGTTGATCATTATGATCAACTCCACCCATTTTTTGGTTATAGTTGGCTATTAGTTGAGGACAATTTACTATTTTTTTTCTCCATTTTGTTGCTTCCTCTCCACTTGTGTTGTTGCCAAAGGTTGAGAGTTTGTAGCAAGAGCACTTACTACCTTTGTGTCTTGCCACACTGTCATTAGCAAACTTTCATGTTGTAATAGCTTGAATTCTCCCCTCTCCTTGAAACCTTTCTTTAGAATTAGTTTGAATTCTGTTGGATAGAACACTCTATCTGAACGCATGGTTCCACAGGCATTAATTTTGTCTTCTATCAGATCCTTAAAAAGTGGAATGCCTGTAAAAAAGTTATCACAGTATATGTGATGGTTTTTTCCGACAATGGTTCTTGTTAAGTCTCGGACAACCAGTGACCCTAGTCCTGTTTCTGATCTCTTCTCCTTTCCACAGTATACTTGGTATTCACATACAAACCCATTGTCACTATCAGCCCTGACCCAAACTTTAAATCCTCTCTTGATAGGCTTTTTTGGAACATATTGTTCATTACTGATCTACCCTTAAATTTTATCATTGCCTTGTCTATACTGTTGTCATGATTTGGATTATATAATGTAAGGAATTTATTGTTAAGAAAGTCCAGAATTGGTCTTACTTTACCAAGACGATCATATTGTGGTGTACCTGGTAATGCTAACGTCACATTGTCTACAAAATGGAGATATCGTGAAATGTCCATAAATCTATCTCGAGAAATTCGATCTGCTATGGGGGTGTAGTGATAATATGGGTCATTTTTCCAATAATCATATAAGGATGGTGATTTTACTATCTCCATTACGATCATAAATCCCAAGTATGCCTGCAATCCTTCAATAGACAATTTTGTCCATTTGGCATACTTTTCTCCACCCATACATGTTTCAGCATATCTGTTTGTCTCGTCTACTATCATTTGTAGAAGTGATTGTGTAAAAAAATAGCATAAATGCCTCAAGTAGTGATGAAGGGACAGAAACAGTTGGTCCCACTGATTCTGTAAATGAATCTATAGTGACTGGAATGTAATTGTGTGACCATTTTATCTCCCCTAGGGTGTGGTCACTTGGACATTGGCTATGAAGATATTTACAGATGAGAAATGTACATTTATTGTATAATTCACCTTTGTTTAGATTTGTTAATGGCAGACACAGGATTTTCAAAAGAAGTCCTATTATGATTGTAGGTAAACTGTTATTTTGACATGTGTTCACTTACACTGATAGTGGTGTATTGTTTAGTGAACTTGATGGACCAGCAAGTGACTCTATTTGTTGGTGGCTATTTATTTTACAATCAGTAAAAGGTAATATTTGTGATATTTACCATAGCGGTGCAGGTAACTGGACTGAAGACCTTCAACATCAACAGATGTACCTTCTGTTATACTAAGATTGGTAGGTTTTATATACTTTGTAAATTATCTTATAATTTTATTACCAGTAGTCGTCCACCATTTCATCATCTAATGTGTCAAATTTATCACCACTTCCTGGATACATTGGTTCTTTTTCAATAATATCCAAGACTTCATCTCTTGTAAATAATTGTCTATCAGTCATTCTATTTGCATAATGCATTTGTTGTTATTTGTTTACATTTATTTGAGTGATATACTAATTATAATATGCAAGTATATTTATCTTTATCGTGGTTCGTATGAATGTGAGTTACTAACTTGGACTGTTAAGTTGCATGTGGAGATATGCAGACTGAGTTGTCAACAAGAATCAATACACGAGGTAATAAATAACTTGGACTGTTAACTTTAAATACAAAGACTATTGAAACTCGGGTCAAATGCTGACTGCAGATTCAAAGGCAAGCAATAACAAGTACAGGAGCTACTACTGTAGAAAATACACACTCTAACTACCTGTCAATGTTGCGCTATTGTTTAGTAAATTTGAAAGACGCGATCGCGTCATTCGTCAACTGATGTCACAATATTGATGACGCGTTATGCGTCATTCGTTAAAAAAGGGATATTGGCCTAAGTGGCTACAATCGACCACATAATAGTAATTTTATTTGCATAACTCATGATTAATGATTATTGTTGGTATCAACTTCAACATTTTACATGACGCGCACGTAGCATACTATGACACACTGTGTCCTAAATTTTAAGTCTTTTAATACCTGTTTTACCAACTGCCTATCCCGTTTTCTCCATTTTTTTAGATATCCTTGGTTTCGTCCATATCTACGAACAGAAGACTCAACCGTTCACTTTATAACTATAATAGTGAAGACTATTCAAAATCAAACCACTTATATGTAGTCAGAATGATGTATTTGTTATTATTTGCTTGAAAATTGAAAATAAAATTGTCAATTTTTAGGTAGTGCGTGGGTGGACCCAAGCCTTAAAATAGCAGTGAAGTAATTGATAATGTTTTATGTTATGATTGTGTCCACTTTTATAATACATATTAACTACTCTTTGTTAGATATATTATTGATTGTAAGACGCTAATATCATAGTTTCATTGAATCATCATTTTAATAGTTTAAATTTTAAATTTAAAAAATGGTGTCAAGTAACTAAATAATAGTAAAAATAAAAGTTATCAAAACAACATACTTTTAACAAAGAATGACTAATAATCATTAATGATGTTACTGTTGCTAAAGAGAGTAAAATTATCTATCATCTAAAGGAAAAAGGAGAAATGTTATAATACATTGTTATAGATGTAATATGTGTAAGTTAACTATCATATGTATTATATAGACATTATGTTGATGGGATTATTACTATATAATAATACACATAAATTTTCATGATATATCAGTTGAAAGCAGTATCTATTCTATTCATCCAAATGAATTGTTTTAAATTTAATATGCTTGTATTTATGACTGAGCCACATCTAGTTAAATAACTAAAATTTTATATCAAAAGCTCATCCATGATATCTGATTATCATATGACTATACATAGCATATCATGTTACAGGTCATATCCTTTAAATACAAATAGAACTTAGACTTAATACATATAGCTACTTGTCAATTGGACTACACACAACATTCTAGTTATTAGAGAGAGTATGTCACTCCAAATGTGAGTTAATATCTTTACCTCAGGTAATAGTTAATGTTCTCTAAGGTGAACAAAGTGCACTCCCTTCACCTATGAAGATAAAAAGGAGAATATGACAATTTGAACATTTCTTCATAATAATAACTATTTATTATATGAACATGACAAAGGATCAATATAAAACAGTGACCAAATGATTGATTTCACTATCAACTAAAATGCTTACTTGTTTTAATTTTTTGACGAATTTCCACAGCAAGAGCTTTCTTCTGAAGAGGTCCCTCTATGATATCAAGAATATTGTCCCATGAAGCAGGAGTTGGTTCATTATCTAACCAGCTTTCTAACATTTTTGCCATCTTAATTTCATTTGAAACCGAGGAACTAGACAAGCTGTCAATGGTGTTGGAATCAACCCCCAATAGATCACCAATCTCATGCCATTTGCCACTGATTGGATAAAGTGATCTCAATAATGCATGTTTTTCAGGTTTCAAAGCTGAAAAAGAAATAGAAAAGACAAAATTCAAAGTGTGTAAGGATAAAGACATGACAATGAGATTGATTGTAATGAAATCATACTTCTTTCCTCTCTCTGACAATGCAAATAAACAAAACAAGTGTAGTCAAAGTCAGTGTGCAATAACACTTATTAGGTTTTCATAATAGCAATACATTTATGATGTATACAAAGAAAAATATAATTATATATATATTTATATATATATACTTACATAACATATATCTATATATATATATATATATATATATATTATATATATAAACATAACAGAATAATACGAAGGTATTAATTCAAACAACACCTATCAAATACAATTATTCTAACCTTTTTCTTTCTTAACTGTAGCAGCATCTTTATCGATCCAAGGTAGTTGTCTTGATTGATCAATGCTTTTTGTTGTCATGCCATCTTTACAACAAGTCAGAATCTCCTTTTTATCATCTGGATGACAAAGATGGTCTATAGGAGGTGGACATATAGAGCAAAGGAAACATTCCTGAGGCCTTGAAAGAATCTTCTTATACTGGAATTTCTTGACTACATCTTCGATTGCTTCAAAGATGACATCTTTGATAGTGGAGCACTTTACAGGAGGGCCAGAATAATAGACCTCCATCCAGTAGATAGCATCAATAAGTAAAACTGCTCCTCCATAGCCAGGACATGTTAAACGAATTGCATTACGATACTGCATCTCACATTCTGATGGTCGATATAGCTTAAATTTTGGCGAGACAGATCGTTTAAGTAGACCTACAATCAAAGCAGGAAAAACACCTTGAGGAATTGGCATTTCATCCCATGTCAAAACCAAACAATCAATACTTTTAATAAACGGAGCTTTAATAATATCTAAAGAAGAAGTTGTCGGCAAAACGCTTGGTATGAAAAACTTTCCTTTTTCAGGCAATGGAGCTATCACAAATATATCCTCCATTAATTTTAAGAAATCATCTGCTGTAAAATCAGGTGAAAAACCATCAGGAAGACGATCTAGTAGCTCACGTGTAAAAATGCCTTCATGCTTGAGTTGACTATGAGCATTAACTGGAAGAACTATATTCATTTCCTCTAATTGGATAACAGCATCAGCAAAAGAAATGCTGACTACTTCTGAGAGCTTATTAAAAAGGGGTTGAGGGTGAAGAAAAACCACATTGGGCAATACAGCCGGAAAATACAAGAAAATGGTTATGTCGTGATAGTACAGTAACGAAGCTTCAATGTCTTTCCGATCCATCTCAAGAGTCATCCCTATTCTTAAGCATTCCCTTTTACTGATGACCATTGATTTGGTAATTTTCTGAAGGCCCTCTAACTCAAGCTTAAACAAGAACCATCGTGCTGGAATTTCTGCTTCAATGTAAGATTGGCTTACAATTGTACGAATTCTCTCTGCAATTTTCATTTCAGGCTCACCTCTGGCTGTTGTATTGACAGGAAACATTATCTCTTTTTTGGCTTCACAGTAATTCCTACACACACCTTTGTATTGACTTAAAGTAGACCACAAAAGAGCGTTCTTTTGCTCCAATGACTCGCCCACGCATTCCGTTACTTTATCAAAAAACGTACCAAGAACAAGAAGGCAAGGCTCTGAATGTGAAAACTTAATGTGAATTTTGCGCAAATCAGGCTGATTTATGAACGTTAATGAACGAAAGGAAGACTCAAGTAGTTGTAAATTAGTAATTTCTCGTTCTACAGGGGCTCCAATCTGTCGACCCTTAAAGCTAAAAAAAAATTTTGGCTTATCTTCAAGCTTCTCGTTTAGCTTTTGCGTGAGAATATTAACTGGACTATAGCGTAATATTGCCGGAGCAATATCCAAAAAGGCTGCTTGTCCACCTGAATCCACACAGTAAATCCAATGAGAGTTGAATAGCTCAGGAGATTCTTTTACAGTAGGCATGATCTCAGCAATCTCATTTACTGTTTGACCTACAGGTGGAGGTGTCGGCTTTGAAGGAGAAACTGAGGTGACTTCATTGACGTCTGGTGGTGTTTCTTCTTGTGAACCATCATCATCAGATGAACTGTTGCTATCCTCATGTTGTGTAGTGGAATCAACAGGAGAAGATGGGACTCCAATTTTAATAGCTTTGGCAATCATACGTTTTACATATGGAGTATTAATTTCTTCCCAAAATTGACTCGTAAAGGAAGAATCAGTCGACTCACTTCCTGCAATGAGACTTGCAGTCTCTATTCTTCTTACTTCAGGAGCAGTGGCTACAGAGGTGCTATGATGAAGGGTAGGTGGTGGGAGATTTAATAAAAGTTTCATGATGGATGATTTTCCTGTCCCAGGAGCTCCAGACAGTGATAACTTTGAGTATTTGCATCGAATTCGGCCTTCTTTGAGTGCCTTGTGAAGTAAACCAGTATAATCTATAAAGTAAATAAGGAAAATCTTTATATAACTATTACTGTGATACTGTATAACACTATATGTTAGCCTTCGTATAGGTACGGTAATACTGGCACACTCATGATTAAGGATTGCTTTGTCAACTGGTATGAATGTATGATGTCATAACATTATACTGTATGACCCTCTGTAGTTTATAATTTGATGAATGGAATGTTAATTATCTTCAAAGACATGTTATGATATTAATCTGTTTATTATAACTGACATATCTTTAGAAGTCAAAACAATGATGTCTTAATAACTTTCAATAAGTTTCCAAACAATATCAGTAGTTAATAATTTGTTTGATCTATTATTAATACAGTACATTTTATATGACTACTTTCAATATAATTTATACATACATATGTTACTAGTGAAGTCAAGACAAGTGTTTGATCATAGTACTGAGTGGTTGCTTGTAATCCTTGATTATCAGTTTGTACAGATTGTATAGTCATGTATAAAATGACACTGTTATTACTAGCAGTATAAAATCATGTTATTAAGTTACATTATTATCATTGTATTGACATTTATTGTAAGTACATTCTAATGTACAGAACGTAACAATGAACTACATTAGTATAGAACTATACACTGACCATGTAGTGACTTGTCAATTAGTTGTAGAATTTTCTCTTTATTGATATCATCAGGTTCTACCATGTCAGCAGGTGTTTGGCCATTATTATTCTTTATGGTGGCATCTGCACCACATAACAGTAATATTTCAACACATTCTACTTTCCCTCTATGACAGGCATTATGTAAGGGGCTAAGTCCATACTATGTGATAAAAGAAATTATAGTAAGTGGAACATGAACGATTTTTACACTATATAATTATAAGATAATCATTACTATAATTATGTAATAAAACATAATGAGGGGAATATACTAAATTGATATAATGCTAACATTAATGTCATTCCAGTCATATCATTACAATTGTCTAACATATGATGATGTATACTATGTGTTATGATTGTAATAACCACTGTATATGAATTCAACGTTGATAATATCTGTTATTTGTTATTAAAATTATCTATAATAAACATATCTTATGATAGAGCTTGAGTAGTAGAAAGGAGATTCAAAAACATCTTAAAAATTACACTGTATACAGTTTTCACACATATACTGTACAATACTAGACTTCAAGGAAGTCCATGATTTATTGTAGTTAAAACATTCAATGTAAACTATTTACAGTAATGTATAAAAGTATAATGCTACAAAGGAGTGTACCATAAAATAAATTAAATTAGCACACTAAATATCTGGTTGTGACAATACTGAATGAACTACTTTGTAAGTGATGTCTACAGTTGATTATGTTGACCACTGGCAGTAGAAATCAGTTATTATTACAACAGAGATATTATAATAGTTATATAAATGTTAGGAATAATACAAGCAGTAGTTTGTAAACATTCACTCATATGTCATGTTGTTATAAGTCACTAACAAACAGAAGAATCTATTATACGAGTAAAATTTTTCTGTCAATGTAAATATCAAAGCATATTCTACAATTACTAAACAGTATCTTAGTATATTCACTATCACTTAGAATGTCAAACCATTTAACTTATATCATGTAATAAACATAGTGATGACACTGACTATAATTATAGTTTAATGCTAGGGTTATAGTAATGACAACATATTTAATTAATGGAAATACTCACATTGTCAATGGGATCCAGTGATGCACCAGCTTTAATTAGTATATGAGCTATCTCAGAATGGCCATTGGAAGCAGCCCAGTGAAGAGGAGTTCTCTTGTCCTACATAAAGAATATGTTGGTATTTATGATCAATTCACTTTATAATATAAAGCTATATCTAATGATACAATACAAAGGATAGATAAAATAATTCATTATGTTATTACTAATATGTATAGAGAGGTTAATACTCTAAAAACAATTGTGATGAGGTTATGATAATGGTTAATTAAAATTGAATGTAATTAACTAATGGTTTTTACATTTCTACATTTTTTACATTTCACTCCAAAAACATGTAATTGTTCATTAATTGTCATGTAGACACTGAGATCATGTTTTGTAATTAGAACTGTATATAAATCAAAATTTTACAACATTTATAGCTTTAGGCACCTCTCATATGTAAAATAGATCATGTAAGTGTATACTATATGTCAGTAAAATAGTGCTTATCAAGCAAAAGGATGTACTCTACAAGCCATAAATGTATTCTTGAGGTAATCAGGATATAAGCTGGGACTAATGTGATAAGTGTAGAAAATATGAACAAATAAGAGATACACTCATGATAATTACGTAATATTAGATATATATCTTATTATAGAGATCACATTCTATATAATGCCCTACTTTATCAGTTGGTTGTTATTGGCAAAATTTCTTTTGTCAATCAGTTTTAAGTATGTTCATTTATTATTCACAGTATGTATTTGTTGATATATAGTATCAATAATTATTAAGGAAATTATATCATATAAACATACTCTTGATTAGAGAAGTAAACAGACTCTATTTACAACATGTACCAGCCATCAAACAATGACACTGGCTGGACATATGACTTAGTGACTATCATAGTTATCTTTATCTGATGACAACAATGAAGACAGTACAACATACATTACAAATCACTGGTACATCATACTTATAGACTGAGTGTAAAAACACTGCCATGTATTAGAAACTATAACTTAACATATAAAAACTTTGTTATATTATTTCCTTGTATAATTGTAGAGATAGTTTGTGTTACTAGAGTAACTGTTATATAACATTCTAAGCTTCTGTTTATATATAGTATTAGAATCATAACAAGAAGCTGTTAACATAATCATTTACAATATAATATCAATATATTTTACTAAGCCTGTATGTGAGGGCTATCATTACAGGTTTACAAAGCTCTATTAAGCTATATGTTTGTCATTTCACTAATCCATTATCAATGTATTCATTAACTGGACATTAGAAGTTATGACTCTTTGCTACAATGACTCGTAAAAAGCAATTTTATATAATACAAAAGGTTTCCATTTTTTCTGAGTCACCAAGTAATGTGTATTAAATGGGAATTCATTCCAACCACACAATTTGTCATTGTAAATGAGGTTTCCATTATTCAGGGAGTACAATATTCCACTGTACTGATACTGATAGACTTACATGTACTTAATATGACATTTGTTATGTTATTTGACAAACTACACATGCTGTACCATATAGCGGGGTTTTTTCGGGGAGGGGGGGGGGAATTTTCATGGTTTTTTGTGGTTGAGAAACAAACCACAAAATATTTACCCACGAAAGTTAATTAGATGAAATGTGCCACACCCATTCATGCATACACATGGTTGCATGCACGTTCTGACATTGTTGATCAGCGAGTCTTAGATTCAGTATGGCCTTATATCGATACTTCAAGAGGGAAAAAAAACAACCTACAGATCCTCATGGCCCTTTAGCACAATCTGTGTCATCAACTTTGATTGCAGCTACCAACTCATGTCTCTTTGGCACACAAGTTGTTCCCCAAACTTAGCATCCCAGATCCCTTTGTACTGGTAGTAGCCTCGTATTATGGCTTCAATTTCAAAGCACGCCATTTGTACACCTCATGTGTGAGGGGATGTGGTTTGGACTAGATCGCTTGACCACAGAAATTTTACCATGAACTAAAAAAAGTTGACGTTCACGAAAATTTTGCCCCCTCCCCAAAAAAACCGCTCTACCATATTAAAATATTTTCAATAAACTATTTTGTATATGTGGTTGATGGGCAATTTTTTGTACAATTATGCTAAAAAATTGGTATCCAGGTACATTCATTATTGTTCTTCCTGGATACTGGTATAGTATACATTCAGTATATAATACATGCATACAATCATCAATCAAAATGTTTTTGAGCAACATGTGTAATTTTCCCAAATTTGGACACATATAATATATTCTCTAAATTCCTATGATTGATGTATAATTATAATGTTTGCTATTCATTCATGAGGTAATTATTAGGTGTGTATCATGTAACTCATTAATGAGGGAATTATGAAAATCATTCATAAGCCAATTATGACAATCATAGGAAACTTCAGAGGAAATAGCCATCTTTTCAAGCATATGTAGTGATACTAGGTCTTCATGTACACCTGAGAGAGGAAACCCATGAGAAACATAATAGGATAGGGTTTAATATAACCAGAGGTGTCAGGCAAGGTTTCAAAATGGTTCAAAAATAATATGTGTCAACTGATAGAGTTACTATGGACAGACAACTTAATGATTGGGCATTAAATAGAGAAATATAAAGAAGTCTTCACAGACAAGTTGGGCACAATGACTCAATATGTTGCTAAATTGGACTTAAAGAGAAATCCCTAACCCAATTTTTGAAGACCTCAGCCTGTGTCTTCTCTCTTAAACTATCCTTAAAGCTGAGCTAGACAAGTTGCTGTCATTGGTCAAAATTAAGCCTGTTAATTACAGTGAGTGGAAAGCCCTTACTGTAACTATTCTATTGTAGCAAGATGGAAAACTACCCCTGTGTAATAGCTATAAAGAAATGATCAGCCCAGTACTTGATGTGGATCTATATCCGTTACTGAAACCAGATGACCTTTATACATAATTATCTGGGGGAAGTAAATTCTCTGTTTTTAACATCTCCTATATTATAACATTGAAATGCTAATAAATTGAGGTTTAATTTTCACAATTTTAAGAATATAGCTAACAAAACAAAAAAAGTACAACATGACAATTACATTAATA
Source organism: Xestospongia muta (assembly GCA_963693285.1). NCBI lineage: Eukaryota > Metazoa > Porifera > Demospongiae > Haplosclerida > Petrosiidae > Xestospongia > Xestospongia muta. Next base: position 20,149,133 of record OY848918.1, on the reverse strand, counting down.
AACTCACATGTGTATACTACGTGTACAATGTATACATATATACATTACAACAGTATTGTTACTATATATGAACACTCACATAATTAGTAGTGCAATTTGGGTCTGCTTCTTTTTGAAGAAGAAGAGACACAACATCAGTGTGTCCATGAGCAGATGCAGCAATCAGTGGTCTCTCATAAAGCTATATAATAGTAGATGATAATGTTTGTTATTAACAAATGAGAGTTACAAGATCTACCTATTAATTAGTTATTAAATAACAATACAAAATTTTAAAGAGTACATACAATATCACAATAGTAACAATAGTATTAGTATATATATTTATTGGTGACCGATAAAATTTGGTGAATTGGCGAATTTAAAAAATCGCCAAATAAATAACAGGCAAAATTTTTCGCATAGTTGCCACACCCACAATTTTTATTTTTTTTACACGTGAAACATTGTGGCTGGATGGCTGAAGTGGGTGTGGTAACAAGCCATGTGCTAAATTCGTCAAATTTAATATGGCCAATTGTAAAATTTTACAATTCCACCAAATTTTATCGTCTCTAATAAATCCCTGTATACAGTATGTTTTGCTTGTAATCATAAACTATACAACATACTGGTTTAACCTCTGAATATAAAAGGTCACTCTTGTTATTAAAATTACAAACTTAATCTTATTCATTGTCATAATATTCTTAATCAAATTAATGATAGGTTATGAATATTGTTATTATATAAAGTGTGAACCAGCAAATAGATTTATTTATTTGGCAATACACAGCTAAATGTAACACCTGTAATAGGTAATTGTGGAAGGAGATCATATAGATATAAAATAAACTTTGGCAAATTTAAATAACAATGAATTGTTCTGCCTATTGTCATGTCTTTAACCCTTTTTTAACGAATGACGCATATTCGCGTCATCAAAATTGTGACTTCACTTGACGAATGACGCGAATCCTCGTCATTTGAATTCACTAAGCAATAGCGCAACATTTACAGGTGGTTAGAGTGTGCATTTTCTACAGTAGTAGCTCCTGTACTTGTTATTGCTGGAGGAAAACATTTTGGCAAATGAAGAACATTTTACTATACTTATCAGAGTTTTATTAGCATTCAGGTAGATTGTAAACTTATGAGGACAGTGAGTGAGTAATTATGACCATGGCATAAAATCTTGTAATATTTCCAGAAAATCTATTTTGCAAATGCTATATTAAAAGTAAATTCCTAATAATATTGTCCTTCATAAGTTTGTGTTATATGATAGATATAGACTGGCTCTGTTAGAATAATTTAGTAACATTGTTATTAGATCAACAAATGTACACATCATGTCAGTAATATTAACACTTTTTATTATTAGGAGATGACACAGAAAATGAAAGAAACTCTTACACTATTGATTAAAATCACACAGGAATTTGTGATATTAAATTTAGACCATCCCTAGTCTTGTCCCCAGACCTACTCGCAAGCTAAAGTAGGGGTCACAAAAATCAACTTGTGTGATCAGACCTATTTTAGCTTTTGAGTAGGTCTGGGGATGAGACTAGACCATCTCATGTATTATAGCTCAACCAACATCATACTATAATGATGATACAGTGTGTAGTGATATGATAATTATTGGATCTTAGACTTATTTATAAAAACACACTGTATATGAAAAATAGGCTTTACTGTTGAGATATATACTTAAATATTGAGAGCTAGTAACTTACCCAGTTTGGATTATAATAGTTTACATCAGCTCCTTGTTCAATAGTAGATTTGACTACTTCAATGTTTCCATCAAAAGCTGCCCAGAACAGTTGTTCATTCTATTATAAAGACAACATGTATCATGTAGTGTAGTATAGTGAGTATACAGATTAGCCCTTAAAACTAAAAGACCATCTTTTAGAAAGATATTCTGTCTATACAATAACACTGATATGTGAGTTTAGTTAGTATCACAGTGATATATAGGGATAATGACATAGTAATAGAAAGATTATAGACTTACTAGACTTAGGTGACTATACCAAGACATTTTGAAAAGTGTTGGTCCTTAGATAGTAACTGTTCTTATGTCAGATGTCTATAGACAATAGAGCAAGTAGGTGATATAGATAGTAATAACTATATACTACATTGGAATGAGGAAACTCTACTAACTAAATTAACTGTAACCAAATTATAGTATAGTGTGTGATCTACTAACCTGTTCTTCTTGTGTGACTGCGTTGTTTGGCGGTTGTTATGGCAACTCTGACACGCCCACCAATTTTATTTATTGGGCTAATATAAGTGGGCGGAAGTATCACACACATAATTACCACTTGTAGAGTTTTGGAAATAGAAAGAACAAAGACAGGTGTTAGATAAACTATTTTGTGTTGGTCAAAAATGTTGTGAAACTTATACAATCATAGTTATGTTCCAAAGATGAGAATTTAGTGTCTAGATATTAGTTAGTCTTGTATTGTTGCCCACTTTGCGTAAAGTGAACGTAGTGTCTATTTGTCCGGCAAGAAATGTATACTTTGTTGTATAAAGGTAGGTTAAGGTTTAGGGGGTGGGGATCAGTTTAATACACAAAAAGTATATTTTTCCTGCCAGACAAATAGACACAGCCTAAAGTGAAAGTGTTCTGGGGATAGCAACTCAAGAGATTAGTATTAATTTCACATTAAAGAGCAATGTATCAATATTCACGGTAGCTACCTCAGTATACAGAACTAAATATCATAAACAACTACACAATTATGTATGACTAATATTGTTGATATAATATATCCTGTTTCAATGTAACAGAACATTGGTTTTTCTATCGACGTGCACTTTGTGTGGTCTGTTACTTAATAACTATAAAAGTAATATCATTAGTCATTATTATGTCACAACATTGTATTCTTTCATTAGATTCTTTGGAAGAGGAGATTGTAACAGAAATTGTTCTCATTCAATTAGAATTATTCTGACAGTATCATATTTAAACAACAATCATGTATTTGTTATTATTTCTAGTTATATGTCAATAAGTTTATTAACTAGATCTCCATAATGAAAATCATCTCATTATGCTATTATCATATACTTCTACAGTATACTATCAGTATCATTCATTATAAAGGACACATGTATCAATGTGACACTAATTCTCCATGTATATTCTTAGAGAAATCAAACTTGTAACAAGACATTAATACTATACATAATCATGTATATTAAACTGATAGTAATGGTGTTTTAATAGCTGTAATGCATTTATATAATATATTTATCATTCTACAGATGGATCATTTAAGAGGAATTAATTTTTGTCATTTAACACAAATTAAAAGAGTGAAAGATAAACTAGGAAAGAGTGCTTGAAAAGACATTACACAGATACCTAGTGAAGATATTAATGTATCTTGTGAGCATTGCTGTTAATGCATCTGAAAATGAGGTAGTTGCTGATCAATATCTTGACATTTGGAATTAGACATTCTGTGACACATTCAAGTTTTGGATTATTACTAAGGAATGCAATTAGTGTTTATAATTACAAACACTAAACACTCCCTCAACACTATACAGCTAACAATAGAGTATTCTATCATACTAACAGTACATGACTATATATACTAATATACTATAATATACAGGTAGTGTATATATTGGAAAATTAAATTAGAACTATACACAACAGTACTGGTTTCTTCATAACACGCATAATTAGGAGGACTATGTCAATAAGTCTATTTAACTACATCTCCATAAATGAAAATTCATCCATGAACATATTATCACATACTTCTACAGTATACTATCAGTATCATTCATTATAAAGGACTCATGTATCAATGTGACACTAATTCTTTAGTACATTCTTAGATAATCAAAGTTCTAACAAGAGATCAGTACTACACATAATCATGTATATTGAACTGATAGTAATGTTTTCTTTTTATAGCTGTAACACAATTATATAATATATCCATTATTCCATAGTTATATTTTAATGACAGATAGACATTTGAAAGAAATATAATTTTTTCATATGACAGATTAAATGATTGTCTGAGATATTATTTTACAATTTATACATCAGTACATGTTTCCTCATATTTATATAGAATGAGTAAGTTTTTGATTATTACTAAGGAATGCAATCAATATTTATAATTAAAAATACAAAACACCTCCTCAATACTGTACAGTTGTTAACACTAGAGTATTCTATTATATTGTATAATAGTACCTGACTACATATAATAATATGTATTACTAGTGGACAATTAAAGTTGAACTATACACAACAGTACTGTTTTCCTCATTAAACAGTCCTAATTAAGAGGACTATTAATGTCTTTTCTTAAGTTATTTTTATAGTTTGTAGAAATATAAATATATTGTTAAGTCTGTGGAAATACCAGTGTCCTAATCACAGAGTATCAATGAAATTTAGAAACACTGAGAAAACACTTGATGGGTACGATCTAGTATTTTCATTAATTGTGTGTGCCGGAACATTAACACTCATCCTCTAAAATCTGTTATAAAAGTATGTAAACACTGTACTGGGCAGCTTGAGTGAATTGAAGTTTAATTATTAATATGGATAAAAATTGCTGTCATAATCAAGCTATGCTACAATTTGCTATTCAAATGTCTTGTATGAATTCTCAATTTAAAAATTAATAATTAAAATAATTAAAGAATGAATACATTCAAAATAAACCTATGCTACAGGCTGTATAGTGATGTATGAGTAGACAATACAACATTGAGTAAAATAACACAGTCTTTTGACTTGCAAAGTGGTCATTCATCAGAATTACATGCATTCTTTCCAGTTAATGATGTTTTAGTTAATGTTGTTAACATGAATTGTTTGCCTTGAAAGTTAACAAGACCACACTATTTAGTGTAGTTGTGTGGATAAGTGTATTTCCTCCAACTGACCACTATTCCTAATATCAAGACTTCTATAGATATACAGGAAGTATGTGACATAATTACTACATTACAATGATGAAACTCTACTAGCTAAATCAACTATAACCTAATTATAGTAAGATAGAGTATACTATCTGTCTACTAACTACTACTATATGTAATAGATATACACTCACACTATGTATGTACTGTACACTATATGATCATATATGATCAACATCTGCTTAGTAAAGTCTACCACTTGATAATTATAAAAGTAATGCCTTTAATCATTATTGTGTCATAATGTTACACTCTTCATTAGATTCTTTGGTACATAGAGGATATTATAAGAGAAAATGTTCTTATTCTTTTAAAGTCATTTTGACATTATCATCTTTACACAACAATCACATATTAATCATTACTTCTAGCTATAATTACGTCAATAGCTGTATAGATCTTTATATATGAAGAGTCATCTCGGTAATTTATTATAATATACTTATACATCTACAGTATACTATCAATATCATTCATTAAAAAGGACACATGTATCTATGTGACAGTAGTTCTTTCAAATGTGATCTTAGATACTCAAAGTTCTAACAAGACATCAGTACTACATAAAATGATGTACATTATTAAGTTAATAGTAATGGTGTTTTAATAGCTGTAACAAATTTGTATATTATATATATCATTCTATAGTTATATTTAAATAAATAATGGCTACTTTAAAAAGAATTTAATTTTGTCATTTGACAGGTGATAATTACATGTTTGAATAAGACAGTCAGTGGTAGGAGCAGGATGAAGAGGAAGTGATGTCCATGAAGCTATGATGGTGTTAGAATAATAGAATTGATCTATGACTAATGAGCACATAAAGTGTCTGGATGTGGTGATACTAAGTTAACGATTTAGTAAGTGATGTATTGTATCATATGTTGTTATTAATTTGTTATTAATCCTTTATCTCAGTTATGCTAAAATTGCTCATTAAGGGCGTGGTGTGGGATAAAATTTGATTAAATCAACTACTTAACTGTTATTGTGTTTTCTATTTATAGTAGAAGTTGTTCTATTTATAGTAAGAGTCTAAAAATAGCTTGTATGGTCAGCCACAAACAGTTGTGGATAGGGGATTGCAATGGAGTTGGTCAAGCCTTCCTACCATTCTCTTCGTACAAATGGTAACTTTTTTACTCACATGTTATTTAAAAATACTCTTCATTTACCCTATATTTTCCTTGACCATTACAGAGGCGAGTTTGGACTTGAATGAATTGCACGCGTCAAAGTTACCTTTGACCTCGTCATGTTTGACTTAACTTTAGTTGACTATGATATTTGAGTTGATTGCAAGGTAGGTGGGTAGAATGTAATGGAAACAGTAGATAAGATTTTGTGTAAAGGTCTGTATTGCTTAGATTGAGCGTGTTTGATTGTGTACATGTTTATTGTCCTATGTATGCCTTATATCTGACTACATGTAGAAATAAATGATTGTAAGTGTGTGAAACAATTTGTTCAACTAACATATAGGATGGATGTTCTTATAGTTTTTGAACATATGATACTTGTTAAAACAAGGATGAATACAATGATGAATATCACATAATGTTACATTTGATGTTGGTTTGTTTTCTGTTACAAGATTGTCTTCTGCTGCATACTTTACAGTCCCTTTTTAAGCTGAGGAATGGGAAAAATGACCACTTACTCAGGCTGGGATATGTTGTGGTACAGTAGGTACTATAAGTGTATTGTTGGGTACTACCTGTAGAAAGAAATCAATATGTGAGAGACCACATTAGACTCTGTGCACATGATCTACACATTTACGAGAATGATGTCTAATAGTGGGAAAAGGGTCATTTCTACCATTTCTAAAGTGAGGAAGTCCACAGTATGTAACTTACTATCCACCTAGTTAACACCTCCCATGTAGGTATTGTAATGGTAAATGATTGCTGGCTTTTGGATGCTCTCCACTCCCTCTCAGAAAGTATTGGTGTGTCTTTGAAATTTGACTATAGAGTCATCATCAATAGTACAAAGGGCAGCCATAACTCTTTTGTTCATCCACTTAACTCCAAGTATGCATATATCATGATATGTTGTGATTTCACCTTTTTTTCTCTTGTGGATTAAATAGGTATTCCTTTTGTGCTTAGCTTGACTGTACCACAGATTTCAGAACTAGTTTCATTTAGCCATCTACACAAGTATAGACTTGTATAGTCATACCCCTTAAGTTGAAGGTCAGCTATCAGGTAAAAAACAACATGAGTTGACAGTGGTAAATCTCCATCTCAGTACTCATATTTTCCAGTGTAGATGTCCCAGTTCCACATGCAGCCACTTTTGGCATCAATAAGTATCCAAGCCTTCATTCCTCTTTTGTGTGGCTTTTTGTGGAGGTACTAAGAAAAGATAGGGAACTCTTAGAACTGATATCCCCTCCTCTTTTACTACTGTTTTGGTTCAGAATGTATATTGGAACTGACTAATCAGGTGAGCAGTGATTGGTTAAATTTATAATAAGTGATCATATTCAACTTGTATATAGGAAGTATAGTTATCATTGTCTGATAGATGAAGAAATTAGAAAAAGAAGAAACTTATCTTCAGATGGACATTATTTTTGAGAGCAGTCATTGATATGTGGCCAATTGGTGCACCATTATATTTGAATAGATGGTATACTGACAACACTTATTATGATTACTAATGTTATCAAAAATTTATAGAGCTCTCCTAGGATGAATTGATGTTTAGTAAAATCATGCAATCGATGTATAGGATGGTGCTGTAGATGATCATCATGAGAGTTAATATAATGTTGATTATAGAGGTTTGTTTGATGTAATATTTCATTACTTATTGTGTTTATCCATAGTTGATTGAAATAATTAACAGGATCTTCTTGAGAGTTGTTGCTTGTTAGTCCAGATTGTCTTGAAACAGAGAAATAGTAGTAGAAGTTGTACCAATAGCAGCAGTAGTTGAAGTTTAGAGTAGAAACAACAGACACAGTAGCAGTAACTGTTAGGTGTAGTAAAAGTAATACTACTTTCATTTTTATTAAAAAAAAATAACTGTCATCCACATAACCAGTACCTTCAAAATCATCATCACTGTAGTTGATATCAATGTCCCCAATCATCTCCTACAATGCATCTGGATCACTTATACTGAGAAAACTACGACATTGGAAATAGAGTTTGATAGATATATGTTGTTGAAAATTATATCCTGGTACCAGAAGAAGTTCCCTGTTTTCCGATTAAATTGGGTAGGGCTCCGAATAGCTCCTGGGTATTTTAATAGTAAATATTGATAAGCACTCAATCATTTAGAAATATCACAGGATTAACATACATCAGAGAAAGAATAATGTCACAATGTATGAGATCTGTTTAAAATATATATCACATGTATGCAATCATAAAATAATTACATTTCCAAGAATTTAATTTAATACAAGACAGTTAGTTCACTAACTGACTTAATAACAAAGTAAATATTAACATATTATGACTATCTTATAATGTATAAACTATGTAAAGTGGATGTTTGCTTGTAACTTGAAAAGTTGCAAACACTTTTTTAAACTTTCATGTAGCCAATTCTAAAAGAACAAGTAATTATTAATTGTTCTTTTAGAATTAGCTACATCAAAGTTTTAAAATAAAGAAAGCTTACAAGCATTAAAATATAATGTATCACACCTTTATCTTTTGACATTATTTTGTCAGCTAAGTCATGTCAATTTAAACTATTATCTCTTAAATATCTAGGAAAGTTGTGAATGTGCTAGCATTGTGTTTGACATGATCTATTAGAATCCAATCAATTGTCAATTCTTGATTTCTCATTGGATCTCAAAAAAGCAGTCTGTGCTGTCTTTTTTGACCTCACAAAAGTATTTGATTCTGTCCCTCACCATCCCCTACTTGACTCCTTATCTTTGCTTGACCTTTCCTCTCTTCTCTTGTCTTGGCTCCATAGTTATCTACAAGGTTGTACACAACAAGTAGCCATAAATGATTCTCTCTCTTCTAAATCTCAATCACTTTCTTCTGTTGGCCAGCTGTAAAATCGAACAATATAGACATGACAAGTGCTGCTTTTCTATAGCTGTGACTGAAATCTAACACCTATTGCTACTGACCAGTTGTAATATATGGAAGTGAAACTGTCTGTAAGGTATAAAAGGACCTTTCTAAGCTTAGTTTTCAGATCAATCAAGAGACTTTTTTCAGATTAAATCTCTCTTCAGCTCACTGTCAACAGACCTTAATTGAAAGAAAATGAGCAGCGAATATTACAATAATTATTTAATAATATGTGTGCCCGAGTTAATGGTTTCTTCTTTATATAGATATGATATTACTGCCTTAAACAGTTCAGGTGTAGCAATACTGCTTACATATGGAAATGTGAACGATTGGTGGCTTTCACACCCACAAGTGATTAATACTGAAGGCTTTATCCAGGTTTATTATAAAATATTAAATCGATACTTTTATTACATAAATTTGTATGCAGGTTACTGGCAAGGGTATAGCATTTGGTACTTTCAAGATTTTAGTTTTAGGTGAAGAAATTCAGGTTGATTTTTCTTATAAACCAGGACAAAAGCCGTCCCTTACATCTAAAAAAAGGTGAACTCTGGTCCTTATATTGCTCAGTTTACTAATATAACTTACGTTGAAGGTACGACAGCTAACTGCACCTTCCAAGTCATTGAATCAAGGAAATAATGAAGAACTGTGATCCCAAATTTGAAAAAGGGAATAATAACAGTACAAATAGAGACTAAAGGTTTACAGCTTTTTTTGGTTCCCTTATTGTATATATAGACCATTATTGTGGTATCATATAGTTGTTAAAAAAAGTTTTAAATAAAGTTATCATTAATAATAACCCTAAATTACTATATCAAATGCAAGTAATGAAAAAAAAGTGTATTAATGGAGATTGACAGATTAATCTCCATGACATCAACATTAGTTAAGGAATTTCATGACAGCAGAGTGACTTGCAGAATTACTCATAAGATACATGTCTATTATGTTATGGCATAAAAATATAGTTCAACAGTAATTTAGAAGTCAGCGTTAGATATCTCAAAATTAAATACTTATAAAATGGCTCATTGTCACAATGAAAGATAAGCTGATGTAGTTGTAAAACAGTTCACTTAATTTATCTGTTTAAATTCCAGGTATTAGCATATTAGATGAAAAATGTTACAGTTTGTACTTAGGAAACATAATTTTCTCCTGATGGCCACTGTCATTTTCATACAAAGCTAAGGAAGGTAGCTTTTGCCTTTGAAATTTAAGATTGAAATCTATCAAGTTGGCTCTCTCTAATTAATTGGTTCACACAGGAGGGCAATTGATTAGCATTTTTTAGCTATGTGCTATTGTCAATACTAGGAGTCTGGGCAACTTTTGATGTAATCTACATTGCCTATTTACCTTGTTAGCATTTCAATTATCATTGTACAATGTAAGCAAAGTCATTGTCTTGCCTATTAGGGAAGTCAATTGTATACTCTTGATTGACTAGTTGTAATTATGAATAATATAACTTGACAGATGCTAGAGCAGCTTTTACCATGTCTATAGCTTTCTTTAGTTTTATTCTAATTAAAACAGCCTGTCAGCAAGAGAGGTGATAGCTTTCCTAAGTTGCAGACAAACCTGTCCTCTAATAGACATGTTCATATATGCAGTGCAGACAGTGAAACTAGGTACTGGAACACCTGTACTTCCTTACATCATTCATGAATGTTATAGGTAGTTTACAGGAGAATGTCATAAATACTATCCCTTGTCCATTATTGAAAACTGTAAAACAAATTTACAGAAGAAGGTAAAATATTAAATATAAAAAGGGTCATTATTTTGATAATTAAAAAACTAAAATTAACTTTATTTAATTACTAGATTTCTTAAATTGATGTGTTCGCAAGTCTGTATGATAAGTACATTAAATGAAATAAATGTCTAAAACAATTGCAAGAGAGAGAAAGAAAGAAAGAGAGAGAGAGAGAGAGAGAGAGAGAGAGAGAGAGAGAGAGAGAGAGAGAGAGAGAGAGAGAGAGAGAGAGAGAGAGAGAGAGAGAGAGAGAGAGAGAGAGAGTAAGAGAGAGAGAGAGAGAGAGAGAGAGAGAGAGGGAGAGAGAGAGAGAGAGAGAGAGAGAGAGAGAGAGAGAGAGAGAGAGAGAGAGAGTAAGAGAGAGAGAGAGAGAGAGAGAGAGAGAGAGAGAGAGAGAGAGAGAGAGAGAGAGAGAGAGAGAGAGAGAGAGAGAGAGAGAGAGAGAGAAAGAGGGAGGGAGGGAGGGAGGGAGAGAGAGAGAGAGAGAGAGGGAAAGAGACAGAGAGACAGAGAGGGAGAGAAAGAGAATGAAAGAGAGTGTGTTTATAACTATTATACAACATTTAAGACTCTAATGTTAAAATGACCAAAACAGATCATTTCAAAATATAACAGTTAAAGAATCTAGTTATGTCATAATTTCTGTATTTTTAGATATCATCTATACTAATATACTTAGAATAAAACAGGAGAAGGCAATACACAGGGCAACAGTTACTGACATCTTATACAATATTGATAGTTACAGCAGCTTAATAATTCAATAAAACAACAGCTTATTTTTTTCTTTCATTGGATTTCATATCTGCTGTGCAAAAAAAATAAAATTTACCAATATACAGTACTTACTAGAGATACACGGCAACACCTAGTCAATTCTCAAGTAATGACAATTGCACACAGCTTCCAATATACTTTTAAAATTACAGCTGACCATCACAAAGTGATAGATTTAATCATAATTAACGAAGTATAAAACTCAATTAACAGTTATTAAGATAATTAAGATATTTAATTTTTGTCACAAGTTTAAGATTATTAAAGGTTATTAATGTTAACTCAATCAAAAATCTTTTTAACAAGTACATAATATAAAATAATGGCCTATACAATAAAGGAAAAAAAAAATATGCATAGCAGCAAAAATTTAGTCTCTATTTGTACTTTTAATCTTTCCCTTTTTCTAGTTTGGCACATAGCTCATTATTTCCATTGTGGATCAACAACTTGGAAAGTGCAGTTGTCATACCTTCAATGTAAGGTCCATTAGTGACCTGAACAATATAAGGACCAGAGCTCAACTTTTTAGATGTAAGGGACGGCTTTGTCCAGGTTTGTAAGAAAAGTCAACCTGATTTTCTTCACCTGAAACTAAAATCTTGAAAGTACCAGATGCTATACCCTTACCAGCAACCTGTATACAAATTTATTTAGTAAAATTACTGAATATACACATATAGTGATGTCATTATATTTGATGACATCACCTAAACTCTAAACCAAACCTAACATTAATAACTCTATGACACATGGTGATTGTTACATCATCAATCGAGTTACACCAAAGAGCACCCTTGAATACTATCATATATATCATGTATGAAGCTGATTGTAGTCTCACATATAGCAAGGTCCACTTGTTCTAACCAAGTGACCTACCAACTTTCAGTATTTTTTCAAATGACTGCTATACATATAGTCTACTAGATCCTCAGGATCTGGTAGACTATATATATGTATAGCAATCATTTGGAAAGCTACTAAAAGTTTGTAGGTCATTTCATTCTCTGTGTATTAATTACTCTTTCTATCTGCATGGGTCATATTATATTGCATTCTCGTATCCATACAGCAGAAAAACCCTTCATATGTAAGGACTGTGGGAAAGGTTTTACTCTACAACTGACCATCAGAACATGATAGAATTCAATCTTAAAGAGGCAACAGCTGCAAGTTCGCTTGTCAATGGAGAAGGTGATATATTTCCTAAGCAGCAACAGCTGCCCTCTAATGGCATGTTGATACATGTAGCACAAACAGTGGAACTATAGGTGATATCTTTCATAACTGTCACAACTGCTCTCCAATTATGACAATTCTGGATGTTATTGTAGTTGACATGAGAATGTGGTACATAATGTCCTCACTCCCATTATTGCAATCTACAAAACAAATTTACACGAGAAATTATAATGTTAAAACAAGGAAATGCAATAGATACCTCACACCTACAGGCAAATATCAGTTGCTTTCAACAATTGATATGAGAGAGAGAGAAAGAGAGAGAGATTATAACACATTTTATAAGATTTAATTAAAGTTCCTCAAGTCAAATGAATGTGAAGAGATTTTATCAACTTCAAATTGCTCAACTACAGGAATGTAGTTATATACATGTTTTTCTATCTACATAATAGAAGAAAAACCAACAAAAATATGATTTATTACTGATATACTTATAATAAAACAAGACAAAGCTATAGACATGGTAACAGATGCTCCAACTCCTGCCATCATATATTGTTGAGAAAAACAATTGGTCAAAAAGGAATATGTGGTTCATTTCTAACTAGGTACAACAGATGGTTTTCTTTCATTGTATAATGATACCTGAAATACAAACAGGTAAAATTAGTCAATATAGATAACTTATCTAGGCAACAGTGGCCTGGCCTCATAGTGTTGACAATTACAAACTGCTACTCAATTTCTCTTTTATATATTTGATTGATAACTATAGCTAACCAACTTGATAAATTTTGATCTTAAATTTATAAAAGCCAATAACTGGCCTCCTTTATATTATATAACAATTACAAAAGCCAACAGGAGAAAGTGATAGATTTCCTAATTAGAAAAAGTAATATCTGCCCTCTAATATTATTGAATACATGTTAATACCTGGAATAGATTGATCTGTTTTATAAATACCAACTGTTTCTTGCATTATGACAGTCAGGACTGCTATAAGGAGCTAAGTCTCAGAAATCTAAGGTTATAACCATTGTATTGAGAACTACTATTAAAGCAATTATGACTTCACATAATAAACCTGTATCTTATGATTGACTTCTGCAAGTCACATTGTGATTATTAAACTCCATAACTGATATCAAAGTGACAGAGGTGTCTATGTTGATCACTATTAATACTTTTTAAATATTATCCAGTAATTACACTTGATAAAGTAATTTAGTGTAATTATTAATGTTAACTTTATCACAAATCTTTTTTAACAAGTACATAATATGAAATAATGGCCTATACAATAAGGGAAACAAAAAATAACTGCAAAACTTTAGTCTCTATTTGTACTGTTATGTATTCCCTTTTTCAAGTTTGGCATCACAGCTCATTATTGTTGTTTTGAATCAACAATTTGGAAAGTGCAGTAAGTTGTCATACCTTGAACATGAGGTTCATTAGTAATCTGAGCAATATAAGGACCTGAGGTTAAATTATTCAATGTAAAGTTGGGCTTTTGTCCAGGTTTATAAGAAAACTCAACCAAAATTTCTCCACTGAAAACTAAAATCTTGAAAATACCAGATGTTGAGTCTTTGCCAGAAGCCTGTATGCAAATTTATCAAGTAAAATTACAGATTTGATAAATTATAACATACCTGGATAAAGCCTTGAGTATTAAGCATGTTTGGATGTGACAGTCACCATTCATTTACAATTCCATACATAACATGTAATGGTGTACCTGAACTGTTTAAGGCAGTAATATCAAACGCTATATGCAAAGAAGAAAACATTAACTCAGGTACACATTTATTATTAAAATAATTACTGTAATAATCACTACTCATGATTCTTTCAATTGACGTCTGATGATTGTGAGTTGAAGAGGAATTTAATCTGAAGGGCAGCTGTTGTCTTATTGAGTTAGGCAGCTGTATTTGTTACTAATATATGGGATGGCTAGATCATTGACAGCTGTTACCTTGTCTATCGCCTTCTCCTGTTTTATTAAAAATATATCAGTAATAGATTTTATCTGTTTATGTAAATTGATAAAAATACTGATATCTGGAGTACCAATAATGAGATTAAGTAATATAGATTACTTGACTAGGCAACAGTTATTCAGCCTCCTAGTGTTGACAAATGCACATAGCTTGCAAACAACTAAACAGCTTTCCTTCAATAAACTGTTAATAATTGGAACTGGCTATCAGAAGGTGATAGATTTCAATCTTAAAACTAAAAAGGCAACAGCTTCAAATAAAACCATTAACAGGAAAAGGTTATAGATTTCCTTAGAGGCACCAGCTGCAACAATGGCATCTTGATACATGTAGTGCAAACAGTGAAACTAGGTAATATCTTTCACGCTTGCCACATCTGTTCTCCTGTTATGACAAAAATGCATGGTATAGATAGTTTACAAGAGAATGTCATAAATTTCCTGAATGAGCCTGGCAAAAGCTGCCTCTGCTTCCATTATTGACAAATACAAAACTTAATCACATGATGAATGTATTTAACCAGGTAATAAGCTTACAGGTGAAATTTTTAAAAAAATATTGAAGACATTAACATATTTATTAAATAAAAGTTTTGATAACCTCTTTTTTGTTCACTAGAAATAAACATATACAATTTAAAAATAAATATGAATGTTATAAATAAAAAAAGATCTTCAATTTAATTCAACAACAAATAAGAGAGAGAGAGAGTTAGATAGAGAGATTATATTTCATATGATTAAGGCTACTCAAGCTAAATGAACCTAAAGAAATTTTTATCAACTTAGAATTGTTAAAGACTTAAGAATCTAGTTATATAAATATTTCTACATATTTTACTATCTATACTTTATATCACTTAAAAAATATATCATCCTTTACTGATATACTTAGAATAAAACAAGAGAAGGCAAGAGACAAGGCAACAGCTGTCCTAGTTCCAACCTCTTTTATTATTGATAACTAAAGCTTCCTAAAACTATTAGGTGATTGACTACTAACTAGGTAACTATTAAACAATGGCTGCCCTTTATTACATGTTCATATCTGGAGTGCAAAAAGGTGAGGAGATTAAGCAATATATAGATTATTTACTAGGTATTACCTTTAATAATAATATTTATATTCCTCCTGTGTAAAATTAGAAAATTATTCAAGAAATTTTCATTTTTTAATAGAAGATAAGAAATAATAATCTAAGGACGAGTATGACCTTTTGCATTACAAATGGATGTCTGCTATTGACATCTGTAACATGCAGTTACAGGACATCTGCCACTTTGTCCACCCTGGAAATATAGCACATTATCTGTTGGACAGCTGTAATTATCTAACAATATACAGATATAACTGTTGCTTTTTTATAGCTACAATTAAAATATATCACCTATTGCATTTTTGGCCAGCTGTGAATTTGAGAGAAGCTATCTGTAATGTATATAAAGAACTTTCTTAACTCAATTTTTTAGATCAGTCAAAAGACTTTCTTCAGATTAAATCCCTCTTCGGCAAACTATCAATTGAAAGGAATATGGGTGAATATTATGGTAATTATTTTAATAATATCTGTACATGAGTTATGTTTACATCTCTGTAGCCTATAAAATTACTGTCTTAAACGAGTCTGGTACACCAATACAGCTTACATATGGATGTGTACATGAATGGTGGCTTTCACATCAAAATGTCATTATCTCTCAAGGTTTCATTGAGGTATGACCTAAATAATCAAATCAGTCCTTTTACGCAAACATTTTTATACAGGCTTGTGGTATTGGTTCAACATCTGGTACTTTCAAGATGACAATTAAAGATGAGATAATTCAGGTTGATTTCAACTTTGCACCTGGACAAATGCCTTCCTTTGTAAGTAAAATGCTGAATCCAGGTCCTTATGAAGTTCAGATCGTTAATGGCATTCGTGTTGAGGGTGAGACAGCTTACTGCACTGTCAAAGTTGTTGATTCAAAGAAATAAAAATGAGCTGTGATGCTAAACTTGAAAAAAGGAATACAAAACAATACAAATAGAGATTAAATTTTTGCAGCTATTTTTTTTTTCATTTTCCTTATTTCATAGACCTTTATTAATTTATATTATGTACTTGTTAAAAAAAGTTTTGGATAAAACTAACATAATAACAGTAAAATACTTAATTAAGCCAGAACATTGTATGATGTATATTGTGAGAGTTATGCAGCAGAGTAATGTGACAATATAATAAGACAGTGCAACAGAAGTCAATCCTAATTTACAGGTCTATTTTGCTGAGTCATAACAATTTGTTCAACAGCAGTTTTGAATACAAAAGGTATAGGCTGAGATCTCTAAATCTTAACTACTTATAACACAGCCTGATTGTTATAATACAATAACAAGTGGTTTAGTTATAAATCAGTTCACATTGTTTGTTTGTTTAAATTCCAGGTATCAACATGTAATAACATCTGTTTAATAATAACAATACTGGATAGTCAATGTAAATAATTGGAGTGGCTTGGGCATGTAATTTTATAAAGGAAGTAAGAGACTATCTGACGGATTAAGGTATTCTCACAGAATTCAATTTTAATTTTCTTTAATTTTTCTTTTAACCACTGGTAGTCTGTGTATATCACAGAATAACCATCAGTACTATTTTTTCTCTAAATCATTCACACTCTGCAACTGGTTTACTTTATGTACTGTAATGTTCATTAATAATAATAATAATAATCAACTGGCCTATTCTTTTAACAGTTTTTCATCATTTAATATAGGTAAGTGTGCCCCTGTTAATAATGTCAAAGTTCTAATAAAGTCAAAGTATCAGGGACAAGAATGTCAGACATGACATACAGACAAGAATATACTTCCATTATAAGTTGATAGTTGTCCTAAACTACAACTCAGATGTCTTAGTCATCAGGCAGCCATCTATATACATAAAGTGACAACACATCTAGAAGGTAATATAAAGATCTTTCAAGAGACATTTGTAGATCAGTTAAAAAGAAAAGTTCCAATGAAGTCCTTCTTCAAGAAACTGCCTACTGACATGAATGTATGGCTAAGCCAGCAAAAAGAGTTATGTAAGAGGTTACTACATTATTAACTTCCTAGCTGGAATTTTAAAATAAATTTTGAATTGTCTGAGGACGTATATCCTTATATTAAAGGTACTAAACAGCCTGGGACAACCAATCCCAATAATTTCTACATGTTGACATTCTTCGTCCTCCTAGAAGTGTCTATCTCTTGTGAAACTTGCATACCAAAGCTCTTGGAGTACCTTCTTCAACTTCACCAGTGGAGAGGCTGTTGCACAATATGGGAAAAATTTTCACACCAGAAAGATGTAGACTGAGTGATGACACATTTAAACAGTTGCACTTGAAATAGGATTTTATCATTTCAACCATTGTCTTTATTACCATAATCTCATCAATATAATGTTAGCCCAATACTGAGTTATTACATAGCCGAAACTGGTCTAATTCAATATGTATAAAGTCAATTAGAAGCCAGAAAGTACTCTTTGTAGTTTTGGTCCAACAACTGAAACCATAAGGGAGAGGTAGATACTATTTCAACTTAACTAACTGGAGTAGTTTCAATTAAAATAGTATCTGCTTATAGCATCAATTGAAGCCATGATGAATTACTATACCAAAGTTGCTTTAATAGTGGCAATTCACAACCTCTTTCTATAAGTTTGGTATGAATAATAAACGATAAATGATGGTATCAGGACTGCCTAAATTATAAAATTACATTTTGATGTACAGCAGTAAATATATGAATGTATCATTATCTTCCTATATATGGTACATGTATGTCACATTGGGAATGAGTGCTGTTTAGTGGAATTTTAAGTGTGACAATGCAATCAATGTTACTTTGGCATGGCATCATAGTAGTAGGGATTTTGTGTATCAAATGAAGTTTTTATTGGATCACATAATTCAATATTAGAGATGACTTTCATTAATGGGTTTGTCCCAAGAGTTAACCATAATTGAACATCATAGACTTATTTTAATTAATTTTAGACAGTGTATACTCCATATATAGCATAATTTAATAGATATTAATATATATATATATATATTATATATAATATATATATATATATATATATACATATATATACATATATATACATACATATATATACATATATATAATATGTTTAATTTGTAGAGATTGTAGAACTCAATAATTATTGAGCAGTAGTTCTAATAAAGTCAAAGTATCAGGGACAAGAATGTCAGACATCACATACTTCCATTATAAGCTGATAGTGGTCCTAAACTACAACTCAGATGTCTTAGTCATCAGGAAGCCATCTATATACATAAAGTGACCACACATCTAAAAGGTAATATAAAGATCTTCAAACAGACATTTGGTAGATCAGTTAAAAAGAAAGGTTCCAATGAATTCCTTCTTCAAAAAACCACCTACTGACATGAATGTAGACTAAGCCAGCAAAAATAATAATGTAAGAGGTTACTACATTATTAACTTCCCAGGTGAAAAATTTAAAATTAATTTTGAATTGTCTGAGGATGTATATCTTTATATAAAAGGTAGTAAGATGCCTGGGACAGCCAATCCTAATAATTTTCTTCATGTTGACATTCATCGTCCACCTAGAATTGATCATTTAAAAGTAAAAGTGACATTCCAGGTTGTTGATCCACAATAAAAAAAATTCACAAAGTCAAAATTGGACAAAGAACAATGTTAATAATGTACATGTAGTGACTAGATTTAGTAGTTAAATCAGTGTTTAGTTTTCATGTGTAGTCCTTTGTTTTATTGATCATGTAGTTTGTTTTTAAAAATATTTTTTCAAATGATGGTATAATGTCAATAAGATTAATTTACTCGGAAATAGGGTACTGTCATACTGTATCACTATATTTCAAACGTTTCATAATACGTAATCAATAAACTAGAAAACTGAACTTAAAGAATATAAAACAACAATAATCATTGATCATGTTTGGTTGTGATTCAACAAAGTTTTATCATAAAAGGGTTGAGCATTTGAGTTTTCTCTATGTAAATAACTCAATCTCTGTTAAAGAAATATTCTACACTAATAATAAATCCAGTAATAAATATCCATGTGAGTTAATTGGTAAAGATTAAATGGTTTTAGTCAATTGTAATTTATAAATTGTTTTTGGTTGCATCACTGTTGATTAAAAAAATAAATACAGGAGTATTTCAATGAATAGTGAGTCATTCACTCAGTGACTCGCTTGTATCTTACTTATATATATCAGGTAGGTTAGCTAGATAATTCGTTCCTATGACTGCAAAATGATGGCAATTAACCTTTGAACTTCAATAATGATTAAAAGGTTGGGCTTAATAACTGGGCGTGGCATTGTTGTAACACGTGGGGGTTTGTCAAGTTTGTGATGGGAGTTCCAGCCTTTTTCCGATGGCTCTCTCAAAAATATCCTTCTATTGTGGTACACTGCGTGGAAGAGAAGGTATGGAACGTATTAGTACTTATAAAAAAAGCCTACGTGTACCTAAAATATAAGCAGTATTTTACTTTTTGATGAGTGATTCAATGGTAGTTTATAATACTATTGATCAAAGGCGTAGACTTTGTTTAACCTATCAGTCAAGTCACGTGACTCATGTATATGAAATATACACTATATTTACATGTACAACTTACTTTAAGTTGCCATGACTACTTGTATACGTATTTTATAGATGAAAATTGTTCAAGGGTTAAAAATACCAGTTGATGCTACACTCCCTAATCCCAATGAAGTGGAGTTTGATAATCTCTATCTTGATATGAATGGTATTATCCATCCATGTTGTCATCCTGAAGACAAGTAAGATTAACAGGTTTGACCTGTAAATGTGTACAATATTCATGTATGTTCATAATGTGTATGGTTTGTGTAACTGTTGATATATTATATATCATTGTGTATTAAGTCTTAGAGATGTTTTCTTTGGTCTCACGTATAAAGCATGCTAAGCAGATCTAAAAATGTTTTAACCATGTCCTAACTAACAACATACCAATGCCTGTTTTTATGATCTCATATATTGTTGTATGTTGTGAGTTTGTGCCATTTGGGCATGATTGATCAAGTCTTAGTGAAAATCAACTTGTGAAAAATCCTAGTGTTGCTCTAACATGTTTTGGCTCTTTATTCTTCAGTAGTAACAAATTCTTTATATTTGATTGACAAAGTATTGCTATAAAGACAGTAGATATGTGACATTTGTATTCTTGCTCAATTTCAGACCTGCTCCAGAAAACGAAGATGAGATGATGGAAGCTATCTTTGAATATATTGATAGAATCTTTAATATTGTTCGTCCTCGTAAACTCCTTTACATGGCCATTGATGGAGTGGTAAGGCTATCTGTGTGTGTGTGTGTGTGTGTGTGTGTGAGAGAGAGAGAGAGGCCTTCACACTACTTTACTCTTTTTAGGCTCCTCGAGCTAAAATGAACCAACAGAGATCACGTCGATTTAGATCTGCTCTAGAAGCTAAGTATGTTAATACATTGTATGCTGTATATGTACTTCTACTGTTAATATACATTATTGTGTCTTTACAGTTAATAGTACATTGTAAACAACTTATAAAACAACATATTATTATTATTAATTTTCTCTTTTAGCCATTGTTTAAAACGTTTTACGTACAATTACTTCTACCTTTTGTGCTACTGCATATATTAACATGTATTTATGTTGTAGCACCAAAATCTTCATATAATTGATTAATAGAAGTTTATTATATCTTTCAATATAGAGATAAGTTGGAAGAGATTAAGCGTATTCGTAGTAAACTTAGAGAGAGTGGTTGTGAACTGCCACCATTAAAACCAGACAATGCTCATTTTGACAGCAATTGTATTACTCCGGTAAGTGAAGAGAGAGAGAGAGACTTAGTAGATATATATGTGTATCCTCATCCTTTGACATGTACTATATTGTTTTGTCACAGGGTACACCATTCATGGCTAATCTTGCAATATGTCTACAATATTACATACATGATAGAATGAACAATAACCCAGCATGGAAGGGTATAAAGGTAAGCATATTATGTACATGTATTGACAATAACTTCAATAGAATTTTAATGTTCTTAAATTTCTATGTTTAATTTTTAACCTCGCTGTGTGTGGGCGCAAAGCGAGAATACTATAGTCTGTCAGTGTGTGCTTGTGTCTGCACTGCCTGTTTTTTTGAACTGCTATAACTTGGCAAGCGAAGCGTTAGCAGCTACCAACGTTTAGCAATGAATAGAAAAACTTGTGGACTTTACAACAGTAGTATCAAGAACATCGTCAAAGAAAACGAAAGCTTAAAACTAGCAAAAGAATTTTCAGGCTGCAGAGGTCAAGTGCCGTTTCTCAAAAAGTAAAAAACTTAATGTGGAGATTTTTTTATGCTGTTGAAAATCTTAGAGGAATATGGATCAGCAAGATAGAAGGCCGTTGGTCGAAGCAATCATTAGAAAAGTTCTATAAAGTGTTTTGTGGACTTGGAGCGAAGTAACGCATTCAGGAAACATCTCAAAGCATTGACAAAACTGCTACTAATAGATAATTTATCAATTCATATTTGTACTACAGGATGTTTCCAAAGAACGCTTCATTTTCAAGTTACAATAAATTTTGTATATGAAATATTGAAACATTTTAAAGCATCATGTAAAGGCTCAGAGAAACATTCATCACAAATCTAGCACTTAATCTTGCTTGGCAATTGAATGATACTATTACTAACTCAGTTACAGCTTCACAGACATGTCAATCAGAGTGCAAAGTACCCAGTAAACGACAAAGCTTTTTTCCCTTTGATTGAAGAGAAATGCTGAGTCATCAAACAACAGTTTGTAATGTACATCACGTGATCCCATCAATAATTTGACCACACCTTGTCCAATCTTAAATGTACATGTTACATGCAGTATAGGTCTACACTGAGCACTGCAGTGAGGTTAAACACTTTAGTCCATTTTTATATATATCTTTAATATAATACATGTATATTCTGTTCACATTGAGAGTGAATGTAGTTTAGTGGTATTCTAATGTGACTTAGTCATCAACCTTACTTGAGCATGGCTTCATAATTGCAAAGTTTTTGTGAGTCATATTGAATCTTTTCATATTTTTTATAGCTGTCTCTTATTTTTACTACTAAAGATATTTGAACTTTTTTGCAGAAGCTAGAGAACATTTGAGCATGTATTCATTAATAATTACAAACTATGTATGATGTCAGTGGAATAAGAAGAATGCCATTCACTTTATATAGGATTTCTGTTTGCAACTTATCTAGATAGCTAGTGCTCTAATTTTTACTAAAATTGTAGACTTTCAAGACTTTTGAATGAATCATACCATTTCTTTCTAGCTCATTCCCAATAAGAGTTATAAAACTGAATTATTGTTTGTTCTCAATGTGAACAGAATATAAATGTACCAAAAATAAGTTAATATAAAAATATACAAAAAATAAAGAGTAGTAAATATATGTACCTTTTTATTTACTTCTCTATACAGTTGTGTATCTATTTTAACCCTTTTATTTATCCATTCACTTGTTCATGTACTTTATGCGTCCATATCATCCTATCATTCATCTATTGATATAATAATTGTCTATATGATATAGGTCATACTATCTGACGCTAATGTCCCTGGTGAAGGAGAACACAAGATAATGGACTATATTCGTAAACAACGTGGTTCACCAGGACATGACCCAAACACTCATCATTGTCTATATGGAGCTGATGGTATGTTGTATTTCAAATATTGACTATTGAACTTGTACTTGTAATCTAGTATGGTGTTGTTGACCTTTTGCTTAGAGAGGGTCTGCAGACGAGTGCATATAGAACTCACACAGCAGAAATGTGGATGAGGGAGACATTACTTAGAAATGAGCATGTGTTAAGAGAGTGAAAATGCAAGATGACTGTTGTGACAGCACTGGTTGTAGTAATGATCTTTCAAATAGAAGCATAGAGTATCTTTTACACGTTAGTTCTGCTCGTATTATGAACTGCTGTAGAGCAGAGTTTTAAGAAGATTCAATGACTTTACTAGCCATTGTTGACTCACATAGAATGTCTGTTATGTGAAAAAGAGGAGCTCATAAGTGCATGAGGCATATCAATGGCTTGCAAGGTTTTTACTAACTATATCGGTCCTTTATGTGCTTGTCCCTAGACACTTCCTATCTTATTGTGAAGGGACAACAATGCTGACTACATGTAATCAATGTATAATGTTTTGTTCTGTCCATGTAGCTGATTTAATAATGTTGGGGTTAGCTACACATGAACCTTATTTTACTATTTTAAGAGAAGAGTTCAAACCAAACCAGCCACGCCCATGTGAAGTCTGCAATCAATATGGTGAGTATGTAGTTTGTGATTGTCATGTGATGAATATTGTTACCATGGTTACAGGTCATTCTATGAAGGAATGTACTGGTGAAGTTAGAGTCAAACAAGGAGAGGTTAGTACATTTGTAAGATAATTTTCTCTTTTCCTTTATGTATGTATGTAATGTATTATATGTGATTTCTATAACTTGTAAGAATGAAATTTCTTTTTGTATTTTAGTTTGATGAGCTAGCTACTTCTAGTATTGCTCAAGAGAAACAGTTTATTTTTATTAGAATAAATGTCCTGAGAGAAGTGAGTATCATTTAGTAATTGATGAAGACTCTCTCTCTCTCTCTCTCTCTCTCTCTCTCTCTCTCTCTCTCTCTCTCTCTCTCTCTCTCTCTCTCTCAGTATCTTCAAAGAGATTTAAAGATAGATGCTTTAAGTTTTAAATACGATTTTGAAAGAGTTATTGATGATTGGGTTTTTATGTGTTTTTTTGTTGGCAATGACTTCTTACCACATCTTCCTTCACTACAAATTAGGTAAAAAAGAAGAAATTTAATAGATAACATTATAATATGATATGAATATGTTATGTACTTACATATTTACATTGTTATGTAATTTTATTTCTTTCCAGAGAAGGAGCTATTGATAGACTCATTACTTTGTATAAAGATTTCTTACCATCATCAAAGGTAGTCCTTTTAGTGTTATAATGAATACTTCCTCTGCCCCTTTAATATAGGGTTATTTAACTCATAATGGATTTGTTGATGTAAAAAATGTTCAAGTTATATTATCAGGTAAATGATGATATTAGAACTGCTTTGACTAAAGTACAATTTGATGAGGACACCTTATGTACAACGATAAATATGTACATATCAATATCATGTACATGTATATCTATATGATGTCTAAGTTGTCTTTTGTCATGGTTTTTTTTGTATGGAAAGTATCACAATACTTTATATATTACTAATAAGAGATTTAGTACTTATATTAGATGTAGTATATTATGTTTTTATAAATTGTTACAGAGCTTGGTAAGGTTGAAGATGAGATATTTCGGAACAGGCGTGATCGTGAGATGAAGGATAAAGAGCGACAAAAACAGCGGTCAAAACGTCAAAAAATTGTAAGGCAATTTATTGATAATTACCTATTTGACCCTATTAATTAATGTCTAATAACTACAGGAAGATTATCGTGCTCCGACATTTATACCTGAACAGCTCAATCCAGTGGTAAGTTAACATAAGATAAATATATAATACAGGGCACCTCATTAATCCATTAATTCAAGGAACATTCTCATTTATATGTATTATACAATAAGTACACACTATGTACATCTTTTTCTGACCTAACATCTTGTTCTCATTCCAGCCACTTGAGTCTCGGCCTTCTCCAGCTTACAATGCTCGTTATGATGCTTATCAAATGAGACAATCTAGTACATTAGCTAGCAATCAAGAAGCAGCTCAAAGTATGAAGGCACTCCTGAAAAGATCAAAGGTAAATAGTACATGTGAATTTAATCTTGTAGGCATTCTCTAGTGGTTGGATCTTTGATTTGTTAGTATTACACATGTACATATAGGTAATATCAACATCCACTAAAAGCAATGTACGATCATGCAACGCCCACTCAAATTATTGATTTTCATTTTTTTGAAATATTTTTTGAGTTGTTACTATTTTTAAACACTTGTGAAGCCATGCCCACATACTTGTATGAACACGTTGACTTTTACTATTTCTACCACAAGTGTTTTACACATAGCTGAGAAAATGTTTCTTATGACATTTTCTTGATGTTTCTGTGTCACATGAATTAGCTCTTCCTTTTATTTGAAGGGAATTTAATTAAAATATTACTTTGCAAATGGCTTTAAAATAGCAATAAATGTAAAACATGAAAATTAATTATTTGCGTGGGTGTTACATGCTCCTGCCTACATTTTTATATTTTTGTTAATACAATTACCACCCTGAGGGCTAAATATAATTGTAAATATGAGACAATGTATCTGCTTAATACTCAGTTTAACACGCTCACACACACTTAAACAAGAATTGTTACCAGTACAATCAGTGGTGAGGGTGTCAGGGTTAAAATACATTGTTGCTAAATAATGTTATTATATAAATTAATACTATGTGTAACTTTTCTAGTCTTTTCAAAAATCATCTACTTTCAGTCAAGATGATTGGCAAAAGGGAGAAAGAAAGGAGAGTTTGACTAATGATGAAGAAGAACGAATGAAGAGGAAACGTCGAGCTGATGATTATCAACGTGGGAATGAATTTGAATTTGATCCTGATACTAAGAGACAAAAAGGAGAAAGAAGGTCGAGTTTGACTAATGATAAAGAGGAAGAACGAATGAAGAGGAAACGTCGAGCAGATGATGATCAACATGGGAATGAGACTGAAAGTGATCCTGAGATTGAGGATGAAGTCAGGTAGGGCAGTAATATGTAGACATCTAAAAAGATATGTCACAATGTTAACAGTTACATTATTACATGTACATGTAGATTGTTGATATTGTCATTGTCCTTTTTGTTATATTAACCCTGTATGAACTTGTATGGTTTAGCATTGATTCGTATCATGGTTTAGTGTTGAGTCAGTTAGCAATGTGATATTGTGTAGTAATATACACAAACACATATTGTACTGCAAGGTACCTTTAAATCTTAAATGCATTTTTGGATGTTTAAAAAATGTATATAAAATTATGATGTTTATTTGTTATATAGTGTAAAGTTATTAATCAGTATTTTAGACAAATATATATTGAATATTTCTCGTTTAGGTTGTGGGAGGAGGGATGGAAGGAACGTTACTATCAGAGTAAGTTTTGTGTGTCATGTGATGATGTGGAATTTGTGCGAAAAGTTGTGGAGAATTATGCTCAGGGACTGTGTTGGGTGATGAGCTATTATTATCAGGTGATTTGAGGGACATTACTTGTAGTAATTATAATTTATAAGTGTATTAAATCAATTATGTTATAATTATACCATTGCTATCTTTATTGTTATTAATAATTATTATCTTGATAAATATGGGACATCCCCTTAATTATTATCAGGAATTAATATGGCCCCTAATAATTATTGTAACAATAATTATTATGCAATTACCTATATTATATATATTGTACAATTACATAATGTAAATTATTATTGTTTTAATTTATTATCTATATAAAATGATATTTACTTATTGTATGTGTACTTTTGATGATGTTTTTATGTAGGGCTGTCCATCTTGGAAGTGGTACTATCCCTTTCATTATCCACCCTTTGTGTCCAACTTTCGGTACATTGTTCAGATAAGAGATAGGTTTGAAAGAGGTTCGTAACCGGTAAGGAAGGAGAGAGAGAGAGAGAGAGAGAGAGAGAGAGAGAGACATTTGTGTGGCACGAATAAATTAAATTTTATGTTTTAAATTCTTAGTTCCGGCCATTAGAACAACTTATGGGTGTGTTTCCCTCTGCAAGTTGCAAATTCCTTCCTCTCTTATGGCAAAACCTCATGTTAGATGAAGTAAGTTAATACAATACTATCAGCTAATAATATACATATATCATAATATAGGACTCTGCCATTGTTGACTTTTATCCGTCAAATTTTTAAAATTGACTTAAATGGAAAGAAATTTGCTTGACAGGTAAATACATTGTACATCCATACTGGTAAATGTACATGTACATAGAAAAAAATACATTTATATTTTATATACTGTAGATATATTTGCATTTATACACATTTCATTTCACCTATTTATATATAGGGTGTGGCTTTACTCCCATTTGTTGACGAGCATCGATTACTTGATGCCCTAAGTGAAATCTATGATTCATTGACTCCTGGCGAAAGTATGTGTATTTTAATTTAATTGATTTATTACATTGTAACAGAGGCTTGTAATAGTTTGGGTTGTGATTCTCTATTTGTACATAAATATAACAGGCTATATGCCTTTTTAAAAACACTTTATGAGACTTATAATAAAGACTCTACAGATGGATTAGACAATGAGGTAAGTTGCTGTACTGTACATGGTATATGCTAAGCTGTCACATGTAACAATATGCTGTATATTCTATCAATGTGAACATTTTTGTAGCCTGTACAAATAAACCCCAAGACATCTCAAGGTGTATCAGGGAGGGTGTGGCCTAATATGAGCATGAAAACTATACTTAAGAAAGGAGGATAAGTACATACACATATTGTCGTGTACTATGACTTATATATTATCACTGTAGGTTGGTAGAGTCTCCATTGCCACATTTAACAGATATTGAGAAGTCACAAGCTATATGGTAAGAACAATTAATAGTATTATTTATGTACAATTGTCAAAATCTTTCTATAAGATAATATTTTATACATATATGTGGTAATGTGATGTTAGTTTGACTAAATTATATATTTTTAATTTTATTAAGTAGTATTTTTTATAATTATTAATGTCTTCTTAGATATAACCTTCAAGATCCCACTTTTACTCCTGACTATAATTATGTATGAAGCCAAACTCCTTCCTAATGTCATTATCCCTCCACCCACTTTAAGGCCCGATGACATGAGATTTGCTCCACCTGGTAGTTATAGACCTCAGGTGAATAATGACATCATTATGACATCATATTATATCATATGATATCTCTTGTAAACTCCATATAGTACACCTCAGTCAGCAAGAAGGTTTATAAGGTATATATAATTATAAATAGAAACATGTATTAAATTGAAACTCTGGTTATTTTACTCTAAGTTAAGATATAATTTTACTAATCAGTCAATTGCATTGGGATCCACATGTTATAATGAAGATGTGTTTCCGTTTGTATATGCTAGGTATTATAATTATGTTCATATATCTAAACAAGTATCTGTATTAGCAGATACATTAATACTAACACTAATGTATCCTATATTGTAATAAATTAAATTAACATAATTCATAGACAGATGAAGTACCAGATCTAGTTTTGTTAATATTATTGTATATATATAATTACTAAGTTGACTGTAGGTATCTGGTGCTAATACATGAAAAAGCTTGAGACCTAGAGCTTGTGATTAAATGAGTACACAGAGTCATACTTTATAGAAATAGTGCTAAAGCACAAACTAAATTCATTCTCTACTTTAAAGGCATCTGCAACAATTTATCTTTGCAGATGTAGAGAGGATTGGTTGGATACAATCAACCTTTAATAAATGCACATGGAGTGTTAAAATGAGAATATTTAGTATATGTAGTGTATGCACGTGACACATGGAGACTTTACTATGTATATTAGTCAATAATCAGTCGATGAAATGCTGTAATTAGGAGGCTTTGCACATGATATAACAATGACAAACTTCTATATTGTTCGGTTCAGAGATTCTTATTAGACACTCACAAACATGTTAGTATTGTACTTGTATTTTTCATTTGTTCTTGTGCTGTCATTTATTGTCTTTAAGTGTAGACAAGATTTGTCCATAGGCTAATGTGAGATATTGTGAAATTTTCAGATGGAAATTCGTTTTGGTGTCCTTTTTTAACGAAATAATTGCGTAGGTGGGGTCACCGGATGTCGAAATTTAATTTGCCTCAAGCACATGTTCATCGAAAGAAGAGGAAGACGCCTTGGAGAGCTTTTAACAGGTTCATTTACGAGTAAATAAGGCAACCGTCGTTGATTTGTAGGTCTAGAGATGTTATAAAACGATTCTACAAGTAAATTCTACCTCGAAATCTACTGAAAGTAAGTCATTCTATCGTATCTTTTCTACTACCGTCTTTGTAATGAAAAAAGCGCTTGAAATTGAAGCGCTAGGGCTAAGGTACAATAGTGATAGCTTCTGTAAGTACTATAAATGATGCAAAACATGTCCAGTATATAAACAAGTTAGTATTACTTACCTTGTTTGTAGAAATTTATAATTGGATTTTCTGTGTTGTGTGTGTCTATCTGTATATGCTTATTATTTGAATGACTATTGTTTGGTTAGACATTTCAGTTAGGTGTTGATAATATATATTTATTCTTTTGTATATATGTAAGTGTCTCTTTAATTTTCATTAGGTCCATGGTGGGTGTGGTAGTGTAGGAAACAGTCATCACTATTTCCAGTATGACAGAGGTAAAGGCTGCAGTCACTACAATACCATTGAGTATCTCTTTGTTTGTTTAGAAATGCATAACAGTAGTGACACCTGTGTCTACTGCCATCGTGCTTTTGAGGAAAAATGTGCTGACAAAATTTTTTCACTGGTAGACACAATGATAATGACCAGGACGCTTACGACCACAATATGATCCAATGAGAAGGTGGCCTAAGTTGAGGCAAAAGTCTTCGATCGTTTTGTATGGAGATGTGGGAAGGAATGTTTGCAAGAGGTAAGTGTTTGTAATTACAACATCAGTTACAAAGTAAAAGATGTACTTATAAGTTTTATATCCTCTTGCATTGAGGCAGTAGTACTGCCTCAGTTGATCATTACAATCAACTCCACCCATTTTTTTGGTTATAGTTGGCTATTAGTTGAGGACAATTTACTAGTTTTTTTTTTCTCCATTTTGCTGCTTCCTCTCCACTTGTGTTGTTGCCAAGGGTTGAGAGTTTGTAGCAAGAGCACTTACTACCTTTGTGTCCTGCCACACTGTCATTAGCAAACTTTCATGTTGTAATAGCTTGAATTCTCCCCTCTCCTTGAAACCTTTCTTTAGAATTGGTTTGAATTCTGTTGGATAGAACTTCTATCTGAACACATGTTTCTGCAGGCATAAATTTTGTCTTCTAGCAGATCCTTAAAAAGTGGAATGCCTGTAAAAAAGTTATCACAGTATATGTGATGGTTTTTTTTCTGACAATGGTTCTTGTTAAGTCTCGGACAACCCGTGACTCTAGTCCTGTTTCTGATCTCTTCTCCTTTCCACAGTATACTTGGTATTCACATACAAACCCATTGTCACTATCAGCCCTGACCCAAACTTTAAGTCCTCTCTTGATAGGCTTTTTGGGAACATGTTGTTTCATTACTGATCTGCCCTTAAATTTTATCATTGTCTATATTGTTGTCACGATTTGGATTATACAGTGTAAGGAAATTGTTGTTAAGAAATTCCAGAATTGGTCTTACTTTACCAAGATGATCATATTGTGGTGTACCTGGTAGTGCTAACGTCGCATTGTCTACAAAATGGAGATATCGTGAAATGTCCATGAATCTATCTCGAGAAATTTGATCTGCTATGGGGGTGTAGTGATAATATGGGTCATTTTTCCAATAATCATATAGGGATGGTGATTTTACTATCCCTATTACGATCATAAATCCCAAGTATGCCTGCAATTCTTTAGTAGACACTTTTGTCCATTTGGCATACTTTTCTCCACCCATACATGTTTCAGCATATCTGTTTGTCTCGTCTACTATCAGTTGTAGAAGTGATTGTGTAAAAAATAGCATAAATGCCTCAAGTAGTGATGAAGGGACAGAAACAGTTGGTCCCACTGATTCTGTAAACGAATCTATAGTGACTAGCATGTAATTGTTTGACCATTTTATCTCCTCTAGGGTGTGGTCACTTGGGCATTGGCTATGAAGATATTTATACATGAGAAACCTTTGTTTAGATTTGTTAGTGGCAGACACAGGATTTTCAAGAGAAGTCCTATTATGATTGTAGGTAAACTGTTATTTTGACATGTGTTCACTTACGCTGATAGTGGTGTATCATTTAGTGAACTTGATAGACCTGCAAGTGACTCTATTTGTTGGTAGCTATTTATTTTACAATCAGTAAAAGGTAATATTTGTGATATTTACCATAGTGGTGCAGGTAACTTGACTGGAGACTTTTCAACATCAACAGATGTACCTTCTGTTATACTAAGATTGGTAGGTTTTATATACTTTGTAAATTATCTTATAATTTTATTACCAGTAGTCATCCACCATCTCATTATCTAATGTGTCAAATTCTTCATCACTCCTGGATACATTGGTTCATCTTCGATAATATCCAAGACTTATTTCTTGTAAATAATTGTTTATCAGTCATTCTATTTGCATAATGCATTTCTTGTTATTTGTTTACATTTATTTGAGTGATATACTAATTATAATATGCATGTATATTTGTCTTTATCATGGTTCGTATGAATTGAAGTCACTAACGTGGACTGTTAAATTGCAAGTGGAGATGTTCAGACTGAGTTGTCAACAAGAACCAATATACGAGGTAATAACTTGGACTGTTAACTTTAAATACAAAGACTGTTGAAACTCGGGTCAAATGCTGACTGCAGATTCAAAGGCAAGCGATAACAAGTACAGGAGCTACTACTGTAGAAAATACACACTCTAACTACCTGTCAATGTTGCGCTATTGCTTAGTAAATTCAAATGACGCGATCGCGTCATTCGTCAACTGAGGTCACAATATTGATGACGCGTTATGCGTCATTCGTTAAAAAGGGATATTGGCCTAAGTGGCTACAATCGACCTCATAATAGTAATTTTATTTGCATAACTCGTGATTAATGATTATTGTTGGTGTCAACTTCAACATTTTACATGACGTTAAGCATACTATGACACACTGTTGTCCTAAATTTTATGTCTTTTAACACCTGTTTTAACAACTGCCTATCCCGTTTTCTCCATTTTTTAGATATCCTTAGTTTCGTCCATATCTACGAACAGAAGACTCAACTGTTGACTTTATAACTATAATAGTGAAGACTATTCAATATCAAACCACTTACATGTAGTCAGAATGATGTATTTGTTATTATTTGTCTGAAATTAAAAATTGAAAATAAAATTGTCAATTTTTTTAGGTAGTGCATTGGTGGACCCAGGCCTTAAAATAGCAGTGAAGTATTTGATAATGTTTTATCTTATGATTGTGTCCACTTTTAGAATACATATTAACAACTCTTTGTTAGATATATTATTGATTGTAAGATACTAAGATCATAGTTTCATTGAATCATCATTTTGATAGTTTAAATTTAAAATTTAAAAAATGATGTCAAGTAGCTAAATAATAGCAAAAATAAAAGTTATCAAAACAACACACTTTTAAAAAAGAATGACTAATAATCATTAATAATGTTACTGTTGCTATAGAAAGTAAAATTATCTATCATCTAAAGGAAAGAGGAGAAATGTTATAATACATTGTTATAGATGTAATATGTGTAAGTTAACTATCATTATATATTATAGACAGTACGTTGATTGGATTATTACTATATAATAAGACACATAAATTTTCATGGTATATCAGTTGAAAGCAGTATGTTCATCCAAATGAATTGTTTTAAATTTAATATGGTTGTATTTATGACTGAGCCACATCTAGTTAAATAACTAAAATTTTATATCAAAAGCTCATCCATGATATCTGATTATCATATGACTATACAAAGTATATCATGTTACAGGTCATGTCCTTTAAATACAAATAGAACTTAGACTTAATACATATAGCTAGTTGTCAATTGGACTACACACAACATTCTAGTTATTAGAGAGAGTATGTCACTCCAAATGTGAGTTAATATCTTTACCTCAGGTAAGAGTTAATGTTCTTTAAAGTGAACGAAGTGTACTCCCATCACCTATGAAGATAGAAAGGAGAATGTTTGAACATTTCTTCATAATAATAACTATTTATTATATGAACATGACAAAGGATCAATATAAAACAGTGACCAATTGATTGATTTCACTATCAACTAAAATGCTTACTTGTTTTAATTTTTTGACGAATTTTCACAGCAAGAGCTTTCTTCTGAAGAGGTCCCTCTATGATATCAAGAATATTGTCCCATGAAGCAGGAGTTGGTTCATTATCTAACCAGCTTTCTAACATTTTTGCCATCTTAATTTTATTTGAAACTGAGGAACTAGACAAGCTGTCAATGGTGTTGGAATCAACCCCCAATAGATCACCAATCTCATGCCATTTGCCACTGATTGGATAAAGTGATCTCAATAATGCATGTTTTTCAGGTTTCAAAGCTGTAAAGGAAATAGAAAAGACAAAACTCAAAGTGTGTAATGATAAAGACATGACAATGAGATTGATTGTAATGAATTCATAGTTCTTTCCTCTCTCTGACAATGCAAATAAACAAAACAAGTGTAGTCAAAGTCAGTGTGCAATAACACTTATTAGGTTTCCATAAAAGCAATAGATTTATAATGCATACAAAAAAATATAATTATATATATATATATATATATATATATATATATATATATATATATATATAAACTTAACAGAATAATATGAAGGTATTAATTCAACAACACCTATCAAATACAATTATGCTAACCTTTTTCCTTCTTAACTGTAGCAGCATCTTTATTGATCCAAGGTAGTTGTCTTGATTGATCAATGCTTTTTGTTGTCATGCCATCTTTACAACAAGTCAGAATCTCCTTTTTATCATCTGGATGACAAAGATGGCCTATAGGAGGTGGACATATAGAGCAAAGGAAACATTCCTGAGGCCTTGAAAGAATCTTCTTATATTGAAATTTCTTGACTACATCTTCGATTGCTTCAAAGATGACATCTTTGATAGTGGAGCACTTTACAGGAGGGCCAGAATAATAGACCTCCATCCAGTAGATAGCATCAATAAGTAAAACTGCTCCTCCATAGCCAGCACATGTTAAACGAATTGCATTACGATACTGCATCTCACATTCTGATGGTCGATATAGCTTAAATTTTGGCAAGACAGATCGTTTAAGTAGACCTACAATCAAAGCAGGAAAAAGACCTTGAGGAATTGGCATTTCATCCCATGTCAAAACAAAACAATCAATACTTTTCATAAACGGAGCTCTAATAATATCTAAAGAAGAAGTTGTCGGCAAAACGCTTGGTATGAAAAACTTTCCTTTTTCAGGTAATGGAGCTATAACAAATATATCTTCCATTAACTTTAAAAAGTCATCTGCAGTAAAATCAGGTGAGAAACCATCAGAAAGACAATTTAGAAGCTCGCGTGTGAAAATACCTTCAGCCTTGAGCTGAATATGAGCATGTGCGGGTAGAACTATATTCATTTCCTCTAAGTGGGTAACGGCATCAGCAAAAGAAATACTAATTACTTCTGAGAGCTTATTAAAAAGGGGTTGTGGGTGCAGAAAAACCACATTGGGTAATACAGCTGGAAAGTACAAGAAAATGGTTAAATCGTGATAGTACAGTAACGAAGCTTCAATGTCTTTCCGATCCATCTCAAGAGTCAAGCCTATTCTAAAGCATTCCCTTTTATTGACAACCATTGATTTGGTAATTTTCTGAAGATCCTCTAATTCAAGCTTAAACAAGAACCATCGTGCTGGAATTTCTGCCTCAATGTAAGATCGGGACACAATTGTACGAATTCTCTCTGCAATTTTCATTTCAGACTCACCTCTGGCTGTTGTGTTGACAGGAAATATTATCTCCTTTTTCGCTTCACAATAATTCACATGCACTCCTCTGAATTGACTTAAGGTAGACCACAAACGAATATTCTTTTCTTCCAAAGACTCGCCCACGCATTCCGTTATTTTATCAAAAAACGTACCAAGTACAAGAAGGGAAGGCTCGGGATGTGAAAACTCAACGTGAATTTTGCGCAAATCAGGCTGATCTATGGATGCTAGCGAACGAAAAGATGACTCGAGTAGTTGTAAATTGGTAATTTCTCGCTCTACAGGGACTCCAATCTGTCGACCCTTAAAGCTAAAAAAAAACTTTGGCTTATCTTCAAGCTTCTCGTTTAGCTTTTGTGTGAGAATATTAACTGGACTATAGCGTAATATTGCGGGAGCAATATCCAAAAAGGCTGCTTGTCCACCTGAATCTACACAGTAAATCCAATGAGAGTTGAATAGCTCAGGAGATTCTTTTACAGTAGGCATGATCTCAGCAATCTCATTTACTGTTTGAGCTACAGGTGGAGGTGTCGGCTTTGAAGGAGAAACTGAGGTGACTTCATTGAGGTCTGGTGATGTTTCTTCTTGTGAACCATCATCATCAGATGAACTGTTGCTATCCTCATGTTGTGTAGTGGAATCAACAGGAGAAGATGGGACTCCAATTTTAATAGCTTTGGCAATCATATGTTTTACATATGGAGTATTAATTTCTTCCCAAAATTGACTGGTAAAGGAAGAATCGGTTGACTCACTTCCTGCAATGAGACTTGCAGTCTCTACTCTTCTTACTTCAGGAGCAGTGGCTACAGAGGTGCTATGATGAAGGGTAGGTGGTGGGAGATTTAATAAAAGTTTCATGATAGATGATTTTCCTGTCCCAGGAGCTCCAGACAGTGATAATTTTGAGTATTTGCATTGAATTCGGCCTTCTTTGAGTGCCTTGTAAAGTAAACCAGTATAATCTATAAAGTAAAATAGGAAAATCTTATATAACTATTGCTGTGATACTGTATAACACTATATGGTAGCCTTCATATTGGTACAGCAACACTGGCACACTCATGATTAAGGATTGCTTTATCAACTGGTATGAATGTATGATGTCATAATATGATATTGTATGCATCTCTGTAGTTTATAATTTGTTGTATGGAATGTCAATTATCTTCAAAGACATGTTATGATATTAATCTGTTTATTATAACTGACATATCTTTAACAGTCAAAACAATGATGTCTTAATAACTTTCAATAAGTTTCCAACAATATCAGTTGTTAATAATTTGTTTGATCTGTTATTAATACAATATATTTTATATGACTACTTTCAATGTAATTTATACCTACATATGTTACTAGTGAATTCAAGACAAGTGTTTGATCATAGTACTGAGTGTTTACTTGTAATCCTTGATTATCAGTTTGTACAGATTGTATAGTCATGTATAAAGTGACACTGTTATTACTAGCAGTATACATCATGTTACTAGGTTACATTATTATCATTGTATTGACATTTATTGTAAGTACATTCTAATGTACAGAAAATAACAATGAACTACATTAGTAGAGAACTATATACTGACCATGTAGTGACTTGTCAATTAGTTGTAGTATTTTCTCTTTATTGATATCATTAGGTTCTACCATGTCAGCTGGTGTTTGGCCCTTATTATTCCTTATGGTGGCATCTGCACCACATAACAGTAATATTTCAACACATTCTACTTTTCCTCTTTGGCAGGCATCATGTAAGGGGCTATCTCCAACCTATGTGATAAAAGAAATTATAGTAAGTGGAACATGAAAGACTTTTGTATTATAGCATTATAAGATAATCATTACTATAATTATGTAATAAAACATAATGTAGGGAATATACTAAATTGATATAATGCTAACATTAATGTTGTTCCAGTCATATCATTACAATTGTCTAACATATGATGATGTATACTATGTGTTATGATTGTAATAACCACTGTATATGAATTCAACATTGATAATATCTGTTATTTGTTATTAAAATTATCTATAATAAACATATCTTATGATAGAGCTTGAGTAGTAGAAAGGGGATTCAAAAACATCCTAAAAATTACAATGTATACAGTTTTCACACATATACTGTACAATACTAGACTTCAAGGAAGTGCATCATTTATTGTAGTTAAAACATTCAATGTAAACTATTTACAGTAATGTATAAAAGTATAATGCTACAAAGGAGTGTACCATAAAATAAATTAAATTAGCACACTAAATATCTGGTTGTGACAATACTGAATGAATTACTTTGTAAGTGATGTCTACAGTTGATTATGTTGACCACTGGCAGTAGAAATCAGTTATTATTACAACAGAGATATCATAATAGTTATATAAATGTTAGGAATGATACAAGCAATAGTTTGTAAACATTCACTCATATGTCATGTTGTTATAAGTCACTAACAAACAGAAGAATCTATTATACGAGCAAAATTTTTCTGTCAATGTAAATATCAGAGCATATTCTACAATTACTAAACAGTATCTTAGTATATTCACTATCACTTAGAATGTCAAACCATTTAACTTATATCATGTAATAAACATAGTGATGACACTGACTATAATTATAGTTTAATGCTAGGGTTATAGTAATGACAATATATTTAATTAATGGAAATACTCACATTGTCAATGGGATCCAGTGATGCACCAGCTTTAATTAGTATATGAGCTATCTCAGAATGGCCATAGTAAGCAGCATAGTGAAGAGGAGTTCTCTTGTCCTACATAAAGGATATATTGGTATTTATGATCAATTCACTTTATAATGTAAAGCTATATCTAATGATATAATACAAAGGATAGATAAAATAATTCATTATGTTATTACTAATATGTATAGAGAGATTAATACTCTAAAAACAATTGAATGTAATTAACTAATGGTTTTTACATTTCTACATTTTTTACATTTCACTCCAAAAACATGTAATTGTTCATTAATTGTCATGTAGACACTGAGATCATGTTTTGTAATTAGAACTGTATATAAATCAAAATTTTACAACATTTATAGCTTTAGACACCTCTCATATGTAAAATAGATCATGTAAGTGTATACTATATGTCAGTAAAATAGTGCTTATCAAACAAAAGGATGTACTCTACAAGCCATAAATGTATTCTTGAGGTAATCAGGATACAAGCTGGGACTAATGTGATAAGTGTAGAAAATATGAACAAATAAGAGATACACTCATGATAGTTACTTAATATAAGGTATATATCTTATTATAGAGATCACATTCTATATAATGCCCTACTTTGTCAGTTGGTTGTTATTGGCAAAATTTCTTTTGTCAATCAGTTTTAAGTATGTTCATTTATTATTCACAGTATGTATTTGTTGACATATAGTATCAATAATTATTAAGGAAATTATATTATATAAATATACTCTTGATTAGGGAAGTAAAGAGACTCTATTTACAACATGTACCAGCCATCAAACAATGACACTGGCTGGACATATGACTTAGTGACTATCATAGTTACCTTTATCTGATGACAACAATGAAGACAGTACAACATACATTACAAACCACTGGTACATCATACTTATAGACTGAGTGTAAAAACACTGCCATGTATTAGAAACTATAACTTAACATATAAAAACTTTGTTATATTATTTCCTTGTATAATTTTAGAGATAGTTTGTGTTACTAGAGTAACTGTTATATAACATTCTAAGCTTCTGTTTATATATAGTATTAGAATCATGACAAGAAGCTGTTAACATAATTATTTACAATATAATATCAATATATTTTACTAAGCCTGTATGTGAGGGCTGTCGTTACAGGTTTACAAAGCTCTATTAAGCTATATGTTTGTCATTTCACTAATCCATTATCAATGTATTCATTAACTGGACATTAGAAGTGATGATTCTTTGCTACAATCACTCGTAAAAAGCATTTATTATATAATACAAATCTTTCCATATTTTCTGAGTCAACAAATAATGTGTATTAAATGGGAATTCATTCCAACCACACAATTTGTCATTGTAAATGAGGTTTCCATTATTCAGGGAGTACATTATTCCACTGTACTGATACTGATAGACTTACATGTACGACAATTGTTATGTTATTTGACAAAACCACACATACTGTACCATATAGCGGGGCTTTTTCGGGGGAAGGAGGAGGGAAATTTTCAGCGTTTTCGTGGTTGAGAAACAAACCACAAAATATTTACCCACGAAAGTTAATGAGATGAAACCCATGAGAAACATAATAGGATAGGGTTTATTATAACCAGGGGTGTTAGGTAAGGTTTCAAAAAGGTCCAAAATAACATGTGTCAACTGGTAGAGTTACTATGGACAGACAACTTAATGATTGGGCATTACATACAGAAAAATAAAGAAGTCTTCACAGTCAACTTGGGCACAATGACTCAAGATGTTGCTAAACTGAAATTGAAGAGAAATCCCTAACCCAATTTTTGAAGACTTCAGCCTGTGTCTTCTCTCTTAAACTATCCTTGAGCTGAGCTAGACAAGTTGCTGTCATTGGTCAAAATTAAGCCTGTTAATTACAGTGAGTGGAAAGCCCTTATTGTAACTATTCTATTGTAGCAAGATGGAAAACTACCCCTGTGTAATAGCTATAAAGAAATGATCAGCTCAGTACTTGACGTGGATCTATATCTGTTACTGAAACCAGATGACCTTTATACATAATTATCTGGGGGAAGTAAATTCTTTGTTTTTAACATCTCCTATATTATAACATTGAAATGCTAATAAATTGAGTTTTTATTTGTACAATTTTAAGAATATTGCTAACAAAACAAGAAAATTACACCATGACAATTACATTAATAAATTCACATGTGTATACCTACATGTACAATGTATACATATATTTATTACAACAGTATTTTTACTATATATGAATACTTACATCATTAGTGCAATTTGGTTCTGCTTTTTTTTGAAGAAGAAGAGACACAATATTAGTGTGTCCAAGAGCAGATGCAGCAATCAGTGGTCTCCTATAAAACTATATAATAGTAGATGATAATGTTTGTTATTAACAAATGACAGTTACAAGATCTACCTATTAATTATTTATTAAATAACAATACAAAATTTTAAAGAGTACATACAATATCACAATAGTAACAGTAGTATTAGTATATTAATAAAATATTAGTTATATCTAATAGATGATATTACAAAGAAGTCAGTGAACATATAATTACATTAGTACAACTTAAATTAACATTATAATACCATGAAAATAGTAATAGTCATTATTGGACTACTTTAATGACTTGAAATTATTTTAAATTATGGAGTCCTTATAAACACTACATTACTTATTAAAACATATTATGAACATTATTTACAATTATATAGTTACTCTGTGGATATGTTAATAATATATGTTTTGCTAGTAAACATAATACACACAATATACTGGTTTAAACTCTGTGTATAAGAAAGGTCAAACTAAATATCTTAAAAATAAAATGCTGTATGTACAAGAAACCATTTAAAAAATAATTTTGCAAATTATTCAAAAGTAAACTGATTTTGGTTAATTCCCAGTTAATATATAGGTGTGACATGTGTATAGCAATTTATTCTGATGAGTGAAATAACAATGAATTTGTGCTCCAGATCCTGTCACTAAATTAGAAAGTGAATGAAACTATTATTATATTATAATAAGGACTCTAAACTATGTCTACTGATAAGATCTCTAGTTAGAATATCAAAACATTCATAGTCATTTAGCTGTCTAATAACGGTCTGTCCCTTCACTTAGAGACAAAGGGTCTGGGGACTAGCACATATTGGATTCGTACAGTCTATTGTGGTCTGCAAAAATGTTGCAGACCACAGAAATGTCATCTGTGCTTCTATTTGAAAGATCATTACCACTGATCAGTGCATATCACAACAGCATTTTTATTTTTTCAACTCTATTTAACAGATGTTTAGTTCTAAGTATGCTCTATCCATAAACACATTCCTTCTATACAAGTCTTATATTCTTTTGTCTTCAGACTCATACTCTCTAAGCAAAGGGACAAGATCACCATACTAGTCTAATACTTTATTAAATATTAGCTGTTCTCATGTCTCCCTATTACTTGTCCAGACAAAATAGAGTCTAAAATGTCTTTTATTAACTATAATACCTCTCTAGCTAAGAGACTTCTAACATTATTTACTGTACCAACATTTAGTTTAGTAGTCTGTGGATATGTTAGCATTATATGTTTTGCTTGTAATTATAAAATATACAACATACTGGTTTAACCTCTGAATATAAAAGGTCACTCTTGTTATTAAAATTACAAACTTAATCTTATTCATTGTCATAATATTCTTAATCAAATTATTAGTAGGTTATGAATATTGTTATTATATAAAGTGTGAACCAGCAAATAGATTTATTTATGTGGCAATACACAGCTAAATGTAACACCTGTAATAGGTAATTGTGGAAGGAGATCATATAGATATAAAATAAACTTTGGCAAATTTAAATAACAATGAATTGTTCTGCCTATTGTCATGTCTTTAATTAAAATGCTGGAGGAAAACATTTTGGCAAATGAAGACCATTTTACTAAACTTACCATTTCCTATTGTTGATACAATCAGAATCAAGGCTTCTGTTTGATACTTTAAAAAAACTATACTTATCAGAGTTTTATTAGCATTCTGGTAGATTGTAAACTTATGAGGACAGTGAGTGAGTAAATATGAGCATGGCATAAAATCTTGTAATAATTCCAGAAAATCTATTTTGCAAATGCTATATTAAAAGTAAATTCATAAGAATATTGTCCTTTATAAGTTTGTGTTATATGATAGATATAGACTGGCTCTGTTAGAATAATTCAGTAACATTGTTATTAGATCAACAAATGTACACATCATGTCAGTAATATTAACACTTTTTATTATTAGGAGATGACACAGAAAATGAAAGAAACTCTTACACTATTGATTAAAATCACACAGGGATTTGTTATATTAAATTTAGACCATCCCTAGTCTCATCCCCAGACCTACTTGCAAGCTAAAGTAGGGGCCACAAAAATCAACTCGTGTAATCAGACCTATTTTAGCTTGTGAGTAGGTCTGGGGATGAGACTAGACCATCTCATGTATTATAGCTCAACCAACATCATACTATAATGATGATACAGTGTGTAGTGATATGATAATTATTGGATCTTAGACTTATTTATAAAAACACACTGTATATGAAAAATAGGCTTTACTGTTGAGATATATACTTAAATATTGAGAGCTAGTAACTTACCCCGTATAGAATATGACAGTTTACATCAGCACCTTGTTCAATAGTAGATTTGACTTCTTCAATGTTTCCATAACCAGCTGCCCAGAAGAGTTGTTCATTCTATTATAAAGACAACATGTATCATGTAGTGTAGTATAGTGAGTATACAGATCAGCCCTTATAACTAAAAGACCATCTTTTAGAAAGATATTCTGTCTATACAATAACACTGATATGTGAGTTTAGTTAGTATCACAGTGATATATAGGTATAATGACATAGTAATAGAAAGATTATAGACTTACTAGCCTATCCTGAGACATTTTGAAAAGTTTAGATTCTTAGTTGGTCACTGTTCCTATGTCAGGTGTCTATAGATAATACAGGAAGTAGGTGATATAGATAGTAATAACTATATACTACATCGGAATGACGAAACTCTACTAACTAAATCAACTGTAACCTAATTATAGTATAGTGTGTGATCTACTAACCTTTTCTTCTTGTGTGACTGCGTTGTTTGGCGGTTGTTATGGCAACTTTGACACGCCCACCAATTTTAATTACTGGGCTAATATAAGTGGGCGGAAGTATCACACACACAATTACAACTTGTAGAGTTTTGGAAATATAGAGAACAAGGACAGGTGTTTAGATAAACTATTTTGTGTTGGTCAAAAA
The DNA here is from genome assembly GCA_963693285.1 of Xestospongia muta. Classification (NCBI taxonomy): domain Eukaryota; kingdom Metazoa; phylum Porifera; class Demospongiae; order Haplosclerida; family Petrosiidae; genus Xestospongia; species Xestospongia muta. The sequence goes on along the minus strand of OY848918.1, from coordinate 20,105,471 downwards.
TGTTGTGAAACTTATAGAATCATAGTTATGTTCCAAAGATGAGAAGTTAGGGTTTAGACTAGAGATTAGTTAATCTTGTATTGTTGCCAACTTTGCGTAAAGTGAACATATTGTCTATTTGTCCGGCAGGAAATGTATACTTTGTTGTATAAAGGTAGGTTAGGTTTAGGGGGTGAGGATCAGTTTAATACACAAAAAAGTATACATTTCCTGCAGGACAAATAGACACTGCGTAAAGTGAAAATGATCTGGGGATAGCATTATCAAGAGAATAGTATTAATTTCACATTAAAGAGCATTGTATCAATGTAGCTACCTCAGTATACTTGAACTCAATATCATAAACAACTACTTAGTATCATATATTTAAACAACAATCATGTATTTGTTATTACTTCTAGTTATATGTCAACAATGTCTACTTAACTAGATTTCCATAATGAAAATCATCTCATTATGCTATTATCATATACTTTTACAGTATACTATCAGTATCATTCATTATAAAGGACACATGTATCAATGTGACACTCATTCTCCATGTATACTCTTAGAGAAATCAAACTTGTAACAAGACATTAATACTATACATAATCATGTATATTAAACTGATAGTAATGGTGTTTTAATAGCTGTAATACATTTATATAATATATTTATCATTCTACAGATGGGTCATTTAAGAGGAATTAATTTTTGTCATTTGACACAAATTAAAAGAGTGAAAGATAAACTATGAAAGAGTGCTTGAAAAGACATTACCCAGATACCTAGTGAAGATATTAATGTATCTTGTGAGCATTGCTGTTAATGCATCTGAAAATGAGGAAGTTGCTGATCAATATCTTGACATTTGGAATTAGACATTCTGTGACACATTCAAGTTTTGGATTATTACTAAGGAATGCAATTAGTGTTTATAATTACAAACACTAAACACTCCCTCAAGACTGTACAGTTAACAATAGAGTATTCTATCATACTAACAGTACATGACTATATATACTAATATACTATAATATACAGGTAGTGTATATATTGGAAAATTAAATTAGAACTATACACAACAGTACTGGTTTCCTCATAACACTCATAATTAGGAGGACTATGTCAATAAGTCTATTAAACTACACCTCCATAAATGAAAATTCATCTCATTATCTTACTATTAGTACTTCTAGTTATATGTCAATAAGTCTATTAACTAGATCTCCAAAAACGAAAATTCATCTCATTAACATATTATCACATACACCTACAATATACTATCAATATCATTTATTATAAAGGACTCATGTATCACTGTGACAGTAAATTCTTTAGTACATTCTTAGATAATCAAAGTTCTAACAAGAGATCAGTACTACACATAATCATGTATATTAAACTGATAGTAATGTTTTCTTTTTATAGCTGTAACACAATTATATAATATATCTATTATTCCATAGTTATATTTTAATGACAGATAGACATTTGAAGAAATATAATTTTTTCATTTGACAGATTAAGTGATTGTCTAAGATATTATTTAACAATTTATACATCAGTACATGTTTCCTTATATTTATATGGAATGAGTAAGTTTTTGATTATTACTAAGGAATGCAATCCGTATTTATAATTAAAAATACAAAACACATACTGAATACTGTACAGTTGTTAACACTAGAGTATTCTATTATATTGTATAATAGTACCTGACTACATATAATAATATGTATTACTAGTGGACAATTATAGTTGAACTATACACAATAGTACTGTTTTCCTCATAACACAGTCCTAATTAAGAGGACCATCATTGTCTTTTCTTAAGTTATTTTTATAGTTTGTAGAAATATAAATATATTGTTAAGTCATCGAAAATACCAGTGTCCTAGTCACAGAGTATCAATAAAATTAAGAAACACTGAGGCAACACTTGATGGGTACGATCTTGTATTTTCATTAATTGTGTGGGTTGGAACATTCACACTCATCCTCTAAAATCTGTCATAGAAGTGTGTAAACACTGTATTGGGCAGCTTGAGTGAATTGAAGTTTTATTATTAATATAGATGAAATTTGCTGTCATAATCAAGCTATGTTACATTTTGCTAATCAAACGTACCCGTCTTGTATGAACTCTCAATTTTATGTCCTTGATTTTCTACATTAGTAAATGTTATAATTAAAATATAAAAAAAATAAAGAATGAACACATTCAAAATAAACCTATGCTACCGGCTGTATAGTGATGTATGAGTAGACAATACAACATTGAGTAAATTAACACAAAGTCTTTTTGACTTGCAAAGTGGTCATTCATCAGAATTACATGCATTCTTTCCAGTTAATGATGTTTTAGTTAATGTTGTTACCACCAATAGTTTACCTTTAAAGTTAACAAGACCACAGTATTTAGTGTAGTTGTGTGGATAAGTGTAGTTCCTTCAACTGACCACTATTCCTAATATCAAGGTGTCTATAGATAATACAGGAAGTATGTGACATAGTTAGATAGTAATAACTACTACATTGGAATGAGGAAACTCTACTAACTAAATCAACTATAACCTAATTATAGTAAGATAGAATATACTGTCTGTCTACTAACTACTACTATATGTAATAGATATACACTCACACTATGTATGTACTGTACACTATATGATCATATATGATCAACATCTGCTTAGTAAAGTCTACCACTTGATAACAATAAAAGTAATTCCAATACTCATTATTGTGTCATAATGTTACATTCTTCATTAGATTTTTGGTAGAGGATATTATAAGAGAAAATGTTCTCTTTCTTTTAAAATTATTCTGACATTGTCATCTTTACATAACAATCACATATTTATCATTACTTCTAGTTTTAATTATGTCAATAACTGTATAGATCTCTATATATGAAGAGATATCTCATTAATTTATTATAATAATTATGCTTATACTTCTACAGTATACTATCAGTATCATTCACTAAAAAGGACACATCTATCAATGTGACACTAGTTCATTCAAATGTGATCTTAGATACTCAAAGTTCTAACAAGACATCAGTACTACATATAATGATGTACATTATTAACTTGATAGTAATGGTGTTTTAATAGCAGTAACAAATTTATATAATATATCTATCATATTCTATAGTTATATTTAAATAAATGATAGATAATTTAAAAGAATTGAATTTTGTCATTTGACAGGTGATATTTAGATGTTTGAATAAGACAGTCAGTGGTAGGAGCAGGATGAAGAGGAAGTGATGTCCATGAAGCTATGATGGTGTTAGAATAATGGAATTGATCTATGACTAATGAGCACATAAAGTGTCTGGTTGTAGTAATACTAAGTTAACGATTTAGAAGTGTATCATATGTTGTTATTAATTATTATTAATCCTTTATCTCCGTTATGCTAAAATTGCTCACTAAGGGCGTGGTGTGGGATAAAATTTGATTGAATCAACTACTTAACTGTTATTGTGTTTTCTATTTATAGTAGAGGTTGTTCTATTTATAGTAAGAGTCTAAAAATAGTTTGTATGGTCAGCCACGAACCGCTATGGGCAGAGGGGATTGCAATGTTATGGTTGAAGTTGGTCAAGCCTTCCTACAATTCTCTTCGTACAAATGGTAAGTTTTTTACTCACATGTTCTTTAAAAAATACTCTTCATTTCCCCTATATTCTCCTTGCCCTTTTCAGAGACGAGTTTGGACTTGAATGAATTGCACGCGTCAAAATTAAGCCATGTTTGACTTAACTTTAGTTGACTACGATATTTGAGTTGATTACAAGGCAGTTAAGTAAAATGTAAATGAAACAGCAGATAAGACTTTGTGTAAAGGTCTGTATTGCTTAAAATGAGCGTATTTGATTGTGTACATGTTTATTGTCCTGTGTATACCTTATACCTGACTACATTAACAGTTATGATGATGTAGAAATAAATAATTGTAAGTGTGTGAAACAATTTGTTCAACTAACATATAGGATGAATGTTCTTATAGTTTTTGAACATATGATACTTCTTAAAACAAGGATGTATACAAAGATGAATATCACATAATGTTACATTTGATATTGGTTTGTTTTCTGTTACCAGATTGTCTTCCGCTGCATACTTTACAGTCCCTTTTTAAGCTGAGGAGTAGAAAAAATTGATCACTTAGTCAGCCTGGGATATGTTGTGGTACAGTAGGTACTATAAGTGTATTGTTGAGTACTTATTGATAAGAGCTTGAACTACCTGTAGAAAGAAATCAATATGTGAGAGATGATAGCCAGGTTTAGTAGTCAATAGTAGAAAGGGCAGCCATAACTCTTTTATCCATGCACTTAACTCCAAGTATGCATACATCATAGTTTGTTGTGATTTCACCTTTTTTTCTCTTGTGGATTAAATAGGTATTCCTTTTCTGCTTAGCTTGACTGTACCACAGATTCCAGAACCAGTTTCATTTAGCCATCTACACAAGTATGGACTTGTGTAGTTATACCTCTTAATTTGAAGGACAGCTATCAGGTAAAGAACAACATGAGTTGACAGTGGTAAATCTCTATCTCAGTACTCAGATTTTCCAGTGTATATGTCCCAGTTCGACATGTAGCCACTTTCGCCATCAGTAAGTATCCAAGCCTTCATTTCTCTGTTGTGTGGCTTTTTGTGGAGGTACTAAGAAAAGATAGACAACTCTTAGAACTGATATCCCTTCCTCTTTTACTACTGCTTTGGTTCAGAGTGTATAATGATTGGAACTGACTAATCAGGTGAGCAGTGATTAGTTAAATTTATAATAAGTGATCATATTCAACTTGTACATAGGAAGTATAGTTATCATTGTCTGATAGATGAAGAAATTAGAAAAAGAAGAAACTTATCTTCAGATGGACATTACTTTTTGAGAGCAGTCATTGATAAGTGGCCAATTTGTGCACCAATATATTTGAATAGATGGTATACCGACAACACTTATTATGATTACTAATGTTATCAAAAAATTATAGAGCTCTCCTAGGATGAATTGATGTTTAGTAAAATCATGCAATCAAGGTATAGGATGGTGCTGTAGATGATCATCATGAGAGTTAATATAATGTTGACTATAGAGGTTTGTTTGATGTAATATTTCATTACTTATTGTGTTTATCCATAGTTAATTGAAGTAATTAACAGGATCTTCTCGAGAGTTGTTGCTCGTTAGTCCAGATTGTCTTGAAATGGACATGTTGTGATAGAAGTTGGACCAATAGCAGCAGTAGTTGAAGTTTAGGGTAGAAACAACAAACACAGTAGCAGTAACTGTTAGGTGTAGTAAAAGTAATACTATTTTCATTTTTATTAAAAAACAATTGTCATCCATCATTCACATAACCAGTACCTTCAAAATTATCATCATCACTGTAGTTGATATCAATGTCCTCCATCATCTCCTGCAATGCATCTGGATCACTTATACTGAGAAAACTACGCCATTGGAAATAGAGTTTGATAGATATATGTTGTTGAAAATTATATCCTGGTACCAGACGGTGTTCCCTGCTTTACGATTAAATTGGGTAGGGCTCCGAATAGCTCCTTGATATTTTAATAGTAAATATTGATAAGCACTCAATCATTTAGAAACATCACAGGATTAACATACATCAGAGAAAGAATAATGTCACGATGTATGAGATCTGTTTAAAATATATATCATGTGTATGCAATCATGAAATAATTACATTTCCAAGAATTTAATTAAATACAACACAGTTCACTAACTAACTTAATATAACAAAGTATATATTAACATATTATGACTATCTTATAATGTATAAACTATGTAAAGTGGATGTTTACTTGTAACTTGAATAGTTGCAAACTCTTTTTTAAACTTTGATGTAGCCAATTCTAAAAGAACAAGTAATTATTAATTGTTCTTTTAGAATTGGCTACATCAAAATTTTAAAATAAAGAAAGCTTACAAACATTAAAATATAATGTATCACACCTTTATCTTTTGATAATATGTTTGACATGATCCTTTAAACATGATCCAAGGAAATAATAAAGAGCTGTGATAGCAAATTTGAAAAAGGTAATAAATAACAGTACAAATAGAGACTAAAGGTTTACAGCTTTTTTGGTTCCCTTATTGTATATATAGGTCATTATTTTATATCATATATTTGTAAAAAAAGTTTTAAATAAAGTTATCATTAATAATAACCCTAAATTACTATATCAAATGCAAGTAATGAAAAAATAAAAAAAGTGTATTGATGGAGATTGATAGATTTATCTCCATCACATTGACATCAGTTAAGGAATTTCATGACAGCAGAGTGACTTGCAGAATTACTCATAAGATACATGTCTATATATGTTGTGGCATAAAAACAATTCTAGTTCAACAGTAATTTAGAAGTATGAAATTAACTACTTATATAATGGCTCATTGTCATAATGAAAGAAAAGCTCTTCACTTAATTTATCTGTTTAAATTCCAGGTATTAATATATTAGATGAAAAATGTTACAGTTCGTACTTAAGAAATATTATTTTCTCCTGATGGCCACTGTCATTTTCGTACAAAGCAAAGGAAGGTAGCTTTTGCCTCTAAAATTTAAAATTAAAATCTATCAAGTTGGCTCTCTCTAATTAATTGGTTCACACTGGAGGGCAATTGATTAGCATTTTTTAGCTATGTGCTATTGTCAATACTAGGAGTTTGGGCAACTTTGATGTAATCTATATTGCCTATTTACCTTGTTTGCATTCAGTTATAGTGATTGTCTTACCTAATCAGTAAGTCAATTGTATAATCTTGATTGACTAGTTGTAATTATAAATAATATAACTTGACAGGTGCTAGAGCAACTCTTACCATGTCTATAGCTTTCTTTAGTTTTATTCTAATTATATATATATATCAGCAATGGATATTTCTTTATTTTACTCCCACTATGTAGATAGTATAATATGTAGAAACAATTATTAACATAACTAGATTCCTGTGATTGATCAAGTTTATGTTCACAACACCTCTTCAGTTTTATTTCAATTGAGGAACCTTAATTAGTTCTTGTGAAAAAGGGGTTGTTACCTCTCTCTCTCTCTCTCTCTCTCTCTCTCTCTCTCTCTCTCTCTCTCTCTCTCTCTCTCTCTCTCTTATTTATCTGCTTATTTATAAAGCAACTGAAAATATATAAAAATTATAGAAGTTATAAAAATTACAAGTTATAATATATAGTAAACAGACTAGAAGGTTATCAAAATTTGCAATTAATAAGCATTTATGACTTTGATTGTCACTGTTAATGCAGTTATCATGCAATTATTTAATCTAAATTTACAAACCACAAAATTAATTTTATGAAAATGTTTATTATTAAAATCAATGACTATAATTATAATATCTCAATAACTATTAATCGAATTTGATTAATACTTTTAATACTGTCTATTAGAGAAATCAAGCTAAAAAAGTACATAATAATAAATAGTAAGTTTACTTTATAGTTATTTCATAATGAAAACAGGGACAGCTTTTGTCTGGGTTATTTAGGAAGTTATCACACATTCTCCTGTTTACTGATTTCAATCCGTATGTAACATTCATAATTGTTTTAATGGAACAGCAGCTATTGTATATAGTTATAAAAGATATCATGTAGTCCTCCTGTTTGCACTACATGCATCAAGATGCCATTAGAGTGCAGCTGTTGCCTAAAAGGAAATTTATCACCTTCTTTTGTTAATGTCCTTCAACTGCGGTTGTTATCACTTTAATTTCAGAATGAAATCTGTCACTTTCTGAGGGCCAGCTGTAAATATTAACAGTAAATTGGAGGAAAGCTCTCTAGCTGTTTGCCAACTGTATGCCATTGTCAACACTAGAAGGCTAGGTACCGTTTCCTAGTTAAGTAATGTATGTTATGTTTTCACATACCTCTTTCCAACTTGTAACTCCAACATGTAAAAATTGATAATCAACTAAACAAACAATGCTATTAAGTACTACACTCATGCACCTAATATGCCTCTTTTAGTATTACTAGGTAACTGGTCACTACCACTCCTTATTTCTCTTGTCCATTACTCTCTTTTACTGAGAAAATAACTTCTCTTTTATTTTTGGACAATATTTACTACATGAGAGATTTACATCAATTGTAACTTTAACACTTACCCTTTTCTTCTGATTGTACTTTTGGAGGAGTAAGTTGAATCTAAAGTATTTAAAATTCTTTATCATTCAAAGACAACAAAACCATGGTTCAACATCTGGTACTTTTAAAATGACAATTTGAAATGAAGTAATTCAGGTTGATTTTACGTATAGAGAAAGACAAATGCCTTCCTTTAATTTCAAAAAGTTGAATGAAGGTCCCTATGCAGTTGAGATAGTTAGTGGACCTTATGCTAAAAATACAAGCACTAAGTGCACTTTCAAATTAGTTGATTCAAGGAAATAATAATAGTAAGCTGTGATACTAAAACGTGATAAGAGGAATACAAAACATTACAAATAGAGGCTATATTTTTTAATTTTTTTAATTTTGTTATTTTATAGACCTTCATTTTTTATTGTGCACTTGTGTTAAAAAAGTTTTGAATAAAACTAACATTAAAATACCTAATTAAGCCAGAACATTGCATGATGCATATTGTGAGAGTTATGCAGCAGACAATATGTGACGATATAATAAAACAGTAAAACAGACGTCAATCCTAATTTAGAGGTCTATTATGCTGAGTCATAACAGTTTGGTTCAACACCTGATCTAAGTACAGAAAAGAGATATAGGCTGAGATCTCCAAACCTTATAACATGCCTGATAGTCATAATACAAGAACATCTGGTTTAGTTATTTGTTAGCAGATGACTTAGCTTTTCTGCTTAAAATTCATGTATCAACATGTAATAATATTCAAGGCAACAGCTAGCCAATTCTCTAGTGTTGATAATTGCAAACAGCTAGATAGTATCCTTTAATATACTGTTTGTAATTACAGGTGGCCATTAGAAGGTGATAGATTTCAATCTTAAATTCAAAAGGGAACAGCTGCAGATCAGCTAGTCACCAGGAGAAGGTGATAGATTTCCCAAATGGCAAAGCTGTCTTTTAATGGCATGTTGATATACAATGCAAACAGTGAAACTAGGTAATATCTTTTGTAATTACAACAGCTGTTCTCTGTTATATCAATCATGAATGTTATAGGTAGTTAACAAGAGAATGTCATAAATACTCTACCTTTTCTCATTATTGACAACTACTAAACAAGCCTACAGAATAAGGTAATTAATTAAAACTAAAAACTCTCATTTTTTGATATTTTTAATAATAAATAAAACTTATTTAATTACTAGATTTCTCAAAATGATGTGTATGCAAATCTGTATAAGTACAGTGTAACTAACTGATCACCTTTAAATGAAATAAAAGTCTAAAACAGTTGCTAGAGAGAGAGAGAGAAAAAGATAGAGAGAGAGAGAGAGAGAGAGAGAGAGAGAGAGAGAGAGAGAGAGAGAGAGAGAGAGAGAGAGAGAGAGAGAGAGAGAGAGAGAGAGAGAGAGAGAGAGAGAGAGAGAGAGAGAGAGAGAGAGAGAGAGAGAGAGAGAGAGAGAGAGAGAGAGGCATAAAGAGAGAGCAAAAGAGAGAGAGAGAGATAGTGAGATAATGAGCTTATAACACCTTTTTATGACATCTGTGTGAAATCTCTTTCTACCCCTCTTACATTTTGCATTTCCACCAATTTTATCAGCGAGTCTTCACTTGTTGATGGACACTCGGTAAATGATGATTGACTTTGTTGTTGGTATTTCGAGTGCTCTTGTTAATCTAATGGAACGAGCTAATAATCTTTCAAAAGAAATGAAAATCAAACTTATGAAGGTTTTTAAGTGTAAATTCTGATAATAATCTGCTCTGTTTACTATATTATAATAATTATCATTTGTTATTTTGATATTTTTTTTATTTATTACATATCTTTTATTGCTTCATCAATAGTTAAGAGAAATATAATGAGATAATGAGCTTATAACACCTTATGACATTTTATTAAGTTACCTTTCCTCAAATTAAATGAACGTTAAAAGATTATGTTAACTAAGAATATTACTCAAGCAGAGAAATTTAGTTATGTTAATATTTCTACATGTTTTTCTATCTGCATAAAAAATAAAGCAAAAAATATCAACCATTACTGAATACCTATAATGCAATCAAAAGTTGTAGACAATGTAACTGCTCCCCTAGCTCCTGCCCTACTATATACATTCATTGATAGTTAAAGCTGCCCAACTCAATAAGACAACAGCTGCCCTTTCATTGCATGTTGATATCATGTGAGGCAAAAAGGTAAAATTAAGCAATATCATTTACTTAACTAGATATACAAGGTAACAGCTAGTCAATTCTCTAATGTTGACAATTGCAAACAGCTGACAAACAGCTAGAGAATATCCACCAATATACTGTTGGAGATTACAGGTGGCCATCAGAAGGTGATAGATTTCAATCTTTAATTAAACAGGGAATAGGTGCAAATCAGCCTGTCAACAAGAGAAGGTGATAGATTTCCTAAGTTGCAGACAAACCTGTTCTCTAATGGACATGTTCATATATGCAGTGCAGACAGTGAAACTAGATACTGGAACACCTGTTCTCCCTTACATCAATCATGAATGTTATAGGTAGTTTACAGGAGAATGTCATAAATACTATCCCTTGTCCATTATTGAAAATTGTAAAATAAATTTACAGAAGGTAAAATATTAAATCTGAAAAAGGATCATTATTTTAATAATTAAAAAAATAAAATTAACCTTACTTAATTACTAGATTTCTTAAATTGATGTGTTTGCAAGTCTGTGTGATAAATACATTAAATGAAATAAATGTCTAAAACAATTGCAAGAGATAGAAAGAAAGAGAGAGAGAGAGAGAGAGAGAGAGAGAGAGAGAGAGAGAGAGAGAGAGGGAGGGAGGGAGGGAGGGAGGGAGGGAGGGAGGGAGGGAGGGAGGGAGGGAGGAAGAGAGAGAGGGAGACAGAGAGACGGAGACAGAGACGGAGACAGAGAGTGAAAGAGAGAGTGTTTATAACCATTATACAACATTTAAGACTCTAATGTTAAAATGACCAAAACAGATCATTTCAAAATATAACAGTTATAGAATCTAGTTATGTCATAATTTCTGCATTTTTAGATATCATGTATACCAATATACTTAGAATAAAACAGGAGAAGGCAATAGACAGGGCAACAGCTACTGTCATCCTATACAATATTGATAGTTACAGTGGCTTAATAACTCAATAAAACAACAGCTTATTTTTTTTTCTTTCATTGGATTTCATATCTGCTGTGCAAAAAGATAAAATTTAGCAAAATACACTACTTACTAGAAATACACGGCAACACCTAGTCAATTCTCAAGTGATGATAATTGCACAGAGCTTCCAATATACTTTTGATAATAACAGCTAGCCATCAGAAAGTGATAGATTTTACTCATAATTAACGAAGCAACAACCGCAAATGTGTTTGTCAGTGAGAAAAGGTGATAGATTTCAAATAGCAAAGCTGCCCTTTAATGGCATGTTTTTATATGTAGTACAAACAGTGAACCTAGGTAATATCTTTCATAACTGCAACAGCTGTTCTCCCTTAAATCAATCATGTATGTTACAGGTTGTTAACAGGAGAATGTCTTAAATGCTGTTCCTTCTCCCATTATTGACAACTATAAAACAAAGTTACAGGTAATTATAAGCAAAGCATTAGACTATCAAAATTTACATTTAAGAAACTTTTATAATTTTGATTTTTTAAAATTTCTTCTGAAAGGTTATTAGCTCATTATATTAAATTAAGCAATCTAGATTACTTAACTAGAGATACATAGTGATAATAATTACACACAGCTTTCAATATACTTTTGATAATTATAGCTGACTATCAGAAAGTGATATATTTAATCATAATTAACGAAGTATAAAACTCATTTAACAGTTATTAAGATAATTAAGATATTTATTTTTTGTCACAAGTTTAAGATTATTAAAGGTTATTATGTTAACTTAATCAAAAATCTTTTTTAACAAGTACATAATATAAAATAATGGCCTATACAATTACGGAAACAAAAAATATGCATAGCAGCAAATATTTAGTCTCTATTTGTACTTTTAATCTTTCCCTTTTTCAAGTTTGGCAACATAGCTCATCATTTCCATTGTGGATCAACAACTTGGAAAGTGCAGTTAGCTGTCATACTTTCAATGTAAGGTCTATTAGTGACCTGAACAATATAAGGACCAGAGCTCAACTTTGTAGATGTAAGGCTTTTGTCCAGGTTTGTAAGAAAAGTCAACCTGAATTCTTCACCAGAAACTAAAACCTTGAAAGTACCAGATGCTATACCCTTGCCAGAAACCTGTATAAAAATTTATTTAGTAAAATTACTGAATATATACATTTAGTGATGTCATTATATATGATGACATCACCTAAACTCTAAACCAAACCTAACATTAATAACTCTATGACACATGGTGATTGTTACATCATCAATTGAGTTACACCAAGAAGCACCCTTGAATACTATCATATATATCATGTATGAAGCTGATTGTAGTCTCACATATAGCAAGGTCCACTTGTTCTAACCAAGTCACCTACCAACTTTCAGTAGTTTTTCAAATGACTGCTATACATATAATCTACCAGATCCTCAGGATCTGGTAGACTATATATATGTATAGCAGTCATTTGAAGAACTACTAAAAGTTTGTAGGTCATTTCATTAGGAACTCTGAAGTTAGTTATTATAAAAGTCAGTTTTTACCATGATGGCAACATTGCTAAGTATCTTTGTAGTCTATGAAATTGCACAATTTAAGAAATCATCCTATATTACTTTATTTGTTAATCAATTTAATGAAGTTATTTTAATTCTATAAAATAGTATATTACATAAAATATTCATTTGATCCATTTTGTCTTTGAAATTAGAAGTGTGGATATACATGGACATATGTATACCTGGAATATGCACATTCTTTTGTAGGCTACAAGTACATACTATGAGGTTTATTCAATATACAAGCCATTGAAGTCAATGTATGTATGTATTTATTCCAGGAATATTAATATGTCGATGCTTTGTATATGTACAAACTGACTACATGCTTTGTATATGTACAAACCGACTACATGCTTTGTATATGTACAAACCGACCACATGCTTTGTATATGTACAAACCGACTACATGCTTTGTATGTACAAACCGACTACATGCTTTGTATATGTACAAACTGACTACATGCTTTGTATATGTACAAACTGACTGCAATGTAGTTTAATATTCGTAGGCTTGTAGTTCAGTAGAAAAGATGTTGATAATTATGTTTATATAAATGCCATTAACTCATCATAAATTAAAACAGTGCTCACTAGTTATTCTTAATACATGATAAATCCTGACTGGAGCCTAAAACCTTAAACCAAACAGTGATGTAAGCTTTGGATAAATGTTCTAGATGCTAGCTGAGACATCCCTATATTTAATAATTTTTTAAAGAAATTGTAATTCACTTGTTACATAATTAACAAGACATGTTATTATGGTGACTGATAGATAGATAAAGCAATGACAAGACTATGAAGAGAAGCAGATGAATAAGAATAGAGATAAAAACTTCTGCTACGTGTAAGTCTTTACTTTAGACTTTGATTTCTATGAGACTGTTTATCTCATACAACTGCTGCTACGAATTTGGGCTTGTTTGAGAAGCTAGCTGAGACCTCCTTATATTTAATGATTTTTAAAGAAATTGTAATTTACTACAGTCCCTATTTTTATTAAATTCTGTTATTGGCTTGTCTGTGTATTAATTACTCTTTCTATCTGCATGGGTCATATTATATTGACAATATCTGCTATATTTTGGGCTACCACCACAACATCATCATTGACCATATGGAAAGTACTTAAATACAAACGAGTACATTTACCAATTCTGTTAAAACAATGCATTAAATTTATATAATTGTTATCTGAAAAATTATCCCTTATAAAGGGGAAATGGGCCACACCTGGAAGTACTGAAATACCAGGGCAACCCGTGGAGTGAGGAAAGCAAGCTTCACATACCACTCCTAATGAAAAAAATGGATTAACAGCTTGAGAATATATTATCCTCATTCGAGCTATTAAACTCGAAAGAACAGTTTTTTCACTTAATCTCAGCCGATAGGTCAAGAAGCGATCCTAAAACAAAATTTACAGCTTATCTTATAGTTATACAATAGAGTTTGCTCTTAGGGGACAAGTATTAGTGATTCCAATGAATAGCTTTGTAAATTGTCACACGTCTAGCCTTGTGTTGATTAGGAATACACACTTATTTGTAAAATATTAAAGTAATACTATATCCTTATATATTGTGTATACCATAGAAAAGGGCATGGGAAAAATTAGGGGAGTGTGTGTTGCGGGGGAGTTTGCATAGCAATGATAAATACAATCTTTCTTTATTTGTAATATGTAATATTGTAGTGTCCTGTAAATAACTACACTATGTTTTATTTAGTGATGGCTATTGTACAATTGTTATATTATCTTTACATCTCTTCCTCTATGTCATGATTTAGTTAACCATTCAATAAATCATTACTTTGTTAGACTAAAAGATTCACATAATATTACTCATTTGTACCAGTTTCTACTATCATCTAGAAATAATTACAATGAACTTATTATCTATTACAAGGCAAACTTTGCAGATGTCATTATTTTTTTCTGAACTTGAAAAAAAACAGAAGACTAAATGCTTTTGGTTTAGTATTTGGAGGTAAATTAATGAAGGAAGATAAAACAACTGATATGGCTATCAAGTCTTTAAAATGTTAGGTTGATATAATTAATTCTAATTTATTGTAACACTATAACTGATCTATCTTCACCAATATTTGGAAAAGTAGAGGATGTTTTGATGTTAGATCTTCCTAGCTCTTACATTTGTTGAAGTAAATGAGCTGACAAAATATAGCAATTAGTAATCAAAACATCATATGCTGTGAATTCCTTTCAATATTGTAGAAATGTTTTTTCCATAAATGATATACTCATTGACACTTGGTAGTTATGTAGTTAATTGTAAGAGCTAGGAAGATATTGTCTATTGTCTCATTAGTTAGACACAAGAAATTTCATAGATTATGGGCCTAAGTACAAAGGATGTCACTATGGAATTTATAACAGGACATTCCTATATATTACTTACTTGCTTTTTCTAAAGAGTCATTTGTTGAAGTAAATGAGCTGACAAAATATAGCAATTAGTAATCAAACATCATATGTTGTGAATTCCTTTCAATATTGTAGAAATGTATGAAGGCTACATGACTATGAGTTAGTTAAGGCAACCAATCTATTTTAGCAGTGGCATACATAATATATATATATATATATATACTGATAAATATACTAACTTTTGCATTAATGACTATAAGGATATATTAATTCTTGATCTGTTAGGCACTTAACTTATTATTTTCTTCATTGAATAGCTACAGGTTTTATTGTGAACAGTTAAAGTAAGTAAGAGTAATTCATAGATATATGAAAAGTAGTATTTACATTCAGAAGGCCAGACGTGAGCCACAACTGTCACAAGAGGAGTTATGAAATAATGATTATGCTACAGGCATAGTTATCTAAATTTTAAAACATGAAATTATATAGCATATAACTATAGTAAAAATAGCATGAGTAGGGTATATTTATAAAGTTTCTTTAGTTGCTTTGCTAAGTGTGTAATTGTAAGGAGAAACAGTGATATCACATAAGCAGCAGAAATTTGTATGTTATAAGGAGTTATGAAATAATGATTATGCTACAAGCATAGTTATCTATAGTCTATACACAGTGCATGGAATTATGAAAAATAGACATGAAAGTGTTTTCTTAACTATTTACCTCATTATAGGACATAAACATGAATTTGGAAATTGATTAAATACGTTGTTCCTGTTTTTTTTTAAAATGATCTGATTTATCTTTTCTTCTAATGATCAAGAAACAGGTATCTTTACTGTACATTACAAGTTGAATTTATTATTTCCAACTTAGTTATGTATATACATAACTCATTCTTTCTGATACATGAATAATATACTATTGTTAGTTATGATAACATTATTGCAAACCCAGTTTATAGTATATCTTGAATACACTCATTAAACCTGTAATAATAAATTGCATGCTGATATCTGGCATGTAAATAGGTGAATTTAAGCAATATAGATTACTTAACTAAAGATGCAAGGCAACAGATAGCCAATTCCCTAGTGTTGACAATTGCACATAGCTTTCAATATACTGTTGATAATTACAACTGACCATCAGAACATGATAGATTTCAATCTTAAAGAGGCAACAGCTGCAAGTCTGCTTGTCAATGGAGAAGGTTATATATTTCCTAAGTAGCAACAGCTTCCCTCTAATGGCATGTTGATACATGTAGCACATGTAGCATGTATATTGTTGAGAATAACAATTGGTCAAAAAGGAATATGTGGTTCATTTCTAACTAGGTACAACAGTGGGTTTTCTTTCATTGTATAATGATACCTGAAATACAAACAGGTAAAATTAGTCAATATAGATAACTTATCTAGACAACAGTGACCTGGCCCATAGTGTTGACAATTACAAACTGCTACTCAATTTCCCTTTTATATATTTGATTGATAATTATAGCTAACCAACTTGATAAATTTTGATCTTAAATTTATAAAAGCCAACAGCTGCCCTCCTTTATATTATATAACAATTACAAAAGCCAACAGGAGAAAGTGATAGATTTCCTAATTAGAAAAAGTAATATCTGCCCTCTAATATTATTGAATACATGTTAATACCTGGAATTGATTGATCTGTTTGATTGATCTCCTGGCTTCACTATTTCCTCAACGTAATTAGATAATTAATGTGGATGTGGTCAGTTAACATCTTAAATGAATAATATTATTCATTTTAGAAAACTTTTTTAAAACTTTATAATGAACATTACAATGAAAAAAGAAGCACTCATGTAAAATGTCAATCTATCCAAAAAATGTTAGAGATGGCTTGTCAATGACAATTTTACCAAATTCAAAATAAATATGAAATTTGAAATCATAAATTATTAACATCATTCAAGTTTCATAAAAATATACAAAACATTATAATTTTTACAAAGAAGCACAAATAGAAAACCACAGTGGCTTATGTAAACAATATCATTATCACACCAATGAAACAAAATTATGTTAAGATAAAATAATGTTGAAATGTTTTGTCAAAAAAATCATTTTAATTTTTAAGTTTCAAAAAGAATCTTGAGTTAAGAAAGTATCGTTCAATTATTGTTGATAGAGCAAAAGAAATGCATAATGTTTTCAGCTACAGAAGGTTCAAACACTGGTGGTAATTCTACTGCAATCTTAATTGTGGCCCAGGTAACATCAGTTGTTTTCTTGTCAAACCAAATTTGAATGACATCAGAGAGTCTGTCAGTATTGCGACTCCTTTCATCACGTATATTTTCTAGATCTCCATGACTTATTCTGAGTGACTGACCTATTTGTCTCCATTTATATCTAACAGGATGTAGCAAACGAAGGAGATCCAGCTTGTTCTCTGCAATATAAACATGAATTGGAGTTGGTTATTAGCAAATGAGAAGTTTAACAATTATAAGTACAATAACAGTAAATGGGACTATAGTATCTAGAATACCTACCAGAATTGATTGGAATATGGGCCAAGTTCTCAAAGTCAATGTCTGAAAAAGTGCCTTGAATATCTGTAATAAGAATAATGAGTGAATAAGAAAGCATAAATTACTTAATATTGTTTTCTTACATAAATAACATTTTTAAAATCAAGTAATCAATTTGTTCACTGACCTGATACTGATTGTTCCTTCAAGTTAGTAGCAACATAATTGCCTTTGTTAAAGTCTTCCTTTTCAATGGAGACCGTTTCTTCATCTTTTAGCTGGTTATGAGGGTGGCCTCTAGTTTCAAATGATGATGAAGCAACAATAGACTTCTTTAAAACTAAGATATGAAAAGGGTTTAGTAATGGTTATTCTAATGGATTATTGGCCAATAATTTTACCCCTTTATTATACTTTCAATTTTAGAAGTTAAAGATATGTATACTAATACAGAACATACAGTAGACAAAAAATTATAGTAATTAATAAAGTAATGATATTATCTAAAGCTATTGCTATCCTTTTACATTGCTTTATCCTTTGAAAAATGAGAACAAGTTCTTAAAGGTGGAGGTATTACAACATGGGGTGGTTCTTGGTGTAACTTGACTATGATGACATCATAATGAAATGACACATAGTGATGTCATCATATTGATGACATAACCTAAACTGTAAACCAAACCTAACATTATTAACTCTATGACACAGAGTGATGTCATCATAAGACATGCTGTTACATCATCAGTCAAGGTACACAAGAAGCACCTACAACATGTCAGATCCTTAGGCTCCATACATGCTAAATGCATAGTGACAGACTTGCAAGTGATTCTATTGTTATGATACTAATGTAGAGAGACAATTCACAGAAAGTCATGATTTCCTAGTGCTTATCAGTCAGGAGACATCAGATCAATTGCCTCGTTTGCCATACCACTTAATTTAATCAATATTGATATTATTAATATATTTTAGACAAACATGGGATATGGAGCAATCTTTGATTTTCTATTATACAGTTCTTATGCACTAACATGAACATGTTATTTATATGTACAGTATGCTATATACTAAACATTAACCAAGGGGAATTGATGTTATTACTACATTGGGTTCTCCCAAATCCATACACAAAGCAATATAAGAAGGAAATGACTTCATTATACCTT
Organism: Xestospongia muta; assembly: GCA_963693285.1. Classification (NCBI taxonomy): domain Eukaryota; kingdom Metazoa; phylum Porifera; class Demospongiae; order Haplosclerida; family Petrosiidae; genus Xestospongia; species Xestospongia muta. Next base: position 20,086,536 of record OY848918.1, on the reverse strand, counting down.
CAATATTGGAAGGTAAAGGTGGTGGTACTGATGGTAAACATTCTACATCTACACTAGTGCCTTGATTGTCTAGAGTGAATACAAACAGTCAATTAAAGCATATTTCCTTTTTAGTTTATACTAAAAATAAATTTTGTTAATATTAAGTGAAAATTAATTTACCTGACTTAGGTTCTTCTTTCAAAGTAGTAGTACCATTGTTGCCTTTGTTAATGTCTTCCTTTTCTAAATATGCACAAGAAATGAAGTCACCTTGTACAGTGAATTATAATGACTCACCAAATCCTTCCATCCATGGTTGAAACATTTTGTTTAATTCTACTGGTGGCAAGTCTTGTATAGTACAAGACACTTTAATTTCCTTTCTTTTGTTAACAGTAACAAGTGCTACATGAGCAGGAAGCATATCTTGCTGAGCTTGATGTTTGAGGTCACAGAGAGTGCCAGGATCACACTTCAGAGCAGAAGGATGATAAGCTAGAGGTTCAGCACAGGAGTCAATGGCAGCAGTAACTAGAGAATGTAGAGTGGAGCATTCAGCTGGATCACCAGTCCAATAGATTTCCATCCATAGCATCGTGTCAACTAAAAGTAATGATCCACGAGGTTTGGAAGACTGCAATTTAACAGCAAATCTGAGTTGACAAGGAAATTGTGCATTAAGACACTCGAGAGTGAAGAATGGAGGTTCTTTACGATTTAACAATGCCACTACTGCAGCTGGAAATAAACCCTAAGGAAACAAGAATTATGACAGATTGAATGTTTCAGACTGTTCTTACCTGAGGTACAACTCCATGTTCAAAAGATAAAACCAATGGATCACATGTTTTGGCAAATATTTTCTTTTCATTAGTGGTTAGATGTTTAGGAGATAAAGCAGTTGGAATAAAGTAATATGTGGACTCATCACGATGTACTTCAGCTACAATATAGAGGTCACACAGCAAGCGTAATAGGTCAGCTTTTTCGAAAAGACCTGGTGCAAATTGAATAGATACGAGATCTAGAAGATCAATTGTAAACAAGCCTTCTTCTTGAAGTCGGCGGTGAGCATTTGGTGGCAAAATCTTTCCTTTCTGTAGTAGTTTTTGTGGGAAATCAACGAATGATATACGAATTATATTGGAAAGTGCATCCAAAAAATATTGTGGATTTGTAAAAACAAGGTGAGAGCATGTGTTAAAGTGTAGAAAAACAGAGAGAGATTTGAAAAATGCAATAGCTCCTTGTATTTGAGTCTTAGTCATTTCTAGTGTCTCACCAATGTCTTGACATCGAGTTTGAGATACAATACCATGATCATTTTTCTCACCTTCTTCTTTAATGTTAGACTCAAAAACATACCAACGAATAGGGACTTTCTTCTTAATAACTGCTTTCTTACGGCCAAGAACGTATGTTCTAACAAGAGATGAGAGATTTTGACGATTTTTTAGGCACATATTATCAACAGGGAAGATAAGCTCTTGTTCTGATTCATTATAGAATATCAATTGATCTTTGTATTGTTGCAAAGCTGCTATAAGTTGTGTATTCTTTTGTTTCAGTGACTCCTGAAACAGCCACCACCATCCTCCCATTTTGTCTTCATAGGTACCAATGATGAGAAATGCAGGCAATGACTCACTGTCTGCACCATCAACTGCTGCTAGTTTAGCTGATGAGATAGAACGCACATATGTTGTAATCAGCTGAAGATTGGTCATCCTAAGCTCTTTAGGTTGGGTTAATGGCTTACCATCAATAGAATACTGAAAGATTGGCTTACTTGACAGTCGATCTGTCAATTTGTGTACAATCACAATGACTGTATTGCCACGTACAAATGCTCTAGATACATCGGCAAATTGTGGCTGCCCACCACTATCAAGTACATATATCCAGGTAGATTTGGACAGCTGTCGTGATGCTGCATTTCTCATTGCAGTGAGAATATCTTTAGAGAGTTGTAGAATATTTTCCTTCTTAGATACCTTAGGAATATCAACATCACTTTCAACAGATTGAGAATCTTGTAATGGTTGATTGGACTGATTTTCAACTTTCACCATTCTTTTTCTTTTCTGTTCTAAATGATCCAATTTCTTAGGCTGTGTGTCTTTACTGGACATTTTTATATCTGTCTTTGAACTTTGTTCTAGATTTGCTTCCGAATGAAATATAACATCTGTGTTACTATATTCACTACTTGTGTCTAAAGAGAGTGATGGCAAATCTTGAGCTATGGAGTGATTGGTGGGTTGCGGTGTATCTTTCATTTCCAAACTCATGATGTTTAATGGTGCTGTTTTAGATGTACTTGAAGATTGGTTTTCTAGTATAGGCCTTAAACCCTTTGCTTGAATGTCTTCAGCTAGCATTTGCATAAGCTTTTCTGTTGTGATAATTTCCCAACTCTTTGCACCCTCAAGAGTGGCTACTCTTTCAACAGCTCTAATAGGTCGATCAGCAACAGCTGTGCTATGATGATGATGTGGTGGCTCCCAGTTAAAGAGTAGGTGTTTAAAAGAGGTTTTACCAACAGCAGGAGGACCAGCTAATAATAATTTTATAATCTTTAAGATGATATAGCCTTCTTCAAGAGCTTGCAATAAAATGTCCTTGTCTAAAGGAACAATAAGGAATTTCAAATTTACTTTCAAGATTGTTAGACTTACTGTTATGATCAATTTCATCTGCAAGCTTTTTATAAACATCCTTAGCCTTTTTATCTGCTATTGTCAAAGCTGTCTCTCCATTCTAGTAATAAAACATACGTGGTAAATATATTTTGTAAGTTTCATTCACTAATACCAGCTTATATAAATTCACTGTTCACACATGATAAGTTGTTTGTTATAATTAAATTATTTTATAATATTAATAGGTGTATGCACTGTCCTTATTCTGATTTGGAATGTTACTGTTATTGTGATCCAAAGTATTTGTTCATTAACTAACTTTATTAGCTAATTGCCTATCAGCTCCTTTCTCTAATAGAGTCATTGCTATTGACTGGTGTCCTCCCAGACATGCTAACATCAATGGAGTATTGCCATCCTAGATAAAGAAAAGAAATTTGCATTTTCTGATGATTATATTTTCTTCAGTTATAATTGAACTTTTCTTGATTCACACTTTTGGGACCATTATCCTAAATATGCAAACAGTCTTGAGTTACATATAATTTGACTATTTATCACTAACCTAAATTTTACAAGTATGTAAATATGTACAAGTAAGTATGTATATGTACAAGTATGACACCTTGTAAAGAGGAGGTGCTACATCATAATTTGTTTACATCACAACATTATAAATAAATTTATATAGTACTAACTTTATCAATAGAATTTAGATTAGCTCCACAGTTAATCAAAAGTGTAGCAACTTCACTCTTTCCAGTACGTGCAGCATCATTCAAAGGAGTCTTCAAATCCTAAAAGATATAGACAACAATACAAAGTAATACATGTACATAGACTGTACTGATAGACTATGAGAAAATCTTGGCTGTTATTGTATATCACAGAAAAAATGTTTTATACAACTACTTTGTCTGCATAATATATTGTCATACATTATAACTGTATAATAAAGTTATGACTACTTATGTTGACATAACATGGCAGAAGAGAAAAAACATACATGTATAGTAGAAACGTAAATTGAGACAAAATCAATTATAATCTCCAGTTGCTAGCTTTTTTTCACAATCAACTCAATAATATCATCTCTACATTATGAGGGTGTCTGCACATGTTTTATGATATAAGAGAAACTTAATGACATTTTGCACAATACTTTATACATTATAATTCTGTAATACAGTTTTATATTTGTTATTGTTATGTTAGTAATATTCAAGAATATGCAGTTGTCATAACAACAAGGAATCACTGAGTGACACAGGAAAGCCAAATAACAAACAATAATATAATATCCAGACAAGGTATATTAACTAAATAATTTTGTAAGTGATGTTCTGTTTTATTTGATGTCATTAATTGTTATTAAGGTATGGAATTTGAAGTATAATGAAGGTTTGTCATTGAAAATGTATGGAGTTTATAGTTGTTAATTTCTAGTAACACTAGATAGCCACATTTTATATATAAAATGCGCATTTGCAAACTGAATTGATTCGTTCAGTTTGTATACGGATAGCACGTAAAACCGAGGAGTTATTTACATGTCTGTGTAGCTCAACTCAACCAGGTCAGAGTATAATTCGTGACACAGCCTATAATGTAAATGCTTTTGTTTGTAAATATTAAAGCCTATGCACATTAACCTTCAAATGTTTATAATAAATGAAGGTACTACTTGTTTATCTATTACAAAACCTATAAAAATTATTTGAATATTGACCTGACTTAATGATTGTCGCCAAAGTTTGAGGAATAAAGATACATTTCTTGGAGATACACCTCACCTATGATAGCTACAGCTATATGAGATATTTTAAGTTGTAACACAAAGCATTCTATCGAAGGAAACAATTTTGTATTGTACAAGACTTTGTTTTTGTGATGAACTTTCAAAGTCAATTAGTCTTTTCAAGTTTTAACAGCAAATAGGGATATCCAGAATATAAAAAGCATTCTTGATCCTACAAGAAATTGCATGTGAAAACTATAAAAACAAGAGAATTCACTAATACTTTGAAAGAGCATATTTACTTCGATTTCATTGTTAGGTTAATTTAAAGTAGGCAGTGCCTTCTAAGGAAATAAATTGGTACTGTACTTTTGCGGCACTGTCTCATTTTATGTTAATTATAGCTACTACAATAATCACTTTTGTTTTTGTAGTTATTTTAGAAGTGTCCATATAATAACTTATATGAGATGATTAAACCACAAACATCTACATAATTACATGTATTAATAACAACATAACATACAAAATACGGTCATATATAGTAATGACAATATATTTAATTAATGGAAATACTCACAATGTCAATGGGATCCAGTAATGCACCAGCTTTAATTAGTATATGAGCTATCTCAGAATGGCCATTGTAAGCAGCCCAGTGAAGAGGAGTACTCTTGTCCTACACAAAGGATATGTTGGTATTTATGATCAATTCAATTTATAATATAAAGCTGTATCTAATGATACAACACAAAGGATAGGTAAAATAATTCATTATATTATTACTAATGTGTATAGAGAGGTTAATACTCTAAAAACAATTGTAATGAGGTAATGATAGTGGTATATTAAAATTGAATGTAATTACTTAATGGTTTTTACATTTCTACAAGTAGTAATGATAATTATCATTGTAGAAAAGTAGTAGTAATTGTAATTGATTACTGTTGAAGTAAATTTAATGATAATGTTGAAATGATCCAATATTGTAATGGAAGTTGATTACATTGAGACTGTGATGGATACATCACTAGATTGTAGTATAGTAAATATTTGATACTAACCACATTAACAGAATCTAGATTAGCTCCACTGTTTATTAAAACTGTGGCAACTTCAGTGTTTCCATACATTGCAGCATAGTGCAAAGGAGTATTCTTGTCCTAAAAGATATAGACAACATTAATAACACAATACAAAGAAATACATGTACATAGACTGTACTGGTACACTATGTCACATTGTTGACTACTACTTTAAATTGTATCACAGTATGGTTATACACACTAATTACTGATTATGTGATATTGTGTTAGTACTACATTGAAAGTTTGTATCTATGTAATTATGACTACATTGTATCCTTTATACTATTGATATATATGATTTATAGAAATTAATCCTGGTATGTTTACCTCTGACAAACACAGCAAGTAATGAGTCCATTTACAATTATAAAGACAATATTAATTACATATGTGTCCATTTACTGCAATGTTAGTAACTTTTAAAGACTACTAAGAAAGCTAACACTTGATGAGGTGATATTGGTGGGTATTCAGTCAAGTTGGATTGAAAACATCATTTTTAAAACTTAACTCCGAAAACATGTAATTGTTCATTAATTGTCACATAGACACTGAGATCATGTTTGTAATTAGAACTGTATATAAAATCAAAATTTTACAACTTTTATAGCTTTAGACACCTCTCATATGTAAAATAGATCATGTAAGTGTATACTATATGTCAGTAAAATAGTGTTGTCAGTAAAATAGTGTTTATCAAGTAAAAGTATGTACTCTACAAGCCATAAATGTATTCTTGAGGTAATCAGGATATAAGCTGGGACTAATGTGATAAGTGTAGAAAATATGAACAAATAAGAGATACACTCATGATAGTTACGTAATATAAGGTATATATCTTATTATAGAGATCACATTCTATATAATGTCATTCTATATGTTTTGCTAGTAAACATAATACACACAATATACTGGTTTAAACTCTGTGTATAAGAAAGGTCAAACTAAATATCTTAAAAATAAAATGCTATATGTACAAGAAACCATTTCAAAAAAATAATTTTGCAAATTATTCAAAAGTAAGCTGATTTTGGTTAATTCCCAGTTAATATATAGGTGTGACATGTGGATAGCAAGTTATTCTGATGAGTGAAATACCAATGAATTTGTGCTCCAGATCCTGTCACTAAATTTGAAAGTGAATGAAACTATTATCATATTATATTAAGGACTCTTAGCTGTGTCTACTGATAAGATCTTTAGTTAGAATATCAAAACATTCATAGTCATTTAGCTGTCTAATAACACTCTGTCCCTTCACTTAGAGACAAAGGGTTTGGGGACTAGCACATGTTAGACTCGTACAGTCTATTGTGGTCTGGAAAAATGTAGCAGACCACAGAAATGTTATCTGTGCTTCTATTTGAAAGATCATTATCACTGATCAGTGCATATCACAATAGCATTTTTATTTTTTTAACTCTCTTAACAGATGTTTAGTTCTAAGTATGGTTTATCCATAAACATATTCCTTCTTTACAAATCACATATGCTTTTGTCTCCAGACTCATACTCTCTAAGCAAAGGTACAAGAACAGCATACTAGTCTAATATTTTATGAAATTTTTAGCTGTTCTCATGTCTCCCTATTACTTGTCTAGACAAAATAGAGTCTAAAATGTCTTTTATTAACAATAATACCTCTCTAGCTAAGAGACTTCTAACATTATTTACTGTACCAACATTTAGTTTAGTAGTCTGTGGATATGTTAGCATTATAAATTTTGCTTGTAATCATAAAATATAAAACATACTGGTTTAACCTCTCAATATAAAAGGTCACTCTTGTTATTAAAATTACAAACTTAATCTTATTCATTGTCATAATATTCTTAATCAAATTATTAGTAGGTTATGAATATTGTTATTATATAAAGTGTGAACCAGCAAATAGATTTATTTATGTGGCAATACACAGCTAAATTTAACACCTGTAATAGGTAATTGTGGAAGGAGATCATATAGATATAAAATAAACTTTGGCAAATTTAAATAACAATGAATTGTTCTGCCTATTGTCATGTCTTTAATTAAAATGCTGGAGGAAAATATTTTGGCAAATGAAGAACATTTTACTAAACTTATCATTTCCTATATGTTACCACAATCTCTCTAATGTTATAATTAATTGTGTGTAATAATTGTTTCTCAAATTTAAATGCTGGAATACAATAAACCTAAGGACTCTCTATAAAAATAGACCATAGTTAGGTATGTATGTATACAACTTGTTGATACAATCAGAATCAAGATTTCTGTTTGATACTTTAAAAACTATACTTATCAGAGTTTTATTAGCATTCTGGTAGATTGTAAACTTATGAGGACAGTGAGTGAGTAAATATGAGCATGGCATAAATCTTGTAATAATTTCAGAAAATCTATTTTGCGAATGCTATATTAAAAGTAAATTCATAAGAATATTGTCCTTCATAAGTTTGTGTTATATGATAGATATAGACTGGCACTGTTAGAATAATTCAGTAACATTGTTATTAGATCAACAAATGTACACATCATGTCAGTAATATTATCACTTTTTATTATTAGGAGATGACACAGAAAATGAAAGAAACTCTTACACTATTGATTAAAATCACACAGGGATTTGTGATATTAAATTTAGACCATCCCTAGTCTCGTCCTCAAACCTACTCACAAGGTAAAGTAGGGTTCACAAAAATCAACTCGTGTTATCAGAGCTATTTTAGCTTGTGAGTAGGTCTGGGGACGAGACTAGACCATCCCATGTATTATAGCTCAACCAATATCATACTATAATGATGATACAGTGTGTAGTGATATGATAATTATTGGAACTTAGACTTATTTATAAAAACACACTGTATATAAAAATAGACTTTACTGTTGAGATATAAAATAAATATTGAGAGCTAGTAACTTACCCAGTATGTGTGATAGTTTACATCAGCACCTTGTTCAATAGTAGATTTGACTACTTCAATGTTTCCATCAATAGCTGCCAAGTAAAGTTGTACATTCTATTATAAAGACAACATGTATCATGTAGTGTAGTATAGTGAGTATACAGATCAGCCCTTATAACTAAAAGACCATCTTTTAGAAAGATGTTCTGTCTATACAATAACACTGATATGTGAGTTAATTAGTATCACAGTGATATATAGGGATAATGACATAGTAATAGAAAGATTATAGACTTACTAGTGCTCCCTGAGACATTTTGAAAAGTGTATGTCACTGGTCACTGTTCCAATATCAGATGTCTATAGATAATACATAAAGTAGGTGACATAGTTAGATAGTAATAACTACTACATTGGAATGAGGAACTCTACTAACTGAATCAACTATAACCTGATTATAGTAAGATAGAATATACTGTCTGTCTACTAACTACTACTATATGTAATAGATATACACTCACACTATGTATGTACTGTACACTATATGATATCATTGGATACTAATAATATTCAACGGTTTAGTAGTAGAATACAATATAGTATGTGATCTACTAACATGTTCTTCTTGTGTTACTGAGTTTTTGGCGGTTGTTATGACAAGTCTGTGACACGCCCACTAATTTTAATTACTGGGCTAATATAAGTAGTCGGAAGTATCACACACACAATTACTTGCTACTAAAAATAGGAAATATATGATCACCTTCCTCGTCAACGGATGCTTGACTGTGAAACCAGAAAGGAAACAGAAGGGCTTTTGAAGATGAAAGTTAACAAGAAGTTGCTTCAACAACATCTAAGTGTTACAGCGGGAATGGTTGTTACACTGAAAGACATTAGCAACATACAGACTGGACTAGTAAGTAAAGAGGATGGAAATAATCTAGACGTCAGGTATATTAATATCATTATTCACATACTTGTACATGTATATCAATTAAATCTTGTTAGATTCATCAGTTGATGTATTTACTGATGCTAGCAACACTTTACAGGCTTATTGTTTCAAGAAAGCATTATGAAGGCCATCTTTGATTCATATCCTGGTGTAATTCTTGTTGTCACCACTTATAAACTGAACAATTTGAGAATGCCTCTGTACTTAATGATGTGTATTGATGGCAATAGCCAAGGTGAAATAGTGAAATAAGTAGCTAGGACTACAAAGAATTAGGACCTGTAGTGTTGATAAGTTTCACTTTCCCTTAATTATATTGTTTTACCTTTTGTATTTATCTTCTTAATGTTCTTCATTACATGTTATTAAAATGATATATGATCAATTTGGACCATCGTAAGGCCATTTAGAATGATTGATGACCAGGTATATATATACATATTATTACACACGCATACATAAAATCTAGACACAAAGATTGTCATTGATGTATATGAGCATGATTCTTAGTATTTATAATGTAACTTAGTATGGTAATCTTTAAAACATGAATGTACATGCAAAGGAGTTTACAAATATTACATTGGTACTGTGTACATGATCTTTCTTTCCTTGGGCCTTACATATTTTTACACTGTAGGCATTTCCATAAGGTGTATCTTTTGAAACAGGTTCTGGAAATCTGTTTTTGATCAATCTCATCAGAAGTACCATTGTTGGGGCAATGTGCCTTCTGTGAACTTGTTGTTGATGACTATCTAGTAGTCCGGCTACCAATGATAACTGGAAATCAAGCTATGGTAAAGGCTTTTTCAACGACCATATTGTACAAAATATTGGCATTGACAATGGATACATCAAGTAAGTTAAAAAATACTTTCTTCCACCACTTGTATGACCTGTGTGCATATATATAATATAGTACAAGTTGATCACACTTGTCAACTCCACCCATATGAGTGTTGTAGTCTTCAATTACTATGGGTTTCTGTACCACCTCTACTCCTCCATCTACTGCTCTGGTTCTCCTCCTCTTATGTATAATATTGTCATTATGGAAGGTTGATGACATGTGTACCAGTCGCTTGTCAGACCACCTCAAATACAAAATTCCATCTGTTGTGTAATCAGAATAGACTTCACCTACATTTTACATTTTAGGCTAATGTAAGTACAATTGATTGTTATTTTTACCTTTTGTTAATTTTGCAGATTGAAATTCTCTACTTAATTCCTCCGATCCTTTCTTACTGTTCCGTCAGCCTCAAATCCAACAAGCTTCAAGTCAGCAAAAAGCTTAGGTGAGGTGTAGTAATTATCAGTATACACATGATATCCACTCATTGGTAAAGGTGACACAAGATCCATCACCACTTTGTATGCTTGCCCTTGCTCAGGCACACCATCTTTCTCCTTTCCTGTATAACTTCTTAACAACCATTACAGTAAGTATAATATCTTACCAGTGTATAATTTAAAATTCCATACATAGCCACTTCCTGATTCTGCCAATACCCATGCTTTGATATACCACTTAGTGGGCTTTTTGTACATGTACTGGATCCATGAGAGTCTTCCTTTATAGCCAATGATACTCTCATCAACAGCAATTTCTCTATTTGGAACATAAATCAACTGAAATGACTCAATTAGCTGATCAAGAAGTGGCTGAATTATGTAAAGCTTATCATAATCTGGGCTGGTTTGGGAAGTCTGCTACTCTGATTTATTCAATTGAAGGTATATCATCAATATTTCAAACCTTCTGTCAGACATGATATAACTGAATGTATTGTTATGAAATGGCCATTTGCTGCTCCAATATGATTTACAAATAAATAAGTTATACAGCAAATTCACAAATTTTAGGGCTTCATTATAAAATTGCTATCATCTATAAGTGTAATAAATAAAACTTGCAATTCATATCAATGTATTTCCTATCATATCAAGAGTAAGCCCAGATGATGCAGTAAATGCATGAACTATAAAGTTACTGTTACTTTATTATTATTGGTATTGTCTTGTCTTACCTGTAGATAGGCTTGCTGTAGCAATAGTGCTAGTAGTGGGCATAGCTGTTGCTGGAGTTGTGGCAACCAATGGATGAACTACAATAATTATTATTATTTGTATGTGTGTAAAATCAACTTATCTGTTATATTACTTTGTTCTGAACAATATTATACAAAACTATTTGTATAAATGATTAGATTTATAAGTGAATGGATAGATTGACAGACAAAAGGACTTGATTGATAGATTAACAAGATGAATAAATAAATAAAATAAACAAAAAGCTAAAAATATGGTACAGTTGATAAGTAAGTCTTAAATTGATCAACATATTGTGAATAAATTGATAATAAAATAATCAAATAACTGAGTACATTAATAAGATATTGATAATAGAGGAACAAATCAATAGAGGAGATATGATAAATGAAAAAATAAAATAAAAGTACATCAATAGTTTATGATATAATATATGTTACAGTTACTTTTCTATCAAATGTAATTCTTAAAATGAGCTTGATATTTCTGCTTTCTTCTATTTTGCTATTAAATTAATGTAGATTGATATAATCATATGTTTCTACTTATTCAGTATTAACAAAGCTAATACAGTACTATGCTGTAATAATACTATCACAGTTCTAACTGAAATAATGTAAAATCTTTTCTTTAATCTATTCATCATCATCCAGCATTTTTTATATAGTAGATATTGTTATTTTTTATTTAATTAATAAATTAATTTCTTTATTATTTTGATTAACTGGCAAACTAAGGAATGATAATTATAAACATTTGTTATGAAAATATTTGTGACGAAACAAGTACACCTATGAAATTTAAGGCTTGCAAATTAACAAAATGGAAAAAAGGCATATTTCATTTACAACATGGCTTAAATTAAGCATACTTGTGTCAAGTCTAATCAAAGAAAATGTATTGTAAAAAAGTAAATTCACAATTTGTTGATAACTTATTTAACATTTTATTGAAGAGAATTGTTAACTTGTTCTATATTATTACTCACTCAAGTAATTTTATTTTAGCTCTTTAAATAGATATTTATAAATAAATAAAGATTGAATGCATTCAACATAAAGAGTAGACAATACAATATTGAGTAAAATAGCTCTAAATCTTTTTGACTTGCTAAGTGGTCAATCATCAGAATTGCATGCATTCTTTCTAGTTAATGATGATGTTTTAGTATGGAGTTAATGCTACTAACATGAATTGTTTCTCTTGAAAAGTTGACAACACCATACTATTTAGTGTAGTTGTGTGGATAAGTGTAGTTCCTTCAACTGACCACTATTCCTAATATCAAGGTGTCTATAGATAATACAGGAATTAGTTGACATAGTTAGATAGTAATAACTACTACATTGGAATGAGGAAACTCTACTAACTAAATCAACTGTAACCTAATTATAGTAAGATAGAGTATAGTGTCTGTCTACTAACTACTACTATATGTAATAGATATACACTCACGTACACTATGTATGTACTGTACACTATATGATCATATATAATCAACATCTGCTTAGTAAAGTCTACCACTTGATAACAATAAAAGTAATGCCTATAGTCATTATTGTGTCATAATATTTCATTCTTCATTAGATTCTTTAGCATTTGATATTATAAGAGAAAATGTTCTCATTCTTTTAAAATTATTTTGACATTATCATCTTTACACAACAATCACATATTAATCACATATTTATCATTACTTCTTGCTATAATTAGGTCAATAGTTGTATAGATCTCTATATATGAAGAGTCATCTCGTTAATTTATTATAATATGCTTATACACCTACAGTATACTATCAGTATCATTCATTAAAAAGGACATGTGTATCAATGTGACAGTAGTTCATTCAAATGTGATCTTAGATACTCAAAGTTCTAATAAGACATCAGTACCACATATAATGATGTACACTATTAAGTTAATAATAATGGTGTTTTAATAGCTGTAACAGATTTGTGCAATATATCTATCATTCTATTGTTATATTTAATAAATAATGGATACTTTATACTAAGAATTGAATTTTGTCATTTGACAGGTGATATTTAGATGTTTAAATAAGACAGTCAGTGGTAGGAGCAGGATGAAGAGGAAGTGATGTCCATGAAGCTATGATGGTGTTAGAATAATAGAATTGATCTATGACTAATGAGCAAATAAAGTGTCTGGTTGTGGTAATACTAAGTTAACGATTTAGTAAGTGATGTATTGTATCATATGTTGTTATTAAATGTTATTAATCCTTTATCTCCGTTATGATATAATTGCTCGTTAAGGGCGTGGTGTGAGATAAAATTTGATTAAATCAACCACTTAACTGTTCTTGCGTTTTCTATTTATAGTAGAAGTTGTTCTATTTATAGTAAGAGTCCAAAAAATAGCATGTATGGTCAGCGACGAACAGTTGTGGGCAGAGGGAATTGTGATGGAGTTGGTCAAGCCTTCCTACCATTTTTGTCGTACAAATGGTAATTTTTTTGCTCACCTGTTCTATAAAAATACTCTTCATTTGCCCTATATTTTCCTTGACCTTTTCAGACGCGAGTTTGGACTTGAATGAATTGCACGCATCAAAGTTACATTTGACCTCGTCATGTTTGACTTAACTTTAGTTGACTATGATATTTGAGTTGATTACAAGGTAGGTAGGTAGAATGTAATTGAAACAGCAGATAAGACCTTGTGTAAAGGTCTGTTTTGCTTAGATTGAGCGTGTTTGATCGTGTACATGTTTATTGTCCTGTGTATGCCTTATACCTGACCACATTAACAGTTATGATGATGTAGAAATAAATGATTGTAAGTGTGTGAATCTATTTGTTCAACTAACATATAGGATGAATGTTCTTATAGTTTTTGAACATATGATACTTCTTAAAACAAGGATGTATACAAAGATGAATATCACATAATGTTACATTTGATGTTGGTATGTTTTCTGTTACCAGGTTGTCTTTTGCTGCATACTTTACAGTCCCTTTTTAAGCTGAGGAGTAGGAAAAATTGACCACTTACTCAGGCTGGGATATGTTGTGGTACATTAGGTACTATAAGTGTATTATTGAGTACTTATTGATGAGAGCTTGAACTACCTGTAGAAAGAAATCAATATGTGAGAGATGATAGCCAGGTTAGACTCTGTGCACATGATGTACAACATTTATGAGAGTGATGTCTAACAAGTGGAAAAAGGTTCATTCTACCATTTCAAAAGTGAGGAAGTCCACAGTGTGTAACTTATTATCCACCTTGTTAACACCTTCCATGTAGGTATTGTAATGGTAAATGATTGCTGGCTTCTGGATGCTCTCCACTCCCTCTTGGGAAGTGTTGGTGTGTCTTTAAAACTTGACTATAGAGTCATTGTCAATAGTACAAAGGGCAACCATAACTCTTTTATGCATCCACTTAACTCCAAGTATGTATATATCATGGTATGTTGTGATTTCACCTTTTTTCTTGTTGAATAAATAGATATTTCTATTCTGCTTAGCTTGACTGTACCATAGATTCCAGAACCAGTCAACCAGTATCATATAGCCATCTACACAAGTATGGACTTGTCTAGTTATACCTCTTAATTTGAAGGTAGCTGTCAGGTAAAGAATAACATGAGTTGACAGTGTTAAATCTCCATCTCAGTACTCAGATTTTCCAGTGTAGATGTTCCAGTTCCACATGTAGCTAATTTTGGCATCAATAAGTACACAAGCCTTCATCCCTCTTTTGTGTGGCTTTTTGGGGAGGTACTAAGAAAAGATAGAAACATCACAGGAGTAACATACATCATATAAGGAATGATGTCACAATGTATAAGACCTGTCTAAAATAAATATATCACATGCATTCATAAAATAATTACATTTCTAAGAATTTAATTAAGTACAAGACATTTCACTAACTGACTTAATATAACAAAGTAAATATTAACATATTATGACTATTTTATAATCTGCAAACTATGTAGACTGGATGTTTGCTTGTAACTTGAAAAGTTTTGAACTCTTATTTAACACTGATGTAGCCAATTCTAAAAGAACAAGTAGTTAATAAAGTTTACAAACTTATGTATCACACATTAATATTTCTACATTATTTCGTCAGCTATGTCATGTCAATTTAAAATACCATCTCTTAAATATCTAGGAAAGTTGTGAAGGTGCTACATTGTGTTTGACATGATCCTTTAGATCATCAAAAATCCAATAATTTGTTAATTCTTGGTTTTCTTCATTGGATCTCAAAAAGCAGTCTACATCTTTTTTTGAGCTCACAAAGCATTTCACTCTGTCCCTCACCATCCCCTACTTGACTCCTTATCTTTGCTTGACCTTCCCTCTCTTTTCTTTTATTGGCTCCATACTTATCTACAAGGCTGCACACAACAAGTAGTCATAAATAATTCTCTCTCTTCTAAATCTGAAGTCACCTCTGGGGGTAGCCCTAAGCCCTGTATGGTCTCACCACATGACTTCTAGATCTCTACTGATTATGTAATAACACATTTTTCAGTTGTGTTAACATGGTTGGTCAAATGTACTTATTATGTGTTATAGAGTAATCCCTGATTAAAGAAAATTTAGTCAGAAAATATGTAATTTTTGTATTCTCTTGTTGTCTGTCAGTAGCTACATAATAGAGAATATAACGTGTTGTACATTTTAAGTAGTTATATAATACCTTCTCTTTCTTAAAAAGGAGATGTGAGGTTCTCCAGTGTTTTCATCTTGTCAATCAGTTATATGATTCTGTATTTGTTATGTGAAATGATAAAGAATGTACACGTGTACTTACTTTTTTTTGCTATCAAGTGGTTCTCAAGGTTTGACTTAATTGTGGAAGACAAGGTTTAGGAGATCTCACATCTCTCTAAACAAAAATATTTGGAGTACTTATTGTAGACAATTAAAGGAGGAAAGGAAATATCATTATTGTCTAGATAATGATTACTTTATATTTTAAATAATGAAGCATCTATGATTGTATATCACACAGTAAAGGTATAATGTCATAGCTTATGCCTTGAGTGGATTAAGGTAAGTCATGTCATACTATGGTCACATGTATATGTAACTGAAGAGAGGAGGAATAGTTTAGCAAGGTCATTCATATAAATAATGAATAAAAGAGGCTAGAAAATAGAGGTTTTGGGGCACAACACAGGTGACTTGAGATTTAGAAGAGAGAGAAGAATCATTAATGGCTACTTGTTGTGTACGGCCATGATTTTAATATTTGTGAACTTTATTGCTTACTTGTTCTTTTGGAATTGGCTACATCAAAGTGTTAAAAAGATCTATTTTCTAGCCTCTTTTATTCATCATTTATATGAATAACCTTGCTAAACTACCCCTCCTCTCTTCAGCTACCCTCACCCATTACATGAATAACATTTTTTTTATGTCAGGAAATTTCTTCAACTTCAATCTCCACTGTTCAATCCAACATCGATCTCTTTATATTATGGATTAACTCTCATCATGTCATCATTAACTCAAAAAAATACATGATAATTTTAGGCAAATATCTGTAGTTAATAATTTGTTTGATCTGTTATTAATACAGTACATTTTCATATGATTACTTTCAATATCATTTATACATAATATGTTACTAGTGAAGTCGAAATAAGTGTTTGATCATAATACTGAGTGTTTGCTTGTAATCCTTGATTATCAGTTTGTACAGATTGTATAGTCATGTATAAAGTGACACTGTTATTACTAGCAGTATACATTATGTTACTAGGTTACATTATTATCATTGTATTGACATTTATTGTAAGTACATTCTAATGTATAGAAAATAACAATGAACTACATTAGTATAGAACTATATACTGACCATGTAGTGACTTGTCATTTAGTTGTAGAATTTTCTCTTTATCGATATCATCACATTTTACCTCTTCAGCAAGTTTTTAACAGTTTTTATTAGTTATGTGGCATTAGCACCATATAATAATAATAATATTTCAACCAAATTTACTTTCCCTTTGCAGCAGGCATCATGTAAGGAGCTAAGTACATACTATGTGATAAAAGGAATTATATTAAGAGGAACATGAAAAAAACATTTTTTACTATAGCATTTTAACATAATCATTAATACAATTATGTAATAAAACATAATATAGGGAATATACTAATTGATATAATGCTAACATTTTTGATCTTCCAGTCATATTATTACAATTGTCTAACATATGATGATGTATACTATGTGTTATGATTGTAATAATCACTATATATGAATTCAACATTGATGATATCTGTTATATTTGTTATTAAAATTGTATATAATAAACATACAATAGGGGTTTAAATAGTGGGAAGAGTAGTCACACCTTATGTATAGAATTACATATTATAATTTATGACATAACTGCATACTTGGAATTAGGCTACTGTGTAGTAAATACAGGTATTAAGGCACAACAACTAATATACCATGGAACAACAATTATGTTTTATGGAATCATAATATGACCAAGATGTTTATAATGAGCAACATTAATTGTAACCAGGTCCCACATGAAATGTATATATATATATAATATTATATGTAACAATGTAAGCCTATATTGTCTAATAAATCTTAACATGACATATATTCAACAATACATGTAAGAATTTGTGAAATGTGGAACTATTTGTAATGTAACATGTTTGTGACTACTTTCTCTTGAGCCAGTCCCCACATCAAAGGACTTGTAATTGACTTAATGATACCGTAAGGTCAAGTATGTATCTTCTACAAATTTTTATATCAAAACAATCACTCCATTTAGAAACATTAATAACAACATTGAATGGATCCCAACTAATGAAATACAAAATAAACACGGAATTAACACAACTTTATCATTTTTTACATAAATGTATTAAAGGGACTAAATTGATAATAGAAAGTGATGAATGGAATAATATATTATTTATTGTATTCTGAGAGTGAGTCACAGGCTTTTGGTATTGGATTGATGTTGTCTTCAATCAATTTCTGACAGGCTACTCTTGAGAGAGAGAGAGAGAGAGAGAGAGAGAAAAGAGTGAAATGAAAAGTGCTTCTTCTTTAAATTCTCAGCTAGTACAACATGGTGGGGTGAAGTAGTTATATATAACTTTTATACCCAATGTGCATGTGCAAAGACCACGCATTTTATACATAAAATTAATAATGTCCATATATTCATTAGACACTTACTTAATTGGTTCAATTATATAATTAGTTTAATAATACTTGATAGCTAATAGAAAGGGTCGTTGGGGGAGAATTCGCATTATCACTGTGTGGGACTGGTGCATCTCTTAGGCAATAGGTGGAGCTGAGGCACTTGATCCGCTCAATCATACCACCTGAGAACACACCTTATTTCAAATAAACGAAGGTGTTGTTGTTAAGGATAATAAACCAATGTATAATGTAATAATAATCAGTAAAGTTATATATAATGATATGTACAAAAGATATGCAGAACTATATGTGACCGTAGATGCAAAAAGAGCACCAAAGTCCTGATTTCCACATTTTTAGTTGTTGTGTAGGCTGCAGTGTACGTTGTCTTGGCTACTGGCGTTTGTCCCATGTGATTTGGAGGTTGCGTTTTCAAGTTACGCTACATAAAAGTTGGTCACTAAGAGATAGCGTTTTTGTAGAAATATATAAACCTTTTCAAAATTTTCCGTATACTCGTTCGTTTATGTGAAATCACATAACTTTACTACAAAACCTCGTGTGATTGTTTTGACCAGAAGATCCTAGGAAGACCTTGTCTGTTTTGAAAGTTACCTACCTTAGAGCACTAAAGGTACTGTTAAAAACACAATAGTCATACAAAAAATGTGGAGTTGAATGATTTTGTTCATGGGAAGAGTAATTTGGTGGCGCCGTTTGCTAACTCTGTACAAAGGTATGCTTTATTTCAAAAGTATTCACTAAGCTATGTATGTTTAGATATAAGGGTGTAGCCTAGACAAGTGATTGATGATTTGGATTATGACTTAAAGTGGAGGTTAAACAAGTTGAAATCTTTGCTATTTGGTGGTTCTTGAAAGAACCGTTAAAAGTGAATAGACATAGAGGTAAGAAGTGCTGAATTAATTCTCTTCTACTAGTCAACATGAATGACGATTATGACCAGATCTACCACAGTTACCACACTGTCTTAAATCTCTTATTAGGTGAAGCATCTAATAGAGGAGGAGGGGGACTTTGAGATGGAGGTGGAGATGATGATATAGCACGAGAGGTTGTTGGAGCTGGCACTGAACTTGTTGATGCTTGAAGATTTGATGATATAGGACATGTCAAATCCATAGACCTTTCAGTACAAAAAGGACGTATTTTTCATAGAGATACAGTTGTCTTTCAGGAGATAACCCTCATGTCTGAACTAATGGTGGAAGGTCAGAGATACTAGGTTGCCACAAAGGATTTACACACATATCCAGTTTTGTCTCTTCACTGTCACTGTATAATTTGCAGAGATGACAACTGGATGATCTGCTAAAAATTTAAACTGATGGAACCTTTTGATGTGTGGTATTATTTTCTTGAAGTTAGGAGAGAGATATGTCTGTCAGTCGTAAGTTGGTATGAGAACTTGGCCCTCTTACGTACCAACTAATCTTGATTGGTTGATATAGCCAGACTTGTTCACTACATCCACAATATCACTGAGACATTCTACATGTGTTCTCCAATAACGCTGCTTTACTAAACCAAAACATGAGTCAGGAGTGAACTTAGTGTGTCCAATCACCATGAATGACATAGTAATGGAACAACTTAAGCCAACCATGATTCTCCATTGAAGGTACTATTAAAATGATAGCAATAGTTAACATTAATTATCATAATTATTTGAGACACACCTGCATAATGTGTTGTTATTTTGTCCAACACAGTTATCAGTATGTAATTGTTGAGTCATTTCTCCTAAACTGAGATTGGAGAAATAATCGTATAGCAAGCTTGCGACAGTATTAGACTCTTTTCCTGTGTCAACAGGTTTGTCTATGATATAGTTAACCTATGTTCAAGAGTAAGAATAATTTAGTAAGAAATTTTCAAGTCTCTGATAATACCTGCTTGGTAACCATTCAGAACAAATTCCGAAAATGCTACATTTTCTGGGTGTGAGAAAGTAGATAGGTCCTGGTTGGAGAGGATTGGAAGGATAATGAACCTGTTGAGCGAAGTCAAAACTTGTATGTACGGTGATGTCAAAAGAGCAGGGAGAAAAGGGAGATCCAATCAGAGGAGGACAGTAATTACTGTCTGGAGATGTAAATATCCTTTTCAGGTCTTCCCTGCTCTGAGTACATTG
Organism: Xestospongia muta; assembly: GCA_963693285.1. Classification (NCBI taxonomy): domain Eukaryota; kingdom Metazoa; phylum Porifera; class Demospongiae; order Haplosclerida; family Petrosiidae; genus Xestospongia; species Xestospongia muta. Next base: position 20,065,857 of record OY848918.1, on the reverse strand, counting down.
GAGTTTGTAGTGTGATCTCTCATTTTTTGCTCTTTCTAAATGAGCTAATGCTTGTTAGAGTGCCTATAAAAGATAAGTAAACCTATACAATAAAAAAATTTAAAAGTTTACTTGTTGTTTCACACTCTCAGATAGATTAGTTGTGCCACTGATAGTTCTGTTGTTTCTCTGGCACAACCAGCAAAGGTCAGATTTTGGTTTGGTGATGATAATGTGAGGGAGAAACTTTCTCCAAATTTACAGAAGCTGTGGTAACCCACAGTGCAAATATCAAAAGACCTACTGGCTTCAATGTACTCCATCCAGACTGATTGTTTGGTTGTTTGTGTTGGTAGTAGTTGAATATTTCTATTCTTTTAAATCCAGGTATTTGACATGGAAGGAGTATTCCATTAGCCTCTGCGTAGTTTTTAATGTAAGTCACAGTGTGGATGAGCTCATGGGTTGTAAAGCCATTGTGTGGTCTATGATTATAATTCCCATGTGTCCTTGAGGTAAGTCCATCATTTTCATAAGACACCCGGACATTATCTAATCTCCTCTTTCCTATTCCATGTAGAAAAAGGAAGGTGGTTCGGCATACTGGAATGCCATGATGGTAATAGGACATTCTTGTCTTCTTTTGAATAGAAGATTTCTGATGGCTACATTGAACTGTAGAAGAATGAGAGTTTGTACCCATTATTTGTCCTAAAAGGACGAGGTCCAGTGAAGTGTGATCCAAGTCTTGACATTGGCTACGGATGGTTTGTAAATGTTCTGCTGAAAAGGCTTTGTTACAGGGACCTCTGAAGTACAAGGTACATTCACATCCAGTTCCTAAAAAGTTCACTACCTTATCTTCTTCCTCTCTGTAGCTTCAACAATCACCTCTTCCTCGTTTTAAGTTAACAAGTTCTCTCCTTCATAAAAATGCTCTAATGGTATGAATAATACTTTAATTATGTGATAGTTCTGTTACCTTCATAGTCAGAGGTAGTGCTGTGATCATCACTAATTACGAGGTCTTCAGAGTCATTTTCAATGATGCCATCCCCTATAATAGCTCTAATCTGGGAATGGTTTTCACAATCATAATCATATTCATCCTCGTCACCTATAAAATTATTCATAGTTTTGTATTCATTTTTATCAATCTTACCGGGAGGTTCTGGGTCCTCCTCTTCCTGTGATTCATCAAAGAAGTCTTGGATGAAAGTTTCGAGTGTTGCCTGGTTGCTATCGAAAAGATGTGATGAACAAAGTTCTTTGAGAGCCTTTCTTGCTATTCATTTTCGAAAAGAATGCAGCTATATTGTTATAAATTGTAACCTTCATATGTTTATGATTTCTCCATAAACAATACAGACACAATGCATATCATCAACTAACCAGTTTGTGTTGGAGATAATTGGGCAAGGACATTAATATCCTACCATCGTGTGTAGTAACAGTTATAAGGAAAACCTCATCTGATAATTACACTGGATTTAAATACTCAGATTTATAATTAATTTTCATCAACATAATGATATTATTACTTCGATTACAATCATGCAAACCAACTAGTATGCTCAGCTGTTGCCTCTGTTTTATTTGGATGACTGTACGTACTGCATAAAAACGGTACAAGTGTATGTGGAAGGCTACAAGGTGTGGTGTTTTTGTCTTCTGAAAGTATACCTCATCTCCTTAGCTAGTAAACTTGGAAGTCTTAAAGCATTTCTCAGTGAAATGACAGCTGCACATAATTGAATAGTCACTTGGACTTGTCCAGCCTGCTCTAGTCCTCTTAACTTGCTTAATCCACTGTTCTTTTATTTCCTTTCTTATAACGAATTTGAATAAAGATACACCATCCTTATTTTTATTACTGCATCTAACCACAGTACATCTTTTCCTCATGTTAGCTATATCAAGCATCCAATGACTAAAACGCGTCATCATGGAGGCCACGCCCGTTACAGGAAGTAAATTGCAAGCCTTACAAATGCTTCAACTTTTTCAGGGAAAATAATTTTTCATGTTAGGTGCCCTTTAAATAAACCTTTTTTTAAAGAAAAAGTGAAAAAAATCTACAAGAGCAGTTATAGATAAATACAGTCACAATACAATAGACTTAGCAAATCATTATACAAACATATTCATATGGTATAACAATATTATAAGAATAGAAAAAAACAATACATATAATGTTAACTAATTATTCAAAAAATACTCTAAATAATCATACCAAAAATAATATTGTCAGAAGTAGTAACTACAAACTATTAAGAAAATTTTAGCTAAAACAATTAAAATACAAAGTAAAATTTGTTCTCAAAAAATCTAAACGGTTTCTGCTAAAACTAAAATTGTACATGTGTATAACACTATTTTACTTAATATTTTGACTGGACCTCTGGTTTGGCTAAAAACTTCCGAATCTTTAAAGCAGTGGAGGGATGTTTCACAATTGGGCCTTCTACTGCAGCAAGAACAACATCCCAGGTACTTCTTGATGAAAATCTATCCATCCAACTTCGTAAGACTGTAATAAGTTTTGTTGTGTTATCATCATGACTTCGATTTAAACCACATAGGACACGATCTTCTACTTCTAAAGCGATGCCTATCTTGTCCCACTCGTACTCAATATCTGTCAAAAGACTCACAAGCTCTACAAGCTTTGGTTTCTTCTTTAGAATGCAAGTGAGATCATCTACGTTAGAAATAAAAGATTTAATAATAAATATAACCTTTACATCATAGAGTCTAACAGAGATGTCATTGGCTCTTTTAAGTATTTTATTAATATATTCTTAAAATTTTAATTATATACAATTTATTTTTTTAATAGTAGTAATATGGCAGGTGTTATATTTGGTAGGGCTTCTTGGTACAATATACTAAAGTGATGACATAATTACAGACTGAGGCCGTGTTTCTAGCATCAGAGTAAAACTGAATATATAAAAAAATCAGTTTACATTACTTAGGTATACATGTAAGTCACTCTTGCAATGCTAATGTTCCTTTTACCAAATATTTGTGTACAAAAATATCAATACAAGTAAAGACTAACCTTGTACTTTCACGTCTTCTACTAACAGGTCTACTGCAATCCATGGTAGTTGTCGTGATCGATCAATACATGCTGTTTTTCGAGGATCTCTGCAACAAGTAAGTATTTTCTTGCCTTCGTCTGGGCGACAGAGATGTTTAGCAGAAGGAGCACACATTGAGCAATAAAAACGCTCTTGAGGTAACGAAAGAATTGGCTTATACTGAAATTTTTTAACCACATCTCCAATACCTTCGAGAATAGCATTTCGAATAAGTGAGCAATTTTTTGAAGGGCCACTGTAGTATACATCTAGAGAGTAGATAGCATCAACAAGTAAAACTCCTCCTCCTAAATCAAGACACAGTAACTGGATAGCATTACGATATTGTAGTAGTTCCTCTGAAGACTCATCAGATGTTGGAGGTCGATAAAGATCAAATTTTGGTGACTTTTGTCGCTTAACAAGATTGACAGCCAGAGCAGGAAAGATTCCTTGAGGTACAGGCTTCATATCCCATGTTAAAACAAGAGCATCTGTGACTTTTGTAAAGGAGCTTCCTATACTCTCCAAGTTAGAAGTAGTAGGTAAAACACAGGGTAAAAAGAACTTGCCTTTCTCTGGTAAAGGAGCTATAATGAAGATATCTTCCATTAACTTCAAGAAGTCATCAGCTGTAAACTCTGGTGAAAACCCATCAGGAAAACGATCAAGGAGGTCACGAGTAAAAATACCTTCTGTTTTTAGTTGTACATGAGCTTTTGGTGGAAGAATAATATTCAATTCATCTAAATAAGTGGTGGCATCAGTAAAGGAGATGCTGATAATTTCTGATAGCTTATTAAAAAGCGGTTGAGGATGGAGGAAAACCACATCAGGTAATACAGCAGGAAAATACAGGAAAATGGTCATATCATGGTAGTACATCAGTGCAGCTTCTACCTCATTTCCATTCATCCTAATTGCAAACCCTATTCTCAAGCATTCCCTCTTACTGACAACCATTGATTTTGTATTCTCCTGAAGATCATATAATTCAAGCTGAAATAGGTACCATCGTATTGGAATTTCTGCCTCAATGTAAGATTGGCAAACAATTGTACGGATTTTCTCTGCAATCTTCTTTTCTGACTCACCTCTGGCTGTTGTGTTGAGAGGAAATATTATCTGCTTTTCCTTTTCGCAATAATTCATACGTACATCTCGAAACTGTTTTAAAGTAGACCATAAACGTGCATTCTTTTGCTGCAAAGTCTCACCCTCACATTCTGCTATTTTATCGTAAAATGTGCCAAGAACAAGAAGAGAAGGCTCAAGATGTGAAAACTTGACGTGAATTTTGCGCAAATTAGGCTGATCTATGGACGCTAGCGAACGAAAGGAAGACTCAAGCAGTTGTAAATTTGTAATCTGTCGCTCCACTGGTACACCAAGTTGTTGACCTTTGAAGCTAAAGAAGAATTTAGGCTGGTCATCAAGCTTCTCATTTAATTTTTGTGTAAGTATGCTGACTGGATTATAACGTAGCAATACAGGAGCTATATCCAGGAATGCTGCCTGTCCACCAGAGTCAATACAGTGTATCCAGTGGGTGTTGTAAAGTTCAGGTGACTCCTCTACAATAGGTAAGATTTTGACAAACTCTGTTGTGGCTGTTGATAAAGGTGGACGTGGTGACTCCAGAGAGATGACTTCACGTGATTGTGGTTTATCCATTGATGAAGAAGAATTTTGTGATCCATCATCATCAGATGATGACTCACTCTCATCATTATGAGCTGAAGGTGTAATAGATTCAGATGCAGTTGACTGTAGCATACTTTTTACTGTTCTAGCAAGCATGTTTTTGAATGACGACCGGTCTACCTTGCCCCATATTTGGGTGGTGGATGAAGTTGCTGGATCAGACTCAGTGATGACACTGATCGTCTCTACCTTTCTTATCTCTGGAGCAGTTGTTACGGGAGTACTGTGATGACTTTGTGGAGGTGGCTGATTCAGCAAAAGGTTCATGGCCGATGATTTCCCTGTTCCTGGAACTCCTGACATTGCCATCTTTGAGTATTTTGCTGTAATTTTTCCTTCATCAAGAGCTTTGTCAAGTAACTTAGAATAATCTGTAGGAATATGAATAGAAAGAAAACACAATTTAATAATACAAAAGTTTCATCTTTTATTGAAACAAAACAGCTTAAAGTTAAAGACAACTTTAGACAAGACAAGACTATTAATAAATAGCTATTACAAGAATGAACTGATATGATGGTATTACCACTAGACATCACAAAGATGTTTTGTATTGTATAACTGACAATAAATAAACAGATTCTACTAAATGACTATTTCAGTAAAAATCAGAATATGTAATACATTGTCACAACAACTAGCTATTCATATACATAATATAGTTCCAAGATTTTATATTTATCAGATAACATGTAACATCTAACTGTCACTGCTATCTTACTCATAACCAAGTCACAGAGAGTGCAATTCTGTATAAAATGCTTGAAGAACAAATTTTGAGTTGTGGTAGCTTACATGCTAACTTGCTGCTCACTGTATTGTGATTAGCTATAATTCTAATTCCAAATGACCATATTATAATATCAGTTATATCAAGGGATGAAGATGACAAAAGATGACATAATGTGTCCCTGTGTTTTGTAATACTGTATAATAGTTAAAAAATGCATTCTAATAAATGACCATCATCATTGTTTTCTTGTACATAATCTACAAGTATGTTTTGTTTGCAATCAAGCTTTAGAGATCAATACTATATATATGTTACTAATATATGTATCATAATGTAACATCAAAATATACTGACATTAAAAAAATACTAAAGATGTCATTACACGTATGTACAAACATAGTTATAATCTATTCAATTAGCTGGATTGTGGTAGCAGTAGTTTCATAAGATACTCATACTCATATACTAGTATCACTTACACTATAAGTACATGTCTATTGTGATAAACTACATTACCTTTTTTGGCTTCTTCAATCAAATGTAATATAGTAGCTCAGTTCTTGTCATCAGGTTCAACTTTGTCTGCAGCTGTTTTACCTTCATTGTTCTTAATGGTAGCATCAGCTCCATTAGATAAGAGTAATTTGATGCATTCCAGTTCACCCCAAGAGCATGCGTCATGTAATGGTGTGTTACCCAACTATATAATGAAATAATATCACTTATCTTAAGTGTTATATCTAATTGTTATTGATATTATAATAAAAACAATAATGTTAGTGTTTACTAATAACCCATTTATTAATTTATACAATAATCATACACATATATGAAAACATAGGACATATCCTTCCAGTCATATTATCATTATATTATGAACACAAAGTATCTACTCATTACATCAAGTATATTATAACTAAGTATTATTACTGATATTAACTATGTTAACTCCTACAACATGATGTGTTGCTTACTAATGTTGCATATTTATACCTCATAACTACACAATGAGGGGGCTTTTTGTTAAAAAAGGTATGTAAACAAGAGTACATCATTAAAGCCATTAGCATCATTAACTCAAAGATATTATTATATATGATATACAGTAAATAAAATTAATTAGAGCATTTATTGTCTGATAAATTTCTTATCATCAATTTTAGAACACCACTTAACATATGTTTTTACTTTAACTAACTTCATTTTCACAACTTACAAATTACTACAATGACTTAATGTGTTCAAATGAATACATGACAATGGGTGATGACATATGCACAAAAGTCATAATATCTATGACAACATTCTTATACATAATTAAAATCCATTTTCAATTATTACATAAATGGAGTGTCTAAAGTAATAATACTGACAACTATTAAGACCATATGTGACCAAAAATACAAGAATGGTATGTAACGCACAAACGAATTTAGAGCGAATGCTTGCATATAAATAAATAGTTGCTTTGTGATCACCTTTAAGAGTAAGTCACTAAATTTGGTATACCAGAAGCTCAATGATTAGCCTTATGATTACCAAATTCCATTGACTTCTTGTTCAAGATGGGGACATAGCAATGCTTTCAATGCAAGCACTTGTTTACACGTTAGGTACAATTATCATATTTATGGTCACATGTTAATATGTCTCAGGTGTATGTTTCACAATACACAATACAATGTTTATTGATTGTATACAAGAAGTTTGGTGTAAGAAATGACAGAAACACACTAAATAGTTGGTTGTGGTAATAGTGAGTTAATGATTTTGTGAGTGATGTACTGTATCATTTGTTGTTACTCGCTATTAATATGTTATCATAATGATTATACTCTGTCCGAGTTGAGTTGGGCCCTTCATTAAAAAAAAGGTGTTGCATGCATGGAATGTAAGGTGAGGTATTTTCTCACCTAATTAATGAAATTAGCACTAAAGCACATTTTAATGTTATTCATTATTTGTTCACGTGAATGTTATGCAAACAGACTACATTGTCTTTCATGCTTGTGAAAATGCAAAGAGGGAAGAGACTTAGATCACAAACAAAGGAGGTTGTTGCGAATGTCTATGACTATTTCGAGGAAGCCAGTAGGCATCAGGGGACTCAAGGGCCTCTCAAAAGAACCTGTGATGCTACAGGGGTTTCACGTACCTCCATCAAGAGACTATGGAAAGAGAAAGCTGACCCTGGTGGAGCTGCGTTTTCCACTCCAACAAAGAGATATAGATTTTCCAGACAGCTGCTAGTTGATCATTTAGATCATGAAGCCATCAGACAAAGAATCTACCACCTTTATCTGGCGAAAGAACATGTGACACTTGCCAAGTAGCTTGTTGTTTAAAAAGAGGATAACTTCTTTCGGGATCAGAGGTCAACCCTTCAAATTTTGTTAAAGGAAATGAATTTCAAGTGAATCACCATAACTTTTTTATGATGTCTATTAATATTGTACTTCATAGACATAAGAAAGTGGATGACAGACGCCACTACTACAAACAACCTTGTATTATGAAACAGAGGCATGCTTACCTTCGTTGAATGATCAATAACCGTCAAGAGAATAGGCCAGTTGTTTACCTTGATGAAACCTGAGCCAATCCTCACAATGGTAAGGATTGTGCTTGTGTGGAGAGGGATGATGTGACTGGTGAAATTCTTGGCGGTATAAGAAGGCCTCCAGGGAAGGGTGCACGGCTTATTATTCTTGGAGCTGGTAGTGAGACTGGTTGGATTCCCAACACCACTCTTATATTCAGATCCAAAAAAAATACTGGCAATTACCATGATGAGATGACTGATGATCATTTTGAGGAGTGGTTTGCTACCAAACTTCTCCCTAATGTTCAACTTAACAGTCTTATTGTCATGGATAATGCCTCATATCATAGTCATCGTAGTGACCCTGTCCCAGTCAAAAGTTGGACAAAGCAAAAGATGCAAAATTGGCTTCAGGCAAAGGGAATTGAATTCCCAACAAATGCCTTGAAAGCTGAATTATATAGCATCATACAAAGATTGAAACCTACTCCTCATTATGTTGTTGATGACATGGCCGCTGCTGCTGGTAAGTACTCAGTCAAGATGCCATTTTATTTATTAATCTGTACATCATGTAGGCCACGAGGTTGTCCGACTTCCTGTTGCTCACTGCACTCTCAATCCTATTGAGTGGGCATGGGCACAGGTTAAAGGTCACATCAAGGCCAATGCTTGTGCATTCAATCTCCGTGAGGTAGAGCAGCTGGCGTGGGAGGGTTTTGATGTTGTGACACCTGACCGTTGGAAGAGCCTCATTGAACATGTTAAGATCCACTTTGAAGACCACTATTGGTCTAATGATGGCCTCTATGAAAAATTAATGGATCAGTTTATTATTTGAGTTGGAAGTCATCAGATGAGTCTGATGGTTCTGATCAATCTGATGATAGTTCTGATGACATTTTAGGCATCCTCAGTCTTCATTCTTTGTAAAAAGGTTTTTTTCAAAACCACAGTGGCTTTTTAGCTGCCCAAAATTCACAAAAGACAATACCTGATAATTATTTAATGAATTTACAATAAAAATTTGTTCGTATAATTAGAACTATAATATTGAATTGCCACGTGACAAATGGTTGACTTCTCAAGATGAGAAGAGATTTTAATTAAATCCTCGAGGGTGTGCAATTCGAAGTATGTCAAAGGTATGCCATTGAAAATGTATGGAGTTTTTTAGTTTGGTACTTTCTCGTAGTGCTAGAGAGCCAAATTTTATAATATATAAATAGCGTGTTTGCGAGCTGAATCGATTGGTGCAAGTTCTATGCAGATAGCATGTAAAATGGCAAAGTTATTTACAAGTCAGGGTGGCCAAACTCAACTTGGACATACTATAATATGAACAGTAGCTTGAAAAATACATTTCTTATGTAAACGTATTAAAATTATTGACAAACAGAAAATCTTATCACACAAACCTCTCAATATCAAATGACAGAGCATATTATTCAAAGAAATAAACAGTCCTGTATATTAGCTTTGTTGCTACTGAGAGTGTCAAACAATTTAGCTTATATAATGGACTACAAGTAATTAAAATAGCGACTAGTTAATGCTAGGGTTATAGTAAATGTAGCCATATTGTTTCTATTGTGATAATATGTAGTTATATGAAGTGACAAAACCACAAATAACTACATAATTACATAAATTAATAAGAACATTACATACAAAATACAGTCATGTATAATAACAACATGTTTAATAATGAAGACACTTACATCGTTAATGGCATCCAATAATGCACCAGATTTTATTAGCACATCAGCTACATCAAAATGGCCAAAGTAAGCAGCATAATGAAGAGGAGTATTATTTACCTGTAAAAGATAATTGTCAGTATTTATGATCATTTCATTTTATAATATATGGCTTATATGTATTTAGCACTGAAGTACATTTTAGTGTTATTCATTATTTGTTCATGTGAATGTCATGTGAACAGACCACATTTTCTCTCATGCTCATGAAGATGCAAAGGGAAAAAGACTGAGGTCACAAAAAAGGAGGTTGTTGTGAATGTCAATGACTATTTCAAGAAACTTAACAGACATTAATGGACTCAAGGACCTCTTACATAAACTGTTGATACCACAAAAGCTTATGTGCCAGCATCAAGATAGTTTTGATGACAAATATTTCTATGCATTCTCAGTCTTCCTTCTTTGTTAAAAGGTTCTTTTCACAACTATGGTGGCTTTATAGCCGTCTTAAATTGCAAAAGACAAAACGTGATTATTATTTTAATAATAATGAATTAATGATTGTTATAATAGAACATCTGTTCATTTAATTAGAACTGTAATTTTGAATTGACACGTGACACACAGCTGACTTCTTAAGATGAATAGTGTTATTCAAAGGTGTGGAATTTGAAGTATGATGAAAGTATGCCATTGAAAATGTATGGAGTTTATAGTTGTTACTTTTTTGTAGCACTAGAGAGCCACATTTTATGTATAAAATGTGGATTCAGTCAAGTTGGATTAAAAACATCATATTTAAAACTTAAATCCGAAAAGATGTAATTGTTCATTAATTGTCGTGTAGACACTGAGATCATGTTTTGTAAACAGAACTGTATGTAAATCAAAATTTTACAACTTTTATAGCTTTAGACACCTCTCACGTGTAAAATAGATCATGTAAGTGTATACTATATGTCAGTAAAATAGTGCTTATCAAGCAAAAGGATGTACTCTACAAGCCATAAATGTATTCTTGAGGTAATCAGGATATAAGCTGGGACTAATGTGATAAGTGTAGAAAATATGAACAAATAAGAGATACTCTCATGATAGTTATATAAAGTATATATCTTATTATAGAGATCACATTCTATATAATGCCCTACTTTGTCAGTTGGTTGTTTTTGGCAAAATTTCTGTCAATCAGTTTTAAGTATATATATTTATTATTCACAGAATGTATTTGTTGATATATAGTATCAATAATTATTAAGGATATTATATCATATAAATATACTCTTGATTAGGGAAATAAAGAGACTTTATTTACAACATGTACCAGTTATCAAACAATGACACTGGCTGGACATATGACTTAGTCACTATCATAGTTATCTTTATCTGATGACAACAATGAAGACAGTACAACATACATTACAAATCACTGGTACATCATACTTATAGACTGAGTGTAAAAACACTGCCATGTATTAGAAACTATAACTTAACATATAAAAACTTTGTTATATTATTTCCTTGTATAATTGTAGAGATAGTTGGTGTTACTAGAGTAACTGTTATATAACATTCTAAGCTTCTGTTTATATATAGTATTAGAATCATGACAAGAAGCTGTTAACATAATTATTTACAATATAATATCAATATATTTTACTAAGCCTGTATGTGAGGGCTGTCATTACAGGTATACAAAGCTCTATTAAGCTATACGTTTGTCATTTCACTAATCAATTATCAATGTATTCATTAACTGGACATTAGAAGTGATGACTCTTTGCTACAATCACTTGTAAAAAGCATTTATTATATAATACAAAAGGTTTCCATATTTTCTGAGTCAACAAGTAATGTGTATTAAATGGGAATTCATTCCGACCACACAATTTGTCATTGTAAATGAGGTTTCCATTATTCAGAGAGTACAATATTCCACTGTACTGATACTGATAGACTTACATGTACTTAATATGACATTTGTTATGTTATTTGACAAAACTACACATGCTGTACCATATAGCGGGTTTTTTCGGAGAGGGGGGGGGGATTATCATGGTTTTCGTGGTTGAGAAACAAACCACAAAATATTTACCCACGAAAGTTAATTAGATGAAATGTGCCACACCCATTCATGCGTAAACATGGTTGCATAATGTTATCACATAACCATCTTTTCAAGCATATGTACTGATACTAGGTCTTCATGTACACCTGAGAGAGGAAACCCATGAGAAACATAATAGTATAAGGTTTAATTTAACCAGCGGTGACAGGCAAGGTTTCAAAATATGTGTCAACTGATAGAGTTACTATGGACAGACAACTTAATGATTGGGCATTACATAGAGAAAAATTTAAAAAAATGTTTACAAACAAGTTGGGCACAATGACTCAATATGTTGCTAAACTGGACTTGAAGAGAAATCCCAAACCCAATTTTTGAAGACTTCAGCCTGTGTCTTCTCTCTTAAACTATCCTTAAAGCTGAGCTAGACAAGTTACTGTCATTGGTCAAAATTAAGCCTGTTAATTACAGTGAGTGGAAAGCCCTTATTGTAACTATTCTATTGTAGCAAGATGTAAAACTACCCCTGTGTAATAGCTATAAAGAAATGATCAGCCCAGTACTTGATGTGGATCTATATCTGTTACTGAAACCAGATGACCTTTATACATAATTATCTGGGGGAAGTAAATTCTCTGTTTTTAACATCTCCTATATTATAACATTGAAATGCTAATAAATTGAGGTTTAATTTTCACAATTTTAAGAATATTGCTGACAAAACAAAAAAGTACAACATGACAATTACATTAATAAACTCACATGTGTATACCTACATGTACAATGTATACATATATACATTACAACAGTATTGTTACTATATATGAACACTTACAATATCAGTGCAATTTGGGTCTGCTTTTTTTTGAAGAAGAAGAGACACAACATCAGTATGTCCACGAGCAGATGCAGCAATCAGTGGTCTCTTATAAGCCTATATAATAGTAGATGATAATGTTTGTTATTAACAAATGACAGTTACAAGATCTACCTATTAATTATTTATTGAATAACAATACAAAATTTTAAAGAGTACATACAATATCACAATAGTAACAGTAGTATTAGTATATTAATAAAATATTAGTTATTTCTAATAGATGTGAACCTATAATTACCGTCAAATAAATAACCGTCAAAAAATTTTCGCGTAGTTGCCACGCCCATAATTTTTATTTTTTTACACGTGAAACATTGTGGCTGGATGGCTAAAGTGGGTGTGGTAACAAGCCATGTGCTAAATTCGTGAAATTTAATATCGCCAATTGTAAAATTTTACAATTCCGCCAAATTTTATCGTCGCTAATAAATCCCGGTATACAGTATGTTTTGCTTGTAATCATAAACTATACAACATACTGGTTTAAACTCTGAATATAAAAGGTCGCTCTTGTTATTAAAATTACAAACCTAATCTTATTCATTGTCATAATATTATTAATCAAATTATTAGTAGGTTATGAATATTGTTATTAATATAAAGTGTGAACCAGCAAATAGATTTATTTATGTGGACACAGCTAAATGTAACACCTGTAATAGGTAATTGTGGAAGGAGATCATATAGATATAAAATAAACTTTGCCAAATTTAAATAACAATGAATTGTTCTGCCTATTGTCATGTCTTTAATTAAAATGCTGGAGGAAAACATTTTGGCAAATGAAGAACATTTTACTAAACTTACCATTTCCTATATGTTACCACAATCTCTCTAATGTTATAATTAATTGTGTGTACTAATTGTTTCTCAAATTTAAATGCTGGAATACAATAAACCTAAGGACTCTCTATAAAAATAGACCATAGTTAGGTATGTATGTATACAACTTGTTGATACAATCAGAATCAAGGCTTCTGTTTGATACTTTAAAAAAACTAAACTTATCAGAGTTTTATTAGCATTCTGGTAGATTGTAAACTTATGAGGACATTGAGTGAGTAAATATGAGCATGGCATAAAATATTGTAATAATTCTAGAAAATCTATTTTGCAAATGCTATATTAAAAGTAAATTCATAAAAATATTGTCCTTCACAAGTTTGTGTTATATGATAGATATAGACTGGCTCTGTTAGAATAATTCAGTAACATTGTTATTAGATCAACAAATGTACACATCATGTCAGTAATATTAACACTTTTTATTATTAAGAGATGACACAGAAAATGAAAAAAACTCTTAGACTATAGATTAAAATCACACAGGGATTTGTGATATTAAATTTAGACCATCCCTAGTCTCGTCCCCAGACCTACTTGCAAGCTAAAGTAGGGGTCACATAAATCAACTCGTGTGATCAGACCTATTTTAGTTTTTGAGTAGGTCTGGGGACGAGACTAGACCATCTCATGTATTATAGCTCAACCAACATCATACTATAATGATGATACAGTGTGTAGTGATATGATAATTATTGGATCTTAGACTTATTTATAAAAACACACTGTATATGAAAAATAGGCTTTACTGTTGAGATATATACTTAAATATTGAGAGCTAGTAACTTACATTGTATGGTCTATGATAGTTTACATCAGCACCTTGTTCAATAGTAGATTTGACTACTTCAATGTTTCCATGTAAAGCTGCCAAGAACAGTTGATGATTCTATTATAAAGACAACATGTATCATGTAGTGTAGTATAGTGAGTATACTGATCAGCCCTTATAACTAAAAGACCATCTTTTAGAAAGATATTCTGTCTATACAATAACACTGATATGTGAGTTTAGTTAGTATCACAGTGATATATAGGGATAATGACATAGTAATAGAAAGATTATAGACTTACTAGTTCTTCCTGAGACATTTTGAAAAGTGTTGGTCCTTAGATGGTAACTGTTCTTATGTCAGATATCTATAGACAATAGAGCAAGTAGGTGATATAGATAGTAATAACTATATACTACATCGGAATGACGAAACTCTACTAACTAAATCAACTGTAACCAAATTATAGTATAGTGTGTGATCTACTAACCTGTTCTTCTTGTGTGACTGCGTTGTTTGGCGGTTGTTATGGCAACTCTGACACGCCCACCAATTTTATTTATTGGGCTAATATAAGTGGGCGGAAGTATCACACACACAATTACGACTTGTAGAGTTTTGGAAATAGAAAGAACAAAGACAGGTGTTTAGATAAACTATTTTGTGTTGGTCAAAAATGTTGTGAAACTTATACAATCATAGTTATGTTCCAAAGATGAGAAGTTAGGGTCTAGACTAGAGATTAGTTAATCTTGTATTGTTGTCCACTTTGCAAAAAGTGAACATATTGTCTATTTGTCCGGCAGGAAATGTATACTTTGTTGTATAAAGGTAGGTTAGGTTTAGGGGGTGAGGATCAGTTTAATACACAAAAAAGTATACATTTCCTGCCGGACAAATAGACACTGCCTAAAGTGAAAATGTTCTGGGGATAGCAATCAAGAGATTAGTATTAATTTCACATTAAAGAGCAATGTATTAATGTTCACAGTAGCTACCTCAGTATACAGAACTAAATATCATAAACAACTACACAATTATGTATGACTAATATTGTTGATATAATATATCCTGTTTCAATGTAACAGCACATTGGTTTTTCTATCCACGTGCACTTTGTGTGATCTGTTACTTAATAACTATAAAAGCAATGTCATTTATTATTATTATGTCACAACATTGTATTCTTTCATTAGATTCTTTGGAGGAGGAGATTGTAACATAAATTGTTCTCATTCAATTAGAATTATTCTGACGGTATCATATTTAAGTCTATTAACTAGATCTCCATAATAAAAATCATCTCATTTTTCTATTATCATATACTTCTACAGTATACTATCAATATCATTCATTATAAAGGACACATGTATCAATGTGACACTAATTCTCCATGTATACTCTTAGAGAAATCAAACTTGTAACAAGACATTAATACTATACATAATCATGTATATTAAACTGATAGTAATGGTGTTTTAATAGCTGTAATACATTTATAAAACATATTTATCATTTTACAGATGGGTCATTTAAAAGGAATTAATTTTTGTCATTTGACACAAATTAAAAGAGTGAAAGATAAACTATGAAAGAGTGCTTGAAAAGACATTACCCAGATACCTAGTGAAGATATTAATGCATCTTGTGAGCATTGCTGTTAGGGTATCTGAAAATGAGGTAGTTGCTGATCAATATCTTGACTTTTTGACATTTGGAATTAGACATTCTGTGACACATCCAAGTTTTGGATTATTACTAAGGAATTCAATTAGTGTTTATAATTACAAACACTAAACACTCCCTCAACACTATACAGCTAACAATAGAGTATTCTATCATACTAACAGTACATGACTATATATACTAATATACTATAATATACAGGTAGTGTATATATTGGAAAATTAAATTAGAACTATACACAACAGTACTGGTTTCTTCATAACACTCATAATTAGGAGGACTATGTCAATAAGTCTATTTAACTACATCTCCATAAATGAAAATTCATCTCATTATCTTACTATTAGTACTTCTAGTTATATGTCAATAAGTCTATTAACTAGATCTCCAAAAACGAAAATTCATCTCATTAACATATTATCACATACACCTACAATAATTATACTATCAATATCATTCATTATAAAGGACACATGTACCAATGTGACGCTAATTCTTTAGTACATTCTTAGATAATCAAAGTTCTAACAAGACATCAGTACTACACATAATCATGTATATTGAACTGATAGTAATGTTTTCTTTTTATAGCTGTAGCACAATTATATAATATATCCATTATTCTATAGTTATATTTTAATGACAAATAGACATTTGAAAGAAATTTAATTTTTTCATTTGACAGATTAAATGATTGTCTGAGATATTATTTAACAATTTATACATCAGTACATGTTTCCTCATATTTATATGGAATGAGTAAGTTTTTGATTATTACTAAGGAATGCAATCAGTATTTATAATTAAAAATACAAAACACTTCCTCAAGACAGTACAGTTGTTAACACTAGAGTATTCTATTATATTGTATAATAGTACCTGACTACATAATATAATATGTATTACTAGTGGACAATTAAAATTGTACTATACACAACAGTACTGTTTTCCTCATAAAACAGTCCTAATTAAGAGGACTATTAATGTCTTTTCTTAAGTTATTTTTATAAGTTTGTAGAAATATAAATATAGTGTTAAGTCTGTGGAAATACCAGTGTCCTAGTCACAGAGTATCAATGAAATTAAGAAACACTGAGGAAACACTTGATGGGTATGATCTCGTATTTTCATTAATTGTATGGGCTGGAACATTCACACTCATACTCTAAAATCTGTCATAAAAGTGTGTAAACACTGTACTGGGCAGCTTGAGTGAATTGAAGTTTAATTATTAATATGAATGAAAGTTGCTGTCATAATCAAGCTATGCTTGTATAGTGATGTATGAGTAGACAATACAACATTGAGTAAATTAACACAAAGTCTTTTTGACTTGCAAAGTGGTCATTCATCAGAATTACATTCATTCTTTCCAGTTAATGATGTTGACCACTATTCCTAATATCAAGACTTCTATAGATATACAGGAAGTATGTGACATAATTACTACATTACAATGATGAAATTCTACTAGCTAAATCAACTGTAACCTAATTATAGTAAGATAGAGTATACTGTCTGTCTACTAAGTACTACTATATGTAATAGATATACACTCACACTATGTATGTACTGTACACTATATGATCATATATGATCAACATCTGCTTAGTAAAGTCTGCCACTTGATAACCATAAACGTAATACCAATAGTAATTATTTGTGTGAAAAATTACATTCTTTCATTAGATACTTCGGTATAAAAAATTGCAAGAGAAATTTTTCTCATTCTTTTTTCGACACTATGATCTTTACACAACAATCACATATTTATCATTACTTCTAGCTATATTTATGTCAATAGCTTTTATTACTCTAAAACGAAGGCTATCTCAATAATTTATTATAATATGGTATACTGTATAAGTTTAAGCATATTATGCTTAAACTTCTACAGTATACTGTCAGTATCATTGATTAAAAAGGACAAGTGTTTCAATGTGACACTAATTCTTTCATACGTTATCTTAGATAGTCAAACCTCTAAAAAGACATCAATACTACATGTATGATTTACATAATTAAGTTGATAGTAATGGTGTTCAATACCTGTAACAAATTTGTATAATATATCTATTATTCTGTAGTTATATTTAAATGGATGGATAATTTCGAATTAATTTAATTTTATCGTTTGATAAGTGATAATTAGATGCTTAAATAAGACAGTCAGTATGAGCAAAATTAAAAGGAAGTGATGTCCATGAACCTGTGATGTTGCTAGAGTAATAGAACTGATCTGTGACTACTTATTACGATATATAATAATACATTATGTTTTAAAATTGATTAGAACCTTTCAATTCATAAATTATTTCTATAATAATCTCTTTGTCATGAGTAGAGACAGGTTTATACTTCTAAGCATTATATGCACAATTAGTCATTTCTTGTGTTCATTAGGTATAAATGCATCACTCTACAAGTAGCAGTGTGTGCCCCATATATGTTTTTATTGAGATTATTAATATAAATTTTACCATATTTGGTATTCTCTTGTCATCATTACATACATTAATGTTGTTGTTATATTGTTTTTTAGTATTTTAGCTTTATATAATAAAGAGGACAACCTGATTGTTGAACACATTCATAAATAATCCATGCATTGATCATAATTATTACTCTTAAATTTATGCAATTTTCATTTGATGTACTACTATATATACTGGATATAGGCCACCATCCATTTATATTATGTCTTATTTCCTGTCCTGTGTACCTTTCTTTATTTTAAACTAAATAAAGAGTAAAGAAAATATCGTGAACTCAGAATAATAATAGATTTGATATCCTCGAATCATACTAGTGTCGTTATAATTTTTCAAATTACATGATATACAAAACCTTTGTACAGTTCTTGGAACACCAGTGTACAATCAATTCATTATTTAAAACCTTATATTGCATGCATATGCCGTTGTGTTTTAATGGATAATGTCACTATTCACTATAATGTTGATAAATGTCCTGTCATAGCTACTATGAGTATGGTTGTGATAAGAGCCATAGTAAAGTTGTGACAAGTGTACACTCCCTCTCATATATACACTGTATATAACAGTGTATTAATGTATTATGTTAGTCTTATATTTACGTCAGTTGATTGCTATATTGTATGTATAAAAACAGACACAGCTTTATTAGATGTAAACATCATATACTATAATCTATGACAGGATACACTATCCATACTGTTCAATGTGTTGATTTGTTTATTATCATAACTTTACTCACATATCAGCTGCTGTGACGATTGTAGTGTCTATTCATACCTAGCATACATCATTAGTTAATATTACAATATCATTTTAGCAATGACATAGCTATAGATCTCAAAAAACCCTTGTCACATATCATTAATATAGTTATAGCATTTAATAATATTAAAAACTGTGTTGCATAACTTGTCAATATTCAATTCTGTAGTAAATATAATTATATAGAGGTATTGATTATTAAGTTATGAGAGTGTTTTACAAGCATATCAATGTAGACACTGCCATATTTGGTAATCCCTAGTATTGTTATATATTATGTCATGTCTCTATCTGTCTATCCAAGTCTCTCGGTTTTTGTCTCTCCATCTTTCTCTGTCTGTCTATTTTTCATGCTAGAATTGTTGTCATACAGTTGTTGGTAACATTATGTGGATATCATATCTCTCAAATGATATCAATTCACTGAGCAACCCTTTTAGTCTCCCCATTTGATGCAAAATCTTTTCCTATTTTCCTAATTAATTGTTTTTATCTGTTGTTATTTATATTTGCTTTAACATTTAGATTTTCAAATGTAGTGTTTGGTTACTGATTCTGTAATAATACTTTTATGTAGCACAATTAAAAAATCTTTGCTTTGATTTGCATTTATTTTTAATTTATAAATTTCATTTTTGTTATTATAATACTATATTTAAGTTTATGTGTGGCATACTTTAAACATATTTCTAACACTTAATTAATTATTTCCAAATCACTTTGTAATTATTCTGATCATTAAAGTTATCTAATGCTTAGTAACTAATGTATTTGTATACAAATTTTGCTTAGTTAGGCTTATATTATTAAAACAACTGGTATTCTTATGGCTTGTATAAATGTTCATCATTATACCATTTCCAATAAAAAGAGTTGGTATTATTTTTTCTTAAATGACATTAAAAGACTAGAAAAGGTCACTACAATTACCATTATTGCTAAACCCTGTACTTTTTATGAGAATAATTTAACTGAAACATTCAGTAGGACACAAAGCTAGTTTATCTGAACATGTGCCAACTACAAAAAGTATGAGTTGTTTTTACCTGATTGTCTGTCTCATCTAATTTTTGTGAACTTGATCTGACACTGGTGGAGAATATTACATTTAGAGTTGTCTTGTCAGCTCTTTGATAATTTCATAGCGAACTCAAGGTTATTCATTTTGTTTTTGTTTCCTTTATGTTTGCTTAGATATAATATAACCATCTACAATAGGCATATCTAATAACCAGAACAATGCGCTTCACTACCATTTGACTGACTTATGAGGAAATTCATAGTAACTTTTCATTTGGTCAAGTTTATGGATACCCAACATAATATTCATTGTACTCAGCAACAACCATTTTTTTATTCCTCTGATGTTCTTCTGTATTAAAGGAAGGAAGTAGTTTATAGCTGACATTATTGTATGGGATTAACCTAGACTGAATTTCATTAACTTCTTTGAATATTAGGTTGAAAACATTATCATATTTCTTTTGTCCATTCATCTAAGGATGATATTATAATTTTATTTATTATGATTGTATTGTATCTCTCATGTCCTTATTAATGCCTGTTATATTTTCCAATGGGCAATTTTTATATGGGTACACAATGGATTTGATAATTGGAAACAACAAGTCTATGAATTATTTGACCATATCCGTTTTTTTTCATGAATCAATATCTCCAGAATGACACGTACAAGGCCTTTATATCTTCTGTAGTTACTGGTATACAGTTTCAACACATTGAGGGCAGTTTAGTTTACCTTGCTAGTTTTTATGATGCAAATTCATTAGTCTTGTCAACTAGAAACAGACATACAGCATTGATAAACATTAAATTGAAGCATTATAGAGGTGTGAGTCTTTCAGATTGTGGAATAGTTGGTCACAGAGTTTGGTAAATGATGGTTCTACTTGAATTTCATCAGATCCTAAAATGTTAATGTTCATTATAATTTGTAATTATATTTTTCACTCTTTTCTCTTTGTCTCTTGACTTATCATCCCATCTCCACCTCTCCTTGTTGATATTACTCTCCTTCTATCATTAGGTAAATTAATGTTCATATCACTCTTCAATAACATTACCACTATTGCTCCTACACTTATCACTCTCTTCATTACATTCTTCATCACTTTAGTCTGATTCTGAATTGATTTCTTCCTCTGTTTTGATATCTGACTATCTGTTCAATACCTTACTTCAATCTCACTACTTTAAATTTTGTAGTACAATTAATTTTAATAACATTAAATTTTATTATTAATATATTATTTAGTGTAACTCTAAAGAATAAACAATAAGTTAAATAAGATATAGTTTCACAGTTATTACAGTGAAAAGCTCAGTATTCCTTAGAAACAGCTGCTCAAACATATGAGACTTTCTTAGTTACTGTATACCTACCAAGATAGATACGTGACGACCATGAATTAAACGATGTATGTTCGTAACGAATTTATGACATCCGCCGACGAACTTTTTAGAAAGGAACCTTACTTCGAAACATCATTTGTAAAACTAATTACTGAGAAAAAAAGCAACTTGTACTCTAGTAAATAGGAATAGATGGCAAGGTAATAACACCTATGCTGATTACTAATCCTTGAAAATAATAGCTCTTGTAGAGTGAATTTACAATTAGCAAAATCATGGACTCGAGCTCTAAGATGTTGCTAAGGATGGTCAAAATATTGCTGACTATCAAAGTTTGTTTGGTACAATGTTTAATTTTTTTGGGTGTCTGTCCATAGTTCATTGAAAAAATCTCTAAGTTCTGATCTAGAAAATTTGCTCATTGTTCTTTTTTTTTCCTAAATTCATGAAATACTAAAAAATAGCTCTTATCATTACATTCCAAAAAATCTATGCAAATAGGAGATGAAGGCTTTCGGTATTTGGTGATGCCAAAAAGTAGCTGCATAAAGAACTGGGACATCTACAGTGGAAGTCAGAGAAACCAGATGATTATTTACCATTGTCAACTCATGATGTTCTCCTAGAGATTGTTATCCTTCAAATTTAGGGTTTCAACTTTTTTTATCATCTGAATAAGTCTGTACTTGTGTAGACAGCTATATGAAACTAATTCTAGAATTTGTGGTATAGTCAACCTTAACAGAAAAAGGAATACATGATTAGTTATAAAAGAAAGAACTAGAAAAGGTAAAAGGACAAGATACTAACATGGGTATGTACTTAGAGTTTAGTGGATGGATAAGAAAGTTGTAGTTGTCCTTTCTACTATTGATGATGAGTTTTTAGTCAAGATTCAAGGATGAACCAATTCTTCCTGAGAGAGAGTTATGACCATGCAGAATCCACAATTACAGAACTTACATGGGAGGTGTATACAACAAGGATCAGTTTGTTACATACTAGGGATTATTCACAGTTTCAAAAAATGACGGAAACAAATCCTTTTCCACTTGCTAGACATCACTTTTATTAATCAATACATCATGTACAGAGAAAATATATTAAACAAAGTTATTGTACATGTCTCTTATATGGATTTCTGTATAGAGTTAGCACATGCCTTTTTTTAATTTGCAATTAGTACCTGCCGTAGGACAAGATATCCCTATCTGACTATGTGATCATTATTTCACAGTCTCCAAGTGCGAAAATGTATTGTAAAGTATAAAGCAGAAGACAATCTGGTAAAGAAAACAAATCAACATCAAATGTGACATACATTATATTCATCTATGAATACATATCTTTGTTTTAAAAAGTATCATACACTCAAAGAGTACTACCAGAACATACATCCTATACGTTAGTCAAACATATTATTTTACAAATACGCACACAAACATTAAAATTTGTATCTTCATTATCAACCTGTTAAAATTGTAATTCATATTATAATAATATCTCCAAGTACAAGACATAGACAGGATAACACAAATGTACACAATCAACATGTATCAATCTAAGTAAAGTCTTATCTGCTATTTATGTCAAATTCAACCTACCTTGTATTCAAGTCAAACTTAGTCTACTAAAGAGTAGAACGCCCGGTTGTTTTTTATGGAATGATTAATTTTTGATTATTACTAAGGAATGCAATTAGTATTTATAATTTCAATTGCAAAATATTTTCTTAAGAGTGTACAGTTAATTCAACCATTGACCAATAGATGTATATAGAAATAGTGACTGTAGTGTTGTTACATTTTGTTGTAGATAAAATATCAGTGATAAAGCTATATTACATACACACTCACCTTCAGAATTAGGAATTTTATGTATTTCATGTCCTATCAGAGTCAATAGTACTACTTCTAATGAACTGTGACAATACAATATTGACAGGTGTCATATTATGAAAGTTTTATTTAGTGTTTTAAATATTAGAGCTATACCACCTCCAGAACAATCAAACATATCAGAATTAATATAGTGACTAAAACCAAATCCACATTGAACTTAATTATGATACTTTGATTATGAGCCAAGAGGATTGAGTATTAGTATACTATATCCTACATAATGTGTAATAATCATGTGATGTATCATTTTTATTGGTTTTTATTGTTTTTATTGTTTATTTTTATTGCTTTGACAACAACACCATAACCACTAGTATTGAGTATAAAAAAACCTCTAATCATGAGTGCCATCATATTTATGTTGAATGTGACTGGTCTGCTCTAGTACCTTGTTTATCACTCTTTTTTACAGTAATTTTCACTCTTCTTTCAGTTTCAGAGTAAATGCAGTTTTGTTGTATGGTGTTGCTGAGATAGACACTACAATCCAGAAAATGGGGCAGATTCAAGCACAGATATCCTGTATCAATGAGCATGAAGGATTTGAACCTGTTTGCCTAAATGTTTGGGTATATTACAAGCAGGATATTTCAGTTATAAGCAACATTATGGTACACATGATATTCAGGACCAACCAGGATATGAGTAAGTACAGGGTTTTATTGAACTCGCTTACAGTAAGCCATTACATACAGGCAATACAAATTTATTTCTTATCGACAGTTTACTAGTTGGTGTTGGTATTGGGTTGGAAGAAAAATAGATGTTGTATTACCTAGATGTGTTGACAACAAAATTTGGACAAAGTTTCCATCTGCTCATTATGTTGGGTTCAAGTATCACTAACTCAATGAGACTAACATATAGTTAATGAGTTTAGAGTCAAAAGTAATGATATTAATTATTTCCATAACAAACAAATAATAACATTATTGAACTAATATTTGAACTAATGTTGGAGAAGGCTGAAACGACTTTTGGGGCTCTTGATAGCAGAAACTGACACAAGAGACTAATCATTCAGTATTTAGTAACCTCCCATCATTCTGAGACTCATCTGATGATTCTGACTTAGAGCCACTTTCCTCTGGTTCATACTGATATAGAACAACTATGTTCTCAGAGCCTTCCTCGAGGTCAGATTCCACGCACAAAGCAGGGTCACTGCTTTCGATCATATCGAAGGAAGAAGAAGAGTAGGAGAGGCTTAATATGCTGGAATACCGACTAGATATATCGCTTTGAAAGTCTTCAGCCATTACTTTGCACCTAGCAATACTAGCATTCGTTCCCCTTGTGACGTCACAAGGGAGCCCCACCCTACTAGGAAGAACATTGCAATCTCAGAAGAAGCCTCGAAAGAGCTTCGAAAAGAAGCTTGCTTTTAACAGTGATAACAATTTTTAAAAATTATTATAATATTTTTAGGGTGAATTGCATATGTCAAAGATAACATTTATGCAAAAAAACTATTTTTGAATTTTGGCATGTCCCCCCCCCCTTTAACGAAATAATTGCGTAAGTGGGGTCACCGGATGTCGAAATTTAATTTCCCTCAAGCACATGTTCATCGAAAGAAGAGGAAGACGCCTTGGAGAACTTTTAACAGGTTCAATTATGAGTAAATAAGGCAACCTTCGTTGATTTGTACGTCTAGAGATGTTATAACACGATTCTACAAGTAAATTCTACCACGAACTCTGCTGAAAGTAAGTCATTCTATCTTATCTTTTCTACTACCGTCTTTGTAATGAAAAAGGCGCTTGAAATTGAAGCGCTAGGGCTAAGGTACAATAGTGATAGCTTCTGTAAGTACTACAAATGATGCAAAACATGTCCAGTATATAAACAAGTTAGTATTGCTTACCTTGTTTGTCGAAATTTATAATTGGATTTTGTGTGTTGTGTGTGTCTATCTGTATATGCTTATTATTTGAATGACTACTGTTTGGTTAGACATTTCAGTTAGGTTTTGATAATATATATTTATTCTTTTGTATATATGTAAGTGTCTCTTTAATTTTCATTATGTCCATGGTGGGTGTGGTAGTGTAGGAAACAGTCATCACTCATTTCCAGTATGACAGAGGTAAAGGCTGCAGTCACTACAATACCATTGAGTATCTCTTTGTTTGTTTAGAAATACATAACAGTAGTGACACCTGTGTCTACTGCCATCATACTTTTGAGGAAAATGGTGCTGACAAAATTTTTTCACTGGTAGACACAATGAAGGACAACCAGGACACTTACAACCACAATACGATCCAATGAGAAGGTGGCCTAAGTTGAGGCAAAAGTCTTTGATCATTTTGAATGGAGATGTGGGAAGGAATGTTTACAAGAGGTAAGTGTTTGTAATTACAACATCAGTTACAAGGTAAA
This sequence comes from Xestospongia muta, assembly GCA_963693285.1. Taxonomy (NCBI): domain Eukaryota; kingdom Metazoa; phylum Porifera; class Demospongiae; order Haplosclerida; family Petrosiidae; genus Xestospongia; species Xestospongia muta. The sequence continues at coordinate 20,039,941 of OY848918.1, read as the reverse complement.
AGATGTATATATAAGCCTTATATCCTCTTGCATTGAGGCAGTAGTACTGTCTCAGTTGATCATTACAATCAACTCCACCCATTTTTTGCTTATAGTTGGCTATTAGTTGAGAACAATTTGCTATTTTTTTTTTCTCCATTTTGTTGCTTCCTCTCTACTTGTGTTGTTTCCAAAGGTTGAGAGTTTGTAACAAGAGCGCTTACTACCTTTGTGTCTTGCCACACTGTCATTAGCAAACTTTCATGTTGTAATAGCTTGAATTTTCCCCACTCCTTGAAACCTTTCTTTAGAATTGGTTTGAATTCTGTTGGATAGAACTTTCTATCTGAACGCATGGTTCCCCAGGCATAAATTTTGTCTTCTAGCAGATCCTTAAAAAGTGGAATGCCTGTAAAAAGTTATCACAGTATATGTGATGGTTTTTTCCGACAATGATTCTTGTTAAGTCTCGGACAACCCACGACTCTAGTCCTGTTTCTGATCTCTTCTCCTTTCCACAGTATACTTGGTATTCACATACAAACCCATTGTCACTCTCAGCCCTGACCCAAACTTTAAATCCTCTCTTGATAGGCTTTTTGGGAAAATATTGTTTCATTGCTGATTTGCCCTTAAATTTTATCATTGCCTCGTCTATGCTGTTGTCACGATTTGGATTATATAATGTAAGGAATTTGTTGTTAAGAAATTCTAGAATTGCTCTTACTTTACCAAGATGATCATATTGTGGTGTACCTGGTAGTGCTAACGTCGCATTGTCTACAAAATTGAGATATTGTGAAATGTCCATGAATCTATCTCGAGAAATTCGATCTGCTATGGGAGTGTAGTGATAATATGGGTCATTTTTCCAATAATCATATAGGGATGGTGATTTTACTATCCCCATTACGATCATAATCCCAAGTATGCCTGCAATTCTTCAATAGACACTTTTGTCCATATGGCATACTTTTCTCCACCCATACATGTTTCAGCATATCTGTTTGTCTCGTCTACTATCAGTTGTAGAAGTGATTGTGTAAAAAATAGCATAAATGCTTCAAGTGGTGATGAAGGGACAGAAACAGTTGGTCCCACTGATTCTGTAAATGAATCTACAATGACTGGCATGTAATTGTTTGACTATTTTATCTCTCCTAGGGTGTGGTCACTTGGACATTGGCTATGAAGATATTTACAGATGAGAAATGTACATTTATTGTGTAATTCACCTTTGTTTAGATTTCTTAGTGGCAGACACAGGATTTTCAAAAGAAGTCCTATTATGATTGTTGGTAAACTGTTATTTTGACATTTGTTCACTTACGCTGATAGTGGTGTATTGTTTAGTGAACTTGATGGACCTGCAAGTGACTCTATTTGTTGGTAGCTATTTATTTTACAATCAGTAAAAGGTAATTTTTGTGATATTTACTATAGCGGTGCAGGTAACTGGACTGAAGACCTTCAACATCAACAGATGTACCTTCTGTTATACTAAGATTGGTAGGTTTTATATACTTTGTAAATTATCTTATAATTTTATTACCAGTAGTCGTCCACCATTTCATCATCTAATGTGTCAAATATATCACCACTTCCTGGATACATTGGTTCTTTTTCAATAATATCCAAGACTTCATCTCTTGTAAATAATCGTCTATCAGTCACTCTATTTGCATAATGCATTTGTTGTTATTTGTTTACATTTATTTGAGTGATATACTAATTATAATATGCAAGTATATTTATCTTTATCATGGTTCATATGAATGTGAGTTACTAACTTGGACTGTTAAGTTGCATGTGGAGATATGCAGACTGAGTTGTCAACAAGAATCAATACGCGAGGTAATAACTTGGACTGTTGACTTTAAATACAAAGACTATTGAAACTCGGGTCAAATGTTGACTGCAGATTCAAAGGCAAGCAATAACAAGTACAGGAGCTACTACTGTAGAAAATACACACTCTAACTACCTGTCAATGTTGCGCTATTGCTTAGTAAATTTGAAAGACGCGATCGCGTCATTGGTCAACTAAGGTCACAATATTGATGACGCGTTATGCGTCATTCGTTAAAAAAGGGATATTGGCCTAGGTGGCTACAGTCGACCTCATAATAGTAATTTTATTTGCATAACTCATGATTAATGATTACTGTTAGTATCAATCTCAACATTTACATGACGTTAAGCATACTATGACACACTGTTGTCCTAAATTTTAAGTCTTTTAATGCCTGTTTTACCAACTGCCTATCCCGTTTTCTCCATTTTTTAGATATCCTTGGTTTCGTCCATATCTATGAACAGAAGACTCAACTGTTGACTTTATAACTATAATAGTGAAGACTATTCAATATCAAACCACTTACATGTAGTCAGAATGATGTATTTGTTATTATTTGGTTGAAATTAAAAATTGAAAATAAAATTGTCAATTTTTAGGCAGTGCGTGGGTGGACTCAGGCTTAAAAATAGCAGTGAGGTATTTGATAATGTTTTATCTTATGATTGTGTCCACTTTTAGAATACATATTAACAACTCTTTGTTAGATATATTATTGATTGTAAGATACTAAGATCATAGTTTCATTGAATCATCATTTTTTAATAGTTTAAATTTTAAATTTAAAAAATGGTGTCAAGTAACTAAATAATAGTAAAAATAAAAGTTATCAAAACAACACACTTTTAACAAAGAATAACTAATAATCATTAATAATGTTACTGTTGCTAAAGAAAGTAAAATTATCTATCATCTAAAAGAAAGATGAGAAATGTTATAATACATTGTTATAGATGTAATATGTGTAAGTTAACTATCATATGTATTATATAGACATTATGTTGATTGGATTATTACTATATAATAAGACACATAAATTTTCATGGTATATCAGTTGAAAGCAGTATCTATTCTATTCATCCAAATGAATTGTTTTAAATTTAATATGCTTGTATTTATGACTGAGCCACATCTAGTTAAATAACTAAAATTTTATATCAAAAGCTCATCCATGATATCTGATTATTATATGACTATACAAAGTATATCATGTTACAGGTCATGTCCTTTAAATACAAATAGAACTTAGACTTAATACATATAGCTAGTTGTCAATTGGACTACACACAACATTCTAGTTATTGGAGAGAGTATGTCACTCCAAATGTGAGTTAATATCTTTACCTCAGGTAAGAGTTAATGTTCTTTAAAGTGAACAAAGTGTACTCCCTTCACCTATGAAGATAGAAAGGAGAATATGACAATTTGAACATTTCTTCATAATAATAACTATTTATTATATAAACATGACAAAGGATCAATATGAAACAGTGACCAAATGATTGAATTCACTATCAACTAAAATGCTTACTTGTTTTAATTTTTTGACGAATTTCCACAGCAAGAGCTTTCTTCCGAAGAGGTCCCTCTATGATATCAAGAATATTGTCCCATGAAGCAGGAGTTGGTTCATTATCTAACCAGCTTTCTAACATTTTTGCCATCTTAATTTCATTTGAAACTGAGGAACTAGACAAGCTGTCAATGGTGTTGGAATCAACCCCCAATAGATCACCAATCTCATGCCATTTGCCACTGATTGGATAAAGTGATCTCAATAATGCATGTTTTTCAGGTTTCAAAGCTGTAAAGGAAATAGAAAAGACAAAATTCAAAGTGTGTAAGGATAAAGACATGACAATGAGATTGATTGTAATGAAATCATATTTCTTTCCTCTCTCTGACAATGCAAATAAACAAAACAAGTGTAGTCAAAGTCAGTGTGCAATAACACTTATTAGGTTTCCATAAAAGCAATAGATTTATAATGCGTACAAAGAAAGATATAATTATATATATATATTTATATATATACATACACACACACACACACACACACATATAGACTTAACAGAATAATATGAAGGTATTAATTCAACAACACCTATCAAATACAATTATGCTAACCTTTTTCCTTCTTAACTGTAGCAGCATCTTTATTGATCCAAGGTAGTTGTCTTGATTGATCAATGCTTTTTGTTGTCATGCCATCTTTACAACAAGTCAGAATCTCCTTTTTATCATCTGGATGACAAAGATGGTCTATAGGAGGTGGACATATAGAGCAAAGGAAACATTCCTGAGGCCTTGAAAGAATCTTCTTATACTGGAATTTTTTGACTACATCTTCAATTGCTTCAAAGATGACATCTTTGATAGTGGAGCACTTTACAGGAGGGCCAGAATAATAGATCTCCATCCAGTAGATAGCATCAATAAGTAAAACTGCTCCTCCATAGCCAGCACATGTTAAACGAATTGCATTACGATACTGCATCTCACATTCTGATGGTCGATATAGCTTAAATTTTGGCAAGACAGATCGTTTAAGGAGACCTACAATCAAAGCAGGAAAAAGACCTTGAGGAATTGGCATTTCATCCCATGTCAAAACAAAACAATCAATACTTTTAATAAACGGAGCTCTAATAATATCTAAAGAAGAAGTTGTTGGCAAAACGCTTGGTATGAAAAAATTTCCTTTTTCAGGCAATGGAGCAATAACAAAAATATCTTCCATTAACTTTAAAAAGTCATCTGCAGTAAAATCAGGTGAGAAACCATCAGGAAGACAATTTAGAAGCTCGCGTGTGAAAATACCTTCAGCCTTGAGCTGAATATGAGCATGTGCGGGTAGAACTATATTCATTTCCTCTAAGTGGGTAATGGCATCAGCAAAAGAAATACTAATTACTTCTGAGAGCTTATTAAAAAGGGGTTGTGGGTGCAGAAAAACCACATTGGGTAATACAGCAGGAAAGTACAAGAAAATGGTTAAATCGTGATAGTACAGTAACGAAGCTTCAATGTCTTTCCTGTCCATCTCAAGAGTCAACCCTATTCTAAAGCATTCCCTTTTATTGACAACCATTGATTTGGTAATTTTCTGAAGATCCTCTAATTCAAGCTTAAACAAGAACCATCGTGCTGGAATTTCTGCCTCAATGTAAGATCGGGACACAATTGTACGAATTCTCTCTGCAATTTTCATTTCAGACTCACCTCTGGCTGTTGTGTTGACAGGAAATATTATCTCCTTTTTCGCTTCACAATAATTCACATGCACTCCTCTGAATTGACTTAAGGTAGACCACAAACGAGCGTTCTTTTCTTCCAACGACTCTCCTACGCATTCCGTTATTTTATCAAAAAACGTACCAAGTACAAGAAGGGAAGGCTCGGGATGTGAAAACTCAACGTGAATTTTGCGCAAATCAGGCTGATCTATGGATGCTAGTGAACGAAAAGATGACTCAAGTAGTTGTAAATTGGTAATTTCTCGCTCTACAGGGGCTCCAATTTGTCGACCCTTAAAGCTAAAAAAAAATTTTGGCTTGTCTTCAAGCTTCTCGTTTAGCTTTTGTGTGAGAATATTAACTGGACTATAGCGTAATATTGCGGGAGCAATATCCAAAAAGGCTGCTTGTCCACCTGAATCTACACAGTAAATCCAATGAGAGTTGAATAGCTCAGGAGATTCTTTTACAGTAGGCATGATCTCAGCAATCTCATTTACTGTTTGAGCTACAGGTGGAGGTGTCGGCTTTGAAGGAGAAACTGAGGTGACTTCATTGAGGTCTGGTGGTGTTTCTTCTTGTGAACCATCATCATCAGATGAACTGTTGCTATCCTCATGTTGTGTAGTAGAATCAACAGGAGAAGATGGGACTCCAATTTTAATAGCTTTGGCAATCATATGTTTTACATATGGAGTATTAATTTCTTCCCAAAATTGACTTGTAAAGGAAGAATCAGTCGACTCACTTCCTGCAATGAGACTCGCAGTCTCTATTCTTCTTACTTCAGGAGCAGTGGCTACAGAGGTGCTATGATGAAGGGTAGGTGGTGGGAGATTTAATAAAAGTTTCATGATGGATGATTTTCCTGTCCCAGGAGCTCCAGACAGTGATAACTTTGAGTATTTGCATCGAATTCGGCCTTCTTTGAGTGCCTTGTGAAGTAAACCAGTATAATCTATAAAGTAAATAAGGAAAATCTTTATATAACTATTACTGTGATACTGTATAACACTATATGTTAGCCTTCGTATAGGTCAGTAATACTGGCACACTCATGATTAAGGATTGCTTTGTCAACTGGTGTGAATGTATGATGTGATAACATTATACTGTATGAGTCTCTGTAGTTTATAATTTGATGAATGGAATGTTAATTATCTTCAAAGACATGTTATGATATTAATCTGTTTATTATAACTGACATATCTTTAGAAGTCAAAACAATAATGTCTTAATAACTTTCAATAAGTTTCCAAACAATATCAGTAGTTAATAATTTGTTTGATCTGTTATTAATACAGTACATATTCATATGATTACTTTCAATATAATTTATACATACATATGTTACTAGTGAAGTCAAGACAAGTGTTTGATCATAGTACTGAGTGGTTGCTTGTAATCCTTGATTATCAGTTTGTACAGATTGTATAGTCATGTATAAAGTGACACTGTTATTACTAGCAGTATAAAATCATGTTACTAGGTTACATTATTATCATTGTATTGACATTTATTATAAGTACATTCTAATGTACAGAAAATAACAATGAACTACATTAGTATAGAACTATACACTGACCATGTAGTGACTTGTCAATTAGTTGTAGTATTTTCTCTTTATTGATATCATTAGCTTTTACCATGTCAGCAGGTGTTTGGCCATTATTATTCTTTATGGTGGCATCTGCACCACATAACAGTAATATTTCAACACATTCTACTTTCCCTTCACTGCAGGCATCATGTAAAGGGCTATCTCCAACCTATGTGATAAAAGAAATTATAGTAAGTGGAACACGAAAGACTTTTGTATTATAGCATTATAAGATAATCATTACTATAATTATGTAATAAAACATAATGTAGGGAATATACTAAATTGATATAATGCTAACATTAATGTTGTTCCAGTCATATCATTACAATTGTCTAACATATGATGATGTATACTATGTGTTATGATTGTAATAACCACTGTATATGAATTCAACATTGATAATATCTGTTATTTGTTATTAAAATTATCTATAATAAACATATCTTATGATAGAGCTTGAGTAGTAGAAAGGGGATTCAAAAACATCTTAAAAATTACAATGTATACAGTTTTCACACATATACTGTACAATACTAGACTTCAAGGAAGTGCATCATTTATTGTAGTTAAAACATTCAATGTAAACTATTTACAGTAATGTATAAAGTATAATGCTACAAAGGAGTGTACCATAAAATAAATTAAATTAGCACACTAAATATCTGGTTGTGACAATACTGAATGAACTACTTTGTAAGTGATGTCTACAGTTAATTATGTTGACCACTGGCAGTAGAAATCAGTTATTATTACAACAGAGATACCATAACAGTTATATAAATGTTAGGAATAATACAAGCAATAGTTTGTAAACATTCACTCATATGTCATGTTGTTATAAGTCACTAACAAACAGAAGAATCTATTATACGAGTAAAATTTTTCTGTCAATGTAAATATCAGAGCATATTCTACAATTACTAAACAGTATCTTAGTATATTCACTATCATTTAGAATGTCAAACCATTTAACTTATATCATGTAATAAACATAGTGATGACACTGACTATAATTATAGTTTAATGCTAGGGTTATAGTAATGACAACATATTTAATTAATGGAAATACTCACATTGTCAATGGGATCCAGTGATGCACCAGCTTTAATTAGTATATGAGCTGTCTCAGATTGGCCATTGGAAGCAGCACCATGAAGAGGAGTTCTCTTGCCCTACATAAAGGATATGTTGGTATTTATGATCAATTCACTTTATAATATAAAGCTATATCTAATGATACAACACAAAGGATAGGTAAAATAATTCATTATGTTATTACTAATATGTATAGATAGGTTAATACTCTAAAAACAATTGTGATGAGGTTATGATAATGGTTAATTTAAATTGAATGTAATTAACTAATGGTTTTTACATTTCTACATTTTTAAAATTTCACTCCAAAAACATGTAATTGTTCATTAATTGTCATGTAGACACTGAGATCATGTTTTGTAATTAGAACTGTAGAGAAATCAAAATTTTACAACATTTATAGCTTTAGACACCTCTCATATGTAAAATAGATCATGTAAGTGTATATTATATGTCAGTAAAATAGTGCTTATCAAGCAAAAGGATGTACTCTACAAGCCATAAATGTATTCTTGAGGTAATCAGGATATAAGCTGGAACTAATGTCATAAGTGTAGAAAATATGAACAAATAAGAGATACACTCATGATAGTTACGTAATATAAGGTATATATCTTATTATAGAGATCACATTCTATATAATGCCCTACTTTGTCAGTTGGTTGTTATTGGCAAAATTTCTTTTGTCAATCAGTTTTAAGTATGTTCATTTATTATTCACAGTATGTATTTGTTGAGATATAGTATCAATAATTATTAAGGAAATTATATCATATAAATATACTCTTGATTAGGGAAGTAAAGAGACTCTATTTACAACATGTACCAGCCATCAAACAATGACACTGGCTGGACATATGACTTAGTGACTATCATAGTTATCTTTATCTGATGACAACAATGAAGACAGTACAACATACATTACAAATCACTGGTACATCATACTTATAGACTGAGTGTAAAAACACTGCCATGTATTAGAAACTATAACTTAACATATAAAAACTTTGTTATATTATTTCCTTGTATAATTGTAGAGATAGTTTGTGTTACTAGAGTAACTGTTATATAACATTCTAAGCTTCTGTTTATATATAGTATTAGAATCATGACAAGAAGCTGTTAACATAATTATTTACAATATAATATCAATATATTTTACTAAGGCTGTATGTGAGGGCTGTCATTACAGGTTTACAAAGCTCTATTAAGCTATACATTTGTCATTTCACTAATGCATTATCAATGTATTCATTAACTGGACATTAGAAGTGATGACTCTTTGCTACAATCACTCGTAAAAAGCATTTATTATATAATACAAAAGGTTTCATTACTTTCTGTATGAGTCTCTGTAGTTTATAGTTTATAGTCACCAAGTAATGTGTATTAAATGGGAATTCATTCCGACCACACAATTTGTCATTGTAAATGAGGTTTCCATTATTCAGGGGTACAATATTCCACTGTACTGATACTGATAGACTTACATGTACTTAATATGACATTTGTTATGTTATTTGACAAAACTACACATGCTGTACCATATAGCAAGGATTTTTCGGTGAGGGGGGGGGGGAATTTTTATGGTTTTTGTGGCTGAGAAACAAACCACAAAATATTTACCCACAAAAGTTAATTAGATGAAATGTGCCACACCCATTCATGTGTACACGTGGTTGCATGCACGTTATCACATTGTTGATCAGTGAGTTTTAGATTCAGTATGGCCTTATTTCGATACTTCAAGAGGGAAAAAAACAAACTACCGATCCACGTGGCATTTAGCACAATCTGTATCATCAACTTCAATTGTAGCTGCCAACTCGTCCCTCTTTGGCACTCAAGTTGTTTCCCAAATTTAGCATCCCAGATCCTTTTGTACTGGTAGTAGCCTCATATTATGTCTTGAATTTCGAAGCACGCCATTTGTGCACCTCATGTGTAAGAAGATGTGGTTTGGACTAGATCGCTTGACCACAAAATTTTTACCACAAACTAAAAAAAATTTGATGTCCACAAAAATTTTGCCCCCCCCCCCCAAAAAAATCCGCTATACCATATAAAAATATTTTGAATAAACTATTTTGTATATGTGGTTGCTGGGCAATTTTTTGTACAATTATGCTAAAAAAATTGGTATCCAGGTACTTTCATTATTGTTCTTCCTGGATACAGGTATAGTATACATTCAGTATATAATACATGCATACAATCACTAGGTCAAAATGTTTTTGAGCAACATGTGTAGTTTTCCCAAGTTTGGAAACATTTAATATATTCTCTAAATTCCTATGATTGATGTATAATTATAATGTTTGCTATTCATTCATGAAGGAATTATCAGCTTAAACGAGCATGCGCAGTATAAAAGGGGGCTGGGCTGCCCACCAAATGGCACACACAAAACTTTTCAATATCAAAAAAATGGAAGCTGTGTTTCTTTTTCTGTTTACATAATAATATGCACTTCCTGTAGCTGTTGCAACAGCTGCTTAATTAATATCATGCGTATGTTCAGTGCAGATATTCCCATTTTTTTGGATACATGTAAGTTTCTGTAGTGAATTGGTGAACAGTAGAAAACATGTAAGACTTTCTCTTGTGATCGACTTTGACAATCTAGAGGGGAAGAAAGGTGTTCAAGAGAAGGTTGGACCATGTTAGAAAAGTTCTAACTCCTGCTAGGCAATCTGATTTAGACAACTATGGTCTTGTGTCAGCCATCTTTGATTCTGTCATGTATAATTCAGTACAGCAATAAAAGTTATTATCTAATATTATCAACTGCGTAATTGACATAACACGTGTTTGTACCTGGAGCTAACTATTATAGATGTTTTACGTGGGTTGTTCAGGTTGGTATGGCTACTATCTAGAACGATTTCTAGGTTTGAATATTGCCGCCATCTCACTCTTTGGTAGGCGTCACATTCTTCTGGGCAGCCCACCCCCCTTTTATAGCGAGCAGGAATACGCGGATTGTGGCATTATAAATAACACATGCTCGTTTAAGAAGAGGCAATGATATGAACATATAAACTTAATTATGAACATACCAGGAAGTGTATCATGTAACTCATTAATGAGGGAATTATGAAAATCTCTAGACTCATCCTCTCTAAGCAAAGGGACAAAAACACCATACTAATCTTATACTTTATGAAATTTTAACTGTTCTAATGTCTCATATTGCTTGTTCAGACAAAATAAAGTCCAATATGTCTTTTATTAACTATAATACCTCTCTAGCTAAGAGACTTCTAACATTATTTACTGTACCAACATTTAGTTTAGTAGTCTGTGGATATGTTAGCATAATATGTTTTGCTTGTAATCATAAAATATACAACATACTGGTTTAACCTCTGTATATAAAAGGTCACTCTTGTTATTAAAATTACAAACTTAATCTTATTCATTGTCATAATATTCTTAATCAAATTATTAGTAGGTTATGAATATTGTTATTATATAAAGTGTGAACCAGCAAATAGATTTATTTATGTGGCAATACACAGCTAAATGTAACACCTGTAATAGGTAATTGTGGAAGGAGATCATATAGATATAAAATAAACTTTGGCAAATTTAAATAACAATAAATTGTTCTGCCTATTGTTATGTCTTTAATTAAAATGCTGGAGGAAAATATTTTGGCAAATGAAGAACATTTTACTAAACTTACCATTTCCTATATGTTACCACAATCTCTCTAATGTTATAATTAATTGTGTGTACTAATTGTTTCTCAAATTTAAATGCTGGAATACAATAAACCTAAGGACTCTCTATAAAAATAGACCATAGTTAGGTATGTATGTATACAACTTGTTGATACAATCAGAATCAAGGTTTCTGTTTGATACTTAAAAAAACTATACTTATCAGAGTTTTATTAGCATTCTGGTAGATTATAAAGTTATGAGGACAGTGAGTGAGTAAATATGAGCATGGCATAAAATCTTGTAATAATTCCAGAAAATCTATTTTGCAAATGCTATATTAAAAGTAAATTCATAAAAAAATTGTCCTTCATAAGTTTGTGTTATATGATAGATATAGACTGGCTCTGTTAGAATAATTCAGTAACATTGTTATTAGATCAACAAATGTACACATCATGTCAGTAATATTAACACTTTTTATTATTAGGAGATGACACAGAAAATGAAAGAAACTCTTACACTATTGATTAAAATCACACAGGGATATGTGATATTAAATTTAGACCATCCCTAGTCTCATCCACAGACCTACTTGCAAGCTAAAGTAGGGGTCACAAAAATCAACTCGTGTGATCAGACCTATTTTAGCTTGTAAGTAAGTCTGGGGACGAGACTAGACCATCCCATGTATTATAGCTCAACCAACATCATACTATAATGATGATACAGTGTGTAGTGATATGATAATTATTGGATCTTAGACTTATTTATAAAAACACACTGTATATGAAAAATAGGCTTTACTGTTGAGATATATACTTAAATATTGAGAGCTAGTAACTTACCCAGTTTGGACGATGATAGTTTACATCAGCACTTTGTTCAATAGTAGATTTGACTACTTCAATGTTTCCATCATAAGCTGCCCAGAACAGTTGTTCATTCTATTATAAAGACAACATGTATCATGTAGTGTAGTATAGTGAGTATACAGATCAGCCCTTATAACTAAAAGACCATCTTTTAGAAAAATATTCTGTCTATACAATAACACTGATATGTGAGTTTAGTTAGTATCACAGTGATATATAGGGATAATGACATAGTAATAGAAAGATTATAGACTTACTAGACTTAGGTGATAATACTGAGACATTTTGAAAAGTGTTGGTCCTTAGATGGTAACTGTTCTTATCTCAGGTGTCTATAGACAATAGAGCAAGTAGGTGATATAGATAGTAATAACTATATACTACATCGGAATGACAAAACTCTACTAACTAAATCAACTGTAACCAAATTATAGTATAGTGTGTGATCTACTAACCTGTTCTTCTTGTGTGACTGCGTTGTTTGGCGGTTGTTATGGCAACTCTGACACGCCCACCAATTTTAATTACTAGGCTAATGTAAGTAGGCGGAAGTATCACACACACAATTACGACTTGTAGAGTTTTGGAAATAGAAAGAACAAAGACAGGTGTTTAGATAAACTATTTTGTGTTGGTCAAAAATGTTGTGAAACTTATACAATCATAGTTATGATCCAAAGATGAGAATTTAGTGTCTAGATATTACTTAGTCTTGTATTGTTGCCCACTTTGCGTAAAGTGAACGTAGTGTCTATTTGTCCAGCAGGAAATGTATACTTTGTTGTATAAAGGTAGGTTAGGTTTAGGGGGTGGGGATCAGTTTAATACACAACAAAGTATGTATTTCCTGCCGGACAAATAGACACTGCGTAAAGTGAAAATGATCAATGTTCATAGTAGCTACCTCAGTATACTGAACTAAATATCATAAATAACTACACAATTATGTATGACTAATATTGTTGATATAATATATCCTGTTTCAATATAACAGAACATTGGTTTTTCTATCCACATGCACTTTGTGTGGTCTGTTACTTAATAACTATAAAAGTAATGTCATTAGTCATTATTATGTCACAACATTGTATTCTTTCATTAGATTCTTTGGAAGAGGAGATTGTAACAGAAATTATTCTCATTCAATTAGAATTATTCTGACAGTATCATATTTAAACAACAATCATGTATTTGTTATTACTTCTAGTTATATGTCAATAAGTCTATTAACTAGATCTCCATAATGAAAATCATCTCATTATGCTATTATCATATAATTCTACAGTATACTATCAGTATCATTCATTATAAAGGACACATGTATCAATGTGACACTAATTCTCCATGTATATTCTTAGAGAAATCAAACTTGTAACAAGACATTAATACTATACATAATCATGTTTATTAAACTGATAGTAATGGTGTTTTAATAGCTGTAATACATTTATATAATATATTTATCATTCTACTGATGGGTCATTTAAGAGGAATTAATTTTTGTCATTTGACACAATTTAAAAGAGTGAAAGATAAACTATGAAAGAGTGCTTGAAAAGACATTACCCAGATACCTAGTGAAGATATCAATGCATCTTGTGAGCATTGCTGTTAATGCATCTGAAAATGAGGAAGTTGCTGATCAATATCTTGACATTTGGAATTAGACATTCTGTGACACATTCAAGTTTTGGATTATTACTAAGGAATGCAATTAGTGTTTATAATTACAAACACTAAACACTCCCTCAACACTATACAGCTAACAATAGAGTATTCTATCATACTAACAGTATATGACTATATATACTAATATACTATAATATACAGGTAGTATATATATTGGAAAATTAAATTAGAACTATACACAACAGTACTGGTTTCTTCATAACACTCATAATTAGGAGGACTATGTCAATAAGTCTATTTAACTACATCTCCATAAATGAAAATTCATCTCATTATCTCACTATTAGTACTTCTAGTTATATGTCAATAAGTCTATTAACTAGATCTCCAAAAACGAAAATTCATCTCATTAACATATTATCACATACTTCTACAATATACTATCAATATCATTCATTATAAAGGACACATGTATCAATGTGACAGTAATTCTTTAGTACATTCTTAGATAATCAAAGTTCTAACAAGAGATCAGTACTACACATAATCATGTATATTAAACTGATAGTAATGTTTTCTTTTTATAGCTGTAACACAATTATATAATATATCTATTATTCCATAGTTATATTTTAATGACAGATAGACATTTGAAAGAAATATAATTTTTTCATTTGACAGATTAAGTGATTGTCTAAGATATTATTTAACAATTTATACATCAGTACATGTTTCCTTATATTTATATGGAATGAGTAAGTTTTTGATTATTACTAAGGAATGCAATCAGTATTTATAATTAAAAATACAAAACACTTACTGAATACTGTACAGTTGTTAACACTAGAGTATTCTATTATATTGTATAATAGTACCTGACTACATATAATAATATGTATTACTAGTGGACAATTAAAGTTGAACTATACACAATAGTACTGTCTTCCTCATAACATAGTCCTAATTAAGAGGACCATCAATGTCTTTTCTTAAGTTATTTTTATAGTTTGTAGAAATATAAATATATTGTTAAGTCAGTGAAAATACCAGTGTCCTAGTCACAGAGTATCAATGAAATTAAGAAACACTGAGGCAACACTTGATGGGTACGATCTTGTATTTTCATTAATTGTGTGGGCTGGAACATTCACACTCATCCTCTAAAATCTGTCATAGAAGTGTGTAAACACTGTATTGGGCAGCTTGAGTGAATTGAAGTTTAATTATTAATATAGATGAAATTTGCTGTCATAATCAAGCTATGTTACATTTTGCTAATCAAACGTACCCGTCTTGTATGAACTCTTAATTTTATGTCCTTGATTTTCTACATTAGTAAATGTTATAATTAAAATATAAAAAAAAATAAAGAATGAACACATTCAAAATAAACCTATGCTACCGGCTGTATAGTGATGTATGAGTAGACAATACAACATTGAGTAAAATAACACAGTCTTTTTGACTTGCAAAGTGGTCATTCATCAGAATTACATGCATTCTTTCAAGTTAATGATGTTTTAATTAATGTTGTTACCACCAATAGTTTACCTTTAAAGTTAACAAGACCACAGTATTTAGTGTAGTTGTGTGGATAAGTGTAGTTCCTTCAACTGACCACTATTCCTAATATCAGGGTGTCTATAGACAATACAGGAAGTAGGTGACATAGTTAGATAGTAATAACTACTACATTGGAATGAGGAAACTCTACTAACTAAATCAACTGTAACCTAATTATAGTAAGATAGAATATACTGTCTGTCTACTAACTACTACTATATGTAATAGATATATACTCACACTATGTATGTACTGTACACTATATGATCATATATGATCAACATCTGCTTAGTAAAGTCTACCACTTGATAACAATAAAAGTAATTCCAATACTCATTATTGTGTCATAATGTTACATTCTTCATTAGATTCTTTGGTAGAGGATATTATAAGAGAAAATGTTCTCTTTCTTTTGAAATTATTCTGACATTGTCATCTTTAAATAACAATCACATATTTATCATTACTTCTAGTTTTAATTATGTCAATAACTGTATAGATCTCTATATATGAAGAGATATCTCATTAATTTATTATAATAATCATGCTTATACTTCTACAGTATACTATCAGTATCATTCACTAAAAAGGACACATGTATCAATGTGACACTAGTTCATTCAAATGTGATCTTAGATACTCAAAGTTCTAACAAGACATCAGTACTACATATAATGATGTACATTATTAAGTTGATAGTAATGGTGTTTTAATAGCAGTAACAAATTTATATAATATGTCTATCATATTCTATAGTTATATTTAAATAAATGATAGATAATTTAAAAGAATTGAATTTTGTCATTTGACAGGTAATATTTAGATGTTTTAATAAGACAGTCAGTGGTAGGAGCAGGATGAAGAGGAAGTGATGTCCATGAAGCTATGATGGTGTTAGAAAAATAGAATTGATCTATCACTAATGAGCACATAAAGTGTCTGGTTGTGGTAATACTAAGTTAACGATTTAGTCAGTGATATACTGTATCATATGTTGTTATTAATTATTATTAATCCTTTATCTCCGTTATGCTAAAATTGCTCGTTAAGGGCGTGGTGTAGGATAAAATTTGATTGAATCAACTACTTAACTGTTATTGTATTTTCTATTTATAGTAGAGGTTGTTCTATTTATAGTAAGAGTCTAAAAATAGCTTGTATGGTCAGCCACGAACCGCTATGGGCAGAGGGGATTGCCATGTTATGGTTGAAGTTGGTCAAGCCTTCCTACAATTCTCTTCGTACAAATGGTAAGTTTTTTACTCACATGTTCTTTAAAAAATACTCTTCATTTCCCCTATATTCTCCTTGCCCTTTTCAGAGACGAGTTTGGACTTGAATGAATTGCACGCGTCAAAATTAACTCGCCATGTTTGACTTAACTTTAGTTGACTACGATATTTGAGTTGATTACAAGGCAGGTAAGTAAAATGTAAATGAAACAGCAGATAAGACTTTGTGTAAAGGTCTGTATTGCTTAAAATGAGCGTATTTGATTGTGTACATGTTTATTGTCCTGTGTATACCTTATACCTGACTACATTAACAGTTATGATGATGTAGAAATAAATAATTGTAAGTGTGTGAATCCATTTGTTCAACTAACATATAGGATGAATGTTCTTATAGTTTTTGAGGATGTGATACTTCTTAAAACAAGGATGTATACAAAGATGAATATCACATAATGTTACATTTGATTTTGGTTTATTTTCTGTTACCAGATTGTCTTCCGCTGCATACTTTACAGTCCCTTTTTAAGCTGAGGAGTAGAAAAAATTGACCACTTAGTCAGCCTGGGATATATTGTGGTACATACAGTAGGTACTATAAGTGTATTGTTGAGTACTTATTGATAAGAGCTTGAACTACCTGTAGAAAGAAATCAATATGTGAGAGATGATAGCCAGGTTTAGTAGTCAATAGTAGAAAGGGCAGCCATAACTCTTTTATCCATGCACTTAACCCTTTGACGGGCGGGGCAAAATAATTGTAATCACCGGCGTGGGCGGCACCTTTTTCAATAATGCTTTTTCAAACGTAGCAACGCTTTAAAAGCTTACTATAGCGACTAAATGACGCTTACAAATAAGTAATCACTTTTAGAGGATAATTAGGTTGTTGCTGTTACTGTAACAACAAGAAAAGCCATAAAATGCAACCTTAACTCTGTAGTATGTTGTGACTAATGGCGCTTACAATATTAATCCACTTCCAAAGCAGTAAAACTTGACTTATGATATCTATGAACATACAGTTGAACTCTTCGTTGTGTGGGGAGTCAATTCATACTTCGTTATAAATCAAACTACGTAAAGTGTTTTCTTGGACACACCTACCATCACACCCAGTCAATATATTTGGGTGGACCGGCGATTTGAATCGATAAAAGAAGTCATCGATTGTGGTAAGGTTTTGCTTTCTGTAATAATATTACAGCCATAGCCAGTTACCTGGAATATAGTACAGACATTCTGACAACTTTAGCTTCCCTAATGCAAAAATTTATTGCTTGGCAGGCGTTCATAGTGATGGATGCAAATTTGCATCCGCGCCCAAATTTGAACTACCTGGGTGGATGCAATTTTGCATCCGTGCGCGTCAAAGGGTTAACTCCAAGTATGCATACATCATAGTATGTTGTGATTTCACCTTTTTTTCTCTTGTGGATTAAATAGGTATTTCTTTTCTGCTTAGCTTGACTGTACCACAGATTCCAGAACCAGTTTCATTTAGCCATCTACACAAGTATGGACTTGTGTAGTTATACCTCTTAATTTGAAGGACAGCTATCAGGTAAAGAACAACATGAGTTGACAGTGGTAAATCTCTATCTCAGTACTCAGATTTTCCAGTGTAGATGTCCCAGTTCAACATGTAGCCACTTTCGCCATCAGTAAGTATCCAAGCCTTCATCCCTCTTTTGTGTGGCTTTTTGTGGAAGTACTAAGAAAAGATAGACAACTCTTAGAACTGATATCCTCTCCTCTTTTACTACTGCTTTGGTTCAGAGTGTATAATAATTGGAACTGACTAATCAGGTGAGCAGTGATTAGTTAAATTTATAATAAGTGATCATATTCAACTTGTACATAGTAAGTATAGTTATCATTGTCTGATAGATAAAGGAATTAGAAAAAAAAGAAACTTATCTTATGATGGAAATTACTTTTTGAGAGCAGTCATTGATAAGTGGCCAATTTGTGCACCAATATATTTGAATAGATGGTATACTGACAACACCTATTATGATTACTAATGTTATCAAAAAATTATAGAGCTCTCCTAGGATGAATTGATGTTTAGTAAAATCATGCAATTAAGGTATAGGATGGTGTTGTAGATGATCATCATGAGAGTTAATATAATGTTGACTATAGAGGTTTGTTTGATGTAATATTTCATTACTTATTGTGTTTATCCATAGTTGATTGAAATAATTAACAGGATCTTCTCGAGAGTTGTTGCTCGTTAGTCCAAATTGTCTTGAAATGGAGACATAGTAGTAGAAGTTGGACCAATAGCAGCAGTAGTTGAAGTTTAGGGTAGAAACAACAGACACAGTAGCAGTAACTGTTAGGTGTAGTAAAAGTAATACTATTTTCATTTTTATTAAAAAACAATTGTCATCCATCATCCACATAACCAGTACCTTCAAAATCATCATCACTGTAGTTGATATCAATGTCCTCCATCATCTCCTGCAATGCATCTGGATCACTTATACTGAGAAAACTATGCCATTGGAAATAGAGTTTGATAGATATATGTTGTTGAAAATTATATCCTGGTACTAGAAGAGGTTCCCTGTTTTGTGATTAAATTGGGTAGGCTTCCGAATAGCTCCTTGGTATTTTAATAGTAAATATTGATAAGCACTCAAATCATTTAGAAACATCACAGGATTAACATACATCAGATAAAGAATAATGTCAAAATGTATGAGATCTGTTTAAAGTATATATCACATGTATGCAATCATAAAATAATTACATTTCCAAGAATTTAATTAAGTACAAGACAGTTCACTAACTAACTTAATATAACAAAGTAAATATTAACATATTATGACTATCTTATAATGTATAAACTATGTAAAGTGGATGTTTGCTTGTAATTTGAATAGTTGCAAACTCTTTTTTAAACTTTGATGTAGCCAATTCTAAAAGAACAAGTAATTATTAATTGTTCTTTTAGAATTGGCTACATCAAAATTTTTAAATAAAGAAAGCTTACAAACATTAAAATATAATGTATCACACCTTTATCTTTTGACAATATGTTTGACATGATCCTTTAAACATGATCCAAGGAAATAATAAAGAGCTGTGATAGCAAATTTGAAAAAGGTAATAAATAACAGTACAAATAGAGACTAAAGGTTTACAGCTTTTTTGGTTCCCTTATTGTATATATAGGTCATTATTTTATATCATATAGTTGTAAAAAAAAGTTTTAAATAAAGTTATCATTAATAATAACCCTAAATTACTATATCAAATGCAAGTAATAAAAAAATAAAAAAAGTGTATTGATGGAGATTGATAGATTTATCTCCATCACATTGACATCAGTTAAGGAATTTCATGACAGGAGAGTGACTTGCAGAATTACTCATAAGATACATGTCTATTATGTTGTGGCATAAAAACAATTCTAGTTCAACAGTAATTTAGAAGTATGAAAATTAACTACTTATATAATGGCTCATTGTCATAATGAATGATAAGCTCTTCACTTAATTTATCTGTTTAAATTCCAGGTATTAATATATTAGATGAAAAATGTTACAGTTCGTACTTAAGAAATATTATTTTCTCCTGATGGCCACTGTCATTTTCGTACAAAGCAAAGGAAGGTAGCTTTTGCCTCTACAATTTAAAATTGAAATCTATCAAGTTGGCTCTCTCTAATTAATTGGTTCACACTGGAGGGCAATTGATTAGCAATTTTTAGCTATGTGCTATTGTCAATACTAGGAGTCTGGGCAACTTTGATGTAATCTATATTGCCTATTTACCTTGTTTGCATTCAGTTATAGTGATTCTCTTACCTAATCAGTAAGTCAATTGTATAATCTTGATTGACTAGTTGTAATTATTAACAATATAACTTGACAGATGCTAGAGCAACTCTTACCATGTCTATAGCTTTCTTTAGTTTTATTCTAATTATATATATATATATATCAGCAATGGATAGTTCTTTATTTTACTCCCACTATGTAGATAGTATAATATGTAGAAACAATTATTAACATAACTAGATTCCTGTGATTGATCAATTTTATGTTCACAACACCTCTTCAGTTTTATTTAAATTGAGGAACCTTAATTAGTTCTTGTGAAAAAGGGATTGTTACCTCTCTCTCTCTCTCTCTCTCTCTCTCTCTCTCTCTCTCTCTCTCTCTCTCTCTCTCTCTCTCTCTCTCTCTCTCTCTCTCCTCTCTCTCTCTCTCTCTCTCTCTCTCTTTCTCTCTCTCTCTTATTTATCTGTTGCTTAAAGCAACTGAAAATATATAAAAATTATAGAAGTTTAAAAATTATAAATTATAATATATAGTAAACAGACTAGAAAGTTATGAAAATTTGCAATTAATAAACATTTATGACTTTGATTTTCACTGTTAATGCAGTTATCATGCAATTATTTAATCTAAATTTACAAACCACAAAATTAATTTAATGAAAATGTTTATTATTAAAATCAATGACTATAATTATAATATCTCAATAACTATTAATCGAATTTGATGAATACTTTTAATACTGTCTATTAGAGAAATCAAGCTAAAAAAGTACATAATAATAAATAGTAAGTTTACTTTATAGTTATTTCATAATGAAAACAGGGACAGCTTTTGTCTGGGTTATTTAGAAAGTTATCACATTCTCCTGTTTACTGATTTCAATCCGTATATAACATTCATAATTGTCCTAATGGAACAGCAGCTATTGTATATAGTTATAAAAGATATCATGTAGTCCTCCTGTTTGCACTACATGCATCAACATGCCATTAGAGTGCAGCTGTTGCCTAAAAGGAAATTTATCACCTTCTTTTGTTAATGTCATTCAACTGCAGTTGTTATCACTTTAATTTCAGAATGAAATCTGTCACTTTCTGAGGGCCAGCTGTAAATATTAACAGTAAATTAGAGGAAAGCTCTCTAGCTGTTTGCCAACTGTATGCCATTGTCAACACTAGGAGGCTAGGTACCGTTTCCTAGTTAAGTAATGTATGTTATGTTTTCACATACCTCTTTCCAACTTGTAACTCCAACATGTAAAAATTGATAATCAACTAAACAAACAATGCTATTAAGTACTACACTCATGCACCTAATATGCCTCTTTTAGTATTACTAGGTAAGTGGTCACTACCACTCCTTATTTCTCTTGTCCATTACTCTCTTTTACTGAGAAAATAACTTCTCTTTTATTTTTGGCACAATATTTACTACATGAGAGATTTACATCAATTGTAACTTTAACACTTACCCTTTTCTTCTGATTGTACTTTTGGAGTAGTAAGTTGAATCTAAAGTATTTAAAATTCTTTATCATTCAAAGACAACAAAACCATGGTTCAACATCTGGTACTTTTAAAATGACAATTTGAAATGAAGTAATTCAGGTTGATTTTACGTATGGAGAAAGACAAATGCCTTCCTTTAATTTCAAAAAGTTGAATGAAGGTCCCTATGCAGTTGAGATAGTTAGTGGACCTTATGCTAAAAATACAAGCGCTAAGTGCACTTTCAAATTAGTTGATTGAAGGAAATAATAATAGTAAGCTGAGATACTAAAACGTGATAAGAGGAATACAAAACATTACAAATAGAGGCTAAATTTTTGAATTTTTTAAATTTTCTTATTTTATAGACCTTCATTTTTTATTGTGCACTTGTTAAAAAAGTTTTGAAAAAACCTAACATTAAAATACCTAATTAAGCCAGAACATTGCATGATGCATATTGTGAGAGTTATGCAGCAGAAAATATGTGACGATATAATAAAACAGTAAAACAGACGTCAATCCTAATTTAGAGGTCTATTATGCTGAGTCATAACAGTTTGGTTCAACACCTGATCTAAGTACAGAAAAGAGATATAGGCTGAGATCTCCAAACCTTATAACATGCCTGATAGTCATAATACAAGAACATCTGGTTTAGTTATTTATTAGCAGATGACTTAGCTTTTCTGCTTAAAATTCATGTATCAACATGTAATAATATTCAAAGCAACAGCTAGCCAATTCTCTAGTATTGATAATTGCAAACAGCTAGACAGTATCCTTTAATATACTGTTTGTAATTACAGGTGGCCATTAGAAGATGATAGATTTCAATTTTAAATTCAAAAGGGAACAGCTGCAGATCAGCTAGTCACCAGGAGAAGGTGATAGATTTCCCAAATGGCAAAGCTGTCTTTTAATGGCATGTTGATATACAATGCAAACAGTGAAACTAGGTAATATCTTTTGTAATTACAACAGCTGATCTTTGTTATATCAATCATGAATGTTATAGGTAGTTAACAGGAGAATGTCATAAATACTCTACCTTTCTCATTATTGACAACTACTAAACAAACCTACAGAATAAGGTAATTAATTAAAACTAAAAACTCTCATTTTTTGATATTTTTAATAATAAATAAAATTTATTTAATTACTAGACTTCTCAAAATGATGTGTATGCAAATCTGTATAAGTACAGTGTAACTAACTGATCATCTTTAAATGAAACAAAAGTCTAAAACAGTTGCTAGAGAGAGAGAGAAAAAGATAGAGAGAGAGAGAGAGAGTGTGAGAGAGAGAGAGAGAGAGAGGCATAAAGAGAGAGCAAAAGAGAGAGAGAGAGAGAGATAGTGAGATAATGAGCTTATAACACCTTTTTATGACATCTGTGTGAAATCTCTTTCTACCCCTCTTACATTTTTGCATTTCCACCAATTTTATCAGCTAGTCTTCACTTGTTGATGGACTCTCGGCAAATGATGATTGACTTTGTTGTTGGTATTTCAAGGGCTCTTGTTAATCTAATGGAACGAGCTAATAATCTTTCAAAAGAAATTTACTGAATATATACATTTAGTGATGTCATTATATATGATGACATCACCTAAACTCTAAACCAAACCTAACATTAATAACTCTATGACACATGGTGATTGTTACATCATCAATCGAGTTACACCAAGAAGCACCCTTGAATACTATCATATATATCATGTATGAAGCTGATTGTAGTCTCACATATAGCAAGGTCCACTTGTTCTAACCAAGTCACCTACCAACTTTCAGTAGTTTTTCAAATGACTGCTATACATATAATCTACCAGATCCTCAGGATCTGGTAGACTATATATATGTATAGCAATCATTTGAAGAACTACTAAAAGTTTGTAGGTCATTTCATTAGGAACTCTGAAGTCAGTTTTTATAAAAGTCATTTTTTGCCATGATGGCAACATTGCTAAGTATCTTTGTAGTATATGAAATTACACAATTTAAGAAATCATCCTATATTAATTTATTTGTTAATAAATCTAATGAAGTTATTTTAATTCTATAAAATAGCATATTACATAAAATATTAACTTGATCCATTTTATCTTTGAAATTAGAAGTGTGGATATACATGGACATATGTATACCTGGAATATGCACATTCTGTTGTAGGCTACAAGTACATACTATGAGGTTTATTCAATATTCAAACCATTGAAGTCAATGTATGTATGTATTTTTTCCAGGAATATTAATATGTTGATGCTTTGTATATGTACAAACTGACTACATGCTTTGTATATGCACAAACCGACTACATGCTTTGTATATGTACAAAACGACTACATGCTTTGTATATGTACAAACTGACTACATGCCTTGTATATGCACAAACCAACTACATGCTTTGTATATGTACAAACTGACTATATGCTTTGTATATGTACAAACTGACTACATGCTTTGTATATATACAAACTGACTATATACTTTGTATATGTACAAACTGACTACATGCTTTGTATATGAACAAACTGATTACAATGTAGTTTAACATTTGTAGGCTTGTAGTTCAGTAGAAAAGATGTTGATAATTATGTTTATATAAATTCTATTAACTTATCATAAATTAAAACAATGCTTACTGGTTATTCTTAATACATGATAAATCCTGGTTGGAGCCTAAAACCTTAAACCAAACAGTGATGTTAGCTTTGGATAAATGTTCTAGATGCTAGCTGAGACATCCTTGTATTTAATAATTTTTTTAAGAAATTGTAATTTACTTGTTACATAATTGACTATGCATGTTATTATGGTGACTGAGAGATAGATAAAGCAATGACAAGACTATGAAGAGAAGCAGATGAATAAAAATAGAGATGAAACACTTCTACATGTAAGTCTTTACTTTAGACTTTGATTTCTATGTAATTGTTTATCTCATACAACCGCTGGCACAAATTTGGGCTTGCCTGGGATGTGCTAGCTGAGACCTCCTTATATTTAACAATTTAAAAAAAATTGTAATTTACTACAATCCCTATTTTTATTGAATTCTGTTATTGGCATGTCTGTGTATTAATTACTCTTTCTATCTGCATGGTTCATATTATATTGACGATATCTGCTATATTTTGTAATATCACCACAACATCATCATTGACCATATGGAAAGTACTTAGATACAAATGAGTACACTTACAAATTCTGTTAAAACAATGCATTAAATCTTTCTATAATTGTTATCTGAAAACTATCCCCTATAAAGGGGAAGTGGGCCACACCTGGAAGTACTGCAATACCAGGGCAACCCGTGGAGTGAGGGAAGCAAGCTTCACATACCACTCCTAATGAAAAAAATGGATTAACAGCTTGAGGATATATTATCCTCGTTCAAGCTATTAAACTCGAAAGAACAGCTTTTTTCACTTAATCCTAGCCGATAGGCCGAGAAGCGATGCTGAGACAAAATTTACAGCTTGTCTTATAGTTATACAATAGAGTTTGCTCTTAGGGGACAAGTAGTAGTGATTCCAATGAATAGCTTTGTAAATTGTCACATGTCAAGCCTTGTGTTGATTAGGAATACACGCTTGTTTGTAAAATATTATAGTAATACTATATCCTTATATATTGTGTATACCATAGAAAAGGTCATGGGAAACATTAGGGGAGTGGTGTATTGCGGGGGAGTTTGCATAGAAATAATAAATACAATCTTTCTTTATTTGTAATATGTAATATTGTAGTGTCCTGTAAATAACTACACTATGTTTTATTAAGTGATGGCTATTGTACAATTGTTATATTATCTTTACATCTCCTCTTGTATGTCATGATTTAATAAACCATTCAATAAATCATTACTTTGTTAGACTAAAAGATTCACATAATATTACTCATTTGTACCAGTTTGTACTGTCATCTAGAAATAATTACAATTAACTTATTAACCATTACAAGGCAAATTTGCAAATGTCATTATTTTTTTTCTGAATTTGAAAAAAACAGAAGACTAAATGCTTTTGGTGTAGTATTTGGAGGTAAATTAATGAAGGAAGATACAACAACTGATGTGGCTATCAAGTCTTTAAAAGGTTAGGTTGATATAATTAATTCTAATTTATTGTAACACTATAACTGATCTACCTTCACTAACATTTGGAGAAGTAGAGGATGATTTGATGTTAGATGTTGAACATTTTAATTTTATGAGATTGTTAGGTGTATGATTTGCTACTGAAGATCAATCTACTGGATATTTTATTACCATGTATGGTTTATGCAGATCACCAGGTTTTTGTAAACTGAAAGGTAGTAAACATTCACGTTTTTTCATAAATAATATACTCATTGACACTTGGTAGTTGTGTAGTTAATTGTAAGAGCTAGGAAGATATTGTCTATTGTCTCATTAGTTAGACACAAGAAATTTCATAGATTATGGGCCTAAATACAAAGGATGTCACTATGGAATTTATAACAGGACATTCCTATATATTACTTACTTGCTTTTTTCTAAAGAGTCATTTGTTGAAGTAAATGAGCTGACAAAATATAGCAATTAGTAATCAAAACATCATATGTTGTAAATTCCTTTCAATATTGTAGAAATGTATGAAGCCTACATGACTATGAGTTAGTTAAGGCAACCAATCTATTTTAACAGTGGTATACATAATAAATATATATATATATATATATATATATATATATATATATATATAAATATATTATACTGATAAATATGCTAACTTTTGCATTAATGACTATAAGGATATATTAAATCTTGATCTGTTAGGCACTTAACTCATTTCATTGAATAGCTACAGGTTTTATTGTGAACAGTTAAAGTAAGTAAGAGTAATTCATAGATATATGAAAAGTAGTATTTACATTCAGAAGGCCAGACATGAACCCCAACTGTCACAAGAGGAGTTATGAAATAATGATTATGCTACAGGCATAGTTATCTAAATTTTAAAACATGAAATTATATAGCATATAACTATAGTAAAAATAGCATGAGTAGGGTATATTTATAAAGCTTTTTTAGTTGCTTTGCTAAGTGTGTAAATGTAAGGAGAAACAGTGATATCACATAAGCAGCAGAAATTTGTATGTTATAAGGAATTAACATATTAAAACTCAAAGTAAAGATTGTCAAAAAAGTATTGGAGCAATTAAGGTACTCGATCAAGTAAACTTGTCCATGTCATGTTTTAAAGAGACTAATGAGATAAAGTTTGAGTCATTGCATAATAGTAGTGATGATAATTAATATACCAATACCCAATAAACATTATGTTATAGTCTATACACAGTGCATGGTATTATGAAGAATAGACATGAAAGTGTTTTCTTAACTATTTACCTCATTATAGGACATAAGCATGAATTTGGTAGTTGATTAAATACTTTATTCCTGTTTTTTTAAAAGATCTGATTTATTTTTTCTTCTAATGATCAAGAAACAGGTATCTTTACTGTACATTACAAGTTGAATTTATTATTTCCAACTTAGTTATGTATATACATAACTCATTCTTTCTGATACATGAATAATATACTATTGTTAGTTATGATAACATTATTGCAAAGCCCAGTTTATAGTATATCTTGAATACACCCATTAAACCTGTAATAATAAAGAAAAACATTGTGAACATATTTTACCTAATTTTTATTTAAGTATAAATAACAATCAAGTGGATAAAAATTCCAAAAAATCATAAAAGTAGGGATAAAATATTTCACAATATTTCAAATATAATATTTCGAAATATTTCAAAATATTTCAAACAAGCCCAAATAGAAATGGCAGAATGGATATCCCTATATAGAAGACTTGAACATAATATTTATTTTTGAAAGCTACATTTTACTGTATTATAATATGAGTACATTCCATAAATAAAATCCTTACTTTCTATGTAACATTAATTGTCAGTCATTTACTTTAGATTTTGAATTCTACGAGACTGTTTATCTCATATAACTGCTGCCACAAAACATGATGCCCATGATGTATGGATGTCCATAATGATATACTGCCATTCCTAATTTGAACTTGTTTGAGATGCTAGCGGAGACATCCCTATATTTAATGATTTTTTAAAGAAATTGTAATTTACTTGTTACATAATAAACAAGACATGTACAGCACATCTGTGGGAATCCAATGAACTACACATTCTTGTCATAAGGTTGTGTGGATGGACAATAATTGGGAATACATCTGGAAATTCAATGTAGTTCAATTATTAGGGTGTTAGGTTTGGGCAGCCAGACTAACTAAACATGTCATCTAGCTCTAAGGTGTATTGTCTTGTACATGGTTGTAAGAAAACATATACAAACTCAACTGTAATAACTGATAATCTCCTCAACAATCATTGTTCCTAAAAAGAAAGTATTCTCATTGTCCTCTGTGTCATAATGTGACTAGTACTGATCTTAACATTATGACTTATCATATTTGTTCTCATCACACTGGTGACAAATCCTATCACTGTCCAGACTGTAAGTGTACATTTAGTCTAGAAGCTAACCTCAACACACATTGTCATATACGTCATCAAACACAAAGTGTATCAACTACATCAAGTCATTCTACTTGTGTTGTATGCAATTCTATAAGTTATTATTGTACTACATGTGGAAAAAGTTCTCATATCATAGTCAGTTACTGTGTCATTCTTGTACCCATACTGGAGAAAAACCCTTCATATGTAATGACTGTGGGAAAGGTTTTTTAAATTTAGTATATCGACCCAACATTCTCATATTCATACTGGAGAAAAACCCTTTATATGTAAGAACTGTGGGAAAAAAATTTGCTCGGTCTTGTCATCTTACTAAGCATTCTCGTATCCATACTGCAGAAAAAACATTTATATGTAAGGACTATGGGAAAGGATTTTATTAACTCCAGTGAATTGACCCAACATTCTCCTATATACTGGAGAAAAACCTTTTATATGTAAGGACTGTGGAAAAGATTTTACTCAGTCTAGTAATCTTATTAATCGTTCTTGTATCAATACTGAAAAAAATCCTATATATATAAGGACTGTTGGAAAAGTTTTACTCGTTCTGATAATTCATAGTTATCATTGTCGTAATTATAATGAAGAGAGACCCTATGTATAGTCATCTTAATAGACATTCTTATATCCATAATAAAGTGTAACTTGACACTCCCAATTAACACATTTTAATCATCATTTATCCATTAATACAGTACCTATTCATTGTCATATAATATATCATATCTATTTACTATAATTATAATACATTGTTATAATCACTTATTGATAATGGTTCAATGTCAATCTTATCTGAAACAGGAGACTTTCTACAAATGATAGTTTATACAAATCAAAATGAATAGACCATCCTGTTCAAGAGATTAGTCATCATTAGTCCAAACATTATGATTGTCATAATACAAGATCAAGTGGTTTAGTTATTAGCAGATTCTTCAGCATTTCAACTTAAATTCCAGGTATCAACATGTAATAATATAAGAGGGCAGATAATATCTTTCTGTTTAAGTAATCTTTCACTTTGTCTTGTTGACCACCTGTATAGTAATTTTCACACAATATATGATTGGATGGCTGTTGCATTTAAAAATTAAGATCTATCATTCTATTTATGGCTTGTGAATTAAGTTCATTTAATTAATGAATTTCTCAAAAAGTGCTGTCTATGCAAGTTTGTATGATATGTGGACTATAACTAGCTGATGACCTTTCAAAATGAATAAACGTATAAAGTAGATGAAAGACAGAGAGAGAGAATGTGCGTATCATGTCTGAAAGAGAGAGAGAAAGAGAGAGAGAGAGAGAGAAAGAGAGAGAGAGAGGGAGAGAGAGAGAAAGAGAGAGAGAGAGAGAGAGAGAGAGAGAGAGAGAGAGAGAGAGAGAGAGAGAGAGAGAGAGAGAGAGAAAATAGAGAGAGAGAGAGAGAGAGAGAGAGATCTAGAGAGAGAGAGAGAGAGAGAGAGAGAGAGAGAGAGAGAGAGAGAGAGAGAGAGAGAGAGATTATAACCACTTTTCACAACCTTCATTCCTCAAATGAACCAAAACAGATCATGTCAACATAGAGCTGCTCAAGAATCTAGTTATGCTATTCAATTTTTTTTAACAATCTACATAAACAGATATCATCCATTACTGATATGCTTAAAGTAAACAGGAGAAAACAATAGACAAGGTACAGCTGCCCTAGCTCCTGCCCAATATAACATTGATAAATACAGCTGCCTAACTCAATAAGACAACAGCTGCCTTTTCAATGCATGTAAAAAGGTGAATTTACGCAATATAGATTGCTTAACTAAAGATGCAAGGCAACAGATAGCCAATTCCCTAGTGTTGGCAATTGCACATAGCTTTCAATATACTGTTGATAATTACAATTGACCATCAAAACAGCTGCAAGTCCGCTTGTCAATGGAGAAGGTAACATATTTCCTAAGTAGCAACAGCTGCTCTCTAATGGCATGTTGATACATGTAGCGCAAACAGTGTAAATATAGGTGATATCTTAATTAATTATAATTATTAGATTTAATTAACTATAATATATCTTCAGTTGCTTTCAACAATTGATATGAGAGAGAAAGAAAGAGAGAGTGATTATAACACTTTTCATAAGATTTAATTAAAGTTCCTCAAGTTTAATGAATGTGAAGAGATTTTATCAACTTCAAATTGCTCAACTACAGGAATGTAGTTATATACATGTTTTTCTATCTACATAATAGAAGAAAAACAAACAAAAATATTATTTATTACTGATATACTTAAAATAAAACAAGACAAAGCTATAGACATGGTAACAGATGCTCCTGCCATCATATATTGTTGAGAATAACAATTGGTCACAAAAGGAATATGTGGTTCATTTCTAACTAGGTACAACAGTGGGTTTTCTTTCATTGTATAATGATGCCTGAAATACAAACAGGTAAAATTAGTCAATATAGATAACTTATCTAGGCAACAGTGGCCTGGCCTCATAGTGTTGACAATTACAAACTGCTACTCAATTTCCCTTTTATATATTTGATTGATAATTATAGCTAACCAACTTGATAAATTTTGATCTTAAATTTATAAAAGCCAACAACTGCCCTCCTTTATATTATATAACAATTACAAAAGCCAACAGGAGAAAGTGATAGATTTCCTAATTAGAAAAAGTAATATCTGCCCTCTAATATTATTGAATACATGTTAATACCTGGAATTGATTGATCTGTTTTATAACTATACCAACTGTTTCTTGCATTATGACAGTCAGGACTGGTATAAGGAGCTAAGTCTCAGAAATCTAAGGTTGTAACCATTGTATTGAGAACTACTGTTAAAGCAGTTATGACTCCACATAATAAACCTGTATCTTATGATTGACTTCTGCAAGTCACATTGTGATTATTAAACTCCATAACTGATATCAAAGTGACAGAGGTGTCTATGTTGATCAACATTAATACTTTTTAAATATTATCCAGTAATTACACTTGATAAAGTAATTTAGTGTAATTATTAATGTTAACTTTATCAAAAATCTTTTTTAACAAGTACATAATATGAAATAATGGACTATACAATAAGGGAAACAAAAAATAACTGCAAAACTTTAGTCTCTATTTGTACTGTTATGTATTCCCTTTTTCAAGTTTGGCATCACAGCTCAATATTGTTGTTTTGAATCAACAATTTGGAAAGTGCAGTAAGCTGTCATACCTTGAACATGAGGTTCATTAGTAATATGAGCAATATAAGGACGTGAGGTTAAATTTTTCAATGTAAAGTTGGGCTTTTGTCCAGGTTTATAAGAAAACTCAACCAAAATTTCTCCACCGGAAACTAAAATCTTTAAAATACCAGATGTTGAGTCTTTGCCAGAAGCCTGTATGCAAATTTATCAAGTAAAATCACAGATTTGATAATTTATAACATACCTGGATAAAGCCTTGAGTATTAAGCTTGTTTGGATGTGACAGCCACCATTCATTTACAATTCCATACATAACATGTAATGGTGTACCTGAACTGTTTAAGGCAGTAATATCAAATGCTATATACAAAGAAGAAAACATTAACTCAGGTACACATTTATTATTAAAATAATTACTGTAATAATCACTACTCATGATTCTTTCAATTGACGTCTGATGATTGTGAGTTGAAGAGGAATTTAATCTGAAGAAGTCTCTGATTGATCTGAAAACTAAGATAAGAAAGATCTTTTATATACCTTATCGAAAGCTTCCCTCCCATATATTACAGCTCACCAGCAGCAATAGGTGATAGACTTCAGTCATGCCTATAGAAAAGCAACAGCTGCTTTGCATATATTGTTTGATAATTACAGCATGATTAAATGAAAAGGTGCTAGATTTCATAAGTGGAGAACGTAACAGTTGCTTTCTAATTGTATGTTGGACAGAGAGAGAGCTTATAACCTTTTTTCAAAATGAACCAAAGGAGATTATCTCAACATGGAATTACTCAGGAATCTAGTTATGTTAACATTTCAACATGCAAAGTAAGGGCAGCTGTTGTCTTATTGAGTTAGGCAGTTGTATTTGTCACTAATATACGGGATGGCTAGATCTAAGACAGTTGTTACCTTGTCTATCGCCTTCTCCTGTGTTATTTAAAATATATCAGTAATAGATTCATCTGTTTATGTAAATTGATAAAAATAGTGATATCTAGAGTACCAATAATGAGATTAAGTAATATAGATTACTTGACTAGGCAACAGTTATTCAGCCTCCTAGTTTTGACAAATGCACATAGCTTGCAAACAACTAAACAGCTTTCCTTCAATAAACTGTTAATAATTAGAACTGGCTATCAGAAGGTGATAGATTTCAATCTTAAAATTAAATAGGCAACAGCTTCAAATAAAACCATTAACAGGAAAAGGTTATAGATTTCCGTAGAAGCACCACCTGCAACAATGGCATCTTGATACATGTAGTGCAAACAGTGAAACTAGGTAATATCTTTCACGCTTGCCACATCTGTTCTCCTATTATGACAATAATGCATGTTATAGATAGTTTACAAGTGAATGTCATAAATTTCCTGAATGAGCCTGGCAAAAGCAGCCTCTCCTTCCATTATTGACAAAATACAAAACTTAATCACATGATGAATGTATTTAACCAGGTAATAAGCTTACAGATGAAATTAAAAAATATTGCAATGAAGACATTAACATATTTATTAAATAAAAGTTTTGATAACCTCTTTTTTGTTCACTAGAAATAAACATATACAATTTAAAAATAAATACGAATGTTATAAATAAAAAAGATCTTCAATTTCATTCAACAACAAATAAGAGAGAGAGAGTTAGATAGAGAGATTATATTTCATATGATTAAGGCTACTCAAGCTAAATGAACCTAAAGAAATTTTTATCAACTTAGAATTCTTAAAGACTTAAGAATCTAGTTATATAAATATTTCTACATATTTTACTATCTATATTTTATACCACTTAAAAAAATTTCATCCTTTACTGATATATTTAGAATAAAACAAGAGAAGGCAAGAGACAAGGCAACAACTGTCCTAGTTCCTACCTCTTTTATTATTGATAATTACAGATTCCTAAAAGTAGTAGGTGGTTGACTTCTAACAAGGTAACCGGTAAACAATGGCTGCCCTTTATTACATGTACTTATCTGGAGTGCAAAAAGGTGAGGAGATTAAGCAATATATAGATTATATATGACTAGTCATTACCTTTAATAATATTTATATTCCTCCTGTATAAAATTAGAAAACTATTCAGAAAATTTTCATTTTTTAATAGAAATTAAGAAATAATAATCAAAAAATGCAAGGATGAGTATGAACTTATGCATTACAAATAGATGTCTGCTTTTGGCATCTGTAACATGCAGTTACAGAGCAACTGCCACTTTGTCTACACAGAAAATATAGCACATTATCTGTTGGTCAGCTGTAATTATCTAACAATATATACAGATATAACTGTTCCTTTTTTATATCTACAATTGAAATCTATCACCTATTGCATTTTTGGCCAGCTCTGAATTTGTGAGAAGCTATCTGTAATGTATATAAAGACCTTTCTAAACTCAATTTCTAGATCAGTCAAAAGACTTTCTTCAGGTTAAATCCCTTTTCAGCAAACTATCAATTGAAAGGAATATGGGTGAATATTATGGTAATTATTTTAATAATATCTGTACATGAGTTATGATTTCATCTTTGTAGCTTATAAAATTACTGTCTTAAACGAGTCTGGTACACCAATACAGCTTACATATGGACGAGTACATGAATGGTGGCTTTCACATCAAAATGTCATTATCTCTCAAGGTTTCATTGAGGTATGACCTAATTAATCAAATCAGTCCTTTTACACAGACATTTTTATACAGACTTGTGGTATTGGTTCAACATCTGGTACTTTCAAGATGACAATTAAAGATGAGATAATTCGGGTTGATTTCAACTTTGCACCTGGACAAATGCCTTCCTTTGAAAGTAAAATGGTGAATCCAGGTCCTTATGAAGTTCAGATCATTAATAATAACTTTAGCGCTAATTGCATATAATAGGCGAGGAAATACCTCACCTTACATAAAACAACTTTTTAAAAAAGGTCTTAACTCAACTCAGACAGAGTATAACATGTTCTTATGACAATACTTTTATTATGAGTAATATGATTCTTGTTATTTGACGCTGTCACACCAGTGGTAAGCTAACGCAAGGTACATATTACTATAAGACACCTCATTAGATCTATTAATTAAAGGGAATTCTCATTTACATGTATCACACAAAAAGTATATGCATTATACACGTAACTCTTTTCTGACCTACCATCTCATTCCCATTCCTTCCACTTGAGTCTCAGCCTTCTCTAGGTCACAATACTTGTATGTAAATATCATTGACTACTATACATTATGCATATAATCTTAGTATAATATGTAGAAACCCATAACATAGAAGCTTGCAAGAATAAAATTTTAAAATCTACAAAGTGACAACATGATAGTCATAGTGTTTCACTTAGAAGGAAATGTGTGTATTTACAGACCACATAATTCAATATTAGAGATTACTTTATTAATGAGTTTGTCCCAAGAGTTAACAATAAATGAACATCATAGACTTCATTTAATTCATTTTAGACAGTGTATACTCCATATATAGCATAATTTAATTGATCTTTAGCTTCTAGTAGATGTGTATTGCCAATACATATAATGTAGTGTCATATTTATGGCGTGGTAATAGTACTTTATAAATGACTCTTATATGAATATGATACTAGTAACTTAATTAGCTAATTAGACAGGTACTTACCCAGCTATATATTAATGCATTGATTTAAGAACTAGATGTCTTTTGTTTATACATTGTTTTTATTGATATTAAGCAGAAATATAAACTTGAAAGTAGTAGTTTATAGCTAACATTTATAGTGTGTTAGATTCATGCCATCAAATGTAATACAATTAGGCAAATATTTTCTATCCCCATTATCTGGATACATTAGATTAACAACATTAGTCACATTAGATTAACAAGCAGTAATGTTGTTTATTGGGAAATGAATTTCTGCTTATAATTACCTGTAGGGGTGAGGTATCAATTGCCAAGTTGTAGTAATCCCTCGTTTTTCCACAAGGTCATACGATCACTGACTGCACGAGATGACGCTAGGACCAAATATTTGAAGCAAAATTAGGTTATCGCTCGGGGGAGTTGCCAATCTGAGAACGAGACTAGCAAAAGAGGCGGCTTAACGGAAGCATATTATACACGTGATCTTGTGCTGTATTTGTAATAAAAAGGCCTGTCTTAGCTCAGATTTTCATATCAGTCAAGAAATTTTTTCTGATTGAAACCCTCTTCACCTCACAGTCAGAAGACTTCAATTGCAAGAAACATGAGTTTAGGTAATTAATCTAATAATGTGTGTGACTTAATAGTATTTTCCTCTTAGTAAGATATAGTATTACATTAATCGACAATTCTGGTGCAGCAATAATAGTTCACTATGGAAATGTACACGAATGGTGGCAATCAAATCCGAATGAGATAGTTACAAGAGGCACTATACAGGTATATTATAAATTATAATCAAAACATTGCTTGTATTATATAAATTTGCATACAGGCTGAAGGAAGGGATTATGTGTCTGGTTCTTTCAAGATTTTAGTTTCTGGAGAAACAATTTTTGTTGAGTTCAACTACACACTTGGACAAAAGCCCACTGTTTCACATTATCCGTTGAATCAAGGTCCTTTTATAGTTGAGGTTGTTGAAGGACCAACTGTTGATGATTTGACAGCTTATTGCACTCTCCAAGTTATTGATCCACGAAAGAAGAAATGAGCAGCGATACTAATCTTTATAAAAGGAAATATGTAACAGTACTAGTAGTGACTGCAGTTTCTTAGCTATATTTTTTGGTTCCTTTTTGTAGTCTATCAATTTTTTTTCATGTAGTTGATAAAATATTTCTTTGATGAAGTTAATATTGATAATAATGCTAAATTACTTATAAATCCTGTACACAGTAAAATATGACTTTATTCTGGACCTATAGGTATTTCCTCATTTTACAAAGTGATATACTGTATAATCAAATAAATAGATCTCTGATCTATAATGCTTGTAATATATAAAAGTACACATTGTCTAATTTAGATGAATTATTATGCATGAAAAATGCGTGCTTATTAACTACAGGTTAGTTTAAATCTTTGATACTACACTTTAAAAATGATATAGATTAATGATATGTCATCAAAAATGACTATGATGATAGCATTGCATAGTAATAGTAATACACAATGGTATCAATCTGCATGGTGATTGCAATGTCATTGTAATAAACTATATAGTTCTCAAGTATGACATTGATGATATGAACTGTGTATTACAATGAACCCATACATAAACTTCTGTGAAGCTCTAACATTTCTAAGAACAAATTTATTAATTCATTTATACATACATTGACTTCTATAGTTACACTATAAGCAGGCATGGGGCCAAGTACATCGGTACTTGTACTTAAGTATTATAAGTACAACAATGAAAGTACTTGTATTTACACTTAAATCCTTTCTTCATTTCTGCTCAGTACTTGTACTTGTACTCAAGTACTAAGGGAGGTATTTACAAGTACTAAAATACTTGTAAGTACTTTGAAGTACCTGTAAGTCCTTTTTAATCTTATTCATCAAATCAACAAAGCTAACCCTACACAAGCTCATGTTGAGGGTAGTTTGGAACCACATATAAAGAAGAGCGAAACCTTATTTAGCTTAATTTCGATCATCCTGAGACTCAAACCACTCCTTTTTCCAAAGCCATTCAAACACAGATGATTACTTAGCAGCTCCTTGTGTCTTCATGGACACAAATCCAACCAAGTATTAGAAAGAGAATCGTAGAAGTGTCTATCTATTGTGAAGCTTGCATACCAAAGTTCTTGGAGTATCTTCTTCATCTTCACCAGTGGAGAGGCAGTTCAGCAATACAGGAAAAATTTTCTGGTGTGAAAATTTTTCCTGTATTGCTGAACAGCCTCTACACTGATGAAGATGAAGAAGGCACTCCAGAAAGATGTAGACTGAGTGATGACACAATTAAACAGTTGCACTTAAAATAGTATTTTGTCATTTCAACCATTGTCTTTATTACCATAATCTCATCAATATAATGTAAGCCCAATACTGAGTTATTACAAAGCCAAAACTGGTCTAATTCAATATGTGTAAAGTCAATTAGAATCTAAAAAGTACTCTTTGTAGTTTTGGTCCAACAACTGAAACCATAAGAGAGAGGTAGATACTATTTCAACTAAACTAATTAAAATAGTATCTGCTTATAGCATCAATTGAAGCCATGATGAATTACTATACCAAAGTTGCTTTAATAGTGCCAGTTCACAACCTCTCTCTCTAAGTTTGGTATGAATAACAAAAGATAAATGATGGTATCAGGACTGCCTAGATTATAAAATTACATTTAGAATGTACAGCAGTAAATATATGAATGTATCATTATCTTCCTATATATGGTACATGTATGTCACATTGGGAATGAGTGCTGTTTAGTGGAATTTTAAGTGTGACAATGCAATCAATGTTACTTTGGCATGGCATCATAGTAGTAAGGATTTTGTGTATCAGGATGACGTTTTTAGTGGATCACAAATTCAATATTAGAGTTTACTTTATTAATGGGTTTGTCCCAAGAGTTAACCATATTTGACCATCATAGACTTCATTTGATTCATTTTAGACAGTGTATACTCCATATATAGCATAATTTAATTGATATTAATATATATATATATATATATATATATATATATATATAATGTATTTATATATATATATATATATATATATATATATATATATACGTATGTATGTATGTATGTATGTATATATGTATACACACACACATATATACACATATATCTAATATGTTTGTAGAGATTATAGAACTCAATAATTATTGAGCAGTAGTTTTAATAAAGTCAAAGTATCAGGGACAAGAATGCCAGACATGACATACAGACAAGAATATACTTCCATTATAAGTTGATAGTTGTCCTAAACTACAACTCAGATGTCTTAGTCATCAGGCAGCCATCTATAACATAAAGTGACAACACTTCTAGAAGGTAATATAAAGATCTTTCAACAGACATTTGTAGATCAGTTAAAAAGAAAAGTTCCAATGAAGTCCTTCTTCAAGAAACTGCCTACTGACATGAATGTATGGCTAAGCCAGCAAAAAGAGTTATGTAAGAGGTTACTACATTATTAACTTCCTAGATGGAATTTTAAAATAAATTTTGAATTGTCTGAGGATGTATATCCTTATATTAAAGGTACTAAACAGCCTGGGACAACCAATCCCAATAATTTCTACATGTTGACATTCTTCATCCACCTAGAAGTGTCTATCTCTTGTGAAACTTGCATACCAAAGCTCTTGGAGTACCTTCTTCATCTTCACCAGTGGAGAGGCTGTTGCACAATACGGGAAAAATTTTCACACCAGAAAGATGTAGACTGAGTGATGACACATTTAAACAGTTGCACTTAAAAAAGAATTTTGTCATTTCAACCATTGTCTTTATTACCATAATCTCATCAATATAATATAAGCCCAATACTGAGTTATTACATAGCCGAAACTGGTCTAATTCAATATGTATAAAGTCAATTAGAACCCTAAAGTACTCTTTGTAGTTTTGGTCCAACAACTGAAACCATAAGGGAGAGGTAGATACTATTTCAACTTAACTAACTGGATAAGTTTCAATTAAAATAGTATCTGCTTATAGCATCAATTGAAGCCATGATGAATTACTATACCAAAGTTGCTTTAATAGTGGCAGTTCACAACCTCTCTCTATAAGTTTGGTATGAATAATAAAAGAAAAATCATGGTATCAGGACTGCGTAGATTATAAAATTACATTTAGAATGTACAGCAGGAAATACATGAATGTATCATTATCTTCCTATATATGGTACATGTATGTCACATTGGGAATGAGTGCCATTTAGTGGAGTTTTAAGTGTGACAATGCAATCAATGTTACTTCGGCATTGCATCATAGTAGTAGGGATTTTGTGTATCAGGATGACGTTTTTATTGGATCACATAATTCAATATTAGAGATGACTTTCATTAATGGGTTTGTCCAAAGAGTTAACCATAATTGAACATCATAGACTTATTTTAATTAATTTTAGACAGTGTATACTCCATATATAGCATAATTTAATTGATATTAATATACATATATATACACATATAAACATACATATATATACATATATATAATATGTTTAATTTGTAGAGATTGTAGAACTCAATAATTATTTAGCAGTAGTTCTAATAAAGTCAAAGTATCAGGGACAAGAATGTCAGACATCACATACTTCCATTATAAGCTGATAGTGGTCCTAAACTACAACTCAGATGTCTTAGTAATCAGGAATCCATCTCATAAAGTGACCACACATCTAAAAGGTAATATACAGGTCTTCAAACAGACATTTGGTAGATCAGTTAAAAAGAAAGGTTCCAATGAATTCCTTCTTCAAAAAACCACCTACTGACATGAATGTAGACTAAGCCAGCAAAAATAATAATGTAAGAGGTTACTACATTATTAACTTCCCAAGTGAAAAATTTTAAATTAATTTTGAATTGTCTGAGGATGTAATCTTTATATAAGAGGTAGTAAGATGCCTGGGACAGCCAATCCTAATAATTTTCTTCATCTTGACATTCATCGTCCACCTAGAATTGTTCATTTAAAAGCAAAAGTGACATTCAGGTTGTTGATCCACAATAAAAAAAATTCACAAAGTCAAAATTGGACAAAGAACAATGTTAATAATGTACATGTAGTGACTAGATTTAGTAGTTAAATCAGTGTTTAGTTTTCATGTGTAGTCCTTTGTTTTATTGATCATGTAGTTTGTTTTTAAAAATATTTTTTCAAATGATGATATAATGTCAATAAGATTAATTTATTCGGAAATAGGGTACTGTCACACTGTATCACTATATTTCAAACATTTCATAATACGTAATGAATAAACTAGAAAACTGAACTTAAAGAATATAAAACAACAATAATCATTGATCATGTTTGGTTGTGATTCAACAAAGTTTTATCATGAAAGAGTTGAACATTTGAGTTTTCTCTATGTAAATAACTCAATCTCTGTTAAAGAAATATTCTACACTAATAATAAATCCTATAATACATATCCATGTGAGTTAATTGGTAAAGATTAAATGGTTTTAGT
Organism: Xestospongia muta; assembly: GCA_963693285.1. Taxonomy (NCBI): domain Eukaryota; kingdom Metazoa; phylum Porifera; class Demospongiae; order Haplosclerida; family Petrosiidae; genus Xestospongia; species Xestospongia muta. The sequence goes on along the minus strand of OY848918.1, from coordinate 19,999,047 downwards.
CAATTGTAATTTATAAATAGCTTTTGGTTGCATCACTGTTGATTAAAAAAATAAATACAGGAGTATTTCAATGAATAGTGAGTCATTCACTCAGTGACTCGCTTGTACCTTACTTATATATATCAGGTAGGTTAGCTAGATAATTCGTTCCTATGACTGCAAAATGATGTCAATTAACCTTTGAACTTCAATAATGATTAAAAGGTTGGGCTTAATAACTGGGCGTGGCATCGTTGTAACACGTGGGGGGTTGTCAAGTTTGTGATGGGAGTTCCAGCCTTTTTCCGATGGCTCTCTCGAAAATATCCTTCTATTGTGGTACACTGTGTGGAAGAGAAGGTATGGAACGTATTAGTACTTATAAAAAAAGCCTACGTGTACCTAAAATATAAGCAGTATTTTACTTTTTGATGAGTGATTCAATGGTAGTTCATATACTATTGATCAAAGGAGTAGACTTTGTTTAACCTATCAGTCAAGTCACGTGACTCATGTATATGTAGTATACACTATATTTACATGTACAGCTTACTTTAAGTTGCCATGAATACTTGTATACGTATTTTATAGATGAAAATTGTTCAAGGGTTAAAAATACCGGTTGATGCTACACTCCCTAATCCCAATGAAGTGGAGTTTGATAATCTCTATCTTGATATGAATGGTATTATCCATCCATGTTGTCATCCTGAAGACAAGTAAGATAAACAGGTTTGACCTGTAAATGTGTACAATATTCATGTATGTTCATAATGTGTATGGTTTGTGTAACTGTTGATATATTATATATCATTGTGTATTAAGTCTTAGAGATGTTTTCTTTGGTCTCACGTATAAAGCATGCTAAGCAGATCTAAAAATGTTTTAGACCTTGTCCCAACTAACAACATACCAATGCCTGTTTTTATGATCTCATATATTGTTGTATGTTGTGAGTTGGTGCCATTTGGACATGATTGATCAAGTCTTAGAGAATATCAACTTGTGAAAAATCCTAGTGTTGCTCTAACATGTTATGGCTCTTTATTCTTCAGTAGTAACAAATTCTTTATATTTGATTGACAAAGTATTGCTATAAAGACAGTAGATATATGACATTTATATTCTTGCTCAATTTCAGACCTGCTCCAGAAAACGAAGATGAGATGATGGAAGCTATATTTGAATATATTGATAGAATCTTTAATATTGTTCGTCCTCGTAAACTCCTTTACATGGCCATTGATGGAGTGGTAAGGCTATCTGTGTGTGTGTGTGTGTGAGAGAGAGAGAGAGACCTTCACACTGCTTTACTCTTTTTAGGCTCCTCGAGCTAAAATGAACCAACAGAGATCACGTCGATTTAGATCTGCTCTAGAAGCTAAGTATGTTAATACATTGTATGCTGTATATGTACTTATACTCTTAATATACATTATTATGTCTTTACAGTTAATAGTACATTGTAAACAACTTATAAAACAACATATTATTATTATTAATTTTCTCTTTTATCCATTGTTTAAAACGTTTTATGTACAATTACATCTACCTTTTGTGCTACTGCATATATTAACATGTATTTATGTTCTAGCACCAAAATCTTCATAAAATTGATTTTAATAGAAATTTATTATATCTTTCAATATAGAGATAAGTTGGAAGAGATTAAGCGTATTCGTAGTAAACTTAGAGAGAGTGGTTGTGAACTGCCACCATTAAAACCAGACAATGCTCACTTTGACAGCAATTGTATTACTCCAGTAAGTGAAGAGAGAGAGAAACTTAGTAGATATATATGTATATACCCAACCTTTGACATGTACTATATTGTTCTGTTACAGGGTACACCATTCATGGCTAATCTTGCAATATGTCTACAATATTACATACATGATAGAATGAACAATAACCCAGCATGGAAGGGTATAAAGGTAAGCATATTATGTACATGTATTGACAATAACTTCAATAGAATTTTAACGTTCTTAAATTTCTACGTGTAATTTTAAATATCTGTAATATAATACATGTATATTCTGTTCACATTGAGAGTGAATGTAGGTTAGTGGTATTCTAATGTGACTTAGTCATCAACCTTACTTGAGCATGGCATCATAATTGCAAAGTTTTTGTGAATCATATTGAAGCTTTTCATATTTCTTATGGCTGTCTCTTATTTTACTACTAAAGATATTTTTGACAAATTTCTGAACTTTTTTGCAGAAGCTAGAGAACATTTGAGCAAGTATTCATTAATAATTACAAACTATGTATGAAGTCAGTGGAATAAGAAGAATGCCATTCACTTTATATAGGATTTCTGTTTGCAACTTATCTAGATAGCTAGTGGTCTAATTTTTGCTAAAATTGTAGACTTTCAAGACCTTTTGAATGAATCATACCATTTCTCTCTAGCTCATTCCCAATAAGAGTTATAAAACTGAATTATTGTTCATTCTTAATGTGAACAGAATATAAATGTACCAAAAATAAGTTAATATATAAAATATATTAATATATATAGGGAAGTAAATATCTGTACCTTTTTATTTACTTCTCTATATAGTTATGTATCCATTTAACTCTTTTAGTTATCCATTCACTTGTTCATGTACTTTATGTGTCCATATCATCCTATCATTCATCTATTGATATAATAATTGTCTATATGATATAGGTCATACTATCTGACGCTAATGTCCCTGGTGAAGGAGAACACAAGATAATGGATTATATTCGTAAACAACGTGGTTCACCAGGACATGACCCAAACACTCATCATTGTCTATACGGAGCTGATGGTATGTTGTATTTCAAATATTGACTATTGAACTTATACTTGTAATCTAGTATGGTGTTGTTGACCTTTTGCTTAGAGAGGGTCTGCAGACAAGTGCATATTGAACTCACACAGCAGGAATGTGGATGAGGGAGATATTGCTTAGAAATGAGCATGTGTTAAGAGAGTGAAAAATGCAAGATGACTGTTGTGACAGCACTGGTTGTAGTAATGATCTTTCAAATAGAAGCATAGACTATCTTTTACTCGCTAGTTCTGCTCGTATTATGAACTGCTATAGAGGAGAGTTTTAAGAAGATTCAACGACTTTAATAGCCATTGTTGACTCACATAGAATATCTGTTATGTGAAAAAGAGGAGCTCATAAGTGTATGAAGCATATCAATGTCCTGCAAGATTTTTTGCTAACTATATCGGTCCTTTATGCACTTGTCCCTAGACACTTCCTATCTTATTGTGAAGGCACAACAATGCTAACTACATGTAATCAATGTATAATGTTTTGTTCTGTCCATGTAGCTGATTTAATAATGTTGGGATTAGCTACATATGAGCCTTATTTTACTATTTTAAGAGAAGAGTTCAAACCAAACCAGCCACGCCCATGTGAAGTCTGCAATCAATATGGTGAGTATGTATTTTGTGATTGTCATGTGATGAATATTGTTACCATGGTTACAGGTCATTCTATGAAGGAATGTACTGGTGAAGTTAGAGTCAAACAAGGAGAGGTTAGTACATGTGTAAGATAATTTTCTCTTTTCCTTTATGTATGTATGTAATGTATTATATGTGATTTCTATAACTTGTGAGAATGAAATTTCTTTTTGTATTTTAGTTTGATGAGCTAGCTACTTCTAGTATTGCTCAAGAGAAACAGTTTATTTTTATTAGAATAAATGTCCTGAGAGAAGTGAGTATCATTTAGTAATTGATGAGGATCTCTCTCTCTCTCTCTCTCTCTCTCTCTCTCTCTCTCTCTCTCTCTCTCTCTCTCTCTCTCTCTCTCTCTCTCTCTCTCTCTCTCTCTCTCTCTCTCTCTCTCTCTCTCTGTCTCTCTCTCTCTCTCTCTCTCTCTCTCTCTCTCTCTCTCTCTCTCAGTATCTTCAAAGAGATCTAAAGATAGATGCTTTAAGTTTTAAATACGATTTTGAAAGAGTTATTGATGATTAGGTTTTTTATGTGTTTCTTTGTTGACAATGACATCTTACCACATCTTCCTTCACTACAAATGAGGTAAAAAATGAAAAATTATAATAAGTATGATATAGGTCATACTATCTGACATTAATGTCCCTGGTCGAGGAGAACACAAGATAATGGACTATATTCGTAAGCAACGTGCTTCACCTGGACATGACCCAAACACTCATCATTGTCTATATGGAGTTGGTGGTATGTTGTATTTCAAATATTGTACATCGTACTTGTAATTTAGTATGGTGTTGTTGACCTTTTGCTTAGAGGGGGTCTGCAGACAAGTGCATATAGAACTCACACAGTATGAATGTGGATGAGGGAGACATTGCTTAGAAATGAACATGTGTTAGAGAGTGAAAAATGCAAAATGGCTGTTGTGACAGCACTGGGTGTGGTAATGATCTTTCAAATAGAAGCACAGACTATCTTTTACTCGCTAGTTCTGCTCATATTATGAACTGCTATAGAGCAGAGTTTTAAGAAGATTCAACGACTTTACTAGCTATTGTTGACAATAGCATTTCAACTTTCTTAAATTTCTATGTATAATTTTATATATTTGTAATATAGTTCTTGTATATTTTGTTCACATTGAGAATGATTGTGGTTTAGTGGTATTCTAATATGACTTGCATCATCAACCTTACTTGAGCATGGTGTCATAATTTCAAAGTGTTTGTGAGTCATATTGAAGCTTTTCATATTTTTATGGCTGTCTCTTATTTTTACTACTAAAGATATTTTTGATAATTTCTGAACTTTTTTGCAAAAGCTAGAGAAGATTTGAGCATGTATTCATTAATAATTGCAAACTATGTATGATGTCAGTGGAATAAGAATACTATTCACTTTCTATAGGATTTCTGTTTGCAACTTACCTAGATAGCTAGTGCTCTAATTTTTGCTAAAATTGTAGACTTTTAAGGGCTTTTAAATGAACCATACCATTTCTCTCTAGCTCATTCCCAATAAGAGTTATAAAACTGAATTATTGTTTATTCAATGTAAACAGTATAATTGTACCAAAAATAAGTTAATATATATAAATACATAGGGAAGTAAATATCTGTACCTTTTTATTTACTTCTCTATATAGTTATGTATCCATTTCACACTGTTATTTATCCATTTACTTGCTCATGTACTTTATGTGTCCATATCATCCTATCATTCATCTATTGATATAATAATTGTCTATATGATATAGGTCATACTATCTGACGCTAATGTCCCTGGTGAAGGAGATCACAAGATAATGGAATATATTCATAAACAGCATGCTTCAACTGGACATGATTGAGATCTTATGTGTTTTTTGTTGGCAATGACTTCTTATCACATCTTCCTTCACTACAAATTAGGTAAATAATGTAATAGATACCATTATAATATGACATGTATATACATGTTATGTACTTATATATTTACATTGTTATGAAATTTTTTTTCTTTCCAGAGAAGGAGCTATTGATAGACTTGTTACTTTGTATAAAGATTTCTTACCATCACTAAAAGTAAATCCTTATATTTGTTATAATGCGTACTTCCTCTATCCCTTTAATATAGGGTTATTTGACTCATAATGGATTTGTTGATGTTAAAAATGTGTAAGTTATATAGCAGGTAAATGATGACATCATGACCTCTCAGACTAAAAGTACAGTCTGAATGAGGACACCTTATATACAATAAATAACTATATGAATGTATCATTATCTTCCTGTAGTAAATGTATGTGTCTGTATAGGTATATCAGTAAAGGCAGGAGCGCATGAGCGTCGCGAAGCGACGCAAAGGAGCGTCAAACTCCCTTAACCAACTGTTGTCGAATCACAGCTTAGAGCATATGTCCATATATGGAGATAACTGCAAAGTGTTTTGCATTTTAATAGCTTCTGGGCTGTAACCTCTTAGTAGGTGCACTTTAAATAGATAAATTTAAGAGAAGTCAAGAAGTCAAGAAAATGGCCAAGCGACCTTGAACAAAATATATATATCTTTATATTCAGACACAAGGTAACTCCCAAGTGTCCTGGTGTTCTGTGTGGACATAGTGTCACAGGCTTAAGTGCCTACTTCCTTGTCCACGCAGCAAGGAAACTACCAAAATGTTTGTTACCCTTGTAATTGATGCAAAAAAGCTGGCAGAAAGTTCTTTTTTAAGACCTCCAGCAACTTCCCTAGCCTGAGACTAGTTTTCATGTATTGCCAGAGAACTAGTCCTGGTTGAATAAAGTGATATATGTTGTTCAACTGTTTCCACCTCTTTAATGACAAAGCCTCCATAACCTCCAAGTATAATTTTTTAAACGTTTCTCGATGTACATAACTTCTTTCTTAGTTTCGACTTCTTTGTTTTACTCGCCATATGATTGTAATAATATTCATTGCTCCGTCACGTGCTTAGCAGTACTTATGCTAAGTAAGTGATTTCCTTATATGGAATAATCCTTGACACCGTGTTTCGACAATGGTTAGAATACAAATATAATGGCAGTTTGACGCTCCTTTGTGTCGCTTCGCGACGCTCATGCGCTCCTGGTAAAGGACACCTTATTATAAATCAATAATTAATTAAATTGTTAATTAAAGGGACATTCTCATTTACATGTATCACACAAATATACATTATACATATAATTCTTTTCTGACCTACCACCTCATTCCCATTCCAGGTACTTGGGTCTCAGCCTTCACTTATATCTGTATTGTGAGGGAGTTGAAAATATAAACCACAACAAAAGGTTACCTCTACTTATATAGTTTGAATATCTACTTCTTGAAATCATAACTATTTTTATCTTCTTCCTCTATTGTGTCTTCTATCAGTAGTTCATGTGTGTAGCAGTTTGTGTCATATGATAAGTAAACGTTTGGTATATGACTATTCAAGTAAAAATTTTGTGTTGCTCAAATATTTACTGCATTGATAGTTATAACTTTGAAAAGATATGAATATTATTAAAAAGTAATGAATTTTATTACAAGTGTGTCATACTAGTTACACGTTCTGATTCAAAGATGTAACGAGACCATTTGTTCTGATTGTTCGAGCTCGATCTGGACCCTCTCCCAAGATGCCATGTCATACATAACTGATATGATTTGAATTGTCACTGACATCAGACCTGATGCATAATTTAGTTCTTTCATGTGTACTATATTTACATACTACATGAAGGAGAGAAAAGTATAGACACGCTCCTGCTGCTATAGTTTCACTTTAGCACAGTATATCCAACGTTGCTTTCCAGAAAATGTCTCTCAGGTTAGCAACGTGAGTTCTGCCGCACACACTAGATCAGTTCATCAAGACTTGTTATCATAAACAAAGTTGAGGTTATACCAAAGTTTATTATATCATCATGAGTCTCTTTTTTGTGTTAGATGAGCCATCTCTCATGTTATGTTAATGTTTAAATAATATATTAATAATATTAAAGTTGAAATAGTATCATCAGTACAACGTACTAAAGTACCTCAAAGTCAAAATTAGTAAACAAATAGAGGCATGGTTACTATTACAAGTAAACCAACTATTATACTAGTTAGTTTAATTGGAATAGTATCTTTTCGTGGCTTCAATTATTGGGCAATAAACTACAATTAGCTTTTGGTTAGTCATGTTAACGTCATTATTAAGAAATAATTATCAAGCATATATATGATATCTTGCTGAACACATATAACTGATGATGCTATACTAATGGAAAGACCTTGTACTTACAATAACTTAAAAGACTTATATAGAAACCACATAGTCTATGCATAAGGCCAAACTAGGAGATAAAACTAATCTTTCTGGTTTATTGCCCAATAATTAAAGCCATCATCAGTAGATACTATTCCAACTATTGTATTGGTTAGTTAATCAAATTATTGTACAGTGAGTATTTCACATGAAATTCAAATTCCATAATAATCCACTTTTATAGGCTACAAATTGGTTATTAAAATAACTGATTAATGTTTACAGTGTTTACAGTTCTTAGTATAGTATCCCACTGTATGATATGTAGTTGTTGTCTAGACTACCTTACAACAATATCAATATTTGCTATTAACATCCTCTGTATCTGGGCTTTGAATTAACTTTATGGCATAGTACACAAAATGGGACATACATTCATATCATGATAATTAGATAACTATCATTTGGAATGATGATATTATTTTTAGTGAGTGATGTTAACCATATTATTCAGAACTAATAATCAAGCATGTATATGATATCTTGCAGAACACATAGAATTGATGATGCCCTACCAATGTAAAAGCACTTGTACTTACAATAACTTGAAAGACATATAGGAGCCACATAGTCTATGTATAAAGCCAAACTAGGAGCTAAAGGCAACATTTGTAGTTTATTAGCCAATAATTGAAGCCATGAGAAGTTACTATTCCAATTAAACTAATTAGTGTATTAGTTACTTCAGATGTAATAGGAACCATGACATTCCTTTGTTTGACTAGTTTTGGCTTTGTGGCAACTTAGTATATTGTATTGTTGAAACTTAGAGATGGATAATGTTTCACTCACTGGCTTCAAATAAAGTACAAAACTTTATACATTAATCAGTTATTTTAACCATCAACTAGTAGCTTATACATCAATGGATTACAATGGAATCTAGAATAAAAATGAGTTACTCACTGTACAATAATATGGTTTGTTGGTTTGTTTTACATTACAAAGCAACAAATTACACAGTGAGCAATTCGTTGTAGGCTACAAATTAGTAGTTAAGATAACATGTTAATTATTATAGTAAAGATTTTAATTCCTAGTTGTCACTCGAGGAGAGAAAGTCTGCCCCGATAATACTTAAAGCTTTTGCAACATCTTTTGATGAAGCCATCAAATGTTTTCAAGAAGTTTATTCCCGCGATCTGTTTATCGTATATCTTTTGACAGCACGTTCGGGTTATATACTCCCTGTAATTATCACATTCAACTTATCCTAAGAACGCAAAGGTTTCTATGTGTTAAGCTAGAAAAAACTTTGGCTTTATACACGCTTCTAAATGACTGTCAGGTACTATTCTCTTCGATTTTGGGTTTAACTCAAATTCCACAAAATATAAATCACTTTCTGTCCATACAGAAATTTTTTGTTTTGACAGAAGTGGTCCCTTTTCTCAAATTAAGTCACATATATATGGTTGCTTGAAATAGTGAAGCTTAGACATTGTTGTTTGTAAAAATTTTAAAAGTAACAATATTTTTAAAGAATTAGAAAATCTTAAATAAATTGACAGTAGACAATGTAATGTTCTAGTACAATAACAGTAGCTTGCCTAACAATATTAACAACACTAATATATACATAATTTAATTCGTTTTTAAAATCAAAATTTCAAACTTATAAATGCATACTAAAGAAACATGTAATAACGTACTGGTATTGGTACAGTTATACCAATATGCCTCTGATAGGACATAATACGCTGACGGTAAAACAAAGATATCTTTTTGCGATTCCACCAACAAAGGTTGTCAACTGGAAATATAAGCTCTGTGGGATTATCCTTATAAAAAATAATGGAGTAGCTCCTGCCACCGAAAATTGCAAATTGATATCCATCTGACTGTTGTTGAACATCTGGAAAGATCAGTGTTACTTTCTTCTTCTGGTAGCGTAGTAAGGCAAAAATAACTTCTTTTGCAGAAAGAGGTATATCAGCTGTCATTAAACTATCAAAAATTTTGATGGTACCAGCATTACAACTCTTATTGGAAACACAAACCCAGTGTGAGTGCCTCACATTTAAAATCTGAATGAAGTATATATCATATATATATCATATGCAAATCATGGTCACTGCTATCATCAGTAACAACTGAAGTCTGGTATCACCTTGCCAACTTATAAAACCATATCTTCAGTGAATACTGCCATTTTTAAATACATACTTAGGGTAAACATGTGACGGCATTGGATCATTAAAGTCCTTTTGAAAGAACAAAAACAAGTATTATCAATCACATTGACTTGATGTATATATTGCTTTCATTAACAGTGAGAACGTACTGGTTAACATCCTCAGCTGAAATCTGGTATTTCACTGTCTGTGCCAATTGAAGTTGTTGTGACATCAAGTTAGAAGCATACTGTGTACATACAGATCGAATGTTATGTACACCAGGAAGTGGTACTGAATTCTTCCATGAAGACACAATGATTGAGTTCAGAGGCCTTAAAATCTAAGTAGGTATCGAAAAATTTTGGTGAGATTAGATGATCTTTGTGTTAAATGTTTCAGTTTCTGATTATGAGATTCTAGCCAATTGTTAGTTGTGTATCATTCCTTAATGTCGCCTCTAGTGCTTCAAGAAGCTGTGCATCTTTAGATTTGCCACCTGTCTCATTTTTCATCGTTGGCTTTAAATTATGAATGTCTGTCAAAGTTACTAACTTTCCATACTTCTTTTCAATCATCTCTTTTACATGTTTTGTGTTTGGTCATAAACTTAAAACTTCTTTTACAACAAAGGCAGTCTCAACATTCAGTTTTTGGCTAGATGGATAATGCACCATGAGATCAGAACGAATACAATGATTATGTTTAAAATTGCTAACTTTGACAATAAGGTTTTTACAAACCCTATAAATAAGAATAAATAAAATAAGAATATGGTATAATTCAGTAGATAAAAAACAATCAAATAATTTATGGTGCTAATTCTACATAATTAATATTGACTTACTTGTCATATGACAAAGTCAGCATTGCCTGGCAACCTTTACTGAATCTTCAAAGGCTTTTGCGAGTACTCTTCCCACGACTAGGTCTAGGATCACCATAATGTACACAGTGAACACTGTAATAAGTGTAAGGAATCTTTATGCAATCAACAGCTGGAGATGAGTTTGATGCATTAATCAACCTTTTGTTTTCAACAGCAGGAGATTATTTTGATGGATTAATCAACCTTGTGCTACGCTTTTTCACTGTTATAAACACGAAAAGGGTGATTTTGTTCATTCTTCAATCTCTCTGGGTCGCACAATAAGTCCTTGAAGTCATCAAAGCATGTACCAACACTCAGCAATTTCTTAACAGCCCTCATTCTGCTTCTCGAAGGTGTGGTTTATGGGTGGAGACTTCTGAACAGTGGCCGATTGGTGGCAGTAGCATCGGCCAAAAAATAAAGTGATCTCGAAATTCATGAAGAGTTAAGAGAAGCTCCTCATTCTTTTCATGCAATAACTGTAATTTCTTTTGCTTTGAGCCTTTCATCTTGTCATAATAAGTGCCAACAATCATCAAAAGTGGCAAGCGCTTCTTTCCTTTCACTACTACAGCATTCTTAGAAGCAACTATTGAACATACAAAATGTTCAGTAAGCTGTAGATTTGTCATTTGCCACTCACTAGGTTGATTAAGTAATTTACCATTCAGTGAGTAAGAGCACTGAGGCTTATCAGAAAGGTCTTCAGTTAACTTTGTGCAAATAATATTCATTGTATTACCACGAACAAAAGCTCGTGAGACATCTGCAAATTGTGACAGACCACCGCTATCAAGAGCGTTTATCCACGTAGCTTTATGGAGATCTTCAGATTTTTTTCGTTTAGTAAGGAGTTCTACCATTTCAGTAGAATAGTGGTCAGTGTCAGGCTGTCGTGACAAACGTGTTGATTCTGCAATTGTAGATTTGTCATTTTTGGGACTGTTAGAGGTGTGGTGTAGTATATCTAACTGTGACTGTACTGGTTGATGATCTTGGGAAGAAACCTTCTTACCTGGAACAGGTGATTCATTAGTAGATAAATTGCATTCTTCGAGAGCAAAATTCTGTTCTGGTGATTCTAGTAAAATATTTTCATCTAAATGCAACATTAGGTCTACTGATAAGATGCTGTCACTAGAAACTTCAGATATTTGAGGATCGTTGTCTTCAGACTTATTTTCAATAGCAATAATGGCATCTGACAGCATCTTCAATAGACCAAATCTTCCCTTCGTCACGTTCTGCCACTCTTTCTATTGCTTTATAAATTCTTATAACAGGCTTCTTATACTGAATCAATAAGCTTGATATAAACATAGAATAATAGTTATATAATTATAAGATTCTGTTATTTCTAAAATAAGATTGTAATAGGCTGGTATGTGTCTCTTATACTCCCACATTAATACTTTGTTGGGCGTTCAAAATGTTTATTTAATCAAAAAAGAATGAAAGTCAACTATAATAAAATTTAAGAAATAATCAAAAAATATGGAATGCAAGGACAATGTAGTGACTAATAAGATAACTCCTAAATTACATAGTTCAACAAAAAGGTACAAAGTCATACTAAACAAAGAAATCAAAAGGAAATGGAAAATACAGAATTATAAAAAAACATTGTATGACCTCACATGTCATAATAGAAGTCAAACGTCATTACATAAAAAAAGAGTCATAGAAAAATCAAAGGTGATAAAGGGCCAAAAAATTAAAGGTGACAAAGGGCAATATAAAACTTATAAAAGTAATTAAAGTCGAGAAAAATCTTTTTTACGAAGATATTTGGCATGGACATCAGGATTTGCTAGAAAATCACGAATCTTCACTGCAGTGGATTTATGGTTTACAATAGGGCCTTCTACTGCAGCAATAACAGTTTCCCAGGTCACATCGGTAACCATAGTGTCGACCCAACTTTCTATCACTGTGGAGAGCTTGTTGCCATCATCTTCATAGCTGTGAGTACAACTTCCTAGGACACCACGTCCCACCTCCAAAGCCCAACCAATTTTCTTCCACTCATACTTGATATCTGTTAACAGGCCAAGAAGATCAGTGATACTTGGTTCTTTCTTCAGTATATCAGATATATCTAGAAGTAGAAGTATATTATGTTAGAATAGTATAGGTATATAGCATGACATGACTTGTTATTGTTTTGTTATATAATGTAATTATTAACTAGGACATTAATTAGTTAGGACATTCAATTCAGATATGAAATTTGGCATATGACTATATCATACCATATGAAAGTACTTTCTAGATGGTAACAGCAAAATACAATAATGATACTAATTGATCTGGTCATTCAAATGCTGAGCTTTAAAAAGAGTAAGTTAAATATATGCTTAGCAACTATACGGTTGATCAACTAATGAAATGAAATTAAAGATATAGTCAATGGATTAACACCAATGATATATATTTGGAATTCAACATTAAAAATAGAAGTCTTAATGTTTCATAATTTTAATCTACATTATAGACATAGATTCAATAAGATGTGTGTTAATACATTAACACTAATAGTTACTAACCTTGTTGCCTTAATTCACTAATGGCAGCTCCATGTTGGTTACTTGATTCAATAGATGATGAAAAAGAAATAGGCTTCTTTGGAACTTATGAATAATAATAAAATTTAAAGCAATTATTAAAATGATACATTATTCAAGAGCATACAAACACGTCAGTATAAAAATAACCTACCAAAAGTAACTGGATCATTGGGTATCATCTCACACTCAGTAGTCAAATTAGCTTTAGAGTCATTCTCAGCTAAAATAAAATTAAGAGTGAACAAAGCACAAGATTGTTAATATAGTAGTTAAGATTATAAACTAATTATTGTTAAAAATTAATGAAATATCTGACCTGATTCAATACCAAGAAATTGGCGGATTTCAATAGCAAGTGATTTCATCTGTAGAGGACCCTCAATAACATTAATGAAATGATCCCATGTTGCTGGAGTAGGCTCATTATCTAACCAGCTCTGCAGCATTTTTGACATCTTCATTTCGTCGGAGATATTACAATTATCCAACATCTCTATAGTATTAGAGTCAACTCCAAGTAGATTTCCTATCTCTTGCCATTTTGTAGTAACAGAAGAAAGAAACCTAAGTAGAATATGTTTCTCTGGTTTGTTGCCTGTGAAGTCAAAAAACAAATATAAGTGAAAAGAAGTGAATATTGGAACATACTATAATAAAACATAATAATTACGATAATTAATAAAAGTGATAGCATCACACAAAACAACCAAGTTTTTTGTTTTATTAATTTATGAATTGCAAAGATGTGGACAAATGCTTAAAAAAGAAATGCTATAATATATCAGGACTTTAGGATCCATAATGTTTAATGCATAGTGTAGAACTATCAGTCATTCCATTCTTATGATGCTAATGTCTAGAAATAATTCACAAAAATCATTATCAGTTAGTGCTATACAGACATTCAGAAAATATCAGATCAATTGCTTTGTTTGCCACATCACTTAATTTAATCAATATAAATTATTTACTAATATCCTTTAGAGAACTATGGAGTGTAGAACAGCCATTGATTCGTTGTTACAGTTCAAATGTTATGTATATATGTGTCATTTATATGTACAATATGTTATATGAAACATTAGTATTAACTAAGGATAATTGACATCATTATTACATTGAGCTCTGTTCAATCACATTTAAATAGCAATATATGATGAAAAATTCCTTAATTATACCTTCAGTGTTTGGAGGTACCAATGACAGTACTGATAGTGTACTTTTTATATCTATATCAGTGCCTTGATTGTCTAGAGTAAATATAAACAGTCAATTAAAACAGACTTCCTTTTTAGTGTACATAAAAAATATTTTTAGCTAAAATTGAATGTATATTAACTAACTTGACTTAGGTTGTTCTTGTAAAATAGTGGTACTATTATTGTCTTTACTAACATTTTCCTTCTCTAAATATATAAGAGTTGAATTAAGTCAAAGATTCTAAAAATAAAATGACTCACCAAATCCTTCCATCCATGGCTGAAACATTTTACTCAACTCCACTGGTGGCAAGTCTTGTATAGTACAAGACACTTTAACTTCCTTTCTTTTGTTAACAGTAACAAGTGCTACATGAACAGGAGGCATATCTTGCTGAGCTTGATGTTTGAGGTTACAGAGAGTGCCAGGATCACACTTCAGAGCAGAAGGATGATAAGCTAAAGGTTCAGCACAGGAGTCAATGGCAGCAGTAACTAGAGAATGTAGAGTGGAGCATTCGGCTGGATCACCAGTCCAATAGATTTCCATCCATAGCATTGTGTCTACTAAAAGTAATGAACCCCGAGGTTTGGAAGACTGCAATTTAACAGCAAATCTGAGTTGACTAGGAAATTGCGCATTAAGACACTCGAGTGTGAAGAACGGATGTTCTTTACGATTTATCAATGCCACAACTGCAGCTAGAAATAAACCCTAGAAAAATAGGAATTAGAATAGATTGAATGTTTCAGAGTGTTCTTACCTGAGGCACAACACCATGTTCAAAAGATAAAACTAATGGATCACACGTTTTGGCAAATTTTTTCTTTTCATTTGTGGTTAGATGTTTAGGAGATAAAGCAGTTGGAATAAAGTAATATGTGGACTCATCACGATGTACTTCAGCTACAATACAGAGGTCACATAGCAAGCGTAATAGGTCAGCTTTTTCAAAAAGACCTGGTGCAAATTGAATAGATACAAGATCTAGAAGATCTGTTGTGAACAAGCCTTCTTTTTGAAGTCGGCAGTGAGCATTTGGTGGCAAAATCTTTCCTTTCTGTAATAGTTTTTGTGGGAAATCAACGAATGATATACGAATGATATTGGAAAGCGCATCTAAGAAATATTGTGGATTTGTAAAAACGAGGTGAGAGCAAGTGTTAAAGTGTAGAAAAACAGAGAGAGATTTGAAAAATGCAATAGCTCCTTGTATTTGAGTCTTAGTCATTTCTAGTGTCAGACCAATGTCTTGACATTGAGTTTGAGATACAATACCATGATCATTTTTCTCTCCTTCTTCTTTAATATTAGACTCCAAAACATACCAACGTATAGGGACTTTCTTCTTTATAACTGCTTTCTTACGGCCAGTAACATATGTTCTAACAAGAGATGAGAGATCTTCACGATTTTTCAGGCATATATTATCAACAGGAAAGATAAGCTCTTGCTCTGATTCATTATAGAATATCAATTGATCTTTGTATTGCTGCAAAGCTGCTATAAGTTGTGCATTTTTTTTCTTTAATGACTCATGAAACAACTTTCCCAGACCTCTCATTTTGTCTTCATAGGTACCAATGATGAGGAATGTAGGCAATGACTCACTGCCTGCACCATCAACTGCTGCTAGTTTAGCTGATGAGATAGAACGCACATATGTTGTAATGAGCTGAAGATTGGTCATCCTAAGCTCTTTAGGTTGGGTTAATGGCTTACCATCAATAGAATACTGAAAGATTGGCTTACTTGACAGTCGATCTGTCAACTTGTGTACAATCACAATGACTGTATTGCCACGTACAAATGCTCTAGATACATCAGCAAATTGTGGCTGCCCACCACTATCGAGTACATATATCCAGGTAGATTTGGACAGCTGTCGAGATGCTACATTTCTCATTGCAGTGAGAATATTTTTAGAGAGTTGTAAAATATTTTCCTTCTTAGCTACCTCATGAACATCAACATCACTTTCATCAGATTGAGAATCTTGTAGTGGTTGATTGGACTGATTTTCAACTTTCACCATTCCTTTTCTTTTCTGCTCTAAATGGTCCAATTTCTTAGGATGTGTGTCTTCACTGGACATTTCTATCGTTGTCTTTGAACTTTGTTCTAGGTTAGCTTCTGAATGAAATACGACATCTGTGTTATTATATTCGTTACTTGCGTCTAAAGAGAGTGATGGCAAATCTTGAGCTATGGAGTGGTTTGTGGGTTGTGGTGTATCTTTCATTTCCAAACTCTTTATGTTTAAAGGTGCTGTTTTAGATGTACTTGAAGATTGGGTTTCTAGTATAGACCTTGAACCCTTTGCTTGAATGTGAATGTCTTCAGCTAACATTTGCATAAGCTCTTCTGTTGTGATAATTTCCCAACTATTTGCACCCTCAAGAGTGGCTACTCTTTCAACAGCTCTAATAGGTCGATCAGCAATAGCTGTACTATGATGATGACGTGGTGGCTCCCAGTTAAAGAGTAGGTGTTTAAAAGAGGTCTTACCAACAGCAGGAGGACCAGCTAATAATAATTTTATAATCTTTAAGATGATATAGCCTTCTTCAAGAGCTTGCAATAAAATCTCCTTGTCTAAAGGAACAAAAAGAAATTTCAAATTCATTATCTTTTTCAAGATTGTTATACTTACTGTTATGATCAATTTCATCAGCAAGCTTTTTGTAAACATCCTTAGCCTTTTTATCTGCTATTGTCAAAGCTGTCTCTCCATTCTAGTAATAAAACATATATGGTTAATATATTTTGTAAGTTTCATTCACTAATACAAGCTTGTATAACTTCACTGTTCACACATGATAAGTTGTTTGTTATAATTAAATTATTTTATATTATTAATAGGTGTATGCACTGTCCTTATTCTGATTTGGAATGTTACTGTTACTGTGATCCAAAGTATTTTGTTCATTAACTAACTTTATTAGCTAATTGCCTATCAGCTCCTTTATCTAATAGAGTCATTGCTATTGACTGGTGTCCTCTCAGACATGCTAACATCAATGGAGTATTCCCATCCTAGATAAAGAAAAGAAATTAGCATTTTCTGATGATTACATTTTCTTCAGTTATAATTGAACTTTTCTTGATTTACACTTTTGGGAGCATTGTCCTTCATATGCAAACAGTCTTGACTTACATATAATTTGACTATTTATTACTAACCTAAATTTTACAAGTATGTTTGTAAGGCTGTGTAATCATTTTGACAATAAATAAATATAATCAAAAAATGACTTAAGTCCAACTACAAATGAATATAATTCATGCACTGTTTTGATAGGTATATTTTATAATAATTATTTTTGATATGCGACAAATGTTTTATAAATTTTATTAGATAAGATCACTAATCCATATTTTTTGAAACTCGTATTTTCATACATAATAAACTTGTGTGCTTTGTTTACATATTTAAAATATCTGATAAATATTTTTTATTAAAAATGCTAATAAAAATGCACTAAAGTGCTTAACCTCACTGCAGTGCCCAGTGTAAATCTACACTGCAGAGTACATATACATGTACATATAAGATTGGACAAGGGTGGTCAAATTCTTGATGGGATCAAGTGATGCACATTACAAACTGTTGTTTGATGACTCAGCATTCTCTTCAATCAAAGGGAAAAAAAAGCTTAGTCGTTTACTGGGTACTTTGCACTCTGATTGACATGTCTGTGAAGCTGTAACTGAGTAAGTAATAGTACAATTCAATTGCCAAGCAAGATTAAGTGCTAGATTCGTGATGAATGTTTCTATGAGCTTTGACATGATGCTTTAAAATGTTTCAATGTTTCATATACAAAATTTATTGTAACTTGAAAATGATGCGTTATTTGGAAATCTCTGGTAGTACAAATGTAAATATATATATTATCTATTAGTAGCAGTTTTTCAGTGCTTTGAGACGTTTCCTGAATGTGTTACTTTGCTCCAAGTCCACAAAACACTTTTCAGAACTTATCCAACGATTTCTCGACCAACGGCCTTCTGTCTTCCTGATCCATACTCCTTTAAAATTCTCTACAGCATACTAAAAAATCTCCGCATTAACTTCGTGCAAAGCAAAACACGCTCCGTGCGTGTTTTGCTTTGTGAACACGACGCGTAATGTGTACACGTTAGCTCACGCGACACAATGCGAGTATAGACAAATTTTCTATCAGGACGCTCCGAGCAATGCGTCTGGCCAATCAAAACCAGTCAGTCACGAGTACAATCACGTGTTATAAAATAGATGATGAGAAGATAATTGAAGCTGTTCGTTCTTTTCCCTGCCTTTGGTAAGTCACTAACAAGATTTATAAAGATTCTAAAGCACGAGAAAATGCTTGGAAGGTTGTTGGTGACCAGGTAATTCAGTTATATAAAAGTAATGATATATAATAGCTGTACTTCTAGGTTAAAGATCTCTCTATGGAGGAGTGTTCAAAAAGGTGGAAATATTTACGAGATAAGTTCATGAGAGAACTTAAGAAAGTCAAAAAAGAAAGTCTGGTGAAGAAGGTCCAGCATATGTATCAAGTTGGTCATACTTCAACACCATGCTGTTTCTAGAAGATTCAGTTTGCCACAAACCGTAAGTCTTTTCAACACTGATCAGACACTCAAATACATTAATGTTCTACTCAAAACTCAAACCAATTTTTCTCAGCCATCTGAAAGTTACGAATCATCAGGGTCACCAGCAGATCAACCATGGTATGATTTTTTTTAAATTGATCATAATGTTGTTTTGTTGTTACAGTGATACAAATAATACCACTGATGATCCTCCAGAAGTTTCACAAGACATTAGTGAATCACCATCAACCCCATTAACCCTGCAACTGCATTATTCAATTATTGCTCGTTAAGAGCGTGGTGCGGGACAAAAATTGCTTGAATCAACTATTGTTTTCTCTTACAATTTTAAGGCGTTATGCGGTTTCTATTTATAGTAGTAGTCTAAAAATAACTTTGTGGTTAGCCACGAGGCACTGAGGGAAGAAGTGAGTCAGCAAGGGAGTTGAAATCTATCGATGCTCGTGCTTTGTCTAGATATAAACGGTGACTTTATAACTGATTGGTTCCTTAGTATTAGTTTTCCTTTGACCTATATTCCTCTTTCATAGGCTATTATTGGTATGAGATTACTGTTGAAAGAAATGGACTCATTGAAGCTACTTTTAACCTGGCTGTGCATGAGTAAATATAGTACGTGACATCAAGAGTTGATAGCAAGCTATGGAAAATGTCACTAATCCACAAAAAAGGTCTGTGCGAAGATCTGTGTTGATTCGAGTCAGTTGTTAGACTATATATTTTTGTGTTGTCTTTATACCCAGAGATGATATTGTAAAATATGAAGAACAAAGAATAATAGGTAGGATGATACATGAATATATATATGGTGTGTGTGTATGTGTGTGTAAATGATTGTTAAAAATAGAAAAATGTTCTACTTGTAGCTTTTGAGTGTATGGTACTTTTTGAAACATATATGCATAAATGAATGTCACATATGTCACATTTGATACTGGTTTGCTTTCTTTTTCCAGACTTTTGCCTGCTGCATACTTTACAGTCCCTTTTTATACTAGGTACTGGAAAGTGACAACCACTTAGTCTGAGAGGAACATCTTGGGGTGCAGCAGATACTGAACGTACAGTTGACTTTTCATTGATGAGAGCTCGAGCTACCTCAAGCCGAAAGTCCATATGGGAGAGACAATGACCAGGTGTAGATTGTATGTACATGAGCATTTACAAGGGTGGTATCTAGCATGTGGAAAAATATTCATTTCAACCATTTTTTAAAAAGTGAGGAAATCCATATTATGTTACCAGCTGATCAGCTTTGTCCACACCTCCCATGTAAGTGTTGTAATTTTGAATTATTGCTGGTTTGTGGATGGTCTCTATTCGGTCTCGACAAGCACTAGTTCTTCTTTGGATCTCTACCATAGAGTCATCATCAATAGTAGAAAGGGCAGCTACAACTCTTTTATCCATCCATTTGATTCCAAGTATACATCCATCACGGTATGTTATCACTTTACCTTTTTCTATACGTTTCCTCTTGAACCAGTCAGGTATCCCCTTTCTGTTCAGCCTGACTGTACCACAGCTTCCAGAGCCTTTTTTGAGCCTTTTACTCAGGTCTGGACTTGTGTAGAAGTTGTCAAAAAAGAAGTTGTACCCCTTACCCAGAAGGTCAGTTGCTAGAGAGAGAACATGACTTGACAATGGTAAATTGGCATCTCGTTCATGAAACCTTCCTGTATAGATGTCCAAATTCCATGTATAGCCACTTTTGGCATCAACCAGTACCCAAGCCTTGATTCCCCATTTATGTGGTTTCTTAGGAAGGTACTGAAGAAATGAGAGGTGACCTTTATAACTGATAATGCTCTCATCTATACTACAGTTCTGGTTTGGTGTGTATGATGAATTTTATATAAACGATCATGTCCAGCTTGGCCAAAGGAGATGTACTTCTCATTGTCTGAGAGATAGAGAAATTTCAGTAGAAGCAGGAACCTATCACGAGACATTACTTTATGAAAGCTATCATTAAGAAATGGCCAACTTGTGTGCCAATAACTTGGAATACTTGGTAAACTGACAATACCCATAGTAATAATTAATGATAGGAAGTTATATAACTCTCCTAGAGTGAATGTACATTTACTATTAAAACATGAGCTCGAGCTCTGGGGTGTTCATCAAGATAGTCCACATGAGATTGTAAGTATTGTTTTAATATTTCGTTACTTAGAGTGTCTGTCCATAGATGTTTAAAATATATTACTGGTTCTGCTCCAGACAATTGAGTGGTTAGTCCTGGTTTTTCTTGATACTGAGGAATACTAGTATCAGCATTATTAGTAGGAGGAGTTGGAGAAGAGGTGGTACCAGAAGAAGAGAAAGTTGTAGTAACATTACTAGTTTCTTCATCAAAAAAATTATCATCTTTTTTTTCATTTTCATCATTTTCATCAATAAAACCATCAAAATTGTCATCACTGAAATCGCTATCTATTTCTTCCATCAATTGTAACAATGCTTCGGGATCATTGCGTTTTGCAATGAAATTGGGTGGGGCTCAGTGTGGAGCCTTCCGCAACGAAGGGTTAAACACTCCCCAACCTCCAGGAAAAAATGGATAGTTATAAAGTTGGATGATGTAGGTGAAGCTATTTTAAAAAGCCTGAAGGATTTGGAAGAGAAACTAGCACAACGCCAAGACACGGAAGAAGGTCTTTTTGGTAAGCAGTTGCAGTTGTCCTTAAAAGACTCCACCCAAGGCAAAAAGCAATGGCAAAGTTGCATATAACAACTTCTAACAGACATTGAAATTTCCTTCAAGTGAACCACCTAATTTCAGTAATACTTATGGACAATATTAATAATATAATATGATGTAATTGTAAAATACATTGTGAGGCATTGAATAATTTTGTGATTGTAAAACTAACTGATAATCACCAATAAGTATTTCAGTTTGTTTGCCGGATGTGATTGTATTGCCAACTCAGTTCACCAACGGATGTACTAAAGTAGTCATGAAATGCATCTCTTACATCATGCATCTCAAATGCATCTCTTGCAGATTTTGAATACCTGACATGAAACAGAAGAGGTCTGAAAACATTTATAATGTGTTCACTTTAACATTACCTATTTCCACTGACTTGACCTAAAAATTTCGAATCTCTTTTCACTATCTTCAGCTCTCTACCCACCAGGAATATAATTACCAGATCCATCTTCCCCATCTATAAAACCTGGAGGGCAGTACACATTCGACTCTGTAGTTTTGCGATACTTGTGCAAAGCTATAGTTGCCTTGGTGAACAGCACTACATTATCAGGATGAGCTACTATTGGCCTACGAAAAATCCGCCATCTTGCAGCTAGAATACCAATACTGTTTTCAATTATTTTTCTGGCTCTGCTCAACCAATAGTCGTATATTGATTCTGATTCAGGAAGGTTTTTCCCGGATATGGTCTCATCATATTCAATTTTAGAGGGAAAGCTTCGTCTCCAACAAACACATATGGTAATGCTGGTTGAGTAGTACCAGGTAGTGGACTAGCAGTTGGTACATTAAGGGCATTAGCCTCCAGTGCTTGTCCAAAATCTGAATTATTTAGTACACCACCATCACTATGTCTACCAGCATCCCCAACATCCACCAAAATAAAGTGATAATGAGCATCACAGACTGCCAATAATACAATTGAATGAGTACCTTATAAAAATCTATAAATAAAAACCTTTATAAAAATAGTTTACACTGTACGTTTATAATCAAAATAGGCAGAGCCAGAATTGACTGGAGCATGTATTAATATGTGCTTTCCATCGATTGCACCAACACAATTCGGTAAATTCCAGAGGCGCTGAAACTTGGTACTACTACCCTTCCACTCTTCCTTTGTTGATGGAGTTTTGACATATTCCAGCTGAAAAACATTCCAAATAGCATCATAGGTTTCCTGCAAAATCTTACAAACTGTAGCTCTCCCAATACAAAAACTAAAAGACAAAGATACCTATGGAAAAGATAAATAATCTAAATACCTCAGAGCAGGGTGTAGGGGACTAAGGTTGAGTTTTATGGACCTTTTCCATTGTCAAGTATGGGCAAGTGTTTATGTATCAACAAATACAAAGCTTCTTACCTATGAATTTCCTGTTGCCAGAAATCGAAGAGTAATTGCCAATCTTTCGGCAGGAGTTATTTCAGTCCTCACAGAGTGACCACTACAGTGCTGGCTACAAGCTAACCATGGTTTAACCTTATAACACAATATGAGTAAGTATAAGATTACATTGTCTGAAAAATATATTACCTTGGCTAATAATAAGTCAAATGTTTCCTTAGACATTCTAAGGTAACGAAAATGGGATTCTGTGTCTGTAAGGCGCATTTCCTGGAAGAGATGGTAAAATTCACCTTGTTGCGAATGCTGGATAAATATAGGGGCACCCACATTGTTCTTATACGTCTCTGTCTCCTTTTTCATTGTCTATTCAGCAGAGCAAGGAGCAACACAACCTCAGTCATTTTCTCCTTTTTCGATGGGCGTGTCTAATTAAACAACCCCACGTGCGTGAGTGACGTTTATATGAACATTCAGTATGTAGCCTTATGCAACGCAGTTAACGCCTTCGCAAATGCTACGCATTGAAACGCTTCTTATGTAAACCAGCCTTAAGACTCTGTTAACAGGAAAATGTCAGGCCACCCCCATTGCTTACCTCTCAAGACTAACCCATAATTTTGCAATAACCCTATTCAACATTCATCATGTTTATTTAATCACATTCTTTTCTTGTTTCACACTTTGGGGAGCATTTTCTTTCATATGCAAACAGTCTTGAGTTCCATATATTTTGACTATTTATTACTAACCTATGATAGCTACAGCTATATGAGATATTTTAAGCTTGCAACACAAAGCATTCTATCGAAGGAAACAATTTTTGCGTTGTACAAGGCTTTATTTTTGTGATGAACTTTTGAAGTCATAAAATTGTCTTTTCAAGCTTTAACAGCAAATAGGGGTATCCAGATCATAAAAAGCATTCTTGATCCTACAAGAAATTGCATGCGAAAATTATAAAAACAAGAGAATTCACTAATACTTTGAAAGAACCTATTTATTTCCATTTCATTGTTAGTTAAATTTAAAGTAGGTGTTACCTTCTAAGGAAATAAATTGGTACTGTACTTTTGCAGGCACTGTATCATTTTATGTTAATTATAGCTACTACAATAATCACTTTTGTCTTTGTAGTTATTTTAGGAGTGTCCATATAATAATTTATAAGAGATGATTAAACCACAAACATCTATATAATTATATGTATTAATAACAACATTACATACAAAATACAGTCATATATAGTAATGACAACATATTTAATTAATGGAAATACTCACATTGTCAATGGGATCCAGTGATGCACCAGCTTTAATTAGTATATGAGCTGTCTCAGAATGGCCATTGGAAGCAGCCCTGTGAAGAGGAGTTCTCTTGTACTACATAAAGGATATGTTGGTATTTATGATCAATTCACTTTATAATATAAAGCTATATCTAATGATACAATACAAAGGATAGATAAAATAATTCATTATGTTATTACTAATGTGTATAGAGAGGTTAATACTCTAAAAACAATTGTGATGAGGTTATGATAATGGTTAATTAAAATTGAATGTAATTAACTAATAGTTTTTACATTTCTACATTTTGTACATTTCACTCTGAAAACATGTAATTGTTCATTAATTGTCATGTAGACACTGAGATCATGTTTTGTAATTAGAACTGTATATAAATCAAAATTTTACAACTTTTATATCTTTAGACACCTCTCATATGTAAAATAGATCATGTAAGTGTATACAATATGTCAGTAAAATAGTGCTTATCAAGCAAAAGGATGTACTCTACAAGCCATAAATGTATTCTTGAGGTAATCAGGATATAAACTGGGACTAATTTGATAAGTGTAGAAAATATAAACAAATAAGAGATACACTCATAGTTACGTAATATAAGGTATATATCTTATTATAGAGATCACATTCTATATAATGCCCTACTTTGTCAGTTGGTTGTTATTGGCAAAATTTCTTTTTGTCAATCAAGTATAATCATTTATTATTCACAGTATGTATTTGTTGATATATAGTATCAATAATTATTAAGGAAATTATATCATATAAATATACTCTTGATTAGGGAAGTAAAGAGACTCTATTTACAACATGTACCAGCCATCAAACAATGACACTGGCTGGACATATGACTTAGTGACTATCATAGTTATCTTTATCTGATGACAACAATGAAGACAGTACAACATACATTACAAATCACTGGTACATCATACTTATAGACTGAGTGTAAAAACACTGCCATGTATTAGAAACTATAACTTAACATATAAAAACTTTGTTATATTATTTCCTTGTATAATTGTAGAGATAGTTTGTGTTACTAGAGTAACTGTTATATAACATTCTAAGCTTCTGTTTATATATAGTATTAGAATCATGACAAGAAGCTGTTAACATAATTATTTACAATATAATATCAATATATTTTACTAAGCCTGTATGTGAGGGCTGTCATTACAGGTTTACAAAGCTCTATTAAGTTATATGTTTGTCATTTCACTAATCCATTATCAATGTATTCATTAACTGGACATTAGAAGTGATGACTCTTTGCTACAATCACTCATAAAAAGCATTTATTATATAATATGAAAGGTTTCCATTTTTTCTGAGTCACCAAGTAATGTGTATTAAATGGGGATTCATTCCGACCACACAATTTGTCATTGTAAATGATGTTTCCATTATTCAGGGAGTACAATATTTCACTGTACTGATACTGATAGACTTACATGTACTTAATATGACATTTGTTATGTTATTTGACAAAAATACACATACTGTACCATATAGCGGGGTTTTTTCGAGGAGGGGGGGGGGGGGGGATTTTCATGGTTTTTTGTGGTTGAGAAACAAACCACAAAATATTTAACCACGAAAGTTAATTACATGAAATGTGCCACACCTATTCATGCATACACGTGGTTGCATGCACGTTCTCACATTGTTGATCAGTGAGTCTTAGATTCAGTATGGCCTTATTTTGATACTTCAAGAGGGAAAAGAACAACCTACCGATCCTCTTGGCCCTTTAGCACAATCTGTATCATCAACCTCGATTGCAGCTGCCAACTCGTCTCTCTTTGGCACTCAAGTTGTTCCCCAAATTTAGCATCACAGATCCCTTTGTAGTAGTGGTAGCCTCGTATTATGGCTTAAATTTCGAAGCACGCCATTTGTACACCTCATGTGTAAGGGGATGTGGTTTGGACTAGATCGCTTGACCACAAAATTTTTACCAGGAACTAAAAAAAAAGTTTAACGTCCATAAAAATTCCCCTCCCCCCCAAAAAAAACCCCGCTATACCATATTAAAATATTTTGAATAAACTATTTTTTATATGAAGTTGCTGGGCAATTTTTGTACAATAATGTTAGTGTTTACTAAAAACTCATTTATTAATTTATATAATAATCATACATATATATGAAAACATAGGACATATCCTTCCAGTCATATTATCATTATATTATGTACACAAAGTATCTACTCATTACATCAAGTATATTATAACTATGTATTATTACTGATATTAACTATGTTAACTCCTACAACATGATGTGTTGCTTACTAATGTTGCATATTTATACCTCATAACTACACAATGAGGGGCCATTTTGTTAAAAAAAGGTATGTAAACAGGAGTATATCGTTAAAGCCAATAGCATCATTAACTCAAAGATATTATTATATATGATATACAGTAAACAAACATAATTAGAGCATTTATTGTCTGATAAACTTCTTATCATCAATTTTAGAACACCACTTAACATATGTTTTTACTTTAACTAACTTCATTTTCACAATTTACAAATTACTACAATGACTTCATGTGTTCAAATGAATACATGACAATAGGTGATGACATATGCCATGACATATTTACTGTTATAAAGACAATATTAATTACATATGTGTCCATTTACAGCAATGTTTGTAACTTTTAAAGACTACTGAGAAAGCTAACACTTGATGAGGTGATATTGGTGGGTATTCAGTCAAGTTGGATTGAAAACATCATATTTAAAACTTAACTCCGAAAACATGTAATTGTTCATTAACTGTCATGTAGACACTGAGATCATGTTTTGTAATTAGAACTGTATATAAATCAAAATTTTACAACTTTTATAGCTTTAGACACCTCTCATATGTAAAATAGATCATGTAAATGTATACTATATGTCAGTAAAATAGTGCTTATCAAGCAAAAGGATGTACTCTACAAGCCATAAATGTATTCTTCAGGTAATCAGGATATAAGCTGGGACTAATGTAATAAGTGTAGAAAATATGAACAAATAATAGATACGTAATATAAGGTACATATCTTATTACAGAGATCACATTCTATATAGTGCCCTACTTTTAATAGATACATGATAGTTACGTAATATAAGGTATATATCTTATTATAGAGATCACATTCTATTTAATGCCCTACTTTGTCAGTTGTTTGTTATTGGCATAATTTCTTTTGTCAATCAGTTTTTAGTATGTTTATCTATTATTCACAGTATATATTTGTTGATATATAGCATCAATAATTATTAAGGAATTTATATCATATAAATATACTCTTGATTAGGGAAGTTAAGAGACTCTATTTACAACATGTACCAGCCATCTAACAATGACACTGGCTGGACATATGACTTAGTGACTATCATAGTTATCTTTATCTGATGACAACAATGAAGACAGTACAACATACATTACAAATCACTGGTACATCATACTTATAGACTGAGTGTAAAAACACTGCCATGTATTAGAAACTATAATTTAACATATAAAAACTTTGTTATATTATTTCCTTGTATAATTGTAGAGATAGTTTGTGTTACTAGAGTAACTGTTATATAACATTCTAAGCTTCTGTTTATATATAGTATTAGAATCATGACAAGAAGCTGTTAACATAATTATTTCCAATATAATATCAATATATTTTACTAAGCCTGTATGTGAAGGCTGTCATTACAGGTTTACAAAGCTCTATTAAGCTATACGTTTGTCATTTCACTAATCCATTATCAATGTATTCATTAACTGGACATTAGAAGTGATGACTCTTTGCTACAATCACTCGTAAAAAGCATTTATTATATAATACAAATGTTTCCATATTTTCTGAGTCAACAAGTAATGTGTATTAAATGGGAATTCATTCCGACCACACAATTTGTCATTGTAAATGAGGTTTCCATTATTCAGGGAGTACATTATTCCACTGTATTGATACTGATAGACTTACATGTACTTAATATGACATTTGTTATGTTATTTGACCAAACCACACATGCTATACCATATAGCGGGGCTTTTTCGGGGGAAGGAGGAGGGAAATTTTCATCATTTTTGTGGTTGAGAAACAAACCACAAAATATTTACCCACGAAAGTTAATGAGATGAAACCCATGAGAAACATAATAGGATAGGGTTTATTATAACCAGGGGGGTCAGGTATGGTTTCAAAAAGGTCCAAAATAATATGTGTCAACTGGTAGAGTTACTATGGGCAGACAACTTAATGATTGGGCATTACATACAGAAAAATAAAGAAGTCTTCACAGTCAACTTGGGCACAATGACTCAACATGTTGCTAAACTGGAATTGAAGAGAAATCCCTAACCCAATTTTTGAAGACTTCAGCCTGTGTCTTCTCTCTTAAACTATCCTTAAAGCTGAGCTAGACAAGTTGCTGTCATTGGTCAAAATTAAGCCTGTTAACTACAGTGAGTGGAAAGCCCTTATTGTAACTATTCTATTGTAGCAAGATGGAAAACTACCCCTGTGTAATAGCTATAAAGAAATGATCAGCCCAGTACTTGATGTGGATCTATATCTGTTACTGAAACCAGATGACCTTTATACATAATTATCTGGGGGAAGTAAATTCTCTGTTTTTAACATCTCCTATATTATAACATTGAAATGCTAATAAATTGAGGTTTAATTTTCACAATTTTAAGAATATTGCTGACAAAACAAATAAAGGTACAACATGACAATTTCATTAAACACATGTGTGTATACCTACATGTACAATGTATACATATATACATTACAACAGTATTGTTACTATATATGAACACTCACATTATCAGTGCAATTTGGGTCTGCTTTTTTTTGAAGAAGAAGAGACACAATATCAGTGTGTCCATGAGCAGATGCAGCAATCAGTGGTCTCTGATAAGTCTATATAATAGTAGATGATAATGTTTGTTATTAACAAATGACAGTTACAAGATCTACCTATTAATTATTTATTAAATAACAATACAAAATTTTAAAGAGTACATACAATATCACAATAGTAACAGTAGTATTAGTATATTAATAAAATATTAGTTATTTCTAATAGATGATGTTACAAAGAAGACAGTGAACTTATAATTACATTAGTACAACTTAAATTAACATTATAATACTATGAAAGTATTAATAGTCATTGTTGGACTACCTTAATAACTTGTAATTATTTTAAATTATGGAGTCTTTATAAACATTACATTACTTATTAAAACATATTATGAACATTATTTACAATTATATAGTTACTCTGTGGATATGTTAATAATATATGTTTTGCTAGTAAACATAATACACACAATATACTGGTTTAAACTCTGTGTATAAAAAAGGTCAAAGTAAATATCTTAAAAATAAAATGTTGTATGTACAAGAAACCATTTCAAAAAAATAATTTTTAAATTATTCAAAAGTAAACTGATCTTGGTTAATTCCCAGTTAATATATAGGTGTGACATGTGTATAGCAATTTATTCTGATGAGTGAAATACCAATGAATTTGTACTCCAGATCCTGTCACTAAATTAGAAAGTGAATGAAACTATTATCATATTATATTAAGGACTCTAAGCTGTGTCTACTGATAAGATCTCTAGTTAGAATATCAAAACATTCATAGTCATTTAGCTGTCTAATAACAGTCTGTCCTTTCACTTAGAGACAAAGGGTCTGGGGACTAGCACATGTTAGACTCGTACAGTCTATTGTGGTCTGCAAAAATGTTGCAGACCACAGAAATGTCATCTCTGCTTCTATTTGAAAGATCATTATCACTGATCAGTGCATATCACAACAGCATTTTTATTTTTTTAACTCTCTTAACAGATGTTTAGTTCTAAGTATGCTCTATCCATCATAAACACATTCCTTCTATACAAGTGTTATATGCTTTTGTCTCCAGACTCATCCTCTCTAAGCAGAGGCACAAGATCACCATACTAGTCTAATACTTTATGAAATTTTTAGCTGTTCTCATGTCTCCCTATTACTTGTCCAGACAAAATAGATTGCAAAATGTCTTTTATTAACTATAATACCTCTCTAGCTAAGAGACTTCTAACATTATTTACTGTAACAACATTTAGTTTAGTAGTCTGTGGATATGTTAGTGTTACATATTTTGCTTGTAATCATAAAATATACAACATACTGGTTTAACCTCTCAATGTAAATGGTCACTCTTGTTATTAAAATTACAAACTTAATCTTATTCATTGTCATAATATTATTAATCAAATTATTAGTAGGTTATGAATATTGTTATTATATAAAGTGTGAACCAGCAAATAGATTTATTTATGTGGCAATACACAGCTAAATGTAACACCTGTAATAGGTAATTGTGGAAGGAGATCATATAGATATAAAATAAACTTTGGCAAATTTAAATAACAATGAATTGTTCTGCCTATTGTCATGTCTTTAACTAAAATGCTGGAGGAAAACATTTTGGCAAATGAAGAACATTTTACTAAACTTACCATTTCCTATATGTTACCACAATCTCTCTAATGTTATAATTAATTGTGTGTACTAATTGTTTCTCAAATTTAAATGCTGGAATACAATAAACCTATAGACTCTCTATTAAAATAGACCATAGTTAGGTATGTATGTATACAACTTGTTGATACAATCAGAATCAAGGTTTCTGTTTGATACTTAAAAAAACTATACTAATCAGAGTTTTATTAGCATTCTGGTAGATTGTAAACTTATGAGGACAGTGAGTGAGTAAATATGAGCATGGCATACTATAAGAGAAAATGTTCTTATTCTTTTAAAATTATTTTGACATTATCATCTTTACACAACAATCACATATTAATCACATATTTATCATTACTTCTAGCTATAATTAGGTCAATAGCTGTATAGATCTTTATATATGAAGAGTCATCTTGTTAATTTATTAAAATATGCTTATACTTCTACAGTATACTATCAGTATCATTCATTAAAAAGGACACATGTATCAATGTGACAGTTGTTCATTCAAATGTGATCTTAGATACTCAAAGTTCTAACAAGACACCAGTACTACATAAAATGATGTACATTATTAAGTTAATAATAATGGTGTTTTAATAGCTGTAACAAATTTGTATATGATATCTATCATTCTATAGTTATATTTAAATAAATGATAGATAATTTAAAAAGAATTTAATTTTGTCATTTGACAGGTGATATTTAGATGTTTGAATAAGACAGTCAGTGGTAGGAGCAGGATGAAGAGGAAGTGATGTCCATGAAGCTATGATGTGTTAGAATAATAGAATTGATCTATGACTAATGAGCACATAAAGTGTCTGGTTGTGGTAATACTAAGTTAACGATTTAGTAAATGATGTATTGTATCATATGTTGTTATTAAATGTTATTAATCCTTTATCTCCGTTATGCTAAAATTACTCGTTAATGGCGTGGTGTAGGATAAAATTTGATTAAATCAACTACTTAACTGTTATTGTGTTTTCTATTTATAGTAGAAGTTGTTCTATTTATAGTAAGAGTCTAAAAATAGCTTGTATGGTCAGCTATAAACAGTTGTGTGCAGAGGGGATAGCAATGGCGTTGGTCAAGCCTTCCTACCATTCTCTTCGTACAAATGGTAAGTTTCTTACTCACATGTTCTTTAAAAATACTCTTCATTTCCCCTATATTCTCCTTGACCTTTTCAGAGGCGAGTTTGGACTTGAATGAATTGCACGCATCATTACTTTAACCTCGTCATCTTTGACTTAAGTTTAGTTGACTATGATATTTGAGTTGATTACAAGTTAGGTGGGTAGAATGTAATTGAAACAGTAGATAAGACTTTGTGTAAAGGTATGCATTGCTTAGATTGAGCGTGTTTGATTGTGTACATGTTTATTGTCCTGTGTATACCTTATACCTGACTATATTAACAGTTATGATGATGTAGAAATAAATGATTGTAAGTGTGTGAAACAATTTGTTTAACTAACATATAGGATGAATGTTTTTTAGTTTTTTTACATAATTATCATACTTGTTAAAACAAGGATGAATACAAAGATGAATACCACATAATGTTACATTTGATGTTGGTTTGTTTTCTGTTACCAGATTGTCTTTTGCTGAGTACTTTACAGTCCCTTTTTAAGCTGAGGAATGGGAAAAATGACCACTTAGTCAGGCTGGGATATGTTGTGGTACAGTAGGTACTATAAGTGTATTGTTGAGTACTTATTGATAAGAGCTTGAACTACTTGTAGAAAGAAATCAATATATGAGAGATGATAGCCAGGTTAGACTCTGTGCACATGATGTACACATTTATGAGAGTGATGTCTAACAAGTGGAAAAGGGTTCATTTCTACCATTTCAAAAGCGAGGAAGTCCACAGTATGTAACTTACTATCCACCTTGTTAACACCTCCCATGTAGGTATTGTAATGGTAAATGATTGCTGGCTTCTGGATGCTCTCCACTCCCTCTCAAGAAGTATTGGTGTGTCTTTGAAACTTGACTATAGAGTCATCATCAATAGTACAAAGGGCAGCCATAACTCTTTTATTCACCCACTTAACTCCAAGTATGCATAGATCATGGTATGTTGTGATTTCACCTTTTTTTTCTTGTTGAATAAATAGGTATTTCTTTTCTGCTTAGCTTGACTGTACCACAGATTCCAGAACCAGTATCATATAGCCATCTACACAAGTATGGACTTGTGTAGTTATACCCCTTAATTTGAAGGTAGCTGTCAGGTAAAGAATAACATGAGTTGACAGTGGTAAATCTCCATCTCAGTACTCAGATTTTCCAGTGTAGATGCCCCAGTTCAACATGTAGCCACATTTGGTATCAATAAGTATCCAAGCCTTCATCCCTCTTTTGTGTGGCTTTTTGGGGAGGTACTAAGAAATAATAGGCAACTCTTAGAACTGATATGCCCTCCTCTTTTACTACTGCTTTGGTTCAGAGTGTATAATGATTGGAACTGACTAATCAGGTGAGCAGTGATTGGTTTAATTTTTAATATTAAGTGATCATATTCAACTTGTATATAGGAAGTATAGTTATCATTGTCTGATAGATGAAGAAATTTATCTTCAGATAGACATTACGTTGTGAAAGCGGTCATTGATAAGTGGCCAATTTGTGGACCAATATATTTGAACAGATGGTATACTGACAACACTTATTATGATTACTAATGTTATAAAATTATAGAGCTCTCCTAGGATAAATTGATGTTTAGTAAAATCATGCACTCAATGTCTAGGATGGTGCTGTAGATGATCATTAGGAGAGTTAATATAATGCTGACTATAGAGGTTTGTTTGATGTAATATTTCATTACTTATTGTGTTTATCCATAGTTGATTGAAATAATCAACAGGATCTGCTCAAGAATTGTTGTTCGTTAGTCCTAGTTTTTCTTGAAATGGAGAAGTAGCAGTAGAAGTGTAGAAACAACAGACACAGTAGCAGTAACTGTTAAGTGTAGTAAAAGTAGTACTACTTTCATTTTTATTTTTTTAAAATCATCCTCATAACAAGTACTTTCAAAATCATCATCATTGTAATTGTTATCAATGTCCTGCAACATCTGCTGCAATGTATCTGGATCACTTAAAGTGAGAAAACTACACCATTGGAACTAGAGTTCTATAGAAAGCAAGGTTGTTGAAAATTACCTGTTGCTAAAGAGGATCTCCATTTGGAATTAAATTGGGTGAGGCTCCAAATAGCTCCTTTTGCACATAGTATTTTAATGGGAAAAAATTGATGAACACTCAATCATTTAGAAACATCACAGGAGTAACATACATCATATAAGGAATAATGTCACAATGTATAAGATCTGCTTAAAATAAATATATATCATGCATCATAAAATAATTACATTTCTAAGAATTTAATTAAGTACGAGACAATTCACTAACTGACTTAATATAACATAGTAAATATTAACATATTATGACTATTTTATAATCTGCAAACTATGTAGACTGGATGTTTGCTTGTAACTTGAAAAGTTTTGAACTCTTATTTAATACTGATGTAGCCAATTCTAAAAGAACAAGTAGTTAATAAAGTTTACAAACTTATGTATCACACATTAATATTTTTACATTATTTTGAGAGCTATGTCATGTCAATTTAAAATATCATCTCTTAAATATCTAGGAAAGTTGTGAAGGTGCTAGCATTGTGTTTGACATGATCCTTTAGATCATCAAGAATCCGATAATTTGTTAATTCTTGGTTTTCTTCATTGGATCTCAAAAAGCAGTCTACGTCTTTTTTTGAGCTCACAAAAGCATTTCACTCTGTCCCTCACCATCCCCTACTTGACTCCTTATCTTTGCTTGACCTTCCCTCTCTTCTCTTTTATTGGCTCCATAGTTATCTACAAGGCTGTACACAACAAGTAGTCATAAATAATTCTTTCTCTTCTAAATCTGAAGTCACCTCTGGGGATAGCCCTAAGCCCTGTATTGTCTCACCACATGACTTCTAGATCTCTACTGATTATGTAATAACACATATTTTTCAGTTGTGTTAACATGGTTAGTCAAATGTACTTATTATGTGTTATAGAGTAATCCCTGATTAAAGAAAAATTTAGTCAGAAAATATGTAATTTTGTAATCTCTTGTTGTCTGTCAGTAGCTACACAATACAGAATATAACATGTTATGCATTTTGAGTAGTTATATAATACCTTCTCTTTCTTAAAAAAGAGATGTGAGGTTCTCCAGTGTTTTCATCTTGTCAATCAGTTATATGATTCTGTATTTGTAATGTGAAATGATAAAGAATGTACAGGTGCACTTACTTTTTTTTGCTATCAAGTGGTTCTCAAGGTTTGACTTAATTGTGGAAGACAAGGTTTAGGAGATCTCACATCTCTCTAAACAAAAGTATTTGGAGTAGTTATTGTAGACAATTAAAGGAGGAAAGGAAATATCATTATTGTCTAGATAATGATTAATTTATATTTTAAATAATGAAGCATCTATGATTGTATATCACACAGTAAAGGTATAATGTCATAGCTTATGCCTTGAGTGGATTAAGGTAAGTCATGTCATACTATGGTCACATGTATATGTAGCTGAAGAGAGGAGGGATAGTTTAGCAAGGTCATTCATATAAATGATGAATAAAAGAGGCTAGAAAATAGAGGTTTTGGGGCACAACACAGGTGACTTGAGATTTAGAAGAGAGAGAAGAATCATTAATGGCTACTTGTTGTATACAGCCGTGATTTTATCACATTAACTACCCTTAAAAGTATCTACATACATTTAATATATTACTAATTAAAACACTTTAATGTTTAATGATAATATTTACATTATTACATAAGTGCAACAAGTACCTGTGAACATGAACACTCAAAGAACTACATAAAAAGGTTTAGTTACAAAATCTAATAGACATATCTACAGCTAGTTAGGTGTATCTTTGGCAATAATCTTCCATTAATTTACAGTATATGGTAACTATTGACCTACACAAGGTGATACCATTTCACTAGATACACATATTAATACTTATTAGGACCATAGTATGACATGACTTACCTTAATCTGATTAAGGTATATAAGCTATGACATTATACCTTTACTGTGTGATATACAATCATAGATGCTTCATTATTTAAAATATAAAGTAATCATTATCTTGACAATAATGATATTACCGTCCCTCCTTCAATTGTCTAGAATAAGTACTCAAAATTGTTTTGTTTAGAGAGATGAGAGATCTCCTAAACCTTGTCTTCCACAAGTAAGTAAGAGATCTCCTAAACCTTGTCTTCCACAGGTAAGTCAAAACCTTGAGAACCACTTGATAGCAAACAAGAAAGTAAGTACAGCTGTACATTCTTTATCATTTCACATTTTAAATACAGAAGCCTATGAACTGATTGACAAGATGAAAACACTGGAGAACCTCACATCTACGTTTTAAGAAAAGAGAAGGTATTATATAACTACTCAAAATGCATAACATGTTATATTCTGTATTGTGTAGCTACTGACAGACAACAAGAGATTACAAAAATTACATATTTTCTGACTAAATTTTTCTTTAATCAGGGATTACTCTATAACACATAATAAGTACATTTGACCAACCATGTTAACACAACTGAAAAATATGTGTTATTACATAATCAGTAGAGATCTAGAAGTCATGTGGTGAGACCATACAGGGCTTAGGGCTACCACCAGAGGTGACTTCAGATTTAGAAGAGAGAGAATCATTTATGACTACTCTTGTTGTGTACATCCTTGTAGATAACTATAGAGCCAAGACAAGAAGAAAGAGGGAAGCTCAAGCAAAGATAACGACTCAAGTAAGGGCTGGTGAGGGACAGAGTCAAATACTTTTTTAGGTCAAAAAAGACAGCACAGACTGCTTTTTTGAGTACCGTTGAAGAAAACCAAGAATTGACAATTGATCAGATTCTTGTGATATAAAGGATCATGTCAAACACAATGCTAGCACATTCACAACTTTTCTACATATTTAAGAAATGATAGTTTAAATTGACATAACTTAGCTGACAAAATAATGTCAAAACATAAAGGTATGATACATTACTTTTAATGTTTGTGAACTTTATTGGTTACTTGTTCTTTTAGAATTGGCTACATCAAAGTGTTAAAAAGATCTATTTTCTAGCCTCTTTTATTCATCATTTATATGAATAACCTTGCTAAACTACCTCTCCTCTCTTAAGCTACCCTCACCCATTACATGAATAACATTTTTTATGTCAGGAAATTTCTTCAACTTTAATCTCCACTGTTCAATCCAACATCGATCTCTTTATATAATGGATTAACTCTCATCATGTCATCATTAACTCAAAAAAATACATGATAATTTTAGGCAAATATCTGTAGTTAATAATTTGTTTGATCTGTTATTAATACAGTACATTTTCATATGATTACTTTCAATATAATTTATACATAATATGTTACTAGTGAAGTCAAGACAAGTGTTTGATCATAGTACTGAGTGTTTGCTTGTAATCCTTGATTATCAGTTTGTACAGATTGTATAGTCATGTATAAAGTGACACTGTTATTACTAGCAGTATACAGGTTACTAGGTTACATTATTATCATTGTATTGACATTTATTGTAAATACATTCTAATGTATATAAAATAACAAT
This sequence comes from Xestospongia muta, assembly GCA_963693285.1. Classification (NCBI taxonomy): domain Eukaryota; kingdom Metazoa; phylum Porifera; class Demospongiae; order Haplosclerida; family Petrosiidae; genus Xestospongia; species Xestospongia muta. Next base: position 19,961,366 of record OY848918.1, on the reverse strand, counting down.
GAACTACATTAGTATAGAACTATACACTGACCATGTAGTGACTTGTCAATTAGTTGTAGAATTTTTTCTTTATTGATATCATCACATTTTACCTCTTCAGCAAGTTTTTAACAGTTTTTATTAGTTATGTGGCATTAGCACCATATAATAATAATATTTCAACCAAATCTACTTTCCCTTTGCAGCAGGCATCATGTAAAGAGCTAAGTACATACTATGTGATAAAAGGAATTATATTAAGAGGAACATGAAAAAACATTTTATTCTATAGCATTATAACATAATCATTAATACAATTATGTAATAAAACATAATATAGGCAATATACTAAATTGATATAATGCTAACATTTTTGATATTCCAGTCATATTATTACAATTGTCTAACATATGATGATGTATACTATGTGTTATGATTGTAATAATCACTATATATGAATTCAACATTGATAATATCTGTTATATTTGTTATTAAAATTGTATATAATAAACATACAATAGAGCTTAAATAGTGGGAAGAGTAGTCACACCTTATGTATAGATTTACATATTATAATTTATGACATAAATGCATACTTGGAATTAGGCTAATGTGTAGTAAATACAGGTACTAAGGGACAACAACTAATATACCATGGAACAACAATTATGTTTTATGGAATCATAATATGACCAAGATGTTTATAATGAGCAACATTAATTGTAACCAGGTCCCACATGAAATGTGTATATAAATATATATATATATATATATATAATTTACATGTAACAGTGTAAATCTATATTGTCTAATAAATCTAAACATGACATATATTCAACAATACATGTAAGAATTTGTGAAATGTGGAAAGTATTTGTAATGTAACAAGTCATCACGATGGATATTCTATATATTGTTTGTGACTACTTTCTCTTAAGCCAGTCCCCACATCAAAGGACTTGTAATTGACTTAATGATAACGTAAGGTCAAGTATGTATCTTCTACTAATTTTTATATCAAAACAATCACTCCATTTATTGTATTGGTGTGTCTTTGAAACTTGACTATAGAGTCATCATCAATAGTACAAAGGGCAGCCATAACTCTTTTATTCATCCACTTAACTCCAAGTATGCATAGATCATGGTATGTTGTGATTTCACCTTTTTTTTCTTGTTGAATAAATAGGTATTTCTTTTCTGCTTAGCTTGACTGTACCACAGATTCCAGAACCAGTATCATAAAGCCCTCTACACAAGTATGGACTTGTGTAGTTATACCCCTTAATTTGAAGGTAGCTGTCAGGTAAAGAATAAGATGAGTTGACAGTGGTAAATCTTTATCTCAGTACTCAGATTTTTCAGTGTAGATGTCCCAGTTCCACATGTAGCCACTTTTGGCATCAGTAAAGTATCTAAGTCTTCATCCCTCTTTTGTGTGGCTTTTTGTGGAGGTACTAAGAAAAGATAGGCAACTCTTAGAACTGATATCCCCTCCTCTTTTACTACTGTTTTGGTTCAGAGTGTATATTGGAACTGACTAATCTGGTGAGCAGTGATTGGTTAAATTTATAATAAGTGATCATATCCAACTTGTATATAGGAAGTATAGTTATCATTGTCTGATAGATGAACAAATTTATCTTCAGATAGTCATTACGTTGTGAAAGCGGTCATTGATAAATGGCCAATTTGTGCACCAATATTTTTCAACAGATGGTATACTAACAACACTTATTGATGATCATCAGGAGAGTTAATATAATGTTGACTATAGGTGTATGTTTGATGTAATATCTCATGACTTACTGTGTTTATCCATAGTTGATTGAAATAATTAACAGGATCTGCTCAAGAGTTGTTGCTCGTTAGTCCTAGTTTTTCTTGAAATGGAGAAGTAGCAGTAGAAGTTGGACCAATAGCAGCAGTAGTTGTAGTTTAGGGTGGAAACAACAGACACAGTAGCAGTAACTGTTAGGTGTAGTAAAAGTAGTACTACTTTCATTTTTATTATAAAAAACAATTGTCATCCGTCATCCACATAACCAGTACCTTCAAAATCATCATCACTGTAGTTAATATCAATGTCCTCCATCATCTCTTGTAATTTGTCTGGATCGCTTATACTGAGAAAACTACGCCATTGAATTAGAGTTCAATAGACTCATGTTTTTGAAAATTACCTCCTGTTGCTAAAAATGTTCCCCATTTTGCAATTAAATTGGGTGGGGCTCCGAATAGCTCCTTTGTATTTTAATAGTAAATATTGATAAGCACTCAATCATTTAGAAACATCACAGGATTAACGTACATCATATATAGAATAATGTCACAATGTATGAGATCTGCTTAAAATAAATATATCATATGCAATCATAAAATAATTACATTTCTAAGAATTTAATTAAGTACAAGACAGTTCACTAACTGACTTAATATAACAAAGTAAATATTAACATATTATGACTATCTTATAATGTCTAAACTATGTAAACTGGATGTTTGCTTGTAACTTGAAAAGTTTTGAACTCTTATTTAACACTGATGTAGCCAATTCTAAAAGAACAAGTAATTAATAAAGTTTACAAACTTTAAAATATAATGTATCACACGTTAATATTTTTACATTATTTTGTCAGCTATGTCATGTCAATTTAAAATATCATCTCTTAAATATCTAGAAAAGTTGTGAAAGTGCTAGCATTGTGTTTGACATGATCCTTTAGATCATCAAGAATCCGACAATTTGTCAATTCCTGGAGTTCTTCATTGGATCTCAAAAGCAGTCTGTACTGTCTTTTTTTGACCTCACAAAAGCATTTCACTCTATCCTTCACCAGCCCCTACTTGACTCCTTATTTTTGCTTGACTTTCTTCCTCTTCTCCTTTTTTTTGGCTCCATAGTTATCTACAAGGCTGTACACAACAAGTAGCGATAAATAATTCTCTCTCTTATAAATCTCAAGTCATCTCTGGTGGTCTCACCACATGTCTTCTTGATCTCTACTGATTATGTAATAACACATACTTTTTTAGTTGTGTTAACATGGTTGGTCAAATGTACTTATTATGTGTTATAGAGTAATCCCTGATTAAAGAAAATTTAGTCAGAAAATATGTAATTTTGTAATCTCTTGTTGTCTGTTAGTAGCTACACAATACAGAATATAACATGTTGTACATGTAGTTATATAATACCTTCTCTTTCTTAAAAAGTTGATGTGAGGTACTCCAGTGTTTTCATCTTGTCAATCAGTTCATATGATTCTATATTAGATAAATAAAATGATAAAGAATGTACAGGTGTACTTACTTTCTTGTTTGGTATCGAGTGGTTCTTGAGGTTTTGACTTAGTTATAGAAGACAAGGCTTAGGAGATCTCTCATCTCTGTAAACAAAAGAATTTGGAGTACTTATTTTAGACAAAGTTATGTTCATTATTGTCAAGATAATAATTAATTTACAATTTAAATAATGAAGCGTCTATGATTATATATCACACAGTAAAGGTATACTGTCATAGCTCATACCTTGAGTGGATTAAGGTAAGTCATGTTATACTATGGTCACATGTATACTACTCCCTTAATATGTGTATCTAGTGAAGTGGTATCACCTTGTGTAGGTCAATTTAATTAAGTGCAAGACATTTCACTAACTGACTTAATATAGAGACCACATAGTTACCGCGTGGATTTCTCTTCTGTTGTGGAGATTTCTGACTTAACTGTTGCTTCAAAGTAGTTATCCTATGTCCTTAGTGTCTTTTACTGTCAAAAGTAAGTTAGGCCATTTGATTTATTTTGTACACTAATAGTCCACCACCTATTCCTTATCATTAAACAGTTTGTACACTAATAGTCCACCACCTATTCCTAATCATTAAATAGTTTGTACACTAATAGTCCACCACCTATTCCTAATCATTAAATAGTTTGTACACTAATAGTCCACCACCTATTCCTAATCATTAAATAGTTTGTACACTAATAGTCCACCACCTATTCTTTATCATTAAATAGTTTGTACACTAATAGTCCACCACCTATTCCTAATCATTAAATAGTTTGTACACTAATAGTCCACCACCTATTCCTAATCATTAAACAGTTTGTACACTAATAGTCCACCACCTATTCCTAATCATTAAACAGTTTGTACACTAATAGTCCACCACCTATTCCTAATCATTAAACAGTTTGTACACTAATAGTCCACCACCTATTCCTAATCATTAAACAGTTTGTACACTAATAGTCCACCACCTATTCCTAATCATTAAACAGTTTGTACACTAATAGTCCACCACCTATTCCTAATCATTAAATAGTTTGTACACTAATCCACTAATAGTCCACCACCTATTCCTAATCGTTAAATAGTTTGTACACTAATAGCCCACCACCTATTCCTAATCGTTAAATAGTTTGTACACTAATAGTCCACCACCTATTCCTAATCATTAAACAGTTTGTACACTAATAGTCCACCACCTATTCCTAATCATTAAACAGTTTGTACACTAATAGTCCACCACCTATTCCTAATCATTAAACAGTTTGTACACTAATAGTCCACCACCTATTCCTAATCATTAAACAGTTTGTACACTAATAGTCCACCACCTATTCCTAATCATTAAACAGTTTGTACACTAATAGTCCACCACCTATTCCTAATCATTAAACAGTTTGTACACTAATAGTCCACCACCTATTCCTAATCATTAAACAGTTTGTACACTAATAGTCCACCACCTATTCCTAATAATTAAACAGTTTGTACACTAATAGTCCACCACCTATTCCTAATCATTAAATAGTTTGTACACTAATCCACTAATAGTCCACCACCTATTCCTAATCGTTAAATAGTTTGTACACTAATAGCCCACCACCTATTCCTAATCGTTAAATAGTTTGTACACTAATAGTCCACCACCTATTCCTAATCATTAAACAGTTTGTACACTAATAGTCCACCACCTATTCCTAATCATTAAACAGTTTGTACACTAAAAGTCCACCACCTATTCCTAATCATTAAATAGTTTGTACACTAAAAGTCCACCACCTATTCCTAATCATTAAATAGTTTGTACACTAATAGTCCACCACCTATTCCTAATCATTAAACAGTTTGTACACTAATAGTCCACCACCTATTCCTAATCATTAAACAGTTTGTACACTAATAGTCCACCACCTATTCCTAATAATTAAACAGTTTGTACACTAATAGTCCACCACCTATTCCTAATCATTAAACAGTTTGTACACTAATAGTCCACCACCTATTCCTAATCATTAAATAGTTTGTACACTAAAAGTCCACCACCTATTCCTAATCATTAAATAGTTTGTACACTAAAAGTCCACCACCTATTCCTAATCATTAAATAGTTTGTACACTAATAGTCCACTGATTCTGTAAATGAATCTACAGTGACTGGCATGTAATTGTTTGACCATTTTATCTCCCCTAGGGTGTGGTCACTTGGGCATTGGCTATGAAGATATTTACCGATGAGAAATGTACATTTATTGTATAACTTACCTTTGTTTAGATTTGTTAGTGTCAGACACAGGAAGCAAGTGACTCTATTTGTTGGTAGCTATTTATTTTACAATCAGTAAAAGGTAATATTTGTGATATTTACCATAGCGGTGCAGGTAATTGGACTGGAGGCTTCTCAACATTAGCAGATGTACCTTCTGTTATACTAAGATTGGTAGGTTTTACATACTTTGTAAGTTATCTTATCATTTTATTACCAGTATTCGTCCACCATCTCATCATCTAATGTATCAAATTCTTCATCACTCCCTGGATACATTGGTTCATCTTCAATAATATCCAAGACTTCATCTCTTGTAAATAATTGTCTATCAGTCATTCTATTTGCATAATACATTTGTTGTTATTTGTTTACATTTATTTGAGTGATATACTAATTATAATATGTGTAAGTATACTTATCTTTATCATGGTTCGTATGAATGTGAGTTACTAACTTGGACTGTTAAGTTGCAAGTGGAGATGTGCAGACTGGGTTGTCAACAAGATTCAATAGACGAGGTAATAACTTGGACTGTTAATATTAAATACAAAGACTGTGGAAACTCGGATCAAATGTTGGCTGCAGATTCGAAGGCAAGCAATAACAAGCACAGGAGCTACTACTGCAGAAAATACACACTCTAACCACCTGTCAATATTGCGCTATCCTTAGTAAATTCAATTGACGCTGATCACGTCATTCGTCATCTGAGGTCACAATATTGATGACGCGTTTCGTTAAAAAAAATTAACTTCTTTATGTGACAATGAATATCTTTAATTTACATAATACTTCCTTTTTTTGAGTACATCATAAAGGAAATGTATTTAATTTTTTTGCGATTACTTGATTTTTTTTAATTGTTGTATTTGTAAATAATCATTAAGTCAATGGAAACATTAAAGTTTCTTTAGTAAATACAAAAAAAATTTGGTGTTCTCAAGTGTTTCTATATAGCGGGAAATTTGCTCTTCACATATGTTTCCTATCAAAAGAAATCTTTATGTTTCCTTAGTTGGGAAGCACCAGAAACATAACAGAATACATGACATTTTCAAAACGTTTCCAGTTGTTTCAAACTGCAGAAATATAATAATTTTCCAGTGAATGTTGTATGAAGGATAATCATCAATCATTAATGTAACTCTCTATATCTATCTATTTAATAGTGACAGGAAAAGATGGTTTAAAATAACTTTTTTAAAGAAGAAGGGAAAAGAAACAAAAGCAGTTATAGATAAATACTGTTGCAGTACAAGAGATTTAGCAAATAGTTACACAAGTATATTCATATTGTATAACAATGTTATAGAACTAGAAAAAGCAACAGATTTAAGGTTAAATAATTTTCCAAAAATACACAAGATAATCATACCAAAAATAACATTGCCAGAAGTCGTATAGTAACTTCAAACTATTAAGAAAATTCTAGCTCTAATATTTTAAAGCAAAATGTGTTATCAAAAAAAAAAAAAAAGTTTTCTGCTAAAGTTAAAATTGTCCATGTGTAAATCTCATTTCACATTATATTTTGAGTGGACCTCTGGTTTGGCTAAAAACTTTCGAATCTTTAAAGCAGTTGAAGATCGTTTCACAATTGGGCCTTCTACTGCAGTTAGAACAACATCCCAGGTACTGCTTGATGGAAATGTATCCATCCAACTTCGTAACACTTTTATAAGTTTTGTCGTGTTATCATCATTGTTTTGAATTAAACCACCTAGAACACAATCTTCTACTTCTAAAGCAGTGCCTATCTTGTACCACTCGTACTCAATATCTGTTAGAAGACCCACAAGCTCTGCAAGGTTTGGTTTCTTCTTTAGTACACAAGTGAGATCAACTGCATTAGAAATAAAAGATTTAATAACAAATATAACTTTTACCGCAAAGCTTCAGAGATAATATTGGCTTTCTCAAGTAATTATTATTATTTTCTTAAAATATTAATTAACTACAATTTAGTTTATTTAATAATAGTAATATGACAAGTGTTATATTTAGTAGGTAGGGTTTCTTTGCACAATATGCTAAAGTGATCACTTATTTACAACTGAGGAAATGTTTCTAGCATCACAGTAAAACTGAATATATAACAAAAGCAGTTTACATTACTTTACATTACATGTAAGTCACTCTTGTAATGCTAAGTTCCTTTTGCCAGATATTAGTGCACAAAATTTAAATAAAAGTAAAAAGTAACCTTGTAGTTTCACTTCTTCTACTGACAGGTCTACTGCAATCCATGGTAGTTGTCGTGATTGATCAATACATGCTGTTATTCGAGGATCTCGACAACAAGTAAGTATTTTCTTGCCTTCGTCTGGGCGACAGAGATGTTTAGCAGAAGAAGCACACATTGAGCAATAAAAACGCTCTTGAGGTAACGAAAGAATTGGCTTATACTGAAACTTTTTAACCACATCTCCAATGCCTTCGAGAATAGCGTTTCGAATAAGTGAGCAATTTTCCGAAGGGCCACTGTAGTATACATCTAGAGAGTAGATAGCATCAACAAGTAAAACTCCTCCTCCTAAATCCAGACACAGTAAATGGATAGCATTACGATATTGTAGTAGTTCTTCTGAAGGCTCATCAGACGTTGGAGGTCGATAAAGATCATATTTTGGTGACTTTTGTCGCTTAACAAGATTGACAGCCAGAGCAGGAAAGATTCCTTGAGGTACAGGCTTCATATCCCAAGTTAAAACAAGAGCATCAGTGACATTTGTAAAGGAGCTTCCTATACTCTCCAAGTTAGGAGTAGTAGGTAAAACACAGGGTAAAAAGAACTTGCCTTTCTCTGGTAAAGGAGCTATAATGAAGATATCTTCCATTAACTTCAAGAAGTCATCAGCTGTAAACTCTGGTGAAAATCCATCAGGAAAACGATCAAGGAGGTCACGAGTAAAAATACCTTCTGTTTTTAGTTGTACATGAGCTTTTGGTGGAAGAATAATATTCAATTCATCTAAATAAGTGGTGGCATCAGTAAAGGAGATGCTGATAATTTCTGATAGCTTATTAAAAAGCGGTTGAGGATGGAGGAAAACCACATCAGGTAATACAGCAGGAAAATACAGGAAAATGGTCATATCATGGTAGTACATCAGTGCAGCTTCTACCTCATTTCCATTCATCCTAATTGCAAACCCTATTCTCAAGCATTCCCTCTTACTGACAACCATTGATTTTGTATTCTCCTGAAGATCATATAATTCAAGCTGAAACAGGTACCATCGTATTGGAATTTCTGCCTCAATATAAGATTGGCAAACAATTGTACGGATTTTCTCTGCAATCTTCTTTTCTGACTCACCTCTGGCTGTTGTGTTGAGAGGAAATATTATCTGCTTTTCCTTTTCGCAATAATTCATGCGTACATCTCGAAACTGTTTTAAAGTAGACCACAAACGTGCATTCTTTTGCTGCAAAGACTCGCCTTCACATTCTGCTATTTTATCATAAAATGTGCCAAGAACAAGAAGGGAAGGCTCAAGATGTGAAAACTTGACGTGAATTTTGCGCAAATTAGGCTGATCTATGGACGATAGCGAACGAAAGGAAGACTCAAGTAGTTGTAAATTTGTAATTTGTCGCTCCACTGGTACACCAAGTTGTTGACCTTTGAAGCTAAAGTAGAATTTAGGCTGGTCATCAAGCTTCTCATTTAGTTTTTGTGTAAGTATGCTGACTGGATTATAACGTAGCAATACAGGAGCTATATCCAGGAATGCTGCCTGTCCACCAGAGTCAATACAGTGTATCCAGTGGGTGTTGTAAAGCTCAGGTGACTCCTCTACAATAGGTAAGATTTTGACAAACTCTGTTGTGGCTGTTGATAAAGGTGGACGTGGTGACCTTAGAGAGATGACTTCATCTGATTGTGGTTTATCCTTTGATGAAGAAGAATTTTGTGATCCATCATCATCAGATGATGACTCACTCTCATCATTATGAGCTGAAGGTGTAATAGATTCAGATGCAGTTGACTGTAGCATACTTTTTACTGTTCTAGCAAGCATGTTTTTGAATGACGACCGGTCTACCTTGCCCCATATTTGGGTGGTGGATGAAGTTGCTGGATCAGATTCAGTGATGACACTGGTCGTCTCTACCTTTCTTATCTCTGGAGCAGTAGTTACGGGAGTACTGTGATGACTTTGTGGAGGTGGCTGATTCAGCAAAAGGTTCATAGCCGACGATTTCCCTGTTCCTGGAGCTCCTGACATTGCCATCTTTGAGTATTTTGCTGTAATTTTTCCTTCATCAAGAGCTTTGTCAAATAACTTAGAATAATCTGTAGGAATATGAACAGAAAGAAAACACAATTTAATTATACAAAAGTTTCATATTCTATTGAAATAAAACAGCTTAAAGTTAAAGACAACTTTAGACAAGACACAACTATTAATAAATAGCTATTACAAGAATGAACTGATATGATAGTATTACCACTAGACATCACAAAGATGTTTTGTATTGTATAACTGACAATAAATAAACAGATTCTACTAATGACTATTTGAGCAAAAATCAGAATATGTAATACATTGTCACAACAAATAGCTATTCATATACATAATATAGTTCAAAGTTTTAATATCTATCAGATAACATGTGACATCTAACTCTCACTGCTATCTTACTCATAACCAAGCCACAGAGAGTGCAATTCTGTATAAAAATGCTTGAGGAACAAATTTTGAGTTGTGGTAGCTTACATGCTAACTTGCTGTTCACTGAATTGTGATTAGCTATAATTCTAATTCCAAATGACCATAATATAATATTAGTCATATCAAGGTGCTGAAGATGACAAAAGATAAATAATGTATGCCTGTGTTTTGCAACACTGTATAATAGTTAAAAAATGCATTCTAATAAATGCCCATCATCATTGCTTTCTTGTACATAATCTACAAGTATGTTTCGTTTGCAATCAAGCTTTAAAGATCAATACTATACATATGTTACTAGTATATGTATCATAATGTAACATCAAAATATACTGACATTAAAAAAATACTAAAGATATCATTACATGTATGTACAAACATTGTTATGATCTATTCAATTAGCTGGATTGTGGTAGCAGTAGTTTCATAAGATACTCATACTCATATACTAGTATCACTTACACTATAAGTACATGTCTATTGTGATGGACTACATTACCTTTTTTGGCTTCTTCAATCAAATATAATATAGTAGCTCTGTCATCAGGTTTAACTTTGTCTGCAGCTGTTTTACCTTGATTGTTCTTAATGGTAGCATCAGCTCCACTTGATAAGAGTAATTTGATGCATTCCAGTTCACCCCTAGAGCATGCATCATGTAATGGGGTGTCACCATACTATATAATGAAATAATATCACTTATCTTAAGCGTTATATCTAATTGTTATTGATATTATAATAAATACAATAATGTTAGTGTTTACTAATAACCCATTTATTAACTTATATAATAATCATACATATATATGAAAACATAGGACATATCCTCCCAGTCATATTATCATTATATTATGTACACAAAGTATCTACTCATTACATCAAGTATATTATAACTATGTATAATTACTGATATTAACTATGTTAACTCCTACATCATGATGTGTTACTTACTAATGTTGTATATTTATACCTCATAACTACACAATGAGGGGCCTTTTTGTTAAAAAAAGGTATGTAAACAGGAGTACATCATTAAAGCCATTAGCATCATTAACTCAAAGATATTATTATATATGATATACAGTAAACAAACATAATTAGAGCATTTATTGTCTGATAAACTTCTTATCATCAATTTTAGAACACCGCTTAACATATGTTTTTACATTAACTAACTTCATTTTCACAATTTACAAATTACTACAATGACTTAATGTGTTCAAATGAATACATGACAATGGATGATGACATATGCACAAAAGTCATAATATCTATGACAAGATTCTTATACATAATTAAAATCCATTTTCAATAATTACATAAATGGAGTGTCTAAAGTAATAACACTGACAACTATTAAGACCATATGTGACCAAAAATACAAAAATGGTATATAACACACAAAGGAATTTAGAGCGAATGCTTGCATATAAATAGTTGCTTTGTGGTCACCTTGAAGAGTAAGTCACTAAATTTGGTATATCAGAAGCTCAATGATTAGCCTTATGATTACCATATTCCATTGACTTCTTGTTCAAGATGGGCACATAGCAATGCTTTCAATGCAAGCACTTGTTTACACATTAAGTACAATTATCATATTTATGGTCACATGTTAATATGTCTCAGGTGTATGTTTCACAATACACAATGCAATGTTTATTGATTATATAGAAGAAGTTTGGTGTAAGAAATGACAGAAACGGTATCATTTGTTGTTGATACTTTCTATTAATATGTTATCATAATGATTAATATGAACAGTAGTTTGAAAGATACAAATCTTATGTAAACGTATTAAAATTATTGACAAACAGAAAATCTTATCACACAAACCTATAAATATGAAATGACAGAGCATATTATTCAAAGAAACAAACAGTGTCCTGTATATTAGCTTTGTTGCTACTGAGAGTGTCAAACAATTTAGCTTATATAATGGACTACAAGTAATTAAAATAGTGACTAGTTAATGCTAGGGTTATAGTAAATGTAGCCATTTTGTTTATATTGTGATAATATGTAGTTATATGAAGTGACAAAACCACAAATAACTACATAATTACATAAATTAATAACAACATTACATACAAAATACAGTCATGTATAATAACAAAATGTTTAATAATGAAGACACTTACTTTGTTAATGGCATCCAATAATGCACCAGATTTTATTAGCACATCAGCTACATCAAAATGGTTGTGGATAGCAGCCCAATGAAGAGGAGTATAATTTGCCTGTAAAAAATAATTGAAGATGAAGATGCAAAGGGAAAAAAGACTGAGGTCACAAAAAAGGAGGTTGTTGTGAATGTCTATGACTATTTCAAGAAACTCAACAGACATCAATGGACTCAAGGACCTCTTACATAAACTGCTAATACCACAAGAGTTTATGTGCCAGCATCAAGATAGTTTTGATGACGAATATTTCTATGCATTCTCAGTCTTCCTCTTTTTTTAAAAGGTTCTTTTCAAAACTATGGTGGCTTTATAGCTGTCTTAAATTGCAAAAGACAAGACCTGATTATTATTTTAATAATAATGAATTAATGATTGTTATGATAGACATCTGTTCATTTAATTAGAACTGTAATTTTGAATTGACACGTGACACACGGCTGACTTCTTAAGATGAATAGTGTTATTCAAAGGTGTGAAATTTGAAGTATGATCAAAGTATGCCATTGAAAATGTATGGACTTTATAGTTGTTAATTTTTTTGTAGCACTAGAGAGCCACATTTTATTTATAAAATGCGCATTTGTAAGCTGAATTTATTCGTACAGGTTCCTTACGGATAGCACGTAAAAAGGCTAAGTTATTTACATGTCTGGGTAGCTTAACTTAACCAGGTCAGAGTATAATCCATGACACAGCCTATTATGTAAATATTTCTGGCTGTAAGTATTTAATTTTATTTACATTAACCTTCAAATGTTTACTACTTGTTTATCTATTGCAACAAAAAACAATTTGTTAGATGGATACAAAATCTGTAAAAATTCTCCCAATATTGACCCTACTTGATGATTGTCACCAAATTTTAGAAAGAGAGATACATTCTTGGAAATACATCTTACCAATGATAGCTACAGATATATGAGACACTTTAAGCTTGTAACACAAAGCATTCTGTCAAAGCAAACAATTTTGCATTGTACAAGGCTTTGTGTTCGTACTGAACTTTCGAAATCACATTAGTCTTTTCACACTTTAACTGCAAAGAGGTGTATCTAGATTCTAAAAGCATTCTTGATCCTACAAGAAATTGTATGTGAAAACTATAAAAATGACAGAATTCACTAACACTTTGAAAGAGCATATTTACTTCCATTTCATTGTTAGTTTAAGCCTTCTAAGGAAATAAATTGGTACTGTACTTTTGTTGAAGTAAAAAAAAAAGAATAATGTTGAAATGATCCAATATTGTAATAATGGAAGTTGGTTAGATTGAGACTGTAATGGACACATCACTAGTATGTAGTATAGTAAAATATTTGATACTAACCACATTAACAAAATCTAGATTAGCTCCCCTGTTTATTAAAATTGTAGCAACTTCAGCGTTTCCAAACCTTGCAGCATAGTGCAAAGGAGTACTCTTGTTCTAAAAGATATAGACAACATTAATAACACAATACAAAGAAATACATGTACATAGACTGTACTGGTACACTATGTCACATTGTTGACTACTACTTTAAATTGTATCACAGTATGGTTATACACACTAATTACTGATTATGTGATATTGTATTTGTACTATATTGATAGCTTGTATCTATGTAATTATGACTACATTGTATCCTTTATACTATTGACATATATGATTTATAGAAATTAATCCTTGTATGTTTACCTCTGACAAACACAGCAAGTAATGAGTCTATTTACTGTTATAAAGACAATATTAATTACATATGTGTCCATTTACAGCAATGTTTGTAACTTTTAAAGACTACTGAGAAAGCTAACACTTGATGAGGTGTTATTGGTGGGTATTCAGTCAAGTTGGATTGAAAACATCATATTTAAAACTTAACTCCGAAAACATGTAATTGTTCATTAATTGTCATGTAGACACTGAGATCATGTTTTGTAATTAGAACTGTATATAAATCAAAATTTTACAACTTTTATAGCTTTAGACACCTCTCATATGTAAAATAGATCATGCAAGTGTATACTATATGTCAGTAAAATAGTGCTTATCAAGCAAAAGGATGTACTCTACAAGCCATAAATGTATTCTTCAGGTAATCAGGATATAAGCTGGGACTAATGTAATAAGTGTAGAAAATATGAACAAATAATAAATAAGTAATATAAGGTACATATCTTATTACAGAGATCACATTCTATATAGTGCCCTACTTTTAATAGATACATACATGATAGTTACGTAATATAAGGTATATATCTTATTATAGAGATCACATTCTATTTAATGCCCTACTTTGTCAGTTGGTTGTTGGCATAATTTCTTTTGTCAATCAGTTTTAAGTATGTTTATCTATTATTCACAGTATGTATTTGTTGATATATAGTATCAATAATTATTAAGGAAATTATATCATATAAATATACACTTGATTAGGGAAGTAAAGAGACTCTATTTACAACATGTACCAGCCATCAAACAATGACACTGGCTGGACATATGACTTAGTGACTATCATAGTTATCTTTATCTGATGACAACAATGAAGACAGTACAACATACATTACAAATCACTGGTACATCATACTTATAGACTGAGTGTAAAAACACTGCCATGTATTAGAAACTACAACTTAACATATAAAAACTTTGTTATATTATTTCCTTGTATAATTGTAGAGATAGTTTGTGTTACTAGAGTAACTGTTATATAACATTCTAAGCTTCTGTTTATATATAGTATTAGAATCATGACAAGAAGCTTTTAACATAATTATTTACAATATAATATCAATATAATTAACTAAGCCTGTATGTAAGGGCTGTCATTACAAGTTTACAAAGCTCTATTAAGCTATACGTTTGTCATTTCACTAATCCATTATCAATGTATTCATTAACTGGACATTAGAAGTGATGATTCTTTACTACAATCACTCGTAAAAAGCATTTATTATATAATATAAAAGGTTTCCATATTTTCTGAGTCAACAAGTAATGTGTATTAAATGGGAATTCATTTCGACCACACAATTTGTCATTGTAAATGAGGTTTCCATTATTCAGGGAGTACAATATTCCACTGTACTGATACTGATAGACTTACATGTACTTAATATGACATTTGTTATGTTATTTGACAAAACTAGACATGCTGTACCATATAGCAGGGTTTTTTCTAGGAGAGGGAGAGGAAATTATCATGGTTTCGTGGTTGAGAAACAAACCACAAAATATTTACCTAAGAAAGTTAATTAGATGAAATATGCCACACCCATTCATGCGTACACGTGGTTGCATGCACGTTATCACATAGTCATTTTTTCAAGCACATGTAGTGATACTAGGTCTTCATGTACACCTGAGAGAGGAAACCCATGAGAAACATAATAGGATAGTGTTTAATATAACAAGGGGTGTCAGGCAAGATTTCAAAATGGTCCAAAAATAATATGTCTCAACCAGTAGACTTACTATGGACAGACAACTTAATGATTGGGCAATAAATAGAGAAAAATAAAGACGTCTTGACAGACAAGTTGGGCACAATGACTCAACATGTTGCTAAACTGGACTAGAAGAGAAATCCCAAACACAATTTTTGAAGACTTCAGCCTGTGTCTTCTCTCTTAAACTATCCTTAAAGCTGAGCTAGACAAGTTGCTGTCATTGGTCAAAATTAAGCTTGTTAATTACAGTGAGTGGAAAGCCCTTATTGTAACTATTCTATTGTAGCAAGATGGAAAACTACCCCTGTGTAATAGCTATAAAGAAATGATCAGCCCAGTACTTGATGTGGATCTATATCTGTTACTGAAACCAGATGACCTTTATACATAATTATCTGGGGGAAGTAAATTCTCTGTTTTTAACATCTCCTATATTATAACATTGAAATGCTAATAAAACAAAAAGTACAACATGACAATTACATTAATAAAGTCACATGTGTATACCTAAATGTACAATGTATACATATATACTTTACAACAGTATTGCTACTATATGAACACTTACATAATTAGTAGTGCAATTTGGGTCTGCTTCTTTTTGGAGAAGAAGAGACACAATATCAGTGTGTCCACAAGCAGATGCAGCAATCAGTGGTCTTTGAAAACCCTATATAATGGTAGATAATAATGTTTGTTATTAACAAATGACAGTTACAAGATCTACCTATTAATTATTTATTAAATAACAATATAAAATTTTAAAGAGTACATACAATATCACAATAGTAACAGTAGTATTAGTATATTAATAAAATATTAGTTATTTCTAATAGATGATATTACAAAGAAGTCAGTGAACCTATAATTACATTAGTACAACTTAAATTAACATTATAATACTATGAAAGTATTAATAGTCATTATTGGACTACTTTAATAACTTGCAATTATTTTAAATTATGGAGTCCTTATAAACACTACATTACTTATTAAAACATATTATGAACATTATTTACAATTATATAGTTACTCTGTGGATATGTTAATAATATATGTTTTGCTAATAAACATAATACACACAATATACTGGTTTAAACTCAGTGTATAAGAAAGGTCAAACTAAATACCTTAAAAATAAAATGCTGTATGTACAAAAAACCATTTCAAAAAATAATTTTGCAAATTATTCAAAAGTAAACTGATTTTGGTTAATGAGTGAAATACCAATGAATTTGTGCTCCAGATCCTGTCACTAAATTTGAAAGTGAATGAAACTATTATCATATTATATTAAGGACTCTAAGCTGTGTCTACTGATAGAGACTTAGAGACAAAGGGTCTGGGGACTAGCACATGTTAGACTCGTACAGTCTATTGTGGTCTGCAAAAATGTTGCAGACCACAGAAATGTCATCTATACTTCTATTTGAAAGATCATTATCACTGATCAGTGCATATCACAACAGCATTTTTATTTTTTTAACATTCCTTCTATACAAGTCTTATATGGTTTTGTATCCAGACTCATACTCTCTAAGCAAAGGGACAAGAACACCATACTAGTCTAATGCTTTACGAAATTTTAGCTGTTCTCATGTTTCCCTATTACTTGTCCAGACAAAATAGAGTCCAAAATGTCTTTTATTAACTATAATACCTCTCTAGCTAAGAGACTTCTAACATTATTTACTGTACCAACATTTAGTTTAGTAGTCTGTGGATATGTAAGGATTATACCGTATACCAGGATTTATTGGCGACCGATAAAATTTTCCGAATTGGCGAATTTAAAAAATCACCAAATAAATAACCGTCAAAATTTTTCACGTAGTTGACACGCCCACAATTTTTATTTTTTTACATGTGAAACATTGTGGCTGGATGGCTAAAGTGGGTGTGGTAACAAGACATGTGCTAAATTCGTCAAATTTAATATCGCCAATTGTAAAATTTTACAATTCCACCAAATTTTATTGTCGCTAATAAATCCAGGTACTACAGTATGTTTTGCTTGTAATCATAAACTATACAACATACTGGTTTAACCTCTGAATATAAAAGGTCACTCTTGTTTTTAAAATTATAAACTTAATCTTATTCATTGTCATAATATTATTAATCAAATTATTAGTAGGTTATGAATATTGTTATTATATAAAGTGTGAACCAGCAAATAGATTTATTTATGTGGCAATACACAGCTAAATGTAACACCTGTAATAGGTAATTGTGCAAGGAGATCATATAGATATAAAATAAACTTTGGCAAATTTAAATAACAATGAATTGTTCTGCCTATTGTCATGTCTTTAACTAAAATGCTGGAGTAAAACATTTTGGCAAATGAAGAACATTTTACTAAACTTACCATTTCCTATATGTTACCACAATCTCTCTAATGTTATAATTAATTGTGTGTACTAATTGTTTCTCAAATTTAAATGCTGGAATACAATAAACCTAAGGACTCTCTATAAAAATAGACCATAGTTAGGTATGTATGTATACAACTTGTTGATACAATCGGAATCAAGGTTTCTGTTTGATACTTTAAAAAACTATACTTATCAGAGTTTTATTAGCATTCTGGTAGATTGTAAACTTATGAGGAGAGTGAGTGAGTAAATATGAGCATAGTATAAAATCTTGTAATAATTCCAGAAAATCTATTTTGCAAATGCTATATTAAAAGTAAATTCATAAGAATATTGCCCTTCATAAGTTTGTGTTATATGATAGATATAGACTGGCTCTGTTAGAATAATTCAGTAACATTGTTATTAGATAAACAAATGTACACATCATGTCAGTAATATTAACACTTTTTATTATTAGGAGATGACACAGAAAATGAAAGAAATTCTTACACTAATAATTAAAATCACAGAGGGATTTGTGATATTAAATTTAGATCATCCCTAGTCTCGTCCCCAGACCTACTTGCAAGCTAAAGTAGGGGTCACAAAAATCAACTCGTGTGATCAGACCTATTTTAGCTTGTGAGTAGGTCTGGGGACGAGACTAGACCATCTCATGTATTATAGCTCAACCAACATGATACTATAATGATGATACAGTGTGTAGTGATATGATAATTATTGGATCTTAGACTTATTTATAAAAACACACTGTATATGAAAAATAGGCTTTACTGTTGAGATATATACTTAAATATTGAGAGCTAGTAACTTACAGTGCCTGGAAAATGATAGTTTACATCAGCACCTTGTTCAATAGTAGATTTGACTACTTCAATGTTTCCATGATAAGCTGCCAAGTACAGTTGTTCATTCTATTATAAAGACAACATGTATCATGTAGTGTAGTATAGTGAGTATACAGATCAGCCCTTATAACTAATAGACCATCTTTTAGAAAGATATTCTGTCTATACAATAACACTGATATGTGAGTTTAGTTAGTATCACAGTGATATATAGGGATAATGACATAGTAATAGAAAGATTATAGACTTACTAGCCTATCCTGAGACATTTTGAAAAGTTTAGATTCTTAGTTGGTCACTGTTCCTATGTCAGGTGTCTATAGACAATACAGGAAGTAGGTGATATAGATAGTAATAGCTATATACTACATTGGAATGAGGAAACTCTACTAACTAAATCAACTGTAACCAAATTATAGTATAGTGTGTGATCTACTAACCTATTCTTCTTGTGTGACTGCGTTGTTTGGCGGTTGTTATGGCAACTCTGACACGCCCACCAATTTTAATTACTGGGCTAATATAAGTGGGCGGAAGTATCACACACACAATTACAACTTGTAGAGTTTTGGAAATATAGAGAACAAAGACAGGTGTTTAGATAAACTGTTTTGTGTTGGTCAAAAATGTTCTGAAACTTATAGAATCATAGTTATGTTCCAAAGATGAGAAGTTAGGGTCTAGACTAGAGATTAGTTAATCTTGTATTGTTGCCCACTTTGCGTATAGTGAACGTATTGTCTATTTGTCCGGCAGGAAATGTATACTTTGTTGTATAAAGGTAGGTTAAGGTTTAGTGGGTGGGGATCAGTTTAATACACAACAAAGTATGCATTTCCTGCCGGACAAATAGACACTGCGTAAAGTGAAAATGATCTGGGGATAGCAACTCAAGAGATTAGTATTAATTTCACATTAAAGAGCATTGTATCAATGTTCACAGTAGCTACCTCAGTATAGTTGAACTCAATATCATAAACAACTACTTAGTATCATATTTAAACAACAATCATGTATTTGTTATTACTTCTAGTTATATGTCAATAAATCTATTAACTAGATCTCCATAATAAAAATCATCTCATTATGCTATTATCATATACTTCTACAGTATACTATCAGTATCATTCATTATAAAGGACACATGTATCAATGTGACAGTAATTCTCCATGTATACTCTTAGAGAAATCAAACTTGTAACAAGACATTAATACTATACATAATCATGTATATTAAACTGATAGTAATGGTGTTTTAATAGCTGTAACACATTTATATAATATATTTATCATTTTACAGATGGGTCATTTAATAGGAATTAATTTTTGTCATTTGACGCAAATTAAAAGAGTGAAAGATAAACTAAGACAGAGTGCTTGAAAAGACATTACCCAGATACCTAGTGAAGATATCAATGCATCTTGTGAGCATTGCTGTTGATGCATTTGAAAATGACGTAGTTGCTGATCAATATCTTGACATTTGGAATTAGACATTCTGTGACATATTCAAGTTTTGTATTATTACTAAGGAATGCATTTAGTGTTTATAATTACAAACACTAAACACTCCCTCAACACTATACAGCTAACAATAGAGTATTCTATCATACTAACAGTATATGACTATATATACTAATATACTATAATATACAGCTAGTGTATATATTGGAAAATTAAATTAGAACTATACACAACAGTACTGGTTTCTTCATAACACTCATAATTAGGAGGACTATGTCAATAAGTCTATTTAACTACATCTCCATAAATGAAAATTCATCTCATTATCTTACTATTAGTACTTCTAGTTATATGTCAATAAGTCTACTAACTAGATCTCCAAAAATGAAAATTCATCTTATTAACATATTATCACATACTTCTACAGTATACTATCAGTATCATTTATTATAAAGCACTCATGTATCAATGTGACACTAATTCTTTAGTACATTCTTAGATAATCAAAGTTCTAACAAGAGATCAATACTACACATAATCATGTATATTGAACTGATAGTAATGTTTTCTTTTTATAGCTGTAACACAATTATATAATATATCCATTATTCCATAGTTATATTTTAATGACAGGTAGACATTTGTAAGAAATATATTTTTTTCATTTGAGAGATTAAGTGATTGTCTGAGATATTATTTAACAATTTATACATCAGTACATGTTTCCTCATATTTATATGGAATGAGTAAGTTTTGATTATTACTAAGGAATGCAATCAGTATTTATAATTAAAAATACAAAACACTTCCTCAAGACAGTACAGTTGTTAACACTAGAGTATTCTATTATATTGTATAATAGTAGCTGACTACATATAATAATATGTATTACTAGTGGACAATTAAAGTTGAACTATACACAACAGTACTGTTTTCCTCATAAAACAGTCCTAATTAAGAGGACTATTAATGTCTTTTCTTAAGTTATTTTTATAGTTTGTAGAAATATAAATATATTGTTAAGTCTGTGGAAATACCAGTGTCCTAGTCACAGAGTATCAATGAAATTAAGAAACACTGAGGAAACACTTGATGGGTACGATCTTGTATTTTCATTAATTGTATGGGCTGGAACATTCATACTCATCCTCTAAAATCTGTCATAAAAGTGTGTAAACACTGTATTGGGCAGCTTGAGTGAATTGAAGTTTAATTATTAATATGAATGAAAGTTGCTGTCATAATCAAGCTATGCTACAATTTGCTAATCAAATGTCTTGTATGAATTCTCAATTTAAAAATTAATAATTAAAATAATTAAAGAATGAATACATTCAAAATAAACCTATGCTACAGGCTGTATAGTGATGTATGAGTAGACAATACAACATTGAGTAAAATAACACAGTCTTTTTTAATTTGCAAAGTGGTCATTCATCAGAATTACATGCATTCTTTCCAGTTAATGATGTTTTAGTTAATGTTGTTCACTGTGATTGCAGACGAGGTTACTGATATATCAAATAAAGAACAACTGAGTATTGTGTTAAGGTAGGAACAAACATGTACATGTACATATACAAGTATTTTACTAATTAATTTAGTGCGTTTGCAAATAAAGATTAATTTATTAATTGTACATTGTTGTCATATGATTTGATTTAAATGTATTACATGTACATGTAGGTATGTTGATCAAGATGAATATTTAATCAGAGAGGATTTTGTTGATTTTTTGGAATGTGACAAAATTACTGATGAGGCACTTGCTACAAAAATTTTTCAATATGTTAGTAGTTATTGGCTTGATCTTACAAAGCTATGAGGTCAGGCTTATGACAAAGCAGGCAATATGTCTGGAAGAACCAAAGTGCCTCAACTCTAATTAGTGAACAGTATCCTCTTGCATCATATCTCTATTGTGCATCACATTGTATAAACATAGTTGTTGTGAAGTCATTACAGGACACCAATAAGTATATTATTATAATAATTTTCAGTTTAATCCACATAATAATAATTATAGGTGTGCCCAACATGATGGGTACTATAGAGAAGGTATTCTTCTTCCATGCTGCTCATCCTAAGCAGCAGAATGTTTTAGAGAAAACCATAGATGATACTCAGCCTGAATCATCTATTCATAAAGTCAAGGATCTGTGTCGCACTTGATAGGTGCAACGCATTCATGCTCTTCAAACCTTTATAATCTTATATCCCTCTATAGTTGCAAGCTTAGAGGGTATCTGTGATGAGGGCTCAAGTGAGTGGTCTACAGATTCCCTTACTGATGCTAGAGGTCTGCCGTTGACAATTACAACAACTGACTTTCTTAGTGCTTTAGTTATCACCAATTCCTGTATTTCCTACCTGATAGTTCTGACATGGTACATATCTTTCAATATTGATACATCTATTTCACATTCTTTTAATGATATGAGACTTTATAGGAATAGACATGTTACATAAAGTAACTACTGATGTACATAACAACAATAAATATTATTATTATTATGACAAGTGCTATGTATTGGTCATGAGTGATTGACAAATCAAATATCATTGATTCTCCTCACATAATAAATTATATTCACTTATAATAACGGTAGTAATATTAAAAATAATCTTTGGATTTTCCAATTATAAATATCTGTAACTAGAACTACACCTACACTTATAGTGACTGTAGTATTATCTGAAGTATGTACACTAACAGTAGACCTACAATGTATACAGTTTAATGTCAGTATAATATAGCAGTGAAGTGTTTTGAATACTTGTCTCTCCAGGCCACACCTACTTAAATTATATTATGGTAAAAACAGATTGGCATCATAATGTACACCTTGAGGATTTATTTGACAAAATGTTCATAAATACTAGAATGTAAAGATGTCAGTGATATGTATAATAATGATGGTGTTGTACAATATTGGGAGGTGGAACTAAAATATATTCATGTGTTATTGTAACTCAATATTTCATTATCTACTGATATTCATATATTGTGTACAATTTGTGGGTGGAACTGACAGTATTCATATCCTAATGAAACTAACACATACATGTATACTGTAGTACAGCAGGAATTAGTTGAAATAAAGTTTTATCTTTAGTATTCTGAAAAAATCTTATCAAACTCAATGAATCAGTTTCAATTCTCTTGAGAAATGTTTTTATATTCACTAAATATTAATTACCAAACATTTCAATAGTAATTAATTGACCCAATCTATTATCTAACAGAAGGTTGTACTGTCCATGTTAGAATGGCCAATTAATTGTACTGAAGCATGCTTGGTACATCGTGCAGTCTCATAATTGTTTGGACTGCATCTTATTTTTAATGTTATTTGGTCCATAACTTTGATATGCTCATACATTGTATTTTTTCTGATAATGTTTGTCTGAATTTTTGTCTATCTTTTACTCTCTCTCTCTCTCTCTCTTTATCAAACTTAGGGTTATTATAACCAGAAGACTTCAATTAGGAGCTGGGCTGACAGTATTATAAGTTGTGGGTGTGGTTTACTACCACAACATTGTACTTTTAAATATAAGGTAAAGTCTTATCTTTCTATTGGTAATATAATTATTATAATGTAGGGGTAATGATTTCATTCTGTACTATTTTACTCTCTCTTTTTCTTTGCCTTCTTCTAAGATTTGCAGTATAATCATTACTAGCTTTTAGAATGTTATTGATGAACTAATAACTCTATCAAATTTAGTAGTCAATGACAAACCAAACTTGAATAAATTATAGACCTTTGAATACAAAATATAATATTTTTTTATAATTTATTTTTCACATTTTGCAAATATCACAGTCACAATAGGTTAATATCAAATTTTACATTGATGTTCACAAAGATCATACAGCTAGTACTGACAAGGAGCTAACACTTGATTACTCTAATGATAAAGCATTGACTGTAGCTTAAAAAATAACAGGATGTACTTAGTTAAATTGACTATTAATCAAATTCATTACTTTGTTAGTCCATTTATCCACTACTTTAATCCTTTTTTATATGATAATGACCTGGTTTATCTACTCCATTTATGATTACTCTATTTATTTTACCTTCTAAAGGCAAATTTGTACATTTCACCACTATTAATTATTATATGTTATTAGTAGTAGTGGTGGAATTGTTAACAGTATTCATTACAATTAGCTATATTGTCACCTAATGAATGTTATTAAAAATTAATTAACAAGTTAAAGTCATCAAGTTTGATTACACTATCTACATATCCATAATCAGTCATTCCTAGAAGGTTGCCTCGAAGCTATTGAAGAACATATAAGAAAAAGTAGTAGTGCAAGCAGTTCAGGGAGTGATAAAAGTAAAGTCAAAGTTACAAGATGTTTGACAGTAAGATGGTTATTTGAGTATCATACATACAATACTGATTTTGTCATTACAGAAAAAAGTGGCAGCTGTTCATGACAGCTTAGATGAAGATTTTAGAGCTGAGGAAAGGTAAACAATTGTAATTCTTTTGAATTATGAATGCATGAATTTTCCAGTTTAAAGTCAGAACATAATTCAAAAGTAAAGGGAGTCATTGAAAATGAACTATGTCAAGCAAAAGAGGTTAAAGATGATGTTCAGATTGCAACAGGTTTGGCTATTAATATCATGATACTTTTAGACACTTTGGGTAGTTGCTGTCAAAAGAAAGTATGAAGCATGGAGAAGACAGTGGAAGGATGAAGATAGAGAGAACCATGAAGAGTTAGCAAGAAAGAAAGCCAGAGTATAGAGATAGGGTAGAAGAAGAGTAAGTTTAAATTTTGGTGCTATTTATGTGACTTTAAGTAGAAATTTGAAAATAGATCTCTTGTTGTAATGGAGAGTGAGAGGAAGTATTGGGATCAATTGACAGTTGACTACATGACTGAAGAGTCTGATGATGAGGGTTCTGAGTAGTTAATTGTACATGAATTACCCTGGCAGTCTACAAGTATGAAATCAATATTTTTATCATGTGTATTTTTAACACTTGTATAGAACTGAATGAATTTCTTCAACATCTTGACAAACATTATGAAGAAAAAGTCAGAAAATAGGGAACCTTTATAGTGAGAAAAATCAGGAAGATTGGATCACCTTCCAAGTTACCTGTTCCTTCCAACCATCCTGTCTGGACTGTAAATAGTGACCAGTTGCTTCAGTAAATGATTGTTGTGAACAATGAATAATAATTAAGAATTAATATTATCAGTTAATGAATGTTGTGAACAATGAATAATAATTAATACTATTGATGGGTGTGCAATCAGTGCACAATCTAGGACACTTGTAGTGAACAATGATGTGCACTCCTACTGTGCACAATTGTTCATTTCCAAAAGTTTCCCTCTCGTTGGACACTTCCAATTTCTAAAATTGTGCACTAAGTGGACACACTTGTGAACAAGTGAGTATACAAGCTGTGCACTTGATCCTTTCTGGCAGTGTTTATTAACAGGAACTCACAATGTACTAGTTATACTACTAATACTGAGAAAGTACTGGTATTTTTAAGATACATACAGTTTACAAAGGTATTGTAATCCATTTATCTATTTCATCTATCTATGTGTCTATTGGTACCATTTAGTATATGTATATTTGTGACTATAAATATAAAAATAGTACCTAACGTGCAAACAAATTTCGAACAAACACTTTTGTAGAATTGGTTATTATACATTTGTCTTATCCAGGAAGACAATATCAATCATTAAGCTTGTTACCTACTAAATGTTAATAACTTTCTGTTCAAGATGGCTGCATAGCAACAATTTATACGCAAGTGCCTGTTTGAAATTTTTTGTCCATTTTATCTGCTGTTAATCTATTCATCTATTTATTTGTCCAGTTTTAAGTTAACTCAAGATACAACTCATGACATAATGAAGTACTATGTGTCTATTGGTACAATTCTAGTCCTGAGTGTTCAAAGGTATGTTAGGGTTTATATTTTAATGATCTTTCCTATGTTGTATTTAAGGATGAAGTTCAGTTCAAAAAAAGACGTGTCGTAAGGGATGAAGATGATTCTGTCCCTTTACCGAAACCTTTCCCAGTGCCAAAACATTTCACAAAAGATATTAAGTTGGCCTTGAGAGAAAAAAAGATGTCAAGAGAAACAAACAAGAAATTTATGTCTGCTATTGCCAGTGCTGTTTTGTCTTATAAGCGATATCCGACTGCACTTGATTACGACAATGTAGCCCTCTCAGTCATTGAAAAATATCCTTTCCTCAGGTCTCCACAAGGAACACCACAGGTATATTTTAATACTAACATCAAGCAAATAGTAGTACTAATAGGGTGCGTTTGTGTGCTGTCTTAAGAACAGGTTTAAGGAATTCAGAAGAATAAAGAAAACCAGAGACAAGCCTGAAGAGAAACAAGCTAATACATGTACCTCAAGCAGTACTGCATCTACGTCAATGCTATCTGGGCTCACAACTGCTTTGGAAACACCTGATATTCCACCTGGTAACATAATACTGTAAATGTCTTTAATGTATGGAGGTGATTTTAGCTTTAATTTGTAATTTATGTGTATGTCTGTTATGGATTAAAATTTTCTTGAAAATGTACATGAATACATTTACCACAAATTAACTGTTCATAAACTTTTGTAGGTGAAGATGCTGTGTCCTTTGAATGCCATAACAAAATGATCTGTGCTGAATATAAGAAAAAAAGTCCAAATAAAGCAGTTGTTGATGAGTTAGTTAACCTTTCATTTGCAATGCGACGAGAGGACTTGTTGACTACAAGTAGTATGTGTGAAGTATTCACAAGATTTCCCTTTCTAAAGGAAGAAGAGGAGGTACATTTCTGTTCTAGGTTTTCTTGGATACTTACTTTACCATGTAGATAATCAAAGAAATGGAGAGGATGACCAAGATGGTTGACTTGAGAGAATCATGTATGAGAAAATGGGAAAGAATTTCAGAGAGAATAATGGAACAGGCTTTAGTTGAAGCAAAAACATCTGCCAAAACTAAGCAAATGATTGAAGACAAAAAGGGTATACCAGGTAAGACTCGAGTATGCACAATATGGGTAAAAGTTCACATTTTTTCATTTCAGAATCTCTCAATGCTTTCCGACTCCTGCCTCTTCTCTTACCTGACACCCGAGTTAAAGCAGCAGCTAATAAACTCCTCAAATTCTCTGATGTAAGTTACACAAACTTTATTTCAACATGTACCTGTTGTAGTGTGGAGTTCCAGGGATGGAAGAATTGGTGAAAAATATCTCTCAGCCCGAACCTTACGTTCTTATGTTTGGGGATCAGTTCTTCCTAGTGATTGACTGTATAGTGGTTACAGAAGTAGACGCTGAAGCTGTTCCACAATTACTCTGCTATCATCTTACTTTGTATTCAACATTAAATATCCGAAAGGCTGCAACAATCTCTTCTCATTCTTGGAGGTGTTGTTGTTGGGGGGTAATGGTGAGAAGCTAAGTCCTACTGTCAAGAATTTCTTTTCTTTCATTGTCAATTGAGGGACAGTTCTTTTTTCATTCATTTAATCATATTTTCTGATTTTGTATATACAATGTTTCTGATTGCTATATTTATTGCTATATAAGAAGTGTGTCTGGCACACCATAGCATACACATTCATTGTCAATTGAGGGACAGTTCTTTTTTTATTCATTTAATCATATTTTCTGATTTTGTATATACAATGTTTCTGATTGCTATATTTATTGCTATATAAGAAGTGTGTCTGGCACACCATAGCATACACATTCATTGTCAATTGAGGGACAGTTCTTTTTTTATTCATTTAATCATATTTTCTGAGTTTGTATATACAATGTTTCTGATTGCTATATTTATTGCTATAAAAGAAATGTGTCTGGCACACCATAGCATACACACTACAGTACAAGTGTGTTTTACACACAATCTCAAAAGTGTGAAGAACACACTTTTTTGAGTGTGCGTATAGGGACAACAATCGAACACCTAATTTGGTGTGTATAACACTCTTTATTTTTTTCAGTGCAATAACATGTACACATTTCTTTGTTTTTTTAGTCAACTCCTGCATCTGTCCTCAGAGAACAAGCTGATGACTACACTTTTAAACCTATTCCTGACAGTCCCGTTTTGCCACTTTCATCTACTACTAGTCACAACCCTCCTGATGTGAACATAATTGCAGCCCCACCCATATATAGAGCTGAGAAAGCACCTATTGCATCTAATCTATTTATGACTCAACATGACTGTTTGGAGGAAGAACCGTTAGAGGCTGATTTAGTTTGATGGAATTGACAAAACCACTAATGAAGATATATTTTTATATGCAATAAAATCCTTCATAAAAGTATATAGCTACTCTTAGTGTCATTATTATACATGCACAAGGAAAATAGTTTAACTAATGCTATTGCTTGTAGTTTCTATTGTATTTAGTCATTATGTAGCCTATTTATAATATTACATAACTTTAATAATTTGCTATTTGTTTGTGTATCTACATATTGGGTATATGTACATGTTTTGACACAATATATATTTTAAAATTGATTTTTGATTATTCTAAGCAGGCATAATATTTTTTTGTACTTTGTGGGACACTCTACAATCCATGTTTTAAATATCACCAAATACAGCCTGAAAACCTGGTCATTATTAAAGCTGAGAGCCATAGTGGTCTAACCATATGATGTTACTTGTAATTAATAACTGATTGAAGTGTTTTGTTTACTATAAAATCTCAATACAAGCTAAAGCCACAAGAATGCTTGACTGTAACCACAAATGGTTGGTGATTAACTCTTAATATAATATTATTAATTTAAAAAAAAATTTGCATAATACAATAAGGATATGGTTTAAAGAGCATCATTATCATTGTTGACACTATTGTTTCAGTCTTGAAATTCTCTCCATTTACAAGTCCATGATACAAAGGATGATAAATTAGAGTTATAACTCTAAGAAACTAAAACAATTTCTATGTTTCTGTGTTCTCCAATGATGCAGTTCCTGTTTACTTTTTAGGTGTACTAACATAGAAGTATCTGTTGCTTCAAGAATCTTGACTTTTAACTAGAGAGAGAGAGAGAGAGAGAGAGAGAGAGAGAGAGAGAGAGAGAGAGAGAGAGAGAGAGAGAGAGAGAGAGAGAGAGAGAGAGAGAGAGAGAGAGAGAGAGAGAGAGAGAGAGAGAGAGAGAGAGAGAGAGAGAGAGAGAGAGAGAGAGAGAGAGAGAGAGAGAGTGTATCTTAGAAGTTATACTGACATCGTGATATCATTGTCTAAATAGTTCATGATGTAGTTCAATTAACACTCTCAATTTACCTGAAAAAGCTGATGTCATAATAATTTGAGAACTAAATTTGATATTTGCTGCTAAAGCATTTCCATTTGAAATTAGCTTAGGGAACTAAGTCATCAGTTATTAATAGCAATAAGGTTGAAAATGCCAACATTTTGAGAAGCTGCATAGAAAAAATTAGAGACTTCAATTGTTGCTATTTAAAAAGGACTACAAACAAATTTACCTGATAAAGGTAGTTTTGTTGTTTCTCTGATATACTCAAGCACAGCTCAAGGACATCAGTATACAAGAGTTCATACCATATGACAAACATCATGGCCCAGCTAACAACATAACTTGGTACTCATTGCTTGAGCTATTGTACCTTTTCTTCACATGTGACATACTCCAATGTCTAGCTGAACAGAGAAACCTCTATGCTAGTGTCGGTTTAAGATAATATTAATCATGGGATAGTGTAAAACAAGATGAAATAAGAGATTACATAGTTTATGATCTTGGTTTCTTCATTATAATAAACTATAAAAAGTAAAACCAATTTTTATATGCATGAATAACAAAATTAGTGAATTATTCATACCTGGTAAAGAGCATTGATGAAGCTATGGTTCCATTCAAAGGACGTTTGTCAATGAAACAGAATATACCAAAAAGCCACTTTATAATCTAGATGAGGGTACATGTTACAACAGGATATATACATATGGAAAAAAGGTGACAATGGTCTTGGTGCTGCAGTTGCCTTGAAATTGATAGAAAAAATACATTACCATTTCCATCATGTCTGCTTTGATAATCTTGTACTGGAGTTGATCATTAAGACCTGTTGAAAAGAAAAAAAAAGGTATGTTTGTGGAACACTAATACAACATAGATGAGGCTTTCTTATAACATCTAAGTCTGTCAAAAAAAGAGTCTGCCTCAGAGAGGAGATAGTAATAACATACAGAATGAAAGTTAGTCATAACAGTATGGTAGAACACAAAGCCCTTCTGTTGTACCTCATTGTTGTAACACAAATCCTAATGACAAGGTTTCCTCAACAAGGAAATTGAAAAAAAGGCTAATTATGTACACATACCACAAGATTACCATTGATTTTGACTGCTCTTTTTCTAAACTAGACAAAGTTGTTGCTTACTAGTGTCAGTAATAAATACAACAATACAATATATATACTAAAACTATATACAGTATGTACCATATTGGAATCAAGAAGTTATCTCATCTGCAAAATTTTCACTTCAATAATTTACTATAAACTACTGCTTTGGAATGAAATTAAAGTAAGTACTCCAGACAAAAGTAAACAAGTAATAATTTATGTGACAGCATCCTGTATTCATAATTACATTATTAATTATATTCATTGATACTATATTACAATTAAGACAGCTGTTACAAATTGCAGAATTCTGGTCTAATCAACAATTCTTCAAATGTCACAAAATCACAGAAATGGTATAGATTATGATAACTGTATAGTAGACATGTAATAAACCTAGGTATTCACATACATTGTAATGTTGAAGTATACCTTTTTATGGACCACTTCCTTCTATTATGTAAGTGATCTAAACTAAAAGGGATTTTGCTGGTTTGTGATTTTAACAGCTAAATCTGTCATTAAAACTCTTACAACTATGAATAAAAAGGATATCATATAAGTGCACTGTCTAAAGTGACCCTTAGCCTTTTGTTGCCTAGCAACAGATGTTAAATATCTATCTTCTAGTCTTATAAAAATATCTCTTGAAGGATGTTGTTGTCTTCAAAAATTTTATTTTCATTACATTTTTTGTTAGGATTAGTCACTGTATGAAGAGACATCCTCTTCTATGTACCCTATATGTACATCAGAACAGTAGAACTCAATATCAATATTGTAGCTCTGATATAAGTGATTTGACTAACATTATATTATGGTATCTAAGAGGACTATTACAGGCAACTTCAAACCTTAAGTTACTAGCAATAGTTGTTTCTTAACCCTTCGTTTGCCGAAGGCTCCATACGGAGCCCCACCCAATTTCATTGCAAAACGCGGAAGGCTCTTTTAGGTACCTGGAGCTGTTATAAAAACATTCGCTTTTTTGGATCGACTTTTCTTTCGAAATGGCTCATTTTCTAAGTTCAAATGATCCCAAGGCATTGTTATAATTGATGGAAGAAAAAGATAGCGATTTCAGCGATGACGATTTCAATGGTTTTATTGATGATATACATAGACAAAGGTACGAGCATCGATAGAATACAAACTCCTTGCTGACTTACTTCTTCCCACAGTGCCTCATGGCTAACCACAAAGTTATTTTTAAACTTCTACTATAAATAGAAACCGCAAAAACACCT
Organism: Xestospongia muta; assembly: GCA_963693285.1. Taxonomy (NCBI): domain Eukaryota; kingdom Metazoa; phylum Porifera; class Demospongiae; order Haplosclerida; family Petrosiidae; genus Xestospongia; species Xestospongia muta. Next base: position 19,929,173 of record OY848918.1, on the reverse strand, counting down.
TCAAATGGTAAGACAAGACAATAGTTGATTCAAGCAATTTTTGTCCCGCACCACGCCCTTAACGAGCAATAATTGAATAACACAGTTGAAGGGTTAATACGTTTCCTGCTTTATCTGGGTGGAGACACCACATCCACTTTGTAATAGCTTTGGCCACATTCCCATATTATGAAAATAATTATTACAGACAAGTTCTAACCTTAAGTTACCAGCAACAACTGTTTCTTTAACACTTTCTGTTATGTCTGGGTGAAGACCACTCAGACCACACGTAATTTTTAATAGCCTCAGCCACATTCCTATAGTATAAAAATGACCATTACAGACAACTTCAAACTTCAAATTACCAAAGTTACCTACAAAAACTGTTTCTTAAAGGTTTTCTGTTATATCTGGGTTGAGACCACACCCACTTTGTAATAGCCTCAGACACATTTCTATATTATAAAAATAACTACAACAAATTAAAACTTGTGTCACCAGAAATAAGTTTCTTTAACACATTGACATTTCTGGGTGGACATATCACTCTCACATATATAATTGCCACTACTACATTGCTACATCTAGAGTTAAAATGTATAAAAAAAAGTAATAAACTAGTTAGCTCAAACTAACTTGTGACTACTTTTGTTGTTCAATATTGTATATATTACACCTACCTTAAAGTGTTCATTTGTATCAACTAAGGTCTCTACATTCTATTCTCTTCTATGTCCCAGTATGAGGTAAATAGCTGGGCATTTCAACAAAGCTTCATATACCCGCCATGAGGTAGTCAATTTTTAACCCTTTCGATTTCAGGGTTAATTATAACAATACGATGTACAAGTATAATTATATGTAACTCCCAAATAAAATGTATAAGATTTTATAAGAGATATTAATAAAAATAGTAATTATGACTGACAACGATATGTATTAAAATTGTTGTGTAATTTTACTTTAATGTTGTTCATTTTCACAGCACATATAACATTGTTAATTTCCTTTAAATGACTGCACCCTCCTTTTTCCCCTCTATTATAGATTGGCAAAGTACTTCTTCATTAAGTTTATCTCTATCCTTTGTACTAGTGTATTATCAGTTACAAGCTATAGAAGAGATCATAGTTACTTTACACATATACATTCCTATAATGATATCGTATGGAAACACAATGATCTCTCCAGATTATTAACTATTATCTTAGCTTTATTTACTGGTGTGTATTTAAAATGGTTGTAAGTAATGAACACAGCAATAACTATGTACTGAAAACTGTCTATCATTATCAAAAGGAGTGGATACATAAATTAGTATATGTCCAGTACAGTAAACTATTTATATAACTGATCAACCTAGCTGTAAAGGACAATATAAGGGATACTCTAAAACAATATCTATAGTTTATAAGCCTACTTGATTTCCATATTTTGTCAAAGCTTTTCTAGTTCTACTAATTACATTACTCTTATCAGTTTCTAACTAGTAACACACTAACATCATATAATATCAGTGGAATTGACTACTTTAAAGTAGACAGTGAAGAATTAGATGACAATGTTGAGTTAATACTGCTATTAACTTTGGTACATGTTATAAGTGAAGACTCAATGATGTTGATGATGGTATCTAATGTCAACTTGACAAGAATATAAAAGAGACAGAAATTAATTTGTTAATATCATATAAAATAGAACAATGAAATAACTCACAAGACAAAAGGACATATACAATTAGTCTAATGTACATTAGCTCATTTTAATGATTTCAGTAACTATTCAGTTTCATATGACTTCCTTCATTTCAGAATATTAAATGACCTTTCTCTATTATTTAATACCAAGACTCATCTCTACTAGATTTAACTTACTGTGTCATTATGATGTATAAAGTCAGATGAGCTACTGCCAGATATATCATATTATAGTATATATATTCTACAAATTTTTATATCAAAGCAATCATTCCATATAGAAACATCAATAACAACAATATGATATATGATTTACTTTCAGCTACATAGACATAGTAACTATCGGCTAGTGTAGTTGCACGTCACAATTTTGTCATTCACGTTTGTCATGCTAACTGTGTGACTATGCTTATTATCATAATTGGAATATTTTTTTATGTGAAGATCAAAAAACAAGAAACAGACTCAATTTTAATAAATTTCTTTCCATATTCACATAAAACTATAGAATAAAACAATGCTATAGCTAACAAACATAATTACTTAGTTAGTATGATAACTTTAATAAATTAATGTTGATGACACACTAATCAACCAATGATCTAATTATATATGATACAGTAACTAATTCTTCTATATTGTAACAGTATTAACTTATACTATGGAATGTAGTTATGTCAAATACACAGAATTGCTATGTACAACCTGTTTAAATGAAAACATTGGTTTGACTGATTTTCACATTTTGAACTGATACATTAAATATATTCAATTGTATATATTAATATAAATACATATAAGACCATGTCCACTTCATATTGCTGTTTTGCGTGACCTTAAGATAACACTACATCCTTTGATGGCAAAGCCATACAATGACAGATGACATGTATTATGTTGGTGCAATTACACTAGTCAACAGCATCTACATCTACATAGCTAGTAGTAAGTGATATAGTTTAATACATAAGGATCTTCTGATCTTGCATGTGTGATTGTTGCAGGTGTGGTTAAATATTAGGTGTGGCTGAGACGTGCATGCGTCCATCAATCACAGCTCTATTAGGGTGGAGCTGGCCTGACACGTGAATTAGAGTGTTGTCAGGCTTTAAAACCATAGTGAAGTTTCCAAAAGTACTAATCATTTTAACATAATGAATTTCAGTTAATTGACATTTAGACATAATATATATATATAACCCTATCTATAGTACAGAGTAGTCCAGGTATGACATATACTAATTATAGTAACTGACTAGACTGTTCCAACTAAACAGTACTAAACCACATGTAAATGTTAGCATTAATAACTAAATTATTAGAATATAATAATATTACCAAGAATATGAGCTATGAAACAATATTTGAAATTGATTATACGAGTGTATCTGTGATTATGATAAAAATGAATACTTGTTTTAATTGCTAGTGTCCTATTACGCAAGAACTTACAATAATCATCTCAAATTTATCTATCAGCACTTATGTATCTGTCTCTTCCTTCATTAGTAGACTTAGTGTATTGTATTAGTATATAATACATGATGATAGTAAGCTTATTAGACAGATAATTACATTTATGAAGTCATTAATCATTGCAGATATATTTATCAATAATAATAATTTAATTCATAAAAATTATAATTGCCTGAAAAGGACTACTGATATTATATTACACACTCAAACATTACACGATTTTGATTCTGTGACTTATAATTCTTCATAATAATCTTGTATGGTTTAATCTCTTTATATTCATTCTAGAAGCCCTCAGCAAGTTCTGATAACTGACTTGTAAACCTTATCCTACAACAACATGGCCACACCATATTTGATACTATAATAATACAATATAATTTTAGAACACAACGTATCCATTCATTCTAAAAAAATATCTATAAAATTGTTTCTTTAGTTAATGGACTATTTTTTTTTCAGTTGATTGTCTTTTAGACATTGTATATAATCCTATACATAGTGTAATGTACTTCATGTATAATATATTTCAAATTTATAATAATAGGAACTTTATTGACTGACTAGACAGCTCCTCTTAAACAATACCAAATCAATAATAAACTAATATTCACATTAATAATTAAATTTATGGAATGTAATAAATAAATGGTAGTGCCTATAGGTCGGTAACCGGACGTGTTAATTCAAGACTATAGGTTCGGCAATTAAAACCACTCCCTTAAATGTGAGACAACACCCAACTGACCAAACATGAGTTACTGTAGCACATGGTAAATTGTACATTTGTTGTTGGGGAGATTTTCTCTTCCTACACTGATCTTCAGGCTGAAATAAAAGTGTATGAAGCTAAATATTTTGCTCAGCTAAGTGGGTTGAGAGGGTAAAAAAATTGTCTTTTTAACTCTTCATTTTGCTTTTGTCTTTGGTGGTAAAGCCTATGAAAGTATGATTGATTTCAGTTGCACTGTCAAATTATATTGTCACATTACTTTGCTGCATAACTCTCACAATATATACTGTCTAATGTTCTAGCTTTATTAAGTATTTTAATGTTATTATGTTTGCTTTATTCAAAGCTCTTTTTAACAAGTGCATAATGAAGAAATGAAGGCTTATAATATGAAAAATAAAAAATAGCTTCAAAACTTCACTCTTTATTTGTAATGTTTTGTATTCTTTTTTTTTAAGTATAGTATCACAGTTTATTATCATTATTTCCTTGAATAAACAAGTTTGAAATGCAGTTAGCCTATACACCTTCACCAGAAGGTCTACTAACTAACTATCTGAACAGCATAAGGTCCTGGAATCCACTTTTACTTTCAAAAACTGGCTTTTCTATATCTTCATACATGAAATCAACCTGAATTTCTTCATCTGAAATAATTATCTTGAAAGTACCATATGTTGAATGATTGCCGCAACTCTGTATGAAATATTTGTGTGATAATATTTGTGTAGTAACATAGATCTTAAAAGAAATCAGTACATCAGTTATTACAGAAACTGCTTACATTTATATGCATTTGAAAATTTTTTGGTGGGTTTTTCAATAATATATAATCATAAACAGCCTTTTTTATCTTAACAGGTATTATCTGTACCAGTTTAGGTCAAGAAGAATTTATGATTATTGTTTAAACTTAATATGTAGTTCTTATATATAAAGAATGGACGTTACTTTCTGTAAAACAATCAATTTCTTATATGAATGAATAGATAGCCATTTGAAGGAATTGAATTAATAGTTTAATATAGTAAACAAATAAATGTATTCTCAAACAAATAAAGAAATGGAATAATCAATCATTTAATGTATCACAGATTGATGGACATACTGTGAATAATATGATAAGTCATACTTCATCTAAATACAATGACTTACCACTTTGCTAATGAAATGTATTCCAATAGTGGCTAATATTTTGTTAACATTAACAATAACTACATGAACAGGCGAGGAAACATATACCTCACTGAATATGATAGTATGATGCTCAGGTTATAGATAGCACCAGGACTATATACCCTTTAGAGCACACAGATGATAATCAACATTATGGTATATTGCAATTATCTATAATTATGTGGCCTTTCCAATTAAATCATATTAAAAGTAACTTATTAGTTATATATTTATTTCATTGAAATTAACTAATATAACAGTACAAAAATAAGTAAGAACTAGTTAACATTTTAAAAGAACAATTCCTAATTGAATGTGATAATTATTATTTATATTATAATAAAAATGTAACAAATTCCAATGTGTATCTAGAAAAGAAAAATAAAATAAAATATTTGTTAATCAGTTATTTAATAATGATGTCATGAAACATTGTGACATGAGAAATCATTTCATACTGAAAATAGTTATTGAGATGTATGAATGAAGAAATCATGTGTTAGATTATGATAATTATATGATTTACAATAATGAAACTTTCTTTGATGTATTAAGCATTATCGTTGTTTAGTTTACACATACGAAAGTTTTCAAACATACCTTTGCATATGTGGTTGTAGCGGCTATTATAAAGTACTGCTAGGAGGATCATCTATAAATATAACAATTATAACAATTATAATAATATGATGGTTAAGACAATCTTACTACCATAACAAGTTTGTTCACTGACATTCACCAGAGCATCGAGCAATTTACTTTCAAATATGCCTTTGTGTCGAAGCTGTTGATTCCAGCCTGGATAAGGAGCACAATCTTTGAAAATTTACATTTCACAGGATCAACAAACGAAGCTCTAATAATGCTTGTAACCAAGTTGAACAACCAATTTTCTTCCACTTCTACTTTATATCTGTTAACAGGCCAAGAAGATCAGTGATACTTGGTTCTTTCTTCAGTATATCAGATATATCTAGAAGTAGAAGTATATGTTAGAATAGTATAATCATATATCATGACATGACTTGTTATTGTTTTGTTATATAATGTAATTAACTAGGACATCAAATTAGTTAGGACATTCAATTCAGATATGAAATTTAGCATATGACTATATCATACCATATGAAAGTAGTTTCTAGATGGTAACAGCAAAATAGAATAACAATGATACAAATGGCTCTGGTCATTCAAATGCTGAGCTTTAAAAAGAGTAAGTTAAATATGTTCTCAGCAAGCATACAGTCGATTGACTAATGAAATGAAATGAAAGATATAGTCAATCAATCAACACAAATGATATATATTTGGAATTCAATATTAAAGATAGTAGTCCTTATGTTTCATAATTTTAATCTACATTATAGACATACAGACAATAAGATGTGTATTATAGACATACAGACAATAAGATGTGTATTAACACTAATAGTACTAACCTTGTTGCCTTGATTCATTAATGGTAGCTCCATGTTGGTCATGTGGTTGGCTACTTGATTTATTTGATGATGGAAAGGAAATAGACTTTATGGAACTAATAAACAATAATAAAATTTAAAGCAATTATTAAAATGATACATTTATCAAGAACATAGAAACATGTCAGTATAGAAAATAACCTACCAAAAGTAACTGGATCATTGGCCATGATCTCACATTCACTAGACAAATGAGCTTTAGAGTCATTGTCAGCTAAAATAAAATGAAGAGTAAACAAAGCACAAGATTGTTATTATATCAGTTAAGATTATAAACTAATTTTTGTTAAAATTAATGGAATATCTGACCCAATTCAATACTAAGGAATTGGCGGATTTCAATATAGCAAGTGATTTCATCTGTAGAGGACCCTCAATGACACTAATGAAATGATCCTATGTCACTGGAGTAGGCTCATTATCTAACCAGCTCTGCAGCATCTTTGACATCTTCATTTGGTCAAAGAAATTACAACTATACAATATCTCAATAGTATCTGAGTCAACTCCAAGTAGATTTCCTATCTCTTGTCATTTTGCAGTAACAGACGAAAGAAATCTAAGTAGAATATGTTTCTCTGGTTTGTTGACTGTGAAGTAAAAAACAAATATAAGTGAAATGAAGTGAATATGCTCCAAATTGGAACATACCATAATGAAACATAATAATTATGATAATTAATAAAAGTGATAGCATCACACAAAACAACAAAACTCCTTGTTCTATTAATTTATGAATTGCAAAGATGTGGACAAATGCTTAAAATGAAATGCTATAATATATCAGGTCTTTAGGATCCATAATGTTAAATGCATAATGTAGACTATCAGTCATTCTATTCTTATATATGAAGCTGATGTCTAGAAATAATTCACAAAAATCATTATCACTTAATGCTAGATATTCAGAAAATATTAGATAAATTGCTTTGTGTGCCACACCACATAATTTAATCAGTATTAATTATTTACTAATATCCTTTAGAGAAATATGGAGTGTAGAACAGCCCTTGATTCTCTGTTACAGTTCAAATGTTATGGATAAACATGTAATTTATATGTACAATATGTTATATGACTAAACAGTGGTGCTAACTAAGGATAATTGACATCATTATTACATTGAGCTCTGTCCAATCACATTTAAATGGCAATATATGATGAAAAATTCCTTAATTATACCTTCAGTTTTTGAAGGTAACAATGGCAGTACTGATTGTGTACTTTTATATCTATATCAGTGCCTTGATTGTCTAGAGTAAATATAAATAGTTAATTAAAACGGACATCCTTTTTAATTTACATAAAAACTATTTGTAGCTAAAATTGAATGGATATTAACTGACTTGACTTAAGTTGTACTTGTAAAATAGTGGTACTATTATTGTCTTTACTAACATCTTTCTTCTCTAAATATAATAAATGTCAAATTAAGTCAAACATTCTAAAAATATAATGACTCACCAAATCCTTCCATCCATGGCTGAAACATTTTACTCAACTGCACTGGTGGGCAAGTCTTGTATCAAGGTAGAGGGACTTCACAAACCATAAGCCACTTTTAGAAACTCATGATTGATCCCTAAATGAACAGACACATAACAATAATTGACATGATAAAAATCTATGGACATATAGATTATAATAAAGGATATGTTATTGTATAAAGTAGATGTATAGATTATAAAAAATGGACATAGAAATAAACCTTATATACAATAAAATATTACAAATTAAAAATTACAAAATTTACAAAATTAGTAACTAAATTACAAAATTTACAAAATTTACTATTGGTTCTTTATAAGTAGTTACAAAATTTTAGTAACTACATAGAACAAAGTCCTTCCCTTAGAGTAAATCATTGCTGTACTTCTAGAGGACTGTCAGCTTTCATTCTTAAAGTCAATGCAGTGTCCTTCCTGGCTTCACTATTTACTTCACCTAATTAGATCATTAATGTGGATGTGGTCAGTTAATAACTAAATGAATAATATTACTCATTTTTTGAAAACTTTTTTTAAAACTTTATAATCAACATTACATTGATAAAAGAAGCACTCATGTAAAATGTTAATCTTTCAAAAAAATGTTAGAGATGGCTTGTCAATGACCATTTTACAAAATTCTAATCTAATACGAAATTGAAATTATGAACATCATTTAAAAGTTAAAAAAATATACAAAACATTATAATTGTTACAATGAAGCAAAAATAGAAAACCACTGTGGCTAAAGTAAACATTATCATTATCACATCAATGAAACAAAATTATATTAAGGCAAAATAATTTTGGAATGTTTTGTCAAAACAATTATTTAAATTTTTAAGTATCAAGAAGAATCTTGAGTTAAGAAAGGATTGTTTAATTATTGCTAATGGAGCAATAGAAATGCATAATATTTTCAGCTACAGAAGGTTCAAAGACTGGTGGTAATTCTACTGCAATCTTAATTGTGGACCAGGTAACATCAGTTGTTTTCTTGTCAAACCAAATTTGAATGACATCAGAGAGTCTGTCAGTATTTCGACTCCTTTCATCACATATATTTTCTAGATCGCCATGACTTATTCTGAGTGACTGTCCTATTTGTCTCCATTTATATCTAATAGGATGTAGCAAACGAAGGAGATCCAGCTTGTTCTCTGCAATATAAACATGAATTGGAGTTGGTTATTAGCAAATGAGAAGTGATACAATTATAAGTATAATAACAGTAAAATGGGACTATAGTATCTAGAACACCTACCAAAGTTGATTGGAATATGGGCCAAGTTCTCAAAGTCAATGTCTGAAAAAGTGCCTTGAATATCTGTAATGAGAATAATGAGTGAATAAGATAGCATAAATTACTTAATATTGTTTTCTTACATAAATAACAATTTAAAAATCAAGTAGACTGACCTGATATTGATTGTTCCTTCAAGTTAGTAGCAATATAATTGCCTTTGTTAAAGTCTTCCTTTTCAATGGAGACCGTTTCTTCATCTTTTAGCTGGTTATGAGGATGGCCTCTTGATTCAAATGATGATGAAGCAAAAACAGACTTCTTTAAAACTAAGATATGAGAAGGGTTTAGTAATGGTTATTTTAATGGATTATTGGCCAATAATTTAACTCCTTTATTATACTTTCAATTTTAGAAGTTAAACATGTGTATACTAATACAGAACATACAGTAGACAAAAAATTATAGTAATTAATAAAGTAATAATATTATCTAAAGCTATCGCTATCCTTTTACATTGCTTTATCCTTTAAAAAATGAGAACAAGTTCTTAAAGGTGGAGGTATTACAACATGGGGTGGTTCTTGGTGTAATTTGACTATGATGACATCATAATGAAATGACACATAGTGATGTCATCATATTGATGACATCACATAAACCCTAAACCAAACCTAACATTATTAATTCTATAACACAGAGTGATGACATCATAGGACATACTGTTACATCATCAGTCAAGGTACACTAAGAAGCACCTACAACATGTCAGATCCTTAGGCTCTATACATGCTAAATGCATAGTGACAGACTTGCAAGTCATTCTATTGTTATGATACTAATGTAGAGAGACAATTCACAGAAAGTCATGATTTCCTAGTGCTTATCAGTCAGGAGACATCAGATCAATTGCCTCGTTTGCCATACAAATTAATTTAATCAATATTGATATTATTAATATATTTTAGACAAACATGGGATATAGAGCAATCTTTGATTTTCTATTATACAGTTCTTATGCATTTACGTCAACATGTTATTTATATGTATAGTATGCTATATAACTAAACATTAACCAAGGGGAATTGATATTATCACTATGTTAGGTTCTCTCAAATCCATATAAAAACCAATATAAGAAGGAAATGACTTCATTATACCTCTAGTTTTGGAAGTTAAAGGTGGCGGTACTGATGGTAAACATTCTATATCTACATTAGTGCCTTGATTGTCTAGAGTGAATACAAACAGTCAATTAAAGCATGTGTCCTTTTTAGTTTATACTAAAAATAAATTCTGTTAATATTAAGTGAAAATTAATTTACCTGACTTAGGTTCTTCTTTCAAAGTAGTAGTACTGTTGTTACCTTTGTTAATGTCTTCCTTTTCTAAATATGCACATGAAATGAAGTCACCTTGTACAGTGAATTATAATGACTCACCAAATCCTTCCATCCATGGTTGAAACATTTTATTCAACTCCACTGGTGGCAAGTCTTGTATAGTACAAGACAATTTAATTTCCTTTCTTTTGTTAACAGTAACAAGTGCTACATGAACAGGAGGCATATCTTGTTGAACTTGATGTTTCAGGTTACAGAGAGTGCCAGGATCACACTTCAGAGCAGAAGGATGATAAGCTAGAGGTTCAGCACAGGAGTCAATGGCAGCAGTAACTAGAGAATGTAGAGTGGAGCATTCAGCTGGATCACCCGTCCAATAGATTTCCATCCATAGCATCATGTCAACTAAAAGTAATGATCCACGAGGTTTGGAAGACTGCAATTTAACAGCAAATCTGAGTTGACAAGGAAATTGTGCATTAAGACACTCGAGAGTGAAGAATGGACTTTCTTTACGATTTAGCAATGCCACAACTGCAGCTGGAAATAAACCCTAAGGAAACAAAAATTATGACAGATTGAATGTTTCAGACTGTTCTTACCTGAGGTACAACTCCATGTTTAAAAGATAAAATCAATGGATTACATGTTTGGGCAAATTTTTTCTTTTCATTAGTGGTTAGATGTTTAGGAGATAAAGCAGTTGGAATAAAGTAATATGTGGATTCATCACGATGTACTTCAGCTACAATACAGAGGTCACACAACAAGTGTAATAGGTCAGCTTTTTCGAAAAGACCTGGTGCAAATGGAATAGATACGAGATCTAGAAGATCAATTGTAAACAAGCCTTCTTCTTGAAGTCGGCGGTGAGCATTTGGTGGCAAAATCTTTCCTTTCTGTAGTAGTTTTTGTGGGAAATCAACGAATGATATACGAATTATATTGGAAAGTGCATCCAAAAAATATTGTGGATTTGTAAAAACAAGGTGAGAGCATGTGTTAAAGTGTAGAAAAACGGAGAGAGATTTGAAAAATGAAATAGCTCCTCCTATTTGAGTCTTAGTCATTTCTAGTGTCTGACCAATGTCTTGACATCGAGTTTGAGATACAATACCATGATCTTTTCTCTCACCTTCTTCCTTAATGTTAGACTCCAAAACATACCAACGAATAGGGACTTTCTTCTTTATAACTGCTTTCTTATGGCCAATAACATATGTTCTAACAAGAGATGAGAGATCTTCACGAGTTATTAGGCACATATTATCAACAGGAAAGATAAGCTCTTGCTTTGATTCATTATAGAATATCAGTTGATCTTTGTATTGTTGCAAAGCTGCTATAAGTTGTGCATTTTTTTGTTTCAGTGACTCCTGAAACAGCCACCTCCATCCTCCCATTTTGTCTTCATAGGTACCAATGATGAGAAATGTAGGCAATGACTCACTGTCTGCACCATCAACTGCTGCTAGTTTAGCTGATGAAATAGAACGCACATATGTTGTAATGAGCTGAAGATTGGTCATCCTAAGCTCTTTAGGTTGGGTTAATGGGTTACCATCAATAGAATACTGAAAGATTGGCTTACTTGACAGTCGATCTGTCAACTTGTGTACAATCACAATGACTGTATTGCCACGTACAAATGCTCTAGATACATCAGCAAATTGTGGCTGCCCACCACTATCAAGTACATATATCCAGGTATATTTGGACAGCTGTCGAGATGCTGCATTTCTCATTGCAGTGAGAATATCTTTAGAGAGTTGTAGAATATTTTCCTTCTTAGCTACTTTAGGAACATCAACATCACTTTCAACAGATTGAGAATCTTGTAATGGTTGATTGGACTGATTTTCAACTTTCACCATTCTTTTTCTTTTATGTTCTAAATGGTCCAATTTCTTAGGCTGTGTGTCTTCACTGGACATTGTCTTTGTCTTTGAACTTTGATCTAGATTTGCTTCCGAATGAAATATAACATCTGTGTTATTATATTCAATACTTGAATGTAAAGAGAGTGATGGCATATCTTGAGCTATGGAGTGATTGTTGGGTTGTAGTGTATCTTTCGTTTCCAAACTCTTGATGTTTAAAGATGCTGTTTTAGATGTACTTGAAGATTGGGTTTCTAGTATAGGCCTTGAACCCTTTGCTTGAATGTGAATGTCTTCAGCTAACATTTGCATAAGCTCTTCTGTTGTGATAATTTCCCAACTGTTAGCACCCTCAAGAGTGGCTACTCTTTCAACAGCTCTAATAGGTCGATCAGCAATAGCTGTACTATGATGATGACGTGGTGGCTCCCAGTTAAAGAGTAGGTGTTTAAAAGAGGTCTTACCGACAGCAGGAGGACCAGCTAATAACAATTTTATAATCTTTAAGATGACATAGCCTTCTTCAAGAGCTTGCAATAAAATATCCTTGTCTAAAGGAACAAAAAGTATCTTCAAAATCATTATCGTTTTCAAGAATGTTGTACTTACTGTTATGATCAATTTCATCAACAAGCTTTTTATGTACATCCTTAGCCTTTTTATCTGCTATTGTCAAAGCTGTCTCTCCATTCTAGTAATGAAACATATATGGTTAATATATTTTGTAAGTTTCATTCACTAATACAAGCTTGTATAACTTCACTGTTCACACATGATAAGTTGTTTGTTATAATTAAATTATTTTATAATATTAATAGGTGTATGCACTGTCCTTATTCTGATTTGGAATGTTACTGTTACTGTGATCCAAAGTATTTTGTTCATTAACTAACTTTATTAGCTAATTGCCTATCAGCTTCTTTCTCTAATAGAGTCATTGCTATTGACTGGTGTCCTCCCAGACATGCTAACATCAATGGAGTATTACCATACTAGATAAAGAAAAGAAATTTGCATTTTCTGATGATTACATTTTCTTCAGTTATAATTGAACTTTTCTTGATTCACACTGTTGGAGTATTTTCCTTCATATGCAAACAATCTTCAGTTACATATAATTTGACTATTTATTACTAACCTAAATTTTACAAGTATGTAAATATGTACAAGTAAGTATATATATGTACAAGTATGACACCTTGTAAAGAGGAGGTGCTTCATCATAATTGTACATGAATTTTACCATTACTTGTGATAAATAAAAATAAAATTATATGGTACTAACCTTATCAACTGCATTTAGATTAGCTTTACTGTTGATTAAACGTGTAGCAACTTCAGTCATTCCATTAAATGCAGCATAATGCAAAGGACCTCTCTGTTCCTAAAAGATATAGACAACATTACAAAGTAATATATATACATAGACTGTATTGGTACACTTTGACAGAATCTTGTCTGTTACTAATGTACTAGCCTCAAGCATAATTAGTCACAACCATCATCGTAACATTCATGAAAAATGTTAATTAATTTATTGATTGTTATACTTGTCGATTGTTAAAAATACGATTTAAATTCATTGTTCACTTTTATTTGATTACTGTTCTAATCAACTTTAATCCATGAGTATTTTTTAAAATCTTGAGCCTTTCTTATAGTTATTGTAAGGCTGTGCAACCAAGAATATTGACAATGAATAAATATAATCAAAAAATTACTTAAGTCCAACTACAAATGAGTATAATTCATGCACTGTTTTGAAAGGCATATTTTATAATAATTATTTTTGATATGCAACAATTGTTTTATAAATTTTATTAGATAAGATCACTAAGCCATATTTTTAGAAATTTGTATTTTCATACATAATAAACTAGTGTGCTTTGTTTACTTATAATATATGATAAATATTTTTTTATTACAAGTGCTAATAAAAATGCACTAAAGTGCTTAACCTCGCTGCAGTGCCTAGTATAAATCTATACTGCAGAGTGCTTGTACATGTACATATAAGATTGGACAAGGTGTCGTCAAATTCTTGATGGGATCACGTGATGCACATTACAAACTGTTCTTTTGATGACTCAGCATTTCTCTTCAATCAAAGGGAAAAAAAGCTTTGCCGTTTACTGGGTACTTTGCACTCTGATTGACATGTCTTTGAAACTCAAACTGAGTAAGTAATAGTATCATTTAATTGCCAAGCAAGATTAAGTGCTAGATTCGTGATGAATGTTTCTCTGAGCCTTTACATGATGCTTTAAAATGTTTCAATATTTCATATACAAAATTTATTGTAACTTAAAAATGATGCATTCTTTGGAAATGTCCCATAGTACAAATGTAAATCAATATATTATCTATAAGTAGCAATTTTTTTCAGTGCTTTGAGACGTTTCCTGAATGCGTTACTTTTCTCCAAATCCACAAAACACTTTTCAGAACTTTTCTAACGATTGCTTCAACCAACGGCCCTCTGTCTTGCTAATCCATACTCCTTTAAAATTCTCTACAGCATACTAAAAATCTCCACATTAACTTTTTTACCTTTCGAGAAACAGCACCTTGACTTCGCGCTTAAAAATTCTTTTTGTGAGTTTTAAGCTTTCATTTTCTTTGACATGTTCTTGATACTACCATCATAAATTACACACATTTTTCTATTTGTAGCTAAACTTTGTTAGCTGCTAACGCTTTGCTTGCCAAGTTACACCAGTTGAAAAAAACAGGCAGTGCAGATACACACACACTGACAGACTACAGTAAACTCGCTTTGCACCCATGCGCAGGGAGGTTAATAAAAATTATGAAGTGTATTAATTTTATTAATTTTATTGATCTTATTCAGAGTTGTATAATTATTGATATTGTGCTAGATTTTAAATAGTACATATTATAACTCAGTTTCTTGTGCATTTTGTAACTTATATATAATTTTGTACCTTATTGTTAGCTCCTTTCTCTAATAGAAGTATTGCTATTGAGTGGTGTCCATTCTGACAAGCTAACATCAATGGAGTGTTGCCATACTAGATAAAGCAGAGAATTTATTTAACATATATTTTGTGACAATTTCATTTTCTTCAGTTATAATTGCCAATTCGATCGAGTTATCTACAAAATACTATACAATAATAAAATCATTAATTTCATTACAAATATCCAGAGTTATCAAGCAAAGTTACATGTCATTAAGCTTAGATTGATTACATAAACATGAATGATGTAATGATGAAACTAGAATAAAAAATAACAACTGGGCATTTTTAGTTACGTTATACCTGACACAAACATTCAGGTCAGTTACTAATGTTCTAAATGCTATTTTAATCCATTTTTATAAATACTAGTAATGATTCAAATAAACATTGTTAGTGTGTTACAACAACAATGTACATTACATACATTACATGCACTGATGATATATATATATATTGTCTTTTTGTTTAGCTAACAAAATAATTCATGCTAGAAAGTTAAGTGTAAATTATTTTTTTAATTTAGTATAAAGGCTGGTTTACATAAGAAGCGTTTTATCGCGTCCCGTCGCGCTCCGTGCGTGTTTTGCTTTGTGAACACGACGCGTAATGTGTACACGTTAGCTCACGCGACGCAATGCGAGTATAGACAAATTTTCTATCAGGACGCTCTGAGCAATGCGTCTGGCCAATCAAAACCAGTCAGTCACGAGTACAATCACGTGTTATAAAATGGATGATGAGAAGATAATTGAAGCTGTTCGTTCTTTTCCCTGCCTTTGGTAAGTCACTAACAAGATTTATAAAGATTCTAAAGGACGAGAAAATGCTTGGAAGGTGTTGGTGACCAGGTAATTCAGTTATATAACAGTAATGATATATAATAGCTGAACTTCTAGGTTAAAGATCTCTCTATAGAGGAGTGTTCAAAAAGGTGGAAATATTTACGAGATAAGTTCGTGAGAGAACTTAATAAAGTCGAAAAAAGAGAGTCTGGTGAAGAAGGTCCAGCATATGTATCAAGTTGGTCATACTTCAACACCATGCTGTTTCTAGAAGATTCAGTTTGCCACAAACCGTAAGTCTTTTCAACACTGATCAGACACTCAAATACATCAATGTTCTACTCAAAACTCAAACCAATTTTTCTCAGCCATCTGAAAGTGACGAATCATCAGGGTCACCAGCAGATCAACCATAATATGATTTTTTAAAATTGATCATGATGTTGTTTTGTTGTTATAGTGATACAAATAATACCACTAATGATCCTCCAGAAGTTTCACAAGACATTAGTGAATCACCATCAACCACATTAACCCTTCAACTGCATTATTCAATTATTGCTCGTTAAGAGCGTGGTGCGGGACAAAAATTGCTTGAATCAACTATTGTCTTCTCTTACTATTTTAAGGTGTTTTGCAGTTTCTATTTATAGTAGAAGTCTAAAAATAACTTTGTGGTTAGCCACGGGGCACTGTGGGAAGAAGTGAGTCAGCAAGGGAGTTGTAATCTATCGATGCTTGTGCTTTGTCTACGTATAAACGGCGACTTTATTACTAGTTGGTTCCTTAGTATTAGTTTTCCTTTGGCCTATATTCCTCTTTCATAGGCTATTATTGGTATGTGATTACTGTTGAAAGAAATGGACTAGTCGAAGCTACTTTTAACCTGGGTGTGCGTGAGTAAATATAGTACGTGACATCAAGAGTTGATAGCAAGCTATGGAAAATCTCACTAATCCACAAAATAGGTCTGTGCGAAGATCTGTGTTGATTCGAGTGAGTTGTTAGACTATATATTTTTGTGTTGTCTTTATACCCAGATATGATATTACAAAATATGAAGAACAAAGAATAATAGGTAGGATGATACATAAATATATGGTGTGTGTGTATGTGTGTGTAAATGATTGTTAAAAATAGAAAAAATGTTCTAGTTGTATGTAGCTTTTGAGTGCATGGTACTTTTTGAAACATGGGTGTATGCATAGATGAATGTCACATATGTCACATTTGATATTGGTTTGCTTTCTTTTTCCAGACTTTCGCCTGCTGCATACTTCACAGTCCCTTTTTATACAAGGTACAGGAAAGTGACAACCACTTAGCCTGAGAGGAACATCTTGGGGTGCAGCAGATACTGAATGTACAGTTGACTTTTCATTGATGAGAGCTCGAGCTACCTCAAGCCGAAAGTCCATATGGGAGAGACAATGACCAGGTGTAGATTCTACGTACATGATATAAGCATTTACAAGGGTGGTATCTAGCATGTGGAAAAATATTCGTTTCCACCATTTCTTGGAAAAGTGAGGAAATCCATAGTACAATACCAGCTATCAGCTTTGTCCACACCTCCCATGTAAGTGTTGTAATTTTGAATTATTGCTGATTTGTGGATGGTCTCTATTCCGTCTGAACAAGCACTAGTTCTTCTTTGGATCTCTACCATAGAGTCGTCATCAATAGTAGAAAGGGCAGCTACAACTCTTTTATCTATCCATTTGATTCCAAGTATACATCCATTCACGGTATGTTATCACTTTACCTTTTTCTACATGTTTCCTCTTGAACCAGTCAGGTATCCCTTTTCTGTTCAGCCTGACTGTACCACAGCTTCCAGAGCCATTTTCATAGAGCCTTTTACACAGGTCTGGACTTGTGTAGAAGTTGTCATAAAAGAAGTTGTACCCCTTACCCAGAAGGCCAGTTGCTAGAGAGAGAACAATATGACGTGACAATGGTAAATTGGCATCTCGTTCATGAGATCTTCCTATATAGATGTCCAAATTCTATGTATAGCCACTTTTGGCATCAGCCAGTACCCAAGCCGTGATTCCCCATTTGTGTCGTTTCTTAGGAAGGTACTGAAGAAACGAGAGGCGACCTTTATAACTGATAATGCTCTCATCTATACTACAGTTCTGGTTTGGTGTGAATGATGATTTGAACTGAGCAATGAGGTGAGTGATAATTGGCTGAATTTTATATAAACGATCATGTCCAGCTTGGCCAAAGGAGATGTACTTCTCATTGTCTGAGAGATGGAGAAATTTCAGTAGAAGCAGGAACCTATCACGAGACATTACTTTACGAAAGCTATCATTAAGAAATGGCCAACTTGTGTGCCAATAACTTGGAATACTTGGTAAACTGACAATACCCATAGTAATAATTAATGATAGGAAGTTATATAACTCTCCTAGAGTGAATGTACATTTACTAAAATAATGAGCTCAAGCTCTAGGGTGTTCATCAAGATAGTCCACATGAGATTGTAAGTACTGCTGACCATAGAGGTTATTTGTTTTAGTATTTTGTTACTTAGAGTGTCTGTCCATAGATGTTTAAAATATATTACTGGTTCTGCTCCAGACAATTGAGTGGTTAGTCCTGGTTTTTCTTGATACTGAGGAATACTAGTATCAGCATTATTAATAGGAGGAGTTGGAGAAGAGGAGGTACCAGAAGAATAGAAAATTGTAGTAACATTACTAGTTTCTTCATCAAAAAAATTATCATTTTTTTTTTGTTTTCATCGTTTTCATCAATAAAACCATCAAAATCGTCATCACTGAAATCGCTATCTATTTCTTCCATCAATTTTAACAATGCTTCAGGATCATTTGAACTTAGAAAACGAGCCATATTGAAAGAAAAATCTAAAGAAAAATCAATCCAAAAAAGCGAATAATTTTATAACAGCTCCAGGTGCCTAAAAGAGCCTTTCGCGTTTTGCAATGAAATTGGGTGGGGCTCCGTATGGAGCCTTCCGCAAAGAAGAGTTAAACACTCCCCAACCTCCAGGAAAAAAACGGATAGTTATAAAGTTGAATGATGTAGATGGAGCTATTTTAAAAAGCCTGAATGATTTGGAAGAGAAACGAGCGCAACCTCAAGACACGGAAGAAGATCTTTTTGGTAAGCAGGTTGCAGTTGTCCTTAAAAGACTCCACCCAAGGCAAAAAGCAATGGCAAAGTTGCATATACAACAACTTCTAACAGACATTGAATTTCCTTCAAGTGAACCAACTAATTTCAGTAATACTTATGGACAATATTAATAATATAATATGATGTAATTGTAAAATACATTGTGAGGCATTGAATAATTTTGTGATTTTAAAACTAACTGAAAATCACCAATCAGTATTTCAGTTTGTTCACTGGATGTGATTGTATTGGCAACTCAGTTCACCAATGGATGTACTAAAGTAGTACGAAATGCATCTCTTACATCTGCAGCAGATTTTGAATACCTGACACGAAACAGAAGAGGTCTGAAAAGATCTATAATGTGTTCATTTTGACATTACTTATTTCCACCGACTTGACCTAAAAATTTCAAATCCCTTTTCACCATCTTCAGCTCTTTACCCACTAGGAATATAATTACCAGATCCATCTTCCCCATCTATAAAACCAGAAGCGCAGTACACATTTGACTCTGTAGTTCTGAGATAGTTGTGCTATAGTTGCCTTGGTGAACAGCACTACATTATCAGGATGAGCTATGATTGGCCAATGAAAAATCCGCCATCTTGCAGCTAGAATACCAAAACTGTTTACAATTATTTTTCTGGCTCTGCTCAACCGATAGTCATATATTGATTCTGATTCAGGAAGGTTTTTCCCGGATATGGTCTCATCATATTCAATTTTAGAGGAAAAGCTTCATAACCAACGAACACATACGGTAGCGCTGGGTGAGTAGTACCAGGTAGTGGACTAGCACTTGGTACATTAAGAGCATTAGCCTTCAGTGCTTGTCCAAAAGCTGAATTATTTAGTACACCACCATCACTATGTCTACCAGCATACCCAACATCCACCAAAATAAAGTGATAATGAGCATCACAGACTGCCAATAATACAATTGAATGAGTACCTCATAACAAAATCTATAAATAGAAACCTTTATAAAAATACACTGTACAAAATAGGTAGAGCCAGAATTGACTGGAGCTTGTATTAATATGTGCTTTCCATCGATTGCACCAATACAATTCGGGAAATTCCAGAGGTGCTGAAATTGTGTACTAATACCCTTTAACTCTTCCTTTGTTATGAAGTAGGAATTTTGTTTATCACATTATTCATATTTAAATATAGAAACTAATTGAGCTTTATGAACGTGATAGAATTCTGAAAAAGATAACAGAACGTTTCGGCCAAAGGCCTTCATCAGCTGTTTATGGAACAATGGCAAAAAACAGTCACTTATATAGCAAATGCATGATGTTTACAATTATTATGTAGGCCAGAAGTTGTCCTAGGGAGATAGAGAAGGACGCTAAGTTGTACCATGTTGGAGATCACGAGTATAGAGTTGTACCACGAAGCACAAAATGAACGCGAACTGGTTAATTAATTATGGGAGTGGCTATAAATTATAAAGATCGTTTACTGCAGAATAGAGAAGTCCAGGTAGGATTGATGATTAAGCCTGGATCAGAATTGATGGTGTTGTTAGTGGTTTTGATGTAGATGGCTTCTTTAGTTCTTCGCTTCCACCAATTAATTTCTTGTTCTAATATTCTGCTTTCGAACCATAAAAACCTGTGTCTTGTTGATGGAGTTCCGACATATTCCAGCTGAATAACATTCCAAATAGTATCACAGGTTTCCTGCAAAATCTTAGAAACTGTGGCTCTCCCAATACGAAAACTAAAAGACAAAGATACCTGTGGAAAAGATAAATAATCTAAATACCTCAGAGCAGGGTGTAGGGGACTAAGGTTGAGTTTTATGGAGCTTTTCCATTGTCAAGTATGGGCAAGTGTTTTCATATCAACAAATACAAAGCTTCTTACCTGTGAATTTCCTGTTGTCAGAAATCGAAGAGTAATTGCCAATCTTTCGGCAGGAGTTATTTCAGTCCTCACAGAGTGACTACTACAGTGCCCGCTACGAGCTAACCATGGTTCAACCTTATAACACAAAATAAGTAAATATAACATTACATTGTCTGAAAAATATATTACCTTGGCCAATAATAAGTCAAATGTTTCCTTAAACATTCTAAGGTAACAAAAATGGGATTCTGTGTCTGTAAGGCGCATTTCCTGGAGGAGATGGTGAAATTCACCTTGTTGTGAATGCTGGATAAATATAGGGCGCACCCATGTTGTTCTAATACATCTCTGTCTCCTTTTTCGTCGTCTATTCAGCAGAGCAAGGACCAACACTGCCTCAGCCATTTCCTCCTTTTTCAATGGGCGGGTCTAATTAAACAACCCCACGTGCGTGTGTGATGTTTATATGAACATTCAGTACATAGCCCTACGCAACGCAGTTAACACCTTCGCAAATGCTACGCACTAAAATGCTTCTTATGTAAACCAGCCTTAAGACTTCGTTAATAGGAAAATCTGAGGCCACCCCCATTGCTTACCTCTCAAGACTAACCCATAATTTTGCAATAAGCCTATTCAACATTCATCATGTTTATTTAATCACAATCTTTTCTTGTTTCACACTTTTGGGAGCATTGTCTTTCGTATGCAAACAGTCTTGAGTTGCATATATTTTGACTATTTATTACTAACCTAAATTTTACAAGTATGTAAATATGTACAAGTAAGTATATATATGTACAAGTATGACACCTTGTAAAGAGGAGGTGCTACATCATATTTGTATACATGACAACATTATAAATAAATTTATATAGTACTAACTTTATCAATAGAATTTAGATTAGCTCCACAGTTAATCAAAAGTGTAGCAACATTACTATTTCCAGTACGTGCAGCATCATGCAAAGGAGTCATCAAATCCTAAAAGATATAGACAACAATACAAAGTAATACATGTACATAGACTGTACTGATAGACTATGAGAAAATCTTGGCTCTTATTATATATCACAGAAAAAAATGTCAATTACAATTCTACAAGTATAGTACAGTACAAGTTTTATACAACTACTTTGCCTGTATAATATATTGTCATACATTATAACTGTATAATAAAGTTATGGCTACTCATGTTGACATAACATGGCAGAAGAGAAAAAACATTAAAATGAAAATTGAAAATGTATGGAGTTTTTTAGTTTGATACTTTCTTGTAGCGCTAGAGAGCCAAATTTTTTATATAAATAGCACGTTTGCGACCTGAATCGATTGGTGCAAGTTCTATGCAGATAGCATGTAAAATGGCAAAGTTATTTACACGTCAGGGTGGCCCAACTCAACTTGGACATACTATAATATGAACAGTAGTTTGAAAAATACACTTCTTATGTAAACATATTAAAATTATTGACAAACAGAAAATCTTAATACACAAACCTCTCAATATGAAATGACAGAGCATTTTATTCAAAGAAATAAACAGTGTCCTGTATATTAGCTTTGTTGCTACTGAGAGTGTCAAACAATTTAGCTTATATAATGGACTACAAGTAATTAAAATAGTGACTAGTTAATGCTAGGGTTATAGTAAATGTAGCCATTTTGTTTATATTGTGATAATATGTAGTTATATGAAGTGATAAAACCACAAATAACTACATAATTACATAAATTAATAACAACAATACATACAAAATACAGTCATGTATAATAACAACATGTTTAATAATGAAGACACTTACATTGTTAATGGCATCCAATAATGCACCAGATTTTATTAGCACATCAGCTACATAAAAATTGCCCCTGAAAGCAGCAAAATGAAGAGGAGTATCATTTGCCTGTAAAAAATAGTTGTCAGTATTTATGATCATTTCATTTTATAATATATGGCTTATATGTACTTAGCACTGATATACATTTTAGTGTTATTCATTATTTGTTCATGTGAATGTCATGTGAACAGACCACATTTTCTCTCATGCTCATGAAGATGCAAAAGGAAAAAGACTGAGGTCACAAAAAGGAGGTTGTTGTGAACGTCTATGATAATTTCAAGAAACTCAACAAACATCAATGGACTCAAGGACCTCTTACATAAACTGCTAATACCAAAAACGTTTATGTCCCAGCATCAAGATAGTTTTGATGACGAATATTTCTATGCATTCTCATTCTTCCTCCTTTGTTAAAAGGTTCTTTTCAGAACTATGGTGGCTTTATAGCTGTCTTAAATTGCAAAAGACAAGACCTGATTATTATTTTAATAATAATGATTTAATGATTGTTATAATAGAACATCTGTTCATTTAATTAGAACTGTAATTTTGAATTGACACGTGACACACGGCTGACTTCTTAAGATGAATAGTGTTATTCGAAGGTGTAGAATTTGAAGTACGAAGAAAGTATGCCATTAAAAATAAATATGGAGTTTATAGTTGTTACTTTCTTGTAGCACTAGAGAGCCACATTTTATTTATAAAATGCGCATTTGTAAGCTGAATTGATTTGTGCAGATTCTATACGGATAGCACGTAAAAAGGCTGAGTTATTTACATGTCTGGGTAGCTTAACTCAACCAGGTCATAGTATAATCCGTGACACAGCCTATAATGTAAACATTTCTGGCTGTAAGTATTAAATTTTATGTACATTAACCTTCAAATGTTTACTACTTGTTTATCTATTGCAACAAAAATCAATTTGTTTGATAGATACAAAATCTGTAAAAATTCTCCCAATATTGACCTGACTTGATGATTGTCACCAAATTTTAGAAAGAGAGATACATTCTTGGAGATACATCTCACCTATGATAGCTACAGCTATATGAGATACTTTAAGCTTGTAACACAAAGCATTCTGTCAAAGCAAACAATTTTGTGTTGTACAAGGCTTTATGTTCATGCTGAACTTTAGAGGTGTATCTAGATTCTAAAAGCATTCTTGATCCTACATGAAATTGTATGTGAAAACTATAAAAATGACAGAGTTCACTAACACATTGAAAGAGCATATTTACTTCCATTTCATTGTTAGTGTAAGCCTTCTAAGGAAATATATTGGTACTGTTCTTTTGTTGAAGTAAATGTAATGATAATGTTGAAATGATCCAATATTGTAATGGAAGTTGATTACATTGAGACTGTAATGGACACATCACAAGTATGTATGTAGCATAGTAAAATAATTAGAGTAATAGTTATATTACATGTATAGACATGACATGTACATTAATGTACAAAGCTCACTGAAAACACTACTACAATGTCTAATATAACAATCTGATATGTAACTGAACTATACTGATTACAGAATAGTAGAGTATATTATGTAAGTATTCTATTCCAGTAAACATTAAATCAGCTGATGATATTGGAATTTAAAATAAATGGTATACAGTACAATTCCTACATTATTCTTATTTAGTGTGAAGGCTCATATTACATATCTGTTCATTGCTTTATCAGTCATTTGTTTATTTACAAATCATCATCATTATTATTACCACATATCTTGTATATCATGTTATAATTAGTAGTGTCACTATTAGTACTGTCAGTATATGTATAGTAATAACAGATCATGTACATCACATTAACAGTCTACACTATCTCTGTAGTAAAGTTATATCAAAGTCATATCACAGAACATGTTTATATAACTTAATACTTTAATAATCACTTCTTATTAATTCTTAATAATGAAGTTAATAAACATGGTTATTTCACCACATTGTGGGCATTAAATGAATTAGCTTCAAAGGCTTCACACTAAACATTTTGGCCGAGTTGGATTGAAACCATCACATTTAAAAACTTAACTCCAAAAACCTGTAATTGTTGATTGATTGTCATGTAGACAAGATAAGGATCTGATTTTATGACAATGAGATCATGTTTTGTGATTAGAACTGTAAAGAAATCACATTTCACAACTTTTATACCCTAAGACACGTCACATATGTAAAATAGATCATGTAAGTGTATACTATATGTCAGTAAAATAGTGCTTATCAAGCAAAAGGATGTACTCTACAAGCCATAATTATATTCTTGAGGTAATCAGGATATAATCTGGGACTAATGTGATAAGTGTAGAAAATATGAACAAATAAGAGATACACTCATGATAGTTACGTAATATAAGGTATATATCTTATTATAGACATCACATTCTATATAATGCCCTACTTTGTCATTTGGTTGTTATTGGCAAAATTTCTTTTGTCAATCAGTTTTAAGTATGTTCATTTATTATTCACAGTATGTATTTGTTGATATATAGTATCAATAATTATTAAGGAAATTATATCATATAAATATACTCTTGATTAGGGAAGTAAAAAGACTCTATTTACAACATGTACCAGCCATCAAACAATAACACTGGCTGGGCATATGACTTAGTGACTATCATAGTTACCTTTATCTGATGACAACAATGAAGACAGTACAACATACATTACAAATCACTGGTACATCATACTTATAGACTTAGTGTAAAAATACTGCCATGTATTAGAAACTGTAACTTAACATATAAAAACTTTGTTATATTATTTCCTTGTATAATTGTAGAGATAGTTTGTGTTACTAGAGTAACTGTTATATAACATTCTAAGCTTCTGTTTATATATAGTATTAGAATCATGACAAGAAGCTGTTAACATAATTATTTACAATATAATATCAATATATTTTACTAAGTCTGTATGTGAGGGCTGTCATTACAGGTTTACAAAGCTCTATTAAGCTATACATTTGTCATTTCACTAATCCATTATCAATGTATTCATTAACTGGACATTAGAAGTGATGATTCTTTGCTACAATCACTCGTAAAATCATTTATTATATAATACAAAAGGTTTCCATATTTTCTGAGTCAACAAGTAATGTGTATTAAATGGGAATTCATTCCGACCACACAATTTGTCATTGTAAATGAGGTTTCCATTATTCAGGGAGTACAATATTCTACTGTACTGATACTGATAGACTTACATGTACTTAATATGACATTTGTTATGTTATTTGACAAAACTACACGTACTGTACCATATAGCTGTTTTTTTTTCGGGGAAGGGGGGGGGGAATTCTCATGGTTTTCATGGTTGAGAAACAAACCAAAAAATATTTACCCACAAAAGTTAATTAGATGAAATGTGCCACACCCATTCATGTGTACATGTGGTTGCATGCACGTTATTACATAGCCATCTTTTCAAGCATATGTAGTGATACTAGGACTTCATGTACACCTGAGAGAGGAAACCCATGAGAAACATAATAGGATAGGGTTTAATATAACCTGGGGTGTCAGGCAAGGTTAAAAAATGGTCCAAAAAATAATATGTGTCAATTGATAGAGTTACTATGGACAGACAACTTAATGATTGGGCATTATATAGAGAAAAATAAAGAAGTCTTCACAAACAAGTTGGGCACAATGACACAACATGTTGCTAAACTGGACTTGAAGAGAAATCCCTAACCCAATTTTTGAAGACCTCAGTCTGTGTCTTCTCTCTCAAACTATCCTTAAAGCTGAGCTAGACAAGTTGCTGTCATTGGTCAAAATTAAGCCTGTTAATTACAGTGAGTGGAAAGCCCTTATTGTAACTATTCTATTGTAGCAAGATGGAAAACTACCCCTGTGTAATAGCTATAAAGAAATGATCAGCCCAGTACTTGATGTGGATCTATATCCGTTACTGAAACCAGATGACCTTTATACATAATTATCTGGGGGAAGTAAATTCTCTGTTTTTAACATCTCCTATATTATAACATTGAAATGCTAATAAATTGAGGTTTAATTTTTACAATTTTAAGAATATTACTAACAAAACAAAAAAGTACAACATGACAATTACATTAATAAACTCACATGTGTATATTATATGTACAATGTATACATATATACATTACAACAGTATTGTTACTATATATGAACACTCACATCATTAGTGCAATTTGGGTCTGCTTTTTTTTGAAGAAGAAAAGACACAATGTTAGTATGTCCTAAAACAGATGCAGCAATCAGTGGTCTCTGAAAACCCTATATAATAGTAGATTATAATATTTGTTATTAATAAATGACATTTACAAGATCTACCTAGTAATTATTTATTAAATAACAATACAAAATTTTAAAGAGTACATACAATATCACAATAGTAACAGTAGTATTAGTATATTTATAAAATATTAGTTATATCTAATATATGATATTACAAAGAAGTCAGTGAACCTATAATTACATTAGTACAACTTAAATTAACATTATAATACTATGAAAGTATTAATAGTCATCATTGGACTACTTTAATAACTTGAGATTGTTTTAAATTATGGAGTCCTTATAAACACTACATTACTTATTAAAACATATTATGAACATTATTTACAATTATATAGTTACTCTGTGGATATGTTAATAATATATGTTTTGCTAGTAAACATAATACACACAATATACTGGTTTAAAACTCTGTGTATAAGAAAGGTTAAACTAATATCTTAAAAATAAAATGCTGTATGTACAAAAAACCATTTCAAAAAAATAATTTTGCAAATTATTCAAAAGTAAACTGATTTTGGTTAATTTCCAGTTAATATGCAAGTGTGACATGTGTATAGCAATTTATTCTGATGAGTGAAATACCAATGAATTTGTGTTCCAGATCCTGTCACTAAATTTGAAGGTGAATGAAACTATTATCATATTATATTAAGGACTCTAAGCTGTTTTCTATTGATAAGATCTCTAGTTAGAATATCAAAACATTCATAGTCATTTAGCTGTCTAATAACAGTCTGTCCGTTCACGTGGTCTGCAAAAATGTTGCAGACGACAGAAATGTCATCTCTTCTTCTATTTGAAAATCATTATCACTGATCAGTGCATATCACAACAGCATTTTTATTTTTTTTAACTCTCTTAACAGATGTTTAGTTCTAAGTATGCTCTATCCATAAACACATTCCTTCTATACAAGTATTATATGGTTTTGTCTCCAGACACATCCTCTCTAAAGCAAAGGGACAAGATCACCATACTAGTCTAATACTTTATGAAATTGTAACTGTTCTAATGTCTCCCTATTACTTGTCTAGACAAAATAAAGTCCAAAATATCTTTTATTAATTATAATACCTCTCTAGATAAGAGACTTCTAACATCATTTACTGTACCAACATTTAGTTCAGTAGTCTCATGAATATGTTAGCATTATATATTTTGCTTGTAATCATAAAATATACAACATACTGGTTTAACCTCTGAATATAAAAGGTCACCCTTGTTATTAAAATTACAAACTTAATCTTATTCATTGTCATAATATTCTTAATCAAATTATTAGTAGGTTATGAATATTGTTATTATATAAAGTGTGAACCAGCAAATACATTTATTGATATGGCAATACACAGCTAAATGTAACACCTGTAATAGGTAATTGTGGAAGGAGATCATATAGATATAAAATAAACTTTGGCAAATTTAAATAACAATGAATTGTTCTGCCTATGATAAATATAGACTGGATCTGTTAAAATAATTCAGTAACATTTTTATTAGATCAACAAATGTACACATCATGTCAGTAATATTAACACTTTTATTATTAGGAGATGACACAGAAAATGAAAGAAACTCTTACACTATTGATTAAAATCACACAGGGATTTGTGATATTAAATTTAGACCATCCCTAGTCTCGTCTCCAGACCTACTCACAAGCTAAAGTAGGGGTCACAAAAATCAACTCGTGTGATCAGACCTATTTTAGCTTTTGAGTAGGTCTGGGGATGAGACTAGACCATCTCATGTATTATAGCTCAACCAACATTATACTATAATGATGATACAGTGTGTAGTGATATGATAATTATTGGATCTTAGACTTATTTATAAAAACACACTGTATATGAAAAATAGGCTTTACTGTTGAGATATATACTTAAATATTGAGAGCTAGTAACTTACAGTGCCTTGATGACAGTTTACATCAGCACCTTGTTCAATAGTAGATTTGACATTTTCAATGTTTCCATGAAAAGCTGCCCATAACAGTTGATCATTCTATTATAAAGACAACATGTATCATGTAGTGTAGTATAGTGAGTATACAGATCAGCCCTTATAACTAAAAGACCATCTTTTAGAAAGATATTCTGTCTATACAATAACACTGATATGTGAGTTTAGTTAGTATCACAGTGATATATAGGGATAATGACATAGTAATAGAAAGATTATAGACTTACTAGTTCTTCCTGAGACATTTTGAAAAGTGTTGGTCCTTAGATGGTAACTGTTCCTATGTCAGGTGTCTAAAGACAATAGAGCAAGTAGGTGATATAGATAGTAATAACTATATACTACATTGGAATGACGAAACTCTACTAACTAAATCAACTGTAACCAAATTATAGTATAATGTGTGATCTACTAACCTGTTCTTCTTGTGTGACTACGTTGTTTGGCGGTAGTTATGGCAACTCTGACACGCCCACCAATTTTAATTACTGGGCTAATATAAGTGGGCGGAAGTATCACATACTTAATTACAACTTGTAGAGTTTTGGAAATATAGAGAACAAAGACAGGTGTTTAGATAAACTATTTTGTGTTGGTCAGAAATGTTGTGAAACTTATAGAATCATGGTTATGTTCCAAAGATGAGAAGTTAGTTAATCTTGTATTGTTGCCCACTTTGCGTAAAGTTGAACGTATTGTCTATCTGTCCAGCAGGAAATGTATACTTTGTTGTATAAAGGTAGGTTAGGTTTAGGGGGTGGGGATCAGTTTAATACACAACAAAGTATGCATTTCCTGCCGGACAAATAGACACTGCGTAAAGTGAAAATGATCTGGGGATAGCAAATCAAGAGATTAGTATTAATTTCACATTAAAGAGCAATGTATCAATGTTCATAGTAGCTACCTCAGTATAGTGAACTAAATATCATAAACAACTACACAATTATGTATGACTAATATTGTTGATATAATATATCCTGTTTCAATGTAACAACACATTGGTGTTTCTATTCACTTAGTGTGGTCTGTTACTTAATAACTATAAAAGTAATGTCATTAGTCATTATTATGTCACAACATTGTATTCTTTCATTAGATTCTTTGGAAGAGGAGATTGTAACAGAAATTGTTCTTGTTCAATTAGAATTATTCTGACAGTATCATATTTAAACAACAATCATGTATTTGTTATTACTTCTAGTTATATGTCAACAATGTCTACTTAACTAGATTTCCATAATGAAAATCATTTCATTATGATATTATCATATACTTCTACAGTATACTATCAGTATCATTCATTATAAAGGACACATGTATCAATGTGACACTAATTCTCCATGTATATTCTTAGAGAAATCAAACTTGTAACAAGACATCAATACTATACATAATCATGTATATTAAACTGATAGTAATGGTGTTTTAATAGCTGTAACACATTTATATAATATATTTATCATTCTACAGATGGGTCATTTAAGAGGAATTAATTTTTGTCATTTGACACAAATTAAAAGAGTGAAAGATAAACTATGAAAGAGTGCTTGAAAAGACATTACCCAGATACCTAGTGAAAATATCAATGCATCTTGTGAGCATTGCTGTTGATGCATTTGAAAATGACGTAGTTGCTGATCAATATCTTGACATTTGGAATTAGACATTCTGTGACATATTCAAGTTTTGTATTATTACTAAGGAATGCATTTAGTGTTTATAATTACAAACACTAAACACTCCCTCAACACTATACAGCTAACAATAGAGTATTCTATCATACTAACAGTATATGACTATATATACTAATATACTATAATATACAGCTAGTGTATATATTGGAAAATTAAATTAGAACTATACACAACAGTACTGGTTTCTTCATAACACTCATAATCAGGAGGACTATGTCAATAAGTCTATTTAACTACATCTTCATAAATGAAAATTCATCTCATTATCTTACTATTAGTACTTCTAGTTATATGTCAATAAGTCTATTAACTAGATCTCCAAAAATGAAAATTCATCTTATTAACATATTATCACATACTTCTACAGTATACTATCAGTACCATTCATTATAAAGGACTCATGTATCAATGTGACACTAATTCTTTAGTACATTCTTAGATAATCAAAGTTTTAACAAGAGATCAGTACTACACATAATCATGTATATTGAACTGATAGTAATGTTTTTTTTTTATAGCTGTAACACAATTATATAATATATCCATTATTCCATAGTTATATTTTAATGACAGATAGATATTTGAAAGAAATATAATTTTTTCATTTCACAGATTAAATGATTGTCTGAGATATTATTTAACAATTTATACATCAGTACATGTTTCCTCATATTTATATAGAATGAGTAAGTTTTTGATTATTACTAAGGAATGCAATCAGTATTTATAATTAAAAATACAAAACACTTCCTCAAGACAGTGCAGTTGTTAACACTAGAGTATTCTATTATATTGTATAATAGTACCTGACTACATAGTACGTATTACTAGTGGACAATTAAAGTTGAACTATACACAACAGTACTGTTTTCCTCATAAAACAGTCCTAATTAAGAGGACTATTAATGTCTTTTCTTAAGTTATTTTTATAGTTTGTAGAAATATAAATATATTGCTAAGTCTGTGAAAATACCAGTGTCCTAGTCACAGAGTATCAATGAAATTAAGAAACACTGAGGAAACACTTGAGTGTACAATCTCGTATTTTCATTAATTGTGTGTGCCGGAACATTCACACTCATCCTCTAAAATCTGTCATAAAAGTGTGTAAACACTGTACTGGGCAGCTTGAGTGAATTGAAGTTTAATTATTAATATGAATGAAAGTTGCTGTCATAATCAAGCTATGCTACAATTTGCTAATCAAATGTCTTGTATGAATTCTCAATTTAAAAATTAATAATTAAAATAATTAAACAATGAATACATTCAAAATAAACCTATGCTACAGGCTGTATAGTGATGTATGAGTAGACAATACAACATTGAGTAAAATAACACAGTCTTTTGACTTGCAAAGTGGTCATTCATCAGAATTACATGCATTCTTTCCAGTTAATGATGTTTTAGTTAATGTTGTTAACATGAATTGTTTGCTTTGAAAGTTAACAAAACGACACTATTTAGTGTAGATTTGTGGATAAGTGTATTTTCTCCAACTGACCACTATTCCTAATATCAAGACTTCTATAGATATACAGGAAGTATGTGACATAATTACTACATTTCAATGATGAAACTCTACTAGGTAAATCAATTATAACCTTATTATCGTAAGATAGAGTATACTATCTGTCTACTAACTACTACTGTATGTAATAGATGTGCACTCACACTATGTATGTACTGGCTGGTATAAGTGGTGTAAGTATCACACACCCATAATTACTTACTACTCAACTTCCAAACGTTTGAAAATTATGGAGAACAAAGACAAGTGTTTAGATATACTTTCCTGTCTTAGTCAGAAATGTTGTGAAACTAATATAATCACAGTTACGTTCCAAGTTAAAGAATTTTGGGTCTATACATTATTTAGTCTTGCATTGCTGCCCACTTTACATAGAGCAAATGTAGTCTGGGGATAGCAACTCCAAACAAGAGATTAGTATTTATTTCATGTTAAACAGCAATGTATCAATGTTGACAGAAGCTATCTAAGTACAGTGAAGTCAGTATCATAAACTACACAATTATGTATGACTAATATTGTTGATATAATAAATCCTGTTTTAGTTTAACACTACATTGTTTTTTCCATAAGCTTCGCGAGGTCTGTTATTTGATAACCACAAACATATTGTCATTAGTCATTATTATGTCACAACATTGTATTCTTTCATTAGGTTCTTTGGAAGAGGAGATTGTAACAGAAATTATTTTCATTCAATTAGAATTATTCCGACAGTATCATATTTAAACATCAATCATGTATCCGTTATTACTTCTAGTTATATGTCAATATGTCTACTTAACTAGATCTCCAAAATGAAAATTCATCTCATTAACATATTATCATATACTTCTACAATATACTATCAATATCATTTATTATAAAGGACACATGTATCAATGTGACACTAATTCTTTCAAATATATTTTTAGATAATGAAAGCACTAACACGACATCAGTATTACACATAATCATGTATATTAAACTGATAGTAATGGTGTTTTAAGCTGTAACACATTTATATAATACATTTATAATTCTATAAGAGTTAAGAATGAGTGTGACATTGTAACACATCAAAGAAATTATTGTAATCCTTCAGGCAAATTATGTTTTTGCAAAGCAGCAAAGGCAGGCTTACTTCCAGTGAGAAGTACCAGTTACTAACAAACCAATTTATGCCATATGTAAAATACAACTTTCTCCCAGTGTTAATAACTACACTTTTCAACATAAATGGTTAAGACAGTATCAGCCTTGGTTAGTATATAGCAAGAGAGAATGGTGGGTATTGCCTCCTATGTGTCCTTTTTGCCATGGGGTACGGAGGAAGTGAGCTTGGTGTGCTAGTATGATGGCCATTGACCAACTTCAACAAAGCATTGGAGTTGCTCAATAAGCACAGAACCAAGCAGTATGACTTGTTGGCAGTGACCAAAGCAGATGAATTCTTAAGTGTAATGCAGGGTGCACAACCAAGTATTTCTCAACGCCTGAACCAGGCCCTGACTGATACAATTGCCAAAAACTGTTCTATTTTAATGTCAATTGTGGCAACAGTAATATTGTGTGGCAGACAAAATCTTGCCATTCGAGGTCATCAGGACAGCTTTATAGAAGTTGAAGGAGACGAATGTAGTATAACTAATCATTAAAACTTTGGGCATTGATTAAGTTCAGAATAGATGCTGGGGATACTGTCTTAGCCAATCATTTGGCTGCTGCTGGAAGAAAGGCCACATATACATCTGCCATTATACAAAATCAGTTGATTTCAGTTACCAGTGACCATATTCATGGCAAAATACTCTCTAAGGTGATGAAAGTGCAATGGTTCACTGTGACTGCAGACAAGGTTACTGATATATCAAATAAAGATCAACTGAGTATTGTGTTAAGGTAGGAACAAACATGTACATGTACATATACAAGTACTTTACTAATTAATTTAGTGCGTTTGCAAATAATGATTAATTAATTAATTGTACATTGATGTCATATGATTTGATTTAAATGTATTACATGTACATGTAGGTATGTTGATCAAGATGAATATTTAATCAGAGAGGATTTTGTTGATTTTTTGGAATGTGACAAAATTACTGATGAGGCACTTGCTACAAAAATTTTTCGATATGTTAGTAGTTATTGGCTTGATCTTACAAAGCTATGAGGTCAGGCTTATGACAAAGTAGGCAAGATGTCTGGAAGAACCAAAGTGCCTCAACTCTAATTAGTGAACAGTATCCTCTTGCATCATATCTCTATTGTGCATCACATTGTATAAACATAGTTGTTGTGAAGTCATTACAGGACACCAATAAGTATAATATTATAATAATTTTCAGTTTAATCCACATAATAATAATTATAGGTGTGCCCAACATGATGGGTACTATAGATAAGGTATTCTTCTTCTATGCTGCTCATCCTAAGCAGCAGAATGTTCTAGAGAAAACCATAGATGATACTCAGCCTGAATCATCTATTCATAAAGTCAAGGATCTGTGTCGCACTTGATAGGTGCAACGCATTCATGCTCTTCAAACCTTTATAATCTTATATCCCTCTATAGTTGCAAGCTTAGAGGGTATCTGTGATGAGGGCTCAAGTGAGTGGTCTACAGATTCCCTTACTGATGCTAGAGGTCTGCCGTTGACAATTACAACAACTGACTTTCTTAGTGCTTTAGTTATCACCAATTCCTGTATTTCCTACCTGATAGTTCTGACATGGTACATATCTTTCAATACTGATACATCTATTTCACATTCTTTTAATAATATGAGACTTTATAGGAATAGACATGTTACATAAAGTAACTACTGATGTACATAACAACAATAAATATTATTATTATTATGACAAGTGCTATGTATTGGTCATGAGTGATTGACAAATGAAATATCATTGATTCTCCTCACATAATAAATTATATTCACTTATAATAACTGTAGTATTATTAAAATAATCTTTGGATTTTCCAATTATAAATATCTGTAACTAGAACTACACCTACACTTATAGTGACTGTAGTATTATCTGAAGTATGTACACTAACAGTAGACCTACAATGTATACAGTTTAATGTCAGTATAATATAGCAGTGAAGTGTTTTGAATACTTGTCTCTCCAGACCAAACCTACTTAAATTATATTATGGTAAAAACAGATTGGCATCATAATGTACAGCTTGAGGATTTATTTCACAAAATGTTCATAAATTCTAGAATATAAAGATGTCAGTGATATGTATAATAATAATGGTGTTGTACAATATTGGGAGGTGGAACTAAAATATATTCATGTGTTATTGTAACTCAATATATCATTATCTACTGATATTCATATATTGTGTACAATTTGTGGGTGAAACTGACAGTATTCATATCCTAATGAAACTAACACATACATGTATACTGTAGTACAGCAGGAATTAGTTGAAATAAAGTTTTATCTTTGGTATTCTGAGAAAATCTTATCAAACTCAATGAATCAGTTTCGATTCTCTTGAGAAATGTTGTTATATTCACTAAATATTAACTACCAAACATTTTTAAAGCAATTAATCAACCCAATCTATTATCTAACAGAAGGTTGTACTGTTCGTGTTAGAATGGCAAATTATCTGTACTGAAGCATGCTAGGTACATCTTGCAGTCTCATAATTGTTTGGACTGCATGTTATTTTTAATGTTATTGGGTCCATAATTTTGATATACTCATACAGTGTATTTTTATCTAATTATGTTTGTCTGCATTTAGTCTATCTTTTACTGTCACTCTCTCTCTCTCTCTCTCTCTCTCTCTCTCTCTCTCTCTCTCTCTCTCTCTCTCTCTCTCTCTCTCTTTCTCTCTTTATCAAAGTTAGGGTTATTATAACCAGAAGACATCAATTAAGAGCTGGGATGACAGTGTTATAAGTTGTGGGTGTGGTTTACTACCACAACATTGTACTTTTACATATAAGGTAAAGTCTTATCTTTCTATTGGTAGTATAATTATTATTATGTAGGGGTAATGATTTCATTCTATGCTATTTTACTCTCTCTTTTTCTTTACCTTTTTCTAAGATTTGCAGTATAATCATTACTAGCTATTAGAATATTATTGATGAACTAATAACTCTATCAAATTTAGTAGTCAATGACAAACCAAACTTGAATAAATTATAGATATTTGAATACAAAAAGTAATAATTTTTTTATAATTTTATTTTTCACATTTTGCAAATATCAATCACAATAGGTTAATATCAAATTTTACATTGATGTCCACAAAGATCATACAGCTAGTACTGACAAGGAGCTCACACTTGATTACTCTAATCTTGAAACATTGACCGTAGCTTAAAAAATAACATGATGTACTTAGCGAAGTTGAGGATTAACCAAATTCATTACTTTGTTAGTCCATTTATCCACTACTTTAATCCTTTGTTATATGATAATGACCTGGTTTAACTACTCAATTTATGATTACTCTATTTATTTTACCTTCTAAAGGCAAATTAATTTTGCACATTTCACCTACTATTAATTATTATATGTTATTAGTAGTAGTAGTGGAACTGTTATTCATTACAATTAGCTATATTGTCACCTAATGAATGTTATTAAAAATTAATTAACGAGTTAAAGTCATCAAGTTTGATTACACTATCTATATATCCATAATCCTGATTTTGTCATTACAGAAAAAAGTGGCAGCTGTTCATGACAGTTTAGATAAAGACTTTAGAGCCGAGGAAAGGTAAACAATTGTAATTCTTTTGAATTATGAATGGCTGAATTTTCCAGTTTAAAGTCAGAACATAATTCAAAAGTAAGGGGAGTCATATAAAAAGAACTATGTCAAGGAAAAGAGGTTAAAGATGATGCTGAGAATGTGACAGGTTTGGCTATTAATATTATGATACTTTTAGACACTTTGGGTAGTTGCTGTCAAAAGAAAGTATGAAGCATTGAGAAGACAGTGGAAGGATGGAGATAGAGAGAACCATGAAGAGTTAGCAACAAAGAAAGCCAGAGTAAAGAGATACAGACAGCGTAGAAGAAGAGTAAGTTTAAATTTTGGTGCTATTTATGTGAATTTAAGTAGAAATTTGAAAATAGATCTCTTGTTGTAATGGAGAGTGAGAGGAAGTATTGGGATCAATTGACAGTTGACTACATGATGGAAGAGTCTGATGATAAGGGTTTTGACGAGTTAATTGTACATGAATTACCCTGGCAGTCTACAAGTGTGAAATTGATATTTTTGTCATGTGTATTTTTAACACTTGTATAGAACTGAATGAAAAAGTCAGAAAAGTTACCTGTTCCTTCCAACCATCCTGTCTGGACTGTAAATAGTGACCAGTTGCTTCAGTAAATGATTGTTGTGAACAATGAATAATTATTAATAATTAATACTATCAGTTAATGAATGTTGTGAACAATGAATAATAATTAATACTATTGATGGTGTACAATCAGTGCACAATCTAGGACACTTGTATTGAACAATGATGTGCACTCCTACTGTGCACAATTGTTCATTTCCTAAAGTTTCCCTCTCTTTGGACACTTCCAATTTCTAAAATTGTGCACTAAGTGGACGCACTTGTGAACAAGTGAGTATACAAGCTGTGCACTTGATCCTTTCTGGCAGTGTTTATTAACAGGAAGTCACAATGTACTAGTTATACTACTAATACTGAGAAAGTACTGGTACTTTTAAGATATATACAGTTTACAAAGATATTGTAATCCATTTACTTATTTCATCTATCTATGTGTCTATTGGTACGATTTAGTATATTTATATTTGTGACTATAAATATGAAAATAGTACCTAACGTGCAAACAAATTTCGAACAAACACTCTTGTAGAATTGGTTATTACACATCTGTCTTATCCAAGAAGGCAATGTCAATCATTAAACTTGTTACCTACTAAGTTTTAATAACTTTCTGTTCAAGATGGCAGCATAGCAATGATTTATACGCAAGTGCCTGGTTGAAATTTGATTGTGTGTTAGATACCATTTTAGTATTTATTGGTACATTTTTATAAACATAGATTAATTCTTTTATTCATTTTTTGTCCATTTTATCTGCTGTTAATCTAGTCATCTATTTATTTATCTATTACGTCCAGTTTTAAGTTAACTCAAGATACAACTCATGACATAATGAAGTACTCAATGTGACATTATATGTGATGACTTGTTAAATTAGTGATCAATATATACTTAAGTTATGATAAACTAGACTTTTTAAAATGTATAAGAATGTACATGTACTTACAATACAATTATATATTCACATGTTTGTAAAATAAAATAGTAATACAATTAAGTACATATATTATATGTACCATACATTATTATGACCAGTAATCATATTAAAATCATAAGACTGATTTCCTTGATAATTAAGAATTCATCCATACCCTCAGTCTTGTGGTTTCCCATTTCTACTTTGAAATAGAATCTCATGAACTTTGGGATATCTTTTGATTAGCTTGTCCTGAATGGAAGAGGTAGATCATCTCAAGGAAAATAAGACAGTTGATGATATATAGCTGTGTTGTTATGTTTTGTAGCTATGACAACTTGAAGGTCTTTGAATTGGTAATAAGATGAATTAACCTATCTATTGTTATTGTCCCAAGTCTAGATATCAATCATAGTAGTTAGTTTAATGATATTATTAGTAACAACTATAAATGCTAGATTATAGATACATATAGAATTGTGTAACTGTATTTAAGGAATAATATGAGGACCTGCTTATAGTACATAGTACATTTACCTCTATACTGGCTTTATTACAGCTCAAAATAAATGACTTAACTGCTTCTTAACTTAACAGTACACTTGAGTGTACAAACTGGTTATAAACTTTGGTTACTTGGCATGCTGACCATGCAAATACCGTATAACAGGTTTTTTTCGAGGACAGTATATTTCTCGATTAAAGCTAAAATTTCACGAATGTGTTGCACATTCTATAGTCACGCCCCCTAAAATTTAGGGTGTCACTTATTTTCACAATTGCTGCCCTTGAAAAAACCTGTTATACAGTAGACTTAATTACAACCCTTATATACAAGTGTTGTTAATACCACATAAACAAACCAGTATACTTATAGTACATTCCTAGTGCTCATTAATATACACTTAACTTGCATACTTGAATATTTACACTATTTCTAGAACTTCTAATTACTAAGTCTTGGTAAAAGCTCTTTTAAAACAAAATTTCTATTTTAGGAAAAGATAAAAACTAACTGACAAATCATCATTAAGACTCTAAATTTTATTTTTTGATTGCTGCTTTTATGCTTTTCCATGCCATCTTACATGCTGTTCTTTGTAAATTCTTCTCACTTCTGATAAGAGCATTTTATAGCAGGTACAAATCAAGAAATCATTTAACAAAACCACCTTTCATTTTAATATTGATATTATATTTACAACTTGCAGAAATATGAAGTACATCCAATATGATGACATGAACTTTAAGATATTATACAGATGTTGAGCTATAGTTACAGAAGTTATGTCTATATATTATTTATAATTATAACATTTAACAAATCATGTAACCTTTCCTCAGTTTATTTTAATTGATGTTTAATTGGATAATAATAGTAAGTCATTCAAACAATATTCTAAGTACATAATAAGTATTATAATACATGTTTAATATTGTTAGATGACTAACTGAGAGTTGACTGTTTATTTATTCTCTAGAAATTTTTAATTCCACTTCAAGAGCTTTCAACATTAGTCTAAATTTAGATAAATGTTACTTATTTTGTACTGAGTACCATGATGTATGGTTCAGATTGTGTTTATAGGAATTTGTCATGTTAGCACTTCTATGTCATGATAAAGTATCACGTGTTTTAGCTGACTTAGTTGGAAAAATAGGCAGGACCATAACAATGTTGGGAGATTTAAATGAAATACAAATTCTTATAGTGATCTTTCTAAAGATTCTGTTGAAATGATAAAAGAATGGATTTCTTTTCTTTGATAACATGATTCAAAATTAAAGTTTAATTGCAGTACTTACTATATTAATTATGATGTAAGAACTATCATTTGAATAGCCACTGTGTCATGTGTGCATGTTATTGGTAATGCAATGAACAATACAAAATGCATTTACATCCAATGATGTCAGTGGTCATTGAACCTTTTAATAATATTGTGGGAAATTATGTTAATTTTGTTAACTTGTTATAGAATGAAGACATTGAAGTGTGGATAATAGAGGAATCTACACTATTAATGAACAGCAACAGCTGTTAGAAAAATAGTTAATATTCTTTTTCTTTGGACAAAATATTTTTAGATTGTCAGACTTTGGACTAACATTGGTTATATTTTATTTCTTTATTTGTCCTTAGGATGGGATCACCATTTAATTTGGATTTTTTTACAAGTTTTGCTACTATTTTATCAAAGTCTGCCTGTTTTAATTTGTTTGTCAGCTTTGTCAATAAAAGTTGATTGATTTATTAAAATAATTAATTAGTTTTTCAAAATTTTTTACATTCTACAAAGTAGATGATTGCATAATTACTAATAGAGATAGAGCAAAGAATTAGTTTTTACATTAGTTAGGTGGAACTAGCAAACTTATTCCTGTTGTTGAATATGAATTAAAGAGTTACTTTGTAGTACAGAGCTTTCAGAATTCAGCTTTGCTAGCTCGTCATCAATTAAATCCCTTTGCAAAAGATCTGTCACTGCTTCTTCTTGCTCAATGTAACCGTCGAAATCACTATCTGAGTCGTCACTTTCAGTGACATTAATGTACTTTAAAAGGAGGTCTGCTCAGAAGGCAACAGTATGAAGCTTCTGTTTCTCAATGCGAAGCATTATTACATAATCCTGTTGTGTAAATGTTTACAATAACTACATAAACCCATCTAGGTTAATCAAAATATACTACTGAACTACTGAAAATTCCTGTAAAATGTATAATATATATAGTACGTTTCTCAATATAAAAATGAAGATGATTGTCAAATTATTGCCCTCATTATTCTTTACAAATGCTGGAAAAATGAGTTTGAAGTATGAGCCCCTAAACTATATCTTTGCAGAATGTCAGGTGAGATATAGTTAAGAGTGAGTTTGGTCAAGTGCATATGTAGGCATGTTGTATTTCATACGTTTTGTAAAATATTAACATAATTAAAAATTGCATCCTTGTAGCTTACTAATTATAGACCACCAACACTTTGAGTCAGCAAAATTGTAGTAATTTAAAAGGACTTTTAACAAGGACAATTTATGATGATAATCTGGATATTAAATATTTAATCTGAGTCCAATGTTTTAATTATAGCTGTAATTAATTTAAGACAAAGAGTATATCCTGCTAAATATGTCTTAGATTGAATACTTTATTAATTGTAGGAGTTAAATATTAAACTATATTATTTACTTTTAGCTCCATAGACATAGTATATATTTGTTAGCTGGTGTATTCTAATTATTTTAATTTTGTTAAGACAAAGAGTATACCCTGCCAAGTTTGCCTTAGATTGAATATTTTATTAATTGTAGGAGTTACATATTAAACTGTATCATTGAAATTACACATCATTTTTTTGCAGTAATATATTTTACCATAATGGTTGATATTAAGGATGTATCTGAGACTAAAGGTTGAATAAGAATAGATTGCTTATTCTCTCCTGTGTTCTATTTAATAGCATAATGTTGTCTTTTATACTGTGAAAGTTATACCCTTAATTATAGGAGTTACATATTAAACTATATGATTTACTTTTAGCTACATAGACATAGTAACTATTGGCTAGTGTAGTTGTACATCACAATATTGTCTTTTATACTGTGAAAGGTAAGCTTAATCATAGTTATCTTCCAAGGATGAGAATTTAGGGTGTAGAGATTAGTTAATTTTGTATTGTTGCCCACTTTGCATAAAGTGAAAATGATCTGTGGATAGCAACTCAAAACAAGACATTAATTTTAAGTTAAAGAGCAATGTCATAAACTAAAAATTAGTTGACATAGTTAGATAGTAATAACTACTACATTGGAATGAGGAAACTCTACTAACTAAATCAACTGTAACCTAATTATAGTAAGATATAGTATATTGTCTGTCTACTAACTACTACTATATGTAATAGATATACA
The DNA here is from genome assembly GCA_963693285.1 of Xestospongia muta. NCBI lineage: Eukaryota > Metazoa > Porifera > Demospongiae > Haplosclerida > Petrosiidae > Xestospongia > Xestospongia muta. Next base: position 19,886,404 of record OY848918.1, on the reverse strand, counting down.
CTTACATTATGTATGTACTGTACACTATATGATCATATATGATCAACATCTGCTTAGTAAAGTCTACCACTTGATAACAATAAAAGTAATGCCTTTAATCATTATTGTGTCATAATATTACATTCTTCATTAGATTCTTTGGTACATAGAGGATATTATAAGAGAAAATGTTCTCATTCTTTTAAAATTATTTTGACATTATCATCTTTACACAACAATCACATATTGACCACATATTTATCATTACTTCTAGCTATAATTAGGTCAATAACTGTATAGATCTTTATATATGAAGAGTCATATCATTAATTTATTATAATATGCTTATACTTCTACAGTATACTATCAGTATCATTCATTAAAAAGGACACATGTATCAATGTAACAGTAGTTCATTCAAATGTGATCTTAGATACTCAAAGTTGTAACAAGACATCAGTTCTACATAAAATGATGTACATTATTAAGTTAATAGTAATAGCGTTTTAATAGCTGTAACAAATTTGTATATTATATCTATCATTCTATAGTTATATTTAAATAAATGATGGATACTTCAAAAAAAATTCTATTTTGTCATTTGACAGGGGATAATTAGATGTTTGAATAAGACAGTCAGTGGTAGGAGCAGGATGAAGAGGAAGTGGTGTCCATGAAGCTATGATGGTGTTAGAATAATAGAATTGATCTATCACTAATGAGCACATAAAGTGTCTGGTTGTGGTAATACTAAGTTAACGATTTAGTAAGTGATGTATTGTATCATATGTTGTTATTAATTGTTATTAATCCTATATCTCCGTTATGCTAAAATTGCTCGCTAAGGGCGTGGTGTGGGATAAAATTTGATTGAATCAACTACTTAACTGTTATTGTATTTTCTATTTATAGTAGAGGTTGTTCTATTTATAGTAAGAGTCTAAAAATAGTTTGTATGGTCAGCCACGAACCGCTGTGGGAAGAAGGGATTGCAATGTTATGATTGAAGTTGGTCAAGCCTTCCTACTATTCTCTTCGTACAAATGGTAAGTTTTTTACTCACAAGTTCTTTAAAAATACTCTTCATTTACCCTATATTTTCCTTGCCATTTTCAGAGACGAGTTTGGACTTGAATGAATTGCACGCGTCAAAATTAACTTTGACCTCGTCATGTTTGACTTAACTTTAGTTGACTATGACATTTGAGTTGATTACAAGGTAGGTAGGCAGAATGTAATTGAAACAGAAGATAAGACTTTGTGTAAAGGTATGCATTGCTTAAAATGAGTGTGTTTGATTGTGTACATGTTTATTGTCCTGTGTATACCTTATACCTGACTATATTAACAGTTATGATGATGTAGAAATAAATGTTTGTAAGTGTGTTCAACTAACATATAGGGTAAATGTTCTTATAGTTTTTGAACATATGATACTTCTTAAAACAAGGATGTATGTTAAGATGAATATCACATAATGTTACATTTGATGTTGGTTTGTTTTCTGTTACCAGATTGTCTTCTGCTGCATACTTTACAGTCCCTTATTAAGCTGAGGTATAAGAAAAATTGACCACTTACTCAGGCTGGGATATGTTGTGGTACAGTAGGTACTATAAGTGTATTGTTGAGTACTACCTGTAGAAAGAAATCAATATGTGAGAGATGATAGCCAGGTTAGACTCTGTGCACATGATATACACATTTATGATGTCTAACAAGTGGAAAAAGGTTTATTTCTACCATTTCAAAAGTGAGGAAGTCCACAGTGTGTAACTTATTATCCACCTTGTTAACACCTCCCATGTAGGTATTGTAATGGTAAATGATTGCTGGCTTCTGAATGCTCTCCACTCCCTCTCGGGAAGTATTGGTGTGTCTTTGAAACTTGACTATAGAGTCATCATCAATAGTAGAAAGGGCAGCCATAACTCTTTTATTCATCCACTTAACTCCAAGTATGCATATATCATGATATGTTGTGATTTCACCTTTTTTGTCTTGTGGATTAAATAGGTATTCCTTTTCTGCTTAGCTTGCTGTACCACAGATTCCAGAACCAGTTTCATTTAGCCATCTACACAAGTATGGACTTGTGTAGTTATACCCCTTAATTTAAAGGTCAGCTATCAGGTAAAGAACAACATGAGTTGACAGTGGTAAATCTCCATCTCAGTACTCAGATTGACCAGTGTAGATGTCCCAGTTCCATATGTAGCCACTTTTGGCATCAGTAAGTATCCAAGCCTTCATCCCTCTTTTGTGTGGCTTTTTGTGGAGGTACTAAGAAAAGATACGCAACTCTTAGAACTGATATCCCCTCCTCTTTTTCTACTGTTTTGGTTCAGAGTGTATATTGGAACTGACTAATCAGGTGAGCAGTAATTGGTTAAATTTATAATAAGTGATCATATTCAACTTGTATATAGGAAGTATAGTTATCATTGTCTGATAGATGAAGAAATTAGAAAAAGAAGAAACTTATCTTCAGATGGACATTACTTTTTGAGAGCAGTCATTGATGTGTGGCCAATTTGTGCACCATTATATTTGAATAGATGGTATACTGACAACACTTATTATGATTACTAATGTTATCAAAAAATTATAGAGCTCTCTTAGGATGAATTGATGTTTAGTAAAATCATGCAATCAAGGTATAGGATAGTGTTGTAGATGATCATCATGAGAATTAATATAATGTTGACTATAGAGGTTTGTTTAATGTAATATTTCATTACTTATTGTGGTTATCCATAGTTGATTGAAATAATTTATAGGATCTTCTTGAGAGTTGTTCTCGTTAGTCCAGATTGTCTTGAAATGGAGACGTAGTAGTGGAAGTTGGACCAATAGCAGCAGTAATTGAAGTTTAGGGTAGAAACAACAGACACAGTAGCAGTAACTGTTAGGTGTAGTAAAAGTAATACTACTTTCATTTTTATTAAAAAACAATTGTCATCATCCACATAGCCAGTACCTTCAAAATCATCATCACTGTAGTTGATATCAATGTCCTCCATCATCTCCTGCAATGCATCTGGATCACTTATACTGAGAAAACTACGCCATTGGAAATAGAGTTTGATAGATATATGTTGTTGAAAATTATATCCTGGTACCAGAAGAGGTTCGTTGTTTTGTGATTAAATTGGGTAGGGCACTGAATAGCTCCTTGGTATTTTAATAGTAAATATTGATAAGCACTCAATCATTTAGAAACATCACAGGATTAACATACATCAGAGAAAGAATAATGTCACGATGTATGAGATCTGTTTAAAATATATATCACATGTATGCAATCATGAAATAATTACATTTCCAAGAATTTAATTAAATACAAGACAGTTCACTAACTGACTTAATATAACAAAGTAAATATTAACATATTATGACTATCTTATAATGTATAAACTATGTAAAGTAGATGTTTGCTTGTAACTTAAAAGTTGCAAACTCTTTTTTAAACTTTGATGTAGCCAATTCTAAAGGGACAAGTAATTATTAATTGTTCTTTTAGAATTGGCTACATCAAAGTTTTAAAATAAAGAAAGCTTACAAGCATTAAAATATAATGTATCACACCTTTATTTTTTGACATTATTTTGTCAGCTAAGTCATGTCAATTTAAACTATCATCTCTTAAATATCTAGGAAAGTTGTGAAGGTGCTAGCATTGTGTTTGACATGATCCATTAGAATCCAATCAATTGTCAATTCTTAGTTTCTCATTGGATCTCAAAAAAGCAGTCTGTGCTGTCTTTTTTGACCTCACAAAAGTATTTGATTCTGTCCCTCACCATCCCCTACTTGACTCCTTATCTTTGCTTGACCTTCCCTCTCTTCTCTTGTCTTGGCTCCATAGTTATCTACAAGGTTGTACACAACAAGTAACCATAAATGATCCTCTCTCTTCTAAATCTCAATCACTTTCTTCTGTTGGCCAGCTGTAAAACCGAACAATACAGACCTGACAGGTGCTGCTTTTCTATAGCTGTGACTGAAATCTAACATCTATTGCTACTGACCAGTTGTAATATATGGAAGTGAAACTGTCTGTAAGGTATAAAAAGACCTTTCTTAGCTCAGTTTTCAGATCAATCAAGAGACTTATTTCAGATTAAATCCCTCTTCAGCTCACTGTCAACAGACCTTAATTGAAAGAAAATGAGCAGTGAATATTACAGTAATTATTTAATAATATGTGTGCCTGAATCAATGGATTCTTCTTTATATAGCATATGATATTACTGCCTTAACAGTTCAGGTGTAGCAATACTGCTTACATATGGAAATGTGAATGATTGGTGGCTTTCACACCCACAAGTGATTAATACTGAAGGCTTTATCCAGGTTTGTTATAAAATATTAAATAAGTACTTTTATTACATAAATTTGTATACAGGTTACTGGCAAGGGTATAGCATCGGGTACTTTCAAAATTTTAGTTTCAGGTGAAGAAATTCAGGTTGATTTTTCTTACAAACCAGGATAAAAGCTGCCTCGCCACTTACATCAAAAAAAGTTGAGCTCTGGTCCTTATATTGCTCAGGTCACTAATGGACCTTACGTTTAAGGTATGACAACTAACTGCACCTTCCAAGTCATTGAATCAAGGAAATAATGAAGAGTTGTGATCCCAAATTTGAAAAAAGGAATAAATAACAGTACAAATAGAGACTAAATATTTACAGCTTTTTTGGTTAACTTATTGTATATATAGGCCATTATTGTGGTATCATATAGTTATTAAAAAAGGTTTTAAATAAAGTTATCATTAATAATAACCCTAAATTACTATATCAAATGCAAGTAATGAAAAAAAGTGTATTAATGGAGATTGACAGATTAATCTCCATGACATTGACATTAGTTAAGGAATTTCATGACAGCAGAGTGACTTGCAGAATTACTCATAAGATACATGTCTATTATGTTGTGGCATGAAAATATAGTTCAACAGTAATTTAGAAGTCAGCCTTAGATATCTCAAAATTAACTACTTATAAAATGGCTCATTGTCATAATGAAAGATAAGCTGATGTAGTTGTAAAACAGTTCACTTAATTTATCTGTTTAAATTCCAGGTATTAACATATTAGATGAAAAATGTTACAGTTCGTACTTAGGAAACATTATTTTCTCCTGATGGCCACTGTTATTTTCATACAAAGCTAAGGAAGGTAGCTTTTGCCTTTGAAATTTAAGATTGAAATCTATCAATTGGCTCTCTCTAATTAATTGGTTCACACAGGAGGGCAATTGATTAGCATTTTTTAGCTATGTGCTATTGTCAATACTAGGAGTATGGGCAACTTTTGATGTAATCTACATTGCCTATTTACCTTGTTTGCATTTAAATTATCATTGTACAATGTAAGCAAAGTCATTGCCTTGCCTATTAGGGAAGTCAATTCTATAATCTTGATTGACTAGTTGTAATTATGAATAATATAACTTGACAGGTGCTAGAGCAGCTCTTACCATGTCTATAGCCTTCTTTAGTTTTATTCTAGTTAAAACAGCCTGTCAGCAAGAAAAGGTGATACATTTCCTAAGTTGCAGACAAACCTGTCGTCCAATGGACATGTTCATATATGCAGTGCAGACAGTGAAACTAGGTACTGGACACCTGTTCTCCCTTACATCAATCATGAATGTTATAGGTAGTTTACAGGAAAATGTCATAAGTACTATCCCTTGTTCATAATGGAAATTGTAAGACAAATTTACAGAAGGTAAAATATTAAATATGAAAAAGGGTCATTATTTTCATAATTAAAAAAATAAAATTAACCTTATTTAATTACTAGATATCTTAAATTGATGTGTTCGCAAGTCTGTATGATAAGTACATTAAATGAATAAATGTCTAAAAAACAATTGTGAGAGAGAGAGAGAGAGAGAGAGAGAGAGAGAGAGAGAGAGAGAGAGAGAGAGAGAGAGAGAGAGAGAGAGAGAGAGAGAGGGAGGGAGGGAGGGAGAGAGAGAGACAGAAAGACGGAGACAAAGTGACAGAGAGGGAGAGAGAGAATGAAGAGAGAGTGTTTATAACCATTATACAACATTTAAGGCCCCAATGTTAAAATGACCAAAACAGATCATTTCAAAATATAACAGTTAAAGAATCTAGTTGTGTCATAATTTCTGCATTTTTAGATATCATCTATACCAATATACTTAGAATAAAACAGGAGAAGGCAATAGACATTGCAACAGCTATTGTCATCCTATACAATATTGATAGTTACAGTGGCTTAATAACTTATAATAAAGCAATGACAAGACTATGAAGAGAAGCAGATGAATAAGAATAGAGATGAGAAACTTCTACATGTAAGTCTTTACTTTAGACTTTGATTTCTACGAGACTGTTTATCTCATACAACTGCTGCCACGAATTTGGGCTTGTTTGAGATTCTAGCTGAGACCTCCTTATATTTAATGATTTTTAAAGAAATTGTAATTTACTACAATCCCTATTTTTATTGAATTCTGTTATTGGCTAGTCTGTGTATTAATTACTCTTTCTATCTGCATGGCTCATGGCTACCACCACAACATCATCATTTACTATATGGAAAGTACTTAGACACAAATGAGTACATTTACCAATTCTGTTAAAACAATGCATTAAATTTATATAATTGTTACCTAAAAAATTATCCACCATAAAGGGGAAGTGGGCCACACCTGGAAGTACTGCAATACCAGGGCAACCCGTGGAGTGAAGGAAGCAAGCTTCACATACCACTCCTAAAGAAAAAAATGGATTAACAGCTTGAGAATATATTATCCTCATTCGAGCTATTAAACTCGAAAGAACAGTTTTTTTCACTTAATCTTAGCCGATAGGCCGAGAAGCGATGCTGAGACAAAATTTACAGCTTGTCTTATAGTTATACAATAAAGTTTGCTCTTAGGGGACAAGTAGTAGTGATTCCAATGAATAGCTTTGTAAATTGTCACATGTCAAGCCTTGTGTTGATAAGGAATACACACTTGTTTGTAAAATATTATAGTAATACTATATCCTTATACATTGTGTATACCATAGAAAAGGACATGGGAAAAATTAGGGGAGTGGTGTGTTGCAGAGGAGTTTGCATAGCAATGATAAATACAATCTTTCTTTATTTGTAATGTGTAATATTGTAGTGTCCTGTAAATAACTACACTATGTTTTATTAAGTGATGGCTATTGTACAATTGTTATATTATCTTTACATCTCCTCTTGTATGTCATGATTTAATAAACCATTCAATAAATCATTACTTTGTTAGACTAAAAGATTCACATAATATTACTCATTTGTACCAGTTTGTACTGTCATCTAGAAATAATTACAATGAACTTATTATCCATTACAAGGCAAACTTTGCAGATGTCATTATTTTTTCTGAATTTGAAAAAAACAGAAGACTAAATGCTTTTGGTGTAGTATTTGGAGGTAAATTAATGAAGGAAGATACAACAACTGATGTGGCTATCAAGTCTTTAAAAGGTTAGGTTGATATAATTAATCTAATTTATTGTAACACTATAACTGATCTACCTTCACCAACATTTGGAGAAGTAGAGGATGTTTTGATGTTAGACGTTGAACATTCTAATTTTATGAGATTGTTAGGTGTATGATTTGCTACTGAAGATCAATCTACTTGATATTTTATTACCATGTATGGTTATGGAGATCTCCAGGTTTTGTAAACTGAAAAGTAGTAAACATCCACGTTTTTTCATAAATGATATACTCATTGACACTTGGTAGTTATGTAGTTAATTGTAAGAGCTAAAAAGATATTGTCTATTGTACAAAGGATGTCACTATGGAATTTATAACAGGACATTCCTATATATTACTTACTTGCTTTTTTCTAAAGAGTCATTTGTTGAAGTAAATGAGCTGACAAAATATAGCAATTAGTAATCAAAACATCATATGTTGTGAATTCCTTTCAATATTGTAGAAATCTATGAAGCCTACAGACTACGAGTTAGTTAAGGCAACCAATCTATTTTAGCAGTGGTATACATAATATATATATATATACTGATAAATATGCTAACTTTTGCATTAATGACTATAAGGATATATTAATTCTTGATCTGTTAGGCACTTAACTCATTATATTCTTCATTGAATAGCTACAGGTTTTATTGTGAAGAGTTAAAGTAAGTAAGAGTAATTCATAGATATATGAAAAGTAGTATTTACATTCGGAAGGCCAGATGTGAACTCCAACTGTCACAAGAGGAGTTATGAAATAATGATTATGCTACAGGCATAGTTATCTAAAATTTAAAACATGAAATTATATAGCATATAACTATAGTAAAAATAGCATGAGTAGGTTATATTTATAAAGCTTCTTTAGTTGCTTTGCTAAGTGTGTAAATGTAAGGAGAAACAGTGATATCACATAAGCAGCAGAAATTTGTATGTTATAAGGAATTAACATATTAAAACTCAAAGTAAGGATTGTCAAAAAAGTATTGGAGCAATTAAGGTACTCGATCAAGTAATCTTGTCCATGTCATGTTTGAAAGAGACTAATGACATAAAGTTTGAGTCATTGTGTAATAGTAGTGATGATAATTAATATACCAATACCCAATAAACATTATGTTATAGTCTATACACAGTGCATGGAATTATGAAGAATAGACATGAAAGTGTTTTCTTAACTATTTACCTCATTATAGGATATAAACATGAATTTGGAAGTTGATTAAATACTTTGTTCCTGTTTTTTTAGAAAGATCTGATTTATCTTTTCTTCTAATGATCAAGAAACAGGTATCTTTATTGTACATTACAAGTTAAATTTATTATTTCCAACTTAGTTATGCATATACATAACTCATTCTTTCTGATACATGAATAATATACTATTGTTAGTTATGATAACATTATTGCAAAGCCCAGTTTATAGTATATCTTGAATACACTCATTAAACCTGTAATAATAAAGAAAAACATTGTGAACATATTTTACTTAATTTTTATTCAAGTATAAATAACAATCAAGTGGATAAAAATTCAAAAAATCATAAAAGTAGGGATAAAATATTTCATAATATTTTAAATATAATATTTCAAAATATTTCAAAATATTTCAACCAAGCCCAAATAGAAATGGCAGTATGGATATCCCTATATAGAAGCCTTGAACGTAATATTTATATTTGAAAGCTACATTTTACTGTATTATAATATGAGTACATTCCATAAACAAAATCCTTACTTTCTATGTAACGTTAATTGTCAGTCATTTACTTTAGACTTTGAATTCTACGAGACTGTTTATCTCATAAAACTGCTGCCACAAAACATGATGCCCATGATGTATGGATGTTCATATACTGCCATTCCTAATTTGAACTTGTTTGAGATGCTAGAAGAGACATCCCTATATTTAATAATTTTTAAAGAAATTGTAATTTACTTGTTACATAATAAACAAGACATGTACAGCACATCTGTGGAAATCCAATGAACTACACATTCTTGTCATAAGGTTGTGTGTGTGGACAATAATTGGGAATACATCTGGAAATTCAATGTAGTTCAATTATTAGGGTGTTAGGTCTGTGCAGCCAGACTAACTAAACATGTCATCTAGCTCTAAGGTGTATTTTCTTGTACATGGTTGTAAGAAAACATATACTAACTCAACTGTAATAACTGATCATCTCCTCAACAATCACTGTTCCTGAAAAGAAGGTATTTTCATTGTCCTCTGTGTCATAATGTGACTAGTACTGATCTTAACATTATGACTTATCATATTCGTTCTCATCACACTGGTGACAAACCCTATCACTGTCCAGACTGTAAGTGTACATTTAGTCAAGAAGCTAACCTCAACACACATTGTCATATACGTCATCAAGCACAAAGTGTATCAACTACATCAAGTCATTCTACTTGTGTTGTATGCAATTCTATAAATTATTGTTGTACTACATGTGGAAAAAGTTCTCATATCATAGTCAGTTACTGTGTCATTCTTGTACTTATAATGGAGGAAAACCCTTCATATGTGAGGACTGTGAGAAAGGTTTTTTGTACATTTAGTATATTGACCCAACATTCTCATATTCATACTGGAGAAAAATACTTTATATGTAAGGACTGTAGAAAACATTTGCTCGGTCTTGTGATCTTACTAAGCATTCTCGTATCCATACTGCAGAAAAGCCTTTTATATGTAAGGACTCTGGGAAAGGTTTTACTCGTTCTGATAGTGTTAATCATTGTCGTATTCACATTGGAGAAAAAACATTTATATGTAAGGACTATGGGAAAGGATTTTATTAACTCTATTGAATTGACCCAACATAATCCTATATACTGGAGAAAAACCTTTTATATGTAAGGACTGTAGGAAAGGTTTTACTCAGTCTAGTAATCTTATTAATCGTTCTTGTATCAATACTGGAAAAAGACCCTATATATATAAGGAGTATTGGAAAAGTTTTACTCGTTCTGATAATTCATAATTATCATTGTCGTATTTATAATGAAGAGAGACCCTATGTATAGTCATTTTACTAGACATTCTCATATCCATAATATAGTGTAACTTGACACTCCCAATTAACACATTTTAATCATCATTTATCCATTAATACTGTACCTATACATTGTCATATATTATATCATATCTATTTACTATATAAAACATTGTTATAATCACTTATTGATAATGGTTCAATGTCAACCTTGTCTGAAACAGGAGACTTTCTACAAATGATAGTTTATACAAATCAAAATGAATAGACCATCCTGTTCAAGAGATTAGTCATCATTAGTCCAAACATTATGATTGTCATAATACAAGATCAAGTGGTTTAGTTATTAGCAGATTCCTTAGCATTTCAACTTAATCAACAACATGTAATAATATAAGAGGGCAGATATTATCTTTCTGTTTAAGTAATCTTTCACTTTGTCTTGTTGACCACCTGTATAGTAATTTACACAATATATGATTGGATGGCTGTTACATTTAAAAATTAAGATCTATCATTCTATTTATGGCTTGTGAATTAAGTTCATTTAATTAATGGATTTCTCAAAAGTGCTGTCTATGCAAGTCTGTATGATGTGTGGACTATAACTAGCTGATGACATTTCAAAATGTGGTTCATTTCTAACTAGGTACAACAGTGGGTTTTCTTTCATTGTATAATAATACCTGAAATACAAACAGGTAAAATTAGTCATTATAGATAGTGTGAGCACTATGAGGCCAGTGGCCTGGCCCATAGTGTTGACAATTACAAACTGCTACTCAATTTCCCTTTTATATATTTGATTGATAATTATAGCTAACCAAATTGATAAATTTTGATCTTAAATTTATAAAAGCCAACAACTGCCCTCCTTTATATTATATAACAATTACAAAAGCCAACAGGAGAAAGTGATAGATTTCCTAATTAGAAAAAGTAATATCTGCCCTCTAATATTATTGAATACGTGTTAATACCTTGAATTATTGATCTGTTTTATAAATATATCAACTGTTTCTTGCATTATGACAGTCAGGACTGCTATAAGGAGCTCAGCCTCAGAAATCTAAAATTGTAACTATTGTATTGAGAACTACTATTAAAGCAGTTATGACTCCACATAATAAACGTGTATCTTATGATTGACTTCTGCAAGTCACATTGAGATTATTAAACTCCATAACTGACATCAAAGTGACAGAGGTGTCTATGTTGATCACCATTAATACTTTTTTAATACTATCGAGTAATTACACTAGATAAAGTAATTTAGTGTAATTATTAATGTTAACTTTATCAAAAATCTTTTTAACAAGTACATAATATGAAATAATGGCCTATACGATAAGGGAAACAAAAAATAACTGCAAATCTTTAGTCTCTATTTGTACTGTTATGTATTCCCTTTTTCAAGTTTGGCATCACAGCTCATTATTGTTGTTTTGAATCAACAATTTGGAAAGTGCAGTAAGTTGTCATACCTTGAACATGAGGTTCATTAGTAATCTGAGCAATATAAGGACTTGAGGTTAAATTTTTCAATGTAAAGTTGGGCTTTTGTCCAGGTTTATAAGAAAACTCAACCAAAATTTCTCCACCGGAAACTAAAATCTTGAAAATACCAGATGTTGAGTCTTTGCCAGAAGCCTGTACACAAATTTATCAAGTAAAATTACAGATTTGATAATTTATAACATACCTGGATAAAGCCTTGAGTATTAAGCTTGTTTGGATGTGACAACCACCATTCATTTACAATTCCATACATAACATGTAATGGTGTACCTGAACTGTTTAAGGCAGTAATATCAAACGCTATATACAAAGAAGAAAACATTAACTCAGGTACACATTTATTATTAAAATAATTACTGTAATAATCACTACTCATGATTCTTTCAATTGACGTCTGATGATTGTGAGTTGAAGAGGAATTTAATCTGAAGAAGTCTCTGATTGATCTGAAAACTAAGATAATAAAGGTCTTTATATACCTTAAAGAAAGCTTCCCTCCCATATATTACAGCTCACCAGCAGCAATAGGTGATAGACTTCAGTCATACCTATATAAAAGCAACAGCTGCTTTGCATATATTATTTGATAATTACAGCATGATTAAATGAAAAGGTGCTAGATTTCCTAAGTGGAGAACGTAACAGTTGCTTTCTAATTGTATGTTGGACAGAGAGAGAGCTTATAACCATTTTTCAAAATGAACCAAAGGAGATTATCTCAACATAGACTTACTCAAGAATCTAGTTATGTTAACATTTCAACGTGCAAAGTAAGGGCAGCTGTTGTCTTATTGAGTTAGGTAGTTGTATTTGTCACTAATATATGGGATGGCTAGATCTAAGACAGCTGTTACCTTGTCTATTGCCTGCTCCTGTGTTATTTAAAATATATAAGTAATAGATTTTATCTTTTTATGTAAATTGATAAAAATACTGATATCTGGAGTACCAATAATGAGATTAAGTAATATAGATTACTTGACTAGGCAACAGTTATTCAGCCTTCTAGTGTTGTCAAATGCACATAGCTTGCAAACAACTAAACAGCTTTCCTTCAATAAACTGTTAATTAGAACTGGCTATCAGAAGGTGATAGATTTCAATCTTAAAATTAAATAGACAACAGCTTCAAATAAAACCATTAACAGGAAAAGGTTATAGATTTCCTTAGAAGCACCAGCTGCAACAATGGCATCTTGATACATGTAGTGCAAACAGTGAAACTAGGTAATATCTTTCACGCTTGCCACATCTGTTCTTCTATTATGACAATAATGCACGGTATAGATAGTTTACAAGAGAATGTCATAAATTTCCTGAATGAGCCTGGCAAAAGTTGCCTCTGCTTCCATTATTGACAAATACAAAACTTAATCACATGATGAATGTATTTAACCAGGTAATAAGCTTACAGATGAAATTTTAAAAAATATTGAAGACAATAACATATTTATTAAATAAAAGTTTTGATAACCTCTTTTTTGTTCACTAGAAATAAACATATACAATTTAAAAATAAATATGAATGTTATAAATAAAAAAGATCTTCAATTTCATTCAACAACAAATAAGAGAGAGAGAGAGAGAGTTAGATAGAGAGATTATATTTCATATGATTAAAGCTACTCAAGCTAAATGAACCTAAAGAAATTTTAATCAACTTAGAATTGCTAAAGACTTAAGAATCTAGTTATATAAATATTTCTACATATTTTACTATCTATACTTTATACCACTTAAAAAATATATCATCCTTTACTGATATACTTAGAATAAAACAAGAGAAGGCAAGAGACAAGGCAACAACTGTCCTAGTTCCTACCTCTTTTATTATTGATAACTAAAGCTTCCTAAAACTATTAGGTGATTGACTACTAACTAGGTAACCATTAAACAATGGCTGCTCTTTATTACATGTTTATATCTGGAGTGCAAAAAGGTGAGGAGATTAAGCAATATATAGATTATTTACTAGGTATTACCTTTAATAATAATATTTATATTCCTCCTGTGTAAAATTAGAAAATTATTTAAGAAATTTTCATTTTTTAATAGAAGATAAGAAATAATAATCTAATGACGAGTATGACCTTTTGCATTACAAATAGATGTCTGCTATTGACATCTGTAACATGCAGTTACAGGACATCTGCCACTTTGTCCACCCTGGAAATATAGCACATTATCTGTTGGACAGCTGTAATTATCTAACAATATATACAGATATAACTGTTGCTTTTTTATAGCTACAATTGAAATATATCACCTATTGCATTTTTCGCCAGCTGTGAATTTGAGGGAAGCTATCTGTAATGTATATAAAGACCTTTCTTAACTCAATTTTTTAGATCAGTCAAAAGACTTTCTTCAGATTAAATCCCTCTTCGGCAAACTATCAATTGAAAGGAATATGGGTGAATATTATGGTAATTATTTTAATAATATCTGTACATGAGTTATGTTTTCATATCTGTAGCCTATAAAATTACTGTCTTAAACGAGTCTGGTACACCAATACAGCTTACATATGGACGTGTACATGAATGGTGGCTTTCACATCAAAATGTCATTATCTCTCAAGGTTTCATCGAGGTATGACCTAAATAATCAAATCAGTCCTTTTACGCAAACATTTTTATACAGGCTTGTGGTATTGGTTCAACATCTGGTACTTTCAAGATGACAATTAAAGATGAGATAATTCAGGTTGATTTCAACTTTGCACCTGGACAAATGCCTTCCTTTGAAAGTAAAATGCTGAATCCAGGTCCTTATGAAGTTCAGATCGTTAATGGAATTCGTGTTGAGGGTGAGACAGCTTATTGCACTGTCAAAGTTGTTGATTCAAAGAAATAAAAATGAGCTGTGATGCTAAACTTGAAAAAAGGAATACAAAAGAGAACAAATAGAGACTAAATTTTTGCAGCTATTTTTTTTTTCATTTTCCTTATTTCATAGACCTTTATTAATTTATATTATGTACTTGTTAAAAAAAGTTTTGGCTAAAACTAACATAATAACATTAAAATACTTAATTAAGCCAGAACATTGTATGATGTATATTGTGAGAGTTATGCAGCAGAGTAATGTAACAATATAATAAGACAGTGCAACAGAAGTCAATCCTAATTTACAGGTCTATTTTGCTGAGTCATAACAATTTGTTCAACAGCAGTTTTGAATACAAAAGGTATAGGCTGAGATCTCTAAATCTTAACTACTTATAACACAGCCTGATTGTTATAATACAATAACAAGTGGTTTAGTTATAAATCAGTTCACATTGTTTGTTTGTTTAAATTCCAGGTATCAACATGTAATAACATCTGTTTAATAATAACAATACTGGATAGTCAATGTAAATAATTGGAGTGGCTTGGGCATGTAATTTTATAAAGGAAGTAAGAGACTATCTGATGGATTAAGGTATTCTCACAGAATTCAATTTTAATTTTCTTTAATTTTTCTTTTAACCACTGGTAGTCTGTGTATATCACAGATTAACCATCAGTACTATTTTTTCTCTAAATCATTCACACTCTGCAACTGGTTTACTTTATGTACTGTAATGTTCATTAATAATAATAATAATAATCAACTGGCCTATTCTTTTAACAGTTTTTCATCATTCAATATAGGTAAGTGTGCCCCTGTTAATAATGTCAAAGTTCTAATAAAGTCAAAGCATCAGGGACAAGAATGTCAGACATCACACACAGACAAGAATATACTTCCATTATAAGTTGATAGTTGTCCTAAACTACAACTCAGATGTCTTAGTCATCTGGCAGCCATCTATATACATAAAGTGACAACACATCTAGAAGGTAATATAAAGATCTTTCAAGAGACATTTGTAGATCAGTTAAAAAGAAAAGTTCCAATGAAGTCCTTCTTCAAGAAACTGCCTACTGACATGAATGTATGGCTAAGCCAGCAAAAAGAGTTATGTAAGAGGTTACTACATTATTAACTTCCTAGCTGGAATTTTAAAATAAATTTTGAATTGTCTGAGGACGTATATCCTTATATTAAAGGTACTAAACAGCCTGGGACAACCAATCCCAATAATTTCTACATGTTGACATTCTTCGTCCACCTAGAAGTGTCTATCTCTTGTGAAACTTGCATACCAAAGCTCTTGGAGTACCTTCTTTATCTTCACCAGTGGAGAGGCTGTTGCACAATATGGGAAAAATTTTCACACCAGAAAGATGTAGACTGAGTGATGACACATTTAAACAGTTGCACTTAAAATAGGATTTTGTCATTTCAACCATTGTCTTTATTACCATAATCTCATCAATATAATGTAAGCCCAATACTGAGTTATTACATAGCCGAAACTGGTCTAATTCAATATGTATAAAGTCAATTAGAAGCCAGAAAGTACTATTTGTAGTTTTGGTCCAACAACTGAAACCATGAGGGAGAGGTAGATACTATTTCAACTTAACTAACTGGATAAGTTTCAGTTAAAATAGTATCTGTTTATAGCATCAATTGAAGCCATGATGAATTACTATGCCAAAGTTGCTTTAATAGTGGCAGTTCACAACCTCTCTCTCTAAGTTGGGTATGAATAATAAAAGATAAATGATGGTATCATGACTGCATAGATTATAAAATTACATTTAGAATGTATAGCAGGAAATATATGAATGTATCATTATCTTCCTATATATGGTACATGTATGTCACATTGGGAATGAGTGCCATTTAGTGGAATTTTAAGTGTGACAATGCAATCAATGTTACTTTGGCATGGCATCATAGTAGTAGGGATTTTGTGTATCAGGATGATGTTTTTAGTGGATCACATAATTCAATATTAGAGATGACTTTCATTAATGGGTTTGTCCCAAGACTTAACCATAATTGAACATCATAGACTTATTTTAATTAATTTTAGACAGTGTATACTCGATATATAGCATAATTTAATTGATATTAATATATATATATATATATATTATATATAATATATATATATATATATATATACATATATATACATATATATACATACATATATATACATATATATAATATGTTTAATTTGTAGAGATTGTAGAACTCAATAATTATTGAGCAGTAGTTCTAATAAAGTCAAAGTATCAGGGACAAGAATGTCAGACATCACATACTTCCATTATAAGCTGATAGTGGTCCTAAACTACAACTCAGATGTCTTAGTCATCAGGAAGCCATCTATATACATAAAGTGACCACACATCTAAAAGGTAATATAAAGATCTTCAAACAGACATTTGGTAGATCAGTTAAAAAGAAAGGTTCCAATGAATTCCTTCTTCAAAAAACCACCTATTGACATGAATGTAGACTAAGCCAGCAAAAATAATAATGTAAGAGGTTACAACATTATTAACTTCCCAGGTGAAAAATTTA
The DNA here is from genome assembly GCA_963693285.1 of Xestospongia muta. Lineage (NCBI taxonomy): Eukaryota > Metazoa > Porifera > Demospongiae > Haplosclerida > Petrosiidae > Xestospongia > Xestospongia muta. The sequence goes on along the minus strand of OY848918.1, from coordinate 19,868,976 downwards.
AAATTAATTTTGAATTGTCTGAGGATGTATATCTTTATATAAAAGGTAGTAAGATGCCTGGGACAGCCAATCCTAATAATTTTCTTCATCTTGACATTCATCGTCCACCTAGAATTGATCATTTAAAAGCAAAAGTGACATTCAGGTTGTTGATCCACAATAAAAAAAATTCACAAAGTCAAAATTGGACAAAAAACAATGTTAATAATGTACATGTAGTGACTAGATTTAGTAGTTAAATCAGTGTTTAGTTTTTATGTGTAGTCCTTTGTTTTATTGATCATGTAGTTTGTTTTTAAAAATATTTTTTCGAATGATGATATAATGTCAATAAGATTAATTTATTCGGAAATAGGGTACTGTCACACTGTATCACTATATTTCAAACATTTCATAATACATAATGAATAAACTAGAAATCTGAACTTAAAGAATATAAAACAACAATAATCATTGATCATGTTTGGTTGTGATTCAACTAAGTTTTATCATGAAAGGGTTGAACATTTGAGTTTTCTCTATGTAAATAACTCAATCTCTGTTAAATAAATATTCTACACTAATAATAAATCCTGCAATACATATCCATGTGAGTTAATTGGTATAGATTAAATGGTTTTAGTCAATTGTAATTTATAAATAGGTTTTGGTTGCATCACTGTTGATTAAAAAAATAAATGCAGGAGTATTTCAATGAATAGTGAGTCATTCACTCAGTGACTCGCTTGTATCTTACTTATATATCAGGTAGGTTAGCTAGATAATTCGTTCCTATGACTGCAAAATGATGGCAATTAACCTTTGAACTTCAATAATGATTAAAAGGTTGGGCTTAATAACTGGGCGTGACATTGTTGTAACACGTGGGGGTTTGTCAAGTTTGTGATGGGAGTTCCAGCCTTTTTCCGATGGCTCTCTCGAAAATATCCTTCTATTGTGGTACACTGTGTAGAAGAGAAGGTATGGAACGTATTAATACTTATAAAAAACCTACGTGTACCTAAAATATAAGCAGTATTTTACTTTTTGATGAGTGATTCAATGGTAGTTCATATACTATTGATCAAAGGCGTAGACTTTGTTTAACCTATCAGTCAAGTCACGTGACTCATGTATATGTAATATACACTATATTTACATGTACAACTTACTTTAAGTTGCCATGAATACTTGTATACATATTTTATAGATGAAGGTTGTTCAAGGGTTAAAAATACCGGTTGATGCTACACTCCCTAATCCCAATGAAGTGGAGTTTGATAATCTCTATCTTGATATGAATGGTATTATCCATCCATGTTGTCATCCTGAAGACAAGTAAGATAAACAGGTTTGACCTGTAAATGTGTACAATATTCATGTATGTTCGTAATGTGTATGGTTTGTGTAACTGTTGATATATTATATATCATTGTGTATTAAGTCTTAGAGATATTTTCTTTGATCTCACGTATAAAGGATGCTAAGCAGATCTAAAAATGTTTTAGACCTTGTCCCAACAAACAACATACCAATGCCTGTTTTTATGATCTCATATATTGTTGTATGTTGTGAGTTGGTACCATTTGGGCATGATTGATCAAGTCTTAGAGAATATCCACTTGTGAAAAATCCTAGTGTTGCTATAACATGTTTTGGCTCTTTATTCTTCAGTAGTAACAAACTCTTTATATTTGATTGACAAAGTATTGCTATAAAGACAGTAGATATATGACATTTATATTCTTGCTCAATTTCAGACCTGCTCCAGAAAATGAGGATGAGATGATGGAAGCTATCTTTGAATATATTGATAGAATCTTTAATATTGTTCGTCCTCGTAAACTCCTTTACATGGCCATTGATGGAGTGGTAAGGCTATCTGTGTGTGTGTGTGTGTGTGTGTGTGTGTGTGAGAGAGAGAGAGAGAGAGAGAGAGGGAGGCCTTCACACTGCTTTACTCTTTTTAGGCTCCTCGAGCTAAAATGAACCAACAGAGATCACGTCGATTTAGATCTGCTCTAGAAGCTAAGTATGTTAATACATTGTATGCTGTATATGTACTTCTACTGTTAATTTACATTATTGTGTCTTTACAGTTAATAGTACATTGTAAACAACTTATAAAACAACATATTATTATTATTATTAATTTTCTCCTTTATCCATTGTTTAAAACGTTTTATGTACAATTACATCTACCTTTTCTGCATATATTAACATGTATTTATGTTGTAGCACCAAAATCTTCATAAAATTGATTTTAATAGAAATTTATTATATCTTTCAATATAGAGATAAGTTGGAAGAGATTAAGCGTATTCGTAGTAAACTTAGAGAGAGTGGTTGTGAACTGCCACCATTAAAACCAGACAATGCTCACTTTGATAGCAATTGTATTACTCCAGTAAGTGAAGAGAGAGAGAGAGACTTAGTAGATATATATGTGTATCCCCAACCTTTGACGTGTACTATATTGTTCTGTTATAGGGTACACCATTCATGGCTAATCTTGCAATATGTCTACAATATTACATACATGATAGAATGAACAATAACCCAGCATGGAAGGGTATAAAGGTAAGCATATTATGTACATGTATTGACAATAACTTCAATAGAATTTTAACGTTCTTAAATTTCTACGTGTAATTTTAAATATCTGTAATATAATGCATGTATATTCTGTAATTTCTGTTCACATTGAGAGTGACTGTAGTTTAGTGGTATTCTAATATGACTTACGTCATCAACCTTACTTGAGCATGGCATCATAATTGCAAGCTTTTGTGAGTCATATTGAAGCTTTTCAATTTTTATGGCTGTCTCTTATTTTTACTACTAAAATATTTTGATAATTTCTGAACTTTTTTGGAGAAACTAGAGAACATTTGAGCATGTATTTATTAATAATTACAAACTATGTATGATGTCAGTGGTATAAGAAGAATGACATTCAGTTTATATATGTGATTACTGTTTACAACTTATCTAGATAGCTAGTGTTCAAAGTTTTGCTAAACTTGTAGACTTTCAAGACCTTTTAAATGAATCATACTATTTCTCTCTAGCTCATTCCCAATAAGAGTTATAAAGCCGAATTATTGTTTGTTCTCAATGTGAACAGAATATAAATGTACCAAAAATAAGTTAATATATAAAATATATAAATATATAGTGAAGTAAATATCTGTACCTTTTTATTTACTTCTCTATACAGCTATGTATCCATTTAACCCTTTTATTTATCCATTCACTTGTTCATGTACTTTATGCATCCATATCATCCTATCATTCATCCATTGATATAATAATTGTCTATATGATATAGGTCATACTATCTGACGCTAATGTCCCTGGTGAAGGAGAACACAAGATAATGGACTATATTCGTAAACAACGTGGTTCACCAGGACATGACCCAAACACTCATCATTGTCTATATGGAGCTGATGGTATGTTGTATTTCAAATATTGACTATTGAACTTATACTTGAAATCTAGTATGGTGTTATTGACCTTTTGCTTAGAGAGGGTCTGCGGACAAGTGCATATTGAACTCACTCAGCAGGAATGTTGATGAGGGAGATATTGCTTAGAAATGAGCATGTGTTAAGAGAGTGAAAAATGCAAGATGACTGTTGTGACAGCACTGGTTGTAGTGATGATCTTTCAAATAGAAGCATAGACTATCTTTTACTCGCTAGTTCTGCTCGTATTATGAACTGCTATAGAGCAGAGTTTTAAGAAGATTCAACGACTTTAATAGCCATTGTTGACTCACATAGAATATCTGTTATGTGAAAAAGAGGAGCTCATAAGTGTATGAAGCATATCAATGTCCTGCAAGATTTTTTGCTAACTATATCGGTCCTTTATGCGCTTGTCCCTAGACACTTCCTATCTTATTGTGAAGGCATAACAATGCTAACTACATGTAATCAATGTATAATGTTTTGTTCTGTCCATGTAGCTGATTTAATAATGTTGGGATTAGCTACACATGAGCCTTATTTTACTATTTTAAGAGAAGAGTTCAAACCAAACCAGCCACGCCCATGTGAAGTCTGCAATCAATATGGTGAGTATGTATTTTGTGATTGTCATGTGATGAATATTGTTACTATGGTTACAGGTCATTCTATGAAGGAATGTACTGGTGAAGTTAGAGTCAAACAAGGAGAGGTTAGTACATGTGTAAGATAATTTTCTCCTTTCCTTTATGTATGTATGTAATGTATTATATGTGATTTCTATAACTTGTGAGAATGATATTTCTTTTTGTATTTTAGTTTGATGAGCTAGCTACTTCTAGTATTGCTCAAGAGAAACAGTTTATCTTTATTAGAATAAATGTCCTAAGAGAAGTGAGTATCATTTAGTAATTGATGAGGACCTCTCTCTCTCTCTCTCTCTCTCTCTCTCTCTCTCTCTCTCTCTCTCTCTCTCTCTCTCTCTCTCTCTCTCTCTCTCTCTCTCTCTCTCTCTCTCTCTCTCTCTCTCTCTCTCTCTCTCTCTCTCTCTCTCTCTCTCTCTCTCTCTCTCTCTCTCTCTCTCTCTCTCTCTCTCTCTCTCTCTCTCTCTCTCTCTCTCTCTCTCTCTCTCTCTCTCTCTCCCTCTCCCAGTACCTTCAAAGAGATCTAAAGATAGATGCTTTAAGTTTTAAATATGATTTTGAAAGAGTTATTGATGATTGGGTTTTTATGTGTTTTTTTGTTGGCAATGACTTCTTACCACATCTTCCTTCACTACAAATTAGGTAAAAAATGAAGAAATGTAATAGATAACATTATAATATGACATGAATATGTTATGTACTTACATATTTACATTGTTATGTAATTTTATTTCTTTCCAGAGAAGGAGCTATTGATAGACTCATTACTTTGTATAAAGATTTCTTACCATCATCAAAGGTAGTCCTTTTAGTGTTATAATGAATACTTCCTCTGCCCCTTTAATATAGGGTTATTTAACTCATAATGGATTTGTTGATGTAAAAAATGTTCAAGTTATATTAGCAGGTAAATGATGATATTAGGACTGCTTTGACTAAAGTACAATTTGATGAGGACACCTTATGTACAACGATAAATATGTACATATCAATATCGTGTACTTGTACATGTATATGATGTCTAAGTTGTCTTTTGTCATGGTGGTTTTTGTATGGAAAGTATCACAATACTTTATATATTACTAATAAGAGATTTAGTACTTATATGAGATGTAGTATATTATGTTTTTATAAATTGTTACAGAGCTTGGTAAGGTTGAAGATGAGATATTTCGGAACAGGCGTGATCGTGAGATGAAGGATAAAGAGCGACAAAAACAGCGGTCAAAACGTCAAAAAATAGTAAGGCAATTTATTGATAATTACCTATTTGACCCTATTAATTAATGACTAATAACTACAGGAAGATTATCGTGCTCCGACATTTATACCTGAACAGCTCAATCCAGTGGTAAGTTAACATAAGATAAATGTATAATACAGGGCACCTCATCAATCCATTAATTCAAGGAACATTCTCATTTATATGTATTATACAATAAGTACACACTATGTACATCTTTTTCTGACCTAACATCTTGTTTTCATTCCAGCCACTTGGGTCTCAGCCTTCTCCAGCTTACAATGCTCGTTATGATGCTTATCAAATGAGACAATCTAGTACATTAGCTAGTAATCAAGAAGCAGCTCAAAGTATGAAGGCACTCTTGAAAAGATCAAAGGTAATTAGTACATGTGAATTTAATCTTGTAGGCATTCTATTCTCTAGTGGTTAGATCTTTGATTTGTTAGTATTACACATGTACATATAGGTAATATCAGCAGCCACTAAAAGTAATGTAGGATCATGCAACACCCACTCAAATTATTGATTTTCATTTTTTTGAAATATTTTTTGAGTTTTACTATTTTTAAACACTTGTGAAGCCATGCCCACATACTTGTATGAACATGTCGACTTTTACTATTTCTACAATAAGTGTTTTACGCATAGCTGAGAAAATGTTTCTTATGAGCTTTTCTTGATGTTTCTGTGTCATATGAATTAGCTCTTCTTTTTATTTGAAGGAAATTTAATTTAAATATTACTTTGCAAGTGGCTTTAAAATAGCAATAAATGTAAAACATGAAAATTAATTATTTCCGTGGGTGTTACATGCTCCTGCCTACATTTTTATATTTTTGTTAATACAATTACCATCCTGTGGGCTAAATATAATTGTAAATATGAGACAATATATCTGCTTAATACTCAGTTTAACACACTCGCACACACATAAACAAGATTGTCACCAGTACAATCAGTGGTGAGAGTGTCAGGGTTAAAATACATTGTTGCTAAATAATGTTATTATATAAAATTAATACTATGTGTAACTTTTCTAGTCTTTTCAAGAATCATCTACTTTCAGTCAAGATGATTGGCAAAAGGGAGAAAGAAAGGAGAGTTTGACTAATGATGAAGAAGAACGAATGAAAAGGAAACGTCGAGCTGATGATTATCAACGTGGGAATGAATTTGAATTTGATCCTGATACTAAGAGACAAAAAGGAGAAAGAAGGTCGAGTTTGACTAATGATAAAGACGAAGAACGAATGAAGAGGAAACGTCGAGCAGATGATGATCAACATGGGAATGAGACTGAAAGTGATCCTGAGATTGAGGATGAAGTCAGGTAGGGCAGTAATTTGTAGACATCTAAAAAGATATGTCACAATGTTAACAGTTACATTATTACATGTACATGTAGATTGTTGATATTGTCATTGTCCTTTTTGTTATATTAACCCTGTATGAACTTGTATGGTTTAGCATTGATTCGTATCATGGTTTAGTGTTGAGTCAGTTAGCAATGTGATATTGTGTAGTAATATACACAGACACATATTGTACTGCAAGGTAATCATTGTATCTTTAAATCTTAAATGCATTTTTGGATGTTTAAAAATGTATATAAAATTATGATGTTTATTTGTTATATAGTGTAAAGTTATTAATCAGTTTTTTAGACAAATATATATTGAATATTTCTCGTTTAGGTTGTGGGAGGAGGGATGGAAGGAACGTTACTATCAGAGCAAGTTTTGTGTGTCATGTGATGATGTGGAATTTGTGCGAAAAGTTGTGGAGAATTATGCTCAGGGACTGTGTTGGGTGATGAGCTATTATTATCAGGTGATTTGAGGGACATTACTTGTAGTAATTATAATTTATAAGTGTATAAAATCAATTATATTATAATTATACCATTGCTATCTTTATTGTTATCAATAATTATTATCTTGATAAATATGGGACATCCCCTTAATTATTATCAGGAATTAATATGGCCCCTAATAATTATTGTAACAATAATTATGATGCAATTACCTATATTATATATATTGTACAATTACATAATGTAAATTATTATTGTTTTAATTTATTATATATATAAAATGATATTTACTTATTGTATGTGTACTTTTGATGATGTTTTTATGTAGGGCTGTCCATCTTGGAAGTGGTACTATCCCTTTCATTATGCACCCTTTGCCTCCAACTTTCGGTACATTGTTCAGATAAGAGATAGGTTTGAAAGAGGTTCGTAGCCGGTAAGGAAGGAGAGAAGAGAGAGAGAGAGAGAGAGAGAGAGAGACATTTGTGTGGCACGAATAAATTAAATTTTATGTTTTAAATTCTTAGTTCCGGCCATTAGAACAACTTATAGGTGTGTTTCCCTCTGCAAGTTGCAAATTCCTTCCTCTCTTATGGCAAAACCTCATGTTAGATGAAGTAAGTTAATACAATACTATCAGCTAATAACATACATATATCATAATATAGGACTCTGCCATTGTTGACTTTTATCCGTCAAATTTTTAAAATTGACTTAAATGGAAAGAAATTTGCTTGACAGGTAAATACATTGTACATCCATACTGGTAAATGTACATGTACATAGAAATAAATACATTTATATTTTATATACTGTAGATATATTTGCATTTATACACATTTCATTTCACCTATTTATATATAAGGTGTGGCTTTACTCCCATTTGTTGACGAGCATCGATTACTTGATGCCCTAAGTGAAATCTATGATTCATTGACTCCTGGCGAAAGTATGTGTACTTTAATTTAATTGATTTATTACATTGTAACAGAGGCTTGTAATAGTTTGGGTTGTGATTCTCTATTTGTACATAAATATAACAGGCTATATGCCTTTTTAAAAACACTTTAGGAGACTTATAATAAAGACTCTACAGATGGATTAGACAATGAGGTAAGTTGCTGTACTGTACATGGTATATGCTAAGCTGTCACATGTAACAATATGCTGTATATTCTATCAATGTGAACATTTTTGTAGCCTGTACAAATAAACCCCAAGACATCTCAAGGTGTATCAGGGAGGGTGTGGCCTAATATGAGCATGAAAACTATACTTAAGAAAGGAGGGTAAGTACATACACATATTGTCGTGTACTATGACTTATATATTATCACTGTAGGTTGGTAGAGTCTCCATTGCCACATTTAACAGATATTGAGAAGTCACAAGCTATATAGTAAGAACAATTAATAGTGTTATTTATGTACAATTGTCAAAATCTTTCTATAAGATAATATTTTATACATATATGTGGTAATGTGATGTTAGTTTGACTAAATTATATATTTTTAATTTTATTAAGTAGTATTTTTTATAATTATTAATGTCTTCTTAGCTATAACTTTCAAGATCCCACTTTTACTCCTGACTATATGTATGAAGCCAAACTCCTTCCTAATGTCATTATCCCTCCACCCACTTTAAGGCCCGATGACATGAGATTTGCTCCACCTGGTAGTTATAGACCTCAGGTGAATAATGACATCATTATGACATCATATTATATCATATGATATCTCTTGTAAACTCCATATAGTACACCTCAGTCAGCAAGAAGGTTTATAAGGTATATATAATTATAAATAGAAAGCACAAACTAAATTCATTCTCTACTTTAAAGGCATCTGCAACAATTTATCTTTGCAGATGTAGACAGGATTGGTTGGATGCAATCAACCTTTAATAAATGTACATGGAGTGTTAAAATGAGAATATCTAGTATATATAGAGTATGCACGTGACACATGGAGACTTTACTATGTATATTAGTCAATAATCAGTTGGTGAAATGCTGTAATTAGGAGGCTTTGCACTAGATATAACAATGACAAACTTCTATATTGTTCTGTTCAGAGATTCTTATTAGACACTCACAAACATGTTAGCATTGTAGTTGTATTTTTCATTTGTTCTTGTGCTGTCATTTATTGTCTTTAAGTGTAGCCAAGATTTGTCCATAGGCTAGTATGAGATATTGTGAAATTTTCAGATGGAAATTCGTTTTGGTGTTCTTTTTAACGAAATAATTGCGTAGGTGGGGTCACCGGATGTCGAAATTTAATTTGCCTCAAGCACATGTTCATCGAAAGAAGAGGAAGACCCCTTGGAGAACTTTTAACAGGTTCATTTACGAGTAAATAAGGCAACCGTCGTTGATTTGTAGGTCTAGAGATGTTATAAAACGATTCTACAAGTAAATTCTACCTCGAACTCTACTGAAAGTAAGTCATTCTATCGTATCTTTTCTACTACCGTCTTTGTAATGAAAAAAGCGCTTGAAATTGAAGCGCTAGGGCTAAGGTACAATAGTGATAGTATCTGTAAGTACTACAAATGATGCAAAACATGTCCAGTATATAAACAAGTTAGTATTGCTTACCTTGTTTGTAGAAATTTATAATTGGATTTTGTGTGTTGCGTGTGTCTATCTGTATATGCTTATTATTTGAATGACTACTGTTTGGTTAGACATTTCAGTTAGAGGTTGATAATATATATTTATTCTTTTGTATATATGTAAGTGTCTCTTTAATTTTCATTAGGTCCATGGTGGGTGTGGTAGTGTAGGAAACAGTCATCACTCTTTCCAGTATGACAGAGGTAAAGGCTGCAGTCACTACAATACCATTGAGTATCTCTTTGTTTGTTTAGAAATGCGTAACAGTAATGACACCTGTGTCTACTGCCATCGTACTTTTGAGGAAAATGGCGCTGACAAAATTTTTTCACTGGTAGACACAATGAAGGACAACCAGGACACTTACAACCACAATACGATCCAATGAGAAGGTGGCCTAAGTTGAGGCGAAAATCTTTGATCGTTTTGAATGGTGATGTGGGAAGGAATGTTTGCAAGAGGTAAGTGTTTGTAATTACAACATCAGTTACAAAGTAAAAGATGTACATATAAGCCTTATATCCTCTTGCATTGAGGCAGTAGTACTGCCTCAGTTGATCATTATGATCAACTCCACCCATTTTTTGGTTATAGTTGGCGATTAGTTGAGGACAATTTACTAGTTTTTTTTCTCCATTTTGTTGCTTCCTCTCCACTTGTGCTGTTGCCAAAGGTTGAGAGTTTATAGCAAGAGCACTTACTACCTTTGTGTCTTGCCACACTGTCATTAGCAAACTTTCACGTTGTGATAGCCTGAATTATCCCCTCTCCTTGAATTGGTTTGAATTCTGTTGGATAGAACTTCTATCTGAACACACTGTTCTGCAGGCATAAATTTTGTCTTCTAGCAGATCCTTAAAAAGTGGAATGCCTGTAAAAAAGTTATCACAGTATATGTGATGGTTTTTTTTCTGACAATGATTCTTGTTAAGTCTCGGACAACCCGTGACCCTACTCCTGTTTCTGATCTCTTCTCCTTTCCACAGTATACTTGGTATTCACATACAAACCCATTGTCACTATCAGCCCTGACCCAAACTTTAAATCCTCTCTTGATAGGCTTTTTGAGAACATATTGTTTCATGACTGATCTGCCCTTAAATTTTATCATTGTCTATATTGTTGTCACGATTTGGATTATATAATGTAAGGAAATTGTTGTTAAGAAATTCCAGAATTGGTCTTACTTTACCAAGACGATCATATTGTGGTGTACCTGGTAGTGCTAACGTCGCATTGTGTACAAAATGGGGATATTGTGAAATGTCCATGAATCTATCTCAAGAAATTTGATTTGCTATGGGGGTGTAGTGATAATATGGGTCATTTTTCCAATAATCATATAGGGATGGTGATTTCACTATCCCCATTACGATCATAAATCCCAAGTATGCCTGCAATTCTTTAGTAGACACTTTTGTCCATTTGGCATACTTTTCTCCACCCATACATGTTTCAGCATATCTGTTTGTCTCGTTTACTATCAGTTGTAGAAGTGATTGTGTAAAAAATAGCATAAATGCCTCAAGTGGTGATGAAGGGACAGAAACATTTGGTCCCACTGATTCTGTAAATGAATCTATAGTGACTAGCATGTAATTGTTTGACCATTTTATCTCCCCTAGGGTGTGGTCACTTAGGCATTAGCTATGAAGATATTTACAGATGAGAAATGTACATTTATTGTATAACTTACCTTTGTTTAGATTTGTTAGTGTCAGACACAGGATTTTCAAGAGAAGTCCTATTATGATTGTAGGTAAACTGTTATTTTGACATGTGTTCACTTAACACTGATAGTGGTGTATTGTTTAGTGAACTTGATGGACCTGCAAGTGACTCTATTTGTTGGTAGCTATTTATTTTATAATCAGTAAAAGGTAATACTTGTGATATTTACCATAGCGGTGCAGGTAACTGGACTGGAGACTTTTCAACATCAACAGATGTACCTTCTGTTGTACTAAGATTGGTAGGTTTTATATACTTTGTAAATTATCTTATAATTTTATTACCAGTAGTCGTCCACCATCTCATCATCTAATGTGTCAAATTCTTCATCACTCCCTGGATACACTGGTTCTTTTTCAATAATATTTAAGACTTCATCTCTTGTAAATAATCGTCTATCAGTCATTCTATTTGCATAATGCATTTGTTGTTATTTGTTTACATTTATTTGAGTGATATACTAATTATAATATGCGAGTATATTTATCTTTATCATGGTTCGTATGAATGTGAGTTACTAACTTGGACTGTTAAGTTGCAAGTGATGTGCAGACTGAATTGTCAACAAGAACCAATACACGAGGTAATAACTTTAAATACAAAGACTGTTGAAACTCGGGTCAAATCCTGACTGCAGATTCAAAGGCAGGCAATAACAAGTACAGGAGCTACTACTGTAGAAAATACACACTCTAACTACCTGTCAATGTTGCGCTATTGCTTAGTAAAGTCAAATGATGCGTTGCGTTATTCGTCAACTGAGGTCACAATATTGATGACGCGTTATGCGTCGTTCGTTAAAAAGGGATATTAGCCTAAGTGGCTACAATAGACCTTATAATAGTAATTTTATTTGCATAACTCATGATTAATAATTATTGTTGGTATCAATTTCAACATTTTACATGACGTTAAGCATACTATGACACACTGTGTCCTAAATTTTAAGTCTTTTAATATCTGTTTTACCGAATGCCTATCCCGTTTTCTCCATTTTTTAGATATTCTTGGTTTCGTCCATATCTACAAACAGAAGACTCAACTGTTCACTTTATAACTATAATAGTGAAGACTAATCAAATTTAAACCACTTACATGTAGTCAGAATGATGTATTTGTTATTATTTGTCTGAAATTAAAATTTGAAAATAAAATTGTCAATTTTTTTAGGTAGTGCATTGGTGGACCCGGCCTTAAAATAGCAGTGAAGTATTTGATAATGTTTTATCTTATGATTGTGTCCACTTTTAGAATACATATTAACAACTCTTTGTTAGATATATTATTGATTGTAAGATACTAAGATCATAGTTTCATTGAATCATCATTTTAATAGATTAAATTTTAAATTAAAAAAAATGGTGTCAAGTAGCTAAATAATAGTAAAAATAAAAGTTATCAAAACAACACACTTTTAACAAAGAATGACTAATAATCATTAATAATGTTACTGTTGCTAAAGAAAGTAAAATTATCTATCATCTAAAGGAAAGAGGAGAAATGTTATAATACATTGTTATAGATGTAATATGTGTAAGTTAACTATCATATGTATTGTATAGACATTATGTTGATTGCATTATTACTATAATTATAATAATACACATAAATTTTCATGGTATATCAATTGAAAGCAGTATCTATTCTATTCATCCAAATAAATTGTTTTAAATTTAATATGCTTGTATTTATGACTGAGCCACATCTAGTTAAATAACTAAAATTTTATATCAAAAGCTCATCCATGATATCTGATTATCATATGACTATACAAAGTATATCATGTTACAGGTCATGTCCTTTAAATACAAATAGAACTTATAGACTTAATACATATAGCTAGTAGTCAATTGGACTACACACAACATTCTAGTTATTAGAGAGACTATATCACTCCAAATGTGAGTTAATATCTTTACCTCAGGTAAGAGTTAATGTTCTTTAAAGTGAACAAAGTGTACTCCCTTCACCTATGAAGATAAAAAGGAGAATATGACAATTTGAACATTTCTTCATAATAATAACTCTTTATTATATGAACATGACAAAGGATCAATATGAAACAGTGACCAATTGATTGATTTCACTATCAACTAAAATGCTTACTTGTTTTAATTTTTTGACGAATTTCCACAGCAAGAGTTTTCTTCTGAAGAGGTCCCTCTATGATATCAAGAATATTGTCCCATGAAGCAGGAGTTGGTTCATTATCTAACCAGCTTTCTAACATTTTTGCCATCTTAATTTCATTTGAAACCGAGGAACTGGACAAGCTGTCAATGGTGTTGGAATCAACCCCCAATAAATCACCAATCTCATGCCATTTACCACTGATTGGATAAAGTGATCTCAATAATGCATGTTTTTCAGGTTTCAAAGCTGTAAAAGAAATAGAAAAGAGAAATTCAAAGTGTGTAAGGATAAAGACATGACAATGAGATTGATTGGAATGAAATCATACTTCTTTCCTCTCTCTGACAATGCAAATAAACAAAACAAGTGTAGTCAAAGTCAGTGTGCAATAACACTTATTAGGTTTTCATAATAGCAATAGATTTATGATGTATACAAAGAAAAATATAATTATATATATATTTATATATATATACTTACATATATATATATATATATATATATATATATATATATATATATATATATATATTGTATATATAAACTTAACAGAATAATATGAAGGTATTAATTCAAACAACACCTATCAAATACAATTATGCTAACCTTTTTCTTTCTTAACTGTAGCAGCATCTTTATTGATCCAAGGTAGTTGTCTTGATTGATCAATGCTTTTTGTTGTCATGCCATCTTTACAACAAGTCAGAATCTCCTTTTTATCATCTGTATGACAAAGATGGCCTATAGGAGGTGGACATATAGAGCAAAGGAAACATTCCTGAGGCCTTGAAAGAATCTTCTTATACTGGAATTTCTTGACTACATCTTCGATTGCTTCAAAGATGACATCTTTGATAGTGGAGCACTTTACAGGAGGGCCAGAATAATAGACCTCCATCCAGTAGATAGCATCAATAAGTAAAACTGCTCCTCCATAGCCAGCACATGTTAAACGAATTGCATTACGATACTGCATCTCACATTCTGATGGTCGATATAGCTTAAATTTTGGCAAGACAGATCGTTTAAGTAGACCTACAATCAAAGCAGGAAAAAGACCTTGAGGAATTGGCATTTCATCCCATGTCAAAACAAAACAATCAATACTTTTAATAAACGGAGCTCTAATAATATCTAAAGAAGAAGTTGTCGGCAAAACGCTTGGTATGAAAAACTTTCCTTTCTCAGGCAATGGAGCTATAACAAATATATCTTCCATTAACTTTAAAAAGTCATCTGCAGTAAAATCAGGTGAGAAACCATCAGAAAGACAATTTAGAAGCTCGCGTGTAAAAATACCTTCAGCCTTGAGCTGAATATGAGCATGTGCGGGTAGAACTATATTCATTTCTTCTAAGTGTGTAACAGCATCAGCAAAAGAAATACTGATTACATCTGAAAGCTTATTAAAAAGAGGTTGAGGATGGAGAAAAACCACATTGGGTAATACAGCAGGAAAGTACAAGAAAATGGTTAAATCGTGATAGTACAGTAACGAAGCTTCAATGTCTTTCCGATCCATCTCAAGAGTCAAGCCTATTCTAAAGCATTCCCTTTTATTGATGACCATTGACTTGGTAATTTTCTGAAGATCCTCTAATTCAAGTTTAAACAAAAACCATCGTGGTGGAATTTCTGCCTCAATGTAAGATCGGGACACAATTGTACGAATTCTCTCTGCAATTTTCATTTCAGACTCACCTCTGGCTGTTGTGTTGACAGGAAATATTATCTCCTTTTTCGCTTCACAATAATTCACATGCACTCCTCTGAATTGACTTAAGGTAGACCACAAACGAACATTCTTTTCTTCCAAAGACTCGCCCACGCATTCCGTTATTTTATCAAAAAACGTACCAAGTACAAGAAGAGAAGGCTCGGGATGTGAAAACTCAACGTGAATTTTGCGCAAATCAGGCTGATCTATGGATGCTAGCGAACGAAAAGATGACTCAAGTAGTTGTAAATTGGTAATTTCGCGCTCTACAGGGGCTCCAATTTCTCGACCCTTAAAGCTAAAAAAAAATTTGGGCTTGTCTTCAAGCTTCTCGTTTAGCTTTTGCGTAAGAATATTAACTGGACTGTAGCGTAATATTGCGGGAGCAATATCCAAAAAGGCTGCTTGTCCACCTGAATCTACACAGTAAATCCAATGAGAGTTGAATAGCTCAGGAGATTCTTTTACAGTAGGCATGATCTCAGCAATCTCATTTACTGTTTGAGCTACAGGTGGAGCTGTCGGCTTTGAGGGAGAACCTGAGGTGAGTTCATTGAGGTCTGGTGATGTTTCTTCTTGTGAACCATCATCATCAGATGAACTGTTGCTATCCTCATGTTGTGTAGTAGAATCAACAGGAGAAGATGGGACTCCAATTTTAATAGCTTTGGCAATCATACGTTTTACATATGGAGTATTAATTTCTTCCCAAAATTGACTTGTAAAGGAAGAATCAGTCGACTCACTTCCTGCAATGAGACTCGCAGTCTCTATTCTTCTTACTTCAGGAGCAGTGGCTACAGAGGTACTATGATGAAGGGTAGGTGGTGGGAGATTTAATAAAAGATTCATGATAGATGATTTTCCTGTCCCAGGAGCTCCAGACAGTGATAACTTTGAGTATTTGCATCGAATTCGGCCTTCTTTGAGTGCCTTGTGAAGTAAACCAGTATAATCTATAAAGTAAATAAGGAAAATCTTTATATAACTATTACTGTGATACTGTATAACACTATATGTTAGCCTTCGTATAGGTACGGTAATACTGGCACACTCATGATTAAGGATTGCTTTGTCAACTGGTATAAATGTATAATGTCATAACATTATACTGTATGAGTCTCTGTAGTTTATAATTTGATGTATGGAATGTTAATTATCTTCAAAGACATGTTATGATATTAATCTGTTTATTATAACTGACATATCTTTAGAAGTCAAAACAATGATTTCTTAATAACTTTCAATAAGTTTCCAAACAATATCAGTAGTTAATAATTTGTTTGATCTGTTATTAATACAGTACATTTTATACAACTACTTTCAATGTAATTTATACATACATATGTTACTAGTGAAGTCAAGACAAGTGTTTGATCATAGTACTGAGTGGTTGCTTGTAATCCCTGATTATCAGTTTGTACAGATTGTATAGTCATGTATAAAGTGACACTGTTATTACTAGCAGTATAAAATCATGTTACTAGGTTACATTATTATCATTGTATTGACATTTATTGTAAGTACATTCTAATGTACAGAAAGTAACAATGAACTACATTAGTATAGAACTATACACTGACCATGTAGTGACTTGTCAATTAGTTGTAGAATTTTCTCTTTATTGATATCATCAGGTTCTACCATGTCAGCAGGTGTTTGGCCATTATTATTCTTTATGGTGGCATCTGCACCACATAACAGTAATATTTCAACACATTCTACTTTCCCTCTACGGCAGGCATAATGTAAGGGGCTAAGTCCATTCTATGTGATAAAAGAAATTATAGTAAGTGGAACATGAAAGACTTTTGTATTATAGCATTATAAGATAATCATTACTATAATTATGTAATAAAACATAATGTAGGGAATATACTAAATTGATATAATGCTAACATTAATGTTGTTCCAGTCATATAATTACAATTGTCTAACATATGATGATGTATACTATGTGTTATGATTGTAATAACCACTGTATATGAATTCAACATTGATGATATCTGTTATTTGTTATTAAAATTATCTATAATAAACATATCTTATGATAGAGCTTGAGTAGTAGAAAGGGGATTCAAAAACATCTTAAAAATTACAATGTATACAGTTTTCACACATATACTGTACAATACTAGACTTCAAGCAAGTGCATCATTTATTGTAGTTAAAACATTCAATGTAAACTATTTACAGTAATGTATAAAAGTATAATGCTACAAAGGAGTGTACCATAAAATAAATTAAATTAGCACACTAAATATCTGGTTGTGACAATACTGAATGAACTACTTTGTAAGTGATGTCTACAGTTAATTATGTTGACCACTGTCAGGAGAAATCAGTTATTATTACAACAGAGATATCATAATAGTTATATAAATGTTAGGAATAATACAAGCAATAGTTTGTAAACATTCACTCATATGTCATGTTGTTATAAGTCACTAACAAACAGAAGAATCTATTATACAAGTAAAATTTTTCTGTCAATGTTAATATCAGAGGATATTCTACAATTACTAAACAGTATCTTAGTATATTCACTATCACTTAGAATGTCAAATCATTTAACTTATATCATGTAATAAACATAGTGATGACACTGACTATAATTATAGTTTAATGCTAGGGTTATAGTAATGACAACATATTTAATTAATGGAAATACTCACATTGTCAATGGGATCCAGTGATGCACCAGCTTTAATTAGTATATGAGCTATCTCAGAATGGCCATTGGAAGCAGCATAGTGAAGAGGAGTTCTCTTGAGCTACATAAAGGATATGTTGGTATTTATGATCAATTCACTTTATAATATAAAGCTATATCTAATGATACAATACAAAGGATAGATAAAATAATTCATTATGTTATTACTAATATGTATAGAGTGGTTAATACTCTAAAACAATTGTGATGAGGTTATGATAATGGTCAATTAAAATTGAATGTAATTAACTAATGGTTTTTACATTTCTACATTTTTTACATTTCACTCCAAAAACCTGTAATTGTTCATTAATTGTCATGTAGACACTGAGATCATGTTTTGTAATTAGAACTGTATATAAATCAAAATTTTACAACATTTATAGCTTTAGACACCTCTCATATGTAAAATAGATCATGTAAGTGTATACTATATGTCAGTAAAATAGTGCTTATCATGCAAAAGGATGTACTCTACAAGCCATAAATGTATTCTTGAGGTAATCAGGATATAAGCTGGGACTAATGTGATAAGTGTAGAAAATATGAACAAATAAAAGACATATGTGATAAAAGAAATTAGAGTAAGTGGAACATGAAAGACTTTTGTATTATAGCATTATAAGATAATCATTACTATAATTATGTAATAAAACATAATGTAGGGAATATACTAAATTGATATAATGCTAACATTAATGTTGTTCCAGTCATATCATTACAATTGTCTAACATATGATGATGTATATTATGTGTTATGATTGTAATAACCACTGTATATGAATTCAACATTGATAATATCTGTTATTTGTTATTAACATTATCTATAATAAACATATCTTATGATAGAGCTTGAGTAGTAGAAAGGGGATTCAAAAACATCTTAAAAATTACAATGTATACAGTTTTCACACATATACTGTACAATACTAGACTTCAAGGAAGTGCATCATTCATTGTAGTTAAAACATTCAATGTAAACTATTTACAGTAATGTATAAAAGTATAATGCTACAAAGGAGTGTACCATAAAATAAATTAAATTAGCACACTAAATATCTGGTTGTGACAATACTGAATGAACTACTTTGTAAGTGATGTCTACAGTTGATTATGTTGACCACTGGCAGTAGAAATCAGTTATTATTACAACAGAGATATCATAAAAGTTATATAAATGTTAGGAATAATACAAGCAATAGTTTGTAAACATTCACTCATATGTCATGTTGTTATAAGTCACTAACAAACAGAAGAATCTATTATACGAGTAAAATTATTTTGTCAATGTAAATATCAGAGCATATTCTACCATTACTAAACAGTATCTTAGTATATTCACTATCACTTAGAATGTCAAACCATTTAACTTATATCATGTAATAAACATAGTGATGACACTGACTATAATTATAGTTTAATGCTAGGGTTATAGTAATGACAACATATTTAATTAATGGAAATACTCACATAGTCAATGGGATCCAGTGATGCACCAGCTTTAATTAGTATATGAGCTATCTCAGAATGGCCATTGGAAGCAGCCCAGTGAAGAGGAGTTCTCTTGAGCTACATAAAGGATATGTTAGTATTTATGATTAATTCACTTTATAATATAAAGCTATATCTAATGATACAATACAAAAGATAGATAAAACAATTCATTATGTTATTACTAATATGTATAGAGAGGTTAATACTCTAAAAACAATTGTGATGAGGTTATGATAATGGTTAATTAAAATTGAATGTAATTAACTAATGGTTTTTACATTTCTACATTTTTTACATTTCACTCCAAAAACATGTAATTGTTCATTAATTGTCATGTAGACACTGAGATCATGTTTTGTAATTAGAACTGTATATAAATCAAAATTTTGCAACATTTATAGCTTTAGACACCTCTCATACGTAAAATAGATCATGTAAGTGTATACTATATGTCAGTAAAATAGTGCTTATCAAGCAAAAGGATGTACTCTACAAGTCATAAATGTATTCTTGAGGTAATCAGGATATAAGCTGGGACTAATGTGATAAGTGTAGAAAATATGAACAAATAAGAGATATACTCATGATAGTTGCGTAATATGAGGTATATATCTTATTATAGAGATCACATTCTATATAATGCCCTACTTTGTCACTTGGTGGTTATTGGCAAAATTTCTTTTGTCAATCAGTTTTAAGTATGTTCATTTATTATTCACAGTATGTATTTGTTGAGATATAGTATCAATAATTATTAAGGAAATTATTTCATAAATATACTCTTGATTAGGGAAGTAAAGAGACTCTATTTACAACATGTACCAGCCATCAAACAATGACACTGGCTGGACATATGACTTAGTGACTATCATAGTTATCTTTATCTGATGACAACAATGAAGACAGTACAACATACATTACAAATCACTGGTACATCATACTTATAGACTGAGTGTAAAAACACTGCCATGTATTAGAAACTATAACTTAACATATAAAAACTTTGTTATATTATTTCCTTGTATAATTGTAGAGATAGTTTGTGTTACTAGAGTAACTGTTATATAACATTCTACGCTTCTGTTTATATATAGTATTAGAATCATGACAAGAAGCTGTAAACATAATTATTTACAATATAATATCAATATATTTTACTAAGCCTGTATGTGAGGGCTGTCATTACAGTTTTACAAAGCTCTATTAAGCTATAGCTTTGTCATTTCACTAATCCATTATCGATGTATTCATTAACTGGACATTAGAAGTGATGACTCTTTGCTACAATCACTTGCAAAAAGCATTTATTATATAATACAAAATGTTTCCATATTTTCTGAGTCAACAAGTAATGTGTATTAAATGGGAATTCATTCCGACCACACAATTTGTCATTGTAAATGAGGTTTCTATTATTCAGGGAGTACAATATTCCACTGTACTGATACTGATAGACTTACATGTACTTAATATGACATTTGTTATGTTATTTGACAAAACTACACTGCTGTACCATATAGCGGAGTTTTTTCAGGGAGGGGGGGGGGGGATTATCATGGTTTTTGTGGTTGAGAAACAAACCATAAAATATTTGCTCACGAAAGTTAATTAGATGAAATGTGCCACACCCATTCATGCGTACACGTGGTTGTATGCACGTTATCACATAGCCATATTTTCAAGCATATGTAGTGATACTAGGTCTTCAAGTACACCTGAGAGAGGAAACCCATGAGAAACATAATAAGATAGGGTTTAATATAACCAAGGGGGTCCGGCAAGGTTTCAAAATGGTCCAAAAATAATATGTGTCATTTGATAGAATTACAGTAGACAGACAACTTAATGATTGGGCATTACATAGAGAAAAATAAAGAAGTCTTCACAGACAAGTTGGGCACAATGACTCAATATGTTGCTAAACTGGACTTGAAGAGAAATCCCTAACCCAATTTTTGAAGACTTCAGCCTGTGTCTTCTCTCTTAAACTATCCTTAAAGCTGAGCTAGACAAGTTGCTGTCATTGGTCAAAATTAAGCCTGTTAATTACAGTGAGTGGAAAGCCCTTATTGTAACTATTCTATTGTAGCAAGATGGAAAACTACCCCTGTGTAATAGCTATAAAGAAATGATCAGCCCAGTACTTGATGTGGATCTATATCCGTTACTGAAACCAGATGAACTTTATACATAATTATCTGGGGGAAGTAAATTCTCTGTTTTTAACATCTCCTATATTATAACATTGAAATGCTAATAAATTGAGGTTTAATTTTCACAATTTTAAGAATATTGCTAAAAAAACAAGAAAAGTACAACATGACAATTACATTAATAAATTCACATGTGTATACTACATGTACAATGTATACATATATACATTACAACAGTATTGTTACTATATATGAACACTCACATTATTAGTACAACTTGGGTCTGCTTTTTTTTGAAGAAGAAGAGACACAATATCAGTATGTCCATGAGCAGATGCAGCAATCAGTGGTCTCGCATAAGCCTATATAATAGTAGATGATAATGTTTGTTATTAACAAATGACAGTTACAAGATCTACTTATTAATTATTTATTAAATAACAATACAAAATTTTAAAGAGTACATACAATATCACAATAGTAACAGTAGTATTAGTATATTAATAAAATATTAGTTATGTCTAATAGATGATAATACAAAGAAGTCAGTGAACCTATAATTACATTAGTACAACTTAAACTAACATTATAATACTATGAAAGTATTAATAGTCATTATTGGACTACTTTAATAACTTGAAATTAATTTAAATTATGGAGTCCTTATAAACACTACATTACTTATTAAAACATATCATGAACATTATTTACAATTATATAGTTACTCTGTGGATATGTTAATAATATATGTTTTCTAGTAAACATAATACAACCAATATACTGGCTTAAACTCTGTGTATAAGAAAGGTCAAACTAAATATCTTAAAAATAAAATGCTGTATGTACAAGAAACCATTTCAAAAAATAATTTTGCAAATTCTTCAAAAGTAAACTGATTTTAGTTAATTCCCAGTTAATATATAGGTGTGACATGTGTATAGCAATTTATTCTGATGAGTGAAATACCAATGAATTTGTGCTCCAGATCCTGTCACTAAATTTTGGAAATGAATGAAACTATTATCATATTATATTAAGGACTCTAAGCTGTGTCTGCTGATAAGATCTCTAGTTAGAATATCAAAACATTCATAGTCATTTAGCTGTCTAATAACAGTCTGTCCTTTCAATTAGAGACCAAGGGTCTGGGGACTAGCACGTGCTAGACTTGCAAAGTCTATTGTGGTCTCTCTAGCTAAGAGACTTCTAACATTATTTACTGTACCAACATTTAATTTAGTAGTGTGTGGATATGTTAGCATTATATGTTTTGCTTGTAATCATAAAATACACAACATACTGGTTTAACCTCTATATATAAAAGGTCACTCTTGCTAGTAAAATTACAAACTTAATCTTATTCATTGTCATATTATTCTTTAAAAAAATTATTAGTAGGTTATGAATATTGTTATTGTATAAAGTGTGAACCAGCAAATAGATTGATTTATGTGGCAATACACTGTTAAATGTAACACCTGTAATAGGTAATTGTGGAAGGAGATCATATAGATATAAAATAAACTTTGGCAAATTTAAATAACAATGAATTGTTCTGCCTATTGTTATGTCTTTAATTAAAATGCTGGAGGAAAACATTTTGGCAAATGAAGAACATTTTACTAAACTTACCATTTCCTATATGTTACCACAATCTCTCTAATGTTATAATTAATTGTGTGTACTAACTGTTTCTCAAATTTAAATGCTGGAATACAATAAACCTAAGGACTCTCTATAAAAATAGACCATAGTTAGGTATGTATGTATACAACTTGTTGATACAATCAGAATCAAGACTTCTGTTTCATACTTTAAAAAACTATACTTATCAGAGTTTTATTAGCATTCTGGTAGATTGTAAACTTATGAGGACAGTGACTGAGTAAATATGAGCATGGCATAAAATCTTGTAATAATTCCAGAAAATCTATTTTGCAAATGCTATTTTAAAAGTAAATTCATAAGAATATTGTCCTTCATAAGTTTGTGTTATATGATAGATATAGACTGGCTCTGTTAGAATAATTCAGTAACATTGTTATTAGATCAACAAATGTACACATCATGTCAGTAATATTAACACTTTTTATTATTAGGAGATGAAACAGAAAATGAAAGAAACTCTTACACTATTGATTAAAATCACACAGGGTTTTGTGATATTAAATTTACACCATCCCTAGTCTCGTCCCCAGACCTACTCGCAAGCTAAAATAGGTGACACAAAAATCAACTCATGTGATCAGACCTATTTTAGCTTGTGAGTAGATCTGGGGACGAGACTAGACCATTTCATGTATTATAGCTCAACCAACATCATACTATAATGATGATACAGTGTGTAGTGATATGATAATTATTGGATCTTAGACTTATTTATAAAAACACACTGCATATAAAAAATATGCTTTACTGTTGAGATATATACTTAAATATTGAGAGCTAGAACTTACAGTGCCTGGATAATGATAGTTTACATCAGCACCTTCTTCAATAGTAGATTTGACTTTTTCAATGTTTCCATAATAAGCTGCCCAGACCAGTTGTTCATTCTATTATAAAGACAACATGTATCATGTAGTGTAGTATAGTGAGTATACAAATCAGCCCTTCTAACTAAAAGACCATCTTTTAGAAAGATATTCTGTCTATACAATAACACTGATATGTGAGTTTAGTTAGTATCACAGTGATATATAGGGATAATGACATAGTAATAGAAAGATTATAGACTTACTAGTGATCTCTGAGACATTTTGAAAAGTTTAGGTTCTTAGTTGGTCAGTGTTCCTATGTCAGGTGTCTATAGATAATACAGAAAGTAGGTTACATAGATAGTAATAACTATATACTACATTGGAATGAGGAAACTCTACTAACTAAATCAGCTATAACCTAATTATAGTAAGATAGAATATACTGTCTGTCTACTAACTACTACTATATGTAATAGATATACACTCACACTATGTATGTACTGTACACTATATGATATCATTGGATACTAATAATATTCAATGCTTTAGTAGTAGAATACAATATAGAATGTGATCTACTAACCTGTTCTTATGTGACAGCATTGTTTGGCGGTTGTTATGGCAACTCTGTGACACGCCCACCAATATTAATTACTGGGTTAAGGAATGCAATCAGTATTTATAATTACAAATACAAAACACTCCCTCACTACTGTACAGTTGTCAACACTAGAGTATTCTATTATACTATATAACAGTACCTGACTACATAATATAATATATATGATATACAATAAAGGATAATTAAATTAGAACTATACACAACAGTACTGTTTTCATCATAACAGTCCTAATTAGGAGGACTATCAATGGATTATTTTTTGAGTACTAGTGTTTGTAGAAATATAAATATATTGTAAAGTAAGTGGAAATACAAGTGATCTAGTCACAGAGTGTCAATGAAATCAAGAAATACTGAGGAAACACTTACATAATAAGTACTATCTTGTATTTTAATCAATTGTGTTGGCTGGGTCATTCACACTCATCCACTTCTTAATGAATACATCGAAAGTGTGTTAACACTGGACTGAACAGCTTGACTGAACTGACCTTTAATTATTAATATGAGTGACAGTTACTGTCAGAATCAAGCTATGCTACAATTTACATTTCATCGTCTTGTATGAGTACTCAATATTATGTCCTTGATTTTCTATGTTAGTACTGGTTGTATTTAAAATTTATAAATAGTTAAAGAATGAATATGTTCAAAATAAAGCTATACTACAGGCTGTATAGTGATGTATGAGTAGACAATACAACATTGAGTAAAATAACACAATCTTTTTAACTTATGAAGTGGTCATTCATTGCATGAAATCTTACCAGTTAATGATGATGTTTTAGTATGAAGTTAATGTTGATAACATAAATATTTTTTTCTTTAAAAAGTTTACAATACCACACTATTTAGTGTACTTGTGTGGATAAGTGTAGTTCCTTCAACTGACCACTATTCCTAATATCAAGGTGTCTATAAATAATACAGGA
Organism: Xestospongia muta; assembly: GCA_963693285.1. Taxonomy (NCBI): domain Eukaryota; kingdom Metazoa; phylum Porifera; class Demospongiae; order Haplosclerida; family Petrosiidae; genus Xestospongia; species Xestospongia muta. The sequence goes on along the minus strand of OY848918.1, from coordinate 19,843,226 downwards.
AGTAGGTGACATAGTTAGATAGTAATAACTACTACATTGGAATGAGGAAACTCTACTAACTAAATCAAATTATGGAGAACAAAGACAAGTGTTTAGATATACTTTCCTGTCTTAGTCGAAAATGTTCTGGAATTAATATAATCACAGTTATGTTCCAAGTTAAAGAATTTTGGGTCAATGCATAGAGCAAATATGGTGTGGGGATAGCAACTCCAAACAAGAGATTAGTATTAATTTCATGTTAAAGAGCAATGTATCAATGTTCACAGTAGTAAGTACAGTGAAGTCAGTATCATAAACTACACAATTATGTATGACTAATATTGTTGATATAATAAATCCTGTTTCAGTTTAACACTACATTGTTTTTTCCATATGTTTCGCAAGATCTGTTACTTGATAACTACAAACATATTGTCATTAGTCATTATTATGTCACAATATTGTATTCTTTCATTAGATTCTTTGGAAGAAGAGATTGTAACAGAAATTATTCTCATTCAAATAGAAATATTCTGACAGTATAATCTTTAAACAACAATCATGTATTTGTTATTACTTCTAGTAATATGTCAATAAGTCTATTAACTAGATTTCCAAAAATGAAAATTCATCTTAATTAACATATTATCATATACTTCTACAGTATACTATCAGTATCATTCATTATAAAGGTTTCATTATAAAGGACACATGTATCAATGTGACAGTAATTCTTTAAGTACATACTTAGATAATCAAAGTTCTAAAAAGACATCAGTACTACACATAATCATGTACATTAAACTGTAATATTTTCTTTTTATAACTGTAACACAATTATATAATATATCTAATATTCTATAGTTATATTTTTGTGACAGATAGATCGTTTGAAAAAAAAGGTTTTTACTTGACAGATTAAGTGATTGTCTGAGATATTATTTAACAATTTATACATCAGTACATGTTTCCTCATATTTATATGGAATGAGTAGGTTTTTGATTATTACTAAGGAATGCAATCAGTATTTATAATTAAAAATACAAAACACTCCCTCAAGACAATACAGTTGTTAACACTAGAGTATTCTATTATATTGTATAATAGTACCTGACTACATATAAGAATATGTATTACTAATGGACAATTAAAGTTGAACTATACACAACAGTACTGTTTTCCTCATAAAACAGTCCTAATTAAGAGGACCATCAATGTCTTTTTTAAGTTATTTTTAATGTTTGTAGAAATATAAATATATTGTTAAGTCAGTGGAAATACCAGTGTCCTAATCACAGAGTGTCAATGAAATTAAGAAACACTAAGCAAACACTTGATGGGTACAAGCTCATATTTTCATTAATTATGTGGGCTGGAACATTTACACTCATCCTCTAAAATCTGTAATAGAAGTGTGTTAACACTGGACTGGGCAGCTTGAGTCAATTGAAGTTTAATTATTAATATGGATGAAAGTTGCTGCCATAATCAAGCTATACTACAATTTGCTAATCAAACGTCTTGTATGAGTTCTCAATTTTATGTCCTTAATTTTCTATGTTAGTAAATGTTATAAATAAAATTTAAAAATAATTAAAGAATGAATACATTCAAAATAAAGCTATACTACAGGCTGTATAGTGATGTATGAGTAGACAATACAACATTGAGTGAAATAACACAGTCTATTTGACTTGCAAAGTGGTCATTCATCAGAATTACATGCATTTTTTCCAGTTAATGATGTTATAATTAATGTTGTTAACATGGATTTTTTGCCTTGAAAGTTAACAAAACGACACTATTTAGTGTAGTTGTGTGGATAAGTGTAGTTCCTTCAACTGACCACTATTCCTAATATCAAAACTTCAATGGATATACAGGAAGTATGTGACATAATTACTACATTTCAATGATGAAACTAAATCAACTGTAACCTAATTGTAGTAAGATGAGTATACTGTCTGTCTACTAACTACTACTATATGTAATAGATATACACTCACACTATGTATGTACTGTACACTATATGATCATATATGATTAACATCTGCTTAGTAAAGTCTACCACTTGATAACAACAAAAGTAATGCCTATAGTCATTATTGTGTCATAATGTTACATTCTTCATTAGATGCTTTGGTAAAGAAAATTGCAAGAGATATTTTTCTCATTCTTTTAAAATTATTTTGACACTATGAATTTTACACAACAATCACATATTTATCATTACTTCTAGCTATATTTATGTCAATAACTTTTATATCATTAATTTATTATAATATAATATACTGTGTAAGTTTAAGCATATTATGCTTAAACTTCTAAAGTATACTGTCAGTATCATTGATTAAAAAGGACAAGTGTTTCGATGTGACACTAATTCTTTGTAATGTTATCTTAGATATTCAAACCTCTAAATAGACATGAATACTACATGATATGTATGATTTACAAAACTAAGTTGATAGTAATGGTGTTTAATATCTGTAACAAATTTATATAATATATCTATTATTCTGTAGTTATAATTAAATGGTTGGATAATTTAAATTAATTTAATTTTATCATTTGACAAGTGATAATTAGATGTTTGAATAAGACAGTCAATATGAGCAAAATGAATAGGAAGTGATGTCTATGAACCTGTGATGTTGCTAGAGTAATAGAATTGATCTGTGACTACTTATTATGACATATAATAATGCACTGTATTTTAAAATTGATCAGAACCTTTCAATTCAAAAATTGTTTCTATAATAATCTCTTCATCATGAAGAGAGACAGATTTAAACTTCTAAGCATTACATGCACAATTAGTGATTTCTTGAGTTCATTAGGTATAAAGACATCACTCTACAAGTAGCAGTGTGTGCCCAATGTATGTTTTTATTGAGCTTATTAATATAAAGTTTACCATATTTGGTACTCTCTTGTCATTATTACGTACATTAATGTTGTTGTTATATTGTTATTTAGTATTGTAGCTTTATATAATAAAGAGGACAACCTGATTATTGAACACATTCACATATATATAATGCATGTGATCATAATTATTATTATTATTACATTTATGCAATTTCATTTGATGTGCTATTACATATACTGGATATAGGCCACCATCCATTTATATTATGTCTTATTTCCTGTCCTGTGTACCTTTCTTTATTTTAAACTAAATTAAGAGTAAAGAAAATATCTTGTACTGATATCCTTGAACTCAGAATAATAATAGATTTGATGTCCTTAAATCATACTAGTGTTATTAAAGTTTTTCAAATTACATGAAATTACATGAAAACCCTTGTACAGTTCTTGGAACACCAGTGTACAATCATTTTACTATTTAAAACCTTATATTGCATGCATATGCTGTTGTTGTTTTAATGGATAATGTCACTATTCACTATAATGTTGATAATGTCCTGTCATAGCTGCTATGAGTATAGTTATAATAAGAGCCAAAGTAAAGTTGTGACAAGTGTACACTCCCTCTCATATATACACTGTATATAACAGTGTATTAATGTATTATGTTAGTCTTACATTAACTTCAATTGATTGCTATATTGTGTGTATAAAAACAGACACAGCTTTATTAGATGTAAACATCATATACTATAATCTATGAAGGAGGATACACTATCCATACTGTTCATAGTGTTGATTTGTTTATTATCATAACTTTATTCACATATCAGCTGCTGTGATGATTACAGTGTCTATTGATACATAGCATACATCATTGGTTAATTTTACAATATCATTTTAGCAGTGACATAGCTATGGAGCTCAAAAACCACTTGTCATAATATAGTTATAGCTTTTAATAATAGAGAAAACTGTGTTGCGTAACTTGTGAATATTAAATTCTGTAGTGAATATAATTATATAGATGTATTGATTAAGTTATGACAGTGTTTTACAAGCATATCAATGTAGAAACTGCCATATTTAGTAATCCCTAGTATTGTTATATATTATGTCATGTCTCTATCTGTCTATCGAAGTCTCTCTGTCTTTGTCTCTCTATCTTTCTCTGTCTGTCTATTTCTTACGCTAGAATTGTTGTCATATAGTTGTTGGTAACATTATGTGGATATCATATCTCTCAAATGATATCGATTCACTGAGCAACTTTTTTAGTCTTCCCATTTGATGCAAAGTTTTTTCCTATTTTCCTAATTAATTGTTTTATCTGTTGATATTTATATTTGCATTTCAATTTAGATCATCAGATGTAGTATTTGGTTACTGATGCTGTTGTAATGCCTTTTTGTAGCACAACTAAAAAAATCTTTGCTTCGATTTGCATTTATTTTTAATTTATAAATTTCATTTTTGTTATTATAATTACTATATTTAAGTTTATGTGTAGCATACTTTAAACATATTTCTACCACTTAATTAATTTTTTACAAATCATTTTGTAATTATTCTGATCATTATAGTTATCTAATGCTTAGTAACTAATGTACTTGTATACAAATTTTGCTGAGTTAGGCTTATATTATTAAAACAACTGGTATTCTTATGGCTTGTATTTGAGTGGGTGTTACTCTTTCAAACAGATTGAATGTAATATACATGCAGCTAATCGAGCTCTGATATACTTTTTAATAGTCCATGCATAAAGTAATGTCACTACACCATGGCTTGGCTACTAAAAATACAAATATTAGTACAACAGAGAGACCAGATTGAACTCTAATAATTATTAGTGTAGTTAAGTCAAATTATGATAAATCAATATGAGAGAAAATATTAAAAATCATTTTTTTCATATAAAATAAAATTGATTTTGAGATCCACTGTACACCTAAAACTCCTTTCTTCTACCATTGTTAAATAAAAAATAAAAAATTATATATATATCATAAATTGACTAACTGACAGAGAAATTGAAAACTTCTGATTACCAACAATAACAATTTCCTTAAAGCTTTGTCATATTGCTGAGTGGAGACAACAGACCCTTTTTCACATTTATTACAAATGAAATAAAATAAGTGACTTAATAAAATTATTACTATTTTATTCATTGAAGTATGTTATACACATATTACTATATTGGACATGTAATTTCATGGCATTTTTAATTGGTAACTAATCAATCCACATTCCACAATAGAGTTTAATTGTCTTTAAATGAAGAAATTCTACAGCTATAGCTTGGTAGTCATTTGGTAGTGCTAGATGGTGCTCCCTCTGTTATGACTTTAAAAGGACAGATAGAAATTGATGATTTAGTCTTTACAACCATATTCTGTTTATATAAGGTTTTTAAAGTATTAAAATAAAAGTAAATTCAAAATAAACTGTATTAAAATATAAGAACTTAATATAGGAATCTGCAATCTAGACAGGTGTATGACAAAAATAAACATATATTATACAATACTATAATAAATTCGTACATAATAAAGGAACTAAAAATACAATTAATAAAGGACCAGATTAAGAGATCTATGTTTAAATAATATATGATGTAACAATTGTTATACTATAAATCAACAATCATTACTTATTTAAAATTAATATTAAAGAATAAAACTTAAAGTTATATATTACTAGATAAAAGACAAAAAGAAAAGGTGAAGTGGAAAACTTATAAAAGTGGTTAATGTCAAAATATTTAGGCAATAACTTAATGTCCTTATTAGGCTTTGTCTTCCTAAGAAATGTTGCTAGTGATAGATATTTCCTACCAACATAATTTTATTCTAAATATAAGCTATACTAATCACAAAATAATGTATCTAAATTATTTTATTTCTTTATAGACAAAACCAAAGCAGAACATGTTGAAAATGTTCACCTATAACAGACTGAAAATTGTTTTCTCAACATTTTAATAATTTTACACAAGTAAAAGTCTGCTTTCTAATGCTAAATTAAGTATGACATCTCAATTATTCAGTCTTTTATATGATAAAAATCCAGTCCTTCACACCAAGTCATCAAAATAAACTTAAGATTGTTTTACTATCAAAATATTATTTCTTGTCCAGATACAATAATAATATTTTCACTTTCTAATATATCAACTAAATGTTCCAACATTCATTTCAACTAATAACAATCAAATTTGCAATGCCAACTGAAATTATCACATTTATTTTTTAATATCAAATAGATAGATGTTCACTATTATACCATTTGTAATAAAAAGAGTTGGCATTAGCTTTTCTTAAATGACATTAAAAGACTGGAAAAGGTCACTACAATTACCATTATTACTAAACGCTGTGCTTTTTATGAAAATAATTTAACTGAAAACATTCAGTAGGACACAAAGTTAGTTTATTTGAGCATGTACCAACTACAAAAAGTATGAGTGGTTTATACCTTCTTCAGTAATGTACATAACATACAATCTCCTTGCTTTGCAATGTCTCTAAATGATTGTCTGTCTCATCTAATTGCTGTGAACTTGATTTGACACTAGTGGACAATGTTACATTTAGAGTTGTCTTGTCAGCTCTTTGATAATTTCATAACGAAACTCAAGGTTATTCATTTTTTTGTTTTTGTTTCCTTTATGTTTGATTAGGTATAATGTAACCATCTACAATAGGCATATCTAATAAACAGAACAATGTGCTTCACCACCATTTGACTGACTTATGAGGAAATTCATAGTAACTTTTCATTTGGTCAAGTTTATTGATACCCAACATAATATTCATTTCACTCAGTAACAACCATTTTTTTCATTCCTCAGATGTTCTTCTGTATTAAAGGAAGGAAGTAGTTTATAACTGACATTATTGTATAGGATTAATCTAGACTAAATTTCAATAACTTTTTAAATATTAGGTTAAAAACATTATCCTATTTCTTTTGTCCACCCATCTAAGGACGATATTATAATCTTATTTATTATGATTGTATTGTATCTCTCATGTCCTTATTAATGACTGTTATTTGTTTGGGCAACCTTTCTCTTTGAAAAAAATTGCATGTGTGAATGATATTCTAAATTAATATAGTTCATAGGCTAGTGGTATGTTGTATACAACTTGTCAATGTACAGGTCATGACCTTTCCTTTCAAGTATTCTGGTAATGATAAAACTACATTAGTAGTGTGAGATGAAGTAGGCTGTTGTATTAGTGGCGTTTTTTTGCCTGAGTAAACAAACATGTTGTGCATACCGCCTAATTTGTTACCAGCAAGTAATGCATTTTTATCCCCAATTGGTTTTTTCCCTTGATCCATATATATATATATATATATATATATATATATATATATATATATCGGTGAAAGTTCATCCTCCTTTAAAATTCTCATTATTGACTGGCCAATGGGCATTATTTTATGGATACATAATAGATTTGATAATGGGAAACAACAAGTCTATAAATGATTGGACCATATCCGTTTTTTTTTCGTGAATCAATGTCTCCAGAATGACACATACAAGGCCTTTATATCTTCTATAGTTACTGGTATCCATTGAGGGCAGTTTAGTTTACCTTGCTAGTTTTAAGATGCAAATTCATCAGTCCTATCTCACTAGAAACAGACATACAGCATTGATAAACATTAAATTGAAGCATTATAGAGGTGTGAGTCTTTCAGATTGTGGAATAGTTGGTCACAGAGTTTGGTAAATGATGGTTCTACTTGAATTTCATCAGATCCTAAGATGTTAATGTTCATTATAATTTGTAATTATATTTTTCATCTTTTCTCTTTGTCTCTTGACTTATTATCCCACCTCTACCTCTCCTTGTTGATATTACTCTTCCTCTATCATTAGGTAAATTAATGTTCATATCACTCTTCAATAACATTACCACTATTGCTCCTACACTCATCACTCTCTTCATTACATTCTTCATCACTTGAGTCTGATTCTGAATTACATTCTTCCTCTATTTTGATATCTGACTATCTGTCCAATACCTTACTTCATTCTCACTACTTTAAATTCTGTAGTATAATTAATTTTAATAACATTAAATTTTGTTATTAATGTATTACTTAGTGAAATTCTGAAGGATAAACAATAAGTTTAATAAGATATGGTTTCACAGTTATTACAATGAAAAGCTCAGTATTCCTTAGAAACAGCTGGTCAAGCATAGGAGACTTTCTTAGTTACTGTATACCTACTAAGATGGATACGTGATAATCATTAATTAAACGATGCAGGGCGAAACGAATTTATGGCCTCCGCCGACGAACTTTTAAGAAAAGGAATCCTACCTCGAGACATTATCTGCAAAATGTATTACTGACAAAAAGCAACTTGTACTCTAGTAAATAGGAATAGATGGCAAGCTAATAACACCTATACTGTTTACTTATCCAGAAAAATTATAGCTCTTGTTGAGTGAATTTACATTTAGCAAAATCATGGACACAAGCTCTGAGATGTTGCTGAGGATGGCCAGAATATTGCTGACTATCAAAGTTTGTTTGGTAGAATATTTTGTTATTTTTGGTGTCTGTCCATAGTTCATTGAAATAATCCATAAGTTCTGATCTAAAAAAATTGTTCATTGTTCTTTTTTTTCTTAAACTCATGAAATACTAAAAATAGCTTTTATCGTTACCTCCCCAATAATCTATGTAAATAGGAGATGAAGGCTTTGGGTATTTACTGATGCCAAAAAGTAGCTGTATGAAGAACCGGGACCTCTACAGTGGACGTCAGACAAATCAGATGATGATTTACCATTGTCAACTCATCATGTTCTCCCAGAGATTGTTGACCTTCAAATTAAGGAGTTCAACTTTTTTAACATCTGAATAAGTCTGTACTTGTGTAGACAGCTATATGAAACTGATTTTAGAAGTTGTGGTATAGTCAACCTAAACAGAAAACAGAATACATGATTGGTTATAAAAGAAATAACTAGAAAAGGTAAAAGGACAAGATACTAACATGGGTACATACTTAGAGTTTAGTGGATGGATAAGAAAGTTGTAATTGTCCTTTCTACTATTGATGATGAGTTTTTAGTCAAGATTCAAGGATGAACCAATTCTTCCTGAGAGAGAGTTATGACCATGCAGAATCCAACAATCATTCACGATTACAGAACTTACATGGAAGGTGTACACAAGAAGGATCTGTTTGTTACATACTAGGGATTATTCACAGTTCTAAAAAATGACAGAAACAAATCTTTTTTCCACTTGCTAGACATCACATTTATTAATCCATACATCGTGTACAGACAAAATGTATTAAACCAAGTTATTGTACACGTCTCTTACATATGGATTTCTGTCTAGAGTTAGCTCATGCCTTTATTAATATGAAGTTAGTACCTGTCGTAGCACAAGATATCCCTATCTGACTATGTGATCATTATTTCCCAATCCACAAGTGTAAAAATTTATTGTAAAGTATATAGCAGAAGACAATCTGGTAAAAGAAAACAAATCAACATCAATTGTGACATATGTTATATTCATCTATGAACACACCTTTGTTTTAAGAAGTACCATACACTCAAAAAGTACTACCAAAACATACATCCTATATGTTAGACAAACATATTATTATACACATACACATACAAACATCTTCATTATCAACCTATTAAAATTGTAATCCACATTATAATATTCTCTCCAAGTATAAGGCAAAGACAGGACAACAAAATGTACACAAGCAACATGTATCAATCTAAGTAGTGCAGTGTTTAGACTATTTCTAAACAACATGTGAGTAAAACCTAACCATTTATACGAAGAAAATGGTAGTATTTCCATGCATCTCCTGCCCACAATGCCTCGTGGCTAATCAGAAGAAATTATTTTTAATTTCATAAAAAGAATAATTTCCACCATAAATAGAAATCGTAATAACACTTAAATGATAAATAGTTGTTTCAATCAAGTTTTGTTCCTCACTACTTCCTTAACGAGAAATTTTACATTTATTGTGAATATGGTGTTAAATACTCTGAAATTTTGTTTGTTCCTCTGTTTAATTAAACTGAGGAACAAACAAAATTAGGATCAAAGACATGCCAACATACTACATTATAATGTAGTATGTTGGCATGTCTTTGATCCTATGCATTGTGTATTTCTGAGATTAGCAATTAGATTTTGCAAGAAAAATAAATATTTTTTAAGTTTTCAGAAATGCAGAGGGACAAACAATTAAGTACTTTAATGAACCATTAGGATAAATTTCTATAAACTATATATGAACAGACTCAATGGAAATCTAAAAGTAATTATACTTAGTTTTGTCAGTCACAAGATCTTTTGATAATGCAACAAATAAAGAGTTTTTCATGCACTGTGTCGAAAATTGATGCTGAAAAATAATTCATCAGGACTTAGTTTGCTTTTCAAGGAGAAGTACTCAGTGACAATGAGCTTTTCTATTTACATAGAATGTACAATTGCTTGTATCAAACAATAGACTTAGTCAAGATGTTCACGTTTTGCAAAGATTACAAAAATGTATAATTAATTGTGAAGAATTCATTTCATGCAAATTTTGTTCACAAAAGTCTATTCCAATTGCTACTAAGTGGTCTAATGTTTTTGCATCATCTCGAAGACATCTACGCCTAAAATTAATGTTCAGGCTCCTGTACAATGATATGGTGAACATTTGTTTGATTATTATACACATTCATCTGTTGTACTTTATTCTACTGTATTTGATCATTAGTACATGTACAAATTTTATCTCAATTAGTAGAATTATGTGTAGTTGCGTTATATCTCGTCTCACAAGCTTCTCTCATGTGTCTTTATGGTATAAAGTATATTTATGTTACTGTTCCTCTTATGAAGTATAATACTGCTTAATCATATTTCCTAATGAATATATAACTACTTCATTTGATGAAAAAATTGTTTTGTGACTCAGCAATCATAATAAATGATAGATTTTCATGTGAACTTCAACCATTTTTACCAGTTTGTACAGAATGTCTGTATTGTGAGGATCAAAATCAACCAGATAATATTCATTATAAAGTTTTTGATGCCTTTTGTTTAAGTAGAACATTATGTATTTCCCACATTTGTTAATCTTCAAATGTCTGTCAAGATAGATGTGAAAGGTATGGGTTTAGTTGTGCACTTATATAATTCAGTGTTATTTTGTATATTTAGCAAATTAGGGTATTTTTTTAGCAGTAATATTGTTAATGAGGAGGAAATGACTATGAAATAAACTTGTTCCTCTAGAAAAAGACCATTCTGCTCATATTGAAGGTATGTCCAGTGACATAATTATATTCTGTCATCATATTATTATATACATTATTTACACTAGAACCTTGGTGAAATTACTACATTGAATTTAATTTTTAGATATTGATATTAGTTTGAATTTATTAAATACCATTAGTGAAGATAAGCATTAATCACAAACTTAGTTTGTATAATAATTATAAAGGTAATATTTGCAAGTAAGAAGAAGTGCAAGACTGTAAAAAATAGGAGATCACTTTACAATTACAGAATATACATTATTTATTTTAAAGATGCCTTTAATGCTGAAAAATTAGATTTGTCCTTGTCTAAAAATGACAATATAACCGGCAGTTTTATGTTCTTTAATAGGATATGAAACTTAAAAGATTACAAGAATAAATGAGACAATTCTGACTATCACTTTACTCATAGCAGTTATTGCAAATGTGTTTGTTTACTTTTTCTAACTAGTATCATTTTTGTCATGTGAAAAGTTTCTCTTCAAATTTTAAATGTCTAAGCGTATCACTCCAATTCATCTTCATAAGAGGCAACAAATACTGTGTTGACTTTACCTTTAATAATATTTATATTCCTCCTGTATAAAATTAGAAAATTATTCAGAAAATTTTCATTTTTTAATAGAAAATAAGAAATAATAATCAAAAAATGCAAGGACGAGTATGAACTTAGCATTACAAATGGATGTCTGCTTTTGGCATCTGTAACATGCAGTTACAGAGCAACTGCCACTTTGTCCACTCAGGAAATATAGCAAATTATCTGTTGGTCAGCTGTAATTATCAAACAATATATACAGATATAACTGTTGCTTTTTTATAGCTACAATTGAAATCTATCACCTATTGCATTTTTGGCCAGCTGTGAATTTGAGGGAAGGTATCTGTAATGTATATAAAGACCTTTCTTAACTCAATTTTTTAGATCAGTCAAAAGACTTTCTTCAGATTAAATTCCTCTTCAGTAAACTATCAATTGAAAGGAATATGGGTGAATATTATGGTAATTATTTTAATAATATCTGTACATGAGTTATGTTTTCATCTTTATAGCTTATAAAATTATTGTCTTAAACGACAAATGCCTTCCTTTGTAAGTAAAATGCTGAATCCAGGTCCTTATGAAGTTCAGATCGTTAATGGCATTCGTGTTGAGGGTGAGACAGCTTACTGCACTGTCAAAGTTGTTGATTCAAAGAAATAAAAATGAGCTGTGATGCTAAACTTGAAAAAAGGAATACAAAACAGTACAAATAGAGACTAAATTTTTTGCAGCTATTTTTTTCAGTTTCCTTATTTCATAGATCTTTATTAATTTATATTATGTACTTGTTAAAAAAAGTTTTGGATAAAACTAACTTAATAACATTGTAATACTTAATTAAGTCAGAACATAGCATGATGTATATTGTGAGAGTTATGCAGCAGAGTAATGTGACAATATAATAAGACAGTACAACAGAAGTCAATCCTAATTTACAGGTCTATTTTGCTGAGTCATAACAATTTGTTCAACAGCAGTTTTGAATACAAAAGGTATAGGTTGAGATCTCTAAATCTTAACTATTTATAACACAACCTGATTGTTATAATACAATAACAAGTGGTTTAGTTATAAATCAGTTCACATTGTTTGTCTGTTTAAATTCCAGGTATCAACATGTAATAACATCTGTTTAATAACAATACTGGATAGTCAATGTAAATGATTGGAGTGGCTTGGGCATGTAATTTTATAAAGGAAGTAAGAGACTATCTGATGGATTAAGGTATTCTCACAGAATTCAATTTTAATTTTCTTTCATTTTTCTTTTAACCACTGGTGGTCTGTGTATATCACAGATTAACCATCAGTACTATTTTTTCTCTAAATCAATCACACTCTGCAACTGGTTTACTTTATGTATGGTAATGTTCATTAATAATAATAATAATAATCAACTGGCCTATTCTTTTAAGTTTTTCATCATTCGATTTAAGTAAGAGTGCCCTTTGTTAATAATGAGAGGGTGTTCATAATAGTGGCGTCTGTTATCCACTCTCTTATGTCTATACGTGTACTACTATAGTCAGAGACATTAGCAACAACTTATTTGTTTGTGAGCTCATTCTCTTTCCCTTTGGCATCTTCACGAACACGAGAGAATATGTGTTGTGTTCGCATGACATATACGTGAACAAATAATGAATAAAATTAAAATAATTATACTTTTAGCGCTAATTTCATATAATAGGCGAGGAAATACCTCACCTTACATAAAACACCTTTTTAATAAAGGTCTTAACTTAACTCGGACAGAGTATAACATGTTCTTATGACAATACTTTTATTATGAGTAATATGATTCTTGTTATTTGACGCTGTCACACCAGTGTTAAGCTAACTCAAGGTACATATTACTACAGGACACCTCATTAAATCTATTAATTAAAGGGAATTCTCATTTACATGTATCACACAAAAAGTATATGCAATATACACGTAACTCTTTTCTGACCTACCATCTCATTCCGATTCCTGCCACTTGGGTCTCAGCCTTCTCTAGGTCACAATACTTGTATATAAATTTCATTGACTACTATACATTATGCATATAATCTTAGTATAATATGCAGAAACCCATAACATAAAAGCTTGCAAGAATAAAATTTTAAGATCTACAAAGTGACAACATGATAGTCATAGTGTTTCACTTAGAAGGAAATGTGTGTATTTACAGACCACATAATTCAATATTAGAGATTACTTTATTAATGAGTTTGTCCCAAGAGTTAACAATAAATGAACATCATAGATTTCATTTAATTCATTTTAGACAGTGTATACTCCATATATAGCATAATTTAATTGATCTTTAGCTTCTAGTAGATGTGTATTGCCAATACATATAATGTAGTGTCATATTTATGGCGTGGTAATAGTACTTTATAAATGACTCTTATATGAATATGATACTAGTAACTTAATTAGCTAATTAGACAGGTACTTACCCAGCTATATATTAATGTATTGATTTAAGAACTAGATTCCCTTTGTTTATACAGTTTTTATTGATATTAAGCAGAAATATAAACTTGAAAGTAGTAGTTTATAGCTAACATTTATAGTGTGTTAGATTCATGCCATCAAATATAATACAATTAGGCAAATATTTTCTATCCCAATTATCTCGATACATTAGATTAACAACATTAGTCACATTAGATTAACAAGCAGTAATGTTGTTTATTGGGATATGAATTTCTGCTTATAATTGCCTGTAGGGGTGAGGTATCAATTGCCAAGTTGTAGTAATCCCTCGTCTTTACACAAGGTCATACGATCACTGACTGCACGAGATGACGCAAGGACCAAATATTTGAAGCAAAATTAGGTTATCGCTCGGGGGAGTTGCCAATCTGAGAACGAGACTAGCAAAAGAGGCGGCTTAACGGAAGCATATTATACACGTGATCTTGTGCTGTATTTGTAATAAAAAGGCCTGTCTTAGCTCAGATTTTCATATCAGTCAAGAAATTTTTTCTGATTGAAACCCTCTTCACCTCACAGTCAGAAGACTTCAATTGCAAGAAACATGAGTTTAGGTAATTAATTTAATAATGTGTGTGACTTAATAGTATTTTCCTCTTAGTAAGATATAGTATTACATTAATCGACAATTCTGGTGCAGCAATAATAGTTCACTATGGAAATGTACACGAATGGTGGCAATCAAATCCAACTGAGATAGTTACAAGAGGCACTATCCAGGTATATTATAAATTATAATCAAAACATTGCTTGTATTATATAAATTTGCATACAGGCTGAAGGAAGGGATTATGTGTCTGGTTCTTTCAAGATTTTAGTTTCTGGAGAAACAATTTTTGTTGAGTTCAACTACACACTTGGACAAAAGCCCACTGTTTCACATTATCCGTTGAATCAAGGTCCTTTTATAGTTGAGGTTGTTCAAGGACCAACTGTTGATGATTTGACAGCTTATTGCACTCTCCAAGTTATTGATCCACGAAAGAAGAAATGAGCAGCGATACTAATCTTCATAAAAGGGAACATGTAACAGTACTAGTAGTGACTGCAGTTTCTTAGCTATATTTTTGGTTCCTTTTTGTAGTCTATCAATTTTTTTTATGTAGTTGATAAAATATTTCTTTGATGAAGTTAATATTGATAATAATGCTAAATTACTTATAAATCCTGTACACAGTAAAATATGACTTTATTCTGGACCTATAGGTATTTCCTCATTTTACAAAGTGATATACTGTATAATCAAATAAATAGATCTCTGATCTATAATGCTTGTAATATATAAAAGTACACATTGTCTAATTTAGATGAATTATTATGCATGAAAAATGCATGCTTATTAACTAGAGGGTTAGTTTAAATCTTTGATACTACACTTTAAAAATGATATAGATTCATGATATGCCATCAAAAAATGACTATGATGATAGCAATGCTTAGTAATAGTATTACACCATTGTATCAATCTGCATGGTGATTGCAATGTCATTGTAATAAACTATATAGTTCTCAAGTATGACATTGATGATATGAAATGTGTATTAGAATGAACCCATACATAAACTTCTATGAAGCTCTAACATTTCTAAGAACAAATTTATTAATTCATTTATACATATATTGACTTCTATAGTTACACTATAAGCAGGCATGGGCCAAGTACATTGGTACTTGTACTTAAGTATTATAAGTACAACAATGAAAGTACTTGTATTTACACTTAAATCCTTTCTTCATTTCTGCACAGTACTTGTACTTGTACTCAAGTACTAAGGGAGGTATTTACAAGTACTAAAATACTTGTAAGTACTTTGAAGTACCTGTAAGTCCTTTTTAATCTTATTCATTAAATCAACAAAGCTAACCCTACCCAAGCTCATGTTGAGGGTAGTTTGGAACCACATATAAAGAAGAGCGAAACCTTATTTAGCTTTATTTCGATTATCCTGAGACTAAAACCACTCCTTTTTCCAAAGCCATTCAAACACAGATGATTACTTGTGCAGCTCCTTGTGTCTTCATGGACACAAATCCAGCCAAGTATTAGAAAGAGAATCGTAGAAGTGTCTATCTATTGTGAAGCTTGCATG
This sequence comes from Xestospongia muta, assembly GCA_963693285.1. Classification (NCBI taxonomy): domain Eukaryota; kingdom Metazoa; phylum Porifera; class Demospongiae; order Haplosclerida; family Petrosiidae; genus Xestospongia; species Xestospongia muta. The sequence goes on along the minus strand of OY848918.1, from coordinate 19,826,912 downwards.
CCAAAGTTCTTGGAGTACCTTCTTCATCTTCACCGGTGGAGAGGCTGTTCAGCAATACAGGAAAATGTTTCAGGTGTGAAAATTTTTGCTGTTTTGCTGAACAGCCTCTCCACTGGTGAAGATGAAGAAGGCACACCAGAAAGATGTAGACTGAGTGATGACACAATTAAACAGTTGCACTTAAAATAGTATTTTGTCATTTCAACCATTGTCTTTATTACCATAATCTCATCAATATAATGTAAGCCTAATATTGAGTTATTACAAAGCCAAAACTGGTGTAATTCAATATGTGTAAAGTCAATTAGAATCCAAAAAGTACTCTTTGTAGTTTTGGTCCAACAACTGAAACCATAAGAGAGAGGTAGATACTATTTCAACTTAACTAGCTGGAGTAGTTTCAGTTAAAATAGTATCTGCTTATAGCATCAATTGAAGCCATGATGAATTACTATACCAAAGTGGCTTTAATAGTGCCAGTTCACAACCTCTCTCTCTAAGTTCGGTATGAATAACAGAAGATAAATGGTGGTATCAGGACTGCCTAGATTATAAAATTACATTTTGATGTGCAGCAGGAAATATATGAATGTATCATTATCTTCCTATATATGGTACATGTATGTCACATTGGGAATGAGTGCCATTTAGTGGAATTTTAAGTGTGACAATGCAATCAATGTTACTTAGTCATGGCATCATAGTAGTAAGGATTTTGTGCATCAGGATGACGTTTTTAGTGGATCACAAATTCAATATTAGAGTTTACTTTATTAATGGGTTTGTCCCAAGAGCTAACCATATTTGAGCATCATAGACTTCATTTGATTCATTTTAGACAGTGTATACTCCATATATAGCATAATTTAATTGATATTAATATATATATATTTATAATATATATATATATATATATATATATTTATATATATATATATATAATTATATATATATATATATAATGTATTTATATATATATATATATATATATATATATATATATATATGTATGTATGTATGTATGTATATATGTATACACACACACATATATACACATATATCTAATATATTTGTAGAGATTATAGAACTCAATAGTTATTGAGCAGTAGTTCTAATAAAGTCAAAGTATCAGGGAGAAGAATGCCAGACATGACATACAGACAAGAATATACTTCCATTATAAGTTGATAGTTGTCCTAAACTACAACTCAGATGTCTTAGTCATCAGCAGCCATCTATATACATAAAGTGACAACACTTCTAGAAATTAATATAACAATCTTTCAACAGACATTTGTAGATCAGTTAAAAAGAAAGGTTCCAATGAATTCCTTCTTCAAAAAACCACCTATTGACATGAATGTAGACTAAGCCAGCAAAAATAATAATGTAAGAGGTTACAACATTATTAACTTCCCAGCTGAAAAATTTAAAATTCATTTTGAATTGTCTGAGGATGTATATCTTTATATAAAAGGTAGTAAGATGCCTGGGACAGCCAATCCTAATAATTTTCTTCATCTTGACATTCATCGTCCACCTAGAATTGATCATTTAAAAGCAAAAGTGACATTCCAGGTTGTTGATCCACAATAAAAAAAAATTCACAAAGTCAAAATTGGACAAAGAACAATGTTAATAATGTACATGTAGTGACTAGATTTAGTAGCTAAATCAGTGTTTAGTTTTCATGTGTAGTCCTTTGTTTTATTGATCATGTAGTTTGTTTTTAAAAATATTTTTTCAAATGATGATAATAATGTCAATAAGATTAATTTACTCAGAAATAGGGTACTGTCACACTGTATCACTATATTGCAAATGTTTCATAATATGTAATCAATAAACTAGAAAACTGAACTTAAAGAATATAAAACAACAATAATCATTGATCATGTTTGGTTGTGATTCAACAAAGTTTTATCATGAAAGGGTTGAGCATTTGAGTTTTCTCTATGTAAATAACTCAATCTCTGTTAAAGAAATATTCTACACTAATAATAAATCCTGTAATACATATCCATGTGAGTTAATTGGTAAAGATTAAATGGTTTTAGTCAATTGTAATTTATAAATAGCTTTTGGTTGCATCACTGTTGATTAAAAAAATAAATACAGGAGTATTTCAATGAATAGTGACTCGTTCACTCGTGACTCGCTTGTATCTTACTTATATATACCAGGTAGGTTAGCTAGATAATTCGTTCCTATGACTGCAAAATGATGGCATTTAACCTTTGAACTTCAATAATGATTAAAGGTTGGGCTTAATAACTGGGCGTGGCATTGTTGTAACACGTGGGGGTTTGTCAAGTTTGTGATGGGAGTTCCAGCCTTTTTCCGATGGCTCTCTCGAAAATATCCTTCTATTGTGGTACACTGTGTGGAAGAGAAGGTATGGAACGTATTAGTACTTATAAAAAAAGCCTACGTGTACCTAAAATATAAGCAGTATTTTACTTTTTGATGAGTGATTCAATGGTAGTTTATAATACTATTGATCAAAGGCGTAGACTTTGTTTAACCTATCAGTCAAGTCACGTGACTCATGTATATGTAATATACACTATATTTACATGTACAACTTACTTTAAGTTGCCATGACTACTTGTATACGTATTTTATAGATGAAAATTGTTCAAGGGTTAAAAATACCGGTTGATGCTACACTCCCTAATCCCAATGAAGTGGAGTTTGATAATCTCTATCTTGATATGAATGGTATTATCCATCCATGTTGTCATCCTGAAGACAAGTAAGATAAACAGGTTTGACCTGTAAATGTGTACAATATTCATGTATGTTCATAATGTGTATGGTTTGTGTAACTGTTGATATATTATATATCATTGTGTATTAAGTCTTAGAGATGTTTTCTTTGGTCTCACGTATAAAGCATGCTAAGCAGATCTAAAAATGTTTTAGACCTTGTCCCAACTAACAACATACCAATGCCTGTTTTTATGATCTCATATATTGTTGTATGTTGTGAGTTGGTGCCATTTGGACATGATTGATCAAGTCTTAGAGAATATCAACTTGTAAAAAATCCTAGTATTGCTATAACATGTTTTGGCTCTTTATTCTTCAGTAGTAACAAATTCTTTATATTTGATTGACAAAGTATTGCTATAAAGACAGTAGATATGTGACATTTATATTCTTGCTGAATTTCAGACCTGCTCCAGAAAACGAAGATGAGATGATGGAAGCTATATTTGAATATATTGATAGAATCTTTAATATTGTTCGTCCTCGTAAACTCCTTTACATGGCCATTGATGGAGTGGTAAGGCTATCTGTGTGTGTGTGTGTGAGAGAGAGAGGCCTTCACATTGCTTTACTCTTTTTAGGCTCCTCGAGCTAAAATGAACCAACAGAGATCACGTCGATTTAGATCTGCTCTAGAAGCTAAGTATGTTAATACATTGTATGCTGTATATGTACTTCTACTGTTAATATACATTATTGTGTCTTTACAGTTAATAGTACATTGTAAACAACTTATAAAACAACATATTATTATTATTAATTTTTTCTTTTATCCATTGTTTAAAACGTTTTATGTACAATTACATCTACCTTTTGTGCTACTGCATATATTAACATGTATTTATGTTGTAGCACCAAAATCTTCATAAAATTGATTTTAATAGAAGTTTATTATATCTTTCAATATAGAGATAAGTTGGAAGAGATTAAGCGTATTCGTAGTAAACTTAGAGAGAGTGGTTGTGAACTGCCACCATTAAAACCAGACAATGCTCATTTTGACAGCAATTGTATTACTCCAGTAAGTGAAGAGAGAGAGAGAGACTTAGTAGATATATATGTGTATCCCCAACCTTTGACATGTACTATATTGTTCTGTTACAGGGTACACCATTCATGGCTAATCTTGCAATATGTCTACAATATTACATACATGATAGAATGAACAATAACCCAGCATGGAAGGGTATAAAGGTAAGCATATTATGTACATGTATTGAGTCTATTGACAATAACTTCAATAGAATTTTAACGTTTTTAAATTTCTCTATATGTAAATTTTAACCTCGCTGTGCGTGGGCACAAAGCAAGGGTACTGTAGTCTGTCAGTGTGTGTGTGTGTCTGCACTGCCTGTTTTTTTGAACTGCTATAACTTGGCAAGCGAAGCGTTAGAAGCTACCAATGTTTAGTAACAAATAGAAAAACATGTGGACTTTACAACAGTAGTATCAAGAACATCGTCAAAGAAAAGAAAAGCTTAAAACTTGCAAAATAATTTTCAGGCTGCAGAGGTCAAGTGCCGTTTCTCGAAAAGTAAAAAAAACTTAATGTGGAGATTTTTTAGTATGCTATAGAGAATCTTAGAGGAATACAGATCAGCAAGATAGAAGGCAGTTGGTCGAAGCAATCATTAGAAAAGTTCTATAAAGTGTTTTGTGGACTTGGAGCGAAGTAACGCATTCAGGAAACGTCTCAAAGTACTGAAAAAACTGTTACTAATAGATAATATATTGATTTATATTTGTACTACGGGATGTTTCCAACGAACGCTTCATTTTCAAGTTACAATAAGTTTTGTATATGAAATATTGAAACATTTTAAAGAGTCATGTAAAGGCTCAGAGAAACATTCATCACAAATGTAGCACTTAATCTTTCTTGGCAAATGAATGATACTATTACTAACTCAGTTACAGCTTCACAGACATGTCAATCAGAGTGCAAAGTACCCAGTAAATGACAAAGCTTTTTTCCCTTTGATTGGAGAGAAATGCTGAGTCATCAAACAACAGTTTGTAATGTGCATCACGTGATTCCATCAATAATTTGACCACACCTTGTCTAATCTTAAATGTACATGTTACATGCAGTATAGGTCTACACTGGGCACCGCAGTGAGGTTAAGCACTTTAGTGCATTTTTATATATATCTTTAATATAATACATGTATATTCTGTTCACATTGAGAGTGAATGTAGTTTAGTGGTATTCTAATATGACTTAGTCATCAACCTTACTTGAGCATGGCATCATAATTGCAAAGTTTTTGTGAGTCATATTGAATCTTTTCATATTTTTATAGCTGTCTCTTATTTTTAGTACTAAAGATATTTGAACTTTTTTGCAGAAGCTAGAGAACATTTGAGCACGTATTCATTAATAATTACAAACTATGTATGATGTCAGTGGAATAAGAAGAATGCCATTCACTTTATATAGGATTTCTGTTTGCAACTTATCTAGATAGCTAGTGCTCTAATTTTTACTAAAATTGTAGACTTTCAAGACTTTTGAATGAATCATACTATTTCTTTCTAGCTCATTCCCAATAAGAGTTATAAAACTGAATTATTGTTTGTTCTCAATGTGAACAGAATATAAATGTACCAAAAATAAGTTAATATAAAAAATATATAAAAAATAAAGAGTAGTAAATATATGTACCTTTTTATTTACTTCTCTATACAGCTATGTATCTATTTTAACCCTTTTATTTATCCATTCACTGTTTCATGTACTTTATGCGTCCATATCATCCTATCATTCATCCATTGATATAATAATTGTCTATATGATATAGATCATACTATCTGACACTAATGTCCCTGGTGAAGGAGAACACAAGATAATGGACTATATTCGTAAGCAGCGTGGTTCACCTGGACATGACCCAAACACTCATCATTGTCTATACGGAGCTGATGGTATGTTATATTTCAAATATTGATTATTGAACTTATACTTGTAATCTAGTATGGTGTTGTTGGCCTTTTGCTTAGAGAGGGTCTGGGGACAAGTGCATATAAAACTCACACAGCAAGAATGTGGATGAGGGAGACATTACTTAGAAATGAGCATGTGTTAAGAGAATTAAAAATGCAAGATGACTGTTGTGACAGCACTGGTTGTAGTGATGATCTTTCAAATAGAAGCATAGACTATCTTACACTAACAAGTTCTGCTCGTATTATGAACTGCTATAGAGCAGAGTTTTAAGAAGATTCAATGACTTTACTAGCCATTGTTGACTCACATAGAATATCTGTTATGTGAAAAAGAGGAGCTCATAAGTGCATTAGGCATATCAATGGCTTGCAAGGTTTTTACTAACTATATCGGTCCTTTATGCGCTTGTCCCTAGACACTTCCTCTCTTATTTTGAAGGGACAACAATGCTGACTACATGTAATCAATGTATAATGTTTTGTTCTGTCCATGTAGCTGATTTAATAATGTTGGGGTTAGCTACACATGAGCCTTATTTTACTATTTTAAGAGAAGAGTTCAAACCAAACCAGCCACGTCCATGTGAAGTCTGCAATCAATATGGTGAGTATGTATCATGTGATTGTCATGTGATGAATATTGTTACCATGGTTAAAGGTCATTCTATGAAGGAATGTACTGGTGAAGTTAGAGTCAAACAAGGAGAGGTTAGTACATGTGTAAGATAATTTTCTCTTTTCCTTTATGTATGTATGTATTATATGTGATTTCTATAACTTGTGAGAATGAAATTTCTTTCTGTATTTTAGTTTGATGAGCTAGCTACTTCTAGTATTGCTCAAGAGAAACAGTTTATCTTTATTAGAATAAATGTCCTGAGAGAAGTGAGTATCAATTAGTAATTGACGAGGACCTCTCTCTCTCTCTCTCTCTCTCTCTCTCTCTCTCTCTCTCTCTCTCTCTCTCTCTCTCTCTCTCTCTCTCTCTCTCTCTCTCTCTCTCTCTCTCTCTCTCTCTCTCTCTCTCTCTCTCTCTCTCTCTCTCTCTCTCTCTCTCTCTCTCTCTCTCTCTCTCTCTCTCTCTCTCTCTCTCTCTCTCTCTCTCTCTCTCTCTCTCTCTCTCTCTCTCAATATCTTCAAAGAGATCTAAAGATAGATGCTTTAAGTTTTAAATACGATTTTGAAAGAGTTATTGATGATTGGGTTTTTATGTGTTTTTTTGTTGGCAATGACTTCTTACCACATCTTCCTTCACTACAAATTAGGTAAAAATGAAGAAATATAATAGATAACATTGTAATATGACATGTATATACATGTTATGTACTTACATATTTACATTGTTATGTAATTTTATTCCTTTCCAGAGAAGGAGCTATTGATAGACTCATTACTTTGTATAAAGATTTCTTACCATCATCAAAGGTAGTCCTTTTAGTTTTATAATGAATACTTCCTCTGCCCCTTTAATATAGGGTTATTTAACTCATAATGGATTTGTTGATGTAAAAAATGTTCAAGTTATATTATCAGGTAAATGATGATATTAGGACTGCTTTGACTAAAGTACAATCTGATGAGGACACCTTATGTACAACAATAAATATGTACATATCAATATCGTGTACTTGTACATGTATATGATGTCTAAGTTGTCTTTTGTCGTGGGGTTTTTTTGTATGGAAAGTATCACAATACTTTATATATTACTAATAAGAGATTTAGTACTTATATGAGATGTAGTATATTATGTTTTTATAAATTGTTACAGAGCTTGGTAAGGTTGAAGATGAGATATTTCGGAACAGGCATGATCGTGAGATGAAGGATAAAGAGCGACAAAAACAGCGGTCAAAGCGTCAAAAAATAGTAAGGCAATTTATTGATAATTACCTATTTGACCCTATTAATTAATGACTAATAACTACAGGAAGATTATCGTGCTCCGACATTTATACCTGAACAGCTCAATCCAGTGGTAAGTTAACATAAGATAAATGTATAATACAGGGCACCTCATCAATCCATTAATTCAAGGAACATTCTCATTTGTATGTATTATACAATAAGTACACACTATGTACATCTTTTTCTGACCTAACATCTTGTTTTCATTCCAGCCACTTGGGTCTCAGCCTTCTCCAGCCTACAATGCTCGTTATGATGCTTATCAAATGAGACAATCTAGTACATTAGCTAGTAATCAAGAAGCAGCTCAAAGTATGAAGGCACTCCTGAAAAGATCAAAGGTAATTAGTACATGTGAATTTAATCTTGTAGGCATTCTATTCTCTAGTGGTTAGATCTTTGATTTGTTAGTATTACACATGTACATATAGGTAATATCAGCAGCCACTAAAAGTAATGTAGGATCATGCAACACCCACTCAAATTATTGATTTTCATTTTTTGAAATATTTTTTGAGTTTTACTATTTTTAAACACTTGTGAAGCCATGTCCACATACTTGTATGAACATGTCGACTTTTACTATTTCTACAATAAGTGTTTTACGCATAGCTGAGAAAATGTTTCTTATGACATTTTCTTGATGTTTCTGTGTCATATGAATTAGCTCTTCTTTTTATTTGAAGGAAATTTAATTTAAATATTACTTTGCAAGTGGCTTTAAAATAGCAATAAATGTAAAACATGAAAATTAATTATTTCCATGGGTGTTACATGCTCCTGCCTACATTTTTATATTTTTGTTAATACAATTACCATCCTGTGGGCTAAATATAATTGTAAATATGAGACAATATATCTGCTTAATACTCAGTTTAACACACTCACACACACTTAACAAGAATTGTCACCAGTACAATCAGTGGTGAGGGTGTCAGGGTTTAAATACATTGTTGCTAAATAATGTTATTATATAAAATTAATACTATGTGTAACTTTTCTAGTCTTTTCAAGAATCATCTACTTTCAGTCAAGATGATTGGCAAAAGGGAGAAAGAAAGGAGAGTTTGACTAATGATGAAGAAGAACGAATGAAGAGGAAACGTCGAGCTGATGATTATCAACGTGGGAATGAATTTGAATTTGATCCTGATACTAAGAGACAAAAAGGAGAAAGAAGGTCAAGTTTGACTAATGATAAAGAGGAAGAACGAATGAAGAGGAAACGTCGAGCAGATGATGATCAACATGGGAATGAAACTGAAAGTGATCCTGAGATTGAGGATGAAGTCAGGTAGGGCAGTAATATGTAGACATCTAAAAAGATATGTCACAATGTTAACAGTTACATTATTACATGTACATGTAGATTGTTGATATTGTCATTGTCCTTTTTGTTATATTAACCCTGTATGAACTTGTATGGTTTAGCATTGATTCGTATCATGGTTTAGTGTTGAGTCAGTTAGCAATGTGATATTGTGTAGTAATATATACAAACACATATTGTACTGCAAGGTACCTTTAAATCTTTAATGCTTTTTTGAATGTTTAAAAATATATATTAAATTATGATGTTTATTTGTTATATAGTGTAAAGTTATTAATCAGTTTTTTAGACAAATATATATTGAATATTTCTCGTTTAGGTTGTGGGAGGAGGGATGGAAGGAATGTTACTATCAGAGTAAGTTTTGTGTGTCATGTGATGATGTGGAATTTGTGCAAAAAGTTGTGGAGAATTATGCTCAGGGACTGTGTTGGGTGATGAGCTATTATTATCAGGTGATTTGAGGGACATTACTTGTAGTAATTATAATTTATAAGTGTATTAAATCAATTATGTTATAATTATATCATTGCTATCTTTATTGTTATCAATAATTATTATCTTGATAAATATGGGACATCCCCTTAATTATTATCAGAAATTAATATGGTCCCTAATAATTATTGTAACAATAATTATGATGCAATTACTTATATTATATATATTGTACAATTACATAATGTAAATTATTATTGTTTTAATTTATTATATATATAAAATGATATTTACTTATTGTATGTGTACTTTTGATGATGTTTTTATGTAGGGCTGTCCATCTTGGAAGTGGTACTATCCTTTTCATTATGCACCCTTTGCCTCCGACTTTCGGTACATTGTTCAGATAAGAGATAGGTTTGAAAGAGGTTCATAGCCGGTAAGGAAGGAGAGAGAGAGAGAGAGAGCGAGAGACATTTGTGTGGCACGAATAAATTAAATTTTATGTTTAAATTCTTAGTTCCGGCCATTAGAACAACTTATGGGTGTGTTTCCCTCAGCAAGTTGCAAATTCCTTCCTCCCTTATGGCAAAACCTCATGTTAGATGAAGTAAGTTAATACAATACTATCAGCTAATAACATACATATATCATAATATAGGACTCTGCCATTGTTGACTTTTATCCGTCAAATTTTTAAAATTGACTTAAATGGAAAGAAATTTGCTTGACAGGTAAATACATTGTACATCCATACTGGTAAATGTACATGTACATAGAAATAAATACATTTATATTTTATATACTGTAGATATATTTGCATTTATACACATTTCATTTCACCTATTTATATATAGGGTGTGGCTTTACTCCCATTTGTTGACGAGCATCGATTACTTGATGCCCTAAGTGAAATGTATGATTCATTGACTCCTGGCGAAAGTATGTGTATTTTAATTTAATTGATTTATTACATTGTAACAGAGGCTTGTAATAGTTTGGGTTGTGATTCTCTATTTGTACATAAATATAACAGGCTATATGCCTTTTTAAAAACACTTTATGAGACTTATAATAAAGACTCTACAGATGGATTAGACAATGAGGTAAGTTGCTGTACTGTACATGGTATATGCTAAGCTGTCACATGTAACAATATGCTGTATATTCTATTAATGTGAACATTTTTGTAGCCTGTACAAATAAACCTATTTGTCGTGTACTATGACTTATATATTATCACTGTAGGTTGGTAGAGTCTCCATTGCCACATTTAACAGATATTGAGAAGTCACAAGCTATATGGTATGAACAATTAATAGTATTATTTATGTACAATTGTCAAAATCTTTCTATAACATAATATTTTATACATATATGTGGTAATGTGATGTTAGTTTGACTAAATTATATATTTTTAATTTTATTAAGTAGTATTTTTTATAATTATTAATGTCTTCTTAGTTATAACTTTCAAGATCCCACTTTTACTCCTGACTATAATTATGTATGAAGCCAAACTCCTTCCTAATGTCATTATCCCTCCACCCACTTTAAGGCCCGATGACATGAGATTTGCTCCACCTGGTAGTTATAGACCTTAGGTGAATAATGACATCATTATGACATCATATTATATCATATGATATCTCTTGTAAACTCCATATAGTACACCTCAGTCAGCAAGAAGGTTTATAAGGTATATATAATTATAAATAGAAACATGTATTAAATTGAAACTCTGGTTATTTTACTCTAAGTTAAGATATAATTTTACTAATCAGTCAGTTACATTGGGATCCACAGGTTATAATGAAGAGGTGTTTCCATTTGTATATGCTAGGTATTATAATTATGTTCATATATCTAAACAAGTATCTGTATTAGCAGATACATTAATACTAAGACTAATGTATCCTATATTGTAATAAATTAAACTACCATAATTCATAGACAGATGAAGTAACTGATCTAGTTTTGTTAATATTATTGTATATATATAATCACTAAGATGACTGTAGGTATCTGGTGCTAATACATGAAAAAGCTTGAGACCTTGAGCTTGTGATTAAATGAGTACTAGTGCTAAAGTTAAATAGTGCTAAAGAACAAACTAAATTCATTCTCTACTTTTAAAGGCATTTGCAACAATTTATCTTTGCAGATGTAGACAGGATTGGTTGGATGCAATCAACCTTTAATAAATGCACATGGAGTGTTAAAATGAGAATATCTAGTATATATAGTGTATGCATGTGACACATGGAGACTTTACTAAGTATATTAGTCAATAATCAGTTGGTGAAATGCTGTAATTAGGAGGCTTTGCACTAGATATAACAATGACAAACTTCTATATTGTTCTGTTCAGAGATTCTTATTAGACACTCACAAACATGTTAACATTGTACTTGTATTTTTCATTTGTTCTTGTGCTGTCATTTATTGTCTTTAAGTGTAGACAAGATTTGTCCATAGGCTAGTATGAGATATTGTGAAATTTTCAGATGGGAATTCGTTTTGGTGTCCTTTTTTAACGAAATAATTGCGTAGGTGGGGTCACCGGATGTCGAAATTTAATTTGCCTCAAGCATATGTTCATCGAAAGAAGAGGAAGACGCCTTGGAGAACTTTTAACAGGTTCATTTACGAGTAAATAAGGCAACCGTCGTTGATTTGTAGGTCTAGAGATGTTATAACACGATTCTACAAGTAAATTTTACCTCGAACTCTGCTGAAAGTAAGTCATTCTATCGTATCTTTTCTACTACCGTCTTTGTAATGAAAAAACCGCTTGAAATTGAAGCGCTAGGGTAAGGTACAATAGTGATAGCTTCTGTAAGTACTATAAATGATGCAAAACATGTCCAGTATATAAACAAGTTAGTATTGCTTACCTTGTTTGTAGAAATTTATAATTGGATTTTGTGTGTTGTGTGTGTCTATCTATATATGCTTATTATTTGAATGACTACTGTTTGGTTAGACATTTCAGTTAGGTGTTGATAATATATATTTATTCTTTTGTATATATGTAAGTGTCTCTTTAATTTTCATTAGGTCCATGGTGGGTGTGGTAGTGTAGGAAACAGTCATCACTCTTTCCAGTATGACAGAGGTAAAGGCTGCAGTCACTACAATACCATTGAGTATCTCTTTGTTTGTTTAGAAATGCATAACAGTAGTGACACCTGTGTCTACTGCCATCATGCTTTTGAGGAAAATGGTGCTGACAAAATTTTTTCACTGGTAGACACAATGAAGGACGACCAGGACACTTACGACCACAATTCGATCCAATGAGAAGGTGGCCTAAGTTGAGGCAAAAGTCTTTGATCGTTTTGAATGGAGATGTGGGAAGGTATGTTTGCAAGAGGTAAGTGTTTGTAATTACAACATCAGTTACAAAGTAAAAGATGTACATATAAGCCTTATATCCTGTTGCATTGAGGCAGTAGTACTGCCTCAGTTGATCATTACAATCAACTCCACCCATTTTTTGGTTATAGTTGGCTATTAGTTGAGGACAATTTACTAGTTTTTTTCTCCATTTTGTTGCTTCCTCTCCACTTGTGTTGTTGCCAAAGGTTGAGAGTTTGTAGCAAGAGCACTTACTACCTTTGTGTCTTGCCACACTGTCATTAGCAAACTTTCATGTTGTAATAGCTTGAATTCTCCCCTCTCCTTGAAACCTTTCTTTAGAATTGGTTTGAATTCTGTTGGATAGAACTTTCTATCTTAACGCATGATTCCACAGGCATAAATTTTGTCTTCTAGCAGATCCTTAAAAAGTGGAATGCCTGTAAAAAAGTTATCACAGTATATGTAATGTTTTTTTTCGACAATGCTTCTTTTTAAGTCTCAGACAACTTGTGACTCTAGTCCTATTTCTGATCTCTTCTCCTTTCCACAGTATACTTGGTATTCACATACAAACCCATTGTCACTATCAGCCCTGACCCAAACTTTAAATCCTCTCTTGATAGGCTTTTTGGGAACATATTGTTTCATTGCTGATCTGCCCTTAAATTTTATCATTGCCTCGTCTATACTGTTGTCACGATTTGGATTATATAATGTAAGGAATTTGTTGTTAAGAAATTCCAGAATTGGTCTTACTTTACCAAGATGGTCATCTTGTGGTGTACCTGGTAGTGCTAACGTCACATTGTCTACAAAATTGAAATATCGTGAAATGTCCATGAATCTATCTCGAGAAATTCGATCAGCTATGGGGGTGTAGTGATAATATGGGTCATTATTCCAATAATCATATAGGGATGGTGATTTTACTATCCCCATTACGATCATAAATCCCAAGTATGCCTGTAATTCTTCAATAGACACTTTGTCCATTTGGCATACTTTTCTCCACCCATACATGTTTCAGCATATCTGTTTGTCTCGTCTACTATCAGTTGTAGAAGTGATTGTGTAAAAAATAGCATAAATGCCTCAAGTGGTGATGAAGGGACAGAAACAGTTGGTCCCACTGATTCTGCAAACGAATCTATAGTGAAAATGTAATTGTTTGACCATTTTATCTCCTCTAGGGTGTGGTCACTTGGGCATTGGCTATGAAGATATTTATAGATGAGAAACCTTTGTTTAGATTTGTTAGTGGCAGGCACAAGATTTTCAAGAGAAGTCATATTATGATTGTAGGTAAACTGTTATTTTGGCATGTGTTCGCTTACGCTGATAGTGGTGTATTGTTTAGTGAACTTGATAGACCTGCAAGTGACTCTATTTTTTGGTAGCTATTTATTTTACAATCAGTAAAAGGTAATATTTGTGATATTTACCATAGCGGTGCAGGTAACTGGACTGGAGACTTTTCAACATCAACAGATGTACCTTCTGTTATACTAAGATTGGTAGGTTTTATATACTTTGTAAATTATCTTATAATTTTATTACCAGTAGTCGTCCGCCATCTCATCATCTAATGTGTCAAATTCTTCATCACTCCCTGGATACATTGGTCCTTTTTCAATAATATCCAAGACTTCATCTCTTGTAAATAATCGTCTGTCAGTCATTCTATTTACATAATGCATTTGTTGTTATTTGTTTACATTTATTTGAGTGATGTACTAATTATAATATGTGCAAGTATACTTATCTTTATCATGGTTCGTATGCATGTGATGTACTAACTTGAACTGTTAAGTTACAAGTGGAATGTGCAGGCTGAGTTGTCAACAAAAATCAATACACGAGGTAATAACTTGGAGTGTTAACATTAAATACAAAGACTGTGGAAACTCGGATCAAATGCTGGCTGCAGATTCGAAGGCAAGCAATAACAAGTACAAGAGCTACTACTGTAGAAAATACACACTAACCACCTGTCAATTGCGCTATTCTTAGTAAATTCAATTGACGCTGATTTACGTCATTCGTCATCTAAGGTCACAATATTGATGACGCGTTTCGTTAAAGAAAAATTAACTTGTTTATGTAACAATGAATATCTTTAATTTACATAACACTACCTTTTTTGAGGACATCATAAAGGAAATGTATTTTATTTTTTGTGATTACTTGATTTTTGTAATTGTTGTATTTGTCAATAATCATTAAGTTCAATGGAAACATTAAAGTTTCTTTAGAAAATACAAAAAAATTTGGTGTTCTCAAGTGTTCTATATAGCGGGAAATTTGCTCTTCACATATGTTTCCTTAGTTGGGAAGCACCAGAAACATAACAGAATACATGACATTTTCAAAACATTTCCAGTTGTTTCAAACTGCAGAAATATAATAATTTTCTAGTGAATGTTGTATGAAGGATAGTCATCAATCATTAATGTAAATCTCTATATGCATCTATCTAATAGTGACAGGAAAACATGGTTTAAAATAACTTTTTTAAAGAAAAAGGGAAAAGAAACAAAAGCAGTTATAGTAAATACTGTTGCAGTACAAGAGATTTAGCAAATAGTTACACAAGTATATTCATATTGTATAACAATGTTATAGAAATAGAAAAAGCAACAGATTTAACGTTAAATAATTTTCCAAAAATACACAAGATAATCATACCAAAAATAACATTGCCAGAAGTAGTATAGTAACTTCAAACTATTAAGAAAATTCTAGCTCTAATATTTTAAAGCAAAATGTGTTATCAAAAAAAAAATAAAAGTTTTCTGCTAAAGGTAAAATTGTCCATGTGTAAATCTCATTTCACATTATATTTTGAGTGGACCTCTGGTTTGGCTAAAAACTTTCGAATCTTTAAAGCAGTTGAAGATCGTTTCACAATTGGGCCTTCTACTGCAGCTAGAACAACATCCCAGGTACTGCTTGATGGAGATGTATCCATCCAACTTCGTAACACTTTTATAAGTTTTGTCGTGTTATCATCATTGTTTTGAATTAAACCACCTAGAACACAATCTTCTACTTCTAAAGCAGTGCCTATCTTGTACCACTCGTATTCAATATCTGTTAGAATACCCACAAGCTCTGCAAGGTTTGGTTTCTTCTCTAGTACACAAGTGAGATCAACTGTATTAGAAATAAAAGATTTAATAACAAATATAACTTTTACAGAAAAAGCTTCGCAGATAATATTGGCTTTCTCAAGTAATTACTATTATTTCCTTAAAATATTAATTATCTACAAAAAATAAAGGTTTATGACTTATTATTATTGTTAGCTAATACAGTGATCACAGCAGTGATGACCTATGAATCTACATACTATTTTTGTATTTTAGCAAAAAAAACAGAAGATTGTCATCTTGTCAGGTACATAATACAAATTCAGATGATGATATTCCTGTCCATAAATCTTAATCCAATTTATTCTGAAATAAACAAGTGATATTAGTCTGTACAGTTACAAGTTAAACACGTTTATATGTACCTTCATAACTACAATACACTAGTATCACATACACTTTAATAACAGTGTTGTCCTTAATGTAGCATTAAAGTTGCTACTTGTAGTAATTTGCTTGGAATGAAGTTTTTAGCTACCATATGCATTACACAGAATTACAAAGAAAACCAATCCTAAAAAGTGAATAATTGACAATTGTATATCTCAGAGTTTTACTTACTGAAGCAATTATCTCGAAAAGTGGACCACACAGTGTATCTAAGAAGTTATACTGACATCATGATAACATTATCTAAATAGTACATGATGTAGTACAATTAACACTCTCAATTTACCTGAAAAAGCTGATGTCATAATAATTTGAGAACTAAATTTGATATTTGCTGGTAAAGCATTTCCATTTGAAATTAACTTAGGGAATTAAGTCATCAGTTATTAATAGCAATAAGGTTGAAAATGTCATTATTTTGAGAAGCTGCGTAGAAAAAATTAGAGACTTCAATTGTTGCAATTTAAAAAGGACTACAAACAAATTTACCTGATAAAGGTAGTTTTGTTGTTTCTCCGACATTCCCAAACACAGCTCAAGGACATTAGTATACAAGAGTTCATACCATATGACAAACATCATGACACAGCTAATAACATAACTTGGTACTCATTGCTTGAGCTATTGTACCTTTTCTTCACATGTGACATACTCCAATGTCTAGCTGAACAGAGAAACCTCTATGTTAGTGTCTGTTTAAGATAATATTAATCATGGGATAGTGTAAAACTAGATGAAAAAAAATAAGAGCTTACATGGTTTATGATCTTGGTTTCTCCATTTTAATAAACTATAAAAAGTAAAACCAATTCTTACATACATGAATAACAAATTAGTGAATTATTCATACCTGGTAAAGAGCATTGATGAAGCTATGGTTCCATTCAAAGGACGTTTGTCAATGAAACAGAATATACCAAAAAGCCACTTTGTTTTGAATTTATAATCTAGATGAGGGTACATGTTACAACAGGATATATATGTGTGTGAGATTGTTCCTTACATATGGAAAAAAGGTGACAATGGTCTTGGTGCTGCAGTTGCCTTGAAATTGATAGAAAAAATACATTACCATTTCCATCATGTCTGCTTTGATAATCTTGTACTTCAGTTGATCATTAAGACCTGTTGAAAAGAAAAAAGGGTTTGCTTGTGAAACAACAACACAACATAGATAAGGCTTTCTTATAACATCTAAGTCTGTCAAAAAAAGATTCTGCCTCAGAGAGGAGATAGTAATAACGTACAGAATGAAAGTTAGTCATAACAGTATGGTAGAACACAAAGCCCTTCTGTTGTACCTCATTGTTGTAACACAAATCCCAATGACTAGGTTTCCACAACAAGGAAATTGAAAAAAGGCTAATTATGTACACATACCACAAGAGTACCTTTGATTTTGACTGCTCTTTTTCTAAACTAGACAAAGTTGTTGCTTACTAGTGTCAGTAATAAATACAACAATACAATATATATACTAAAACTATATACAGTATGTACCATTTTGGAATCAAGAAGTTATCTCATCTGCAAAATTTTCACTTCAATAATTTACCATAAACTACTGCTTTGGAATGTAATTAAAGTAAGTACTCCAGACAAAAGTAAACAAGTAATAATTTATGTGACAGCATCCTGTATTCATAATTACATTTTTAATTATATTCATAGATACTATATTACAATTAAAACAGCTGTTACAAACTGCAGAATTCTGGTCTAATCAACAATTCTTCAAATGTCACAAATCACACAAATGGTATAGATTATGATAACTGTATAGTAGACATTTAATAAACCTAGGTATTCATATACATTGTAATGTTGAAGTCTACCTTTTTATGGACCACTTCCTTCTATTATGTAAGTGATGTAAACTAAAAGGGATTTTGCTGGTTTGTGACTTTAACAGCTAAATCTGTCACTAAAACTCTTACAACTATGAATAAAAAGGATATTATGTAAGTGCACTGTCTAAAGTGACCCTTAGCTTTTTGTTGCCTAGCAACAGATGTTAAATATCTATCTTCTAGTCTTATAAAAATATCTCTTGAAGGATGTTCTTGTCTTCAAAAATTTTATTTTCATTACATTTTTTGTTAGAATTAGTCACTGTATGAAGAGACATCCTCTTCTATGTACCCTATATGTACAACAGAACAGTAGAACTTAATATCAATATTGTAGCTCTGATATAAGTGATTAACATTATATTATGGTATCTAAGAGGACTATGTTTCCTGCTTTATCTGGGTGGAGACACCACACCCACTTTGTAATAGCTTTGGCCACATTCCCATATTATGAAAATGATTATTACAGACAAGTTCTAAGCTCAATCTTTCAGAGGTGTAAGTAATGATTTCATCAGTTGCAACATTTTTTACATCTTCACAGAATCAACAGTCAACACAATTCTATGGTTATTGAGAAGATATACATACAATAGGTAGTGACAAATTCAATGATGACACATTAGAAATTTGTTTAACAATATGAATATTTTATTATTTTTCTTTTTGTGAAGGAGGCTGTCGCACATGTTGTAAAATTCTTTTTGAAAAGAGAAAGCACATGAAAACTCCTATTAAAGAAAAAAAAGAAGAGATCTAGAAAACCAACAGTAAGTATGTAGTAATCATTTGTCTACCAGTGATAAACACTTGCGTACACTGAGCTATGAATGTAGAGACAAATGGTGAAAGAAAGGAGAGAAGATGAGCTTTGGAATGATATTACTCCAGAACTGATGTCAGAAGAGGAAAAGGTTGGAGAAGTGTATATACGACACCCACCAGCTTATTGATCAGATTGTATAACCTTAGAAATCCTCGTACTAAACCTATTCCTACGAGATACAAGGAGTGGATGATAAGGAGTGTTGATCATAATGATGTAAGTACAGAGCATGGAACATTAACTGATCAAGGTGAAATATAAGATGATGTGTCTGAAAATGAAGATAATGATGACTTATTGTAATAAACCAATTTCACATTATGTAGTTAAAGAATTGTTGGAATGTTAATTTAATTAGTAACGAGTTTATATGACAAATTAATGGTTCTGTAAATCATTTCCAGATTTACAAATATATATGATTGCTTTGAATAAAGTGAAGTTAATACATTGTCATTTGTAAAAATTTTAAAAGAAAACATCTTTAAAGAATCAAAACTAAAATTGACAGTAGACAATGTAATGTTCTAGTACAATAACAGTAGCTTGCCTAACAATATTAACAACACTAATATATACATAATTTAATTTTTAATCATACCTGAAATCAAGATTTCAAACTTGTAAATGCATACAAAAGTAAATACTGGATCATACTACATACATAACAAATTAAAAATTAATTATGAAGATAGCTCAGCAATTTTGTCAGCAATACGATGTAATTTCATATCTCTAATTGCCTTAATCAAAGCTTCTTTAGTAGCTCTGCCCTCATTTAACCACTTGGTAATCATTTTTCTTCGACCTGGTTCTGTTTGATAGAACGTGTCTTCTTTAATTGTCTTCAAAGCAGAATCTCTAAAGCCTAAGTATATACCTAGTGTGTACCAATCAGCTACATCATCAACAGCCTGTAAGACAGCATAGAGATGTGTCTCATCTAATAAGTAAATAATATGTAAAAGTATAATCTGAGTTTATTACATACCTAAAGGTCCATCTGGTATATTGGTGCTCAAAGGTACTGTGGCTGGTAATGGGGTAGAATCTACATCAAATAATGTTAGTCATTGATTTGTACTCATAATAATATTTTTTCTAAACTTACCAATGAGCCAACACTTTTGTCTTTCATTAGTTAATTGTAATGTTGGCAAGTTCTTCTCAATACTGCATCTAATGGATGGAGGATCATCTTCATATGATATTAAGACAGGATGTAACTTGTATCCTGTTTTGTGATGTTCTTGTTGACAGGACACTGTTACTTCAGCTTTTAAAGCTCCTTCTTCATATGCCAATATATCAGCACAGGTTGATATGGCGTCACAGATGACTTGTCGAAGTTGAAAGCAATTTTTAGTAAGGCCAGTATAATACACCTCAATCCAATAGAATCTGTCAACTAGAAGAACTGAGCCAAACAGATCTACAGAGGTATCAAATAAAATAACATAACGGAGCTGTGTAGAATATGCAGATAAACGTGTTTCACAATTAATAAAAAATTGAGGCTTCTCTTCTCGAGTAACAAGAGCAACTACTACAGCAGGAAATACACCCTAAACAAAACGAACAGAAATATAGTAGTAAGGGTGACAAGTTAGTTAAGTCACTACCAATTAACTAATCTATAATAATGTATTTTCATACCTGAGGAATTACTTTAGTCTCAAAAATAATTATCATTGGATCACATGACTTTGTAAATACACTTGTATCATCTTCATTGACTTGACATGGTGGTAATACAACTGGCATAAAATATCGCTTTTGAGTTTCACTTGAAGAAAGAGGAGCAATGATACGAAGATATGGAAGCAATTTAAGAAAGCTCTCTTCTGAGAATAAGGGAGCAACAAAAGGAAGGCAAAACTTATTAAGTAAAGAACTATCAAATATCCCATCTTCATGAAAAAGTTGCTGAGCATTTCCTTCTAAACACTTATTTGCTGGTAAAATATCTTCTAGTGATTCAACAAAAGAAAATCGTATAAGAGCTGAAAGCATATCAAGAAGATATTGAGGATTAGTAAAAATTACATTAGGAAGCACTTTTGGAAAAAAGAGGAACAAGGCCATGGAATGAAGGTATGTGATGGATTTCAGTACATCACTACGATCCATTGCTAGATTAACTCCAATACTACAACAGGAGTCTAATGAAATCATGCCATGTTCCTCTTGTGATGCTTCCTCTGTTAAACGCATTTCAAACATGTAATAACGTACTGGTATTGGCACAGTTATACAAATATGCCTCTGATAGGACATAATACGCTGATGGAAAAACAAAGATATCTTTTTGCGATTCCACCAACAAAGGTTGTCAACTGGAAATATAAGCTCTGTGAGATTATCCTTATAAAAATAAAGTGATCTCGAAATTCATGAAGGGTTGAGAGAAGCTGCTCATTCTTTTTATGCAATAATTGTAATTTCTTTTTCTTTGAACCTTTCATCTTGTCATAAGTGCCAACAATCTTAAAAAGTGGCAAGCATTTGTTTCCTTTCACTACAACAGCATTTTTAGAAGCAACTATTGAGCGTACAAAATGTTCTATAAGCTGTAGATTGGTCATTTGCAACTCACTAGGTTGACTAAGTAATTTACCATTCAGTGAGTAAGAGAACTGAGGCTTATCAGAAAGGTCTTCAGTTAACTTTGTGCAAATAATATTCATTGTATTACCACAAACAAAAGCTCGTGAGACATCTGCAAATTGTGACAGACCACCACTATCAAGAACGTTTATCCACGTAGCTTTATGGAGATCTTCAGATTTTTTCGTTTAGTAAGGAGTTCTACCATTTCAGTAGAATAGTGGTCAGTATCAGGCTGTTGTGACAAAGGTGTTGATTCTGCAATTGTAGATTTGTCATTTTTGGGACTGTTAGAGGTATGGTGTAGTATATCTAGCTTTGACTGTACTGGTTGATGATCTTGGGAAGAAACCTTCTTAGCTGGAACAGGTGATTCATTAGTAGATAAATCGGATTCTTCGAGAGCAAAATTCTGTTCTGGTGATTCTAGTAAAATATTTTCATCTAAATGCAACATTGGGTCTACTGATAAGATCATGTCACTAGAAATTTCAGATATTTGATAATCGTTGTCTTCAGACTTATTTTCAATAGCAATAATGGCATCTGACAACATCTTCAATAGACCAAATCTTCCCTTCGTCACGTTCTGCCACTCTTTCTATTGCTTTATAAATTCTTATAACAGGCTTCTTATACTGAATCAATAAGCTTGATATAAACATAGAATAACAGTTATATAATTATAAGATTCTATTAATTCTAAAATAAGATTGTAATAGGCCTGGTATGTGACTCTTATACTCCCACATTAATACTTTGTTTGGTGTTCAAAATGTTTATTTAATCAAAAAAGAATGAAAGTCAACTATAATGAAATTTAAAGAATAATCAAAAAATATGGAATGCAAGGACAATGTAGTGACTAATAAGATAACTCATAAATTACATAGTTCAACAAAAAGGTACAAAGTCATACTAAACAAAGAAATCAAAAGGAAATGAAAAATACAGAATTATAGAGAAACATTGTATGACATCACATGTCATAATAGAAGTCAAACGTCATTACATTAAAAAAAAGAGTCATAGAAAAATCAAAGGTGAAAAAAATAAAGGGCCAAAAAATTAAAGGTGACAAAGGGCAATATAAAACTTATAAAAGTAATTAAAGTCGAGAAAAATCTTTTTTACGAAGATATTTGGCATGGACATCAGGATTTGCTAGAAAATCACGAATCTTCACTGCAGTGGATTTATTGTTTACAATAGGGCCTTCTACTGCAGCAATAACAGTTTCCCAGGTCACATCAGTAACCATAGTGTCGACCCAACTTTCTAACACTGTGGAGAGCTTGTTGGCATCATCTTCATAGCTGTGAGTACAACTTCCTAGGACACCACGTCCCACCTCCAAAGCCCAACCAATTTTCTTCCACTCATACTTGATATCTGTTAACAAGCCAAGAAGATCAGTGATACTTGGTTCTTTCTTCAGTATATCAGATATATCTAGAAGTAGAAGTATATGTTAGAATAATATAGACATATAGCATGACATGACTTGTTAGGATGTTATTGTTTGTTATATCATTGTAGTTGGTAACAGACAAATACAATAACAATGATATAAAACAATCAGGTCATTTAAATGCTGAACCTTTAAAAAATAATTGAATATGTTCTTAGCAAGCATACAGCTTCATTGACTAATGACATGAAATGAAAGATATAGTCTATGGATTAAAATAAATATACAATATCACTAATATAAGTATAATTGACATCATTATTACATTGTTCAAGTGAAGATTAAAAAAACTTTGTCTAATTAAGCATTCTAAACAAATCAGACCTGAGTTATAATCATTTACAATATCTATTGATTTGCTCCTTATATAGGAAAAACTGAGCATGTATACTATTAAAGTAATCAATAATTATGTGTCTCATTTGACAGAATATTTGATTTTTACTGAGTTTCTTGCCTAACATGTATGAAATGTAATAAACTTATTTTGATTCAAGTTTTTCTAAGCATGGTATAGTACTATTAAAAATGTTAAGTATAGGATGCAAGTTAGAACAGCATATACCTAAAATTGACATGTTTGTGACTTCAAATCCAATATCAGGAGTGAAGGAAGATATAGGTGGAGGTATCACTATATAGATACAATATATATAAAGCAAGTGGACAGGAAAAATTCATTTTAAAGGGTACAGATCAATTTATAATCAGTTTATACTTGTTTTTTACTGCTTAAAGTTAATAGTTTCACCTGTTTCATTGACTAATTCATAATAAGGTATTATTATTCTTCCTCCATCTCTCATTCCCTCAAATGTTAAAACTAGATCTGTCATTTCAAACTCTTCTCTTAGCTTGAGTTCATAATGAAGGTGCAATAGAGCTGTGTCTGGCCGACTTCGATCTACATCATACTTGCGTACCTAAGATACAAATTAACAAAAGGTGAAATACAAATATTAAAGTAAACAAATGCTGTTTACCCTGTTTGAATTACAGATTGACTTTAACTCATAACATTCACTTGTTCTTTCCAGCAGTGAAACAGAATTAACATTACGATTAAAATAGAACAAAATAGGGTCTCTCTTCATCCATCCTTGAAAACTGTCATCATTCTTTACCCTCTATGAATTTAGAGAGAAATGGAAATGATCTGTCTTGCAAAATTATACTATATATACAATGTGATATAGTTGGCATTAGTAGGATTAGGTTAACCTGATTGTATGCTAAAGAGCTTACCATCTGATATTGTCCCAAGTTTTTAGTGATAACAATTTTTATTTGCCAAGAAGATTTTGAGAACTCCTTGTAAAATAGTGTCATCGTATAACTGCAAATTGGTGGAAGGAACTTAGATGCTAGTCTGAGAAGCCAACCAATGCCAAATACGGTGAAATGAGAAACCTTAATAGTACCAGAGTTGTCATTGATGCCAAAATGTTGCTCATCAGTTGAAATTTTGAAACGATATGGTGGAGGCCCGTCGCTTATAATAAAAACTAGCCTTTCACAGTGTTTTTGGGACATGACGTCAACATTATGTTGAAGATGAAGCTCAACTGGTTTACTGAAAATTCCTGAACATTGGACATCATAGAGACTGCTAACAAGTTGAACATCTTGAGGAAGTTCATAGTCAGAGGTCTTAGAGTCAACAATTTGAACTTTGGTATATATTATCTGATTATCTTGCACTGAAAATGGTGGAATGACAAGTTTGACTCCATATTCTGCCTTCTCAAAGACTTGTTGTTCGTTGAGACAGTCTACGTTCCATTGAAAAATTTCTTCTTTCTCTATAGTAATTGAAATGTATATTCAAAATGTCAAATCAACAGAAATAGCCTAAGAAAGTTTTACATATATAAACTTGAAAAATGTACTCTTCAACCAGGTTTTAATTTGACACATGATGATGATATTATTTATAATAATGTAACTCAAGTAAATCAAATAATTTGTGATAATATAGCATATACATGTAGTTTGCTAAATGACTGTTAAAGGAGAGAAAAAATGACATCTTGTTGTTTGGAAACAAGGGAGCTGTGAAGTTTTTTTCATAAAAGTCACAGTTGTTGATAAAAATTATTTTTACCATTAAGAAATTTCTGTTGGAGAGTTGACAGCAAATATGTTAACCATTAAATATTATAGATAGAGAACACCAAACCTACAGTTTAGAATAATAAGCTATTGGCTAAGAAATGACAAAAGTTTGAACATGAAACATTTTTCTGTAAAAGTATTCTTAAAAATTTTAGCATCAGAGTAACAGGGCATACAATACAATTGTATCCACCCAGCTATGTAAGACAGGAATAACTTTGGCTGTCTCATCATCACTACTCTCGACGTAACTGCCTAAAACCCGATTTTTAACTTCTAATGCAATGCTGATTTTGTACCAGTCATATTCAATGTCAGCAAGTAGATTGAGCAATTTTAGAAACTTTGGTTGTTTCTCGGCAATGCAAGTAACTTAACTTAAAACATACAGTTACAGTAACTCTGTAACATGTATCGAAACAGTTAAATAGGCTCAAACATTTCATATTTTTTATAACCTTTATTCCATTAAATAAGATATGTTGCTTTTAATGCTTTGTCAGTAATAGTTACTAACCTTGTTGCCTTGCTTCACTGATGGCAGCTCCATGCTGATCATGTTGTTGGCTACTTGATTCAGTTGATGATGAAAAGGAAATAGGCTTCTTGGGAACTATTGAACAAAGTTGAAATTTGTAAACATTTAAATAAAATGACACATTTATCAGGAGCATAGAATAGTGTTAGTATAGAAAACAACCTACCAAAAGTAACTTGATCATTGGCCATGCTCACACATTCAGTACCCAAATTAGCTTTAGTGTCATTCTCAACTAAATTTAAATTAGAAGACAGCAAAGCACAATATTGTTAATATAGCAGTTAAGATTATAAACTAATTACTATTCAAAATTAATGAAATAGCTGACCTGATTCAATACCAAGGAATTGGAGGATTTCAATAGCAAGTGATTTATTTTGTAGAGAACCATTTATGACATCAATGATGTTACCCCATGTTGTTGGAGTAGGCTCGTTGTCCAACCAACTTTGCAGCATCTTTGACATCTTCACTTGGTCAGAAGAAGTAGAATGACACAACCCCTCAATAGTATTAGGGTCAACTCCAAGTAGATCACCTATCTCTTGCCACTTTGCATTTACAGAAGAAAGAAACCTGAGGAGTTTATGCTTCTCTGGTTTGTTGTCTGTGAAATTATTAATAAAATAAAAGGAGCAAACTTAATTAATAGCTAAATACAGTAAGAACATATTGTTAATAATCTCTTAGTAAAGGAGGTAACAGTTGATAAGATGCTATATAGCTACATGAAGGCATGGCTCCATGTTGATATTCTGTCACATATTTTTCTGCAAAGAACTCTTTAAAAGATGATTGGTTTTATTGCAATATTTAATAATGGTTATCTAACCAGATGAATGCAAACATGTCATTCATCTGGATGAATGACATGTTTGCATTCACAACAATTTCATAATTCCCTGTTGACAGGTGGCATAATGTTTTACATATAAATGCAGTTTTAGCTATGCATGTAAGTAAATGCAAACATTCCTTAAGCTTCAGCAGAATGTTTGTACACAAAAGTTCAAGAAAGTAAATACTAACCTTGTAATTGTAGTTTCCCTACTGCCACACTCTGTGTAATCCAAGGTAATTGTCGTAAAGGATCAATATTGTCTATTAATCGAGGATTTCTACAGCAAGTAAGTATCTTCTTGGTGTCATCAGGACGACAAAGATGATTGGAAGAAGAACATATTGAGCAATAGAAATGTTCCTGAGGTGATGAAAGAATTGGCTTATACTGAAACTTTTTAACAATATCTCCAATGCCTTCGACAACAGCATTTCGAACAGCTGAGCAATTTGCTGAAGGGCCACTGTAGTATACATCTAGAGAGTAGATAGCATCAACAAGTAAAACTCCTCCTCCTAAATCAAGACACAATAACTGGATTGCATTACGATATTGTAGTAGTTCCTCTGAAGGCTCATCAGACGTTGGAGGTCGATAAAGATCCAATTTTGGTGACTTTTGTCGCTTAACAAGATTAACAGCTAGAGCAGGAAAAATTCCTTGAGGTATAGGTTTCATATCCCAAGTTAAAACAAGAGCATCTGTGACCTTAGCAAAGGAGCTTCTTATATTCTCCAAGTTAGAAGTAGTAGGTAAAACACAGGGTAAAAAAAACTTGCCTTTCTCTGGTAAAGGAGCTATAATGAAGATATCCTCCATTAACTTTAAGAAATCATCTGCCGTAAAGTCAAGTGAGAAACCATCAGGAAGACAATCGAGTAGCTCACGTGTAAAAATACCTTCAGCTTTGAGTTGAAGATGAGCATTTCTTGGAACAACTATATTCATTTCTTCTAAGTATGTTACAGCATCAGCAAAAGATATACTGATTACTTCTGAAAGCTTATTAAAAAGAGGTTGAGGATGGAGAAAAACCACATTGGGTAATACAGCTGGAAAGTACAAGAAAATGGTTAAATCATGATAGTAGAGTAACGAAGCTTCAATGTCTTTCCGATCCATCTCAAGAGTCAACCCTATTCTAAAGCATTCCCTTTTATTGACAACCATTGATTTGGTAATTTTCTGAAGATCTTCTAATTCAAGCTTAAACAAGAACCATCGTGCTGGAATTTCTGCCTCAATGTAAGATCGGGACACAATTGTACGAATTCTCTCTGCAATTTTCATTTCAGACTCACCTCTGGCAGTTGTGTTGACAGGAAATATTATCTCCTTTTTCGCTTCACAATAATTCACATGCACTCCTCTGAATTGACTTAAGGTAGACCACAAACGAACATTCTTTTCTTCCAAAGACTCGCCCACGCATTCCGTTATTTTATCAAAAAACGTACCAAGTACAAGAAGGGAAGGCTCGGGATGTGAAAACTCAACGTGAATTTTGCGCAAATCAGGCTGATCTATGGATGCTAGCGAACGAAAAGATGACTCAAGTAGTTGTAAATTGGTAATTTCTCGCTCTACAGGGGCTCCAATTTCTCGACCCTTAAAGCTAAAAAAAAATTTTGGCTTATCTTCAAGCTTCTTGTTTAGCTTTTGCGTGAGAATATTAACTGGACTGTAGCGTAATATTGCGGGAGCAATATCCAAAAAGGCTGCTTGCCCACCTGAATCTACACAGTAAATCCAATGAGAGTTGAATAGCTCAGGAGATTCTTTTACAGTAGGCATGATCTCAGCAATTTCATTTACTGTTTGTGCTACAGGTGGAGCTGTCGGCTTTGAAGGAGAAACTGAGGTGACTTCATTGAGGTCTGGTGATGTTTCTTCTTGTGAACCATCATCATCAGATGAACTGTTGCTATCCTCATGTTGTGTAGTGGAATCAACAGGAGAAGATGGGACTCCAATTTTAATAGCTTTGGCAATCATACGTTTTACATATGGAGTATTAATTTCTTCCCAAAATTGACTTGTAAAGGAAGAATCAGTTGACTCACTTCCTGCAATGAGACTCGCAGTCTCTATTCTTCTTACTTCAGGAGCAGTGGCTACATAGGTGCTATGATGAAGGGTAGGTGGTGGGAGATTTAATAAAAGTTTCATGATAGATGATTTTCCTGTCCCAGGAGCTCCAGACAGTGATAACTTTGAGTATTTGCATCGAATTCGGCCTTCTTTGAGTGCCTTGTGAAGTAAACCAGTATAATCTATAAAGTAAATAAGGAAAATCTTTATATAACTATTGCTGTGATACTGTATAACACTATATGGTAGCCTTCGTATAGGTACGGTAATACTGGCACACTCATGATTAAGGATTGCTTTGTCAACTGGTATGAATGTATGATGTCATAACATTATACTGTATGAGTCTCTGTAGTTTATAATTTGATGAATGGAATGTTAATTATCTTCAAAGATATGTTATGATATTAATCTGTTTATTATAACTGACATATCTTTAGAAGTCAAAACAATAATGTCTTAATAACTTTCAATAATTTTTCAAACAATATCAGTAGTTAATAATTTGTTTGATCTATTATTAATACAGTACATTTTATACAACTACTTTCAATATAATTTATACATACATATGTTACTAGTGAAGTCAAGACAAGTGTTTGATCATAGTACTGAGTGTGTGCTTGTAATCCTTGATTATCAGTTTGTACAGATTGTATAGTCATGTATAAAGTGACACTGTTATTACTAGCAGTATAAAATCATGTTACTAGTTTACATTATTATCATTGTATTGACATTTATTGTAAGTACATTCTAATGTACAGAAAATAACAATGAACTACATTAGTACAGAACTATACACTGACCATGTAGTGACTTGTCAATTAGTTTTAGAATTTTCTCTTTATTGATATCATCAGGTTTTACCATGTCAGCAGGTGTTTGGCCCTTATTATTTTTTATGGTGGCATCTGCACCACATAACAGTAATATTTCAACACATTCTACTTTCCCTCCACGGCAGGCATCATGTAAGGGGCTATCTCCACCCTATGTGATAAAAGAAATATAATATATGGAACATGAAAGACTTTTGTATTATAGCATTATAAGATAATCATTACTATAATTATGTAATAAAACATAATGTAGGGAATATACTAAATTGATATAATGCTAACATTAATGTCGTTCCAGTCATATCATTACAATTGTCCAACATATGATGATGTATACTATGTGTTATGATTGTAATAACCACTGTATATGAATTCAACATTGATAATATCTGTTATTTGTTATTAAAATTATCTATAATAAACATATCTTATGATAGAGCTTGAGTAGTAGAAAGGGGATTCAAAAACATCTTAAAAATTACAATGTATACAGTTTTCACACATATACTGTACAATACTAGACTTCAAGGAAGGGCATCATTTATTGTAGTTAAAACATTCAATGTAAACTATTTACAGTAATGTATAAAAGTATAATGCTACAAAGGAGTGTACCATAAAATAAATTAAATTAGCACACTAAATATCTGGTTGTGACAATACTGAATGAACTACTTTGTAAGTGATGTCTACAGTTAATTATGTTGACCACTGTCAGGAGAAATCAGTTATTATTACAACAGAGATATCATAATAGTTATATAAATGTTAGGAATAATACAAGCAATAGTTTGTAAACATTCACTCATATGTCATGTTGTTATAAGTCACTAACAAACAGAAGAATCTATTATACAAGTAAAATTTTTCTGTCAATGTTAATATCAGAGGATATTCTACAATTACTAAACAGTATCTTAGTATATTCACTATCACTTAGAATGTCAAATCATTTAACTTATATCATGTAATAAACATAGTGATGACACTGACTATAATTATAGTTTAATGCTAGGGTTATAGTAATGACAACATATTTAATTAATGGAAATACTCACATTGTCAATGGGATCCAGTGATGCACCAGCTTTAATTAGTATATGAGCTATCTCAGAATGGCCATTGGAAGCAGCATAGTGAAGAGGAGTTCTCTTGAGCTACATAAAGGATATGTTGGTATTTATGATCAATTCACTTTATAATATAAAGCTATATCTAATGATACAATACAAAGGATAGATAAAATAATTCATTATGTTATTACTAATATGTATAGAGTGGTTAATACTCTAAAACAATTGTGATGAGGTTATGATAATGGTCAATTAAAATTGAATGTAATTAACTAATGGTTTTTACATTTCTACATTTTTTACATTTCACTCCAAAAACCTGTAATTGTTCATTAATTGTCATGTAGACACTGAGATCATGTTTTGTAATTAGAACTGTATATAAATCAAAATTTTACAACATTTATAGCTTTAGACACCTCTCATATGTAAAATAGATCATGTAAGTGTATACTATATGTCAGTAAAATAGTGCTTATCATGAAAAAGGATGTACTCTACAAGCCATAAATGTATTCTTGAGGTAATCAGGATATAAGCTGGGACTAATGTGATAAGTGTAGAAAATATGAACAAATAAAAGACATATGTGATAAAAGAAATTAGAGTAAGTGGAACATGAAAGACTTTTGTATTATAGCATTATAAGATAATCATTACTATAATTATGTAATAAAACATAATGTAGGGAATATACTAAATTGATATAATGCTAACATTAATGTTGTTCCAGTCATATCATTACAATTGTCTAACATATGATGATGTATATTATGTGTTATGATTGTAATAACCACTGTATATGAATTCAACATTGATAATATCTGTTATTTGTTATTAAAATTATCTATAATAAACATATCTTATGATAGAGCTTGAGTAGTAGAAAGGGGATTCAAAAACATCTTAAAAATTACAATGTATAAAGTTTTCACACATATACTGTACAATACTAGACTTCAAGGAAGTGCATCATTTATTGTAGTTAAAACATTCAATGTAAACTATTTACAGTAATGTATAAAAGTATAATGCTACAAAGGAGTGTACCATAAAATAAATTAAATTAGCACACTAAATATCTGGTTGTGACAATACTGAATGAACTACTTTGTAAGTGATGTCTACAGTTGATTATGTTGACCACTGGCAGTAGAAATCAGTTATTATTACGACAGAGATATCATAAAAGTTATATAAGTGTTAGGAATAATACAAGCAGTAGTTTGTAAACATTCACTCATATGTCATGTTGTTATAAGTCACTAACAAACAGAAGAATCTATTATACGAGTAAAATTTTTCTGTCAATGTAAATATCAGAGCATATTCTACAATTACTAAACAGTATCTTAGTATATTCACTATCACTTAGAATGTCAAACCATTTAACTTATATCATGTAATAAACATAGTGATGACACTGACTATAATTATAGTTTAATGCTAGGGTTATAGTAATGACAACATATTTAATTAATGGAAATACTCACATTGTCAATGGGATCCAGTGATGCACCAGCTTTAATTAGTATATGAGCTGTCTCAGATTGGCCATTGGAAGCAGCACCATGAAGAGGAGTTCTCTTGCCCTACATAAAGGATATGTTGGTATTTATGATCAATTCACTTTATAATATAAAGCTATATCTAATGATACAATACAAAGGATAGATAAAATAATTCATTATGTTATTACTAATGTGTACAGAGAGGTTAATACTCTAAAAACAATTGTGATGAGGTTATGATAATGGTTAATTAAAATTGAATGTAATTAACTAATGGTTTTTACATTTCTACATTTTTTACATTTCACTCCAAAAACATGTAATTGTTCATTAATTGTCATGTAGACACTGAGATCATGTTTTGTAATTAAAACTGTATATAAATCAAAATTTTACAACATTTATAGCTTTAGACACCTCTCATATGTAAAATAGATCATGTAAGTGTATACTATATGTCAGTAAAATAGTGCTTATCAAGCAAAAGGATGTACTCTACAAGCCATAAATATATTCTTGATGTAATCAGGATATAAGCTGGGACTAATGTGATAAATGTAGAAAATATGAACAAATAAGAGATACACTCATGATAGTTACGTAATATAAGGTATATATCTTATTATAGAGATCACATTCTATATAATGCCCTGCTTTGTCTGTTGGTTGTTATTGGCAAAATTTCTTCTGTCAATCAGTTTTAAGTATGTTCATTTATTATTCACAGTATGTATTTGTTGATATATAGTATCAATAATTATTAAGGAAATTATATCATATAAATATACTCTTGATTAGGGAAGTAAAGAGACTCTATTTACAACATGTACCAGCCATCAAACAATGACACTGGCTGGACATATGACTTAGTGACTATCATAGTTATCTTTATCTGATGACAACAATGAAGACAGTACAACATACATTACAAATCACTGGTACATCATACTTATAGACTGAGTGTAAAAACACTGCCATGTATTAGAAACTATAACTTAACATATAAAAACTTTGTTATATTATTTCCTTGTATAATTGTAGAGATAGTTGGTGTTACTAGAGTAACTGTTATATAACATTCTAAGCTTCTGTTTATATATAGTATTAGAATAATGACAAGAAGCTGTTAACATAATTATTTACAATATAATATCAATATATTATACTAAACCAGTATGTAAGGGCTGTCATTACAGGTTTACAAAGCTCTATTAAGCTATATGTTCATCATTTCACTAATCCATTATCAATGTATTCATTAACTGGACATTAGAAGTGATGACTCTTTGCTACAATCACTCGTAAAAAGCATTTATTATATAATACAAAAGGTTTCCATATTTTCTGAGTCAACAAGTAATGTGTATTAAATGGGAATTCATTCCGACCACAAAATTTGTCATTGTAAATGAGGTTTCTATTATTCAGGGAGTACAATATTCCACTGTACTGATACTGATAGACTTACATGTACTTAATATGACATTTGTTATGTTATTTCACAAAACTACACATGCTGTACCATATAGTGGGGTTTTTTCGGGGAGGGGGGGCGAAATTATCATGGTTTTCGTGGTTGAGAAACAAACCACAAAATATTTACCCACGAAAGTTAATTAGATGAAATGTGCCACACCCATTCATGTGTACACGTGTTTGCATGCACGCTATTACATAGCCATCTTTACAAGCATATGTAGTGATACTAGGTCTTCATGTACACCTGAGAGAGGAAACCCATGAGAAACATAATAGGATAGGGTTTGATATAACCAGGGGTGTCAGGCAAGTTTTTAAATGGTCCAAAAATAATATGTGTCAACTGGTAGAGTTACTATGGAGAGACAACTTAATGATTGGGCAATACATAGAGAAAAATAAAGAAGTCTTCACAAACAAGTTGGGCACAATGACTCAACATGTTGCTAAACTGGACTTAAAAAGAAATCCCAAACCCAATTTTTGAAGACCTCAGCGTGTACCTTCTCTCTTAAACTATCCTTAAAGCTGAGCTAGACAAGTTGCTGTCATTGGTCAAAATTAATCCTGTTAATTACAGTGAGTTGAAAGCCCTTATTGTAACTATTCTATTGTAGCAAGATGGAAAACTACCCCTGTGTAATAGCTATAAAGAGATGATCAGCCCAGTACTTGATGTGGATCTATATCCGTTACTGAAACCAGATGACCTTTATACATAATTATCTGGGGGAAGTAAATTCTCTGTTTTTAACATCTCCTATATTATAACATTGAAATGCTAATAAATTGAGGTTTAATTTTCACAATTTTAAGAATATTGCTAACAAAACAAAAAAAGTACAACATGACAATTACATTAATAAACTCACATGTGTATACCTACATGTACAATGTATACATATATACATTACAACAGTATTGTTACTATATATGAACACTTACATAACCAGTGCAATTTGGGTCTGCTTTTTTTTGAAGAAGAAAAGACACAACATCAGTATGTCCACGAGTAGATGCAGCAATCAGTGGTCTCTGATAAGCCTATATAATAGTAGATGATAATGTTTGTTATTAACAAATGACAGTTACAAGATCTACCTATTAATTATTTATTAAATAACAATACAAAATTTTAAAGAGTACATACAATATCACAATAGTAACAGTAGTATTAGTATATTAATAAAATATTAGTTATTTCTAATAGATGATATTACAAAGAAGTCAGTGAACCTATAATTACATTAGTACAACTTAAATTAACATTATAATACTATGAAAGTATTAATAGTCATTATTGGACTACTTTAATAACTTGAAATTATTTTAAATTATGGAGTCCTTATAAACACTACATTTCTTATTAAAACATATTATGAACATTATTTACAATTATATAGTTACTCTGTGGATATGTTAATAAGATATGTTTTGCTAGTAAAACTAATACACACAATATACTGGTTTAAACTCTGTGTATAAGAAAGGTTAAACTAAATATCTTAAAAATAAAATGCTGTATGTACAAAAAACCATTTCAAAAAATAATTTTGCAAATTATTCAAAAGTAAACTGATTTTGGTTAATTCCAAGTTAATATATAGGTGCGACATGTGTATAGCAATTTATTCTGATGAGTGAAATACCAATGAATTTGTGCTCCAGATCCTGTCACTAAATTTGAAAGTGAATGAAACTATTATCATATTATATTAAGGACTCTAAGCTGTGTCTACTGATAGAGACTTAGAGACAAAGGGTCTGGGGACTAACACATGTTAGACTCGTACAGTCTATTGTGGTCTGCAAAAATGTTGCAGACCACAGAAATGTCATCTATACTTCTATTTGAAAGATCATTATCACTGATCAGTGCATATCACAACAGCATTTTTATTTTTTTAACATTCCTTCAAGTCTTATATGGTTTTGTATCCAGACTTATACTTTCTAAGCAAAGGGACAAGATCACCATACTAGTCTAATGCTTTACAAAATTTTAGCTGTTCTCATGTTTCCCTATTACTTGTTCTGACAAAATAAAGTCCAAAATGTCTTTTATTAACTATAATACCTCTCTAACTAAGAGACTTCTAACATTATTTACTGTACCAACATTTAGTTTAGTAGGCTGTGGATATGTAAGGATTATACCGTATACTGGGATTTATTGGCGACCGATAAAATTTTGCGGATTGGCGAATTTAAAAAATCACCAAATAAATAACCGTCAAAATTTTTCACGTAGTTGACACGCCCACAATTTTTATTTTTTTACACGTGAAACATTGTGGCTGGATGGCTAAAGTGGGTGTGGTAACAAACCATGTGCTAAATTTGTCAAATTTAATATCGCCAATTGTAAAATTTTACAATTCCGCCAAATTTTATCGTCGCTAATAAATCCTGGTATACAGTATGTTTTGCTTGTAATCATAAACTATACAACATACTGGTTTGACCTCTGAATATAAAAGGTCACTCTTGTTATTAAAATTACAAACTTAATCTTATTGATTGTCATAATATTCTTAATCAAATTATTAGTAGGTTATGAATGTTGTTATTATATAAAGTGTGAACCAGCAAATAGATTTATTTATGTGGCAATACACAGCTAAATGTAACACCTGTAAACTTATCAGAGTTTTATTAGCATTCTGGTAGATTGTAAACTTATGAGGACAGTGAGTGAGTAAATATGAGCATGGCATAAAATCTTGTAATAATTGCAGAAAATCTATTTTGCAAATGCTATATTAAAAGTAAATTCATAAGAATATTGTCCTTCATAAGTTTGTGTTATATGATAGATATAGACTGGCTCTGTTAGAATAATTCAGTAACATTGTTATTAGATCAACAAATGTACACATCATGTCAGTAATATTAACACTTTTTATTATTAGGAGATGACACAGAAAATGAAAGAAACTCTTACACTATTGATTAAAATCACACAGGGATTTGTGATATTAAATTTAGACCATCCCTAGTCTTGTCCCCAGACCTACTCACAAGCTAAAGTAGGGGTCACAAAAATTAACTCGTGTGATCAGACCTATTTTAGCTTGTGAGTAGGTCTGGGGATGAGACTAGACCATCTCATGTATTATAGCTCAACCAACATCATACTATAATGATGATACAGTGTGTAGTGATATGATAATTATTGGATCTTAGACTTATTTATAAAAACACACTGTATATGAAAAATAGGCTTTACTGTTGAGATATATACTTAAATATTGAGAACTAGTAACTTACACTGTGCCTGAATGTATGATAGTTTACATCAGCACCTTGTTCAATAGTAGATTTGACTTCTTCAATGTCTCCATATTCAGCTGCCCAGAGCAGTTGTCCATTCTATTATAAAGACAACATGTATCATGTAGTGTAGTATAGTGAGTATACAGATCAGCCCTTATAACTAAAAGACCATCTTTTAGAAAGATATTCTGTCTATACAATAACACTTGTATGTGAGTTTAGTTAGTATCACAGTGATATATAGGGATAATGACATAGTAATAGAAAGATTATAGACTTACTAGCACATCCCGAGACATTTTGAAAAGTTTAGATTCTTAGTTGGTCACTGTTCCTATGTCAGTTGTCTATAGATAATACAGGAAGTAGGTGATATAGATAGTAATAACTATATATAGATAGTAATAACTATATACTACATTGGAATGACGAAACTCTACTAACTAAATCGACTGTAACCAAATTATAGTATAGTGTGTGATCTACTAACCTGTTCTTCTTGTGTGACTGCGTTGTTTGGCGGTTGTTATGGCAACTCTGACACGCCCACCAATTTAATTACTAGGCTAATGAAAGTGGGCGGAAGTATTACACACACAATTACGACTTGTAGAGTTTTGGAAATAGAAAGAACAAAGACAGGTGTTTAGATAAACTATTTTGTGTTGGTCAAAAATGTTGTGAAACTTATACAATCATAGTTATGTTCCAAAGATGAGAATTTAGTGTCTAGATATTAGTTAGTCTTGTATTGTTGCCCACTTTGCGTAAAATGAACGTAGTGTCTATTTGTCTTGCAGGAAATGTATACTTTGTTGTATAAAGGTAGGTTAGGTTTAGGGGGTGGGGATCAGTTTAATACACAAAAAATTATACATTTTCTGCCGGACAAATAGACACTGCCTAAAGTGAAAATGTTCTGGGGATAGCAACTCAAGAGATTAGTATTAATTTCACATTAAAGAGCAATGTATTAATGTTCAAAGTAGCTACCTCAGTATACAGAACTAAATATCATAAACAACTACACAATTATGTATGACTAATATTGTTGATATAATATATCCTGTTTCAATGTAACAGAACATTGGTTTTTCTATCCACGTGCACTTTGTATGGTCTGTTACTTAATAACTATAAAAGTAATGTCATTTATCATTATTATGTCACAACATTGTATTCTTTCGTTAGATTCTTTGGAAGAGGAGATTGTAACAGAAATTGTTCTCATTCAATTAGAATTATTCTGACAGTATCATATTTAAACAACAATCATGTATTTGTTATTACTTCTAGTTATATGTCAATAAGTCTATTAACTAGATCTCCATAATGAAAATCATCTCATTATGCTATTATCATATACTTCTACAGTATACTATCAGTATCATTCATTATAAAGGACACATGTATCAATGTGACACTAATTCTCCATGTATATTCTTAGAGAAATCAAACTTGTAACAAGACATTAATACTACACATAATCATGTTTATTAAACTGGTAGTAATGGTGTTTTAATAGCTGTAACACATTTATATAATAATAATATTTATGATTCTACTAATGGGTCATTTAAGAGGAATTAATTTTTGTCATTTGACACAATTTAAAAGAGTGAAAGATAAACTATGAAAGAGTGCTTGAAAAGACATTACCCAGATACCTAGTGAAGATATCAATGCATCTTGTGAGCATTGCTGTTGATGCATCTGAAAATGAGGTAGTTGCTGATCAATATCTTGACATTTGGAATTAGACATTCTGTGACACTTTCAAGTTTTGGATTATTACTAAGGAATGCAATTAGTGTTTATAATTACAAACACTAAACACTCCCTCAACACTATACAGCTAACAATAGAGTATTCTATCATACTAACAGTACATGACTATATATACTAATATACTATAATATACAGGTAGTGTATATATTGGAAAATTAAATTAGAACTATACACAACAGTACTGGTTTCTTCATAACACTCATAATTAGGAGGACTATGTCAATAAGTCTATTTAACTACATCTCCATAAATGAAAATTCATCTCATTATCTTACTATTAGTACTTCTAGTTATATGTCAATAAGTCTATTAACTAGATCTCCAAAAACGAAAATTCATCTCATTAACATATTATCACATACTTCTACAATATACTATCAATATCATTCATTATAAAGGACTCATGTATCAATGTGACACTAATTCTTTAGTACATTCTTAGATAATCAAAGTTCTAACAAGAGATCAGTACTACACATAATCATGTATATTGAACTGATAGTAATGTTTTCTTTTTATAGCTGTAACACAATTATATAATATATCTATTATTCCATAGTTATATTTTAATGACAGATAGACATTTGAAAGAAATATAATTTTTTCATTTGACAGATTAAGTGATTGTCTAAGATATTATTTAACAATTTATACATCAGTACATGTTTCCTCATATTTATATAGAATGAGCAAGTTTTTGATTATTACTAAGGAATGCAATCAGTATTTATAATTAAAAATACAAAACACTTACTGAATACTGTACATTTGTTAACACTAGAGTATTCTATTATATTGTATAATAGTACCTGACTACATATAATAATATGTATTACTAGTGGACAATTAAAGTTGAACTATACACAACAGTACTGTTTTCCTCATAAAACAGTCCTAATTAAAAGGGACCATCAATGTCTTTTCTTAAGTTATTTTTATAGTTTGTAGAAATATAAATATATTGTTAAGTCAGTGAAAATACCAGTGTCCTAGTCACAGAGTATCAATGAAATTAAGAAACACTGAGGCAACACTTGATGGGTACGATCTTGTATTTTCATTAATTGTGTGGGCTGGAACATTCACACTCATCCTCTAAAATCTGTCATAGAAGTGTGTAAACACTGTATTCGGCAGCTTGAGTGAATTGAAGTTTAATTATTGATATAGATGAAATTTGCTGTCATAATCAAGCTATGTTACATTTTGCTAATCAAACGTACCCGTCTTGTATGAATTCTCAATTTTATGTCCTTGATTTTCTACATTAGTAAATGTTATAATTAAAATATAAAAAAAAAATAAAAAAATGAACACATTCAAAATAAACCTATGCTACCGGCTGTATAGTGATGTATGAGTAGACAATACAACATTGAGTAAATTAACACAAAGTCTTTTTGACTTGCAAAGTGGTCATTCATCAGAATTACATGCATTCTTTCCAGTTAATGATGTTTTAGTTAATGTTGTTACCACCAATAGTTTACCTTTAAAGTTAACAAGACCACAGTATTTAGAGTAGTTGTGTGGATAAGTGTAGTTCCTTCAACTGACCACTATTCCTAATATCAAGGTGTCTATAGATAATACAGGAAGTAGGTGACATAGTTAGATAGTAATAACTACTACATTGGAATGAGGAAACTCTACTAACTAAATCAACTGTAACCTAATTATAGTAAGATAGAGTATACTGTCTGTCTACTA
Organism: Xestospongia muta; assembly: GCA_963693285.1. NCBI lineage: Eukaryota > Metazoa > Porifera > Demospongiae > Haplosclerida > Petrosiidae > Xestospongia > Xestospongia muta. Next base: position 19,786,595 of record OY848918.1, on the reverse strand, counting down.
ACTACTACTATATGTAATAAATATACACTCACACTATGTATGTACTGTACACTATATGATCATATATGATCAACATCTGCTTAGTAAAGTCTACCACTTGATAACAATAAAAGTAATTCCAATATTCATTATTGTGTCATAATGTTACATTCTTCATTAGATTCTTTGGTAGACGATATTATAAGAGAAAATGTTCTCTTTCTTTTAAAATTATTCTGACATTGTCATCTTTACATAACGATCACATATTTATCATTACTTCTAGTTTTAATTATGTCAATAACTGTATAGATCTCTATATATGAAGAGATATCTCATTAATTTATTATAATAATTATGCTTATACTTCTACAGTATACTATCAGTATCATTCACTAAAAAGGACACATGTATCAATGTGACACTAGTTCATTCAAATGTGATCTTAGATACTCAAAGTTCAAACAAGACATCAGTACTACATATAATGATGTACATTATTAAGTTGATAGTAATGGTGTTTTAATAGCAGTAACAAATTTATATAATATATCTATCATATTCTATAGTTATATTTAAATAAATGATACATAATTTAAAAGAATTGAATTTTGTCATTTGACAGGTGATATTTAGATGTTTGAATAAGACAGTCAGTGGTAGGAGCAGGATGAAGAGGAAGTGATGTCCATGAAGCTATGATGGTATACACATAAAGTGTCTGGTTGTGGTAATACTAAGTTAACGATTTACTAAGTGATGTACTGTATCATATGTTGTTATTAATTATTATTAATCCTTTATCTCCGTTATGCTAAAATTGCTCGCTAAGGGCGTGGTGTGGGATAAAATTTGATTGAATCAACTACTTAACTTTTATTGTATTTTCTATTTATAGTATAAGTTGTTCTATTTATAGTAAGAGTCTAAAAATAGTTTGTATGGTCAGCCACGAACCGCTATGGGCAGAGGGGATTGCAATGTAATGGTTGAAGTTGGTCAAGCCTTCCTACAATTCTCTTCGTACAAATGGTAAGTTTTTTACTCACATGTTCTTTAAAAAATACTCTTCATTTCCCCTATATTCTCCTTGACCTTTTCAGAGACGAGTTTGGACTTGAATGAATTGCACGCGTCAAAATTAACTCGCCATGTTTGACTTAACTTTAGTTGACTACGATATTTGAGTTGATTACAAGGCAGGTAAGTAAAATGTAAATGAAACAGCAGATAAGACTTTGTATAAAGGTATGTATTGCTTAAAATGAGCGTATTTGATTGTGTACATGTTTATTGTCCTGTGTATGCCTTATACCTGACTATATTAACATTTATGATGATGTAGAAATAAATGACTGTAAGTGTGTGAAACAATTTGTTCAACTAACATATAGGATGAATGTTCTTATTGTTTTTGAACATATGATACTTCTTAAAACAAGGATGTATACAAAGATGAATGTCACATAATGTTACATTTGATATTGGTTTGTTTTCTGTTACCAGATTGTCTTCCGCTGCATACTATACAGCCCCGTATTAAGCTAAGGAGTAGAAAAAATTGACCACTTAGTCAGCCTGGCATACGTTGTGGTACAGTAGGTACAATAAGTGTATTGTTGAGTACTTATTGATAAGAGCTTGAACTACCTGTAGAAAGAAATCAATATGTGAGAGATGATAGCCAGGTTTAGTAGTCAATAGTAGAAAGGGCAGCCATAACTCTTTTATCCATGCACTTAACTCCAAGTATGCATACATCATAGTATGTTGTGATTTCACCTTTTTTTCTCTTGTGGATTAAATAGGTATTCCTTTTCTGCTTAGCTTGACTGTACCACAGATTCCAGAACCAGTTTCATTTAGCCATCTACACAAGTATGGACTTGTGTAGTTATACCTCTTAATTTGAAGGACAGCTATCAGGTAAAGAACAACATGAGTTGACAGTGGTAAATCTCTATCTCAGTACTCAGATTTTCCAGTGTAGATGTCCCAGTTCGACAAGTAGCCACTTTCGCCATCAGTAAGTATCCAAGCCTTCATCCCTCTTTTGTGTGGCTTTTTGTGGAGGTACTAAGAAAAGATAGACAACTCTTAGAACTGATATCCCCTCCTCTTTTACTACTGCTTTGCAGAGTGTATATAGGAACTGACTAATCAGGTGAGCAGTGATTGGTTTAATTTATAATAAGTGATCATATTCAACTTGTATATAGGAAGTATAGTTATCATTGTCTGATAGATGAAGAAATTAGAAAAAGAAGAAACTTATCTTCAGATGGACATTACTTTTTGAGAGCAGTCATTGATAAGTGGCCAATTTGTGCACCAATATATTTGAATAGATGGTATACTGACAACACTTATTATGATTACTAATGTTATCAAAAAATTATAGAGCTCTCCTAGGATGAATTGATGTTTAGTAAAATCATGCAATCAAGGTATAGGATGGTGCTGTAGATGATCATCATTAGAGTTAATATAATGTTGACTATAAAGGTTTGTTTGATGTAATATTTCATTACTTATTGTGTTTATCCATAGTTGATTGAAATAATTAACAGGATCTTCTCGAGAGTTGTTGGTCGTTAGTCCAGATTGTCTTGAAATGGAGAAGTAGCAGTAGAAGTTGGACCATTAGCAGCAGTAGTTGAAGTTTAGGGTAGAAACAACAGACACAGTAGCAGTAACTGTTAGGTGTAGTAAAAGTAGTACTACTTTCATTTTTATTAAAAAACAATTGTCATCCATCATCCACATAACCAGTACCTTCAAAATCATCATCACTATAGTTGATATCAATGTCCTCCATCATCTCCTGCAATGTATCTGGATCACTTATACTGAGAAAACTATGCCATTGGAAATAGAGTATGATAGATATATGTTGTTGAAAATTATATCCTGGTACTAGAAGAGGTTCCCTGTTTTGCGATTAAATTGGGTAGGGCTCCGAATAGCTCCTTGATATTTTAATAGTAAATATTGATAAGTATTCAATCATTTAGAAACATCACAGGATTAACATACATCAGAGAAAGAATAATGTCACGATGTATGAGATCTGTTTAAAATATATATCATGTGTATGCAATATAAAATAATTACATTTCCAAGAATTTAATTAAGTACAAGACAGTTCACTAACTAACTTAATATAACAAAGTAAATATTAACATATTATGACTATCTTATAATGTATAAACTATGTAAAGTGGATGTTTGCTTGTAACTTGAATAGTTGCAAACTCTTTTTTAAACTTTGATGTAGCCAATTCTAAAAGAACAAGTAATTATTAATTGTTCTTTTAGAATTGGCCAAAATTTTAAAATAAAGAAAGGTTACAAACATTAAAATATAATGTATCACACCTTTATCTTTTGACAATATGTTTGACATGATCCTTTAAACATGATCCAAGGAAATAATAAAGAGCTGTGATAGCAAATTTGAAAAAGGTAATAAATAACAGTACAAATAGAGACTAAAGGTTTACAGCTTTTTTGGTTCCCTTATTGTATATATAGGTCATTATTTTATATCATATAGTTGTAAAAAAAAGTTTTAAATAAAGTTATCATTAATAATAACCCTAAATTACTATATCAAATGCAAGTAATGAAAAAATAAAAAAAGTGTATTGATTGAGATTGATAGATTTATCTCCATCACATTGACATCAGTTAATACACATACATAAACTGTAACAATGTACCTCATCTATAAAATTCATCAATATACAACAATCATCAAGAATTAACTCATCCAATATCTTAACTCATCTAATATCTTACATTGCTTAGCCTGAGAGGTGATATTACGTCCTATACTTTTGTTAATGTCCTATACCTTGTATAACAAGAAGCTAGCAGGATAGAAGACTTATTAAATTAATAATTATTTCATAAGAAATCCCAAGTAACTAAGTATCTATACTTTTATATAATTATTACAATGAAATTGGAAGTCAACACTCCATAAAAATAAATAGTAAGTATATAGTATAAAGTATACCAATAGTCATAATATTAACATCCTGTATGAATATAGTCAAGGTATGTATTGTATGATTGATATGTGATTTATAATAATTATATTTGGCAATTCCAATGATATCATTGTTATTGATGCCAACTGTATAGTGTGTACACATTTTGTTCAAATAATATTGCAGTGTTATATATCATTACTTAGTACTTGTTTACATGTTATTATATGCATATTTATTTTTTTATTTGTAATTAAATTTTTCATAAATTTCAATTGTCAGTGTGCTAGGTTCAATGTTGCGAAATTTTTGCCTCAAAATTTTATTAAGAATTAATATTGTGGTTAAAATTTTACCAAGTAAATACAATTCATAAAATATATTTAACCTCACAATACTTATAGATATTGTATATTAACTTACCTAGGAGATATATTAACTTCTAATAGCCATGGTTTAAGATGTATATCTAACATTATATCAAAACCAAACAGTTCATGAACACTTCAATTGTCTTTTAAGTTAGCTTTCACTAAGGACGCAATGTATCCTTCACAACTAGACAATGTAATTAATTAACTTGTTAATATTATAGGGACATACCTCAATATTGTTTTAATAACTACATCTTGAATCCCTGCCCATACTGGCCGAGGGTCTATTTTCATTTGTGTTTTCATATACTTCCATAATGCTAACAGGCCCCTACAATAATAACAAGTATTATCAGTTATAGAGCTTGTGCTTGTCTACATATCTACTTCATATCACAATAATAATACTCATAATATTTTAGCAATTAAACTTTTTTAATAAATCGTATTGAATTAAATATTTTTGAGGCTAATTTTTAAGATCGACTGTATAAAATGTTAAAAGTTTTGCAATTTAAGCACAAATCATAAAAATAACAATATATTATTAACCACTTTATTTAATTCTAGTAATCACTGTTTGACATATTTATCTAACGCATCAAACAGTTCAAGAATTTGAAACTTAGGAAACTAATAATTATCACCAATTTCATTAAAAAAACCCGAATAACTATCTATACTTTATGTTTTTATAGTGATTTTCAGTGGAACTAATTAATATTATTCTCAGTCTTGCCTTAGGATTGAATGTATTTATGTAATGTTTATCATAGCAGACAATGTTATGATTGTACAGCAATGTCAGCAAGTTATGTAATATCATTGCTGACTGTTTTATTAATAATGAATATTGTTACTTGTAGTATAATTAAGTGTGAAATATTTTTAGTTCCAGTTTGTGTTATTTTTAGCTCTACATTATTAACACTCTTAGTTCCATATTATTTCTCTCAACACAGGCTTCAATCTGACTTTGATGATCCTAACAATTATTTAATTGGCGTTCATGGTTACTGTACTCAGGTCAGTAAGTAAGGTAACCCTTTGATGATAATGAGGTGATTGATCATGTAGTGATACCATCTGGTGATAAGATATATTATTGCCTTATATGGTAATGCAGCATGCATTGACTATTTTTAGCTGAAATTTTATTTGTTTAGTTGTTAAATAATAGTAATATATTGTTCTATTTTTAGTAACATAAGATATTCTCTCATCACAGACATTAATCTGACTTTGATGATTACATTCTTACTGACAATAAATGATATGTCATTAGGAATAGAATCAACTATGTCTTTGTATGGATTCATTAGTATAAATATTGTTACATAACATACTTCATGTTAGCCAATATATTGTTTCATAATTTTTAGTTACAGTATTACATCATAAAAAATGATATGTGTAGTCTTATGTTTAGATTTTTAGTTCTATGATAAGTTTTATTTCTCTCAAACAGACTTTGATGATTCTAACAATTATTTAATTGGTGTTCATGGTTACTGTACTCAGGTCAGTAAGTAAGGTGTCATTTAATGATAATGAGGGAATCATGTAATGTGATTGCAGTCATTACCTTCCCATCTGGGGATAAGTGACATTATTACCTTGTATGGTGATCCATGCATGGTCTCATTATCAGTAGGTTGTTGTCTAGACAAACTTAAAAGTAGAACTGTAAGATATTAATCTAGGTAGGTGTGGCTAATTTAAATTATTAAAGTAATAATTTATCAATCGTTAGAGAAAGGATGTGTTTTCGTACGTCAAGGTGATGTTGGCTTTAATTTTTGTTTTATTACCTCTGATGGTGTTCTAGTTGAAGTATTAAAAGAAGATCCTATTACTGGAACTAAACATAACTATATTTTTGGTGAACTGGGACCAGGAACATCATTTGGTGAACTAGCTTTATTACATAAATGACTTTGTTTGATGACACTGATAAACATGTATATATAATTGTAGTAATACTGTTATCATGGTATGACAACATGTTAGTTCCAGTTATACTCCCTCACACATGTGAAATCATTGACAAACTGAACTTAGCCTCTTTGAAGTCTATATAGAATCAGCTAATGTGCTAATAAAAGTAATGATTATGTTTTGTCTTAGTCTGGAAATAAAACTATATTTGTGTAGGCATGCCAATGACTTGGGATAATCATCTTAGGGCTGACTTCAAAATCAATATAGACATTAGGTTACGTTAATTTATATTATAGACATTACAGGAGCTGGGGAAGACCCTATATTGTATCCATTCTAGTAGAGCTGGATACCATAGATTAACAGACAGCCATCTCACATTACTATGTATATATCTGTCTGCCATACAAAGTATCAAAGGCTAGATCAAGTGACATTTGAAATTATTATTATTAAAATTAATTAATGCAACAGGATTACAACTTCACTGTAGTTATTATGTTGTTGTTATTATTATTATTTTAATTATAGATGGAGGCAAGCTTGTATAAAGTGGAATTGTAAACCTTGCTTTAAAATTATATATTATTTAGATATCAGTACTACTAGTAGTGTGATAACACTATCTTGTGACATTCATCTTATTCCTCCATTAGACTTGTGGTATTAGAACAACGTCAGTAGATTATAAGTCTCATAATTATAATATTATTAATATATTATATTAATTATAGGTGGAGAGAAGCCAGTATAAAGTGGAATTGTGAACCTCTACTTTAAAGTGGATTGTTGCAGACTGGTGCAGGCCTAACTAGAATATTTGTTACCATTCCAGGATGTTTTGGAACTAATTAATCACAGTCTATGAATATAATTATTTGAATCATTGCGTTGTATATATAAGAGGCTTGCAAAGGCGCGATTACAGCAATTTGCAAAAGTTTAACTTTTGAATACTCTTATGATAATGGCTAGCAGTATATCGTCTACTACTGATATAGTTCCTTATCTCCTAGGAGATAAACTACCTCCTACTTCATCTACTTTATTATGTAGTCAATGTAACTTACCTTTGATCGAGCCGAGACAGGCCTCTTGTGGATGTCGTATCTGTGATAGCTGTTTTTCATCACTCAATGAAAGGTAAGTATTTATTTAAATAAGATAACAAGATGATTGTCTCTTTCTTACATAGTAGTGTTGATATATTTACTTGTAAAAGATGTGGCTATGATTTCTCTCTAAATGAAGTAAGTGTTGAACTAATTGACTACTCTAATTAACACCCTCTTTATTTTTATAGACATTTAAAGACAAAGCTGTAGAGATTGAACTAAAGAGGACTTCATTTCCTTGTCATCATCAGAACTGCTCCTGGTGTGGCAGTAATCTCAATTATAGAGTAAGTTCCTGTACTATTATGATATAATTGTGGGTATGTTCCAATAGTACAAATTACTATAATATTTTCTCTCTATTATAGGATCATATCAAGAGTTGTAAATTTGCTATTGTGGTATGTAGTAATCCCAGTTGTGGTATCCAAGTAGTACGTGGTGAATTGGAAAAACATTTGGCCATCTGTCCTTATAAACCAATATCATGTCGATATTGTCAAGCCAAGATCCCAACTAACAAGAAACAGGTAATATTACTGTAGGAGAGGTTGTGTCATTATTCAAAATATGGTTGTCATTATAAGGTGTGTGAGTGTTACTTTTTTATATAGGAACATGTCAACAATGATTGTCCAGAATATAAGATACCTTGTATAGCTGGATGTGATGAGAAAATGCCAAGAAAAGAAGTATGTTAATTATAACATTTTTCTTGTTCTAATTGTTAATAACTTCCTTGTTCTTCCTATAGTTGGGAGAACACCTGGAGAAATATTGTAAACAGCAAAAGAGGTTATGTCGTTACTCAAAATATGGTTGTCATTATAAGGTGTGTGAGTGTTACTTTCATTATTAGGGATACCAATGAACCAGAATGGGACAGAATAATAATTACTAGTATTACTTGTACTAGTAATAATAATTATTAATATGGTAATACAATACATGTATTATGCAGTTTGTGCTCTAATCGAATGTAAATGGCAAGTCACCTCATGTAGCTGTGGAAGATGGCTTTTATAGATTAGATTGATAGTAATAACTGACTATGAGATAAAAAAGAACTGCTTTCATAACCAAAGAGTTAAATCTGAAGAAGAGACCTGGTAAGTGTCATCAATCACCCTGCTGTTGGTCTAGTTGATTGTTAATTACCATAACTTACTGCAATTGATGAGATATTTGTTATCATTTCTTTGTTTCTTTTAGGAGATACAGTACTTTCTTGTATAATGGAAATAAAGATCTACCTTGTTTTTGCTTTTTGTTTCTGTAATCACCTACTGAAATATTTCATATTCTTGTCAATATTGAATTCACTTCTCATGATGTCTGTTCGTCAAGCTAGTTGAATTCATTCTTTTTACAGTCAAAATTTCAGTGTTAATTTTGGTCAATAATATTAGATATGAATAATTAAAATTCTATACACACCTATGGGCGGGGTTTTAATTCGCTCGTCCCCTTGTTCTGGATTTCATTAATGTTCACTTTCTATTTCATTATTAGGATACACTTGAACAATTAGTGAGTCATTATCGGTCAGAGGCAGGCTATCATGTTGGTTTACTTGAGAAAGCATTAACTGATGGTAGTCATTTTGATTTGTCTCAAGGAGTATCAGTAGATATTCAAAGACAACTTGATGACATTGAGAGAAGAACACCAAACACAAGTGCAGAACTTGTAGAATACAGAGATGAAGTACATCATAGACTGAACCCACTGACTGATGGACTCCTTAATTTTCAGGATAGTTTCCAGGAGACACAAGAAGCAACAAGTTATAATGGGCAAATCATTTGGAAAATAGAAGTATCTCGAAGGACACATGAAACTAAATCAGAACATAGCTCTTATTACAAAGTAAATTAGTTCAATATTACTTTGTGAGATTTTCTTTTGATTAGGTTACTTTACAGTTTCCTTGTGATAATCAAGAACATTCCTGTTATAAACATGATAGTGACATCAACTACAAAGTAAATTATATTATAAATTGGTAGATATAAACATGTTTTTAGATGATTACAAGTATGCCAGAATGTGATGTACTTAGTATTAATTTAGTAACAAGAGAGGTTACCTCATCAAAAGAAGAAATGGTTACAGGAATGTGTCCACTTGCTAGCCCTCCTTTTGATAATACTACCATTGTCATATGATGATTTTTTTAATTTTTAATGATTAAAGAGCATGTGGACAAGATGCACTACAGACCAAACTTTAAAATTTTATTGCATAAAATACACCCAATGTGCTGTAATGTGTTTTTTGTTAGAATGCTATTTTCAATTTCATTATTGAAATCATAACTTACCAATGAAATAACTTTAATAATCCTACAAGATTATAATTACAAGTATATTCTACTTGCTAAGTTGTCTTTAGTCTTACCTGTGCATTAACTGATGGTATTCTGTTACCATGGCCTTTTGGTCAAATGGTCACTCTCATGTTGCTAGATCAAATTGGAAAGAAACATGTCATACAATGTTTTAAACCAGAGGCTACATCTTCCTCATTTTGGAGACCAAAGTCTGACATGAATGTTGCATCAGGATATCCTAAATTTGCTCCTCTTTCTGTTCTTTCTAATTCTTCATATGTCAAAAATGGTAACAAAATAGCTGCTATTTGGAGAGGAAAGAATATGACCACACCTACCCAAATGGACGCTTGGTTTCCCTCATGGAGAGGACATCTTCGTAGCATTCCTTTACTGGAAGTGGAAGAGTCTACAAATAACGGCCTCGCTAACGGGTCTTCCTCAAACTCCGATCGATCCATTGGTTAGCCAAAAAAATAAACAATATCCTCCCAAAAGAACTTGGTATTGTTCATTTATTGTAAGTTAATAAGGTAATGTTAATAATAATTGTTAATTAATTATTAATTAATATTACCTACTAGTCTTCATCTTCTCCATAAAGCAATGTTAGAGGTTTTAGTACACCACTTCATGACCACACCCTCTCATCAACATAGTTCTGTGATGACATCTCCTCACCAACGTAGTCCAACTGGAATACCAAGGAGAATTCCAAGTCTTAAGTCATCTCCAAAAGAGCTAGAGACTCCACCCACATCCCCCAAAGTTGTTACTGACGGCAAACCAATCACTTCATTAACAAGTAGGCGTGGTCACCAATATTGTATTAATCCAACGAGTGAGTCATTGACCACACCTACAAAATCCACTGGTATTAGGTCAGTGTGTTCATATATAATAATGTTATATAATAACATTATGTACTTGTAGATCTGGGGGTGTGGCTACTTCTGCCATGACCAAACATAAACAAAGTTGATGTAATTAAGAGCCATAAATTAGTCATAATACTTATATTAATAATAATGTTATATTACCCACTTCCTGTGTAGGTACTATGTGAAGACTTTGAATGTCAGCAGTTAAATGATGTTTTACTCCCACACATAGGCGTATCTAGGCCGGGCATACCAGGGCATTGCCCTGGTAAATTGATCCAGGAAAAGAAAATGGCTTCTGCGTAGCATAGTTTTTCTAGTATTCGTTGGCTTAAAAAGTACTTACGCTCGACCATGACACAACAAAGACTCAACAGTCTAGCTCTCTTGTACATAGAGAGAGATCTTTCTTCCACATTATGTTTGGAAGATTTGGTATTTCAGTTTGAACAGGAGCAGTATATTAATACTTAACTCCACCCCCTTTCGTGGAATGACACCAGAAGGACGACGTATCACAAAATTAGATGAAATATTACTTAATGGCAGTAATATAGCCATGTTAATACCAGGAGGAGAGTATCCTTGTAATAAAATATAATATAGTCCATAATAAATTGTTTCCTTAACATTACATGTTAGGGATCCTAAAGTGTGAGTCAACATATCCTGTTATGTTTACTACAATGACAATCATTGGTATATGTTATACTAATGTTAACATCTACTAATATTGGTATAAATAATAGTAATATCCTGTTAACATCCAATAATTGACAACTAATATGATAATGGTTTGGGTTCATATGATCATTCATTCTTTAAGTAGCCATCTTTAATACTATCAGTAATCCAGCTGGATAAAACAAAGTGAGACTTTTTATTATGTGTCCTCTGAAGTCGTTTTAGATCTGCTAACCTCTTCACGTCACTACATTATGATAGATATTAGTACACACACACATAGAATAAAAAGGAGTCCTTGTTATAACTAGAACTTACTTATTATCAATTGCAACATGAGTAGTAAGTTCATTGAAGATTCTGATACATATCCTCCATACAATCTACTGTCTAATTCAACTATTTCCAAAGATGTACTAGATATAATCTAACATGATAATAACATGTATTACTTCATATTATATATGTAATACATTAAGGTAACACATTATATTAATAGATGGTGAATACATTATTGTGTCTTGTGTTAAGAAAAGAATACAGGATGACTAATTTATGGTCATGTGTGTATTTACAAGTACTGTAACTGTAAGATGTGAATAGACTTACAGACTCTGGACAGTCAACTAGTTCATATTTATCAAAATAAAATCTGGTGTAAGTAGAGAACATTATCCAATAAACTAATGATATTATAATAATTATATTAGGTAACGACACACACGTAGGTAGTAGTATGTTAGTAAACATTAGTATACCTTAACTGATGGAACAGTCCATATGGTGAGTTATTAGAAAAATATCTACTTTCTATTTGTGCTATCTCTTCACGAGGACATTGGGACTGACCTTGCTGTATTATGAAGATAATGATATTCATAGTTCTCATTAGTACCTGTTCTTCTATTTTCATAAAAACTTGACGTAGGAGTTGTCCATTAGTATCTTCCATATAACTATCACTATACTAATAAAGGGATTACTAGTTACTGGGATTTCTATTATTAGATGATACCAACTGGAACTGACACTAACTCTTAACCACAAGTTACAACACAGCAATACATTATATTGTCTGTATAATTATTAATATTATGTACATTAATGTATGGTGAGAATTAGTTTAGTTAAAAACATTTTCCCATTGTATAGCTAGTAATATTATAATACATATTACTATATATTTCTATTTAACATGCTCCACCCACTCTTTTCAAACCTTATCATAGAATTCAACAAATCTAAGACTAGTTTTTTGTGATGTAGTTAACATTAATGATGGTTGAAATGGTAGACATTGACTGACCTCCTATAGAGAACATACTGTTGAATATTGGTATATCAAATATCTACTCTTAACCCCTTATAAACCTCCCTAATAAAGCTAGCTTATACTCTCAATAAACAACCAAACGATGTTAGTGTAAAACTAACTAACAAAACAACAGGTGTTTATAACTGATAAAAACTAAAGATTAGATTTCCAAGAAGTGTGTATATTATATCATAATACTAACCAAACATTTAATGAACCATTCTATCTTGACCACATTGTGAACTCCTTTACTAGAGAACATATTAGAAATGTTAATGTTATTAATTAATGTCACTTACCTGATAACATTATTAGCTTTAACTACTACTTTAGAAACCAGTACACAATAAATACTGTCTGTTGGGTTCTGTACGAATGTACCACAATGCTAAGAGAGATGATGTCATTATGATGTCATTGTAATTAGTTACCTCTGCTATTTTAGTTTCTATATCACTTTTACTAAGAGTAGGAGAACCATTGATAACACAAAACTCCTTATTATTAAAAATAGATGATACCTGTAGACAAACAGACAGTACATGTACATACTAATATTATATACATATATTTATATATTATGTTTAAATAAATGTGTACACCAGACCAGTCTACACTTTTGATGTCGTCAGTTACTTCATTAAAGACAACTAGCACTTAAAGCAGGCATTACGCTGGTGGCATCATTAAAGATATTGTAATCATAGAGACATTCATACCATATATGGTAACTAACCTCTTATACACCTGATATATCAGTTTGACGGAACTGTTCTGCTACACCACGTGGTCTCTCTATTCTAGTCCCCACTTTCCTTTTCTTAGTCTTAGGATCATCCTCTCTGTTCATGTTGTCATCATAATGTCGATGTGCTAAATGACCTGATGCAATCTGTATTGATACTATTATTAGAACAACAGATTAAAAGGACATACTGTGAATGATTTCAGTCATTTTAGTCTAAGAATATTTACTACATTTTTTCATTCATGACTGATATGTTTTATATACTTAAATTCATTGATGGCAAACATTTTGTTAACAGTAACAACAACTACATAAACAGGAGTTATACATCTCACTAAACATGATATTTCAGGATACTCAAAAGTAAAAAACAACTGAGATCAAGAAAGCAGCGGGTATGATTTGTATACAATATATACCACAATGGTTATGTTTTCAATAATGCAGACATTTGAAAGACATGCAAAATTTGTTCTTCAAGGCCAGGAAATGACATATTGGGAGTCTGTACAGCAAACATGATGTCAAAAAAGAGGAGAAAAATATGTTCGTCATTAATCTCATATATTATTTGTCTGATCGATTTAACTTGTTCATGGGAAAACTTAATGAAAAAAATGTGAAAATAGATTCTTCCCAATTCACAAGAGAAGTAGGGTCCCCAGTTCAAAAGACAATTCCAGAAAAATGCAAAGCTGCAGATACCTAAAGATAGACTAAATAAAGAAAGTGGTGATGGGAAAAAAGTCGTTATGTCAGTACTGAATCCTAATACAGCAACAGTAGAAAGAGAAGAGGACAGTGATTCTGAATATTTGTTTAGTTCTGATTGACATTATTATCATAGTGCATTTGTGTTGCATTTCATTTTTGTGAGAATATCTCCCCCAAATTGACAATGGTCAAAATAAGCTATGATGTAACATAGTTATAACAATGACATAATACAGTTATAAGTACACCTTATTTCAGGAATATAAGAGAGCTTAGAACAGGGGTACTTATAATGAATCTATAGGATGCTATAAACTCTTATTATACTACTGATATAAACAAGTTTATATATGGCTTATTCCTGAAGTATAAGGTGCTGATAACTATGTAATAAGATAGCATATATTGTCGCATTTACACAGTGCATGTTGATTCGCTATCACTAGAAAGTTATAGAGCTCTTGGAGGTTAAGTTTAAGTTTGCAAAATCATGTCCTCAAGCTGTTGCTAAAGATTGACATGATGAGAATGAAGATATTGCTGTCCATAGAGATTTGTTTGATGCAATACTTCACTATCTACTATGCCTGTAGATGGTTGTTAAAAATAACGGACAGGGTCTGCTCCAGAAATGCTGCTCCTTGTCCTGGTTTTTCTTCAAATAGAGGAATATCAGTTGCAGTAGTTGGTGTAGCAGTTAATGTTGTAACAATAGCAGCTGTAGTAATAGGAAATGATAGGAGAGCAATAGAGAGGTAGTTAAATTTGATAATAGAAATTGTGGAAGTAGTAGCAGTAGCAGTGATAAGTGTTGTAATACCCAGTAATACATTCTTTATTATCAAAAAAAAACAATTGTGATCACATCCACACACATAACCATTAAAATCATTATTTATGTAGTTGATATATTTGCTGCAGCAATACTACTAGATCACTTGTACTGAGAAACTGTGCCATTTGGAGCTAGTGTTCAATAGAAACCATACTGTATTTCACAATAAAGATAAAATTAATTCGTGTCTTTTGTGTTTTGAAATTAATTTTGTCGGGGTTCTGTATGGATATTTCCATATATCTATGAAAGTTTATTACATATTGATAAATCATTTATGAGTTAAGGGTCATTACATATTTAATATCCATCAAAAAATTGTGCCACAATACATGAGATAATATATTAAAATAAATATATCACATACATGCAGTCATAAAATAATGACATTTCCAAAAATAGACATTTCAATAACTGATGAAACAATAACAAAGAAAATATTAACATACTATGATTATCCTATAATATGTAAACTAAGTAAAATGGTTGTTTAATTGTAACTTGAAAAGATGCAAACCCTATTTTAACACTTCAATGTAGACAAGTCTGAAACGATAAGTAATTAATAAATTTTATAGGAATTAAAAATTAATGTATAATACCTTTATATTTTGACATTATTATGTCAGCTAAGTCACGTTGATTTAAACTATCATCTTTTAAAACATCTAAGAAAGTTGTGAAGGTGCTAGCATTATGTTTGACATGATCCTTTAGATCATCAAGAATCCGATCAAGACGTTCAGAACTTGTCTCTCTTGTTTCCCTGTCCTTAACCTTTTTGTAAATATTCTCAGAAATAACTTCTTTTGCATACAGCTTTCTTGCTAGGGCAATGGGATCAATATTTGACTCAACAATAATATCAGTACATTGAACTAATGCCCTTCTACCTATTTCACAGTTTAGAGTACCATCTATAGAATGAAGAGACAAAACAGAAGTACCAGTAATTATATATAATGAGATGGTTAGTCTTTATCAGATAACTACATACGTATAGTCTTATGAGATGAACAGGTTTTGTAATAGTAATATAGTCATGTCATACTTTACAAAAGTAGTGCTTGAAAGGATATATATATATTGACTTACCTGTGATTGACAATGAGCTTCTTGAATCTTCTGTATGCATATGACCAGGAAATGATTCTACATAAAAATAATGTCAATACATTACTAGCTTTGAAAGGAACCATAATGACAGAATGACAGAAAAACAGGAAGGGAGAGAAGCATGAAGAGCACAAGTAGATAACTAATTTGTCTAATTTCAGTTTTTCATGCTAGTGACGTTCTTAGTTTTAGATAAACACTTAATTAAGCAAGGATTATGAAAGCAACTGATTGTGCAATGAACAATGGTTGAATTACAACTCATTGTGCAGGTTTGCTCTACTGCTGCCTTAAATAGTTTCTATAAAATTGTGTCTGTAGCACTGACACCTTTAATGTAAAACCAAGTGTCCAAGCAGTTAACGATGTGTGTTTTGAAAATGTAAATTGACTAGTGAGGGAAATGTAAGACACTTTAATTATTTATGTAGATGCCTGAAATTCCTCTACCTTCCCTTTACCTACATGTTACTGTTTTGTTATATAATGCAATTAAGTGAATTCCTTAGTTAAGAAATTAAATTCAGATATAAAAGCTGGCATTATCACTATATCATATCATGTGAAATCACTTCCTAGATCATAACAGCAAAATATAATAACAATAATACAAATGGCTTAAGTGATTAAAATATTGAACTTTAAAACAATACATTGAATATGTGCTTAGCAAGCACACAGTTCATTGACTAATGAAATGAAATATATGATATAGTCTATGGATTAACACCAATGATATATATTTGGAATCCTTATGTTTCATAATTTTAATCTATATTATAGACATACAGACAATATGATGTGTGTTAATGTATTAACACTAATAGTTACTACAATTTAAAACAATTATGAAATGATACATTTAATAAGAGCGTAGACACAAGTCAGTATTGAAAATAACGTACCAAAAGTAACTGGATCATTGGGCATTATCTCACATTCAGTAGACAAATTAGCTTTAAAGTCATTCTCAGCTAAAAAAAAATTAAGAGTAAACAAAGCACAAGATTGTTAATATAGTATTTAAAATTACAAGCTAATTATTGTTAAAAATTAATGGAATATCTGACCTGATTCAATACTGAGGAATTGGCGAATATCAATAGCAAGTGATTTCATCTGTAGAGGACCCTCAATGACACTAATAAAATGATCCCATGTCACTGGAGTAGGCTCATTATCTAACCAGCTCTGCAACATCTTTGACATCTTCATTTCGTCGGAGAAATTACAACTATACAACATCTCAATAGTATCAGAGTCAACTCCCAGTAGATCTCCTATCTCTTGCCATTTTGTAGTAACAGAAGAAAGAAACCTAAGTAGAATACGTTTCTCTGGTTTGTTGGCTGTGAAGTCAAAAAACAAAGATAAGTGAAAAGAAGTGAATATTGGAACATACTATAATGAAACATAATAATTATGATAATTAATAAAAGTGATTGGATCACAAAAAAACATCCAAGGCTATGTTTTATTAATTTATTAATTGCAAAGATGTGGACAAATGCTTAAAAATGAAATGCTATAATATATCAGGTCTTTAGGATCCATAATGTTAAATGTGTAATGTAGAACTATCAGTCATTCTATTCTTATGATGCTGATGTCTAGAAATAATTCACTAAAACTATTATTAATTAGTGCTAGACATTCAGAAAGTGAGAAAATATCAAATCAATTTCTTTGTTTGCCACACCACTTAATTTAACCAATTTTAATTAATTAATGATATCATTTAGAGAAATATGGAGTGTAGAACAGCCATTGATTCTGTTATAGTTGTAATGTTTATGTGTACACATGTCATTTATATGTATAGTATGTTATATGACTAAACAATTCTGTTAACTAAGGATAACTGACATCATTATTACATTGAGCTCAGTCCATTCACATTTAAATAGCAAAATACAACAAAAAAATTCCATAATTATACCTTCATTTTTGGGAGGTAACAATGGCAGTACTGATGGTGTAGTTTTTAGATCTATATCAGTGCCTTGTTTGTCTAGAGTGAATATAAACAGTCAATTAAAACAAACTTCCTTTTTAGTTTACATAAATCTATTTGTAGCTAAAACTGAATGGATAGTAACAAACTTGAATAATTAAAGTAACAAATAAAATACACATACCTAGGATTGCATACCTTTGTATCCAGTAAACCAATGTCCCTCTTTTTCTGTATCAAGTGGTATAGGCTCTAAATCTCTCATTACTGTGCACTGAACATATTTAGAGTAAATTAAGTTTGCTGGATGTGGCTGTATACTTAAATCTGTCATGTGATCAGGATGTCTACACAACAGACTAACTGTAAACTTGAGAGCAGAAGGCTCATAAGATAAGGGATTAGCACAGGATGATACAGCTTCATCCAGTGTTTGGCGTATGACACTACAATTACTGCTAGGAATTCCAGTAAAGTAGACCTCCATCCAAGAAAGAGAATCAACGAGCAAAATTAATCCATTTAAATCATTAGATAGTAATTTCACTCCATGCCGTAGTTGATTTGAGGATATTAGTGATGAATCATCTAATGTAAAGGTTGGAGGAGTCTTCCTATTTAATAAAGCTACTACAGTAGCAGGGAAAACACCCTATAAGATAACAACATTGTAGAGTTATGACTAACATGTATGACATAACTTACCTGAGGTACAACTTTCTTTTCAAATTGAAGCACCATTGGCTGGCATGTTTTCTTAAAACGTTTCTTTTCTTCCTCTGTAATATGACTGCTGGGAAGAACTGCTGGTATAAAATACTGCTGTGTTGATGAAATTGACGTAGTCTCCGTTAGATTCTTTAAAGGACTGATGATGCAAAGATGTGCCATTAACTCAAGGAAGTTATCCTTAGTGAACAAACCCTCAACAAATTGGACATTCACCAGAGCATCGAGGAATTTGCTTTCAAATATGCCTTTGTGTCGAAGCTTTTGATTCCAGCCTGGGTAGGGAGCACAATCTTTGAAAATTTTACATTTCACAGGATCAACAAACGAAGCTCTAATTATGCTTGTTACCAAGTTGACTAGGTACTGTGGATTGGTGAATATAACATTATCATTTACGTCAGGAAAGTAGAGAACTAAAGACAAAGAGTTGAGGTATTCAACACAGTGGGTTGTATCAAAATATTTCATTTTCAGCTCTTGACCAATCTCCATACACCTGTTAAGAGAGACCATACCATGATCCACCTTCTCTGCCACTTCTTTGAGACGTAATTCAAAGACATACCATCGAATTGGTATTTCTACTTCAGCAGCAACATTTTCGTAGCTAGTAATACGTTTTCGAATATCTTTTGATATTTGTTCGCGATACCACCAGCACATGTTGTCAACAGGGAAGATCAACTCGTCTTCTGATTCATTATAAAAAATAAAGTGATCACGAAACTCTTTTAAAGCACTTAACAGCTTAGAATTTTTTTCATGCAATGGCTCTAATTCCTTGAACAGAGTAGTGATTCCATATGTACGATCATAATTGGTACCAATAATGCAGAAAAGAGGCTTAAAATCAACTTTGTCAAAACCTTTGGCAACTGTGTGCTTGGCTGATGCTATAGAGCGGACAAGGTATTCTATCAGTTGAAGATTGGTCATCTGAAGCAAGCTAGGCTGATGTACAACTTGACCATCAACAGAGTACAGAAACTTAGGCTTATCACTCAGTAACTCATTTAATTTTGTGACAATAACATTGAGGCAATTTCCACGAAGAAAAGCCCGTGAAACATCAGCAAATTGAGGCTGACCTCCACTATCAAGGATGTGTATCCATGTTGAAACATTCAGCTCTTTTGACATATTCCCTTTTGCTAAAACGTCAAGTATTTGGTCAGAGAAATAAGGAGCATTAGAATCAATAATAGACTTGGGATCTAAATTAGTTGCACCATTAGCAATTTTTGTGAGACTAGACTGAAAAGAAGCAATATCTTGTTGATTGGTATGTTGGGCTTCTATAAATAATGTGGGTACATCGCCACGTTCATCCACACTAGAGGGGATGCTAGGAGTAGACTCGGTATTAACTTTTTCATAGACAAAAAAAGTAGGTAATGCTTCCATTGCTCTCCTCAATAATTCTACACCCTCTATTCTCTCCCAAATATTTCCATGCTTCTCTCCAACTACACGCTCAATTGCACGGATAGGTCTACTGGCAATAGCTGTGCTGTTATGATACTTTGGAGCTGGCCAATTGAAAAGTAAATGCAAAAAAGAGGTTTTGCCAACACCTGGAGGACCCATTAGTACCAACTTGATAATTTCTACAATAACAGACCCTTCCCTTAAAGCTTGTGCAAATGATTTAGCTGATTCTGTAGAAGAGAAATGTAAGTCAACAATAATGAGAAATAACATAATAAAATTGTCGTGATACATTTAATACAAAGATAATTTGATTAAAGTATCTTTGTATTAACAAATTACATCATATTATACAATATATAATTAGTATAAATGTGCTATTATATATAATAGCACATTTTTATTAATTACATATTTCATAACAATATGTACATTGCAATTTCTACTAAAATAGTGCAAATTGCATAATTTAAGATAAGTGTATAATTATAATATTTTACAATATGTTTTGTATGTATTTGGCATAATAATTAATGGTCACATTGATTAATATCATATAGAGATATTTTAATCTTTTCCATATAAAGTAACAACACTTAAGTCACATTCGCTGTCCAGCACTTTGACAATGCATTACTAGTTTTAAACTACAAACATGATTCAACTAACCTGAATACAAGCATTGTCTAATAGCTTGAGTCGACACGTTAGCCAGATCAATAGGTAATTTTCCTTTCTAAAATACAAACACTCAGTATTTATACATACAATATATGACTTACCTTGTCTGGTATGGTAAAGTCAGCTCCAAATTGATGTAGCAACTTTACTACTTCCATTTGGTTTCTCTTGAATGCAAAATGAAGTGGAGTTTGTCTTTGCTATAAATATAAATATAAATATAATTCTAAAAAGACTTTTTTTGTTATCATACAATAATGTAAATACAAGACTTTAAACTAGTCATCTTATCATAGTAATTATAAAATATTCCTAGAAACAAGATCTATACATATCTCAGAAAGACTTAGATGCTGTTATTAATTGTCAAACACCTGCATATACAACTAGTTTCACATTTTGCTATACCAAGTTTATACTAAAGTTTTAAGAGGTCAACTAGTATGACCAACTCTGCAAAATTGGGTATGAAAATGCTATCTGTGTACTGTTATTTTCTGGAACTAACATAAAGACCAATGTACACATATCATACCAAAGTTGTTGATATATTTTGTCAAGATATTTATTATACTGAGAATTAAGAAAGTCCAGGTTAGTGACCTTGGGCTTTCTTCTAATTAGTCCCAACTGGTTAAATATCTAACAAGTAGGTAGAGACAAGCACTTACACTATTAAAATGCTAATATGATTTAGTTTAAGAGGTATAGACTTTGTTTGATGTTAAAAAATAGCTGTTATTAAAAACATGCATGATTGTATATTATAATTATATATTATATAAGATGTATAAATACATAATGGTATATTGTATTATAATTTGTATTAAATGTTATTAGGTGAGCATTCTCTATGTGACACACTCAATGTTGTATATAGACTGGTACCTTATTGACAGCATCAAGGGTTGCTCCAGTTCGTATAAGTAGTTGAACTACTTTAGTGTTTCCGTTGAATGCAGCATCATGTAATGGTGTATTTCCATTCTGCATAATAAAATGTGTTAACATTTTTGAAAGTGGTAAGACAATTTAGATTTACATTATAATGACAAATTATAATGTCAAATCAAGTAAACAACACAATTTTGATTTACATTACAAGTCACTAAATTTGGTATATCAGAAGCTCAATGATTAGCCTTATGATTATCAATTTCCATTGACTTATTGTTCAAGATGGGCATATAGCAATGCTTTCAATGCAAGCACTTGTTTACACATTAGGTACAATTATCATATTTATGGTCACATGTTAATATGTCTCAGGTGTATGTTTCACAATACACAATGCAATGTTTATTGATTGTATACAAGAAGTTTGGTGTAAGAAATGACTGAAACATACTAAATAGTTGGTTGTGGTAATAGTGAGTTAATAATTTTGTGAGTGATGTACTGTATCATTTGTTGTTACTTGCTATTAATATGTTATTATAATGATTAATACGAACAGTAGTTTGAAAGATACACTTCTTATGAAAAAGTATTAAAATTATTGACAAACAGATAATCTTATCGCACAAACCTCTCAATATGAAATGACAGAGCATATTATTCAAAGAAATAAACAGTGTCCTGTATATTAGCTTTGTTGCTACTAAGGGCATCAAACAATTTAGCTTATATAATGGACTACAAGTAATTAAAATAGCAACTAGCTAATGCTAGGGTTATAGTAAATGTAGCCATTTTGTTTATATTGTGATAATATGTAGTTATATGAAGTGACAAAACCACAAATAACTACATAATTACATAAATTAATAACAACATTACATACAAAATACAGTCATGTATAATAACAACATGTTTAATAATGAAGACACTTACTTTGTTAATGGCATCCAATGATGCACCAGATTTTATTAGCACATCAGCTACATCAAAACGGCCGTTGTAAGCAGCCAAATGAAGAGGAGTATCATTGTCCTGTAAAAAATAATTGTCAGTATTTACGATCGTTTCATTTTATAATATATGTCTTATATGTACTTAGCACTGAAGTACATTTTAGTGTTATTCATTATTTGTTCATGTGAATGTCATGTGAACAGACCACATTTTCTCTCATGCTCATGAAGATGCAAAGGGAAAAAAGACTGAGGTCACAAAAAAGGAGGTTGTTGTGAATGTCAATGACTATTTCAAGAAACTCAACAGACATCAATGGACTCAAGGACCTCTTACATAAACTGCTGATACCACAAGAGTTTATGTCCCAGCATCAAGATAGTTTTGATGACGAATATTTCTATGCATTCTCATTTTTCCTCCATTGTTAAAAGGTTCTTTTCAGAACTATAGTGGTTTTATAGCTGTCTTAAATTGCAAAAGACAAGACCTGATTATTATTTTAATAATAATGAATTAATGATTGTTATAATAAAACATCTGTTCATTTAATTAGAACTGTGATTTTGAATTGACACGTGACACATGGCTGACTTTTTAACGTGAATAGTGTTACTCGAAGGTGTGGAATTTGAAGTATGATGAAAGTATACCGTTGAAAATAATGGAGTTTATAGTTATTACTTTTTTGTAGCACTAAAGAGCCACATTTTATTTATAAAATGCGCATTTGTAAGCTGAATTGATTCGTGCAGGTTCCATACGTATATAAAAAGGCTAAGTTATTTACATGACTGGGTAGCTTAACTCAACCAATCAATTTGTTCAATGGATACAAAATCTGTAAAAATTCTCCCAATATTGACCTGACTTGATGATTGTCACCAAATTTTATAAAGAGAGATACATTCTTGGAGATATATCTCACCTATGATAGCTACAAATATATGAGATACTTTAAGCTTGTAACACAAAGCATTCTGTCAAAGCAAACAATTTTGTGTTGTACAAGGCTTTGTGTTCGTGCTGAACTTTCGAAATCACATTAGTCTTTTCACACTTTAACTGCAAAGAGGTGTATCTAGATTCTAAAAGCATTCTTGATCCTACAAGAAATTGTATGTGAAAACTTTAAAAATGACAGAATTCACTAACACATTGAAAGAGCATATTTACTTCCTCATTGTTAGTTTAAGCCTTCTAAGGAAATAAATTGGTACTGTACTTTTGTTGAAGCAAATGCAATGATAATGTTGAAATGATCCAATATTGTAATAATGGAAGTTGATTACATTGAGACTGTAATGGACACATCACTAGTATGTAGTATAGTAAATATTTGATACTAACCTTAGAGACAGTGTTAAGATTAGCTCCACTTTTTATTAAAACTGTAGCAATTTCAGTCTTTCCATCCATTGCAGCATAGTGCAAAGGAGTGAACATCCTCTAAAAGATATAGACAACATTAATAACACAATACAAAGAAATACATGTACATAGACTGTACTGGTACACTGTGTCACATTGTTGACTACTACTTTAAATTGTATCACAGTATGGTTATACACACTAATTACTGATTATGTAATATTGTATTTGTACTACATTGAAAGCATGTATCTATGTAATTATGACTACATTGTATCCTTTATACTATTGACATATATGATTTATAGAAATTAATCCTTGTATGTTTACCTCTGACAAACACAGCAAGTAATGAGTCTATTTACTGTTATAAAGACAATATTAATTACATATGTGTCCATTTACAGCAATGTTTGTAACTTTTAAAGACTACTGAGAAAGCTAACACTTGATGAGGTGATATTGGTGGGTATTCAGTCAAGTTGGATTGAAAACATCATATTTAAAACTTAACTCCAAAAACATGTAATTGTTCATTAATTGTCATGTAGACACTGAGATCATGTTTTGTAATTAGAACTGTATATAAATCAAAATTTTACAACTTTTATAGCTTTAGACACCTCTCATATGTAAAATAGATCATGTAAGTGTATACTATATGTCAGTAAAATAGTGCTTATCAAGCAAAAGGATGTACTCTACAAGCCATAAATGTATTCTTGAGGTAATCAGGATATAAGCTGGGACTAATGTGATAAGTGTAGAAAATACGAACAAACAAGAGATACACTCATAATAGTTACGTAATATAAGGAATATATCTTATTATAGAGATCACATTCTATTTAATGCCCTACTTTTTCAGTTGGTTGTTATTGACAAAATGTCTTTTGTCAATCAGTTTTAAGTATGTTCATTTATTATTCACAGTATGTATTTGTTGATATATAGTATCAATAATTATTAAGGAAATTATATCATGTAAATATACTCTAGATTAGGGAAGTAAAGAGACTCTATTTACAACATGTACCAGCCATCAAACAATGACACTGGCTGGACATATGACTTAGTGACTATCATAGTTATCTTTATCTGATGACAACAATGAAGACAGTACAACATACATTACAAATCACTGGTACATCATACTTATAGACTGAGTGTAAAAACACTGCCATGTATTAGAAACTATAACTTAACATATAAAAACTTTGTTATATTATTTCCTTGTATAATTGTAGAGATAGTTTGTGTTACTAGAGTAACTGTTATATAACATTCTAAGCTTCTGTTTATATATAGTATTAGAATCATGACAAGAAGCTGTTAACATAATTATTTACAATATAATATCAATATATTTTACTAAGCCTGTATGTGAGGGCTGTCATTACAGGTTTACAAAGCTCTATTAAGCTATATGTTTGTCATTTCACTAATCCATTATCAATGTATTCATTAACTGGACATTAGAAGTGATGACTCTTTGCTACAATGACTCGTAAAAAGCATTTATTATATAATACAAAAGGTTTCCATATTTTCTGAGTCAACAAGTAATGTGTATTAAATGGGAATTCATTCCGACCACACAATTTGTCATTGTAAATGAGGTTTCCATTATTCACTGATACTGATACTAATAGGCTTACATGTACTTGATATGACATTTGTTAAGTTATTTGACAAAACTACTTATACTGTACCATATAGCGGGGTTTTTTTCGGGGAGGGGGGGGGGAATTTTCATGGTTCTTGTGGTTGAGAAACAAACCACAAAATATTTACCCACAAAAGTTAATTACATGAAATGTGCCACACCCATTCATGCATACACGTGGTTGCATGCACGTTCTCACATTGTTGATCAGCGAGTCTTAGATTCAGTATGACCTCATTTCGATACTTCAAGAGGGAAAAGAACAACCTACAGGTCCTCATGGCCCTTTAGCACAATCTGTGTCATCAACTTCCGATTGCAGCTGCTAACCCGTCTCTTTTTGGCACTCAAGTTGTCCCCAAATTTACCATCCCAGATCCCTTTGTACTGGTGGTAGCCTCATATTATGGCTTGAATTTCGAAGCATGCCATTTGTACACCTTATGTGTAAGGGGATGTAGTTTGGACTAGATTGCTTGACCACAAAATTTTTATCATGAATTTTAAAAAATTTGACATCCACGAAAATTTTGCCCTCTCCCCAAGAAAACAGCTATACCATATTAAAATATTTTGAATAAACTATTTTGTATATGTAGTTGCTGGGCAATTTTTTGTACAATTATGCTAAAAAAATTGGTATCCAGGTACTTTCATTATTGTTCTTCCTGGATACAGGTATAATATACATTCAGTATATAATACATTCATAATGTTTTTGAGCAACATGTGTAATTTTCCCAAATTTGGACACATTTAATATATTCTCTAAATTCCTATGATTGATGTATAATTATAATGTTTGCTATTCATTCATGAGGGAATTATTAGGTGTGTATCATGTAACTCATTAATGAGGCAATTATAAAAATCATTCGTAAGGCAATTATGACAATCATAGGAAACCCCAGAGGAAATAGCCATCTTTTCAAGCATATGTTGTGATACTAGGTCTACATGTACACCTGAGAGAGGAAACCCATGAGAAACATAATAGGATAGGGTTTAATATAACCAGGGGTGTCAGGCAAGCTTTCAAAATGGTCCAAAAATAATATGTGTCAACTGATAGAGTTACTATGGACAGACAACTTAATGATTTTGGCAATACATAGAGAAAAATAAAGAAGTCTTCACAGAGAAGTTGGGCACAATGACTCAACATGTTGCTAAACTGGACTTGAAGAGAAATCCCAAACCCAATTTTTGAAGACTTCAGCCTGTGTCTTCTCTCTTAAACTATCCTTAAAGCTGAGCTAGACAAGTTGCTGTCATTGGTCAAAATTAAGCCTGTTAATTACAGTGAGTGGAAAGCCCTTATTGTAACTATTCTATTGTAGCAAGATGGAAAACTACCCCTGTGTAATAGCTATAAAGAGATGATCAGCCCAGTACTTGATGTGGATTTATATCCGTTACTGAAACCAGATGACCTTTATACATAATTATCTGGGGGGAGTAAATTCTCTGTTTTTAACATCTCCTATATTATAACATTGAAATGCTAATAAAACAAAAAAGTACAACATGACAATTACATTAATAAACTCACATGTGTATACCTACATGTACAATGTATACATATATACATTACAACAGTATTGTTACTATATATGAACACTTACATAACCAGTGCAATTTGGGTCTGCTTCTTTTTGGAGAAGAATAGACACAATGTCAGTATGTCCACGAGCAGATGCAGCAATCAGTGGTCTCTGATAATACTATATAATAGTAGATGATAATGTTTGTTATTAACAAATGACAGTTACAAGATCTACCTATTAATTATTTATTAAATAACAATACAAAATTTTAAAGAGTACATACAATATCACAATAGTAACAGTAGTATTAGTATATTAATAAAATATTAGTTATTTCTAATAGATGATATTACAAAGAAGTCAGTGAACCTATAATTACATTAGTACAACTTAAATTAACATTATAATACTATGAAAGTATTAATAGTCATTATTGGACTACTTTAATAACTTGAAATTATTTTAAATTATAGAGTCCTTATAAACACTACATTACTTATTAAAACATATTATGAACATTATTTACAATTATATAGTTATTCTGTGGATATGGTAATAATGTATGTTTTGCTAGTAAACATAATACACACAATATACTGGTTTAAACTCTGTGTATGAGAAAGGTCAAACTAAATATCTTAAAAATAAAATGCTGTATGTACAAGAAACCATTTCAAAAAATAATTTGGCAAATTCTTCAAAAGTAAACTGATTTTGGTTAATTTCCATTTAATATATAGGTGTGACATGTGTATAGCAATTTATTCTGATGAGTGAAATACCAATGAATTTGTGCTCCAGATCCTGTCACTAAATTTGAAAGTGAATGAAACTATTATCATATTATATTAAGGACTCTAAGCTGTGTCTACTGATAAGATCTCTAGTTAGAATATCAAAACATTCATAGTCATTTAGCTGTCTAATGACAGTCTATCCCTTCACTTAGAGACAAAGGGTCTGGGAACTAGCACATGTTAGACTTGTACAGTCAATTGTGGTCTGCAAAAATGTTGCAGACCACAGAAATGTCATCTGTGCTTCTATTTGAAAGATCATTATCACTGATCAGTGCATAAAACAACAGCATTTTTTTTTAACTCTCTTAACAGATGTTTAGTTCTAAGTATGCTCTATCCATAAACACATTCCTTCTATACAAGTACTATATGGTTTTGTATCCAGACTCATACTCTCTAAGCAAAGGGACAAGTACACCATACTAGTCTAATGCTTTACGAAATTTTAGCTGTTCTCATGTCTCCCTATTACTTGTCCAGACAAAATAGAGTCCAAAATGTCTTTTATTAATTATAATACCTCTCTAGCTAAGAGACTTCTAACATTATTTATTGTACCAACATTTACTTTAGTAGTCTGTGGATATGTTAGCATTATATGTTTTGCTTGTAATCATAAACTATACAACATACTGGTTTAACCTCTGTATATAAAAGGTCACTCTTGTTATTAAAATTACAAACTTAATCTTATTCATTGTCATAATATTCTTAATCAAATTATTAGTAGGTTATGAATAAGGTTATTATATAAAGTGTGAACCAGCAAATAGATTTATTTATGTGGCAATACACAGCTAAATGTAACACCTGTAATAGGTAATTGTGGAAGGAGATCATATAGATATAAAATAAACTTTGGCAAATTTAAATAACAATGAATTGTTCTGCCTATTGTCATGTCTTTAATTAAAATGCTGGAGGAAAACATTTTGGCAAATGAAGAACATTTTACTAAACTTACCATTTCCTATATGTTACCACAATCTCTCTAATGTTATAATTAATTGTGTGTACTAATTGTTTCTCAAATTTAAATGCTGGAATACAATAAACCTAAGGACTCTCTATAAAAATAGACCATAGTTAGGTATGTATGTATACAACTTGTTGATACAATCAGAATCAAGGTTTCTGTTTGATACTTTAAAAAACTATACTTATCAGAGTTTTATTAGCATTCTGGTAAATTGTAAACTTATGAGGACAGTGAGTGAGTAAATATGAGCATGGCATAAAATCTTGTAATAATTCCAGAAAATCTATTTTGCAAATGCTATATTAAAAGTAAATTCATAAGAATATTGTCCTTCATAAGTTTGTGTTATATGATAGATATAGACTGGCTCTGTTAGAATAATTCAGTAACATTGTTATTAGATCAACAAATGTACACATCATGTCAGTAATATTAACACTTTTTATTATTAGGAGATGACACAGAAAATGAAAGAAACTCTTACACTATTGATTAAAATCACACAGGGATTTGTGATATTTAATTCAGACCATCCCTAGTCTCGTCCCTAGACCTACTCACAAGCTAAAGTAGGGGTCACAAAAATTAACTCGTGTGATCAGACCTATTTTAGCTTGTGAGTAGGTCTGGGGACGAGACTAGACCATCTCATGTATTATAGCTCAACCAACATCATACTATAATGATGATACAGTGTGTAGTGATATGATAATTATTGGATCTTAGACTTATTTATAAAAACACACTGTATATGAAAAATAGGTTTTACTGTTGAGATATATACTTAAATATTGAGAGCTAGTAACTTACAGTGCCTGGATAATGATAGTTTACATCAGCACCTTGTTCAATAGTAGATTTGACTACTTCAATGTTTCCATCTAAAGCTGCCCAGTACAGTTGATCATTCTATTATAAAGACAACAATTATCATGTAGTGTAGTATAGTGAGTATACAGATCAGCCCTTATAACTAAAAGACCATCTTTTAGAAAGATATTCTGTCTATACAATAACACTGATATGTGAGTTTAGTTAGTATCACAGTGATATATAGGGATAATGACATAGTAATAGAAAGATTATAGACTTACTAGACGTAGGTGACTATACTGAGACATTTTGAAAATTGTTGGTCCTTAGATGGTAACTGTTCTTATGTCAGGTGTCTATAGACAATAGAGCAAGTAGGTTATATAGATAGTAATAACTATATACTACATCGGAATGACGAAACTCTACTAACTAAATCAACTATAACTTAATTATAGTAAGATAGAGTATACTGTCTGTCTACTAACTACTACTATATGTAATAGATATACACTCACACTATGTATGTACTGTACACTATATGATATCATTGGATACTAATAATATTAAACGCTTTAGTAATAGAATACAATATAGTATATGACCTACTAACCTGTTCTTCTTGTGTGACTGCGTTGTTTGGCGGTTGTTATGACAACTATGTGACACGCCCACTAATTTGAATTACTGGGCTAATATAAGTGGGCGGAGGCATCACACACACAATTACTTGCTACTAAATAGGAAATATATGATCACCTTCCTGGTCAACGGATGCTTGACTGTGAAACCAGAAAGGAAGCAGAAGGGTTTTTAAAGATGAATGTTAACAAGAAGTTACTTCAACAACATCTTAGTGTCACAGCCGGAAAGGTTGTTACACTGAAAGACAATAGCAACTGTACAGACTGGACTAGTAAGTAAAGAGGATGGAAATAATCTAGACGTTCTTGTAAAGAGATATGTCAGGTATATTAATATCATTATTCACATACTTGTACATGTATATGAATTAAATTTTTTTAGGTTCATCAGTTGATGTATTCACTAATGCTAGCAACACTTTACAGGCTTATTGTTTCAAGACAGTATTATGAAGGCCGTCTTTGATTTGTATCCTGAAGTATTCTTGTTGACGCCACTTATAAACTGAACAATTTGAGAATGTCTCTGTACTTAATGATGTGTATTGATGGCAATGGCCAGGGTGAAATAGTGAAATAAGTAGCTAGGACTACAAAGAAGAAAGGCCTGTAGTGTTGATAAGTTTTACTTTCCCCTAATTATATTGTTTTACCTCTTGTATTTATCTTCTTAACATTCTTCATTACGTGTTATTAAAATCATATATGATCAATTTGGACCATCGTAAGGACATTTGAAATGATTGATGACCAGGTATATATATACGTATACACACGTACATAAAATCTTGGGCCTTACATAAGTTTACACTGGGCTCATCCTCCATGAGGTATATCTTTTGGAACAGGTTCTGGAAATCTGTGTTCGATTAATCTCATCAGAAGTACTGTTGTTGGGACAATGTGCCTTCTGTGAACTGGTCATTGATGACCATCTAATATTCTGGCTACCAATGATAACTGGAAATCAAGCTATGGTAAAGGCTTTTCAGCGACCATATTTTATAAAATATTGTCATTGACAATGGATACATGAAGTAAGTGAATATTATTGTCATTATGCAAGGTTGACAACATGTGTAATACTCGTTTGTCAGACCACTTTAAACACAAAATTCTATCTGTTGTGTAATCAGAATAGACTTCACCTACATTTTACATTTTAGGCTAATGTAAGTACAGTTGATTGTTATTTTACCTTTTGTTAATTTTGCAGATTGAAATTCTCTACTCAATCCTTCCGATTCTTTCTTATTGTTCCATCAGCCTCAAATCCAGCGAGCTTCAAGTCAGCAAAAAGTTTAAGTGAGGTATAGTAATTATCAGTATACACATGATATCCATTCATTGATAAAGGTGACACGAGATCCATGACCACTTTGTATGCTAGCCCTTACTCAGGCACACCATCTTTTTCCTTTCCTGTATAACTCCTTAACAACCATTACAGTAAGTATAATATCTTACCAGTGTATAATTTATAATTCCATACATAGCCACTTCCTGATTCTGCCAATACCCATGCCTTGATATACCACTTAGTGGGCTTTTTGTGCATGTACTGGATCCATGAGAGTCTTCCTTTATAGCCAATGATAATCTCATCAACAGCAATTTCTCTATTTGGAACATAAACCAACTGGAACGACTCAATTAGTTGATCAAGAAGTGGCCGAATTTTGTAAAGCTTGTCATAATCTGGGCTACTTCGGGAAGTCTGCTGCTCTGAATTATTCAAATGAAGGTATATCATCAATAATTCTAACCTTCTGCCAGCCATGATATAAATGAAAGTATCGTTATGAAATGGCCATTTGCTGCTCCAATATGATCTACAAATAAGTAAGATGTACAGCAAATTCACAAAGTTTAGGGTTTCATAAAAATACTTATAAAATTACAATCATCTATAAGTGTAATAAATAAAACTTGCAATTTATATCAATGTATTTCCTAGATTATAATAAATACCTCACAGATTGATATCCAACTACTCCCATCGTGACTATTTTGGCTAGTAATAGGTCAACTTCCTCACATTTCATTGGATTCCTTTTCCAGTCATGATCACAAGTGTTGGGATTATCATGTAAGTAAGATTCCATTGATGCAAGCACTTGTTCAGCATAGCAAACTGATTCCACATAGATCAAATCTTTTACTACTGATGTAATGTATAGATTGAAGAAAGCAAGTGGTGGTTTGTTGGTCATATCAAGAGTAAGCCCAGTTGATGCAGTAAATGCATGAACTATAAAGTTAGTGTTACTTTATTATAATTGGTATTGTCTTGTCTTACCTGTAGGTAGGCTTGCTGTAGCAATAGTACTAGTACTGGGCATAGCTGTTGCTGGAGTTGTGACAACCAATGGATGAACTACAATAATTAGTATTATTTTGTATGTTTGGAAAATTATTTTACCCGTGGGTGTAGGTGGAGCTAGGAAGCTTATTCCTGTTGTTGAAGATGAATTAAAGAGTTACTTTGTAGTACAGAGCTTTCAGAATTCAGCTTTCCTAGCTCGTCATCAAGTAAAACCCTTTGCAAAAGATCTGTCAATGCTTCTTCTTGGTCAATGTAACCGTCGAAATCATTATCTGAGTCATCACTTTCAGTGCCATTGATGTACTTTAAAAAGGAGGCATGGTCAGAAGGCAACAGTATGAAGCTTCTGTTTCTCAATGCGAAGCATTATTACATAACCCTGTTGTGTAAATGTTTACAATAACTACATAAACCCATCTAGGTTAATCAAAATATACTACTGAACTACTGAAAATTCCTGTAAAATGTATAATATATATAGTACGTTTCTCAATATAAAAATGAAACTGATTGTCAAATTATTGCCCTCGTTATTCTTTACAAGTGCTGGAAAAATGAGTTTGAAGTATGAGCCCCTAAACTATATCTTTTCAGAATGTCAGGTGAGATATAGTTAAGAGTGAGTTTGGGCAATTGCATATGTAGGCATGTTGTATTTCATATGTTTTTTAAAATATTAACATAATTAAAAATTGCATCCTTGTAGCTTACTAATTATAGACCACCAACACTTTGAGTCAGCAAAATTGTTGTCATTTAAAAGTACTTTTAACAAGGACAATTTATGATGATAATCTGGATATTAAATATTTAATCTGAGTCCAATGTTTTAATTATAGCTGTAATTAATTTAAGGCAAAGAGTATATCCTGCTAAATATGTCTTAGATTGAATACTTTATTAATTGTAGGAGTTAAATATTAAACTATATTATTTACTTTTAGCTCCATAGACATAGTATATATTTGTTAGCTGGTGTATTCTAATTATTCTAATTATGTTAAGACAAAGAGTATACCCTGCCAAGTATGCCTTAGATTGAATATTTTATTAATTGTAGGAGTTACATATTAAACTATATCATTGAAATAACAGATCATTATTTGCAGTAATATACTTTGCCTTAATGGTTGATATTAAGGATATATCTGAGACTAAAGGTTGAATAAGAATAGATTGCTTATTATCTTCTATGTTCTATTATCTTCTATCTTCTACGTTGTCTTTTATACTGTGAAAGGTAAGCTTAATCATAGTTATCTTCCAAGGATGAGAATTTAGGGTGTAGAGATTAGTTAGTTTTGTATTGTTGCCCACTTTGCGTAAAGTAAAAGTGATCTGGGGATAGCAACTCAAAACAAGACATTAATTTTAAGTTAAAGAGCAATATCATAAAATAAAAATTAGTTGACTTAGTTAGATAGTAATAACTACTACATTGGAATGAGGAAACTCTACTAACTAAATCAACTATAACCTAATTATAGTAAGATAGAGTATAGTGTCTGTCTACTAACTACTACTATATGTAATAAATATACACTCACACTATGTATGTACTGTACACTATATGATCATATATGATCAACATCTGCTTAGTAAAGTCTCCCACTTGATAACAATAAAAGTAATGCCTATAGTCATTATTGTGTCATAATATTACATTCTTCATTAGATTCTTTGTTATGTAGAGGATATTATAAGAGAAAATGTTCTCAATCTTTTAAAATTATTTTGACATTATCATCTTTACACCACAATCACATATTAATCACATATTTATCATTACTTCTAGCTATAATTAGATCAATAACTGTGTAGATCTTTATATATGAAGAGTCATCTCATTAATTTATTATAATATGCTCATACACCTACAGCATACTATCAGTATCACTCATTAAAAAGGACACATGTATCAGTGTGACAGTAGTTCATTCAAATGTGATCTTAGATACTCAAAGTTCTAACAAGACATCAGTACTACATAAAATGATGTACATTATTAAGTTAATAGTAATGGTGTTTTGATAGCTGTAACAAATTTGTATATTATATCTATAATAATGGATACTTTAAAAAGAATTTAATTTTGTCATTTGACAGGTGATATTAAGACAGTCAGTGGTAGGAGCAGGATGAAGAGGAAGTGATGTCCATGAAGCTATGATGGTGTTAGAATAATAGAATTGATCTATGACTAATGAGCACATAAAGTGTCTGGTTGTGGTAATACTTTGTTAACAATTTAGTAAATGATGTATTGTATCATATGTTGTTATTAATTGTTATTAATCCTTTATCTCCGTTATGCTAAAATTGCTCGTTAAGGGCGTGGTGTGGGATAAAATTTGATTAAATCAACTACTTAACTTTTATTGTGTTTTCTATTTATAGTAGAAGTTGTTCTATTTATAGTAAGAGTCTAAAAATAGCTTGTATGGTTGGTTAGCCACGAACCGCTGTGGGCAGAGGGGATTGCAATGTTATGATTGAAGTTGGTCAAGCCTACCTACCATTCTCTTCGTACAAATGGTAAGTTTTTTATTCACATGTTCTTTAAAAATACTCTTCATTTACCCTATATTTTCCTTGCCCTTTTCAGAGACGAGTTTGGACTTGAATGAATTGCACGCGTCAAAATTAACTTTGACCTTGCCATCTTTGACTTAACTTTAGTTGATTATGATATTTGAGTTGATTGCAAGGTAGGTAGGTAGAATGTAAATAAAACAGAAGATAAGACTTTGTGTAAAGGTATGCATTGCTTAAAATGAGCGTGTCTGATTGTGTACATGTTTATTGTCCTGTGTATGCCTTATACCTGACTACATTAACAGTTATGATGATGTAGAAATAAATGATTGTAAGTGTGTGAAACAATTTGTTCAACTAACATATAGGATGAATGTTCTTATAGTTTTTGAGCATATGATACTTCTTAAAACAAGGATGTATACAAAGATGAATATCACATAATGTTACATTTGATATTGGTTTGTTTTCTGTTACCAGATTGTCTTCTACTGCATACTTTACAGCCCCGTATTAAGCTGAGGTGTAAGAAAAATTGACCACTTACTCAGGCTGGGATATGTTGTGGTACAGTAGGTACTATAAGTGTATTGTTGGGTACTACCTGTAGAAAGAAATCAATATGTGAGAGATGATAGCCAGGTTAGACTCTGTGCACATCATCTACACATTTACGAGAATGATGTCTAATAGTGGGAAAGGGTCATTTCTACCATTTCAAAAGTGCGGAAGTCCACAGTGTGTAACTTATTATCCACCTTGTTAACACCTCCCATGTAGGTATTGTAATGTTAAATGATTGCTGGCTTCTGATGTTCTCCACTCCCTCTCGGGAAGTACTCGTGTGTCTTTGAAACTTGACTATAGAGTCATCATCAATAGTACAAAGGGCAGCCATAACTCTTTTGTTCATCCACTTAACTCCAAGTATGCATATATCATGCTATGTTGTGATTTCACCTTTTTTTTCTCTTGTGGATTAAATAGGTATTCCTTTTCTGCTTAGCTTGACTGTACCACAGATTCCAGAACCAGTTTCATTTAGCCATCTACACAAGTATGGACTTATGTAGTTATACCCCTTAATTTGAAGGTCAGCTATCAGGTAAAGAACAACATGAGTTGACAGTGGTAAATCTCCATCTTAGTACTCAGATTTTACAGTGTACATGTCCCAGTTCCACATGTAGCCACTTTCGCCATCAGTAAATATCCAAGCCTTCATCCCTCTTTAGTGTGGCTTTTTGTGGAGGTACTAAGAAAAGATAGGCAACTCTTAGAACTGATATCCCCTCCTCTTTTACTACTATTTTGGTTCAGAGTGT
This sequence comes from Xestospongia muta, assembly GCA_963693285.1. Taxonomy (NCBI): domain Eukaryota; kingdom Metazoa; phylum Porifera; class Demospongiae; order Haplosclerida; family Petrosiidae; genus Xestospongia; species Xestospongia muta. Next base: position 19,749,911 of record OY848918.1, on the reverse strand, counting down.
ATATTGGAACTGACTAATCAGGTGAGCAGTGATTGGTTAAATTTATAATAAGTGATCATATCCAACTTGTATATAGGAAGTATAGTTATCATTGTCTGATAGATGAAGAAATTAGAAAAAAAAAGAAACTTATCTTCAGATGGACATTACTTTTTGAGAGCAGTCATTGATATGTGGCTAATTTGTGCACCAATATATTTGAATAGATGGTATACTGACAACACTTATTATGATTACTAATGTTATCGAAAAATTATAGAGCTCTCTTAGGATGAATTGATGTATAGTAAAATCATGCAATCAATGTATAGGATGGTACAGTAGATGATCATCATGAGAGTTAATATAATGTTGACTATAAAGGTTTGTTTGATGTAATATTTCATTACTTATTGTGTTTATCCATAGTTGATTGAAATAATTAACAGGATCTTCTCGAGAGTTGTTGCTCATTAGTCCAGATTGTCTTGAAATGGAGACATAGTAGTAGAAGTTGGACCAATAGTAGCAGTAGTTGAAGTTTAGGGTAGAAACAACAGACACAGTAGCAGTAACTGTTAGGTGTAGTAAAAGTAGTACTACTTTCATTTTTATTAAAAAAATTATCATCCACATAACCAGTACCTTCAAAATCATCATCACTAGTTGATATCAATGTCCTCCATCATCTCCTGCAATGCATCTGGATCACTTATACTGAGAAAACTATGCTATTGGAAATAGAGTTTGATAGATATATGTTGTTGAAAATTATATCCTGGTACTAGAAGAGGTTCCCTGTTTTGCGATTAAATTGGGTAGGGCTCCGAATAGCTCCTTGATATTTTAATAGTAAATATTGATAAGCACTCAATCATTTAGAAACATCACAAGATTAACATACATCAGAGAAAGAATAATGTCACGATGTATGAGATCTGTTTAAAATATATATCACATGTATGCAATCATGAAATAATTACATTTCCAAGAATTTAATTAAATACAAGACAGTTCACTAACTGACTTAATATAACAAAGTAAATATTAACATAATTATTATGACTATCTTATAATGTATAAACTATGTAAAGTGGATGTTTGCTTGTAACTTGAATAGTTGCAAACACTTTTTTAAACTTTGATGTAGCCAATTCTAAAAGAACAAGTAATTATTAATTGTTCTTTTAGAATTGGCTACATCAAAGTTTTAAAATAAAGAAAGCTTACAAGCATAAAAATTTAATGTATCACACCTTTATCTTTTGACATTATTTTGTCAGCTAAGTCATGTCAATTTAACTATCATCTCTTAAATATCTAGGAAAGTTGTGAAGGTGCTAGCATTGTGTTTGACATGATCCATTAGAATCCAAACAATTGTCAATTCTTGGTTTCTCATTGGATCTCAAAGAAGCAGTCTGTGGTGTCTTTTTTGACCTCACAAAAGCATTTAATTCTGTCCTTCACCATCCCATACCTGACTCCTTATCTTTGCTTGACCTTCCCTCTCTTCTCTTGTCTTGGCTCCATAGTTATCTACAAGGATGTACACAACAAGTAGCCATAAATGATTCTCTCTCTTCTAAATCTCAATCACTTTCTTCTGTTGGCCAGCTGTAAAATCAAACAATATAGACATGATAGGTGCTGCTTTTCTATAGCTGTGACTGAAATCTAACACCTATTACTACTGACCAGTTGTAATATATGGAAGTGAAACTGTCTGTAAGGTATAAAAAGACCTTTCTTAGCTCAGTTTTCAGATCAATCAAGAGAGTTTTTTCAGATTAAATCCCTCTTCAGATCACTGTCAACAGACCTTAATTGAAAGAAAAATGAGCAGCGAATATTACGGTAATTATTTAATAATATGTGTGCCTGAGTTAATGGTTTCTTCTTAATATAGCATATGATATTACTGCCTTAAACAGTTCAGGTGTAGCAATACTGCTTACATATGGAAATGTGAACGATTGGTGGCTTTCACACCCACAATTGATTAATACTGAAGACTTTATTCAGGTTTGTTATAAAATATTAAATCAGTACTTTTATTACATAAATTTGTATACAGGTTACTGGCAAGGGTATCGTATTAGTCTCGCGTAGCCAGCCCCTCCTCCCTGCGGGAAGGGAGGGTCTGGTCAACTGTAAGTATAGCTCTCGTTCAGAAAACTACCGGATATCCGGTAGTCGATAAGTGGTTTTAAGAGGGAGGAGGGCAAACACCCACTTTGAAAATGCTGACTTAACAGAAGCACAATGCTGCGTGTAGTAACTCTCGCAGCCTTTTCAGTGCGTAGCTGTTGGAAAAGTCACAAACACATCACTCCCCAGAGATGAAAGGCATTATAGGTTCACCTTAATTGTAACTTCTAATCTAGTAGCAGAAGCTTGAATTGCAGCTTCTCGATTATCCATGACAGTTTGGACTTGCGAAGGTTATACTTTATTACAACTTTATTAATGAAAGCATAGGTTATTTGTAAACTTCATGGCAGAACAAAAGAGCCTTCTGAACTCATTTACGCTGAAAACGCACGGAAAAACTTGAAAGAACTACTACAGAGGTATCTGGCATTTGTTGAGTCAGCATTTTTAAAGTGGCTGTTTGCCCTCCTCCTTCTTAAAACCACTTATCGACTACCGGATATCCGGTAGTTTTCTGAACGAGAGCTATACTTACAGTTGACCAGACCCTCCTTTCCCGTAGGGGGGAGGGGCTGGCTACGCGAGACTAGTATCGCATCTGGTCCTTTCAAATTTTAGTTTCAGGTGAACAAATTCAGGTTGATTTTTCTTACAAACCAAGACAAAAGCCATCCCTTACATCTAAAAAAAGTTGAGCTCTGGTCCTTATATTGCTCAGGTCACTAATGGACCTTATGTTGAAGGTATGACAGCTAACTGCACCTTCCAAGTCATTGAATCAAGGAAATAATGAAGAGCTCTGATCCCAAATTTGAAAAAGGGAATAAATAACAGTACAAATAGAGACTAAATGTTTAGAGCTTTTTTGGGTCCCTTATTGTATATATATAGGCCATTATTGTGGTATCATATAGTTGTTAAATAAAGTTATCAATAATAATAACCCTAAATTACTATATCAAATGCAAGTAATGAAAAAAAGCGTATTAATAGAGATTGACAGGTTAATCTCCATGACATCAACATTAGTTAAGGAATTTCATGACAGCAGAGTGACTTGCAGAATTACTCATGTCTATTATGTTGTGGCATAGAAATATAGTTCAACAGTAATTTAGAAGTCAGCCTTAGATATCTCAAAATTAAATATTTATAAAATGGCTCATTGTTATAATGAAAGATAAGCTAATGTAGTTGTAAAACAGTTCACTTAATTTATCTGTTTAAATTCCAGGTATTAACATATTAGATGAAAAATGTTACAGTTTGTACTTAGGAAACATTATTTTCTCCTGATGGCTGCTGTCATTTTCATACAAAGCTAAGGAAGGTAGCTTTTGCCTTTGATATTTAAGATTGAAGTCTATCAAGTTGACTCTCTCTAATTAATTGGTTCACACAGGAGAGCAATTGATTAGCATTTTTTAGCTATGTGCTATTGTCAATACTAGGAGTCTGGGCAACTTTTGATGTAATCTACATTGCCTATTTACCTTGTTTGCATTTCAATTATCATTGTACAATGTAAGCAAAGTCATTGTCTTGCCTATTAGGGAAGTCAATTGTATAATCTTGATTGACTAGTTGTAATTATGAATAATATAACTTGACAAGTGCTAGAGCAGCTCTTACCATGTCTATAGCTTTCTTCAGTTTTATTCTAATTAAAACAGCCTGTCAGCAAGAGAAGGTGATGATAGATTTTCTAAGTTGCAGACAAACCTGTCCTCTAATGGACATGATCATATATGCAGTGCAGACAGTAAAACTAGGTCCTGGAACACCTGTTCTCCCTTACATCAATCATGAATGTTATAGGTAGTTTAGAGGAGAATGTCATAAATACTATCCCTTGTCCATAATTGAATATTGTAAAACAAATTTACAGAAGAAGGTAAAATATTAAATCTGAAAAAGGGTCATTATTTTGATAATTAAAAAAAATTAACCTTATTTAATTACTAGATTTCTTAAATTGATGTGTTCGCAAGTCTGTATGATAAGTACATTAAATGAAACAAATGCCTAAAACAATTGCAAGAGAGAGAAAGAAGAGAGAGAGAGAGAGAGAGAGAGAGAGAGAGAGAGAGAGAGAGAGAGAGGGAGGGAGGGAGGGAGGGAGGGAGGGAGATAGAGAGAAAGAGAGACAGAGAGACACAGAGGGAGAGAGAGAGTGAAAGAGAGAGTGTTTATAACCATTATACAACATTTAGGACTCTAATGTTAAAATGACCAAAACAGATTATTTCAAAATATAACAGTTAAAGAATCTAGTTATGTCATAATTTCTGCATTTTTAGATATTATCTATACCAATATACTTAGAATAAAACAGGAGAAGGCAATAGACAGGGCAACAGCTACTGTCATCTTATACAATATTGATAGTTACAGCGGCTTAATAACTCAATAAAACAACAGCTTATTTTTTTCTTTCATTGGATTTCATATCTGCTGTGCAAAAAGATAAAATTTAGTAATATACAGTACTTACTAGAGATACACGGCAACACTTAGTCATTTCTCAAGTGATGACAATTGCACACAGCTTCCAATATACTTTTGATAATTACAGCTAACCATCAGAAAGTGATAGATTTTACTCATAATTAACGAAGCAACAACCGTAAATGAGTTTGTCAGTGAGAAAAGGTGATAGATTTCAAATAGCAAAGCTGCCCTTTAATGGCATGTTTTTATATGTAGTACAAACAGTGAACCTAGGTAATATCTTTCATAACTGCAACAGCTGTTCTCACTTAAATCAATCATGTATGTTACATGTTGCTAACAGGAGAATGTCATAAATGCTGTTCCTTCTCCCATTATTGACAACTATAAAACAAAGTTACAGGTAATTATAAGCAAAGCATTAGACTATCAAAATTTACATTTAAGAAACGTTTATAATTTTGGCATTTTTAATTTCATCTGAAAGGTTATTAGCTCATTAGATTAATTTAAGCAATCTAGATTACTTAACTAGAGATACATGGCAACAGTTCGTCAATTCTCTAGTGATGACAATTACACACAGCTTTCAATATACTTTTGATAATTACAGCGGACCATCAGAAAGTGATGGATTTAATCATAATTTACGAAGTATAAAACTCAATTAACAGTTATTAAGATAATTAAGATATTTCATTTTTGTCACAAGTTTAAGATTATTAAAGGTTATTAATGTTAACTTAATCAAAAATCTTTTTTTAAGAAGTACATAATATAAAATAATGGCCTATACAATAAAGGAAACAAAAATATGCATAGCAGCAAAAATTTAGTCTCTATCTCTACTTTTAATCTTTCCCTTTTTAAGTTTGGCAACATGGCTCATCATTTCCATTGTGGATCAACAACTTGGAAAGTGCAGTTAGCTGTCATACCTTCCATGTAAGGTCCATTAGTGACCTGAACAATATAAGAACCAGAGCTCAAATTTTTAGATGTAAGGGAAAAAGCTTGAGACCTAGAGCTTGTAATTAAATGAGTACATAGAGTCATACTTTATAAAAATAGTGCTAAAGAACAAACTAAATTCATTCTCTACTTTAAAGGCATCTGCAACAATTTATCTTTGCAGATGTAGACAGAATTGGTTGGATGCAATCAACCTTTAATAAATGCACATGGAGTGTTAAAATGAGAATATTTAGTATATATAGTGTATGCACGTGACACATGGAGACTTTACTAAGTATATTAGTCAATAATCAGTTGGTGAAATGCTGTAATTAGGAGGCTTTGCACTAGATATAACAATGACAAACTTCTATATTGTTCTGTTCAGATATTCTTGTTAGACACTCACAAACATGTTAGCATTGTACTTGTATTTTTCATTTGTTCTTGTGCTGTCATTTATTGTCTTTAAGTGTAGACAAGATTAGTCCATAGGCTAGTATGAGATATTGTGAAATTTTCAGATGGAAATTCGTTTTGGTGTCCTTTTTTAACGAAATAATTGCGTGGGTGGGGTCACCGGATGTCGAAATTTAATTTGCCTCAACCACATGTCATCGAAAGAAGAGGAAGACGCATTGGACAACTTTTAACAGGTTCATTTACAAGTAAATAAGGCAACTGTCGTTGATTTGTAGGTCTAGAGATGTTATAACATGATTCTACAAGTAAATTCTACCTCGAACTCTGCTGAAACTAAGTCATTCTATCGTATCTTTTCTACTACCGTCTTTGTAATGAAAAAAGCGCTTGAAATTGAAGCGCTAGGGCTAAGGTACAATAGTGATAGTATCTGTATGTACTATAAATGATGCAAAACATGTCCAGTATATAAACAAGTTAGTATTGCTTACCTTGTTTGTAGAAATTTATAATTGCATTTTGTGTGTTGTGTGTGTCTATCTATATATGCTTATTATTTGAATGACTACTGTTTGGTTAGACATTTCAGTTAGGTGTTGATAATATATATTTATTCTTTTGTATATATGTAAGTGTCTCTTTAATTTTCATTAGGTCCATGGTGGGTGTGGTAGTGTAGGAAACAGTCATCACTCTTTCCAGTATGACAGAGGTAAAGGCTGCAGTCACTACAATACCATTGTGTATCTCTTTGTTTGTTTAGAAATGCATAACAGTAGTGACACCTGTGTCTACTGCCATCGTGCTTTTGAGGAAAATGGTGCTGACAAAATTTTTTCACTGGTAGACACAATGAAGGACAACCAGGACGCTTACGACCACAATACGATCCAATGAGAAGGTGGCCTAAGTTGAGGCAAAGTCTTTGATCGTTTTGAATGAAGATGTGGGAAGGAATGTTTACAAGAGGTAAGTGTTTGTAATTACAATATCAGTTACAAAGTAAAAGATGTACTTATAAGTTTTATATCCTCTTGCATTGAGGCAGTAGTACTGCCTCAGTTGATCATTACAATCAACTCCACCCATTTTTTGGTTATAGTTGGCTATTAGTTGAGGACAATTTACTAGTTTTTTTTCTCCATTTTGTTGCTTCCTCTCCACTTGTGTTGTTGCCAAAGGTTGAGAGTTTGTAGCAAGAGCACTTACTACCTTTGTGTCTTGCCACACTGTCATTAGCAAACTTTCATGTTGTAATAGCTTGAATTCTTCCCCTCTCCTTGAAACCTTTCTTTAGAATTGGTTTGAATTCTGTTGGATAGAACTTTCTATCTGAACGCATGGTTCCGTAGGCATAAATTTTGTCTTTTAGCAGATCCTTAAAAAGTGGAATGCCTGTAAATAAGTTATCACAGTATACGTGATGGTTTTTTTCCGACAATGCTTTTTTTTAAGTCTCGGACAACCCGTGACTCTAGTCCTGTTTCTGATCTCCTTTCTACAGTATACTTGGTATTCACATACAAACCCATTGTCACTATCAGCCCTGACCCAAACTTTAAATCCTCTCTTGATAGGCTTTTTGGGAACATATTGTATCATTGCTGATCTGCCCTTAAATTTTATGATTATCTCGTTTTAATTGTTTGACCATTTTATCACCCCTGGGTGTGGTCACTTGAACATTGGCTATGAAGATATTTACAGATGAGAAATGTACATTTATTGTATAACTTACCTTTGTTTAGATTTGTTAGTGCCAGACACAGGATTTTCAAGAGAAGTCCTATTATGATTGTAGGTAAACTGTTATTTTGACATGTGTTCACTTACGCTGATAGTGGTGTATTGTTTAGTGAACTTGATGGACCTGCAAGTGACTCTATTTGTTGGTAGCTATTTATTTTACAATTAGTAAAAGGTAATATTTGTGATATTTACCATAGCGGTGCAGGTAACTGGACTGGAGACTTTTCGACTTCGACATCAACAGATGTACCTTCTGTTATACTAAGATTGGTAGGTTTTATATACTTTGTAAATTATCTTATAATTTTATTACCAGTAGTCGTCCGTCCTCTCATCATCTAATGTCTCAAATTCTTCATCACTCCCTGGATACATTGGTCCTTTTTCAATAATATTCAAGACTTCATCTCTTGTAAATAATCGTCTATCAGTCATTCTATTTGCATAATGCATTTGTTTTTATTTGTTTACATTTATTTGAGTGATGTACTAATTATAATGTGCAAGTATACTTATCTTTATCGTGGTTCGTATGAATGTGAGTTACTAACTTGAACTGTTAAGTTGCACGTTGAGATGTGCAGACTGAGTTGTCAAGAATAACCAATACACGAGGTACTAACTTGGACTGTTAACTTTAAATACAAAGACTGTTGAAACTCAGGTCAAATGCTGACTGCAGATTCCAAGGCAAGCAATAACAAGTACAGAAGCTACTATAGTAGAAAATACACAATCTAACCACCTGTCGATGTTGCGATATTGCTTAGTAAATTCAAAAGAGGCGTCGCGTCATTCGTCAACTAAGGTCACAATATTGATGACACGTTATGCGTCATTCGTTAAAAGGGATATTGGTCTAAGTGGCTACAATCAACCTCATAATAGTAATTTTATTTGCATAACTCATGATTAATGATTATTGTTGGTATCAACTTCAACATTTTACATGACGTTAAGCATACTATGATATACTGTGTCCTAAATTTTGAGTCTTTTAATACCTGTTTTACCAACTGCCTATCCTGTTTTTTCCAATTTTTTAGATGTCCTTGGTTTCGTCCATATTTACAAACAGAGGACTCAACTGTTGACTTTATAACTATAGTAGTGAAGACTATTCAAAATCAAACCACTTACATGTAGTCAGAATGATGTATTTGTTATTATTTGGTTGAAATTAAAAATTGAAAATAAAATTGTCAATTTTTAGGTAGTGCGTGGGTGGACCCAGGCCTTAAAATAGCAGTGAAATATTTGATAATGTTTTACATTATGATTGTGTCCACTTTTAGAATACATATTAACAACTCTTTGTTAGATATATTATTGATTGTAAGATACTAAGATCATAGTTTCATTGAATCATTATTTTAATAGTTTAAATTTTAAATTTAAAAAATGGTGTCAAATAGCTAAACAATAGTAAAAATAAAAGTTATCAAAACAACACACTTTTAACAAAGAATAACTAATAATCATTAATAATGTTACTGTTGCTATAGAAAGTAAAATTATCTATCATCTAAAGGAAAGAGGAGAAATGTTATAATACATTGTTATAGATGTAATATGTGTAAGTTAACTATCATATGTATTATATAGACATTATGTTGATTGGATTATTACTATATAATAACACACATAAATTTTCATGGTATATCAGTTGAAAGCAGTATCTATTCTATTCATCCAAATGAATTGTTATAAATTTAATATGCTTGTATTTATGACTGAGCCACATCTAGTTAAATAACTAAAATTTTATATCAAAAGCTCATCCATGATATCTGATTATCATATGACTATACAAAGTATATCATGTTACAGGTCATGTCCTTTAAATACAAATAGAACTTAGACTTAATACATATAGCTAGTTGTCAATTGGACTACACACAACATTCTAGTTATTAGAGAGAGTATGTCACTCCAAATGTGAGTTAATATCTTTACCTCAGGTAAGAGTTAATGTTCTTTAAAGTGAACAAAGTGTACTCCCTTCACCTATGAAGATAGAAAGGAGAATGTTTGAACATTTCTTCATAATAATAACTATTTATTATATGAACATGACAAAGGATCAATATAAAAAAGTGACCAATTGATTGATTTCACTATCAACTAAAATGCTTACTTATTTTAATTTTTTGACGAATTTCCACAGCAAGAGTTTTCTTCTGAAGAGGTCCCTCTATGATATCAAGAATATTGTCCCATGAAGCAGGAGTTGGTTCATTATCTAACCAGCTTTCTAACATTTTTGCCATCTTAATTTCATTTGAAACCAAGGAACTGGACAAGCTGTCAATGGTGTTGGAATCAACCCCCAATAGATCACCAATCTCATGCCATTTGCCACTGATTGGATAAAGTGATCTCAATAATGCATGTTTTTCAGGTTTCAAAGCTGTAAAGGAAAAGACAAAATTCAAAGTGTTTAAGGATAAAGACATGACAATGAGATTGATTGTAATGAAATCATACTTCTTTTCTCTCTCTGACAATGCAAATGAACAAAACAAGTGTAGTCAAAGTCAGTGTGCAATAACACTTATTAGGTTTCCATAAAAGTAATAGATTTATAATGCATACAAAGAAAAATATAATTATATCTATATTTATATGTATATACGTATACACGTATATATATATATATATATAATGTGCTTATATTTAGAAGCATTTAATGTAAACAGACCCAGTATTATTAATTATACTTCAAAATTTATTATCAAGCAAAAACATAAATTTATAACTTTAAAGGCAAAAAGGTAAATTCAATTATGTATGGTCTTCAAGAAATTAACGGACTCACAATTGTCTCGTCATTGATAGTGTAAGTGCAATAAAGAGCAATCCCAAGAATGTTTTCAATTGGTACAAACTGGTTGTCTGAACTCATAAGTTGAGTTACAATACACCTCATAAGGTTTACCAAAGTAATATACGGCTGTTCTTTCTCGCGGCAAAAATCAGTCTCTTTAATGGAATCATCACTAGATGAGTCAGACAAACTGATAGAAGAGCTATCATCCTCATTGTGCTTCTGGAATTGTGATACATTACACCAGATTCCTGAGTGACAGTATAATCGTCGATGTTGCTTGTAAGTTTTCAATGAGAGTCTTTTAAAACAATGTCCACAAAGCATGAAATTTGTAGTCTTAGACTGTCTTAATCTCTGAGACATTTTAGAACAAAGTAATCAAGATACCTCTCTTCCACTGTTGTAGTGATCACGTGATAACGTAGCTGAAAGGCGCGGAATCTCTATACAGTTTTATCTCGTTCTCTCTGGCTCTAGAAGTTAGAAGATGGCCTATTCTTTCCATCAGCATCAACCCAGTCCTAGCTGTTTCGATCAACTCAATAATAATTACTATGATGATTATCCTGAGAGCCTGTCATCGAGCTCTTCTAACTCTCACCGTACCGAATATGGTGACTCAAGACCTGTCATAATTCCTCCTACACCTCCAAGAATAGCAGTGAACACTCGATTGAACCTACTCTCTCGTTTCGAAGATGCCATTGGTCCATTTCAGTTATTTTCTTGGATAAATGCTAGCGCTTCTTTAAAAAAAAAGATAACAGTGTCAAAAGTTGGTGTCAAAGTTACTAGTAGTCAAAACCAAACTGACAATACCACACAGGGTAAAGCTTCAACTGAAATAACTCCCTACCATACTAAAACTGAGTCAGCTTCAAGAATTTCTTCGAAATGTAATCAAAAAACTCAAGGTAGTACTAAAGTTAAGGAATCTCCTGTTGTCCATAACTTCATTGATAATGACAGACAGGTAAATGGTAAAATTATACACTTTTATGTTATATTTTTGTAGCAATGGACAAAATTTTGCAAGAGATTAAGAATTCAGAAGAAAGGTTACAGACACGTATTGAGGAATTGGAAAGTAGATTTGGACAATGTCATTGTTCTACTACAAGAAGAAAGATTTCACCTCCTGCTGAAGTAAGTTATTTTGATGTGCTGAGGCAAAGTGAGAAATTTAACAGCTTTTATAATACAACCACATAGCTAATTTGTGGTCTATGGTAATCTCAATTTCTCCTTAGGCTTGTTAGTTGACTTAGGTATCATAATATGTTTTATTTAGAAAGAATACTGTATACTAGCCTTATGCTTTAGGGTGTGAAATGTTTTTGGTATGGGGCTAAACTGGAAAATAAATATATTACAGTACATTATTATGTGTACAGTCAATTGATTGTGTATATCTTAACAAAGAGTACACAGTAATTTGTGTCAAGAATCTCAAGACACTTCCCTTCGTCCTATTATAAACTAATAGTAGGGTCGAAAAGTCTGCTCACTAGTGTAAACTATGATTAATTTTTACAGTGATAAGCAAATAATTATAGTAATATTATTGTGACAATATTGTATGTGTAACACTGTTAGTACATATGACCCACCCACATATCATGTTATAGTAACTTTTATTATCTAGGATTGTGTATGCAAGACATATTTAGCTTCATATGAAGTAGATGAGAACCTTGAATGGAACTTTAAGTATGACTAACATTACCTTTACTTGTAACACTATCTCTGTATACTTGTTGTAGTAAGAAAATAAGTGATAAAGAAAATCAAATGATAACAAAGAAATTAGTAGGAGAAGTGAAATCTCGTTTTCCTGCTGTAGCCACTTCAGTTATTAATGGTTAGTAATATTATCAACCTGAAAAACATATTGTCATATCTGATGAAATTATGAATGTTATGTATAATATAATGTGTGCATTATTAAGTATTTTATTAAATATGGTTGTACCATATTAATCACCATTATGATCCTTTTATAGATGCTACTAAAACTTATTTTTCAAGTTGTCACACTAAGGCAAAGCTAATAAATTCAGGAAAGTATTCTAATAAGTGTGGAAAACAGAGAAGAAGAAACAGGATAACTACAGTAAGTAGTTCATATTAATTAATACTATTGCAATTTCCAATATAGGAAATGATATTAATAATGATAGTGTAAATACCTATGGATTTTTCCTTTTGTTTCAAACGCTGTTTTTTAATAGAAGCTACAACGAAGACTTACTGAATATGATCAAATAGCTGGTCTATCTGATGCTACTAAAGCAAATTGGAGAGTTTGTTTCACTGGTGATATAATGATCTCAGAAGAGAGTGATTAAAATGAAGATTACCAGTTTATTATCCCTACTCTTTCCTGGAGAGGAAAAAGTCTAACAAAATAACTGTATGCTATGGACAAAAAATCTACCAAAAATTATTCAGTAAGAAGTAAACGTTATGACTTAAAATGAAGGAAGGTCTTTCTTCTGATAGACTGAAACCAGCTGGTTATTTCGAATGTGCTTTTCAGCATTGATTGCAATGACAGTAGTTATTCAATAATTAATTTTTTGTGTCATTTAAAAGTTATGTTATGTGGTATATCATGTCCATGAAGTGTTGGTTTGTTGAGAGTATTCTGATTATTTTATTTATTGTTTAAGTTCTTTATGTGACAATGACATTATCTTTGTGATTTACATAACATTTCCTTTTTTGAGAATATCATAATGGAAATGTATTTAATTTTCTAGTGATTACTTGATGTTTTTGGATTTGTTGTATTTGTAAATAATTATTAACTTCAATGGAAACATTAAAGTTTCTTTAGTAAGCACAAATAAAAATTTGGTGTTTTCAAGTGTTTCTATATGGTGGGAAACTTGCTCTTCACATGTGTTTCTTATCAAAAAAATCTTTATGATGATTCCTTAGTTTGGTAACACCAGAAACATAACAGGATACTTGACATTTTAAAAACATTTCCAGATGTTTCATGATGCAGAAACATATTAATTATTACACTGTAACTCTCTATGTGTATCTCTATCTAATAGTGACAGGAAAACATGGTTTAAATAAGCCTTTTTTAAAGAAAACATAGCAAAGCAAAATGGTTTACAAAAATTAACATAATATCATAAAAAAGGGCAATGTTAAGAAATTAGTTAGAAGATTTATTGGAAAAAAATACTCAAAGAAATAAATGTAACATAGTCAAATTAAAGCAAAATCAGAAAAAAACAATATCATCAATTTTAAACTAGTACAAATATAGACATCAATAAACTATAGAAAAAAATTTAAAGAAGCAAAATGTTCAATGTCGAACAAAGTCCTTTTTACGAAGATATTTGGCACGTACATCTGGTTTAGCTAGAAACTCTCTCATTTTCATTGCAGTAGAATTGTGTGCTACTATAGGGCTTTCTACTGCAGCAATAACAATCTCCCAAGTCACATCAGTGGGCATCGTGTCTACCCAACTGTAGAATACAGTCATAAGCTTATTGCCATTATCTTCTGGGCTATTACTACAACCTTGTAAGACACTACGTTCAACTTCAAGGGCTTGACCAATCTTTTTCCATTCATACTTTATATCAGATAGTAGACCAAGGACATCATTAATGCTGGGTTCCTTCTTAAGGACTCCTGATATATCTATAATAAGAGAAAAATAGATTATAAGTGTATAGTTTATAACTGAAAATCAGTGCTGGCATACTAAATCTTAACATTAACATGATGTGCTTGTATCCCTATCAATACTAAAGAAACATGAAAGTCCTGTTTATAACCATGCAAAATTCACTGGTACATCTCCTCCATTAACTATTGTACTAATATGGGCATCAATGTTTACATACACAGTAGTAACCCAAGTTGAGATCATGTATGTGTCTTATTAGATTAATCTATTCACAGTAAAGCACAATAAAAGCAAAGGAGTAAAATAAGTCTAGATGGTGTCAACTAAATGATCTTACCAAGTTCACTCTTAACTGCAGTAGCAGCAGGAGCAGCATTTTCATCAATCCAGGGAAGCTGTCGTGCTCGATTAATATCTTTTGTTGACATGCCATCTTTACAGCAAGTAAGTATCTTCTTGTCTTCATCTGGACGACACAGATGGTTTGCCGAAGGTGAACAAATAGAGCAAAGAAAACATTCCTGAGGCATTGAGAGAATTGGCTTGTATTGAAATTTCTTCACTACATCTTTGATTGCTTTGAGAATAGCATCTTTGATAGTAGAGCACTTTGTTGGAGGACCAGAATAGTATACCTCCATCCAGTAGATAGCATCGACAAGTAAAACTGCTCCACCAAGACCAATACATGTTAAGCGAATAGCATTACGATATTGCATGTCAGATTCTGATGGTTGATGAAGGTTAAAATGTGGTGTGACATGTCGTTTAAGGAGACCCACAACTAAAGCAGGAAAAAGACCTTGAGGAATTGGCCTTGCATCCCAAGTGAAAACAAAACAATCAATGCTTTTATTAAATGGACCTCTAATAATCTCTAAACATGAGGTTGTGGGTAAAACACTTGGTAGAAAAAACTTGCCTTTTTCAGGCAATGGAGCAATCACAAATATATCCTCCATTAACATTAGAAAGTCGTCTGGAGTAAAATCAGGTGAAAAACCATCAGGAAGACGATCTAGCAGCTCACGTGTAAAAATGCCTTCATGCTTCAGTTGACTATGAGCATTAACTGGAAGAACTATATTCATTTCCTCTAATTGGATAACAGCATCAGCAAAAGAAATGCTGACTACTTCTGAGAGCTTATTAAAAAGGGGTTGAGGGTGGAGGAAAACCACATTGGGCAATACAGCCGGAAAATACAAGAAAATGGTTATGTCGTGATAGTACAGTAACGAAGCTTCGATGTCTTTCTGATCCATCTCAAGAGTCATCCCTATTCTTAAGCATTCCCTTTTACTGATGACCATTGATTTGGTAATTTTCTGAAGGCCCTCTAACTCAAGCTTAAACAAGAACCATCGTGCTGGAATTTCTGCTTCGATGTAAGATTGGCTTACAATTGTACGAACTCTCTCTGCAATTTTCATTTCAGGCTCACCTCTGGCTGTTGTGTTGACAGGAAAAATTATCTCTTTTTTGGCTTCACAGTAATTTCTACACACACCTTTGTATTGATTTAAGGTAGACCACAAACGAGCGTTCTTTTGCTCCAATGACTCGCCCACGCATTCCGTTACTTTATCAAAAAACGTACCAAGAACAAGAAGGCAAGGCTCTGAATGTGAAAACTTAATGTGAATTTTGCGCAAATCAGGCTGATTTATGAACGTTAGTGAACGAAAAGAAGACTCAAGCAGTTGTAAATTAGTAATTTCGCGGTCTACAGGGGCTCCAATCTGTCGACCCTTAAAGCTAAAAAAAAACTTTGGCTTATCTTCAAGCTTCTCGTTTAGCTTTTGTGTGAGAATATTAACTGGACTATAGCGTAATATTGCGGGAGCAATATCCAAAAAGGCTGCTTGTCCACCTGAATCTACACAGTAAATCCAATGAGAGTTGAATAGCTCAGGAGATTCTTTTACGGTAGGCATGATCTCAGCAATTTCATTTACTGTTTGAGCTACAGGTGGAGGTGTCGGCTTTGAGGGAGAACCTGAGGTGACTTCATTGAGGTCTGGTGATGTTTCTTCTTGTGAACCATCATCATCAGATGAACTGTTGCTATCCTCATGTTGTGTAGTGGAATCAACAGGAGAAGATGGGACTCCAATTTTAATAGCTTTGGCAATCATACGTTTTACATATGGAGTATTTATTACTTCCCAAAATTGACTTGTAAAGGAAGAATCAGTCGACTCACTTCCTGCAATGAGACTTGCAGTCTCTACTCTTCTTACTTCAGGAGCAGTGGCTACAGAGGTGCTATGATGAAGGGTAGGTGGTGGGAGATTTAATAAAAGTTTCATGATAGATGATTTTCCTGTCCCAGGAGCTCCAGACAGTGATAACTTTGAGTATTTGCATCGAATTCGGCCTTCTTTGAGTGCCTTGTGAAGTAAACCAGTATAATCTATAAAGTAAATAAGGAAAATCTTTATATAACTATTACTGTGATACTGTATAACACTATATGTTAGCCTTCGTATTGGTACTGTAATACTGGCACACTCATGATTAAGGATTGCTTTGTCAACTGGTATGAATGTATGATGTCATAACATTATACTGTATGAGTCTCTGTAGTTTATAATTTGATGAATGGAATGTTAAATATCTTCAAAGACATGTTATGATATTAATCTGTTTATTATAACTGACATATCTTTAGAAGTCAAAACAATGATGTCTTAATAACTTTCAATGAGTTTCCAAACTATATCAGTAGTTAATAATTTGTTTGATCTATTATTAATACAGTACATTTTATACAACTACTTTCAATATAATTTATACATACATATGTTACTAGTGAAGTCAAGACAATGTTTGATCATAGTACTGAGTGGTTGCTTGTAATCCTTGATTATCAGTTTGTACAGATTGTATAGTCATGTATAAAGTGACACTGTTATTACTAGCAGTATACATCATGTTACTAGGTTACATTATTATCATTGTATTGACATTTATTGTAAGTACATTCTAATGTACAGAAAGTAACAATGAACTACATTAGTGTAGAACTATACACTGACCATGTAGTGACTTGTCAATTAGTTGTAGAATTTTCTCTTTATTGATATCATTAGGTTTTACCATGTCAGCAGGTGTTTGGCCATTATTATTCTTTATGGTGACATCTGCACCACATAACAGTAATATTTCAACACATTCTACTTTCCCTTCACTGCAGGCATCATGTAAGGGGCTAAGTCCATTCTATGTGATAAAAGAAATTATAGTAAGTGGAACATGAAAGACTTTTGTATTATAGCATTATAAGATAATCATTACTATAATTATGTAATAAAACATAATGTAGGGAATATACTAAACTGATATAATGCTAACATTAATGTTGTTCCAGTCATATCATTACAATTGTCTAACATATGATGATGTATACTATGTGTTATGATTGTAATAACCACTGTATATGAATTCAACATTGATGATATCTGTTATTTGTTATTAAAATTATCTATAATAAACATATCTTATGATAGAGCTTGAGTAGTAGAAAGGGGATTCAAAAACATCTTAAAAATTACAATGTATACAGTTTTCACACATATACTGTACAATACTAGACTTCAAGGAAGTGCATCATTTATTGTAGTTAAAACATTCAATGTAAACTATTTACAGTAATGTATAAAAGTATAATGCTACAAAGGAGTGTACCATAAAATAAATTAAATTAGCACACTAAATATCTGGTTGTGACAATACTGAATGAACTACTTTGTAAGTGATGTCTACAGTTGATTATTTTGACCACTGGCAGTAGAAATCAGTTATTATTACAACAGAGATATCATAACAGTTATATAAATGTTAGGAATAATACAAGCAATAGTTTGTAAACATTCACTCATATGTCATGTTGTTATAAGTCACTAACAAACAGAAGAATCTATTATACGAGTAAAATTTTTCTGTCAATGTAAATATCAGAGCATATTCTACAATTACTAAACAGTATCTTAGTATATTCACTATCACTTAGAATGTCAAACCATTTAACTTATATCATGTAATAAACATAGTGATGACACTGACTATAATTATAGTTTAATACTAGGGTTATAGTAATGACAACATATTTAATTAATGGAAATACTCACATTGTCAATGGGATCCAGTGATGCACCAGCTTTAATTAGTATATGAGCTATCTCAGAATGGCCATTGTAAGCAGCACCATGAAGAGGAGTTCTCTTGTACTACATAAAGGATATGTCGGTATTTATGATCAATCACTTTATAATATAAAGCTATATCTAATGATACAACACAAAGGATAGGTAAAATAATTCATTATGTTATTACTAATATGTATAGAGAGGTTAATACTCTAAAAACAATTGTGATGAGGTTATGATAATGGTTAATTAAAATTGAATGTAATTAACTAATGGTTTTTACATTTCTACATGTTTTACATTTCACTCCAAAAACATGTAATTGTTCATTAATTGTCATGTAGACACTGAGGTCATGTTTTGTAATTAGAACTGTATATAAATCAAAATTTTACAACTTTTATAGCTTTAGACACCTCTCATATGTAAAATAGATCATGTAAGTGTATACTATATGTCAGTAAAATAGTGCTTATCAAGCAAAAGGATGTAGTCTACAAGCCATAAATGTATTCTTCAGGTAATCAGGATATAAGCTGGGACTAATGTGATAAGTGTAGAAAATATGAACAAATAAGAGATACACTCATGATAGTTACGTAATATAAGGTATATATCTTATTATAGAGATCACATTCTATATAATGCCCTACTTTGTCACTTGGTTGTTATTGGCAAAATTTCTTTTGTCAATCAGTTTTAAGTATGTTCATTTATTATTCACAGTATGTATTTGTTGACATATAGTATCGATAATTATTAAGGAAATTATATCATATAAATATACTCTTGATTAGGGAAGTAAAGAGACTCTATTTACAACATGTACCAGCCATCAAACAATGACACTGGCTGGACATATGACTTAGTGACTATCATAGTTATCTTTATCTGATGACAACAATGAAGACAGTACAACATACATTACAAATCACTGGTACATCATACTTATAGACTGAGTGTAAAAACACTGCCATGTATTAGAAACTACAACTTAACATATAAAAACTTTGTTATATTATTTCCTTGTATAATTGTAGAGATAGTTTGTGTTACTAGAGTAACTGTTATATAACATTCTAAGCTTCTGTTTATATATAGTATTAGAATCATGACAAGAAGCTGTTAACATAATCATTTACAATGTAATATCAATATATTTTACTAAGCCTGTATGTGAGGGCTGTCATTACAGGTTTACAAAGCTCTATTAAGCTATACGTTTGTCATTTCACTAATCCATTATCAATGTATTCATTAACTGGACATTAGAAGTGATGACTCTTTGCTACAATCACTCGTAAAAAGCATTTATTATATAATACAAAAGGTTTCCATATTTTCTGAGTCAACAAGTAATGTGTATTAAATGGGAATTCATTCGACCACACAATTTGTCATTGTAAATGAGGTTTCCATTATTCAGGGAGTACAATATTCCACTGTACTGATACTGATAGACTTACATGTACTTAATATGACATTTGTTATGTTATTTGACAAAAATACACATACTGTACCATATAGCTGGGTTTTTTCGAGGAGGGGGGGGGGGGGGATTTTCATGGTTTTTTGTGGTTGAAAAAAAAACCACAAAATATTTACCCACGAAAGTTAATTAGATGAAATGTGCCACACCCATTCGTGCATACACGTGGTTGCATGCACATTCTCACATTGTTGATCAGCAAGTCTTAGATTCAGTATGACCTTATTTTGATACTTCAAGAGGGAAAAGAACAACCTACAGATCCTCATGCCCCTTTAGCACAATTGTGTCATCAACTTTGATTGCAGCTGCCAACTCGTGTCTCTTTGGCACACAACTTGTTCTCCAAACTTAGCATCCCAGATCCCTTTGTACTGGTAGTAGCCTCGCATTATGGCTTGAATTTCGAAGCACGCCATTTGTACACCTCATGTGTGAGGGGATGTGGTTTGGACTAGATCGCTTGAACACAAAATTTTTACCACGAACTAAAAAAAGTTGAACTTCACGAAAATTTTGCCCCCTCCCCAAAAAAACTGCTATACCATATTAAAATATTTTCGATAAACTATTTTGTATATGTGGTTGATGGGCAATTTTTTGTACAATTATGCTAAAAAATTGGTATCCAGGTACTTTCATTATTGTTCTTCCTGGATACTGGTATAGTATACATTCAGTATATAATACATGCATACAATCATCAATCAAAATGTTTTTGAGCAACATGTGTAATTTTCCCAAATTTGCACACATTTAATATATTCTCTAAATTCCTATGATTGATGTATAATTATAATGTATGCTATTCATTCATGAGGGAATTATTAGGTGTGTATCATGTAACTCATTAATGAGGCAATTATGAAAATCATTCGTAAGACAATTATGACAATCATAGGAAACCTCAGAGGAAATAGCCATCTTTTCAAGCATATGTAGTGATACTATGTCTTCATGTACACTTGAGAGAGGAAACCCATGAGAAACATAATAGGATAGGTTTAATATAACCAGGGGTGTCAGGCAAGGTTTCAAAATGGTCCAAAAATAATATGTGTCAACTGATAGAGTTACAGTGGACAGATAACTTAATGATTTGGCAATACATAGAGAAAAATAAAGAAGTCTTCACAGACAAGTTGGGCACAATGACTCAACATGTTGCTAAACTGGACTTGAAGAGAAATCCCAAACCCAATTTTTGAAGACTTCAGCCTGTGTCTTCTCTCTTAAACTATCCTTAAAGCTGAGCTAGACAAGTTGCTGTCATTGGTCAAAATTAAGCCTGTTAATTACAGTGAGTGGAAAGCCCTTATTGTAACTATTCTATTGTAGCAAGATGGAAAACTACCCCTGTGTAATAGCTATAAAGAAATGATCAGCCCAGTACTTGATGTGGATCTATATCCGTTACTGAAACCAGATGACCTTTATACATAATTATCTGGGGGAAGTAAATTCTCTGTTTTTAACATCTCCTATATTATAACATTGAAATGCTAATAAATTGAGGTTTAATTTTCACAATTTTAAGAATATAGCTAACAAAACAAAAAAGTACAACATGATAATTACATTAATAAACTCACAAGTGTATACTACATGTACAATGTATACATATATACATTACAACAGTATTGTTACTATATATGAACACTTACATAATTAGTGCAATTTGGGTCTGCTTCTTTTTGAAGAAGAAGAGACACAACATCAGTATGTCCATGAACAGATGCAGCAATCAGTGGTCTCTGATAAACCTATATAATAGTAGATGATAATGTTTGTTATTAACAAATGACAGTTACAAGATCTACCTATTAATTAGTTATTAAATAACAATACAAAATTTTAAAGAGTACATACAATATCACAATAGTAACAATAGTATTAGTATATATATTTATTGGCGACCGATAAAATTTGGCGAATTGGCAAATTTAAAAAATCGCCAAATAAATAACCGGTAAAATTTTTCGCATAGTTGCCACACCCACAATTTTTATTTTTTTTACACGTGAAACATTGTGGGTGGATGGCTAAAGTGGGTGTGGTAACAAGCCATGTGCTAAATTCGTCAAATTTAATATGGCCAATTGTAAAATTTTACAATTCCACCAAATTTTATCGTCGCTAATAAATCCCTGTATACAGTATGTTTTGCTTGTAATCATAAAATATACAACATACTGGTTTAACCTCTGAATATAAAAGGTCACTCTTGTTATTAAAATTACAAACTTAATCTTATTCATTGTCATAATATTCTTAATCAAATTAATGATAGTTTATGAATATTGTTATTATATAAGGTGTGAACCAGCAAATAGATTTATTTATGTGGCAATACACAGCTAAATGTAACACCTGTAATAGGTAATTGTGGAAAGAGATCATATAGATATAAAATAAACTTTGGCAAATTTAAATAACAATGAATTGTTCTGCCTATTGTCATGTCTTTAATTAAAATGCTGGAGGAAAACATTTTGGCAAATGAAGAACATTTTACTAAACTTACCATTTCCTATATGTTACCACAATCTCTCTAATGTTATAATTAATTGTGTGTACTAATTGTTTCACAAATTGAAATGCTGGAATACAAAAAACCTAAGGACTCTCTATAAAATAGACCACAGTTAGGTATGTATGTATACAACTTGTTGATACAATCACAATAGAGGTTTCTGTTTGATACTTTAAAAAACTATACTTATCAGAGTTTTATTAGCATTCTGGTAGATTGTAAACTTATGAGGACAGTGAGTGAGTAAATATGAGCATGGCATAAAATCTAATAATAATTCCAGAAAATCTATTTTGCAAATGCTATATTAAAAGTAAATTCATAAAAATATTGTCCTTCATAAGTTTATGTTATATGATAGATATAGACTGGCTCTGTTAGAATAATTCAGTAACATTGTTATTAGATCAACAAATGTACACATCATGTCAGTAATATTAACACTTTTATTATTAGGAGATGACACAGTAAATGAAAGAAACTCTTACACTATTGATTAAAATCACACAGGGATTTGTGATATTAAATTTAGACCATCCCTAGTCTCATCCCCAGACCTAATCGCAAGCTAAAGTAGGCGTCACAAAAATCAACTCATGTGATCAGACCTATTTTAGCTTTTGAGTAGGTCTGGGGATGAGACTAGACCATCTCATGTATTATAGCTCAACCAACATCATACTATAATGATGATACAGTGTGTAGTGATATGATAATTATTGGATCTTAGACTTATTTATAAAAACACACTGTATATGAAAAATAGGCTTTACTGTTGAGATATATACTTAAATATTGAGAGCTAGTAACTTACCCTGTCTAGATGATAGTTTACATCAGCACCTTGTTCAATAGTAGATTTGACTACTTCAATGTTTCCATCTACAGCTGCCCAGAACAGTTGATCATTCTATTATAAAGACAACATGTATCATGTAGTGTAGTATAGTGAGTATACAGATCAGCCCTTATAACTAAAAGACCATCTTTTAGAAAGATATTATGTGAGTTTAGTTAGTATCACAGTGATATATAGGGATAATGACATAGTAATAGAAAGATTATAGACTTACTACACTTAGGTGACTATACTGAGACATTTTGAAAAGTGTTGGTCCTTAGATGGTAACTGTTCTTATGTCAGGTGTCTATAGACAATAGAGCAAGTAGGTGATATAGATAGTAATAGCCATATACTACATCGGAATGACGAAACTCTACTAACTAAATCAACTGTAACCAAATTATAGTATAGTGTGTGATTTACTAACCTGTTCTTCTTGTGTGGCTGCGTTGTTTGGCGGTTGTTATGGCAACTCTGACACGCCCACCAATTTTAATTACTAGGCTAATATAAGTGGGCGAAAGTATCACACACACAATTACGACTTGTAGAGTTTTGGAAAGAGAAAGAACAATGACAGGTGTTTAGATAAACTATTTTGTGTTGGTCAAAAATGTTGTGAAACTTATACAATCATAGTTATGTTCCAAAGATGAGAATTTAGTTTCTAGATATTAGTTAGTCTTGTATTGTTGCCCACTTTGCGTAAAGTGAACGTAGTGTCTATTTGTCCGGCAGGAAATGTATGCTTTGTTGTATAAAGGTAGGTTAGGCTTAGGGGGTGGGGATCAGTTTAATACACAAAAAAGTATACATTTATTGCCGGACAAAAAGACACTGCCTAAAGTGAAAATGTTCTGGGGAGAGCAACTCAAGAGATTAGTATTAATTTCACATTAAAGAGCAATGTATTAATGTTCACAGTAGCTACCTCAGTATACAGAAATAAATATCATAAACAACTACACAATTATGTATGACTAATATCGTTGATATAATATATCCTGTTTCAATGTAACAGAACATTGGTTTTTCTATCCACGTGCACTTAGTGTGGTCTGTTACTTAATAACTTTAAAAGTAATGTCATTTATTATTATTATGTCACAACATTGTATTCTTTCATTAGATTCTTTGGAAGAGGAGATTGTAACAGAAATTGTTCTCGTTCAATTAGAATTATTCTGACAGTATCATATTTAAACAACAATCATGTATTTGTTATTACTTCTAGTTATATGTCAATATGTCTACTTAACTAGATCTCCAAAATGAAAATCATCTCATTATGCTATTATCATATACTTCTACAGTATACTATCAGTATCATTCATTATAAAGGACACATGTATCAATGTGACACTAATTCTCCATGTATATTCTTAGAGAAATCAAACTTGTAAGAAGACATTAATACTATACATAATCATGTATATTAAACTGATAGTAATGGTGTTTTAATAGCTGTAACACATTTATATAATATATTTATCATCCTACAGATGGGTCATTTAAGAGGAATTAATTTTTGTCATTTGACACAATTTAAAAGAGTGAAAGATAAACTAGAAAAGAGTGCTTGAAAAGACATTACCCAGATACCTAGTGAAGATATTAATGTATCTTGTGAGCATTGCTGTTGATGCATCTGAAAATGAGGAAGTTGCTGATCAATATCTTGACATTTGGAATTAGACATTCTGTGACACATTCAAGTTTTGGATTATTACTAAGGAATCCAATTAGTGTTTATAATTACAAACACTAAACACTCCCTCAACACTATACAGCTAACAATAGAGTATTCTATCATACTAACAGTACATGACTATATATACTAATATACTATAATATACAGGTAGTGTATATATTGGAAAATTAAATTAGAACTATACACAACAGTACTGGTTTCTTCATAACACTCATAATTAGGAGGACTATGTCAATAAGTCTATTTAACTACATCTCCATAAATGAAAATTCATCTCATTATCTTACTATTAGTACTTCTAGTTATATGTCAATAAGTCTATTAACTAGATCTCCAAAAATGAAAATTCATCTCATTAACATATTATCACATACTTCTACAGTATACTATCAGTATCATTCATTATAAATGACACATGTATCAATGTGACACTAATTATTTAGTACATTCTTAGATAATCAAAGTTCTAACAAGAGATCAGTACTACACATAATCATGTATATTGAACTGATAGTCATGTTTTCTTTTTATAGCTGTAACACAATTATATAATATATCCATTATTCCATAGTTATATTTTAATGACAGGTAAACATTTGAAAGAAATATAATTTTTTCATTTGACAGATTAAATGATTGTCTGAGATATTATTTAACAATTTATACATCAGTACATGTTTCCTCATATTTATATAGAATGAGTAAGTTTTTGATTATTACTAAGGAATGCAATCAGTATTTATAATTAAAAATACAAAACACTTCCTCAAGACAGTACAGTTGTTAACACTAGAGTATTCTATTATATTGTATAATAGTACCTGACTACATATAATAATATGTATTACTAGTGGACAATTAAAGTTGAACTATACACAACAGTACTGTTTTCCTCATAAAACAGTCCTAATTAAGAGGACTATTAATGTTTTTTTCTTAAGTTATTTTTATAAGTTTGTAGAAATATAAATATATTGTTAAGTCTGTGGAAATACCAGTATCCTAATCACAGAGTGTCAATGAAATTAAGAAACATTGAGGAAACACTTGATGGGTACAATCTCGCACTTTCATTAATGGTATGGGCTGGAACATTCACACTCATCCTCTAAAATCTGTCATAGAAGTGTGTAAACACTGGACTAGACAGCTTGAGTGAATTGAAGTTTAATTATTAATATGGATGAAAGTTGCTGTCATAATCAAGCTATGCTACAATTTGCTAATCAAACGTCTTGTATGATGTATTAAAAATTAATAATTAAAATAATTAAAGAATGAATGCATTCAAAATAAACCTATGCTACAGGCTGTATAGTGATGTATGAGTAGACAATATACAACATTGAGTAAAATAACACAGTCTTTTTGACTTGCAAAGTGGTCATTCATCAGAATTACTGCATTCTTTCCAGTTAATGATGTTTTAGTTAATGTTGTTAACATGAATTGTTTGCCTTGAAAGTTAACAAAACCACAGTATTTAGTGTAGTTGTGTGGATAACTGTATTTCCTCCAACTGACTACTATTCCTAATATCAAGACTTCTATAGATATACAGGAAGTATGTGACATAATTACTACATTACAATGATAAAACTCTACTAACTAAATCAACTATAACCTAATTATAGTAAGATAGAGTATACTATCTGTCTACTAACTACTACTGTATGTAATACATATACACTCACACTATGTATGTACTGTACACTATATGATCATATATGATTAACATCTGCTTAGTAAAGTCTGCCACTTGATAACCATAAACGTAATACCAATAGTAATTATTTGTGTGAAAAATTACATTCTCTTATTAGATACTTCGGTAAAAAAAATTGCAAGAGAAGTTTTTCTCATTCTTATTTTGACACTATGATCTTAACACAACAATCACATATTTATCATTACTTCTAGCTATATTTATGTCAATAACTTTTATTACTCTATAAATGAAGACCATATCATTAATTTATTATAATATGGTATACTGTATAAGTTTAAGCATATTATGCTTAAACTTCTACAGTATACTGTCAGTATCATTGATTAAAAAGGACAAGTGTTTCAATGTGACACTAATTCTTTTATACGTTATCTTAGATACTCAAACCTCTAAAAGACATCAATACTACATGTATGATTTACATAATTAAGTTGATAGTAATGGTGTTTAATACCTGTAACAAATTTGTATAATATATCTATTATTATGTAGTTATATTTAAATGGATGGATAATTTTGAATTAATTTAATTTTATCATTTGATAAGTGATAATTAGATGTTTAAATAAGACAGTCAGTATGAGCAAAATTAAAAGAAAGTGACGTCCATGAAGCTGTGATGTTGCTAGAGTAATAGAATTGATCTGTGACTACTTATTATGATATATAATAATACACTATATTTTAAAATTGATCAGAACCTTTCAATTCAAAAATTATTTCTATAATAATCTCTTCGTCATGAGTAGAGACAGGTTTATACTTCTAACCATTACATACACAATTAGTGATATCTTGTGTTCTTTAGATATAAACGCATCACTCTACAAGTAGCAGTGTGTGCCCCATATATGTTTTTATTGAGATTATTAATATAAATTTTACCATATTGTGTACTCTCTTGTCATCATTACATTCATTAATGTTGTTGTTATATTGTTATTTAGTATTTTAGCTTTATATAATAAAGAGGACAACGTGATTGTTGAACACATTCATAAACAATCCATGCATTGATCATAATTATTACTCTTACGTTTATGCAATTTTCATTTGATGTACTACTATATATACCAGATATAGGCCACCATCCATTTATATTATGTCTTATTTCCTGTCCTGTGTACCTTTCTTTATTTTAAACTAAATTAAGAGTAAAGAAAATATCTTGAACTCAGAATAATAATAGATTTGATATCCTCAAATCATACTAGTGTCGTTATCATTTTTCAAATTACATGATATACAAAACCTTTGTACAGTTCTTGGAACACCAGTGTACAACAATTCATTATTTAAAACATTATATTGCATGCATATGCTGTTGTGTTTTAATGGATAATGTCACTATTCACTATAATGTTGATAAATGTCCTGTCATAGCTACTATGAGTATGGTTGTGATAAGAGCCATAGTAAAGTTGTGACAAGTGTACACTCCCTCTCATATATACACTGTATATAACAGTGTATTAATGTACTATGTTAGTCTTATATTTACTTCAGTTGATTGCTATATTTTATGTATAAAACAGACACAGCTTTATTAGATGTAAACATCATATACTATAATCTATGACAGGATACACTATCCATACTGTTCAATGTGTTGATTTGTTTATTATCATAACTTTACTCACATATCAGCTGCTGTGATGATTGTAGTGTCTATTCATACCTAGCATACATCATTAGTTAATATTACAATATCATTTTAGCAATGACATAGCTATAGATCTCAAAAAACCCTTGTCACATATCATTAATATAGTTATAGCATTTAATAATAGAAAAAACTGTGTTGCATAACTTGTCAATATTCAATTCTTTAGTAAATATAATTATATAGAGGTATTGAATATTAAGTTATGAGAGTGTTTTACAAGCATATCAATGTAGACACTGCCATATTTGGTAATCCCTAGTATTGTTATATATTATGTCATGTCTCTATCTGTCTATCCAAGTCTCTCGGTTTTTGTCTCTCCATCTTTCTCTGTCTGTCTATTTTTCATGCTAGAATTGTTGTCATACAGTTGTTGGTAACATTATGTGGATATCATATCTCTCAAATGATATCAATTCACTGAGCAAGCCTTTTAGTCTCCCTATTTCATGCAAAATCTTTTCCTATTTTCCTAATTAATTGTTTTTATCTGTTGTTATTTATATTTGCTTTTCCATTTAGATTATCAAATGTAGTGTTTGGTTACTGATTCTGTAATAATACTTTTATATAGCACAATTAAAAAATCTTTGCTTTGATTTGCATTTATTTTTAATTTATAAATTTCATTTTTGTTATTATAATACTATATTTAAGTTTATGTGTGGCATACTTTAAACATATTTCTAACACTTAAGTAATTATTTCCAAATCACTTTGTAATTATTCTGATCATTAAACTTATCTAATGCTTAGTAACTAATGTATTTGCATACAAATTTTTCTGAGTTAGACTTATATTATTAAAACAACTGGTATTCTTATGTCTTGTATTTGAGTGGGTGTTACTCTTTTAAACTGATTGAATGTAATATACATGCTGCTAATGGAGCTCTAATATACTTTTAATAGTCCATGCATAAAGTAATGTCACTAGACCATGGCTCGGCTACTAAAATACAAGTATTAGTACAACAGAGAGCCTAGATTGAACTCTAATAATTATTAGTGTAGTTAAGACAAATTATAATAAATCAATATGATAGAAAATATAAAAAATCATTATTTTTCATATAAAATAAAATTGATTTTGAGATCCACTGTACACCTAAAACTCCTTTCTTCTACCATTGTTAATAAAAATAAAAACTTATATAAATATCATAAATTGAGTGACTGACAGAGAAAATGAAAACTTCTGATTACCAACAATAACAATTTCCTTAAAACTTTCTCATATTGCTGAGTCAACAGATCCTTTTTCACATTTATCACAAATGAAATAAAATAAGTGACTTAATAAAATTATTACTATTTTGTTCAGTGTAGTATGCTATAAACATATTACTGTATTGAACATGTAATTTCATGGCATTTTCAATTGGTAACTAATCAATCCACATTCCATAATAGAGTGTAATTGTCTTTATATAAAGAAATTCTACAGCTTTAGCTTGGTAGTCATTTGGTAGTGCTAGATGGTGCTCCCTCAGTTATGACTTTAAAAGGACAGATAGAAATTGATGATTTCGTCTTTACAACCATATTCTGTTTATATAACATTTTTAAAGTATTAAAATAAAAGTAAATTCAAAATAAACTACATTGAAATATAAGAACTTAATATAGGAATCTGTTATCTAAACAAGTGTATGACAAAAAAACATATATTATACAAAAAATGGCATAACTCATAAATTTCAAAGAAACTAAATACAATTAATAACAGCACAGATTAAGATATCTATATTTAAATAATAGATGATGTAACAATTGTTATACTATAAATCAACAATCATTACTTATTTAAAATTAATACTAAAGAATAAAACTTAAAGTTATTACTAGATCAAAAACAAAAAAGGTGAAATGAAAAACTTATAAAAGTAGTTTATGTCAAAATATTTAGGCAATAACTTAATGTCCTTATTAGGCTTTGTCTTCCTATGAAATGTTGCTAGTGATAGATATTTCCTACCAACATAATTTTATTCTAAATATAAGCTACACTAATCACAAAATAATGTATCTAAATTAGTTTATTTCTTTATAGACAAAACCAAGGCAGAACATGTTGAAAATGTTCACCTATAACAGACAGAAAATTGTTTTCTCAACAATCTAATAATTTTCCACAAGTAAAAGGCTGCTTTCTAATGCTAAATTAAGTATGACATCTCAATTCTTCAGTCTTTTATTTGATAAAAATCAGGTCCTTCACACCAAGTCATTAAAATAAAGTTAAGATTGTTTTACAATCAAAATATTATTTCTTGTCCAGATACAATAATAATATTTGCACTTTCTAATATATCAACTAAACATTCATTCCAACATTCATTTCAACTAATAACAATCAGATTTGCAATGCCAACTGAAATTATCACATTTATTTTTTTAATATCAAATAGATAAATGTTCACCATTATACCATTTCCAATAAAAAGAGTTGATATTATTTTTTCTTAAATGACATTAAAAGACTAGAAAAGGTCACTACAATTACCATTATTGCTAAACCCTGTACTTTTTATGAGAATAATTTAACTGAAACATTCAGTAGGACACAAAGCTAGTTTATCTGAGCATGTGCCAACTACAAAAAGTATGAGTTGTTTTTACCTGATTGTCTGTCTCATCTAATTTTTGTGAACTTGATCTGACACTGGTGGAGAATATTACATTTAGAGTTGTCTTGTCAGCTCTTTGATAATTTCATAGTGAACTCAAGGTTATTCATTTTGTTTTTGTTTCCTTTGTGTTTGCTTAGGTATAATATAACCATCTACAATAGGCATATCTAATAACCAGAACAATGTGCTTCACCACCATTTGACTGACTTATGAGGAAATTCATAGTAACTTTTCATTTGGTCAAGTTTATGGATACCCAACATAATATTCATTGTACTCAGCAACAACCATTTTTTATTCCTCAGATGTTCTTCTGTATTAAAGGAAGGAAGTAGTTTATAGCTGACATTATTGTATGGGATTAACCTAGACTGAATTTCAATAACTTCTTTGAATATTAGGTTGAAAACATTATCATATTTCTTTTGTCCATTCATCTAAGGATGATATTGTATTGTATCTCTCATGTCCTTATTAATGCCTGTTATAATTGCCAATGGGCAATTTTTATATGGGTACACAATGGATTTGATAATTGGAAACAACAAGCCTAGGAATTATTGGACCATATCCGTTTTTTTTCATAAATCAATATCTCCAGAATGACACGTACAAGGCCTTTATATCTTCTGTAGTTACTGGTATCCAGTTTCAACACATTGAGGGCAGTTTAGTTTACCTTGCTAGTTTTTATGATGCAAATTCATTAGTCCTGTCAACTAGAAACAGACATACAGCATTGATAAACATTAAATTGAAGCATTATAGAGGTGTGACTCTTTCAGATTGTGGAATAGTTGGTCACAGAGTTTGGTAAATGATGGTTCTACTTGAATGTCATCGGATCCTAAGATGTTAATGTTCATTATAATTTGTAATTATATTTTTCACTCTTTTCTCTTTGTCTCTTGACTTATTATCCCACCTCTACCTCTCCTTGCTGATATTACTCTCCCTCTACAATTAGGTAAATTAATGTTATTTTATCACTCTTCAATAACATTACCACTATTGCTCCTATACTCATCACTGTCTTCATTACATTCTTCATCACTTGAGTCTGTTTCTGAATTGTGTTCTTCCTCTGTTTTGATATCTGACCATCTGTCCAATACCTTACTTCAATCTCACTACTTTAAATTTTGTAGTACAATTAATTTTAATAACATTAAATTTTATTATTAATATATTACTTAGTGTAACTCTAAAGAATAAACAATAAGTTAAATAAGATATAGTTTCACAGTTATTACAGTGAAAAGCTCAGTATTCCTTAGAAACAGCTGCTCAAGCATATGAGACTTTCTTAGTTACTGTATACCTACCAAGATAGATACGTGACGACCATGAATTAAACGATGTATGTTCGTAACGAATTTATGACATCCACCGACGAACTTTTTAGAAAGGAACCATAAAGAACTGGGACCTCTACAGTGGAAGTCAGAGAAACCAGATGATGATTTACCATTGTCAACTCATCATGTTCTCCCAGAGATTGCTATCCTTCATATTTAGGGGTTCAACTTTTTTTAACATCTGAATAAGTCTGTACTTGTGTAGACAGCTATATGAAACTAATTCTAGAATTTGTGGTATAGTCAACCTTAACAAAAAAAGGAATACATGATTAGTTATAAAAGAAAGAACTAGAAAAGGTAAAAGGACAAGTTACTAACATGGGTACGTACTTAGAGTTTAGTGGATGGATAAGAAAGTTGTAGTTGTCCTTTCTACTATTGATGATGAGTTTTTAGTCAAGATTCAAGGATGAACCAATTCTTCCTGAGAGAGAGTTATGACCATGCAGAATCCAACAATCATTCAAGATTACAGAACTTACATGGAAGGTGTACACAACAAGGATCAGTTTGTTACATACTAGGGATTATTCACAGTTTCAAAAAATGACGGAAACAAATCTATTTCCACTTGGTAGACATCACTTTTATTAATCAATACATCATGTACAGAGAAAATATATTAAACAAAGTTATTGTACATGTCTCTTATATAGATTTCTGTATAGAGTTAGCTCATGCCTTTTTTTAATTTGCAATTAGTACCTGTCGTAGCACATGATATCCCTATCTGACTATGTGATCATTATTTCCCAGTCTCCAAGTGAGAAAATGTATTGTAAAGTATAAAGCAGAAGACAATCTGGTAAAGAAAACAAATCAACATCAAATGTGACATACGTTATATTCATCTATGAATACATATCTTTGTTTTAAAAAGTATCATACACTCAAAGAGTACTACCAGAACATACATCCTATACGTTAGTCAAACATATTATTTTACAAATACACATACAAACATTAAAATTTGTATCTTCATTATCAACCTGTTAAAATTGTAATTCGTATTATAATAATATCTCCAAGTATAAGACATAGACAGGATAACACAAATGTACACAATCAACATGCATCAATCTAAGTTAGTGTTGAAACGAATAGGCAAAATCAATATTCGAATAATTGTTTCCTGAAAAACCGGATATTCGAATATTCGTTGCTGTCGCCACGCCCATAAAACTCGGCAATTGTATCTGCAGTCACTGCAGGTCTTCATATTATCTTCTAAGTAAAGTCTTATCTGCTATTTATGTCAAATTCAACCTACCTTGTATTCAAGTCAAAGTTTATCATCAACTATCATTTAATTACACAATAAGATCATTTGGAACTTTTACCAATACACTTCATTTCAACTCCAAACTATCCCAAACTTAGAAAGAAAAGGGGATACAAATAAAATTAAGACCATTTCTAAACAATATGTGAGTAAAAACCTACCATTTGTATGAAGAAAATGGTACTATTTCTATGCATCTCTCCTGCCCACAATGCCTCGTGGCTGATCACAATAAATTATTTTTAATTTCATAAAAAGAATAATTTCTACCATAAATAGAAATCACAATAACACTTAAATGATAAATAGTTGTTCAATCAAGTTTTGTTCCTCACTACTTCCTTAAGGAGGAATTTTGCATTTATTGTGAATATGGTGTTAAATACTCTGAAATTTTGATTTTCCTCACTTTAATGTAATATGTTGGCATGTCTTCGATCCTATGCATTGTGTATTTCTAGGATTAGCAATTAGATTTGCCAGAAAAATAAATGTTTTTAAAGTTTTCAGAAATGAAAAGGGTCAAACAATTAAGTATTTTAATGAACCATGAGGATGACTTTCTATCAACTATATATGAACAGACTCAATTGAAATCTTAAAGTAATTATAGTTAGTTTGGTCAGTCACAAGATCTTTTGATAATGCAACAAATAAAGAGTTTTTCATGCACTGTGTCGAAAATTGATGCTGAAAAAATTCATCAGGACTTAGTTTGCTTTTCAAAGAGAAGTACTCAGTGACAATGAGCTTTTCTACTTACGTAGAATGTACAACTGCTTGTATCAAACAATGGACATTGTCAAGATATTCACGTTTTGTAAAGAATACAAAAATGTATCGTGAAGAATTTATTTCATGCATTTTTTGTTCACAAAAGTCTGCTCCAATTGTTACTAAATGGCCTAATGTTTTGGGAACAGATAGTCAAGATGAAGCACATATTTGAATATGAAAAAATAATATCATTATTAAACATAATGTTGTTGCATCATCTCTGGAGACATCTACTCATAAAGTTCAATGTTCTGGCTCATGTACAATGGTATGGTGATCATTTGTTTAAATATTATACACATTCATCTGTTGTACTTTGTTCTACTGTATTTGATCATTACTCATGTACAAGTTTTATCTCGATTAGTAGAATTATGTGTAGTTGTGTTATATCCCCTCAGAGCTTCTCTCATGTGTGACTATGGTATAAACTATGTTTGTGTTGCTGTTCCTCTTATGAAGTATAATACTGCTTAATCATATTTCCTAATGAATATATATAATTACTTCATTTCATAAAAAATTGTTTTGTAATTCAGCAATCATAATAAATGATGGATTTTACTGGGAACATCAATAAAATTTATCAGTTTGTACAGAATGCCTGTATTGTGAGGATCAATCAAGCAGATAATATTCATTATAAAGTTTTTGATGCATTTTGTTTAAGTAGAACATTATGTATTGTATGGTATGTTGTGATTTCACCTTTTTTTCTTGTTGAATAAATAGGTATTTCTTTTCTGCTCAGCTTGACTGTTGCACAGATTTCAGAACCAGTATCATATAGCCATCTACACAAGTATGGACTTGTGTAGTTATACCCCTTAATTTGAAGGTAGCTGTCAGGTAAAGAATAACATGAGTTGACAGTGGTAAATCTCCATCTCAGTACTCAGATTTTCCAGTGTAGATGTCCAAGTTCCACATGTAGCCAATTTTGGCATCAATAAGTATCCAAGCCTTCATCCCTCTTTTTTGTGGCTTTTTATGGAGGTACTAAAAAAAAGATAGGCAAACATTAGAACTGATATCCCCTCCTCTTTTACTACTGCTTTGGTTCAGAGTGTATAATGATTGGAACTGACTAATCAGGTGAGCAGTGATTGGTTAAATTTATAATAAGTGATCATATCCAACTTGTATATAGGAAGTATAGTTATCATTGTCTGATAGATGAAGAAATTTATCTTCAGATAGATATTATGTTGTGAAAGCGGTCATTGATAAGTGGCCAATTTGTGGACCAATATATTTGAACAGATGGTATACTGACAACACTTATTATGATTACTAATGTTATAAAATTATAGAGCTCTCCTAGGATGAATTGATGTTTAGTAAAATCGTGCACTCAATGTCTAGGATGGTGCTGTAGATGATCATCAGGAGAGTTAATATAATGTTGACTATAGAGGTTTGTTTGATGTAATATTTCATTATTTATTGTGTTTATCCATAGTTGATTGAAATAATCAACAGGATCTGCTCAAGAGTTGTTGCTCGTTAGTCCTAGTTTTTCTTGAAATGGAGAAGTAGCAGTAGAAGTGTAGAAACAACAGACACAGTAGCAGTAACTGTTAGGTGTAGTAAAAGTAATACTACTTTCATTTTTATTTTTTTAAAATCATCCACATAACAAGTACTTTCAAAATCATCATCATTGTAATTGTTATCAATGTCCTGCAACATCTGCTGCAATGAATCTGGATCACTTAAACTGAGAAAACTACACCATTGGAACTAGAGTTCTATAGAAAGCAAAGTTGTTGAAAATTACCTGTTGCTAAAGAGGATCTCCATTTGGAATTAAATTGGTTGGGGCTCCAAATAGCTCCTTTTGCACATAGTATTTTAATGGGAAAAAATTGATGAACACTCATTCATTTAGAAACATCACAGGAGTAACATACATCATATAAGGAATAATGTCACAATGTATAAGATCTGCTTAAAATAAATATATCATATGCAATCATAAAATAATTACATTTCTAAGAATTTAATTAAGTACGAGACAATTCACTAACTGACTTAATATAACAAAGTAAATATTAACATATTATGACTATTTTATAATCTGCAAACTATGTAGACTGGATGTTTGCTTGTAACTTGAAAAGTTTTGAACTCTTATTTAACACTGATGTAGCCAATTCTAAAAGAACAAGTAGTTAATAAAGTTTACAAACTTATGTATCACACATTAATATTTTTACATTATTTTGAGAGCTATGTCATGTCAATTTAAAATATCATCTCTTAAATATCTAGGAAAGTTGTGAAGGTGCTAGCATTGTGTTTGACATGATCCTTTAGATCATCAAGAATCCGATAATTTGTTAATTCTTGGTTTTCTTCATTGGATCTCAAAAAGCAGTCTACGTCTTTTTTTGAGCTCACAAAAGCATTTCACTCTGTCCCTCACCATCCTCTACTTGACTCCTTATCTTTGCTTGACCTTCCCTCTCTTCTCTTTTATTGGCTCCATAGTTATCCACAAGGCTGTACACAACAAGTAGTCATAAATAATTCTTTCTCTTCTAAATCTGAAGTCACCTCTGGGGATAGCCCTAAGCCCTGTATTGTCTCACCACATGACTTCTAGATCTCTACTGATTATGTAATAACACATATTTTTCAGTTGTGTTAACATGGTTAGTCAAATGTACTTATTATGTGTTATATAGAGTAATCCCTGATTAAAGAAAAATTTAGTCAGAAAATATGTAATTTTGTAATCTCTTGTTGTCTGTCAGTAGCTACACAATACAGAATAGAACATGTTATGCATTTTGAGTAGTTATATAATACCTTCTTTTTCTTAAAAAGGAGATGTGAGGTTCTCCAGTGTTTTCATCTTGTCAATCAGTTATATGATTCTGTATTTGTAATGTGAAATGATAAAGAATGTACAGGTGTACTTACTTTTTTTTGCTATCAAGTGGTTCTCAAGGTTTGACTTAATTGTGGAAGACAAGGTTTAGGAGATCTCACATCTCTCTAAACAAAAGTATTTGGAGTACTTATTGTAGACAATTAAAGGAGGAAAGGAAATATCATTATTGTCTAGATAATGATTAATTTATATTTTAAATAATGAAGCATCTATGATTGTATATCACACAGTAAAGGTATAATGTCATAGCTTATGCCTTGAGTGGATTAAGGTAAGTCATGTCATACTATGGTCACATGTATATGTAGCTGAAGAGAGGAGGGATAGTTTAGCAAGGTCATTCATATAAATGATAAATAAAAGAGGCTAGAAAATAGAGGTTTTGGGGCACAACACAGGTAACTTGAGATTTAGAAGAGAGAGAAGAATCATTAATGGCTACTTGTTGTATACAGCCGTGATTTTATCACATTAACTACCCTTAAAAGTATCTACATACATTTAATATATTACTAATTAAAACACTTTAATGTTTAATGATAATATTTACATTATTACATAAGTGCAACAAGTACCTGTGAACATGAACACTCAAAGAACTACATAAAAAGGTTTAGTTACAAAATCTAATAGACATATCTACACCTAGTTAGGTGTATCTTTGGCAATAATTTTCCATTAATTTACAGTATATGGTAACTATTGACCTACACAAGGTGATACCATTTCACTAGATACACATATTAATACTTATTAGGACCATAGTATGACATGACTTACCTTAATCCGATTAAGGCATATAAGCTATGACATTATACCTTTACTGTGTGATATACAATCATAGATGCTTCATTATTTAAAATATAAAGTAATCATCATCTTGACAATAATGATATTACTGTTCCTCCTTCAATTGTCTAGAATAAGTACTCAAAATTGTTTTGTTTAGAGAGATGAGAGATCTCCTAAACCTTGTCTTCCACAAGTAAGTCAAAACCTTGAGAACCACTTGATAGCAAACAAGAAAGTAAGTACAGTTGTACATTCTTTATCATTTCATATTTCAAATACAGAAGCCTATGAACTGATTGACAAGATGAAAACACTGGAGAACCTCACATCTACGTTTTAAAAAAGAGAAGGTATTATATAACTACTCAAATGCATAACATGTTATATTTTGTATTGTGTAGCTACTGATAGACAACAAGAGATTACAAAATTACATATTTTCTGACTAAATTTTTCTTTAATCAGGGATTACTCTATAACACATAATAAGTACATTTGACCAACCATGTTAACACAACTGAAAAATATGTGTTATTACATAATCAGTAGAGATCTAGAAGTCATGTGGTGAGACCATACAGGGCTTAGGGCTACCACCAGAAGTGACTTCAGATTTAGAAGAGAGAGAATCATTTATGACTACTTTTGTTGTGTACATCCTTGTAGATAACTATAGAGCCAAGACAAGAAGAAAGAGGGAAGCTCAAGCAAAGATAACGACTCAAGTAAGGGCTGGTGAGGGACAGAGTCAAATACTTTTTTAGGTCAAAAAAGACAGCACAGACTGCTTTTTTGAGTACCGTTGAAGAAAACCAAAAATTGACAATTGATCAGATTCTTGTGATATAAAGGATCATGTCAAACACAATGCTAGCACATTCACACCTTTTCTACATATTTAAGAAATGATAGTTTAAATTGACATAACTTAGCTGACAGAATAATGTCAAAACATAAAGGTATGATACATTACTTTTAATGTTTGTGAACTTTATTGGTTACTTGTTCTTTTAGAATTGGCTACATCAAAGTGTTAAAAAGATCTATTTTCTAGCCTCTTTTATTCATCATTTATATGAATAACCTTGCTAAACTACCCCTCCTCTCTTCAGCTACCCTCACCCATTACATGAATAACATTTTTTTATGTCAGGAAATTTCTTCAACTTCAATCTCCATTGTTCAATCCAACATCGATCTCTTTATATTATGGATTAACTCTCATCATGTCATCATTAACTCAAAAAAATACATGATAATTTTAGGCAAATATCAGTAATTAATAATTTGTTTGATCTGTTATTAATACAGTACATTTTTATATGACTATGTTAATAGTGAAGTCAAGACAAGTGTTTGATCATAGTACTGAATGTTTGCTTGTAATCCTTGATTATCAGTTTGTACAGATTGTATAGTCATGTATAAAGTGACACTGTTATTACTAGCAGTATACATCATGTTACTAGGTTACATTATTATCATTGCATTGACATTTATTGTAAGTACATTCTAATGTCTAGAAAATAACAATGAACTACATTAGTATAGAACTATACACTGACCATGTAGTGACTTGTCAATTAGTTGTAGAATTTTCTCTTTATTAATATCATCACATTTTACCTCTTCAGCAAGTTTTTAACAGTTTTTATTAGTTATGTGGCATTAGCACCATATAATAATAATATTTCAACCAAATCTACTTTCCCTTTGCAGCAGGCATCATGTAAGGAGCTAAGTACATACTATGTGATAAAAGGAATTATATTAAGAGGAACATGAAAAAACATTTTATTCTATAGCATTATAACATAATCATTAATACAATTATGTAATAAAACATAATATAGGGAATATACTAAATTGATATAATGCTAACATTTATGATCTTCCAGTCATATTATTACAATTGTCTAACATATGATGATGTATACTATGTGTTATGATTGTAATAATCACTATATATGAATTCAACATTGATGATATCTGTTATATTTGTTATTAAAATTGTATATAATAAACATACAATAGAGCTCAAATAGTGGGAAGAGTAGACACACCTTATGTATAGAATTACATATTATAATTAATGACATAACTGCATACTTGGAATTAGGCTAATGTGTAGTAAATACAGGTATTAAGGCACAACAACTAATATACCATGGAACAACAATTATGTTATATGGAATCATAATATGACCAAGACGTTTACAATGAGCAACATTAATTGTAACCAGGTCCCACATGAAATGTATATATAATATTATATGTAACAATGTAAGCCTATATTGTCTAATAAATCTAAACATGACATATATTCAACAATACATGTAAGAATTTGTGAAATGTGGAAAGTATTTGTAATGTAACATACAAGTCATCATGATGGATATTCTATATCTTGTTCATGACTAATTTCTCTTAACCCAGTCCCACATCAAAGGACTTGTAATTGACTTAATGATAACATAAGGTCAAGTATGTATCTTCTACAAATTTTTATATCAAAACAATCACTCCATTTAGAAACATTAATAACAACATTGTATGCATCCCAACTAATGAAATACAAAATAAACACGGAATTAACACAACTTTATCATTTTTATACATAAGTGTATTAAAGGGACTAAATTGATAATAGAAAGTCATGAATGGAATAATATATTATTTATTGTATTCTCAGAGTGAGTCACAGGGTTTGGTATTGGATTAATGTTGTCTTCAATCAATTTCTGACAGGTTAGCCTTGAGAGAGAGAGAGAGAGAGAGAGAGAGAGAGAGAGAGGAGTGAAATGAAAAGTGCTTCTTTACATTCTCAGCTAGTACAAAGAGGTGGGGCGATGTAGTTATATATAACTTTTATACCCAATGTGCATGTGCAAAGACCACGCGTGTTATACATAAAATTAATAATGTCCATATATTCATTAGACACTTATTTAATTGGTTCAATTATATAATTAGTGTAATAATACTTGATAGCTAATAGAAGGAGTCATTGGGAGAGAATTCGCATTATCACTGTGTAAGACTGGTGCATCTTTTAGGCAATAGGTGGAGCTGAGGCACTCGTTCCGCTTAGTCATACCACCTGAGAACACAACTCATTTGAAAATAAACGAAGGTGTTGTTAAGGATAACAACCAATGTATAATGTAATAATAATCAGTAAAGTTATATATAATGATATGTACAAAAGATATGCAGAACTATATGTGACCGTAGATGCAAAAAGAGCACCAAAGTCGGGATTTGCACATTTTTAGTTGTTGTGTAGGCTGCAGTGTACGTTGTCTTGGCTACTGGCGTTTGTCCTATGTGATTTGGAGGTTGCGTTTTGAAGTTACACTACATAAAAGTAGGTCACTAAGAGATAGCGTTTTTGTAGAAATAAAGCATTTTAAAATTTTCCGTATACTCGTTTGTTTATGTGAAATCACATGACTTTACCACAAAACCTCGTGTGATTGTTTTGACCAGAAGATGCTAGGAAGACCTTGTCTGTTTTGAAAGTTACCTACCTTAGACCACTAAAGGTACTGCTAAAAAAAGCAATAGTCATACAAAAATGTGGAGTTAACTGATTTTGTTCATGGAAATAGTAATTTGGTGGCGCCGTTTGCTAACTCTGTACAAAGGTATGTTTTATTTCAAAAGTATTTACTAAGCTATGTATGTTTAGATATAAGGCTGTAGCCTAGACAAGTGATTGATGATTTGGATTATGACTTAAAATGGAGGTTAAACAAGTTGAAATCTTTTGCTATTTGGTGGTTCTTGAAAGAACCGTTAAAAATGAATAGACATAGAGGTAAGAAATGCTGAATTAATTCTCTTCTACTAGTCTACATGAACGAAGATTATGACCAGATCTACCACAGTCACCACACTGTCTTAATCTCTTATTAGGTGGAGCATCTAATAGAGGAGGAGGGGGACTTTGAGATGGAGGTGAAGATGATGATATAGCATGAGAGGTTGTTGGAGCTGGCACTGAACTTGTTGATGGTATAGGACATGTCAAATCCATAGACCTTTCAGTACAAAAAGGACGTATGTTTTTATAGAGATACAGTTATCTTTCAGGAGATAACCCTCGTGGCTGAACTAATGGTGGAAGGTCAGAGATACTAGGTTGCCACAAAGGATATACACACATATCCAGTTTTGTCTCTTCACTGTCACTGTATAATTTTGCAGATGACAACTCCTGGATGATCTGCTAAAAATTTAAATTGATGGAACCTTTTGATATTTGGTATTTTCTTGAAGTTAGGAGAGAGATATGTCTTCCAGTCGTAAGTTGGTATGAGAACTTGGCCCTCTTGTCTACCAACTAATCTTGCATGGTTGATATAGCCAGACTTGTTCAATACATCCACAATATCACTGAGACATTCTACATGTGTTCTCCAATAACGCTGCTTTACTAACCCAAAACATGAGTCAGGAGTGAACTTAGTGTGTCCAACCACTATGAATTGCATAGTAATGGAACGACTTAAGCCGACCATGATTCTCCATTGAAGGTACTATTTAAAAGATAGCAATAGTTAACATTAATTATCATTATTATTTGAGACACACCTGCATAATTGTGTTGTTCTTATTTTGTCCAACACAGTTATCAGCATGTAATTGTTGAGTCATTTCCCCTAAACTGAGATTGGAGAAATAATCGTGTAGCAAGCTTACGACAGTATTAGACCCTTTTCCTGTGTCAACAGCTTCATCTATGAGATAGTTAACCTATGTTCAAGAGTAAGAATAATTTAGTAAGAAATTTTCAAATCTCTGATAATACCTGCCTAGGTAACCCTTCAGAACTAATTCTGAAAATGCTACATTTTCTGGGTGTGAGAAAGTAGATGGGTCCTGATTGGAGAGGATTGGAAGGATAATGAACTTGTTGAGTGAAGTCAAAATTTGTATGTACTGTGATATCCAAAGAGCAGGGAGAAAAGGGAGATCCAATCAGAGGAGGACAGTAATTACCGTCTGGAGATGTAAATATCCTTTTCAGGTCTTCCCTGCTCTAAGTACATTGGAGTTTGTAGTGTGATCTCTCTTTTGTCGCTCTTTCTAAATGAGCTATGGCTTGTTGGAGTGCCTATAAAAGTTAAGTAAACCTATACAATAAAAAAATTTAAAAGTTTACTTGTTGTTTCACACTCTCAGATAGATTAGTTGTGCCACTGATAGTTCTGTTGTTTCTCTGGCACAGCCAGCAAAGGTCAGATTTTGGTTTGGTGATGATAATGTGAGGGAGAAACTTTCTCCAAATTTTACAGAAGCTGTGGTAACCCACAGTGCAAATATCAAAAGACCTACTGGCTTCAATGTACTCCATTCAGACTGATCGTTTGGTTGTTTGTGTTGGTAGTAGTTGAATATCCGTTCTTTTAAATCCAGGTATTTGACCTGGAAGGAGTATTCCATTAGCCT
Source organism: Xestospongia muta (assembly GCA_963693285.1). Taxonomy (NCBI): domain Eukaryota; kingdom Metazoa; phylum Porifera; class Demospongiae; order Haplosclerida; family Petrosiidae; genus Xestospongia; species Xestospongia muta. Next base: position 19,706,388 of record OY848918.1, on the reverse strand, counting down.
CTGCATAGTTTTTAATGTAAGTCACAGTGTGGATGAGCTCGTGGGTTGTAAAGCCATTGTGTGGTCTACGATTACAATTCCCATGTGTCCTTGAGGTAAGTGCATCATTTTCATAAGACACACGGACATTATCTAATCTCCTCTTTCCTATTCCATGTAGAAAAAGGAAGGTGGTTCGGCATACTGGAATGCCATGATGGTAATAGGACATTCTTGTCTTCTTTCAAATAGAAGATTTCTAATGGCTACATTGAACTGTAGAAGAATGAGAGTTTGTAGCCATTATTTGTCCTAAAAGGACGAGGTCCAGTGAAGTGTGATCCAAGTCTTGACATTGGCTACGGATGGTTTGTAAATGTTCTGCTGAAAAGGCTTTGTTACAGGGACCTCTGAAGTACAAGGTACATCCACATCCAGTTCCTAAAAAGTTCGCTACCTTATCTTCTTCCTCTCTGTCATATATTGTAGCTTCAACAATCACCTCTTCCTTGTTTTCAGTTAACAAGTTCTCTCCTTCATAAAAATGCTCTAATGGTATGAATAATACTTTAACTACATGATAGTTCTGTTATCTTCATAGTCAGAGGTAGTGCCATGATCATCACTAATTACGAGGTCTTCAGAGTCATTTTCAATGATGCCATCCCCTATAATAGCTCTTATCTGGGAATGGTTTTCACAATCATAATCATATTCATCCTCGTTACCTATAAAATTATTCATAGTTTTTGTATTCATTTTTATCAATCTTACTGAGAGGTTCTGGGTCCTCCTCTTCCTGCGATTCATCAAAGAAGTGTTGGATGAAAGTTTCAAGTGTTGCCTGGTCGCTATCGATAAGATGTGATGAATAAAGTTCGTTGAGAGCCTTTCTTGCTATTCATTTTCGAAAAGAATGCAGCTATATTGTTATAAATTGTAACCTTCATATGTTTATGATTTCTCCATAAACAATACAGACACACTGCATATCGTCAACTAACCAGTTTATGTTGGAGATGATTGGGCAAGGACATTAATATCCTACCATCATGTGCAGTAACAGTTATAAGGAAAACCTTCTCATCTGATAATTACACTGGATTTAAATACTCAGATTTATAATTAATTTTCATCAACATAATGATAATATTACTTCGATTACAATCATGTAAACCAACTAGTATGCTCAGCTGTTGCCTCTGTTTTATTTGGATGACTGTAGGTACTGCATAAAAACGGTACAAGTGTATGTGGAAGGCTACAAGGTGTGGTGTTTTTGTCTTCTGAAAGTATACCCCATCTCCTTAGCTAGTAATCTTGGAAGTCTTAAAGCATTTCTCAGTGAAATGACAGCTGCACATAATTGAATAGTCACTTGGACTTGTCCAGCCTGCTCTAGTCCTCTTAACTTGCTTAATCCACTGTTCTCTTATTTTCTTTCTTATAGGGAATTTGAATAAGGATACACCATCCTTGTTTTTATTACTGCATCTAGCCACAGTACAACTTTTACTCACGTTAGCTATATCAAGCATCCAATGACTACAACTCGTCATCAAGGAAGCCACGCCCATTACAGGAAGTAAATTGCAAGCCTTACAAATGCTTCAACGTTTTCAGCGAAAATAATTTTTTATGTTAGGTGCCCTTTAAATAAACCTTTTTTAAAGAAAAAGTGAAAAAAAATCTACAAGAGCAGTTATAGATAAATACAGTCGCAATACAATAGACTTAGCAAATCATTATACAAACATATTCATATGGTATAACAATATTATAACAATAGAAAAAACAATACATATAACGTTAACTAATTATTCAAAAAATATTCTAAATAATCATACCAAAAATAATATTGTCAGAAGTAGTAACTACAAACTATTAAGAAAATTTTAGCTAAAACAATTAAAATACAAAGTAAAATTTGTTCTCAAAAAATCTAAAAGGGTTCTGCTAAAACTAAAATTGTACATGTGTATAACACTATTTTACTTAATATTTTGACTGGACCTCTGGTTTGGCTAAAAACTTTCGAATCTTAAAAGCAGTGGAGGGATGTTTCACAATTGGGCCTTCTACTGCAGCAAGAACAACATCCCAGGTACTGCTTGATGGAGATGTATCCATCCAACTTCGTAAAACTGTAATAAGTTTTGTTGTGTTATCATCATGACTTCGATTTAAACCACATAGGACACGATCTTCTACTTCTAAAGCGATGCCTATCTTGTCCCACTCATACTCAATATCTGTCAAAAGACTCACAAGCTCTACAAGCTTTGGTTTCTTCTTTAGGATGCAAGTGAGATCATCTACATTAGAAATAAAAGATTTAATAATAAATATAACCTTTACATCACAGAGTCTAACAGAGATGTCATTGGCTCTTTTAAGTATTTTATTAATATATTCTTAAAATTTTAATCACATACAATTTATTTTTTTAATAGTAGTTATATGGCAGGTGTTATATTTGGTAGGGCTTCTTTGTACAATATACTAAAGTGATGACATATTTACAGACTGAGGCCGTGTTTCTAGTATCAGAGTAAAACTGAATGTATATAAAAAATCAGTTTACATTACTTAGGTATACATGTAAGTCACTCTTGCAATGCTAATGTTCCTTTTACCGAATATTTGTGTACAAAAATATCAATACAAGTAAAGACTAACCTTGTACTTTCACGTCTTCTACTAACAGGTCTACTGCAATCCATGGTAGTTGTCGAGATTGATCAATACATGCTGTTTTTCGAGGATCTCTGCAACAAGTAAGTATTTTCTTGTCTTCGTCTGGGCGACAGAGATGTTTAGCAGAAGAAGTACACATTGAGCAATAAAAACGCTCTTGAGGTAACGAAAGAATTGGCTTATACTGAAATTTTTTAACCACATCTCCAATGCCTTCGAGAATAGCATTTTGAATAAGTGCGCAATTTTTTGAAGGGCCACTGTAGTAGACATCTAGAGAGTAGATAGCATCAACAAGTAAAACTGCTCCTCCTAAATCAAGACACAGTAACTGGATAGCATTACGATATTGTAGTAGTTCCTCTGAAGGCTCATCAGACGTTGGAGGTCGATAAAGATCAAATTTTGGTGACTTATGTCGGTTAACGAGATTAACCGCTAGAGCAGGAAAGATTCCTTGAGGTACAGGCTTCATATCCCATGTTAAAACAAGAGCATCTGTGACTTTTGTAAAGGAGCTTCTTATACTCTCCAAGTTAGAGGTAGTAGGTAAAACACAGGGTAAAAAGAACTTGCCTTTCTCTGGTAAAGGAGCTATAATGAAGATATCTTCCATTAACTTCAAGAAGTCATCAGCTGTAAACTCTGGTGAAAATCCAACAGGAAAACGATCAAGGAGGTCACGAGTAAAAATACCTTCTATTTTTAGTTGTACATGAGCTTTTGGTGGAAGAATAATATTCAATTCATCTAAATAAGTGGTGGCATCAGTAAAGGAGATGCTGATAATTTCTGATAGCTTATTAAAAAGGGGTTGGGGATGGAGGAAAACCACATCAGGTAATACAGCAGGAAAATACAGGAAAATGGTCATATCATGGTAGTACATCAGTGCAGCTTCTACCTCATTTCCATTCATCCTAATTGCAAACCCTATTCTCAAGCATTCCCTCTTACTGACAACCATTGATTTTGTATTCTCCTGAAGATCATATAATTCAAGCTGAAACAGGTACCATCGTATTGGAATTTCTGCCTCAATGTAAGATTGGCAAACAATTGTACGGATTTTCTCTGCAATCTTCTTTTCTGACTCACCTCTGGCTGTTGTGTTGAGAGGAAATATTATCTGCTTTTCCTTTTCGCAATAATTCATACGTACATCTCGAAACTGTTTTAAAGTAGACCACAAACGTGCATTCTTTTGTTGCAAAGACTCGCCCTCACATTCTGCTATTTTATCGTAAAATGTGCCAAGAATAAGAAGAGAAGGCTCAAGATGCGAAAACTTGACGTGAATTTTGCGCAAATTAGGCTGATCTATGGATGCTAACGAACGAAAGGAAGACTCAAGTAGTTGTAAATTTGTAATTTGTCGCTCCACTGGTACACCAAGTTGTTGACCTTTGAAGCTAAAGTAGAATTTAGGCTGGTTATCAAGCTTCTCATTTAGTTTTTGTGTAAGTATGCTGACTGGATTATAACGTAGCAATACAGGAGCTATATCCAGGAATGCTGCCTGTCCACCAGAGTCAATACAGTGTATCCAGTGGGTGTTGTAAAGCTCAGGTGACTCCTCCACAATAGGTAAAATTTTGACAAACTCTGTTGTGGCTGTTGATAAAGGTGGACGTACTGACTCCAGAGAGATGACTTGACCTGATTGTGGTTTATCCATTGATGAAGAAGAATTTTGTGATCCATCATCATGAGATGATGACTCACTCTCATCATTATGAGCTGAAGGAGTAATAGATTCAGATGCAGTTGACTGTAGCATACTTTTTACTGTTCTAGCAAGCATGTTTTTGAATGACGACCGATCTACCTTGCCCCATATTTGGGTGGTGGATGAAGTTGTTGGATCAGATTCAGTGATGACACTGGTCGTCTCTACCTTTCTTATCTCTGGAGCAGTAGTTACGGGAGTACTGTGATGACTTTGTGGAGGCGGTTTATTCAGCAAAAGCTTCATAGCCGATGATTTCCCTGTTCCTGGAGCTCCTGACATTGCCATCTTTGAGTATTTTGCTGTAATTTTTCCTTCATCAAGAGCTTTGTCAAGTAACTTAGAATAATCTGTAGGAATATGAACAGAAAGAAAACACAATTTAATAATGCAAAGGTTTCATCTTCTATTGAAACAAAACAGCTTAAAGTTAAAGACAACTTTAGACAAGACAAGACTATTAATAAATAGCTATTACAAGAATGAACTGATACGATAGTATTACCACTAGACATCACAAAGATGTTTTGTATTGTATAACTGACAATAAATAAACAGATTCTACTAATGACTATTTGAGTAAAAATCAGAATATGTAATACATTGTCACAACAAATAGCTATTCATATACATAATATAGTTCAAAGTTTTAATATCTATCAGATAACATGTGACATCTAACTGTCACTGCTATCTTACTCATAACCAAGCCACAGAGAGTGCAATTCTGTATAAAAATGCTTGAGGAACAAATTTTGAGTTGTGGTAGCTTACATGCTAACTTGCTGTTCACTGAATTGTGATTAGCTATAATTCTAATTCCAAATGACCATATTATAATATTAGTCATATCAAGGTGCTGAAGATGACAAAAGATAAATAATGTATGCCTGTGTTTTGTAATACTGTATAATAGTTAAAAAATGCATTCTAATAAATGCCCATCATCATTGCTTTCTTTACATAATCTACAAGTATGTTTTGTTTGTTATGAAGCTTTAGAGATAAATGACCTTGTTATATCAATACTATACATATGTTACTAATATATGTATCATAATGTAACATCAAAATATACTGACATTAAAAAAATACTAAAGATGTCATTACACGTATGTACAAACATAGTTATGATCTATTCAATTAGCTGGATTGTGTTAGCAGTAGTATCATAAGATACTCATACTCATATACTAGTATCACTTACACTATAAAAACATGTCTATTGTGATGAACTACATTACCTTTTTTGGCTTCTTCAATCAAATGTAATATAGTAGCTCTGTTCTTGTCATCAGGTTTAACTTTGTCTGCAGCTGTTTCACCTTGATTGTTCTTAATGGTAGCATCAGCTCCATTTGATAAGAGTAATTTGATGTATTCCAGTTTACCCCTAGAACATGCGTCATGTAATGGTGTGTCACCAAACTATATAATGAAATAATATCACTTATATTAAGCGTTATATCTAATTGTTATTGATATTATAATAAAAACAATAATGTTAGTGTTTACTAATAACCCATTTATTAATTTATACAATAACAATACACATAATATATGAAAACATAGGACATGTCCTTCCAGTCAAATTATCATTGTATTATGTACACAAAGTATCTACTCACTACATCAAGTATATTATAATTATGTATTATTACTGATATTAACTATGTTATCTCATAGAACATGATGTGTTGCTAACTAATGTTGCATATTTATACCTCATAACTACACAATGAGGGGCCTTTTTGTTAAAAAAGGTATGTAAACAGGAGTACATCATTAAAGCCATTAGCATCATCAAACTCAAAGATATTATTATATATGATATACAGTAAATAAACATAATTAGAGCAATTATTGTCCGATGAATTTCTTATCATCAATTTTAGAATACCACTTAACATATGTTTTTACTTTAACTAACTTCATTTTCACAACATACAAATTACTACAATGACTTAATGTGTTCAAATGAATACATGACAATGGGTGATGACATATACACAAAAGTCATAATATCTATGACAACATTCTTATATATAATTAAATCCATTTTCAATTATTACATAAATGGAGTGTCTAAAGTAATAACACTGACAACTATTAAGACCATTGTGACCAAAAATACAAAAATGGTATGTAATACACAAACGATTTTAGAGCGAATGCTTGCATATAAATAGTTGCTTTGTTGTCACCTTGAAGAGTAAGTCACTGAATTTGGTATACCAGAAGCTCAATGATTAGCATTATGATAACCAAATTCCATTGACTTCTTGTTCAAGATGGGCACATAGCAATGCTTTCAATGCAAGCTCTTGTTTACACGTTAGGTACAATTATCATATTTATGGTCACATGTTAATATGTCTCAGGTGTATGTTTCACAATACACAATGCAATGTTTATTGATTGTATACAAGAAGTTTGGTGTAAGAAATGACAGAAACACACTAAATAGTTGGTTGTGGTAATAGTGAGTTAATGATTTTGTGAGTGATGTACTGTATCATTTGTTGTTATTTGCTATTAATATATTATCATAATGATTATACGCTGTCCGAGTTGAGTTGGGCCCTTCATTAAAAAAAATGTTACATGCATTGATGTAAGGTGAGGTATTTTCTCACCTAATTAATTAAATAGGCACTAAAGCACATTTTAATGTTATTCATTATTTGTATACGTGAATGTCATGCGAATAGACTATGTTGTCTTTCATGCTTGTGAAAATGCAAAGAGGCAAGAGACTTAGATCACAAACAAAGGAGGTTGTTGCAAATGTCTATGACTATTTCAAGGAAACCACCAGGCGTCAGGGGACTCAAGGGCCTCTGAAAAGAACCTGTAATGCTACGGGGGTTTCACGTATCTCCATCAAGAGACTATAGAAAGAGAAAGCTGACCCTGGTGGAGCTGCGTTTTCTACTCCAACAAAGAGATATAGATTTTCCAGACCCCTGCCAGTTGATGATTTTGATCATGAAGCCATCAGACAAAGAATCTACCACCTTTATCAAGCGAAAGAACATGTGACACTTGCCAAGTTGCTTGTTGTTTTAAAAGAGGATAACCTCTTTCGCAGTCAGAGGTCAACTCTTCACATTTTGTAAAAGGAAATGAGTTTCAAGTGAATCACCATAACTTTTTTATCATGTCTATTAATATTGTACTTCGTAGACATAAGAAAGTGGATGACAAATGCCACTACTACAAACAACCTTGTATTATGGAACAGAGGCATGCTTACCTTCGTCGAATGATCAATAACCGTCAAGAGAATAGGCCAGTTGTTTACCTTGATGAAACCTGAGCCAATCCTCACAATGGTAAGGATTGTGCTTGGGTGGAGAGGGATGATGTGACTGGTGGAACTCTTGGCAGTATAAGAAGGCCTCCAGGGAAGGGTGCACGGCTTATTATTCTTGGAGCTGGTAGTGAGACTGGTTGGATTCCCAACACCACTCTTATATTCAGATCAAAAAAAATACTGGCGATTACCATGATGAGATGACTGATGATCAATTTGAGGAGTGGTTTGCTACCAAACTTCTCCCTAATGTTAAACTTAACAGTCTTATTGTCATGGATAATGCCTCATATCATAGTCGTTGTAGTGACCCTGTCCCAGTCAAAAGTTGGACAAAGCAAAAGATGCAAGATTGGCTTTAGGCAAAGGGAATTGAACTCCCAACAAATGCCTTGAAAGCTTGAAACCTACTCCTCGCTATGCTGTTGATGACATGGCCACTGCTGCTGGTAAGTACTCAGTCAAGATGTCATTTTATTTATTAATCTGTACATCATGTAGGCCACGAGGTGGTCCGACTTCCTGTTGCTCACTGCACTCTCAATCCTATTGAGTGGGCATGGGCACAGGTTAAAGGTCACATCAAGGCCATTGCTCGTGCATTCAATCTCCGTGAGGTAGAGCAGCTGGCATAGGAGGGTTTTGATGTTGTGACACCTGACCGTTGGAAGAGCCTCGTTGAACATGTTAAGATCCACTTGGAAGACCACTATTGGTCTAATGATGGCCTCTATAAAAAATTAGTGGATGAGTTCATTATTCGAGTTGGAAGTGAATCAGATGAGTCTGATGGTTCTGATCAATCTGATGATAGTTCTGATGACGTTTTAGGCATCCTCAGTCTTCATTCTTTGTAAAAAGGTTTTTTTCAAAACCACGTGGCTTTTTAGCTGCCCAAAATTCACAAAAGACAATACCTGATAATTATTTCAATGAATTTACAATAAAAATTTGTTTGTATAATTAGAACTATAATATTGAATTGCCATGTGACAAATGGTTGACTTCTCAAGATGAGAAGAGATTTTAATTAAATCCTCGAAAGTGTGCAATTCGAAGTATGTCAAAGGTATGCCATTGAAAATGTATGGAGTTTTTTAGTTTGATACTTTCTCGTAGCACTAGAGAGCCAAATTTTATATATAAATAGCGTGTTTGTGAGCTGAATTGCTTGGTGCAAGTTCTGTGCAGATAGCATGTAAACTGGCAAAGTTATTTACATATCAGGGTGGCCCAACTCAACTTGGACATACTATAATATGAACAGTAGTTTGAAAAATACATTTCTTATGTAAATGTATTAAAATTATTGACAAACAGAAAATCTTATCACACAAACCTCTCAATATCAAATGACAGAGCATATTATTCAAAGAAATAAACAGTGTCCTGTATATTAGCTTTGTTGCTACTGAGAGTGTCAAACAATTTAGCTTATATAATGGACTACAAGTAATTAAAATAGCAACTAGTTAATGCTAGGGTTATAGTAAATGTAGCCATTTTGTTTATATTGTGATAATATGTAGTTATATGAAGTGACAAAACCACAAATAACTACATAATTACATGAATTAATAAGAACATTACATACAAAATATAGTCATGTATAATAACAACATGTTTAATAATGAAGACACTTACATTGTTAATGGCATCCAATAATGCACCAGATTTTATTAGCACATCAGCTACATCAAAACAGCCATTGTAAGCAGCAAAATGAAGAGGAGTATAATTTTCCTGTAAAAAATAATTGTCAGTATTTATGATCATTTCATTTTATAATACATGGCTTATATATACTTAGCAAAGAGTGCATTTTAGTGTTATTCATTATTTGTTCATGTGAATGTCATGTGAACAGACCACATTTTCTCTCATGCTCATGAAGATGCAAAGGGAAAAAAGACTGAGGTCACAAAAAAGGAGGTTGTTGTGAATGTCTATGACTATTTCAAGAAACTCAACAGACATCAATGGACTCAAGGACCTCTTACATAAACTACTAATACCACAAGAGTTTATGTGCCAGCATCAAGATAGTTTTGATGACAAATATTTCTATGCATTCTCAGTCTTCCTCCTTTGTTAAAAGGTTCTTTTCAGAACTATGGTGGCTTTATAGCTGTCTTAAATTGCAAAAGACAAGACCTGATTATTATTTTAATAATAATGAATTAATGATTGTTATAATAGAACATCTGTTCATATAATTAGAACTGTAATTTTGAATTGACACGTGACACACAGCTGACTTCTTAAGATGAATAGTGTTATTCGAAGGTGTGGAATTTGAGGAATGATGAAAGTATGCCAATGAAAATGGATGGAGTTTATAGTTGTAACTTTTTTGTAGCACTAGAGAGCCACATTTTATTTACAAAATGCGCATTTGTAAGCTGAATTGATTCGTGCAGGTTCCATACGGATAGCACGTAAAAAGGCTGAGTTATTTACATGTCTGGGTAGCTTAACTTAACCAGGTCAGAGTATAATCCCTGACACAGCCTACAATGTAAACATTTCTGACTGTAAGTATTAAATTTTATGTACATTAACCTTTAAATGCTTACTACATGTTTATCTATTGCAACAAAAATCAATTTGTTCAATGGATACAAAATCTGTAAAAATTCTCCCAATATTGACCTGACTTGATGATTGTCACCAAATTTTAGAAAGAGAGATACATTCTTGGAGATACATCTCACCTATGATAGCTACAGCTATATGAGATACTTTAAGCTTGTAACACAATGCATTCTGTCAAAGCAAACAATTTTGTGTTGTACAAGGCTTTGTGTTCATGCTGAACTTTCGAAATCACATTAGTCTTTTCACACTTTAACTGCAAAGAAGTGTATCTAGATTCTAAAAGCATTCTTGATCCTACAAGAAATTGTATGCGAAAACTATAAAAATGACAGATTTCATGAACACATTAAAGAGCATGTTTTCTTCCATTTCATTGTTAGTTTAAGCCTTCTAAGGAAATAAATTGGTACTGTACTTTTGTTGAAGTAAATGTAATGATAATGTTGAAATGATCCAATATTGTAATGGAAGTTGATTACATTGAGACTGTAATGGACACATCACTAGTATGTAGTATAGTAAATATTTGATACTAACTGTAGTAACAGCATTAAGATTAGCTCCACTTTTTATTAAAACTGTAGCAACTTCAGTCTTTCCAAACCTTGCAGCATAGTGCAAAGGAGTCCACTTGTCCTAAAAGATATAGACAACATTAATAACACAATACAAAGAAATACATGTACATAGACTGTACTGGTACACTATGTCACATTGTTGACTACTACTTTAAATTATATCACAGTATGGTTATACACACTAATTATTGATTATGTGATATTGTATTTGTACTACATTGAAAGCTTGTATCTATGTAATTATGACTACATTGTATCCTTTATACTATTGACATATATGATTTATAGAAATTAATCCTTGTATGTTTACCTCTGACAAACACAGCAAGTAATGAGTCTATTTACTGTTATAAAGACAATATTAATCACATATGTGTCCATTTACAGCAATGTTTGTAACTTTTAAAGACTACTGAGAAAGCTAACACTTGATGAGGTGATATTGGTGGGTATTCAGTCAAGTTGGATTGAAAACATCATATTTAAAACTTAACTCTGAGTAAATATGAGCATGGCATAAAATCTTGTAATAATTCCAGAAAATCTATTTTGCAAATGCTATATTAAAAGTAAATTCATAAGAATATTGTCCTTCATAAGTTTATGTTATATGATAGATATAGACTGGCTCTGTTAGAATAATTCAGTAACATTGTTATTAGATCAACAAATGTACACATCATGTCAGTAATATTAACACTTTATTATTATTAGGAGATGACACAGAAAATGAAAGAAACTCTTACACTATTGATTAAAATCACACAGGGATTTGTGATATTAAATTTAGACCATCCCTAGTCTCATCCCCAGACCTACTTGCAAGCTAAAGTAGGGGTCACAAAAATCAACTCATGTGATCAGACCTATTTTAGCTTGTGAGTAGGTCTGGGGACGAGACTAGACCATCTCATGTATTATAGCTCAACCAACATCATACTATAATGATGATACAGTGTGTAGTGATATGATAATTATTGGATCTTTGACTTATTTATAAAAACACACTGTATATGAAAAATAGACTTTACTGTTGAGATATATACTTAAATATTGAGAGCTAGTAACTTACTAAGATGTCTGGATTATGATAGTTTACATCAGCACCTTGTTCAATAGTAGATTTGACTACTTCAATGTCTCCATAAACAGCTGCCAAGAACAGTTGTCTATTCTATTATAAAGACAACATGTATCATGTAGTGTAGTATAGTGAGTATACAGATCAGCCCTTATAACTAAAAGACCATCTTTTAGAAACATATTCTGTCTATACAATAACACTGATATGTGAGTTTAGTTAGTATCACAGTGATATATAGGGATAATGACATAGTAATAGAAAGATTATAGACTTACTAGACTTAGGTGACTATACTGAGACATTTTGAAAAGTGTTGGTCCTTAGATGGTAACTGTTCTTATGTCAGGTGTCTATAGACAATAGAGCAAGTAGGTGATATAGATAGTAATAACCATATACTACATCGGAATGACGAAACTCTACTAACTAAATCAACTGTAACCAAATTATAGTATGGTGTGTGAGCTACTAACCTGATCTTCTTGTGTGGCTGCGTTGTTTGGCGGTTGTTATGGCAACTCTGACACGCCCACCAATTTTAATTACTAGGCTAATATAAGTGGGCGGAAGTATCACACACACAATTATGACTTGTAGAGTTTTGGAAAGAGAAAGAACAAAGACAGGTGTTTAGATAAACTATTTTGTGTTGGTCAAAAATGTTGTGAAACTTATACAATCATAGTTATGTTCCAAAGATGAGAATTTAGTGTCTAGATATTAGTTAGTCTTGTATTGTTGCCCACTTTGCGTAAAGTAAACGTAGTGTCTATTTGTCCGGCAGGAAATGTATACTTTGTTGTATAAAGGTAGGTTAGGTTTAGGGGGTGGGGATCAGTTTAATACACAAAAAAGTATACATTTATTGCCGGACAAATAGACACTGCCTAAAGTGAAAATGTTCTGGGAATAGAAACTCAAGAGATTAGTATTAATTTCACATTAAAGAGCAATGTATTAATGTTCACAGTAGCTACCTCAGTATACAGAAATAAATATCATAAACAACTACACAATTATGTATGACTAATATCGTTGATATAATATATCCTGTTTCAATGTAACAGAACATTGGTTTTTCTATCCACGTGCACTTAGTGTGGTCTGTTACTTAATAACTTTAAAAGTAATGTCATTTATCATTATTATGTCACAACATTGTATTCTTTCATTAGATTCTTTGGAAGAGGAGATTGTAACAGAAATTGTTCTCGTTCAATTAGAATTATTCTGACAGTATCATATTTAAACAACAATCATGTATTTGTTATTATTTCTAGTTATATGTCAATATGTCTACTTAACTAGATCTCCAAAATGAAAATCATCTCATTATGCTATTATCATATACTTCTACAGTATACTATCAGTATCATTCATTATAAAGGACACATGTATCAATGTGACACTAATTCTCCATGTATATTCTTAGAGAAATCAAACTTGTAACAAGACATTAATACTATACATAATCATGTATATTAAACTGATAGTAATGGTGTTTTAATAGCTGTAACACATTTATATAATATATTTATCATTCTACAGATGGGTCATTTAAGAGGAATTAATTTTTGTCATTTGACACAATTTAAAAGAGTGAAAGATAAACTAGAAAAGAGTGCTTGAAAAGACATTACCCAGATACCTAGTGAAGATATCAATGCATCTTGTGAGCATTGCTGTTGATGCATCTGAAAATGAGGAAGTTGCTGATCAATATCTTGACATTTGGAATTAGACATTCTGTGACACATTCAAGTTTTGGATTGTTACTAAGGAATGCAATTAGTGTTTATAATTACAAACACTAAACACTCCCTCAACACTATACAGCTAACAATAGAGTATTCTATCATACTAACAGTACATGACTATATATACTAATATACTATAATATACAGGTAGTGTATATAATGGAAAATTAAATTAGAACTATACACAACAGTACTGGTTTCTTCATAACACTCATAATTAGGAGGACTATGTCAATAGGTCTATTTAACTACATCTCCATAAATGAAAATTCATCTCATTATCTTACTATTAGTACTTCTAGTTATATGTCAATAAGTCTATTAACTAGATCACCAAAAATGAAAATTCATCTCATTAACATATTATCACATACTTCTACAGTATACAATCAATATCATTCATTATAAAGGACACATGTATCAATGTGACACTAATTCTTTAGTACATTCTTAGATAATCAAAGTTCTAACAAGAGATCAGTACTACACATAATCATGTATATTAAACTGATAGTAATGTTTTCTTTTTATAGCTGTAACACAATTATATAATATATCTATTATTCTATAGTTATATTTTAATGACAGATAGACATTTGAAAGAAATATAATTTTTTCATTTGACAGATTAAGTGATTGTCTGAGATATTATTTAACAATTTATACATCAGTTCATGTTTCCTCATATTTATATGGAATGAGTAAGTTTTTGATTATTACTAAGGAATGCAATCAATATTTATAATTAAAAATACAAAACACTTCCTCAAGACAGTACAGTTGTTAACACTAGAGTATTCTATTATATTGTATAATAGTACCTGACTACATATAATAATATGTATTACTAGTGGACAATTAAAGTTGTACTATACACAATAGTACTGTTTTCCTCATAACACAGTCCTAATTAAGAGGACCATCAATGTCTTTTCTTAAGTTATTTTTATAGTTTGTAGAAATATAAATATATTGTTAAGTCAGTGGAAATACCAGTGTCCTAATCACTGAGTATCAATGAAATTAAGAAACACTGAGGCAACACTTGATGGGTACGATCTCGTATTTTCATTAATTGTGTGTGCCGGAACATCCACACTCATCCTCTAAAATCTGTCATAGAAGTGTGTAAACACTGTATTGGGCAGCTTGAGTGAATTGAAGTTTAATTATTAATATAGATGAAATTTGCTGTCATAATCAAGCTATGTTACATTTTGCTAATCAAACGTACCCGTCTTGTATGAACTCTCAATTTAATGTCCTTGATTTTCTACATTAGTAAATGTTATAATTAAAATATAAAAAAAAATAAAGAATGAACACATTCAAAATAAACCTATGCTACCGGCTGTATAGTGATGTATGAGTAGACAATACAACAATGAGTAAAATAACAGAAAGTCTTTTTGACTTGCAAAGTGGTCATTCATCAGAATTACATGCATTCTTTACATTTAATAATGTTTTAGTTAATGTTGTTACCACCAATAGTTTACCTTTAAAGTTAACAAGACCACAGTATTTAGTGTAGTTGTGTAGGTAAGTGTAGTTCCTTCAACTGACCACTATTCCTAATATCAAGGTGTCTATAGACAATACAGGAAGTAGGTGACATAGTTAGATAGTAATAACTACTACATTGGAATGAGGAAACTCTACTAACTAAATCAACTGTAACCTAATTATAGTAAAATAGAGTATACTGTCTGTCTACTAACTACTACTATATGTAATAGATATACACTCACACTATGTATGTACTGTACACTATATGATCATATATGATCAACATCCGCTTAGTAAAGTCTACCACTTGATAACAATAAAAGTAATTCCAATACTCATTATTGTGTCATAATATTACATTCTTCATTAGATTCTTTGGTAGAGATCATAAAAGAAAATGTTCTCTTTCTTTTAAAATTATTCTGACATTGTCATCTTTACATAACAATCACATATTTATCATTACTTCTAGTTTTAATTATGTTAATAACTGTATAGATCTCTTTATATGAAGAGATATCTCATTAATTTATTATAATAATTATGCTTATACTTCTACAGTATACTATCAGTATCATTCACTAAAAAGGACACATGTATCAATGAGACACTAGTTCATTCAAATGTGATCCTAGATACTCAAAGTTGTAACAAGACACCAGTACTACATATAATGAAAGGCACTAAAGTGCCGAACCTCGCTGTAGTTTCTAAGCTATTTATAAATTCTATGCCAGCTTAGGCCCAGCTATGATGTTGTTATTGCAAGAAAATTTATTAACATTCCAGAAGGTGTGGTTATAAAATGGTAATTTTTGTCATTCTGTATATGCTCATTAATTGTTGCTTGATTTCTAGCTTTGCCATGTTTGTGAAGCAGTAACTGAGTAAGTGATAGTATCATTCAATTGCCAAGCAAGATTAAGTGCTAATTTCGTGATGAAAAGTTTCTCTGAGTCTTTACATGACCCTTTAAAATGTATCAATATTTCATATATAAAATTTATTGTAACTTGAAGATGAAACGTTCTTTGGAAACGTCCCGTAGTACAAATATAAATCAATATATTATCTATTAGTAGCAGTCTTTTCAGTGCTTGGAGACGTTTCCTGAATGCGTTACTTTGCTCCAAGTCCACAAAACATTTTTCAGAACTTTTCTAACGATTACTTCGACCAACGGCCTTTTATCTTGCTGATCCGTATTCCTCTGAGATTGTTTACAACATACTAAAAAATCTCCACGTTAAGTTTTTTACTTTTCGAGAAACGGCACTTGACCTCTGCAGCCTGAAAATTCTTTTGCGAGTTTTAAGCTTCTGTTTTCCTTGACGATGTTCTTGATACTACTGTTGTAAAGTCCACATGTTTTTCTATTCGTTGCTAAACGTTGGTAGCTGCTAATGCTTCGGTTGCCAAGTTATAGCAGTTCAAAAAAAACAGGCAGTGCAGACACACGCACACACACACAAACAGACTACAGTACCCTCGCTATGCGCCCACGCACAGCGAGGTTAATGATGTACATTATTAAGTTGATAGTAATGGTGTTTTAATAGCAGTAACGAATTTATATAATATATCTATCATATTCTATAGTTATATTTAAATAAATGATAGATAATTTAAAAGAATTGAATTTTGTCATTTCACAGGTGATATTTAGATGTTTTAATAAGACAGTCAGTGGTAGGAGCAGGATGAAGAGGAAGTGATGTCCGTGAAGCTATGATGGTGTTAGAATAATAGAATTGATCAATAACTAATGAGCACATAAAGAGTCTGGTTGTTGTAATACTAAGTTAACGATTTAGTAAGTGATGTACTGTATCATATGTTGTTATTAATTGTTATTAATCCTTTATCTCCGTTATGCTAAAATTGCTCGCTAAGGGCGTGGTGTGGGATAAAATTTGATTGAATCAACTACTTAACAGTTATTGTATTTTCTATTTATAGTAGAGGTTGTTCTATTTATAGTAAGAGTCTAAAAATAGTTTGTATGGTCAGCCACGAACCGCTATGGGCAGAGGGGATTGCAATGTTATGGTTGAAGTTGGTCAAGCCTTCCTACAATTCTCTTCGTACAAATGGTAAGTTTTTTACTCACATGTTCTTTAAAAAATACTCTTCATTTCCCCTATATTCTCCTTGCCCTTTTCAGAGACGAGTTTGGACTTGAATGAATTGCACGCGTCAAAATTAACTTGCCATGTTTGACTTAACTTTAGTTGACTATGATATTTGAGTTGATTACAAGGCAGGTAAGTAAAATGTAAATGAAACAGCGGATAAGACTTTGTGTAAAGGTCTGTATTGCTTAAAATGAGCGTATTTGATTGTGTACATGTTTATTTTCCTGTGTATACCTTATACCTGACTACATTAACAGTTATGATGATGTAGAAATAAATAATTGTAAGTGTGTGAAACAATTTGTTCAACTAACATATAGGGTAAATGTTTTTATAGTTTTTGAACATATGATACTTCTTAAAACAAGGATGTATACAAAGATGAATATCACATAATGTTACATTTGATATTGGTTTGTTTTCTGTTACCAGATTGTCTTCCGCTGCATACTTTACAGTCCCTTTTTAAGCTGAGGAGTAGAAAAAATTGACCACTTAGTCAGCCTGGGATATGTTGTGGTACAGTAGGTACTATAAGTGTATTTGTTGAGTACTTATTGATAAGAGCTTGAACTACCTGTAGAAAGAAATCAATATGTGAGAGATGATAGCCAGGTTTAGTAGTCAATAGTAGAAAGGGCAGCCATAACTCTTTTATCCATGCACTTAACTCCAAGTATGCATACATCATAGTATGTTGTGATTTCACCTTTTTTTCTCTTGTGGATTAAATAGGTATTCCTTTTCTGCTTAGCTTGACTGTACCACAGATTCCAGAACCAGTTTCATTTAGCCATCTACACAAGTATGGACTTGTGTAGTTATACCTCTTAATTTGAAGGACAGCTATCAGGTAAAGAACAACATGAGTTGACAGTGGTAAATCTCTATCTCAGTACTCAGATTTTCCAGTGTAGATGTCCCAGTTCGACATGTAGCCACTTTCGCCATCAGTAAGCATCCAAGCCTTCATCCCTCTTTTGTGTGGCTTTTTGTGGAGGTACTAAGAAAAGATAGGCAACTCTTAGAACTGATATCCTCTCCTCTTTTACTACTGCTTTGGTTCAGAGTGTATAATAATTGGAACTGACTAATCAGGTGAGCAGTGATTAGTTAAATTTATAATAAGTGATCATATTCAACTTGTACATAGTAAGTATAGTTATCATTGTCTGATAGATGAAGAAATTAGAAAAAAAAGAAACTTATCTTATGATGGACATTACTTTTTGAGAGCAGTCATTGATAAGTGGCCAATTTGTGCACCAATATATTTGAATAGATGGTATACTGACAACACTTATTATGATTACTAATGTTATCAATAAATTATAGAGCTCTCCTAGGATGAATTGATGTTTAGTAAAATCATGCAATCAAGGTATAGGATGGTGCTGTAGATGATCATCATGAGAGTTAATATAATGTTGACTATAGAGGTTTGTTTAATGTAATATTTCATTACTTATTGTGTTTATCCATAGTTGATTGAAATAATCAACAGGATCTTCTCGAGAGTTGTTTCTCGTTACTCCAGATTGTCTTGAAATGGAGACGTATTAGTAGAAGTTGGACCAATAGCAGCAGTAGTTGAAGTTTAGGGTAAAAACAACAGACACAGTAGCAGTAACTGTTAGGTGTAGTAAAAGTAATACTACTTTCATTTTTCTTATAAAACAATTATCATCATTCACATAACCAGTACCTTCAAAATCATCATCACTGTAGTTGATATCAATGTCCTCCATCATCTCCTGCAATGTATCTGGATCACTTATACTGAGAAAACTACGCCATTGGAAATAGAGTTTGATAGATATATGTTGTTGAAAATTATATCCTGGTACTAGAAGAGGTTCCTTGTTTTGCAATTAAATTGGGTAGGGCTCCGAATAGCTCCTTGGTATTTTAATAGTAAATATTGATAAGCACTCAATCATTTAGAAACATCACAGGATTAACATATATCAGAGAAAGAATAATGTCACAATGTATGAGATCTGTTTAAAATATATATCATGTGTATGCAATCATGAAATAATTACATCTCCAAGAATTTAATTAAATACAAGACAGTTCACTAACTAACTTAATATAACAAAGTAAATATTAATATATTATGACTATCTTATAATGTATAAACTATGTAAAGTGGATGTTTGCTTGTAACTTGAATAGTTGCAAACTCTTTTTTAAACTTTGATGTAGCCAAATCTAAAAGAACAAGTAATTATTAATTGTTCTTTTAGAATTGGCTACATCAAAATTTGAAAATAAAGAAAGCTTACAAACATTAAAATATAATGTATCACACCTTTATCTTTTGACAATATGTTTGACATGATCCTTTAAACATGATCCAAGGAAATAATAAAGAGCTGTGATAGCAAATTTGAAAAAGGTAATAAATAACAGTACAAA
Source organism: Xestospongia muta (assembly GCA_963693285.1). Taxonomy (NCBI): domain Eukaryota; kingdom Metazoa; phylum Porifera; class Demospongiae; order Haplosclerida; family Petrosiidae; genus Xestospongia; species Xestospongia muta. The sequence continues at coordinate 19,686,585 of OY848918.1, read as the reverse complement.
TAGAGACTAAAGGTTTACAGCTTTTTTGGTTCCCTTATTGTATATATAGGTCATTATTTTATATCATATAGTTGTAAAAAAAAAAGTTTTAAATAAAGTTATCATTAATAATAACCCTAAATTACTATATCAAATGCAAGTAATGAAAAAATAAAAAACGTGTATTGATGGAGATTGATAGATTTATCTCCATCACATTGACATCAGTTAAGGAATTTCATGACAGCAGAGTGGCTTGCAGAATTACTCATAAGATACATGTCTATTATGTTGTGGCATAAAAACAATTCTAGTTCAACAGTAATTTAGAAGTATGAAAATTAACTACTTATATAATGGCTCATTGTCATAATGAAAGATAAGCTCTTCACTTAATTTATCTGTTTAAATTCCAGGTATTAATATATTAGATGAAAAATGTTACAGTTCGTACTTAAGAAATATTATTTTCTCCTGATGGCCACTGTCATTTTCGTACAAAGCAAAGGAAGGTAGCTTTTGCCTCTAAAATTTAAAATTGAAATCTATCAAGTTGGCTCTCTCTAATTAATTGGTTCACACTGGAGGGCAATTGATTAGCATTTTTTAGCTATGTGCTATTGTCAATACTAGGAGTCTGGGTAACTTTGATGTAATCTATATTGCCTATTTACCTTGTTTGCATTCAGTTATAGTGATTGTCTTACCTAATGAGTAAGTCAATTGTATAATCTTGATTGACTAGTTGTAATTATGAACAATATAACTTGACAGATGCTAGAGCAACTCTTACCATGTCTATAGCTTTCTTTAGTTTTATTCTAATTATATATATATATATCAGCAATGGATATTTCTTTATTTTACTCCCACTATGTAGATAGTATATCATGTAGAAACAATTATTAACATAACTAGATTCCTGTGATTGATCAATTTTATGTTCACAACACCTCTTCAGTTTTATTTAAATTGAGGAACCTTAATTAGTTCTTGTGAAAAAGGGGTTGTTACCTTTCTCTCTCTCTCTCTCTCTCTCTCTCTCTCTCTCTCTCTCTCTCTCTCTCTCTCTCTCTCTCTCTCTCTCTCTCTCTCTCTCTCTCTCTCTCTCTCTCTCTCTTTCTCTCTCTCTCTTATTTATCTGTTGCTTAAAGCAACTGAAAATATATAAAAATTATAGAAGTTATCAAAATTACAAGTTATAATATATAGTAAACAGACTAGAAGGCTATCAAAATTTGCAATTAATAAACATTTATGACTTTGATTTTCACTGTTAATGCAGTTATCATGCAATTATTTAATCTAAATTTACAAACCACAAAATTAATTTAATGAAAATGTTTATTATTAAAATCAATGACTATGATTATAATATCTCAATAACTATTAATCGAATTTGATGAATACTTTTAATACTGTCTATTAGAGAAATCAAGCTAAAAAAGTACATAATAATAAATAGTAAGTTTACTTTATAGTTATTTCATAATGAAAGCAGGGACAGCTTTTGTCTGGGTTATTTAGGAAGTTATCACATTCTCCTGTTTACTGATTTCAATCCGTATATAACATTCATAATTGTCCTAATGGAACAGCAGCTATTGTATATAGTTATAAAAGATATCATGTAGTCCTCCTGTTTGCACTACATGCATCAACATGCCATTAGAGTGCAGCTGTTGCCTAAAAGGAAATTTATCACCTTCTTATGTTAATGTCATTCAACTGCAGTTGTTATCACTTTAATTTCAGAATGAAATCTGTCACTTTCTGAGGGCCAGCTGTAAATATTAACAGTAAATTGGAGGAAAGCTCTCTAGCTGTTTGCCAACTGTATGCCATTGTCAACACTAGGAGACTAGGTACCGTGTCCTAGTTAAGTAATGTATGTTATGTTTTCACATACCTCTTTCCAATATGTAACTCCAACATGTAAAAATTGATAATCAACTAAACAAACAATGCTATTAAGTACTACACTCATGCACCTAATATGCCTCTTTTAGTATTACTAGGTAAATGGTCACTACCACTCCTTAATTCTCTTGTCCATTACTCTCTTTTACTGAGAAAATAACTTCTCTTTTATTTTTGGCACAATATTTACTACATGAGAGATTTACATCAATTGTAACTTTAACACTTACCCTTTTCTTCTGATTGTACTTTTGGAGGAGTAAGTTGAATCTAAAGTATTTAAAATTCTTTATCATTCAAAGACAACAAAACCATGGTTCAACATCTGGTACTTTTAAAATGACAATTTGAAATGAAGTAATTCAGGTTGATTTTACGTATGGAGAAAGACAAATGCCTTCCTTTAATTTCAAAAAGTTGAATGGAGGTCCCTATGCAGTTGAGATAGTTAGTGGACCTTATGCTAAAAATACAAGCGCTAAGTGCACTTTCAAATTAGTTGATTCAAGGAAATAATAATAGTAAGCTGAGATACTAAAACGTGATAAGAGGAATACAAAACATTACAAATAGAGGCTAAATTTTTGAATTTTTGAATTTTCTTATTTTATAGACCTTCATTTTTTATTGTGCACTTGTTAAAAAAGTTTTGAAAAAACCTAACATTAAAATACCTAATTAGCCAGAACATTGCATGATGCATATTGTGAGAGTTATGCAGCAGAAAATGTGTGACGATATAATAAAACAGTAAAACAGATGTCAATCCTAATTTAGAGGTCTATTATGCTGAGTCATAACAGTTTGGTTCAACACCTGATCTAAGTACAGAAAAGAGATATAGGCTGAGATCTCCAAACCTTATAACATTCCTGATAGTCATAATACAAGAACATCTGGTTTAGTTATTTATTAGCAGATGACTTAGCTTTTCTGCTTAAAATTCATGTATCAACATGTAATAATATTCAAGGCAACAGCTAGCCAATTCTCTAGTGTTGATAATTGCAAACAGCTAGACAGTATCCTTTAATATACTGTTTGTAATTACAGGTGGCCATTAGAAGATGATAGATTTCAATCTTAAATTCAAAAGGGAACAGCTGCAGATCAGCTAGTCACCAGGAGAAGGTGATAGATTTCCCAAATGGCAAAGCTGTCTTTCAATGGCATGTTGATATACAATGCAAACAGTGAAACTAGGTAATATCTTTTGTAATTACAACAGCTGATCTTTGTTATATCAATCATGAATGTTATAGGTAGTTAACAGGAGAATGTCATAAATACTCTACCTTTCTCATTATTGACAACTACTAAACAAACCTACAGAATAAGGTAATTAATTAAAACTAAAAACTCTCATTTTTTGATATTTTTAATAATAAATAAAATTTATTTAATTACTAGACTTCTCAAAATGATGTGTATGCAAATCTGTATAAGTACAGTGTAACTAACTGATCACCTTTAAATGAAATAAAAGGCTAAAACAGTTGCTAGAGAGAGAGAGAAAAAGATAGAGAGAGAGAGAGAGAGTGAGAGAGAGAGAGAGAGAGAGAGAGAGGCATAAAGAGAGAGCAAAAGAGAGAGAGAGAGAGAGATAGTGAGATAATGAGCTTATAACACCTTTTTATGACATCTGTGTGAAATCTCTTTCTACCCCTCTTACATTTTTGCATTTCCACCAATTTTATCAGCGAGTCTTCACTTGTTGATGGACTCTCGGTAAACGATGATTGACTTTGCTGTTGGTATTTCAAGGGCTCTTGTTAATCTAATGGAACGAGCTAATAATCTTTCAAAAGAAATGAAAATCAAACTTATGAAGGTTTTTTAAGTGTAAATTCTGATAATAATCTGCTCTGTTTACTATATTATAATAATTATCATTTGTTATTTTGATATTTTTTTATTTATTACATATCTTCTATTGCTTCATCAATAAATAAGAGAAAGATAATGAGATAATGAGCTTATAACACCTTATGACATTTTATTAAGTTACCTTTCCTCAAATTAAATGAACGTTAAAAGATTTTGTTAACTAAGAATATTACTCAAGCAGAGAAATTTAGTTATGTTAATATCTCTACATGTTTTTCTATCTGCATAAAAAATAAAGTAAACAAATATCAACCATTACTGAATAGCTATAACACAATCAAAAGTTGTAGACAATGTAACTGCTCTCCTAGCTCCTGCCCTACTATATACATTCATTGATAGTTAAAACTGCCTAACTCAATAAGACAACAGCTGCCCTTTCATTGCATGTTGATATCATGTGTGCAAAAAGGTAAAATTAAGCAATATCAATTACTTAACTAGATATACAAGGTAACAGCTAGTCAATTCTCTAATGTTGACAATTGCAAACAGCTGACAAACAGCTAGATAATATCCACCAATATACTGTTGGAGATTACAGGTGGCCATCAGAAGGTGATAGATTTCAATCTTTAATTAAAAAGGGAATATGTGCAAATCAGCCTGTCAGCAAGAGAAGGTGATAGATTTCCTAAGTTGCAGACAAACCTGTCCTCTAATGGACATGTTCATATATGCAATGCAGACAGTGAAACTAGATACTGGAACACCTGTTCTCCCTTACATCAATCATGAATGTTATAGGTAGTTTACAGGAGAATGTCATAAATACTATCCCTTGTCCATTATTGAAAATTGTAAAACAAATTTACAGAAGAAGGTAAAATATTAAATCTGAAAAAGGATCATTATTTTAATAATTAAAAAAATAAAATTAACCTTATTTAATTACTAGATTTCTTAAATTGATGTGTTCGCAAGTCTGTACGATAAATATATTAAATGAAATAAATGTCTAAAACAATTGCAAGAGAGAGAGAGAGAGAGAGAGAGAGAGAGAGAGAGAGAGAGAGAGAGAGTAAGAGAGAGAAAGAGAGAGAGAGGGAGGGAGAGAGAGAGGGAGGGAGAGAGAGAGGGAGAGAGAGTGTTTATAACCATTATACAACATTTAAGACTGTAATGTTAAAATGACCAAAACAGATCATTTCAAAATATAACAGTTAAGAATCTAGTTATATCAGAATTTCTGCATTTTTAGATATCATCTATACAGATATACTTAGAATAAAACAGGAGAAGGCAATAGACAGGGCAACAGCTACTGTCATCCTATACAATATTGATAGTTACTGCAGCTTAATAACTCAATAAAACAACAGCTTATTTTTTTTTCTTTCGTTGGATTTCATATCTGCTGTGCAAAAGATAAAATTTAGCAATATACAGTACTTACTAGAGATACACGGCAACACCTAGTCAATTCTCAAGTGATGACAATTGCACACAACTTCCAATATATTTTTGATAATTACAGCTAGCCATCAGAAAGTAATAGATTTTACTCATAATTAACGAAGCAACAACCGCAAATGAGTCTGTCAGTGAGAAAAGGTGATAGATTTCAAATAGCAAAGCTGCCCTTTAATGGCATGTTTTTATATGTAGTACAAACAGTGAACCTAGGTAATATCTTTTATAACTACAACAGTTGTTCTCACTTAAATCAATCATGTATGTTACAGGTTGTTAACAGGAGAATGTCATAAATGCTGTTCCTTCTCCCATTATTGACAACTATAAAACAAAGTTACAGGTAATTATAAGCAAAGCATTAGACTATCAAAATTTACTTTTAAGAAACTTTTATAATTTTGATTTTTTTAATTTCATCTGAAAGGTTATTAGCTCATTAGATTAAATTAAGCAATCTAGATTACTTAACTAGAGATACATGGCAACAGCTCATCAATTATCTAGTGATGACAATTACACACAGTTTTCAATATACTATTGATAATTACAGCTGACCATCAGAAAGTGATATATTTAATCATAATTAACGAAGTATAAAAGTCAATTAACAGTTAATAAGATAATTAAGATATTTAATTTTTGTCACAATTTTGAGATTATTAAAGGTTATTAATGTTAACTTAATCAAAAATCATTTTTAACAAGTACATAATATAAAATAATGGCCTATACAATAAAGGAAACAAAAAAAATATGCATAGCAGCAAAAATTTAGTCTCTATTTGTACTTTTAATCTTTCCTTTTTTCAAGTTTAGCAACATAGCTCATAATTTCCATTGTGGATCAACAACTTGGAAGGTGCAGTTAGCTGTCATACCTTCAATGTAAGGTCCATTAGTGACCTGAACAATATAAGGACCAGAGCTCAACTTTTTAGATGTAAGGGACGGCTTTTGTCCAGGTTTGTAAGAAACGTCAACCTGAATTTCTTCACCAGAAACTAAAATCTTGAAAGTACCAGATGCTATACCCTTGCCAGAAACCTGTATACAAATTTATTTAGTAAAATTACTGAATATATACATATAGTGATGTCATTATATATGATGACATCACCTAAACTCTAAACCAAACCTAACATTAATAACTCTATGACACATGGTGATTGTTACATCATCAATCATGTTACACCAAGAAGCACCCTTGAATACTATCATATATATCATGTATGAAGCTGATTGTAGTCTCACATATAGCAAGGTCCACTTGTTCTAACCAAGTGACTTACCAACTTTTAGTAGTTTTTCAAATGACTGCTATACATATAGTCTACTAGATCCTCAGGATCTGGTGGACTATATATATGTATAGCAGTCATTTGGAAAGCTACTAAAAGTTTGTAGGTCATTTCATTAGGAACTCTGAAGTCAGTTATTATAAAAGTCAGTTTTTGCCATGATAGCAACATTGCTAAGTATCTTTGTAGTATATGAAATTACACAATTTAAGAAATCATCCTATATTAATTTATTTGTTAATCAATTTAATGAAGTTATTTTAATTCTATAAAATAGTATATTACATAAAATATTAACTTGATCCATTTTGTCTTTGAAATTAGAAGTGTGGATATACATGGACATATGTATACCTGGAATATGCACATTCTGTTGTAGGCTACAAGTACATACTATGAGGTTTATTCAATATTCAAGTCATTGAAATCAATGTATATATGTATTTATTCCAGGAATATTAATATGTCAATGCTTTGTATATGTACAAACTGACTACATGCTTTGTATATGTACAAACCGACTACATGCTTTGTATATGTACAAACTGACTACAATGTAGTTTAATATTTGTAGGCTTGTAGTTCAGTAGAAAAGATGTTGATAATTATGTTTATATAAATGCCATTAACTCATCATAAATTAAAACAGTGCTCACTAGTTATTCTTAATACATGATAAATCCTGGTTGGAGCCTAAAACCTTAAACCAAACAGTGATGTTAGCTTTGGATAAATGATCTAGATGCTAGCTGAGACATCCTTATATTTAATAATTTTTTTAAAGAAATTGTAATTTACTTGTTACATAATTAACAAGGCATGTTATTATAGTGACTGTAAGATAGATAAAGCAATGACAAGACTATGAAGAGAAGCAGATGAATAAGAATAGAGATGAAAGACTTCTACATGTAAGTCTTTACTTTAGACTTTAATTTCTATGAGACTGTTCATCTCAACAACTGCTGCCACAAATTTGGGCTTGTTTGATATGCTAGCTGAGACCTCCTTATATTTAATGATTTTTAAAGAAATTGTAATTTACTACAATCCCTATTTTTATTGAATTCTGTTATTGGCTTGTCTGTGTACTCTTTCTATCTGCATGGGTCATATTATATTGACGATATCTGCTATATTTTGGGCTACCATCACAACATCATCATTGACCATATGGAAAGTATTTAGATACAAACAAGTACATTCACCACTTCTGTTAAAACAATGCATTAAATTTATATAATTGTTATCTGAAAAATTATCCCCTATAAAGGGGAAGTGGGCCACACCTGGAAGTACTGCAATACCAGGGCAACCCGTGAAGTGAGGGAAGCAAGCTTCACATACCACTCCTAATGAAAAAAATGGATTAACAGCTTGAGGATGTATTATCCTCATTCGAGCTATTAAACTCGAAAGAACAGTTTTTTTCACTTAATCTTAGCCGATAGGCTGAGAAGCGATGCTGAAACAAAATTTACAGCTTGTCTTATAGTTATACAATAGAGTTTGCTCTTAAGGGACAGGTAGTAGTGATTCCAATGAATAGCTTTGTAAATTGTCACATGTCAAGCCTTGTGTTGATTAGGAATACACACTTGTTTGTAAAATATTATAGTAATACTATATCCTTATATATTGTGTATACCATAGAAAAGGGCATAGGAAAAATTAGGGGCGTGGTGTTTTGCAGGGAAGTTTGCATAGCAATGATAAATACAATCTTTCTTTATTTGTAATATGTTATATTGTAGTGTCCTGTAAATAACTACACTATGTTTCATTAAGTGATGGCTATTGTACAATTGTTATATTATCTTTACATCTCTTCTTGTATGTCATGATTTAATAAACCATTCAATAAATCATTACTTTGTTAGACTAAAAGATTCACATAATATTATTAATTTGTACCAGTTTATACTGTCATCTAGAAATAATTACAATGAACTTATTGTCCATTACAAGGCGAACTTTGCAGATGTCATTATTTTTTTCTGAATTTGAAAAAAACAGAAGACTAAATGCTTTTGGTGTAGTATTTGGATGTAAATTAATGGAGGAAGATACAACAACTGATGTGGCTATCAAGTCTTTAAAAGGTTAGGTTGATATAATTAATTCTAATTTATTGTAACACTATAACTGATCTACCTTCACTAACATTTGGAGAAGTAGAGGATGTTTTGATGTTAGACGTTGAACATTATAATTTTATGAGATTGTTAGGTGTATGATTTGCTACTGAAGATCAATCTACTTGATATTTTATTACCATATATGGTTATGGAGATCTCCAGGTTTTTGTAAACTGAAAGGTAGTAAACATTCAATTTTTTTATAAATGATATACTCATTGACACTTGGTAGTTGTGTAGTTAATTGTAAGAGCTAAGAAGATATTGTCTATTGTCTCATTAGTTAGACACAAGAAATATCATAGATTATGGGCCTAAGTACAAAGGATGTCACTATGGAATTTATAACAGGACATTCCTATATATTACTTACTTGCTTTTTTCTAAAGAGTCATTTGTTGAAGTAAATGAGCTGACAAAATATAGCAATTAGTAATCAAAACATCATATGTTGTGAATTCCTTTCAATATTGTAAAAATGTATGAAGCCTACATGACTATGAGTTAGATAAGGCAACCAATCTATTTTAGCAGTGGTATACATAATATATATATATACTGATAAATATGCTAACTTTTGCATTAATGACTATAAGGATATATTAATTCTTGATCTGTTAGGCACTTAACTCATTATATTCTTCATTGAATAGCTACAGGTTTTATTGTGAACAGTTAAAGTAAGTAAGAGTAATTCATAGATATATGAAAAGTAGTATTTACATTCAGAAGGCCAGACATGAACCCCAACTGTCACAAGAGGAGTTATGAAATAATAATTATGCTACAGGCACAGTTATCTAAATTTTAAAACATGAAGTTATATAGCATATAACTATAGTAAAAATAGCATGAGTAGGGTATATTTATAAAGCTTCTTTAGTTGCTTTGCTAAGTGTGTAAATGTAAGGAGAAGCAGTGATATCACATAAGCAGCAGAAATTTGTATGTTATAAGGAATTAACATATTAAAACTCTTAGTATGGATTGTCAAAAAAGTATTGGAGCAATTAAGGTACTCGATCAAGTAAACTTGTCCATGTCATGTTTGAAAGAGACTAATGACATAAAGTTTGAGTCATTGCATAATAGTAGTGATAATTAATATACCAATACCCAATAAACATTATGTTATAGTCTATACACAGTGCATGAAATTATGAAGAATAGACATAAAAGTGTTTTCTTAACTATTTACCTCATTATAGGACATAAACACGAATTTGGAAGTTGATTAAATACTTTGTTCCTGTTTTTTTTTAAAAGATCTGATTTATCTTTTCTTCTAATGATCAAGAAACAGATATCTTTACTGTACATTACAAGTTGAATTATTATTTCCAACTTAGTTATGTATATACATAACTCATTCTTTTTGATACATGAATAATATACTATTGTTAGTTATGATAACATTATTGCAAAGCCCAGTTTATAGTATATCTTAAATACACTCATTAAACCTGTAATAATAAAAAAAAACATTGTGAACATAGTTTACCTAATTTTTATTCAAGTATAAATGACAATCAAGTGGATAAAAATTCCAAAAAATCATAAAAGTAGGGATAAAATATTTCACAATATTTCAAATATAATATTTCAAAATATTTCAAAATATATTTTAAACAAGCCCAAATAGAAATGGCAGTATGGATATCCCTACATAGAAGCCTTGAACATAATATTTATATTTGAAAGCTACATTTTACTGTATTATAATATGAGTACATTCCATAAATAAAATCCTTACTTTCTATGTAACGTTAATTGTCAGTCATTTACTTTAGATTTTTAATTCTACGAGACTGTTTATCTCATATAACTGCTGCCACAAAACATGATGCCCATGATGTATGGATGTCGATAATGATATACTGCCATTCCTATTTTGAACTTGTTTGAGATGCTAGCAGAGACATCCCTATATTTAATGATTTTTTAAAGAAATTGTAATTTACTTGTTACATAATAAACAAGACATGTACAGCACATCTGTGGGAATCCAATGAACAACACATTCTTGTCATAAGGTTGTGTGGATGGACAATAATTGGGAATACATCTGGAAATTCAATGTAGTTCAATTATTAGTGTGTTAGGTCTAGGCAGCCAGACTAACTAAACATGTCATCTAGCTCTAAGGTGTATTGTCTTGTACATGGTTGTAAGAAAAGATATAGTAACTCAACTGTAATAACTGATCATCTCCTCAACAATCACTGTTCCTCAAAAGAAGGTATTCTCATTGTCCTCTGTGTCATAATATGACAAGTACTGATCTTAACATTATGACTTATCATATTTGTTCTCATCACACTGGTGACAAACCCTATAACTGTCCAGACTGTAAGTGTACATTTAGTCTTGAAGCTAACCTCAACACACATTGTCATATACGTCATCAAACACAAAGTGTATCAACTACATCAAGGCATTCTACTTGTGTTGTATGCAATTCTATAAATCATTATTTTACTACATGTGGAAAAAGTTTTCATATCATAGTCAGTTACTGTGTCATTCTCGTACTCATACTGGAGAAAAACCCTTCATATGTAAGGACTGTGGGAAAGGTTTTTTACATTTAGTATATTGACCAGACATTCTCATATTCATACTGGAGAAAAACCCTTTATATGTAAGGACTGTGGCAAATAATTTGCTCAGTCTTGTGATTTTACTAAGCATTCTCGTATCCATACTGCAGAAAAACCCTTTACATGTAAGGACTATAGGAAAGGATTTTATTAACTCTAGTGAATTGACCCAACATTCTCCTATATACTGGAGAAAAAACTTTTATATGTAAGGACTGTGGTAAAGATTTTACCCAGTCTAGTAATCTTATTAATTGTTCTCGTATCAATACTGGAAAAAACCATATATATATATAAGGACTGTTGGAAAAGTTTTACTCATTCTGATAATTCATAATTATCATTGTCGTATTTATAATGAAGAAAGACCCTATGTATAGTCATCTTACCAGACATTCTCATATCCATAATAAAGTGTAACTTGACACTCCTAATTAACACATTTTAATCATCATATATCCATTAATACAGTAGCTATTCATTGTCATATATTATATCATATCTATTTACTATATAAAACATTGTTATAATCACTTATTGATAATGGTTCAATGTCAACCTTATCTGAAACAGGAGACTTTCTACAAATGATAGTTTATACAAATCAAAATGAATAGACCATCCTGTTCGAGAGATTAGTCATCATTAGTCCAAACATTATGATTGTCATAATACAAGATCAAGTGGTTTAGTTATTAGCAGATTCCTTAGCATTTCAACTAATTCCAGGTATCAACATGTAATAATATAAGAGGGCAGATATTATCTTTCTGTTTAAGTAATCTTTCACTTTGTCTTGTTGACCACGTGTATAGTAATTTTCACACAATATATTATTGGATGGCTGTTGCATCTCAAAGTTAAGATCTATCATCTATTTATGGCTTATGAATTAAGTTCATTTAATTAATGGGTTTCTCAAAAGGTGCTGTCTATGCAAGTCTGTATGATGTGTGGACTATAACTAGATGATGACCTTTCAAAATGAATAAACGTCTAAAGTAGATAAAAGACAGAGAGAGAGAGAATGCGCATCATGTCTGAAAAAGAGAGAGAAGAGTGAGAGAGAGAGAGAGAGAGAGAGAGAGAGAGAGAGAGAGAGAGAGAGAGAGAGAGAGAGAGAGAGAGAGAGAGCTGCCCTAGCTCCTGCCCAATATAACATTGATAAATACAGCTGCCTAACTCAATAAAAGTGTTGACAATTGCACATAGCTTTCAATATACTGTTGATAATTACAACTGACCATCAGAACATGAATGATTTCAATCTTAAAGAGGCATCAGCTGCAAGTCTGCTTGTCAATAGAGAAGGTGATATATTTCCTAAGTAGCAACAGCTGCCCTCTAATGGCATGTTGATACATGTAGCACAAACAGTGGAACTATAGGTAATATCTTTCATAACTGTCACAACTGCTCTTCAATTATGACAATTCTGGATGTTATAGGTAGTTAACATGAGAATGTGGTACATACTGTCCTTACTCCCATTATTGCAATCTACAAAACAAATTTACACGAGAAATTATGTTAAAACAAGGAAATGCAATAGATACCTCACACCTACAGGCAAATATAAGCAGAAATTCATTTCTCAATAGAAATAGTATTGCTTGGTGATCTAACATGACAATTTATTATGATACTTTTTAGCTTGAGTTCTATAATAGACATTATTGAGAACTGAACTAGGTATGCATAAAACAAAATTAACAGTTATTAAGTTAGTTCATTGTTGTCACTGATTTAAGGTATTAACGTTTTTATCAAATTAATTATAAGGTTTGTAAATTTAGTTCACTTTATTTCATTATAAATGTACTAACCATCTAATAAGCTATCAAATGAAATAAAATAAAATCATAAAGGTTTTTTAAATTAAGATTTAATTAATTATAATATATCTTCAGTTGCTTTCAACAATTGATATGAGAGAGAGAGAAAGAGAGAGAGATTATAACACTTTTCATAAGATTTAATTAAAGTTCCTCAAGTTAAATGAACATGAAGAGATTTTATCAACTTCAAATTGTTCAACTACAGGAATGTAGTTATATACATGTTTTTCTATCTGCATAATAGAAGAAAAACAAACAAAAATATCATTTATTACTGATATACTTAAAATAAAACAAGACAAAGCTATAGACATGGTAACAGATGCTCCTGCCATCATATATTGTTGAGAATAACAATTGGTCAAAAAGAAATTAGTGGTTCATTTCTAACTAGGTACAACAGTGGGTTTTCTTTCATTGTATAATGATACCTGAAATACAAACAGGTAAAATTAGTCATTATAGATAGTGTGAGCACTATGAGGCCAGTGGCCTGGCCCATAGTGTTGACAATTACAAACTGCTACTCAATTTCCCTTTTATATATTTGATTGATAATTATAGCTAACCAACTTGATAAATTTTGATCTTAAATTTATAAAAGCCAACAACTGCCCTCCTTTATATTATATAACAATTACAAAAGCCAACAGGAGAAAGTGATAGATTTCCTAATTAGAAAAAGTAATATCTGCCCTCTAATATTATTGAATACGTGTTAATACCTTGAATTATTGATCTGTTTTATAAATATACCAACTGTTTCTTGCATTATGACAGTCAGGACTGCTATAAGGAGCTCAGCCTCAGAAATCTAAAATTGTAACTATTGTATTGAGAACTACTATTAAAGCAGTTATGACTCCACATAATAAACGTGTATCTTATGATTGACTTCTGCAAGTCACATTGAGATTATTAAACTCCATAACTGACATCAAAGTGACAGAGGTGTCTATGTTGATCACCATTAATACTTTTTTAATACTATCGAGTAATTACACTAGATAAAGTAATTTAGTGTAATTATTAATGTTAACTTTATCAAAAATCTTTTTAACAAGTACATAATATGAAATAATGGCCTATACGATAAGGGAAACAAAAAATAACTGCAAATCTTTAGTCTCTATTTGTACTGTTATGTATTCCCTTTTTCAAGTTTGGCATCACAGCTCATTATTGTTGTTTTGAATCAACAATTTGGAAAGTGCAGTAAGTTGTCATACCTTGAACATGAGGTTCATTAGTAATCTGAGCAATATAAGGACTTGAGGTTAAATTTTTCAATGTAAAGTTGGGCTTTTGTCCAGGTTTATAAGAAAACTCAACCAAAATTTCTCCACCGGAAACTAAAATCTTGAAAATACCAGATGTTGAGTCTTTGCCAGAAGCCTGTACACAAATTTATCAAGTAAAATTACAGATTTGATAATTTATAACATACCTGGATAAAGCCTTGAGTATTAAGCTTGTTTGGATGTGACAACCACCATTCATTTACAATTCCATACATAACATGTAATGGTGTACCTGAACTGTTTAAGGCAGTAATATCAAACGCTATATACAAAGAAGAAAACATTAACTCAGGTACACATTTATTATTAAAATAATTACTGTAATAATCACTACTCATGATTCTTTCAATTGACGTCTGATGATTGTGAGTTGAAGAGGAATTTAATCTGAAGAAGTCTCTGATTGATCTGAAAACTAAGATAAGAAAGATCTTTTATATACCTTATAGAAAGCTTCCCTCCCATATATTACAGCTCACCAGCAGCAATAGGTGATAGACTTCAGTCATGCCTATAGAAAAGCAACAGCTGCTTTGCATATATTGTTTGATAATTACAGCATGATTAAATGAAAAGGTGCTAGATTTCATAAGTGGAGAACGTAACAGTTGCTTTCTAATTGTATGTTGGACAGAGAGAGAGCTTATAACCATTTTTCAAAATGAACCAAAGGAGATTATCTCAACACGGAATTACTCAGGAATCTAGTTATGTTAACATTTCAACATGCAAAGTAAGGGCAGCTGTTGTCTTATTGAGTTAGGCAGTTGTATTTGTCACTAATATACGGGATGGCTAGATCTAAGACAGTTGTTACCTTGTCTATCGCCTTCTCCTGTGTTATTTAAAATATATCAGTAATAGATTCATCTGTTTATGTAAATTGATAAAAATACTGATATCTAGAGTACCAATAATGAGATTAAGTAATATAGATTACTTAATCTCATTAAGTAATCTATATTACTTAATCTCATTATTACTTAATCTCATTATTAATCTATGGTGGCAATCAAATCCAACTGAGATAGTTACAAGAGGCACTATACAGGTATATTATAAATTATAATCAAAACATTGCTTGTATTATATAAATTTGCATACAGGCTGAAGGAAGGGATTATGTGTCTGGTTCTTTCAAGATTTTAGTTTCTGGAGAAACAATTTTTGTTGAGTTCAACTACACACTTGGACAAAAGCCCACTGTTTCACATTATCCGTTGAATCAAGGTCCTTTTATAGTTGAGGTTGTTGAAGGACAAACTGTTGATGATTTGACAGCTTATTGCACTCTCCAAGTTATTGATCCACGAAAGAAGAAATGAGCAGCGATACTAATCTTTATAAAAGGGAACATGTAACAGTACTAGTAGTGACTGCAGTTTCTTAGCTATATTTTTGGTTCCTTTTTGTAGTCTATCAATTTTTTTTTCATGTAGTTGATAAAATATTTCTTTGATGAAGTTAATATTGATAATAATGCTAAATTACTTATAAATCCTGTACACAGTAAAATATGACTTTATTCTGGACCTATAGCTATTTCCTCATTTTACAAAGTGATATACTGTATAATTAAATAAATAGATCTCTGATCTATAATGCTTGTAATATATAAAAGTACACATTGTCTAATTTAGACGAATTATTATGCATGAAAAATGCATGCTTATTAACTAGAGGGTTAGTTTAAGTCTTTGATACTACACTTTAAAAATGATATAGATTCATGATATGTCATCAAAAATGACTATGATGATAGCATTGCATAGTAATAGTAATACACCATGGTATCAATCTGCATGGTGATTGCAATGTCATTGTAATAAACTATATAGTTCTCATGTATGACATTGATGATATGAACTGTGTATTAGAATGAACCCATACATAAACTTCTGTGAAGCTCTAACATTTCTAAGAACAAATTTATTAATTCATTTATACATATATTGACTTCTATAGTTACACTATAAGCAGGCATGGGCCAAGTACATTGGTACTTGTACTTAAGTATATAAGTACAACAATGAAAGTACTTGTATTTACACTTAAATCCTTTCTTCATTTCTGCACAGTACTTGTACTTGTACTCAAGTACTAAGGGAGGTATTTACAAGTACTAAAATACTTGTAAGTACTTTGAAGTACCTGTAAGTCCTTTTTAATCTTATTCATCAAATCAACAAAGCTAACCCTACCCAAGCTCATGTTGAGGGTAGTTTGGAACCACATATAAAGAAGAGCAAAACCTTATTTAGCTTTATTTCGATCATCCTGAGACTAAAACCACTCCTTTTTCCAAAGCCATTCAAACACAGATGATTACTTAGCAGCTCCTTGTGTCTTCATGGACACAAATCCAGCCAAGTATTAGAAAGAGAATCGTAGAAGTGTCTATCTATTGTGAAGCTTGCATGCCAAAGTTCTTGGAGTACCTTCTTCATCTTCACCAGTGGAGAGGCTGTTCAGCAATACAGGAAAAATTTTCTGGTGTGAAAATTTTTCCTGTATTGCTGAACAGCCTCTCCACTGATGAAGATGAAGAAGGCACACCAGAAAGATGTAGACTGAGTGATGACACAATTAAACAGTTGCACTTAAAATAGTATTTTGTCATTTCAACCATTGTCTTTATTACCATAATCTCATCAATATAATGTTAGCCCAATATTGAGTTAATACAAAGCCAAAACTGGTCTAATTCAATATGTATAAAGTCAATTAGAAGCCAGAAAGTACTCTTTGTAGTTTTGGTCCAGCAACTGAAACCATGAGGGAGAGGTAGATACTATTTCAACTTAACTAACTGGAGTAGTTTCAGTTAAAATAGTATCTGCTTATAGCATCAATTGAAGCCATGATGAATTACTATACCAAAGTTGCTTTAATAGTGGCAATTCACAACCTCTCTCTCTAAGTTCGGTATGAATAACAAAAGATAAATGATGGTATCAGGACTGCCTAGACTATAAAATTACATTTTGATGTACAGCAGTAAATATATGAATGTATCATTATCTTCCTATATATGGTACATGTATGTCACATTGGGAATGAGTGCTGTTTAGTGGAATTTTAAGTGTGACAATGCAATCAATGTTACTTAGGCATGGCATCATAGTAGTAGGGATTTTGTGTATCAGGATGACGTTTTTAGTGGATCACAAATTCAATATTAGAGTTTACTTTATTAATGGGTTTGTCCCAAGAGTTAACCATATTTGAGCATCATAGACTTCATTTGAATCATTTTAGACAGTGTATACTCCATATATAGCATAATTTAATTGATATTAATATATATATATGTGTGTGTGTGTGTGTGTGTGTGTGTGTGTGTGTGTGTGTGTGTGTGTGTGTATATGTATACACACACACATATATACACATATATCTGATGTGTTTGTAGAGGTTATAGAACTCAATAATATTTGAGCAGTAGTTCTAATAAAGTCAAAGTATCAGGGACAAGAATGCCAGACATCACATACAGACAAGAATATACTTCCATTATAAGTTGATAGTTGTCCTAAACTACAACTCAGATGTCTTAGTCATCAGGCAGCCATCTATATACATAAAGTGACAACACATCTAGAAGGTAATATAAAGATCTTTCAAGAGAAATTTGTAGATCAGTTAAAAAGAAAAGTTCCAATGAAGTCCTTCTTCAAGAAACTGCCTACTGACATGAATGTATGGCTAAGCCAGCAAAAAGAGTTATGTAAGAGGTTACTACATTATTAACTTCCTAGCTGGAATTTTAAAATAAATTTTGAATTGTCTGAGGACGTATATCCTTATATTAAAGGTACTAAACAGCCTGGGACAACCAATCCCAATAATTTCTACATGTTGACATTCTTCGTCCACCTAGAAGTGTCTATCTCTTGTGAAACTTGCATACCAAAGCTCTTGGAGTACCTTCTTCAACTTCACCAGTGGAGAGGCTGTTGCACAATATAGGAAAAATTTTCACACCAGAAAGATGTAGACTGAGTGATGACACATTTAAACAGTTGCACTTGAAATAGGATTTTATCATTTCAACCATTGTCTTTATTACCATAATCTCATCAATATAATGTAAGCCCAATACTGAGTTATTACATAGCCAAAACTGGTCTAATTCAATATGTATAAAGTCAATTAGAAGCCAGAAAGTACTCTTTGTAGTTTT
Source organism: Xestospongia muta (assembly GCA_963693285.1). NCBI lineage: Eukaryota > Metazoa > Porifera > Demospongiae > Haplosclerida > Petrosiidae > Xestospongia > Xestospongia muta. Next base: position 19,668,025 of record OY848918.1, on the reverse strand, counting down.
GGTCCAGCAACTGAAACCATGAGGGAGAGGTAGATACTATTTCAACTTAACTAACTGGATAAGTTTCAATTAAAATAGTATCTGCTTATAGCATCAATTGAAGCCATGATGAATTACTATACCAAAGTTGCTTTAATAGTGGCAGTTCACAACCTCTTTCTATAAGTTTGGTATGAATAATAAACGATAAATGATGGTATCAGGACTGCCTAGATTATAAAATTACATTTAGAATGTACAGCAGGAAATATATGAATGTATCATTATCTTCCTATATATGGTACATGTATGTCACATTGGGAATGAGTGCTGTTTAGTGGAATTTTAAGTGTGACAATGCAATCAATGTTACTTTGGCATGGCATCATAGTAGTAGGGATTTTGTGTATCAGGATGAAGTTTTTATTGGATCACATAATTCAATATTAGAGATGACTTTCATTAATGGTTTGTCCCAAGAGTTAACCATAATTGAACATCATAGACTTATTTTAATTCATTTTAGACAGTGTATACTCCATATATAGCATAATTTAATTGATATTAATATATATATATATATATATATATATATACATATATATACATATATATAATATGTTCAATTTGTAGAGATTGTAGAACTCAATAATTATTGAGTAGTAGTTCTAATAAAGTCAAAGTATCAGGGACAAGAATGTCAGACATCACATACTTCCGTTATAACCTGATAGTGGTCTTAAACAAACTCAGATGTCTTAGTCATCAGGAAGCCATCTATATACATAAAGTGACCACACGTCTAGAAGGTAAATATAAAGATCTTTCAACAGACATTTGGTAGATCAGTTAAAAAGAAAGGTTCCAATGAAGTCCTTCTTCAAGAAACCACCTACTGACATAAATGTATGACTAAGCCAGCAAAAATAATAATGTAAGAGTTTCCTACATTATTAACTTCCCAGGTGAAAGTTTAAAATTAATTTTGAATTGTCTGAGGATGTATATCTTTACATAAAAGGTAGTAAGATGCCTGGGACAGCCAATCCTAATAATTTTCTTCATCTTGACATTCATCGTCCACCTAGAATTGATCATTTAAAAGCAAAAGTGACATTCAGGTTGTTGATCCACAATAAAAAAAATTCACAAAGTCAAAATTGGACAAAGAACAATGTTAATAATGTACATGTAGTGACTAGATTTAGTAGCTAAATCAGTGTTTAGTTTTCATGTGTAGTCCTTTGTTTTATTGATCATGTAGTTTGTTTTTAACAATATTTTTTCAAATGATGATAATAATGTCAATAAGATTAATTTACTTGGAAATAGGGTACTGTCATACTGTATCACTATATTGCAAATGTTTCATAATATGTAATCAATAAACTAGAAAACTGAACTTAAAGAATATAAAACAACAATAATCATTGATCATGTTTGGTTGTGATTTAACAAAGTTTTATCATGAAAGGGTTGAGCATTAATTTGAGTTTTCTCTATGTAAATAACTCAATCTCTGTTAAAGAAATATTCTACACTAATAATAAATCCTGTAATACATATCCATGTGAGTTAATTGGTACAGATTAAATGGTTTTAGTCAATTGTAATTTATAAATAGCTTTTGGTTGCATCACTGTTGATTAAAAAAATAAATACAGGAGTATTTCAATGAATAGTGACTCGTTCACTCAGTGACTCGCTTGTATCTTACTTATATATATCAGGTAGGTTAGCTAGATAATTCGTTCCTATGACTGCAAAATGATGGCAATTAACCTTTGAACTTCAATAATGATTAAAAGGTTGGGCTTAATAACTGGGCGTGGCATTGTTGTAACACGTGGGGGTTTGTCAAGTTTCTGATGGGAGTTCCAGCCTTTTTCCGATGGCTCTCTCGAAAATATCCTTCTATTGTGGTACACTGTGTGGAAGAGAAGGTATGGAACGTATTAGTACTTATAAAAAAAGCCTACGTGTACCTAAAATATAAGCAGTAGTTTACTTTTTGATGAATGATTCAATGGTAGTTCATATACTATTGATCAAAGGAGTAGACTTTGTTTAACCTATCAGTCAAGTCACGTGACTCATGTATATGTAATATACACTATATTTACATGTACAACTTACTTTAAGTTGCCATGAATACTTGTATACATATTTCATAGATGAAAATTGTTCAAGGTTTAAAAATACCGGTTGATGTTACACTCCCTAATCCCAATGAAATGGAGTTTGATAATCTCTATCTTGATATGAATGGTATTATCCATCCATGTTGTCATCCTGAAGACAAGTAAGATAAACAGGTTTGACCTGTAAATATGTACAATATTCATGTATGTTCATAATGTGTATGGTTTGTGTAACTGTTGATATATTATATATCATTGTGTATTAAGTCTTAGAGATGTTTTCTTTGGTCTCACATATAAAGCATGCTAAGCAGATCTAAAAATGTTTTAGACCTTGTCCCAACTAACAACATACCAATGTCTGTTTTTATGATCTCATATATTGTTTTATGTTGTGAGTTTGTGCCATTTGAGCATGATTGATCAAGTCTTAGTGAAAACCAACTTGTGAAAAATCCTATTGTTGCTCTAACATGTTTTGGTTCTTTATTCTTCAGTAGTAACAAATTCTTTATATTTGATTGACAAAGTATTGCTATAAAGACAGTAGATATATGACATTTATATTCTTGCTCAATTTCAGACCTGCTCCAGAAAATGAAGATGAGATGATGGAAGCTATATTTGAATATATTGATAGAATCTTTAATATTGTTCGTCCTTGTAAACTCCTTTACATGGCCATTGATGGAGTGGTAAGGCTATCTGTGTGTGTGTGTGTGTGAGAGAGAGAGAGAGAGACCTTCACACTGCTTTACTCTTTTTAGGCTCCTCGAGCTAAAATGAACCAACAGAGATCACGTCGATTTAGATCTGCTCTAGAAGCTAAGTATGTTAATACATTGTATGCTGTATATGTACTTCTACTGTTAATATACATTATTGTATCTTTACAGTTAATAGTACATTGTAAACAACTTATAAAACAACATATTATTATTATTAATTTTCTCTTTTATCCATTGTTTAAAACGTTTTATGTACAATTACATCTACCTTTTGTGCTACTGCATATATTAACATGTATTTATGTTCTAGCACCAAAATCTTCATAAAATTGATTTTAATAGAAATTTATTATATCTTTCAATATAGAGATAAGTTGGAAGAGATTAAGCGTATTCGTAGTAAACTTAGAGAGAGTGGTTGCGAACTGCCACCATTAAAACCAGACAATGCTCATTTTGACAGCAATTGTATTACTCCAGTAAGTGAAGAGAGAGAGAGACTTAGTAGATATATATGTGTATCCCCAATCTTTGACATGTACTATATTGTTCTGTTATAGGGTACACCATTCATGGCTAATCTTGCAATATGTCTACAATATTACATACATGATAGAATGAACAATAACCCAGCATGGAAGGGTATAAAGGTAAGCATATTATCTACATGTATTGACAATTACTTCAATAGAATTTTAATATTCTTAAATTTTTATGTGTAATTTTTAACCTCGCTGTGCGTGGGTGCAAAGCGAGGGTACTGTAGTCTGTCAGTGTGTGTGTCTGTGTCTGCATTGCCTGTTTTTTTGAACTGCTATAACTTAGCAAGCGAAGCATTAGCAGCTACCAACATTTAGCATCGGATAGAAAAACGTGTGAACTTTACAACAGTAGTATCAAGAACATCGTCAAGAAAAGAAAAGCTTAAAACTCACAAAAAAATTTTCAGACTGCAGAGGTCAGGTGCTGTTTCTTAAAAAGTAAAAAAAACTTAATGTGGAGATTTTTTAGTATGCTATAGAGAATCTTAGAGGAATATGGATCAGCAAGATAGATCGAAGCAATCATTAGAAAAGTTCTATAAAGTGTTTTGTGGACTTGGAACGAAGTAACACATTCAGGAAACGTCTCAAAGCACTGAAAAAATTCCAACTAATAGATAATATATTGATTCATATTTGTACTACAGGATGTTTCCAAAGAACGCTTCATTTTCAAGTTACAATAAATTTTGTATATGAAATATTGAAACATTTTAAAAAGTCATGTAATGGCTCAGAGAAACATTCATCACAAATGTAGCACTTAATCTTTCTTGGCAAATGAATGATACTATTACTAACTCAGTTACAGCTTCACAGAAATGTCAATCAGAGTGCAAAGTACCCAGTAAACGACAAAGCTTTTTTCCCTTTGATTGAAGAGAAATGCTGAGTCATCAAACAACAGTTTGTAATGTGCATCACGTGACCCCATCAATAATTTGACCACACCTTGTCCAATCTTAAATGTACATGTTACATGCAGTATAGGTCTACACTGGGCACCGCAACGAGGTTAAGCACTTTAGTGCATTTTTATATATATCTTTAATATAATACATATATATTCTGTTCACATTGAGAGTGACTGTAGTTTAGTGGTATTCTAATATGACTTAGTCATCAACATTACTTGAGCATGGCATCATAATTGCAAAGTTTTTGTGAGTCATATTGAATCTTTTCATATTTTTTATAGCTGTCTCTTATTTTTACTATTAAAGATATTTTTGACAATTCTAAACTTTTTTGCAGAAGCTAGAGAGCATTTGAGCAAGTATTCATTAATAATTGCAAACTATGTATGATGTCAGTGGTATAAGAAGAATGACATTCAGTTTATATATATGATTACTGTTTACAACTTATCTAGATAGCTAGTGTTCAAAGTTTTGCTAAAGTTGTAGACTTTCAAGACCTTTTGAATGAATCATACTATTTCTCTCTAGCTCATTCCCAATAAGAGTTATAAAACTGAATTATAGTTTGTTCTCAATGTGAACAGAATATAAATGTACCAAAAATAAGTTAATATATAAAATATATAAATATATAGTGAAGTAAATATCTGTACCTTTTTATTTACTTCTCTATACAGCTATGTATCCATTTAACCCTTTTATTTATCCATTCACTTGTTCATGTACTTTATGCATCCATATCATCCTATCATTCATCTATTGATATAATAATTGTCTATATGATATAGATCATACTATCTGACGCTAATGTCCCTGGTGAAGGAGAACACAAGATAATGGACTATATTCGTAAACAACGTGGTTCACCAGGACATGACCCAAACACTCATCATTGTCTATATGGAGCTGATGGTATGTTGTATTTCAAATATTGACTATTGAACTTATACTTGTAATCTAGTATGGTGTTGTTGACCTTTTGCTTAGAGAGGGTCTGCGGACAAGTGCATATTGAACTCACACAGCAGGAATGTGGATGAGGGAGATATTGCTTAGAAATGAGCATGTGTTAAGAGAGTGAAAAATGCAAGATGACTGTTGTGACAGCACTGGTTGTAGTAATGATCTTTCAAATAGAAGCATAGACTATCTTTTACTCGCTAGTTCTCCTTGTATTATGAACTGCTATAGAGCAGAGTTTTAAGAAGATTCAACGACTTTACTAGCCATTGTTGACTCACATAGAATATCTGTTGTGTGAAAAAGAGGAGCTCATAAGTGTATGAAGCATATCAATGGCCTGCAAGATTTTTACTAACTATATCGGTCCTTTATGTGCTTGTCCCTAGACACTTCCTATCTTATTGTGAAAGCACAACAATGCTAACTACATGTAATCAATGTTGTAATGTTTTGTTCTGTCCATGTAGCTGATTTAATAATGTTGGGGTTAGCTACACATGAGCCTTATTTTACTATTTTAAGAGAAGAGTTCAAACCAAACCAGCCACGGCCATGTGAAGTCTGCAATCAATATGGTGAGTATGTATCTTGTGATTGTCATGTAATGAATATTGTTACCATGGTTACAGGTCATTCTATGAAGGAATGTACTGGTGAAGTTAGAGTCAAACAAGGAGAGGTTAGTACATGTGTAAGATAATTTTCTCTTTTCCTTTATGTATGTATGTAATGTATTATATGTGATTTCTATAACTTGTGAGAATGAATTTTTTTGTATTTTAGTTTGATGAGCTAGCTACTTCTAGTATTGCTCAAGAGAAACAGTTTATTTTTATTAGAATAAATGTCCTGAGAGAAGTGAGTATCAATTAGTAATTGACGAGGACCTCTCTCTCTCTCTTTCTCTCTCTCTCTCTCTCTCTCTCTCTCTCTCTCTCTCTCTCTCTCTCTCTCTCTCTCTCTCTCTCTCAGTATCTTCAAAGAGATCTAAAGATAGATGCTTTAAGTTTTAAATACGATTTTGAAAGAGTTATTGATGATTGGGTTTTTATGTGTTTTTTTGTTGGCAATGACTTCTTACCACATCTTCCTTCACTACAAATTAGGTAAAAAATGAAGAAATGTAATAGATAACATTATAATATGACATGAATATGTTATGTACTTACATATTTACATTGTTATGTAATTTTATTTCTTTCCAGAGAAGGAGCTATTGATAGACTCATTACTTTGTATAAAGATTTCTTACCATCATCAAAGGTAGTCCTTTTAGTGTTATAATGAATACTTCCTCTGCCCCTTTAATATAGGGTTATTTAACTCATAATGGATTTGTTGATGTAAAAAATGTTCAAGTTATATTATCAGGTAAATAATGATATTAGGACTGCTTTGACTAAAGTACAATCTGATGAGGACATCTTATGTACAACGATAAATATGTACATATCAATATAATGTACTTGTACATGTATATGATGTCTAAGTTGTCTTTTGTCATGGTGGTTTTTTGTATGGAAAGTTTCACAATACTTTATATAAGAGATTTTGTACTTACATTAGATGTAGTATATTATGTTTTTATAAATTGTTACAGAGCTTGGTAAGGTTGAAGATGAGATATTTCGGAACAGGCGTGATCGTGAAATGAAGGCTAAAGAGCGACAAAAACAGTGGTCAAAACGTCAAAAAAATAGTAAGGCAATTTATTGATAATTACCTATTTGACCCTATTAATTAATGACTAATAACTACAGGAAGATTATCGTGCTCCGACATTTATACCTGAACAGCTCAATCCAGTGGTAAGTTAACATAAAATAAGTGTATAATACAGGGCACCTCATTAATCCATTAATTCAAGGAACATTCTCATTTTTATGTATTATACAATAAGTACACACTATGTACAACTTTTTCTGACCTAACATCTTGTTTTCATTCCAGCCACTTGGGTCTCGGCCTTCTCCAGCTTACAATGCTCGTTATGATGCTTATCAAATGAGACAATCTAGTACATTAGCTAGCAATCAAGAAGCAGCTCAAAGTATGAAGGCACTCTTGAAAAGATCAAAGGTAAATAGTACATGTGAATTTAATCTTGTAGGCATTCTATTCTCTAGTGGTTAGATCTTTGATTTGTTAGTATTACACATGTACATATAGGTAATATCAGCAGCCACTAAAAGTAATGTAGGATCATGCAACACCCACTCAAATTATTGATTTTCATTTTTTTGAAATATTTTTTGAGTTTTACTATTTTTAAACACTTGTGAAGCCATGCCCACATACTTGTATGAACATGTCGACTTTTACTATTTCTACAATAAGTGTTTTACGCATAGCTGAGAAAATGTTTCTTATGACATTTTCTTGATGTTTCTGTGTCATATGAATTAGCTCTTCTTTTTATTTGAAGGAAATTTAATTTAAATATTACTTTGCAAGTGGCTTTAAAATAGCAATAAATGTAAAACATGAAAATTAATTATTTCTGTGGGTGTTACATGCTCCTGCCTACATTTTTATATTTTTGTTAATACAATTACCATCCTGAGGGCTAAATATAATTGTAAATATGAGACAATATATCTGCTTAATACTCAGTTTAACACACTCACACACACTTAACAAGAATTGTCACCAGTACAATCAGTGGTGAGGGTGTCAGGGTTAAAATACATTGTTGCTAAATAATGTTATTATATAAAATTAATACCATGTGTAACTTTTCTAGTCTTTTCAAGAATCATCTACTTTCAGTCAAGATGATTGGCAAAAGGGAGAAAGAAAGGAGAGTTTGACTAATGATGAAGAAGAACGAATGAAGAGGAAACGTCGAGCTGATGATTATCAACGTGGGAATGAATTTGAATTTGATCCTGATACTAAGAGACAAAAAGGAGAAAGAAGGTCAAGTTTGACTAATGATAAAGAGGAAGAACGAATGAAGAGGAAACGTCAAGCGGATGATGATCAACATGGGAATGAGACTGAAAGTGATCCTGAGATTGAGGATGAAGTCAGGTAGGGCAGTAATATGTAGACATCTAAAAAGATACGTCACAATGTTAACAGTTACATTATTACATGTACATGTAGATTGTTGATATTGTCATTGTCCTTTTTGTTATATTAACCCTGTATGAACTTGTATGGTTTAGCATTGATTCGTATCATGGTTTAGTGTTGAGTCAGTTAGCAATGTGATATTGTGTAGTAACATACACAAACACATATTGTACTGCAAGGTACCTTTAAATGTTTAAATGTTGGATGTTTAAAAAATCTATATAAAATTATGGTGTTTATTTTTTATATAGTGTAAAGTTATTAATCAGTATTTTAGACAAATATATATTGAATATTTCTCGTTTAGGTTGTGGGAGGAGGGATGGAAGGAACGTTACTATCAGAGTAAGTTTTGTGTGTCATGTGATGATGTGGAATTTGTGCAAAAAGTTGTGGAGAATTATGCTCAGGGACTGTGTTGGGTGATGAGCTATTATTATCAGGTGATTTGAGGGACATTACTTGTAGTAATTATAATTTATAAGTGTATTAAATCAATTATATTATAATTATACCATTGCTATCTTTATTGTTATCAATAATTATTATCTTGATAAATATGGGACATCCCCTTAATTATTATCAGGAATTAATATGGCCCCTACTAATTATTGTAACAATAATTATGGTGCAATTACTTATATTATATACATTGTACAATTACATAATGTAAATATTATTGTTTTAATTTATTATCTATATAAAATGATATTTACTTATTGTATATGTACTTTTGATGATGTTTTTATGTAGGGCTGTCCATCTTGGAAGTGGTACTATCCCTTTCATTATGCACCCTTTGCCTCCAACTTTCGGTACATTGTTCAGATAAGAGATAGGTTTGAAAGAGGTTCGTAGCCGGTAAGGAAGGAGAGAGAGAGAGAGAGAGAGAGAGAGAGAGAGAGAGAGAGAGAGAGAGAGAGAGACATTTGTGTGGCACGAATAAATTAAATTTTATGGAAAAAATATTTTTAAATTCTTAGTTCCGGCCATTAGAACAACTTATGGGTGTGTTTCCCTCTGCAAGTTGCAAATTCCTTCCTCCCTTATGGCAAAACCTCATGTTAGATGAAGTAAGTTAATACGATACTATCAGCTATTAACATACATATATCATAATACAGGACTCTGCCATTGTTGACTTTTATCCGTCAAATTTTTAAAATTGACTTAAATGGAAAGAAATTTGCTTGACAGGTAAATACATTGTACATCCATACTGGTAAATGTACATGTACATAGAAATAAATACATTTATATTTTATATACTGTAGATATATTTGCATTTATACACATTTCATTTCACCTATTTATATATAGGGTGTGGCTTTACTCCCATTTGTTGACGAGCATCGATTACTTGATGCCCTAAGTGAAATCTATGATTCATTGACTCCTGACGAAAGTATGTGTAATTGAATTTAATTGATTTATTACATTGTAACAGAGGCTTGTAATAGTTTGGGTTGTGATTCTCTATTTGTACATAAATATAACAGGCTATATGCCTTTTTAAAAACACTCTATGAGACTTATAATAAAGACTCTACAGATAGAATAGACAATGAGGTAAGTTGCTGTACTGTACATGGTATATGCTAAGCTGTCATATGTAACAATATGCTGTATATTCTATCAATGTGAACATTTTTGTAGCCTGTACAAATAAACCCCAAGACATCTCAAGGTGTATCAGGGAGGGTGTGGCCTAATATGAGCATGAAAACTATACTTAAGAAAGGAGGGTAAGTACATACACATATTGTCATGTACTATGACTTATATATTATCACTGTAGGTTGGTAGAGTCTCCATTTCCACATTTAACAGATATTGAGAACTCACAAGCTATATTGTAAGAACAATTAATAGTATTATTTATGTACAATTGTCAAAATCTTTCTATAAGATAATATTTTATACATATATGTGGTAATGTGATGTTAGTTTGACTAAATTATATATTTTTAATTTTATTAAGTAGTATTTTTTATAATTATTAATGTCTTCTTAGCTATAACTTTCAAGATCCCACTTTTACTCCTGACTATATGTATGAAGCCAAACTCCTTCCTAATGTCATTATCCCTCCACCCACTTTAAGGCCCGATGACATGAGATTTGCTCCACCTGGTAGTTATAGACCTCAGGTGAATAATGACATCATTATGACATCATATTATATCATATGATATCTCTTGTAAACTCCATATAGTACACCTCAGTCAGCAAGAAGGTTTATAAGGTATATACAATTATAAATAGAAACATGTATTAAATTGAAACTCTGGTTATTTTACTCTAAGTTAAGATATAATTTTACTAATCAGTCAGTTGCATTGGGATCCACATGTTATAATGAAGAGGTGTTTCCATTTGTATATGCTAGATATTATAATTATGTTCATATATCTAAACAAGTATCTGTATTAGCAGATACATTAATACTAATGTATCCTATAATGTAATAAATTAAATTAACATAATTCAGAGAGATGAAGTAACAGATCTAGTTTTGTTAATATTATTGTATATATATAATCACTAAGTCGACTGTAGGTATCTGGTGCTAATACATGAAAAAGCTTGAGACCTAGAGCTTGTGATTAAATGAGTACACAGAGTCATACTTTATAGAAGTAGTGCTAAAGTACAAACTAAATTCATTCTCTACTTTAAAGGCATCTGCAACAATTTATCTTTGCAGATGTAGACAGGATTGGTTGGATGCAATCAACCTTTAATAAATGCACATGGAGTGTTAAAATGAGAATATTTAGTATATATAGTGTATGCACGTGACACATGGAGACTTTACTAAGTATATTAGTCAATAATCAGTCAGTGAAATGCTGTAATTAGGAGGCTTTGCACTAGATATAACAATGACAAACTTCTATATTGTTCTGTTCAGAGATTCTTATTAGACACTCTCAAACATGTTAGCATTGTACTTTTATTTTTTATTTGTTCTTGTGCTGTCATTTATTGTCTTTAAGTGTAGACAAGATTTGTCCATAGGCTAATGTGAGATATTTGGAAATTTTCAGATGGAAATTCGTTTTGGTGTCCTTTTTTTAACGAAATAATTGCATAGGTGGGGTCACCGGATGTCAAAATTTAATTTGTCTCAAGCATATGTCATCGAAAGAAGAGGAAGACGCATTGGAGAACTTTTAACAGGTTCATTTACAAGTAAATAAGGCAACCGTCGTTGATTTGTAGGTCTAGAGATGTTATAACACGATTCTACAAGTAAATTCTAGCTCGAACTCTGCTGAAAGTAAGTCATTCTATCGTATCTTTTCTACTACCGTCTTTGTAATGAAAAAAGCGCTTGAAATTGAAGCGCTAGGGCTAAGGTACAATAGTGATAGTATCTGTAAGTATTACAAATGATGCAAAACATGTCCAGTATATAAACAAGTTAGTATTGCTTACCTTGTTTGTAGAAATTTATAATTGGATTTTGTGTGTTGTCTGTGTCTATCTGTATATGCTTATTATTTGAATGACTACTGTTTGGTTAGACATTTCAGTTAGGTGTTGATAATATATATTTATTCTTTTGTATATATATAAGTGTCTCTTTAATTTTCATTAGGTCCATGGTGGGTGTGGTAGTGTAGGAAACAGTCATCACTCTTTCCAGTATGACAGAGGTAAAGGCTGCAGTCACTACAATACCATTGAGTATCTCTTTGTTTGTTTAGAAATGCATAACAGTAGTGACACCTGTGTCTACTGCCATCATGCTTTTGAAGAAAATGGCGCTGACAAAATTTTTTCACTGGTAGACACAATGAAGGACAACCAGGACGCTTACGACCACAATACGATCCAATGAGAAGGTCGCCTAAGTTGAGGCAAAAGTCTTTGATTGTTTTGAATGGAGATGTGGGAAGGAATGTTTGCAAGAGGTAAGTGTTTGTAATTACAACATCAGTTACAAAGTAAAAGATGTACATATAAGCCTTATATCCTCTTGCATTGAGGCAGTAGTACTGCCTCAGTTGATCATTACAATCAACTCCACCCATTTTTTGGTTATAGTTGGCTATTTGTTGAGGACAATTTACTAGTTTTTTTTCTCCATTTTGTTGCTTCCTCTCCACTTGTGTTGTTGCCAAAGGTTGAGAGTTTGTAGCAAGAGCACTTACTACCTTTGCGTCTTGCCACACTGTCATTAGCAAACTTTCATGTTGTAATAGATTGAATTCTTCCCTCTCCTTGAAACCTTTCTTTAGAATTGGTTTGAATTCTGTTGGATAGAACTTTCTATCTGAACTAATGGTTCCGTAGGCATAAATTTTGTCTTCTATCAGATCCTTAAAAAGTGGAATGCCTGTAAATAAGTTATCACAGTATACGTGATGGTTTTTTTCCGACAATGCTTTTTTTTAAGTCTCGGACAACCTGTGACTCTAGTCCTGTTTCAGATCTCCTTTCCACAGTATACTTGGTATTCACATACAAACCCATTGTCACTATCAGCCCTGACCCAAACTTTAAATCCTCTCTTGATAGGCTTTTTGGGAACATATTGTATCATTGCTGATCTGCCCTTAAATTTTATGATTATCTCGTTTTAATTGTTTGACCATTTTATCTCCCCTGGGTGTGGTCACTTGAACATTAGCTATGAAGATATTTACAGATGAGAAATGTACATTTATTGTATAACTTACCTTTGTTTAGATCCTAAATTTTGAGTCTTTTAATACCTGTTTTACCAACTGCCTATCCTGTTTTCTCCATTTTTTAGATATCCTTGGTTTCGTCCATATCTACAAACAGAAGACTCAACTGTTGACTTTATAACTATAATAGTGAAGACTATTCAATATCAAACCACTTACATGTAGTCAGAATGATGTATTCGTTATTATTTGGTTGAAATTAAAAATTGAAAATAAAATTGTCAATTTTTAGGTAGTGCGTGGGTGGACCCAGGCCTTAAAATAGCAGTGAAGTATTTGATAATGTTTTATCTTATGATTGTGTCCACTCTTAGAATACATATTAACAACTCTTTCTTAGATATATTATTGATTGTAAGATACTAAGATCATAGTTTCATTGAATCATCATTTTAATAGTTTAAATTTTAAATTTAAAAAATGGTGTCAAATAGCTAAACAATAGTAAAAATAAAAGTTATCAAAACAACACACTTTTAACAAAGAATAACTAATAATCATTAATAATGTTACTATTGCTAAAGAAAGTAAAATTATCTATCATCTAAAGGAAAGAGGAGAAATGTTATAATACATTGTTATAGATGTAATATGTGTAAGTTAACTATCATATGTATTGTATAGACATTATGTTGATTGGATTATTACTATATAATAATACACATAAATTTTCATGGTATATCAGTTGAATGCAGTATCTATTCTATTCATCCAAATGAATTGTTATAAATTTAATATGCTTGTATTTATGACTGAGCCACATCTAGTTAAATAACTAAAATTTTATATCAAAAGCTCATCCATGATATCTGATTATCATATGACTATACAAACTATATCATGTTACAGGTCATGTCCTTTAAATACAAATAGAACTTAGACTTAATACATATAGCTAGTTGTCAATTGGACTACACACAACATTCTAGTTATTAGAGAGACTATGTCACTCCAAATGTGAGTTAATATCTTGGTAAGAGTTAATGTTCTTTAAAGTGAATGAAGCGTACTCCCTTCACCTATGAAGATAGAAAGGAGAATATGACAATTTGAACATTTCTTCATAATAATAACTATTTATTATATGAACATGACAAAGGATCAATATGAAACAGTGACCAATTGATTGATTTCATTATCAACTAATGCTTACTTGTTTTAATTTTTTGACGAATTTCCACAGCAAGAGCTTTCTTCTGAAGAGGTCCCTCTATGATATCGAGAATATTGTCCCATGAAGCAGGAGTTGGTTCATTATCTAACCAGCTTTCTAACATTTTTCCCATTTTAATTTCATTTGAAACCGAGGAACTAGACAAGCTGTCAATGGTGTTGGAATCAACCCCCAATAGATCACCAATCTCATTCCATTTGCCACTGATTGGATAAAGTGATCTCAATAATGCATGTTTTTCAGGTTTCAAAGCTGTCAAAGAAATAGAAAAGACAAAATTCAAAGTGTGTAAGGATAAAGACATGACAATGAGATTGATTGTAATGAAATCATACTTCTTTCCTCTCTCTGACAATGCAAATAAACAAAACAAGTGTAGTCAAAGTCAGTGTGCAATAACACTTATTAGGCTTCCATAAAAGCAATAAATTTATAATGCATACAAAGAAAAATATAATTATATATATATTTATATATATATACATACACACACACACACACACACATATATATATAGACTTAACAGAATAATATGAAAGTATTGATTTATCAACACCTATCAAATACAATTATGCTGACCTTTTTCCTTCTTAACTGTAGCAGCCTCTTTATTGATCCAAGGTAGTTGTCTTGATTGATCAATGCTTTTTGTTGTCATGCCATCTTTGCAACAAGTCAGAATCTCCTTTTTATCATCTGTATGACAAAGATGGCCTATAGGAGGTGGACATATAGAGCAAAGGAAACATTCCTGAGGTCTTGAAAGAATCTTCTTATACTGGAATTTCTTGACTACATCTTCGATTGCTTCAAAGATGACATCTTTGATAGTGGAACACTTTACAGGAGGGCCAGAATAATAGACCTCCATCCAGTAGATAGCATCAATAAGTAAAACTGCTCCTCCATAGCCAGGACATGTTAAACGAATTGCATTACGATACTGCATCTCACATTCTGATGGCCGATATAGCTTAAATTTTGGCGAGACAGATCGTTTAAGTAGAGCTACAATCAAAGCAGGAAAAACACCTTGAGGAATTGGCATTTCATCCCATGTCAAAACCAAACAATCAATACTTTTAATAAACGGAGCTTTAATAATATCTAAAGAAGAAGTTGTCGGCAAAACGCTTGGTATGAAAAACTTTCCTTTTTCAGGCAATGGAGCTATCACAAATATATCCTCCATTAATTTTAAGAAATCATCTGCTGTAAAATCAGGTGAAAAACCATCAGGAAGACGATCTAGCAGCTCACGTGTAAAAATGCCTTCATGCTTGAGTTGACTATGAGCATTAACTGGAAGAACTATATTCATTTCCTCTAATTGGATAACAGCATCAGCAAAAGAAATGCTCACTACTTCTGAGAGCTTATTAAAAAGGGGTTGAGGGTGGAGGAAAACCACATTGGGCAATACAGCTGGAAAATACAAGAAAATGGTTAAATCGTGATAGTACAGTAACGAAGCTTCAATGTCTTTCCGATCCATCTCAAGAGTCATCCCTATTCTTAAGCATTCCCTTTTACTGATGACCATTGATTTGGTAATTTTCTGAAGGCTCTCTAACTCAAGCTTAAACAAGAACCATCGTGCTGGAATTTCTGCTTCAATGTAAGATTGGCTTACAATTGTACGAATTCTCTCTGCAATTTTCATTTCAGGCTCACCTCTGGCTGTTGTGTTGACAGGAAATATTATCTCCTTTTTGGCTTATATATATATAGTATAACTCCTATGGTATAACTCCTTAACAACCATTACATTATGGTATAACTCCTTAACAACCATTACATTAAGTATAATATCTTACCAGTGTATAATTTAAAATTCCATACATAGCCACTTCCTGATTCAGCAAGGTTAAACACTTTAGTGCATTTTTATTATGGCTAGTAATGGTCAACTTCCTCACACTTCATTGGATTCCTTCTCCAGTCATGGCCACGAGTGTTGGGATTATCATGCAAGTAAGATTCCATTGATGCAAGCACTTGTTCAGCATATCAAACTGATTCCACATAGATCATACTTTTACTGCTGATGTAATGTGTATAGATTGAAGAAAGCAAGTGGTGGTTTGTTGGTCATATCAAGAGTAAGCCCAGGTGATGCAGTAAATGCATGAACTATAAAGTTAGTGTTACTTTATTATTATTGGTATTGTCTTGTCTTACCTGTAGGTAGGCTTGCTGTAGCAATAGTGCTAGTACTGGGCATAGCTGTTGCTGGAGTTGTGGCAACCAATGGATGAACTAGAATAATTATTATTATTTGTATGTGTGTAAATCATCTTATCTGTTATTACTTTGTTCTGAACAATATTATACAAAACTATTTGTATAAATGATTAGATTTATAAGTGAATGGATAGATTGACAGACGAAAGGACTTGATTGATAGATTAACAAAATGAATAAATAAATAAAATAAACAAAAAGCTAAACATATGGTACAGTTGATAAATAAGTCTTAAATTGATCAACATATTGTGAAGAAATTGATAATAAAATAATCAAATAACTGAGTACATTAATAAGAGATTGATAATAGAGGAACAAATCAATAGAGGAGATATGATAAATGAAAAAAAATATATAAAAGTACATCAATAGTTTATGATATGGTATATGTTACAGTTACTTTTCTATCAAATGTAATTCTTAAAATGAGCTTGATATTTCTGCTTTCTTCTATTTTCCTATTAAATTAATGTAGATTGATATAATCATATGTTTCTAATTATTCAGTATTAACATAACTAATATAGTACTATGCTGTAATAATACTATCACAGTTCTAACTGAAATAATGTAAAACCTTTTCTTTAATCTATTCACCATCATCCAGCATTTTTTTATATAGTAGATATTCTTATTTTTTATTTAATTAATAAATTATTTTCTTTATTACTTTGATTAACTGGCAAACTAAGGAATGATAATTATAAACATTTGTTATGAAAATATTTGTGACGAAACAAGTACACCTATGAAATTTAAGGCTTGCAAATTAACAAAATGGAAAAAAGGCATATTTCATTTACAACATGGCTTAAATTAAGCATACTTGTGTCAAGTCTAATTAAAGAAAATGTATTGTAAAAAGTAAATTCACAATTTGTTGATAATTTATTTAACTTTTTATTGAAGATAATTGTTAACTTGTTCTACATTATTACTCACTCAAGTAATTTTATTATAGCTCTTTAAATAGATATTTATAAATAAATAAAGATTGAATACATTCAACATAAAGATTAGACAATACAATATTGAGTAAAATAGCTTAAAGTCTTTTTGACTTGCTAAGTGGTCAATCATCAGAATTGCATGCATTCTTTCCAGTTAATGATGATGTTTTAGTATGGAGTTAATGCTACTAACATGAATTGTTTCTCTTGAAAAGTTTACAACACCACACTATTTAGTGTAGTTGTGTGGATAAGTGTAGTTGACATAGTTAGATAGTAATAACTACTACATTGGAATGAGGAAACTCTACTAACTAAATCAACTGTAACCTAATTATAGTAAGATAGAGTATACTGTCTGTCTACTACTAACTGGATTCATCTACAACTGATACTGATTCAACTTTTGTTGCAACAGGTGATGCTAGAGCTACAACTACATCAAATTTTCAAGCAGAAGCAAGATGAATGCAAGGAAGTACACCATCTTTCTTTTGTTGTTCAGCTACAAATTTTGCTAGTGTAACTTTCATTTCTTGTATTTGCTTGTCTTGTTCTTGTAGTTTTTTGCTGTGCTCTTGTATTTTCTTATCTTGAGCTTTCATGGTTTCTTCTAATCTCTTTGATTTCTCATAGGAATAAACAGCAAGTGCATACGTTTCTTTTTTATGTTTTTCTTCTTTTTGAACCACATCTACAGCTAACCAGTCTCTAAGATATACTATATATTTTGATAAACTTTTTTGATAATTATGAACAGTTATGAGTTTTCCATTTTCATCTGTTGGAAGTGCATCAATAGCTTCCATAATAAAAATTAATTTTCTTTCTTTATCTTACCTTCTCTCAGGACTTATAACAGCCTGTAAGATTGCTATATCTGATATAAATTGAATAATTTTTTTTCATTAACTTCTACATGATTTCTTATTTCGTTTACTCTTTCTTCAAGTTGTTATATTTTAGATGAAGTAGTCCGAGACATGATAAAAACAATAGCAAAGAAACAATAAACTAAAAAAAATAATTTTTAGAATCTGACAGTTAAATATAGTATACTTGATTAACTGTAAAATTTATATCCAGTTTAATAATTTGACAGTCAATGACAGTTAACAAAATTATTATCACAATTACATTGACAATTATTTTTAATTAATTTAATCAATGCAGTGATGGTAAGTTAGACTAAGTTCCTTATAGCTTATATCTTAGAGTGTTAATTAATCAAGCAACCATTGTCTGTCTGTGTCAAGAATCTGCCACAGATATACAGACTAGACATTACAGAGCTTTCGATAGTTTTCTCAAATGTCCAAATGTCATGAGAAAACAAAAACTAATAAACAGTTTAGATGGATCACAAGATTATAATCTGGTAATAAATGGTAAATTACGTAAAAATTTTCACATCAACTATCCAGACACATTGTATAATTTTAAAAAGTACAGGATTGATCTGATGAAGAATCAATGTTTGCCAATGAAAAGAGATTTATCTAGTGATTCAGATTCAGACATGGACTCCGACACAACAGACACATCTACTAATTTAGACAATGAACCTGTTATATTACCAATCAAACCCAAACATAGGGCAAAAATGATCAATAATAAGAAAAGAGAGCCACCTGATTTTGATGGCAAATCAATATACAACAAGCAAAAAGATGTATTGGCAAAACAAAAAATGATGAAGGATCACAAATTAAAACTAAAATAATTTACATAACAGTTTCTTCTAATTTTTGTTCATCAAATTGTTTTTTATTTTTCACTTGTTTTTTAATCCTTATTATCACCATCGTTATTCCATGAAACAGAGATAAAAAACCAGCAAATATGGCAATAAATGTTAACACAAAAAGGGGACCAGATACATTGTTGATATGAGTAGAAGTTTCATCTATAAAATTTAATAATATTTATTGTATTAAAAAATGAAACTTACCTTCTTTTTTATATGGTTCAAAATCAATTTTACATTTTGCCCAACTTCATTAGGAGTAAAACAGTATATCTCGGTATTATTTAACAATGCTAATGGTATAAAAGTTAATATAGCATGAACCGATTGTTCACCAATAAAAAAAGCATTTGAAGAAAATATAGGATTAGCTTCATGATCATCAATATTCCTTTTTGCAAAATTATGAATAAGTTGACCATAAGGTGTAGACCAAATTAATAAAGAAGGATCGTTAGATGTAAGAACACATCTTAAAACAACAAAAGGCATTGAATAAGGCGGTTTAGTTTCGACTTTCATCTTTTTTCCACAAATAGCGAGTGGATCTTCAAAGGAGATAGAAGCATTACCAAAATCAAAAAAGCAAACCAAGAGTAGAAAAAACATTTTATTGTTTATTTTGATGAATCAACTTCTGATGAGCCCAAAGATAATATTGCACAACCAAATACAAAAAACAGGCGAGAAAGATAAAAATCAAAACAAGTTCTCCTTCTATACTAGGCATAACACAAAAAATTTGTTATTTGAAATGCTGTATTTATACCAATTTTAACTTACAGGAATGGAAATAAAATTTTTGGTGTGAATAATTAAAACAAATAAAAAATAATCTGATTACATTGCAGTTTCCGTTTCTAATTGTTTCCCAGTTAAATTATGTTTTGCTTTGTTTTTTGCACTTCTCAAATACTTTTCGAAATCATTAATCCACTGTTCAGCCGATAACAAAATGTGAGAATAACTATCTAAATCTATATCAGAGAAATCAGGTATAGATGCTGCTAATCCTAAGAGTTTTTCCATAGCAGTGAAACCATCTTTCAACAATTCTCCAGCAGTTTTGGATAATTCATCTAATTTTTTCATTTTAGCTAATGCATTTTCTAATCTAGTACATACCAGTTCAGTTCTAAAGAATCAGTGTTTTGTTGTTTGGATTCCATTTCTTCCAATTGTTTGATAACATCAACAAAATTGATGTAATGTTGATTATCTTTTTCCAAACACTTCTTCATTTCCAACAACCTAGTTAAATCACTTTTATGTAAGGTAAATTTTATCAAACTGTTGATCCTAAATTTGATTGACTTGACAATTTCATCCACATTTTCATTAGCTTGCCTCTTAGACATGATGACTATAAATTAACTGGTTTCAAATAAATCTCTTATTTTTATAACGTTGATTGTAATCCAAAATGGAAGATCCAGCAGCACCTTTATTAGCAAATCTCAGACAATTGATGGCTGTCATCGAACTTAGGATGTCTGATGCCATTTCTTCAGGATCGGATTTAATACAAACAGCTAAAGTGTTTGAGGCTAGAAAATTTTACACTGAACCAATGTATACAACCAAGGAAATTACTAGCAACAAGACTAGAATCAGGATAGATGTTTCTAAACCAATAGATTTAAAATCATTGGTATTAGAATGGATCTTTAAATTGAAAGAATCTACAGGAACTGCTGCTCCAAATAATGGTGTATTTAATTTAGATGTAGCATCTGGTAATACTGCTGCTTGGGATGACGATGTTCCAGCAAACAATACATCTCATTATGCTTTTAGAAAATGTATGTCTCTGGATCAATTTTTGAGGAGAAAAGACATGGCAGCATTGATTCTTTGATATATGTTGAAAAATCTTAGAATCCAGATCAATGGAGGTACAATTGCAGAAATACCTCCAATTTCTATAATGGAAGAAATGCCCCATTGGTTAACATTTGTATCTGTCTTATACAATACTTTTGAAAGACCAAAACCACTTTCATTAGATAATCCTGGGTACTTTTTTCCATGCAAAACAGATGGATCTATTGAACCAATGTATTATTGGTTTAATACATTAGTACATGACACTATAATAAGGTATGACAATGACAAAAGTGATGTTGGAACGCAGGTGTATTATGTTCAATTTCCACTTGGTAGATACATAGAACAACACTTTGGTTTGCCTGTTAGATGGTTGACATGGGGTATTTACATGGATATAGAGGTTTTATTCCATAATCAAGATGCCATTTTAGATTATTGTTATTCGTTACCTTCCTATTATGCCAGTACAAACAGTGGAACACAAGCTGCACCAAAAATATCACTTGGTATGGAATGTTGGCTGTTTTACATTATGATTAATGATCAAAATGCTGAAATTTTCCATGAACTTAATGATCTTGTAATTTCCTTGTACCTTTAGTATACAGGAGACCATACTATGAACAAAGATATGATAAAACAATGCTAGTTAACAGAGCTGATACCATTACATTTAAAGTTCAAGCATCAAGGAGACCAAGATTTTTGATTATGAGAACATTAGAAGGTCCTCCTGATAGGAAAGGAGATACTGTAGCTGGTTCCAAATTAAATTTCAGAACACCATGGCAATTTAGAAGGGTTCAATTTGATCAAGTTAGTGTTGATGTGACAATGACATACTTATCACAGTCTTATCATTGGAGGGATATAAAATGGGATAAAAATTATGGTGATGGAACACATGGAACGTGGAAAATGTTTAATCAGTTTAAAGAAATTGTTGGTTCACAACATCACAAGAAAGAATTATTAAAACCAATTGATTTCAAGGAATGGTACTACAGTTGGCATTGTTTTATTTTTAGATTAGATCAAGCTCCTGGTTCATCTATTGTTCTTGATAGAAGAATGGATTATAGAACTGAAAGTTTGAACTTTAATATTTTTGTCAGAGGTAGTCAAGCAAGTCATGCTTATCCAAAACATATTGGGCTTTTACATTAGTTTCAGATGACATGACAACACTAGATCAAACAGGTCAATTTAGATTTAACCAAAGACCAGATGTTGTTGAACCATTTTCAGAAACTGAACCAATTTCAGAACAAAGAATCTATCAAATTGCTGTTTCTGGTAATTTGATAAACCTGCTATCCAGATTGTCATCTGCACCTACCAATCCAGGAGCAAACACTGGAATAATGTCATAAACATTATATAAGTAGTAGATTACTCAAATTAACTGTCATATTTCAGGCATGTCATTTGATTATTTGACTGTTTACAGACAATTTATTTTATTAAGAGATGGAATCATAGCAGATGATAGAGATGAAAAATACAAATGCATTGATAAATTTAATACCATGTTCAATTCAACTCCATAAAATGCTATAATTTCTCCTATAGCAAAAGATCATTTGAGAAAATGTATGATGAAATTTTAAAAGATTGCGTGAACAATTTTTCTTATTCTCAAATGGGAAAACATCAACAAACAATAAATAATAAAACTGTAGCCCAAGCTATAGTAACAATAGAGTATTGGCATCCTACAACAGGTGTTACAAGGAAATACACCTTACCATTTGATTCTTGTATAATTGATTATATTGAAATCTATAGAAATTCAAATGCATATCCTAAAGCTAAATTGGTTTGGAGAACAAATTTATTCAGCACAACAACAGCATCTGTTTACACTATGAGAAAAGTAACTAAAAAAGATGGAACTGAATCAACAGCTGATTCAATACAAGGTTTAGGTACATCAGCAGATACACAGACAGTACACAATTGGCCTAATGGAACATCTGTAGCCTGGTTTACTACTGAAGATTAACATGTTCAATCAAAACCAGTTAATACATTATATAGTTATCAGAATCATCTTACTGACAATTTTGATTTATTTATAGTGAAATAATACAAGAAATACCAAGCAAAGAGAGAGATGAAAGTCTTGATGCAGTTGTGTATTCAATGTCATGCAACTACACTTACAATGCAGTGTGGTATGGATGGATACACTGATAATAGTAATTCTCACAACAGGATAGACAAATTTCACAATTTTTCTGACTTGAATGTCACAATATATCCAATTACCAAATCAGGAACAGCATTTGAAAAAAACACATATTCTATAAAACTGTTGGTAGTGTAAATATGTCAGTACATAACATGTCAATATTTGCTAAAGAAAAAACCATTTTTATTAATCCTAAGTTACAAAAACAAAAGGGTGTAAGGGGTAAATTTGATATGACTAAAAAGATCAGAGGGGATTATAACATACCAATGACTAAACAACAATACAAAAATTTAGCTGGTGCTAGTGATGCATGGCATTGGGAGACAACTGAAACATCTTTTACAACCCCTAAAAATGTATCATCATCCAAATTCAGCATTGATGATTTATTCGAACCTAAATCAAAAATAACACATGATCCTGATGAAGAGGTAATAATTGATAGATCAACTCCTTCACAACAACAAGAAGCACCAACTAGGTTTGAAAAAGATTGGATGATGCACCCTCACGTTGGCAGACCCAAATACAGCAGATCACAATCGATAACGCCAGCAGCAACTTCTGTTGAATCATTTAATGAAGAAATTATTACTGATTTGATTGGTGGAGCAACTCCAGAATATACACAACAATCAACAAAACCACCAGCTAAACCCAAGAAAAATGTTTCATTTACAATGCCAAGTTTTGGAAGAAGAAAAAAACAAAGTGGATTAGGAACAAAAATTGATTTGAATGAACCCATGCCACTAAAAGACAGAGATATATCAGATAAAATGGCAAAAGTTAGATACACTGAATGGGAATCTGTTAACTTTGGAGGACCATAAGATTCTACTAGGGTTGTAGATATTTCTGATGTTCATCCAAGTTCAGGAACAACACGTTTGATAACAGATCCCAGCCAATATGAACTATCTGAAAATGAAAAGAGGAAAATAGCAAATGCAAATTATGCTCAACAATCAAAACATTTAGACCAACAGCTTGGGATGTAAAAAATAAAGTTAAAAAGTTGTCACATATCCATAGGTAATGTTTGACAAAGGAGCAAACAAATTAGGTGCAATGAGAAACAAATACAGATCATCACATAGAATGCCAGCTCCTGTTATAGAACAAGTTGAACCAGAAGAATCATATGTCATTTTGAGTGTAGATGATGTACCAGAACACATGTTAACCAATGAACAACTATCTACATTATCTGTTGATGATCCTAGAAGAATGAGAGCACAACAAAGACAATAAGAAGAAAGAATGACGCAAATGGGGAGTGATGTAACAGCTGATCCACATGAACAAATTTTTCCAGAACAAAAACAACAACAACAACAACCTACAGGATTAAGAAATAGAAAAAGAAAAATCAGCAATCTTGAACCTGAACTACAAAGTGACATAAATACAGAAGCATCACTACCAAAAGGACCATCTACTGATCCCAAAGTGCCAAAATCATCTGTCAATTGGTCTTTTCTAACATTTGGATTAAAAAATCCCATAATAGGAGTAAAAGAATACTTTCAAAACAGAGGATTGAAGAAAAACATAAGTGGAGATGGACCAATTAGACCGAGAATGCAAAATGAAGCAACAACTGAACTAAGCAATCAACAACACCAACACAAGTATGGTGTGCCATCAGATCAAATGTTCGAAAATCCAAAAATGTCAGACAATCCAGATTGGCAAAGCTTCAAACAGACACTTGTTCCAACAGCTGTATCAATGATTGCAAGTGCTGGTATGGGACTCATATTATGATAATTAAACATTATAAATGTAGAAAATATGATTATTAATTTATTTATTTAGATGAATACATTGATTAGACCAAGCAAATTACCTAGATTGATTGGTACTGATTATGCTGAAACTGTAACTGATGAAAATTGGGAATCATTCAACGCTGATGGTTTTTTTGCTAGTGATAAAGATTTAACTGATGTAGTTAAAACTAATGTTAGCAAGATATATTATTTAGAACATCCACACAAAAAAAGGAATCTTGATTTGTTAGATTGGCATAGTAGGATATTGATGGATAATTTTTCATCTATGTCTAATGATGATGTATTTGAATTTGAATTTGGATCAATCACGCAAATTGACATTGTCTACTCCAGTGACAATTTCAGAAAATTTGATCTAGTTAATTAATACCTATTCTATTACTGGTGATAATAATTTTACTAAAGCAAGTGAACCACTCACAAGATTGGGAAGAACTGATGTAGACAGCAGCACAATACACAAAAAATCGAATGATGTCATTAAAAAATTGGACTATTATTCCATAGTAGGAAACACTAGAACATTGTGTTATGAACCTCAACAAACGAAACAACTGCTTTGGAGTTTGAATATGGATATTTGTGGATCAAATCAGGTAATACCAGTATATTTACACTCAGCAAAAATGGTTACAGTTTCACAAGTCCATTAAACAGATTAAAATGGAAAGGTGACAAAAATAAATTATCAGCTGAAACAGGACAAATGACTCTGATAGTTTACTCAAATTATAACGGTACTAGACTTGTATAGGAGATTATGCTCATCCAACATCTTTATCACCGATTTTAGGAAGATGGTTTTACACAACAACAACAAGTTCGTGGAATAAAATTTATGCAATAACTGTTGCCGATGACTTTTCATCGTATGAAGCGAATGTTTATTTACCAGATAAATACAAAAATGGAAATATTATATTCAGAAATTGTCAAATATCACTGTATGCAAATGTTTTGGGTGATGTTGTTACATTTGACATTGTCATCACAGGACAAATCAAGCAAATTGATGTTGTGTACTCTTAGGACAATTTCAATTTAACCTGATAAACACTTACACAATCACCAATGAAGACAATTTTTCCGATACATTCCATTCTCTAGTTTCCAAAACAGACTTTGACAGTAGCACAATACACAAAAGATTAAATGATACTGTTTCTGATGTAACTACAAATATAACAAACATTGGAACTAACACAATAAATATTTCAAGTAACAGAACACAAATAAATACAAACACAAATAATATTACTACAAACAGAAACAACCTTACATCAAATACAACAAATATTAATACATTACAATCTAGTGTGGGAAGTGGAAAAAGTTACCAATGGAATCAATTTACAACAGTATTAATAAATGGAAACAGTGCAATCAATGGTGTGCTGCAAAAATGGTCTAATTGGAATCCATCGTCAACTGTTAAAATTAGATGGACCATGAACCACACACCCAACTACATGTTCATAAATTACGTCGAATTCTACAGACCATCTGGAAATTATACCAGTTCAACAGGACTGTGCATCAAAATAGTTTACAGAAACCAGACATCGTATGTAACATCAATTTGGAGATTTTGCAAGATAACAAAATCAAATGGAACAAGGTACAGCGTTCAAGGTTGGTCTGTTATTCCAGAAACAGCTGATGATACATTGACAATTGGTTCAAACAAAATAACTGATATCTCGGGTTATACAAATCAAAATAATGTTAGCAATGTAAATTTATCAAATAGTGCAACAAGATGGTCCCATGCAATTAGAGATAGGTTTGAGTTTTTGCTTTCACTTTACTTCAACTAACAAATCAAATCAATATTGTTTGAATCTAAGTTTTCCTGTGATTTACATGGGGACTGCATACAGGACATATGTTTGCTAATAAAGTACATTTTTCTAAATGTTTAGAAATGGGACTGTGTATAGTTTCAATAGCAGGTGACAATGCTACATCAATAACTGAAAATACTGTTTACTATGTTAATCCTACATAGCAAACATAATTTTTATTTTCTATAATATCTTTGTATATCACTTTCAAACAATTCAAATTTAAATGGATTATAATAGTAATATTTCTAATACATTAATTTACCATAAATTAAAACATAGTCATCTGGTTCAAAATCAATTGACATTAACTCCTGATCTGATTTAGGAGTAATATCATTATCTAACATATATAATATTTCAAGTATAGACATAAAAACTAATAACAATACATTGATCCACATTTATATATAAGTCCATATTTTATTTCTGATGATTTTATTGAATCACAACTATCTGATTTATCTATTCATTTTCTTAGCTTGTAATTCACTATCATCATCTTTTGCATGAGATTTGTAATGGGTGGAGGTCTGAGGGTGTTAATTTCACTTTACACAATCAAATGAGGGTGGGAGGAGGTATCCTATAGTCAAAAACACAACAAACATATAGTATATATGTTGTCAAAATTTGTATCCCTTACTTTGAAGATCAGTTATTAGCAAAGTTATTAAACCCTAAACAATCATGATTTCTTCATATATAACATCTCAGATTTGTAGTCTATTTTATGAGAGTAATATATAAATGTTTTGATATGAAGTACTTCTATTAACTCTGGAAAGGACCAATTTCAACTATAATATAATAGTTAGCTATTATTATGTTATTCCTGGACCAATATTGATATTACAGAATATTGAGTTGATTACAGTATTTAAATTCACTATTATCATAGCCAGCACACAATATATAAAAGCAGCTAACTTATAATTATATAACATCTATATTATTTGGTGATTATATATAGTCTATGACTCAATTATATCGAAATATTAATTTATTTATATTCCCAGTGCTGAATGACTTAATTAATGGAATGAAGTGTCTATTATGTAACTTTCTTTATTTTCATTAACTACCTTATAATATACGAACTGGAAATTATCTTAAGTATTATTGGCAAAACCAAAATTTGAAAATAAATTAAATTAATGTGGTCACTTCCTGGAACGAACCTATTCATCAAAATTAAGTTTATTAACATGATGTCATTAGTGATGTAGACATATTCCTAGAATAATGTTTATTCTAGAAAATTAATATTTAAAACGTTATTGTGTATTGTGATAATTAAGCCTTTAATAATACCAAATGTTACAGTTCTATTAAAGAGTTTCATTATAGAAGTCATTGAAAATATTCATTTACAAATAATTTTAATTGTGCAGACATTCTACCTTATAATATTCTTTGTAGATTTCATCAGTTGTTTTAGCCTATAGCATAGACTCTTTATCAAGGATATTAGGTTAGAAAACTTATGACTTCAGTGTGAAAGGCATTTGTAAGTTACAATAACAATCTTTTAAAACTTATCTACCAACAATATGGTCATAGTATTATGTACTGTGTAAAGTATAACTCTTAGAAGTCATACTATAAATTCATTCTATGAAAATGTTCATATACTATTTTTCAGACTATGTAATCAAATATAAATTTTAATTTTTTTCCAGGAATTGACCATATTTAGACATCATGAATTAATTTCAGACATAATATATATTCCTATACATAATATAATATACTTCATACATATTAAGTTAATAATGAATAATATCTTAATTAACTTACTAGACTGCTACAAGTAGACAGTACCAAACCACGTGTAAATATTATCATTATAATTAAATTATATGGAATGTAATTGCATTTCAAAGAATTTGATCATAAATCAATGAAAGGCACCAAAGTGCCCAACCTCGCTGTAGTTTCTAAGTTATTTATAAATTCTATGCCAGCTTAGGCCCAGCTATGATGTTGTTATTGCAAGAAAATTTATTAACATTCCAGAAGGTGTGGTTATAAAATGGCAAGCTTTGTTGCTTGATTTCTAGCTTTGCCATGTTTGTGAAGCAGTAACTGAATAAGTGATAGTATCATTCAATTTTCAAGCAAGATTAAGTGCTACTTTCGTGATGAAAAGTTTCTCTGAGTCTTTACATGACCCTTTAAAATCTATCAATATTTCATATACAAAATTTATTGTAACTTGAAGATGAAACCTTCTTTGGAAACGTCCCGTGGTACAAATATAAATCAATATATTATCTATTAGTAGCAGTCTTTTCAGTGCTTGGAGACGTTTCCTGAATGCGTTACTTCGCTCCAAGTCCACAAAACATTTTTCAGAACTATTCTAACGATTACTTCGACCAACGGCCTTCTGTCTTGCTGATCCGTATTCCTCTGAGATTGTTTACAACATACTAAAAAATCTCCACGTTAAGTTTTTTACTTTTCGAGAAACGGCACTTGACCTCTGCAGCCTGAAAATTCTTTTGCGAGTTTTAAGCTTCTGTTTTCCTTGACGATGTTCTTGACACTACTGTTGTAAAGTCCACATGCTTTTCTATTCGTTGCTAAACGTTGGTAGCTGCTAATGCTTCGGTTGCCAAGTTATAGCAGTTCAAAAAAAACAACTCTGGTAACAGACACACACACACACACACACACACACAAACAGATTACAGTACCCTCGCTATGCGCCCACGCACAGCGAGGTTAATTATCATTAAACAATAGATAAAATCAATAATATGATTGTAAGTGTGATTTCAAGAAATATCTTTTGTTCTATTTCTTAGCATTATTACATAATCCTATTATGTAAACACTTACTATAACCTTCATTAACCCATCTAGGTTTACAGTCAACACATACATCTGTCTCTATCTTCATTAGTTGATTTAGTGTATTATATTTTATGTATTATACATAATGATAGTAAGTTAAGTTGCTTACTGAATACCTAATATCATTTATAAAGCTATCCATCACTGCAGTTATATCTGTCAATAATAATAATTTAATTCATAAATATAAATTATCTAAAAATGATTTCTGATATTACATTACACACAATATATTGCACAATTTTGATTCTGTGAATTGTAATTCTCCATATTCTTGTACACATTTAATCTCTATATATTCATATGGAAACTTTTAACAGGTTCTGCTAACTTACATCCTCAACATGGTCCTACTATATGCAGTAAAACTCTTAGAAGACAATGTATGAATTTATTTCCAAGAGAATCCCTATTAAGTATAAATTTGATAAAATAATTAATCTACGAATTTTTAGTACTATAATTGACTTCTATAATGGATTTAATGTAATAAACTGTCTGCTAAGCAACTTTAATAATAATCATTAACTATATTATAATATTAGAACTGTAAATTATGTTATGTATTATTGGCAACACAAAAAATCCTGCTCACAATCACAAAAGCATATCATATACAATGTTACATTATAATAAGTCAATTATAACTCTATTGATATTCAGCCAAACAGTAGTCACACCTTATGTATAGAATTACATGTTATAAGTTATGACATAACTGATCATGTAATGGTACATTCAAAGTTAAATATACTGCTTTATTTAGTGGTCACTATAAGAAACATAACTTAACCAGGTATTTGAGGGAGCTATAATTATAAGATTGTTTCTAAACAAGTACTAACTATAACATTATGTTTTTTATGTTAACCTATTGTTGTATGTGAATTTAAAAAGCAACAAAATAGAATTCAGTCTTAATTGCTTCTTTCCATATTGAGATGAACTATAGATTAAAGCAATGATAATAAATATAATTACACACTTATCATCCAGTAAATCTACTTGTATGTGCTACAATATAATGATCAGATTCTTTTTTATTATAAGAATACAAAATTATACTTTTGAATGTAGTTATGTAAAGTGAAGTCATCATATTATGTAATGTTGTCATTTAACTATTGATATTAAATGCTGTGTTTCAAATTATAACAATCTTGTGTCACTTTTTGATCTGAGACCATGTGGTATGCATAATGTATAGTCCTGTAGAAAAATGAAAATTACTATGATAACACTGTCCATAACAACATTGCAAATAGCAACAACAAAATTTTTACTTTGGAATGTAATTATATGTAAAGTGAAGTCATCATATTATGTAATGTTGTTATCTTACTACTATTAAATGTTGAATTTTTTTTGATAAAATGATTATTCCAGGAAATGCTAGTACTATAATTGGACATGTAAGTTGATTGACACTGAGACATTGTAAATAATCTTATACATTTTGTAGTTCATGTATAACATAATTATTCAATTGATGATAATATAAACTTAATCAGCTTAATGTGAGTGTTCCTGTCAATGAATTTGCACGTATATTCTGGTATATTTTTTATTATATTTTCTGTATAACACATAATGATAGTAAGCTAAGTAGCTTAAGTAATAATAACTAGTAACATTTATGAAGTTATCCTTTACTGCATAAATAATATATATGCAATAAATGTGATTGATTGTTACTGACTGGACACTTTCAGTTTCTTTGTATACTGTATAATAGCTGGTACATATATTGTCTAATTAACCATAAAAATATCCTTGATGTTTTTAAATTCTTTTCTTATGATAGATGTATTTCTTGTTGGATCTATGAAACGAATACTTCAACTTAGTATTATCTTAAAAATAACTCTACATAACTAATATTATAGCTTAATGTTAAGTGACATTAATATTACTGTTCTAAACTGTTGCACTAATTTTGTTAAAAATAATATAATAGCCCTTTATTTAATAAATACATATATCACCTGTGCCAACTCTTCATTTAAAAAATATGGGTCATCTTTACACAAAAATGGAAAATTGGAAAATTGATAATTTCTTCAATTCAAGATATTTCTTACTTTCTTTTGTTGTTGTTTTATTGAGACACTTTATTCATGACATCTTTTAAAGACTTAATTGTCTATTATCTGACATTATTGACATGGAGCATTTTATTATTCAGAAGTGCCTCCTTTTGTGCTGTGATTGTCATAAAGAAAGATGATAACAAACACAATCACATAGTTAGCACTTGTTTAGATGAATTTATGACCTCTATGTGATGCATAGTAAAGTGCAATTATTACAGTGACCACTAGTATAAAGCAGTATATTTAACTTAAATGGACTAGTACATGATCAGTAAAATCAAAGTTAAGTAGTAATAATATATCATATTACTTTGCCTCTAACATAACCTAAAGTGTGCAACATGATGTTTCATGATGAAAAACTAGTTTCATTCTTTTTGATAATTATATTGATATCTAAAACAAAGGCACTGTAAGTATAGGTAAGCATTATTTTAATATGTTAACATTCTATGTTATATTGACTAAACAGTATTGCAACGCTTGTATATATAATATGACGGCAATATCTCTTGAAGATAACTAATGAAATAGCTTATAAACTAACTTTTAATTTACACAATCAGTGAATTAATGTTTTGTCATGATACTAAACAATGAGTAATGATGACGTGTGTGACATAATGATCTCTCAGTATCACTGAAATGTTGACAATGTATTCAGTAGATATACTCATTATTTAACATTTTATTATTATTGGTCAATGGACTTGGGTCAATTCTGTCATTTTGACTTTTTCACAATATAAACGAAAAAACATTGGCTACTATACAAAATGAATTTTGAGAAAACTTGAATTTAATGTTCCCACCCACGCATACCACAACTATTCAAATTCCGCGAATCACGTGATCCAGAGTAAAGCACATTTTGTAGCTTTGTAAGGGAAGAGGAATCCTCTACCATCTTGCTGGTTTCATTACTTTCAAGGTTTGGTTTGATCTGATATTGGTGAAGAAAGTTTGTTGGTGATCTACAACCATTCGAACAATGAGCGGAAAGACTCTTTTTGTGAATGTTATTCTACTGTGAAATTGAAAAGTTGTGAAAGTATGTGAAATTTTATTAACTTTAAAGATTTCTTTTACAAATATGTGTAACTACTTATTATTACAGCTACATGAATTATGTCCCGTCTCATGACATATCCCACATCTCCTTTTTGACGGTGACTCGGTTTCAGTAACTGAAGGGAGAGGAATGTTGTTATAGGTACTGTTGTCAGTTGGCCATGGTACAGTTGGAAGAGGGCAGACAGCATTCTTACATAATTCGTTAGGACAATGTTCCCTAATATTATCATAAAGGTACCACTGTCTCTTGGGATCTAAGCCTTTTAGGATAATTATAGGTGGTAGACTGTCTCAGTACGGAGTCCACAATGTGATTAGTGCATTAAATGTATGTACTATAGAGTTTGATAAAGTTTGTAATGTTAACTTCCCTATAGTAGATATAGATAATAAGTTAAAAATTTTCAAAAATACCTGAATTGTCTGTACTGATGTGAAAATGTTATTTTTTTATTCTATGAACTTTTTAAAATGAAGGGTGAGAAAGTTTGACCAGTAGTACATCTTTACAATCATCTCTCCATCCTGGGTAACAACTAACTGGGTGTGGTTGACCTCAACTGATTGCTCAACAAGATGGTGAATGTCATTTAACTGCAACCAACTTTTGTTCTGTATTTTTTGTTTGAGAAGCCCAAAACATCAGTCTGGAGTAAATTTTGTATGTCTGACCGGAAGGAAAGAGAGGGTGATGTGGCTATGTAGACCAACAAGAACTCTCCACAAAGGTATTAAATGTATCAATGTTACATTAATTTGAAAGTGGCTTATTATAGTACCTGAATTACTGTGTTGTTTTTTATTTGTCCTACACAATTGACAGCATGTAAATGGCAATGTGCTTCTCCAAGACCTTGTGTCTCAAAAAAGTGGTGGAGCATGCTGATGACTTCATTAGCCCCTTTACCTGTTACTGCTGACTCGTCAATGAGGTAATTGATCTGCATTGGAATACTCTCACAATGTACACCAAAGATACCACACTTTTGTGGTGTTTTGAAATAGATTGGCCCAGGCTGCCATGGGTCACTTGGAAAGTGCACCTATAGATCAAAATTATTTTAAATTAGGTTTATAACAAATTCTATATAACCTGTTGAGCAAAGTCAAAGCTGTAATGGGCCAAGTTAGGCCCAGATTGAGGTTGACTGTATAGACCTGGTTGTCGAGGTGAGTACTTGTTATTGATTGAAAAATGCTCCACTGAAGTACGATGAGCCTCTTTTGTCACAAGACGATAATAGTTTCTCTATGTTTTGACAAACTCTAGATGCTGCTCTGCTTATTTTAAAACCTGAAGTGTTGTGTTTTGTAATGTAATGTAATGTATGCACTTATTCCTTATTATAATATCATTGTGTTACCTCTTTTTTTCAATTTCAGATGTCCCAAATCTAAAGGAACTAGTGATAAGAGAGCTGTTTATGTGGCAAATGGCACAAAAGTCGACCATAGGTTTTGTAATACAGGCTGTTGGTCAAAGCTTCCTCCAGTAACAGCAAAAAGTTGTGTACGCAACAAATCAACTTCCACATTCTACAATTGAGTCTTTGTACTTTACCCATATCATTCTCTTGGTAGTACTAGATGGTAGTAGCTTGCAGTCATCCCTTTTGTATCCAGGAATTCTACCTGGTAAAAGAATTGCATTCTCCTCACTATAGTTGTCCAAGAATGTCAACAATTTGTCAATATCATATCTTGCCAAGGAATTGGCTGGGAACCTTCCCTTGTTGCCATGTTGTCGTGTAGCAATGCCATTTTTATGGTAATGCTATTTAACCCTTCATCTGCGTTACTAAATTATTGCTCGTTATGGGCGTGGTGCGGGACAAAAATTGCTTAAGTCAACTATTTACTGGTCTTACCATTTTAAGGCGTTTTGCGGTTTCTATTTATAGTAGAAGTCTAAAAATAACTTGATGACTCCTTTGTGGTTAGCCACGAGGCACTGTGGGAAGAAGTGAGTTAGTGAGAGATTTGGAGTCTGTCAATGCTGGTACCTTTGTCTACGTATAAACGGTAACTTTATAACTGACTGGTTCCTTAGAAGTAGTCTTCCTTTGCCCTATATTCCTCTTTGATAGCAAGAGCAACAATGGATGGTACAATAGCTGTAGAATTAAAAATTATCTTGAGTGTGAGGACAATAATCACTCATGTTCATTTTCATCATCACTCTCACTTCCACCAATCAGCACTTCACTACCAACTAAATGTAGGTATGTTATTGTTTGAATGATATTTTCAATACTTTCTAGAACAGAATGATCATCAGTAATTTGTCAGATACAGAGGGACTCTCACCAGATGCTTTTTTTAACTAGGTAGTCAATATTAAGTAGATTTAATTAAGATTTGCACACTTTCATTCTTACTACTAGTTAGATAATGTCTTTCTTCTGTGAGGAGATGCTCACCAGTTTAAGATACTATGTGTGCTAAAATTTGACAGAAGTTAAAATTTAATATTGGAACAATTCAAGTCTTACCACTAGTTAGATAGTGGCTGTCATCTCCGACATGATTTTGACCAGTTGGACTAGTCATATGTGCTACCATTTTACAAAAGGTTTGATTAATAGTTGCACACTTTCATTCTTACCACTTGTTAGATAATCTCTGTCTTCTGTGAGGAGATGTTTGCCAGCTGGAGATACTACGTGTCCTAAAATTTGACAGAGGTTATAGTTAATATTGGAACACTTCAAGTCTTACCACTAGTTGGAGAATGACTGGTTTATCCAAGATGTTGGACATGTATGGTGGTCATGTGTTCTATTGTTTTATGAAAGGTTAACAAGCTTAAATTCTTACCTCTAGTGAGTAATTGGCTGTTTTCTCCCAGGAGATGTTGGTCCATTGTAGAGGTCATGTGTTCTTCTAACAAGAGATAAAAAGTGTAGTTAACCTAATATTATACGACACTTCAGTCTATACCACTAGCTAAAGAATTGCTGTTTTCCTCCATGAGATCCTCATCAGTTGGAAAGGTTGTGTGTTCTAATGTGTGATAAAAGGTATAGTTAATATTAGCACAATTTAATTCTTATCCCTACTTAGATAATGACTGTTGTTTGTCAGTTGGTCTTTGTCTGTTGGAGAAATCGTACATACTAAAGTTTGATAAAAGATTTTTAAATTTAGTCCATCTGTTAGTTAGCACAAATTATTATTAATCACTGAATTGTGTATTTTTATAGAACGGATTACCCTTTGTTGAGAAGAACGTTTCATCAAATTCATCGGAATCATCAGAATCATAATTGTCTTTAAAAAATGCAAATTGTATTCATTGTTATGTAATGAAGTTCATGATATCACACTTACTTCCAGGGTCAAAGTACTCGTGTATAACGTCATCAAATGTTTTCTTATCGCTCGAGGAGGGAAAGTCTGCCCCAATAATACTTAAAGCTTTTGCAACGTGTTTTGATGAAGCCAGCAAATCTTTTCAAGAAGTTTATTACCGCGATCTGTTTATCGTATATCTTTGGACAACACGTTCGGGTTATATACTTCGTGTATTTATCGTATTCAACTTATCCTAAGAACGCGAACGTTTCTACGGACTAAGCTAAGTTTTGCTACTATTTTATCAAAATCTGTCTATTTTAATTTGTTTGTCAACTTTGTCAATAGAAGTTGATTGATTTATTAAAATAATTTAGTTGTTCAAAATGTTCCTCATTGTACAAAGTAGACAATTGCATAATTACTAATAGAGATAGAGCAAAATATTATTTTTTACATTAGTTATCAAAATCATCGTCATGAAAGGCAATGAATACAGTGTTAAATTTACTAATGAAAGAAGTTTGAACAGGTGGATCAACTACATACTTTTATCCACGACAGCTCTATTGTCATAAAAATCATGGTAAAAAATGATGGGTAGAAAATACCCAACCTTTTTGGTCAAAACTTCTGCAACTCAGGTAACCCATGTCTTGGGTTAAAATAAGCCAATCAAAATAGTAGTTAAAACAACTATCAAATGTACTGGTGATTATAACCCACACCTGGAGAAAAAGTGACATCTGATGTAGTTAGTTGAAGTAACTATTGCTGTTTCTTTAACTTTGTCCATGGTGATTATGTTTTTATTAATGTTTTTTGGTTGAATCAACAATAAGTAACTTCTAACGTATTAGTAACTTAACAAAAAATGAAAAACAGATAAATGAGCAATTATTCACTATATTCACTATTAAATCATCCCCTATTCATAGTTCTTGTCAATATGACCCTATCATGCTCTCTGTACACTTTTCTCATACATCTGCTTCATTACATTGCTTTGTTCCCTCTGCTTCTGATCTTTGGAATGGTCTTCCATATTCAATTAAATCCTTCTCCTCAGCAGACTCTTTCAAAATTAAATTATAAACATAATTTAGTATAATCTACACAGTGCTGTCTTTATTCATTTTATTGCATTTAATTATCATGATAATATAAAGTTTGATATCCTTATCATTAGCTACTTGTTTTTGGATAACTCTTTATATCATTAAAAAATTAGCATCGACCCACGGATGAATAACAGCACTTTTAATTTTATATAACCCTTCATCTTCGTTATAATAAAAAAATTTGCTCGTTAAGGATGTGGTGTGCTATATTAAATATTGATGAGGCTTGTATTTATAGTAGAAGGAGAAGTCTAAAAATAGCTTGTTATGATTACCCACGATGTGTTGTGGGCAAAAGATTGCAGTTAGATAGTTGAGGTCGGTCAACAATTCGTACTCTTCTCTTCGTATAAATGCTAAAGTTTTTACGATTATTTGTCAAAAAAAGTCTTCATTAGTCCTTCATTCCCTTTCCTTTTTCACAGGCTTATTTTCAGCTAAGTTTGGAGTAGAATAAATTACATGCGTTGAAATAGGTTTGACCTCCCCGTGTTTGAGTTAATATCAAGATAGAATGTCATGGTAACAGCAGATAAGACTTTATGTGAGGGTCTGTGTTGCTTACATTGAGCGTGTTTGACTGTGTATATGAGTATTGTCCTGTCTATGCCTTATACCTAGAAATGGTAATATAATAAATAATATGAATTACAATATTAACAGTCAGTATGATGTGTGTGAGTGTGTACAAATATGTTTTGTCTAGCCTATAGAATGAATGTTCTTATAGTCTTAAATGTATGATACATCTTAAAACAATGATGTATTCATAGATGAATATAACATGTCATATTTGATGTTGCTTTAGTAGTGTGGCAGATACTGAAGGTATATATTTTGTTGACTATATATTAATAAGGGCTTGTGCTACCTACAGGAATCCATATGTTAGAGCAATAGCCAGGTTTAAATTCAATGTACATGATGTACTCATTTATGAGATTGATACTTAGCTAGTGAAAAAGAAAATTAATTTCCAACATTTCTTGAAAAGTGAGTAAATCCTTAGTTCATAACTAACTAATCCTTTATGTCTGCATCTCCCATGTGGCTTCAGGATGGTCTTAGCTTCCTCTTGGAAGGTATTAGTTCATCTTTAAGTCTTCACTTTAGAGTCACCGTTACTACTAAAAAAGGTAGCCACAACTTTCTTATTCAGGTATGCATCTGTCTTGGTTTGTTTTTATTTCACTTTTTTGTTTATTTTCTTTTCTTTTAGAACCATTCTGGTATTCTTTTTCTGTTTAGTCTGAATGTATGTTGTCAAAATTTGTATCCCTTATTTTGAAGATCAGCTATTAGCAAAATGATAACACAAATTGACAAGTGAAATCAGCATCATGGTCCTCTGATTTGCTAGTGTAATTGTCTTGGTTCCACATGTAGCCAGTTTGGCATCAGTAAGTACCCAAGCCTTCATTCGTCATTTATGTGGCTTTGTGGAGAGGTACTAAAAATATAGCCAACTATACAAGTGATATCCCCTCCTCTTTACTACAGTTTTGTTTCAGAGTGTATGATGTTTGGAACTGACTAATCAGGTGAGCAGTGATTAATTGAATTTTGATAAATGATCATTTCCGACTTGTTCATAGGAGGAAGTATCATTGTCATTGTCTGAGAGATTAAGAAATTAGTAAAACAAGCATATTAAGATGGACATTACCTTGTCAAAGCTATCATAGATAAGTGACCAATTTGTGCACCAATACATTTAATATATGGTATACTGATGATACCTATAATGATTATTAATGTTATATAATTATAGAGCTCTCCTATGGTGAATTGATGGGATATGTTTTGATGTAATACTTCATTACTTATTGTATTTATCCATAGTTGATTGAAATAATCAATAGATTCTGCTCGAGAGCTGTTGTTTGTTTTTGTTTTTCTTGAAATGGAGGAGTATCAGTAGATGTTGTAGTAGTTAATGTTGGAACAATATGAGCAATAGTTTAAGTTTAGGATGGAAACAGGAGAAGCAGTAGCAGTGTTAGGTGTAGTAAAAGCAGTACTATAATTTTTGTATCAAAGAAGCAGTTCTCATTCACACAACCAGTAATTTAAAATTATCATCACTAATTGATATCAATGTCATTAAACTAACTACTATGAATGAGATTTAGTCTTGAGACAATAATAATAGATAGTTTAGTTCATCTCATTACCAAATCAAAGACCTTCAAGTCGTCATAGCTACAAAACATAACATCACAGCTATATATCAACTGTCTTATTTTCCTTGAGATAATCTAACTCTTCCATTCAGGACAAGCTAATCAAAAGACATCCCAAAGTTCATGAGATTCTATTTCAAAGTAGAAATGAGAAACCATAAAACTGGTTGCTTGAAATAAAGAGTGAAGCTCATGCATTATTGTTTGTAAAAATTTTAAAAGAAACAACATTTTTAAAGAATTAGAAAATCAAAACTAAAATTGACAGTAGACAATGTAATGTTCTAGTACAAACAGTAGCTTGCCTAACAATATTAACAACACTAATAGATACATAATTTAATTCGTTTTTAAAATCAAAATTTCAAACTTATAAATGCATACTAGAGAAACATGTAATAACGTACTGGTATTGGCACAGTTATACCAATATGCCTCTGATAGGACATAATACGCTGACGGAAAAACAAAGATATCTTTTTGCGATTCCACTAACAAAGGTTGTCAACAGGAAATATAAGCTCTGCTGGATTATCCTTATAAAAAATAAAGTGATCTCGAAATTCATGAAGAGTTAAGAGAAGCTGCTCATGCTTTTCATGCAATAACTGTAATTTCTTTTGCTTTGAGCCTTTCATCTTGTCATAATAAGTGCCAACAATCATAAAAAGTGGCAAGCACTTTTTTTCTTTCACTACTACAGCAATCTTAGAAGCAACTATTGAACATACAAAATGTTCTGTAAGCTGTAGATTTGTCATTTGCCACTCACTAGGTTGATTAAGTAATTTACCATTCAGTGAGTAAGAGAACTGAAGCCTATCAGAAAGGTCTTCAGTTAACATTGTGCAAATAATATTCATTGTATTACCACGAACAAAAGCTCGTGAGACATCTGCAAATTGTGACAGACCACCCCTATCAAGAACTTTTATCCACGTAGCTTTATGGAGATCTTCAGATTTTTTTCGTTTTGTAAGGAGTTCTACCATTTCAATAGAATAGTGGTCAGTGTCAGGCTGTCGTGAGAAAGGTGATGATTCTGCAATTGTAGATTTGTCATTTTTGGGACTGTTAGAGGTGTGGTGTAGTATATCTAGCTGTGACTGTACTGGTTGATGATCTTGTGAAGAAACCTTCTTAGTTGGAACAGGTGATTCATTAGTAGATAAATTGCATTCTTCGAGAGCAAAATTCTGTTCAGGTGATTCTAGTAAAATATTTTCATCTAAATGCAACATTGGGTCTACTGATAAGATGCTGTCACTAGAAATTTCAGATATTTGAGGATCATTGTCTTCAGACTTATTTTCAATAGCAATAATGGCATCTGACAGCATCTTCAATAGACCAAATCTTCCCTTCGTCACGTTCTGAAACTCTTTCTATTGCTTTATAAATTCTTATAACAAGCTTCTTATACTGAATCAATAAGCTTGATATAAACATAGAATAACAGTTATATAATTATAAGATTCTATTACTTCTAAAATAAGATTGTAATAGGCCTGGTATGTGACTCTATACTCCCACATTAATACTTTGTTGGGCGTTCAAAATGTTTATTTAATCAAAAAAGAATGAAAGTCAACTATAATAAAATTTAAAGAATAATCAAAAAATATGGAATGCAAGGACAATGTAGTGACTAATAAGATAACTCCTAAATTACATAGTTCAACAAAAAGGTACAAAGTCATACTAAACAAAGAAATCAAAAGGAAATGGAAAATACAGAATTATAAAGAAACATTGTATGACCTCACATGTCATAATAGAAGTCAAACGTCATTACATTTAAAGAAAAGAGTCATAAAAAATCAAAGGTGATAAAGATAAAAGGCCAAAAAATTAAAGGTGACAAAGGGCAATATAAAACTTATAAAAGTAATTAAAGTCGAGAAAAATCTTTTTTACGAAGATATTTGGCATGGACATCAGGATTTGCTAGAAAATCACGAATCTTCACTGCAGTGGATTTATGTTTTACAATAGGACCTTCTACTGCAGCAATAACAGTTTCCCAGGTCACATCGGTAACCAGTGT
The DNA here is from genome assembly GCA_963693285.1 of Xestospongia muta. Taxonomy (NCBI): domain Eukaryota; kingdom Metazoa; phylum Porifera; class Demospongiae; order Haplosclerida; family Petrosiidae; genus Xestospongia; species Xestospongia muta. The sequence goes on along the minus strand of OY848918.1, from coordinate 19,626,512 downwards.
CGACCCAACTTTCTATCACTGTGGAGAGCTTGTTGCCATCATCTTCATAGCTGTGAGTACAACTTCCTAGGACACCACGTCCCACCTCCAAAGCCCAACCAATTTTCTTCCACTCATACTTGATATCTGTTAACAGGCCAAGAAGATCAGTGATACTTGGTTCTTTCTTCAGTATATCAGATATATCTAGAAGTAGAAGTATATGTTAGAATAGTATAGGCATATAGCATGACATGACTTGTTATTGTTTTGTTATATAATGTAATTAACTAGGACATTAATTAGTTAGGACATTCAATTCAGATATGAAATTTGGCATATGACTATATCATACTATATGAAAGTACTTTCTAGATGGTAACAGCAAAATACAATAATGATACTAATTGATCTGGTCATTCAAATGCTGAGCTTTAAAAAGAGTAAGTTAAATATGTGCTTAGCAAGTATACGGTTGATCAACTAATGAAATGAAATTAAAGATATAGTCAATGGATTAACACCAATGATATATATTTGGAATTCAACATTAAAAATAGAAGTCTTAATGTTTCATAATTTTAATCTACATTATAGACATAGATTCAATAAGATGTGTGTTAATACATTAACACTAATAGTTACTAACCTTGTTGCCTTAATTCACTAATGGCAGCTCCATGTTGGTTACTTGATTCATTTGATGATGAAAAAGAAATAGGCTTCTTTGGAACTAATGAATAATAATAAAATTTAAAGCAATTATTAAAATGATACACTATTCAAGAGCATAGAAACACGTCAGTATAAAAATAACCTACCAAAAGTAACTGGATCATTGGGCATCATCTCACACTCAGTAGTCAAATTAGCTTTAGAGTCATTCTCAGCTAAAATAAAATTAAGAGTGAACAAAGCACGAGATTGTTAATATAGTAGTTAAGATTATAAACTAATTATTGTTAAAAATTAATGAAATGTCAGACCTGATTCAATACCAAGAAATTGGCGGATTTCAATAGCAAGTGATTTCATCTGTAGAGGACCCTCAATAACATTAATGAAATGATCCCATGTTGCTGGAGTAGGCTCATTATCTAACCAGCTCTGCAGCATTTTTGACATCTTCATTTCGTCGGAGATATTACAATTATCCAACATCTCAATAGTATTAGAGTCAACTCCAAGTAGATTTCCTATCTCTTGCCATTTTGTAGTAACAGAAGAAAGAAACCTAAGTAGAATATGTTTCTCTGGTTTGTTGCCTGTGAAGTCAAAAAACAAATATAAGTGAAAAGAAGTGAATATTGGAACATACTATAATAAAACATAATAATTATGATAATTAATAAAAGTGATAGCATCACACAAAACAACCAAGTTTTTTGTTTTATTAATTTATGTATTGCAAAGATGTGGACAAATGCTTAAAAAAGAAATGCAATAATATATCAGGACTTTGGGATCCATAATGTTTAATGCATAGTGTAGAACTATCAGTCATTCTATTCTTATGATGCTGATGTCTAGAAATAATTCACAAAAATCATTATCAGTTAGTGCTATACAGACATTCAGAAAATATCAGATCAATTGCTTTGTTTGCCACATCACTTAATTTAATCAATATAAATTATTTACTAATATCCTTTAGAGAACTATGGAGTGTAGAACAGCCATTGATTCGTTGTTACAGTTCAAATGTTATGCATAAATGTGTCATTTATATGTACAATATGTTATATGACACATAATGTTATATGAAACATTAGTATTAACTAAGGATAATTGACATCATTATTACATTGAGCTCTGTTCAATCACATTTAAATAGCAATATATGATGAAAATTCCTTAATTATACCTTCAGTGTTTCGAGGTACCAATGACAGTACTGATGGTGTACTTTTTATATCTATATCAGTGCCTTGATTGTCTAGAGTAAATATAAACAGTCAATTAAAACAGACTTCCTTTTTAGTGTACATAAAAAATATTTGTAGCTAAAATTGAATGTATATTAACTAACTTGTCTTAGGTTGTTCTTGTAAAATAGTGGTACTATTATTGTCTTTACTAACATTTTCCTTCTCTAAATATATAAGAGTTGAATTAAGTCAAAGATTCTAAAAATAAAATGACTCACCAAATCCTTCCATCCATGGCTGAAACATTTTATTCAACTCCACTGGTGGCAAGTCTTGTATAGTACAAGAAACTTTAACTTCCTTTCTTTTGTTAACAGTAACAAGTGCTACATGAACAGGAGGTATATCTTGTTGAGCTTGATGTTTGAGGTTACAGAGTGTGCCAGGATCACACTTCAGAGCAGAAGGATGATAAGCTAAAGGTTCAGCACAGGAGTCAATGGCAGCAGTAACTAGAGAATGTAGAGTGGAGCATTCAGCTGGATCACCAGTCCAATAGATTTCCATCCATAGCATTGTGTCAACTAAAAGTAATGAACCACGAGGTTTGGAAGACTGCAATTTAACAGCAAATCTGAGTTGACAAGGAAATTGTGGATTAAGACACTCGAGAGTGAAGAACGGACGTTCTTTACGATTTAACAATGCCACAACTGCAGCTGGAAATAAACCCTAAAAAAAGAATTATAATAGATTGAATATTTCAGAATGTTCTTTACCTGAGGTACAACTCCATGTTCAAATGATAAAACCAATGGATCACATGTATTGGCAATTTTTTTCTTTTCGTTAGTTGTTAGATGTTTAGGAGATAAAGCAGTTGGAATAAAGTAATATGTGGACTCATCACGATGTACTTCAGCTACAATACAGAGGTCACATAGCAAGTGTAATAGGTCAGCTTTTTCGAAAAGACCTGGTGAAAATTGAATAGATACAAGATCTAGAAGATCAATTGTAAACAAGCCTTCTTCTTGAAGTCGGCGGTGAGCATTTGGTGGCAAAATCTTTCCCTTCTGTAGTAGTTTTTGTGGGAAATCAACAAATGATATACGAATTATATTGGAAAGCGCATCCAAAAAATATTGTGGATTTGTAAAAACGAGGTGAGAGCATGTGTTAAAGTGTAGAAAAACAGAGAGAGATTTGAAAAACGCAATAGCTCCTTGTATTTGAGTCTTAGTCATTTCTAGTGTCTGACCAATGTCTTGACATTGAGTTTGAGATACAATACCATGATCATTTTTCTCACCTTCTTCTTTAATATTAGACTCCAAAACATACCAACGAATAGGGACTTTCTTCTTAATAACTGCTTTTTTACGACCCATAACATATGTTCTAACAAGAGATGAGAGATTTTGACGATTTTTTAGACACATATTATCAACAGGGAAGATAAGCTCTTGCTCTGATTCATTATAGAATATCAATTGATCTTTGTATTGTTGCAAAGCTGCTATAAGTTGTGCATTCTTTTTCTTTAATGACTCATGGAACAGCTTTCCCAGACCTCTCATTTTGTCTTCATAGGTACCAATGATGAGAAATGTAGGCAATGACTCACTGTCTGCACCATCAACTGCTGCTAGTTTAGCTGATGAGATAGAACGCACGTATGTTGTAATCAGCTGAAGATTGGTCATCCTAAGCTCTTTAGGTTGGGTTAATGGCTTACCATCAATAGAATACTGAAAGATTGGCTTACTTGACAGTCGATCTATCAACTTGTGTACAATCACAATGACTGTATTGCCACGTACAAATGCTCTAGATACATCGGCAAATTGTGGCTGCCCACCACTATCGAGTACATATATCCAGGTAGATTTGGACAGCTGTCGAGATGCTGCATTTCTCATTGCAATGAGAATATCTTTAGAGAGTTGTAGAATATTTTCCTTCTTAGCTACCTTAGTAACATCAACATCGCTTTCAACAGATTGAGAATCTTGTAATGGTTGATTGGACTGATTTTCAACTTTCACCATTCTTTTTCTTTTCTGTTTTAAATGGTCCAATTTCTTAGGATGTGTGTCTTCACTGGATATTTCTATCTTTGACTTTGAAATTTGTTCTAGGTTAGCTTCTGAATGAAATACAACATCTGTGTTATTATATTCATTACTTGTGTTTAAAGAGAGTGATGGCAAATCTTGAGCTATTGAGTGGTTGGTTGGTTGTGGTGGGTCTTTCATTTCCAAACTTGTTATGTTTAAAGGTGCTGTTTTAGATGTACTTGAAGATTGGGTTTCTAGCATAAGCCTTGAACCCTTTGCTTGAATGTGAATGTCTTCAGCTAGCATTTGCATAAGCTCTTCTGTTGTGATCATTTCCCAACTATTTGCACCCTCAAGAGTGGCTACTCTTTCAACAGCTCTAATAGGTCGATCAGCAATAGCTGTACTATGATGATGACGTGGTGGCTCCCAGTTAAAGAGTAGGTGTTTAAAAGAGGTCTTACCGACAGCAGGAGGACCAGCTAATAACAATTTTATAATTTTTAAGATGACATAGCCTTCTTCAAGGGCTTGCAATAACATCCCCTTGTCTAAAGGAACAATAAGAAATCATAATAATTATCATTTTCAAGATTGTTATTCTTACTGTTATCATCAACAAGTTTTTTATAAACATCCCTAGCCTTTTTCGCAGCTATTGTCAAAGCTGTCTCTCCATTCTAGTAATAAAACATATGTGGTTAATATATTTTGTAAGTTTCATTCACTAATACCAGCATATATAAATTCACTGTTCACACATGATAAGTTGTTTGCTATAATTAAATTATTTTATAATATTAATAGGTGTATGCACTATCCTTATTCTGATTTGGAATGTTACTGTTACTGTGATCCAAAGTATTTTGTTTGTTAACTAACTTTATTAGCTAATTGTCTATCAGCTCCTTTCTCTAATAGAGTCATTGCTATTGACTGGTGTCCTCTCAGACATGCTAACATCAATGGAGTATTGCCATACTAGATAAAGAAAAGAAATTTGCATTTTCTGATGATTACATTTTCTTCAGTTATAATTGAACTTTTCTTAATTCACACTTTTGGGAACATTGTCCTTCATATGCAAACAGTCTTGACTTACATATAATTCGACTATTTATTACTAACCTAAATTTTACAATTATGTAAATATATATGTACAAGTATGACACCTTGTAAAGAGGAGGTGCTTCGTCATAATTGTTCATGAATTATACCATTACTTGTGATAAATAAAAGTAAAATTATATGGTACTAACCTTATCAACTGCATTTAGATTAGCTTTACTGTTGATCAAAAGTGTAGCAACTTCAGTCATTCCATTAAATGCAGCATAATGCAAAGGAGTTCTCTGTTCCTAAAAGATATAGACAATAATACAAAGAAATATATATACATAGACTGTACTTGTACACTTTGACAAAATCTTGTCTCTTACTAATGTACTAGCCTCAAGCATAATTAGTCACAACCATCATCGTAACATTCATGGAAAATGTTAATTAATTTATTGATTGCTATACTTGTCGATGGTTAAAAATACGATTTAAATTCATTTTTCACTTTTAAACTGTTGAAATCAACTTTAATCCATGAGTATTTTTAAAAATCTTGAGCCTTTTTTATAGTTATTGTAAGGCTGTGTAATCATAGTGACAATAAATAAATATAATCAAAAAATTACTTAAGTCCAACTACAAATGAATATAATTCATGCACTGTTTTGAAAGGTATATTTCATAATAATTATTTTCGATATGCGACAAATGTTTTATAACTTTTATTAGATAAGATCACTAATCCATTTTTTTGAAACTTGTATTTTCATACATAATAAACTTGTGTTCTTGTTTACTTATTTAAAAAATCTGATAAATATTTTTTATTACAAATGCTAATAAAAATGCACTAAAGTGCTTAACTTCGCTGCAGTGCCCAGTGTAAATCTATACTGCAGAGTGCATGTACATGTACAAATAAGATTGGACAAGGTGTCGTCAAATTCTTGATGGGATCACGTGATGCACATTACAAACTGTTGTTTGATGACTCAGCATTTCTCTTCAATCAGTGAATAAAGCTTTGTCGTTTACTGGGTACTTAGCACTCTGATTGACATGTCTGTGAAGCTGTAATTGAGTAAGTATTAGTATCATTCAATTGCCAAGCAAGATTAAGTGCTAGATTCATGATGAATTTTTCTCTGAGCTTTGACATGATGCTTTAAAATGTTTCAATATTTCATATGCAAAATTTATTGTAACTTGAAAATGATGCGTTGTTTGGAAATCTCCCGTAGTACAAATGTAAATCAATATATTATCTATTAGTAGCAGTTTTTTCAGTGCTTTGAGACGTTTCCTGAATGTCTTACTTTGCTCCAAGTCCAAAAAACACTTTTCAGAACTTATCTAACGATTGCTTCGACCAATGGCCTTCTGTCTTGCTCATCCATACCCCTTTAAAATCTCTACAGCATACTAAAAAATCTTCACATTAACTTCTTACTTTTCGAGAAACAGCACCTTGACTCTGCAGCCTGAAAATTCTTTTGTGAGTTTTAACCTTTCGTTTTCTTTGACGATGTTCTGGATACTACTGTCGTAAAGTACACACGTTTTTCTATTCATTGCTAAACTTTGTTAGCTGCTAACACTTTGCTTGCCAAGTTACACCAGTTCAAAAAAACAGGCAGTGCAGACACACACACACTGACAGACTACAGTAACCTCGCTTTGCACCCATGCGCAGCGAGGTTAATAATAATTATGATGTATTAATTTTATTGATCTTATTCAGAGTTGTATAATTATTGATATTGTGCTAGATTTTAATAGTACATAATATAACTCATTTTCTTGTGCATTTTGTACCTTATATACAAACTAACTTTATCATGTAATTGCTTGTTAGCTCCTTTCTCTAATAGAAGTATTGCTATTGAGTGGTGTCCCTCCCGACAAGCTAACATCAATGGAGTATTGCCATCCTAGATAAAAGAGAGAATTTATTTAACATATATTTTGTGACAATTTCATTTTCTTCAGTTATAATTGCCAGTTCGATCGAGTTATCTACAACATACTATATAATAATAAAACATAATATTATCATTAATTTTATTACAAATAATCAGAGTTATCAAGCAAAGTTACATGTCATTAAGCTTAGATTGATTACATAAACATGAATGATGTAATGATGAAACTAGAATAAAAAATAACAACTCAGCATTTTTAATTACGTTATAGCTGACACAAACATTCAGGTCAGTCACTAATGTTCTATATGCTATTTTAATCCATTTTTATAACTACTAGTAATGATTCAAATAAGCATTGTTAGTGTGTTACAACAACAATGTACATTACATACATTACATGCACTGATGATATATATATTGACTTTTTGTTTAGCTAACAAAATAATTCATGCTAGAAAGTTAAGTGTAATTTATTTTTTTTATTTAGTATAAAGGATGGTTTACATAAGAAGCGTTTTATCGCGTCTTGTCGCGCTCCGTGCATGTTTTGCTTTGTGAACACGATGCGTAATGCGTACACGTTAGCTCACGCGACGCAATGCGAGTATAGACAATTTTTCTATCAGGACGCTCTGAGCAATGCGTCTGGCCAATCAAAACCAGTCAGTCACGAGTACAATCACGTGTTATAAAATGGATGATGAGAAGATAATTGAAGCTGTTCGTTCTTTTCCCTGCCTTTGGTAAGTCACTAACAAGATTTATAAAGATTCTAAAGCACGATAAAATGTTTGGAAGGTTGTTGGTGACCAGGTAATTCAGTTATATAAAAGTAATGCTATATAATAGCTGTACTTCTAGGTTAAAGATCTCTCTATAGAGGAGTGTTCAAAAAGGTGGAAATATTTACGAGATAAGCTCGTGAGAGAACTTAATAAAGTCAAAAAAAGAAAGTCTGGTGAAGAAGGTCCAGCATATGTATCAAGTTGGTCATACTTCAACACCATGCTGTTTCTAGAAGATTCAGTTTGCCACAAACCATAAGTCTTTTCAACACTGATCAGACACTCAAATACATTAATGTTCTACTCAAAACTCATACCAATTTTTCTCAGCCATCTGAAAGTGACGAATCGTCAGGGTCACCAGCAGATCAACCATAATATGATTTTTTTAAATTGATGAAAATGTTGTTTTGTTGTTATAGTGATACAAATAATACCACTGATGATCCTCCAGAAGTTTCACAAGACATTAGTGAATCACCATCAACCCCATTAACCCTTCAACTGCATTATTCAATTATTGCTCGTTAAGGGCGTGGTGCAGGACAAAAATTGCCTGAATCAACTATTGTCTTCTACTATTATAAGGCATTTTGCAGTTTCTATTATAGTAGTAGTCTAAAAATAACTTTGTGGTTAGCCACAAGGCACTGTGGGAAGAAGTGAGTCAGCAAGGGAGTTGTAATCTATGGATGCTCGTGCTTTGTCTACGTATAAATGGCGACTTTATAACTGATTGGTTCCTTAGTATTAGTTTTCCTTTGGCCTATATTCCTCTTTCATAGGCTATGATTGGTATGTGATTGCTGTTGAAAGAAATGGACTGGTCGAAGCTACTTTTAACCTGGCTGTGCGTGAGTAAATATAGTACGTGACATCAAGAGTTGATAGCAAGCTATGGAAAATCTCACTAATCCACAAAATATGTCTGTGCGAAGATCTGTGTTGATTCTAGTGAGTTGTTAGACTATATATTTTTGTGTTGTCTTTATACCCAGAGATGATATTATAAAATATGAAGAACAAAGAATAATAGGTAGGATGATACATGAATATATATATGGTGTGTGTATGTGTGTGTAAATGATTGTTAAAAATAAAAAAAATGTTCTACTTGTAGCTTTTGAGTGTATGGTACTTTTTGAAACATGGGTGTATGCATAGATGAATGTCACATATGTCACATTTGATACTTGTTTGCTTCCTTTTTCCAGTCTTTCTCCTGCTGCATATTTTACAGTCCCTTTTTATACTAGGTACTAGAAAGTGACGACCACTTAGTCTGAGAGGAATATCTTGGGGTGCAGCAGATACTGAACGTAGAGTTGACTGCTCTTTGATGAGAGCTCGAGCTACCTCAAGACGAAAATCCATATGGGAGAGACAATGACCAGGTGTAGATTCTACGTACATGATATAAACATTTACAAGGGTGGTATCTAGTATTTGGAAAAATATTCGTTTCCACCATTTCTTCGAAAAGTGAGGAAATCCATAGTACGTTACCAGCTATCAGCTTTGTCCACACCTCCCATATAAGTGTTGTAATTATGAATTATTGCTGGTTTGTGGATGGTCTCTATTCCGTCTCGACAAGCACTAGTTCTTCTTTGGATCTCTACCATAGAGTCGTCATCAATAGTAGAAAGGGCAGCTACAACTCTTTTATCCATCTATTTGATTCCAAGTATACATCCATCACGGTATGTTATCACTTTACCTTTTTCTACATGTTTCCTCTTGAACCAGTCAGGTATCCCTTTTCTGTTCAGACTGACTGTATCACAGCTTCCAGAGCCATTTTCATAGAGCCTTTTACACAGGTCTGGACTTGTGTAGAAGTTGTCAAAAAAGAAGTTGTATTCCTTACCCAGAAGGTCAGTTGCTAGAGAGAGATCAACATGACTTGACAATGGTAAATTGGCATCTCGTTCATGAGATCTTCCTGTATAGATGTCCAAATTCCATGTATAGCCACTTTTGGCATCAGCCAGTACCCAAGCCTTGATTCCCCATTTATGTGGTTTCTTAGGAAGGTACTGAAGAAATGAGAGGCGACCTTTATAACTGATGATGCTCTCATCTATACTACAGTTCTGGTTTGGTGTGTATGATGATTTGAACTGAGCAATGAGGTGAGTGATAATTGGCTGAATTTTATATAAACGATCATGTCCAGCTTGGCCAAAGGAGATGTACTTCTCATTGTCTGAGAGATGGAGAAATTTCAGTAGAAGCAGGAACCTATCACGAGACATTACTTTACGAAAGCTATCATTAAGAAATGGCCAACTTGTGTGCCAATAACTTGGAATACTTGGTAAACTGACAATACCCATAGTAATAATTAATGATAGGAAGTTATATAACTCTCCTAGAGTGAATGTACATTTACTAAAATCATGAGCTCGAGCTCTGGGGTGTTCATCAAGATAGTGCACATGAGATTGTAAGTACTGCTGACCATAGAGGTTAGTTTGTTTTAATATTTCGTTACTTAGAATGTCTGTCCATAGATGTTTAAAATATATTACTGGTTCTGCTCCAGACAATTGAGTGGTTAGTCCTGGTTTTTCTTGATACTGAGGAATACTAGTATCAGCATTATTAGTAGGAGGAGTTGGAGAAGAGGAGGTACCAGAAGAAGAGAAAATTGTAGTAACATTACTAGTTTCTTGATAAAAAAAATATAATTTTTTTTCATTTTCATCGTTTTCATCAAAAAAACCATCAAAATCATCATCACTGAAATCGCTATCTATTACTTCCATCAATTGTAACAATGCTTCAGGATCATTTGAACTTAGAAAACGAGCCATATCGAAAGAAAAATCTAAAGAAAAATCAATCCAAAAAAGCGAATATTTTTATAACAGTTCCAGGTGCCTAAAAGAGCCTTTCGCGTTTTGCAATGAAATTGGGTGGGGCTCCGTATGGAGCCTTCCGCAACGAATGGTTAAACACTCCCCAACCTCCAGGAAAAAAACGGATAGTTATAAAGTTGAATGATGTAGATGAAGCTATTTTAAAAAGCCTGAAGGATTTGGAAGAGAAACGAGCACAACCTCAAGACACGAAAGAAGATCTTTTTGGTAAGCAGTTGCAGTTGTCCTTAAAAGACTCCACCCAAGGCAAAAAGCAATGGCAAAGTTGCATATACAACAACTTCTAACAGACATTGAATTTCCTTCAAGTGAACCACCTAATTTCAGTAATACTTATGGACAATATTAATAATATAATATGATGTAATTGTAAAATACATTGTGAGGCATTGAATAATTTTGTGATTGTAAAACTAACTGAAAATCACCAATCAGTATTTCAGTTTGTTCGCTGGATGTGATTGTATTGCCAACTCAGTTCACCAACAGATGTAATAAAGTAGTCATGAAATCCATCTCTTACATCTGCAGCAGATTTTGAATACCTGACATGAAACAGAAGAGCTCTGAAAATATCTCTAATGTGTTCACTTTGACATTACCTATTTCCACCGACTTGACCTAAAATTTTCAAATCCCTTTTCACCATCTTCAGCTCTCTACCCACTAGGAATATAATTACCAGATCCATCTTCCCCATCTATAAAACCAGGAGGGTAGTACACATTCGAATCTGTAGTTCTGAGATAGTTGTGCAAAGCTATAGTTCCTTGGTGAACAGCACTACTTTATCAGGATGAGCTATTATTGGCCTATGAAAAATCCGCCATCTTGCAGCTAGAATACCAAAACTGTTTTCAATTATTTTTCTGGCTCTGCTCAACCGATAATCGTATATTGATTCTGATTCAGGAAGGTTTTTCCCAGATATGGTCTCATCATATTCAATTTTAGAGGGAAAGCTTCATCACCAATGAACACATACGGTAGCGCTGGGTGAGTAGTACCAGGTAGTGGACTAGCACTTGGTACATTAAGGGCATTAGCCTCCAGTGCTTGTCCAAAAGCTGAATTATTTAGTACACCACCATCACTATGTCTACTAGCCTACCCAACATCCTCCAAAATAAAGTGATAATGAGCATCATAGACTGCCAATAATACAATGGAATGAGTACCTCATAAAAAATCTATAAATAGAAACCTTTATAAAAATACTTTACACTGTACAAGATAGGTAGAGCCAGAATTGACTGGAGCTTGTATTAATATGTGCTTTCCATCAATTGCACCAATACAATTTGGGAAATTCCAGAGGTGCTGAAACTGGGTACTAATACCCTTCAACTTATCCTTTGTTATGAAGTAGGAATTTTGTTTATCACATTATTCATATTTAAATATAGAAATTAATTGAGCTTTATGAAGGTGATAGAATTCTGAAAAAGATAACATTATTCTTGGAGCTGGTAGTGAGACTGGTTGGATTCCCAACACCACTCTTATATTCAGATCTAAAAATAATACTGGCGAATACCATGATGAGATGACTGATGATCATTTTGAGGAGTGGTTTGCTACCAAACTTCTCCCTAATGTTCAACTTAACAGTCTTATTGTCATGGATAATGCCTCATATTATAGTCGTTGTAGTGACCCTGACCCAGTCAAAAGTTGGACAAAGCAAAAGATGCAAGATTGGCTTTAGGCATTTTATTTATTAATCTGTACATCATGTAGGCCACGAGGTGGTCCGACTTCCTGTTGCTCACTGCACTCTCAATCCTATTGAGTGGGCATGGGCACAGGTTAAAGGTCACATCAAGGCCAATGCTCGTGCATTCAATCTCCGTGAGGTAGAGCAGCTGGCATGGGAGGGTTTTGATGTTGTGACACCTGACCGTTGGAAGAGCCTCGTTGAACATGTTAAGATCCACTTTGAAGACCACTATTGGTCTAATGATGGCCTCTATGAAAAATTAGTGGATGAGTTCATTATTCGAGTTGGAAGTGATCAGATGAGTCTGATGGTTCTGATCAATCTGATGATAGTTCTGATGACGTTTTAGACATCCTCAGTCTTCATTCTTTGTAAAAAGTTTTTTTCAAAACCACGTGGCTTTTTAGCTGCCCAAAATTCACAAGAGACAATACCTGATAATTATTTCAATGAATTTACAATAAAAATTTGTTTGTATAATTAGAACTATAATATTGAATTGCCACGTGACAAATAGTTGACTTCTCAAGGTGAGAAGAGATTTTAATTAAATCCTCGAGGGTGTGCAATTCGAAGTATGTCAAAGGTATGCCATTGAAAATGTATGGAGTTTTTTAGTTTGATACTTTCTTGTAGCGCTAGAGAGCCAAATTTTTTATATAAATAGCACGTTTGCAACCTGAATCGATTGGTGCAAGTTCTATGCAGATAGCATGTAAAATGGCAAAGTTATTTACAAGTCAGGGTGGCCCAACTCAACTTGGACATACTATAATATGAACAGTAGTTTGAAAAATACACTTCTTATGTAAACATATTAAAATTATTGACAAACAGAAAATCTTATCACACAAACCTCTCAATATGAAATGACAGAGCGTTTTATTCAAAGAAATAAACAGTGTCCTGTATATTAGCTTTGTTGCTACTGAGAGTGTCAAACAATTTAGCTTATATAATGGACTACAAGTAATTAAAATAGCGACTAGTTAATGCTAGGGTTATAGTAAATGTAGCCATTTTGTTTATATTGTGATAATATGTAGTTATATGAAGTGACAAAACCACAAATAACTACATAATTACATAAATTAATAACAACAATACATACAAAATACAGTCATGTATAATAACAACATGTTTAATAATGAAGACACTTACATTGTTAATGGCATCCAATGATGCACCAGATTTTATTAGCAGATCAGCTACATGAAAATGGCCTTTGTAAGCAGCATAATGAAGAGGAGTATAATTTGCCTGTAAAAAATAATTGTCAGTATTTATCATTATTTCATTTTATAATATATGGCTTATATGTATTTAGTACTGAAGTACATTTTAGTGTTATTCATTATTTGTTCATGTGAATGTCATGTGAACAGACTACATTTTCTCTCATGCTCATGAAGATGCAAAGGGAAAAAGACTGAGGTCACAAAAAAGGAGGTTGTTGTGAACGTCTATGATAATTTCAAGAAACTCAACAAACATCAATGGACTCAAGGACCTCTTACATAAACTGCTAATACCACAAACGTTTATGTCCCAGCCTCAAGATAGTTTTGATGACGAATATTTCTATGCATTCTCATTCTTCCTCCATTGTTAAAAGGTTCTTTTCAGAACTATGGTGGCTTTATAGCTGTCTTAAATTGCAAAAGACAAGACCTAATTATTATTTTAATAATAATGAATTCATGATTGTTATAATAGAACATCTGTTTATTTAATTAGAACTGTAATTTTGAATTAACACGTGACACACGGCTGACTTCTTAAGATGAATAGTGTTATTCGAAGGTGTAGAATTTGAAGTACGAAGAAAGTATGCCATTAAAAATAAATATGGAGTTTATAGTTGTTACTTTCTTGTAGCACTAGAGAGCCACATTTTATTTATAAAATGCGCATTTGTAAGCTGAATTGATTTGTGCAGATTCTATACGGATAGCACATAAAAAGGCTGAGTTATTTACATGTCTGGGTAGCTTAACTCAACCAGGTCATAGTATAATCCATGATACAGCCTATAATGTAAACATTTCTGGCTGTAAGTATTAAATTTTATTTACATTAACCTTCAAATGTTTACTACTTGTTTATCTATTGCAACAAAAATCAATTTGTTTGATGGATACAAAATCTGTAAAATTCTCCCAATATTGACCTGACTTGATGATTGTCACCAAATTTTAGAAAGAGAGATACATTCTTGGAGATACATCTCACCTATGATAGCTACAGCTATATGAGATACTTTAAGCTTGTAACACAAAGCATTCTGTCAAAGCAAACAATTTTGTGTTGTACAAGGCTTTATGTTCATGCTAAAATTTAGAGGTGTATCTAGATTCTAAAAGCATTCTTGATCCTACATGAAATTGTATGTGAAAACTATAAAAATGACAGAATTCACTAACACATTGAAAGAGCATATTTATTTCCATTTCATTGTTAGTGTAAGCCTTCTAAGGAAATAAATTGGTACTGTACTTTTGTTGAAGTAAATGTAATGATAATGTTGAAATGATCCAATATTGTAATGGAAGTTGATTACATTGAGACTGTAATGGACACATCACTAGTATGTATGTAGTATAGTAAAATAATTAGAGTACTAGTTATATTACATGTATAAACATGACATGTACATTAATGTACAAAGCTCACTGAAAACACTACTACAATGTCTAATATAATAATGTAATATGTAACTGAACTATACTGATTACAGAATAGTAGAGTATATTATGTAAGTATTCTATTCCAGTAAACGTTAAATCAGCTGATGATATTGGAATTTAAAATAAATGGTATACAGTGCATTTCATACATTATTCTTATTTACTGTGAATGCTCATATTACATATCTGTTCATTGCTTTATCAGTCATTTGTTTATTTACAGATCATCATCATTATTATTACCACATAACTTGTATATCATGTTATAATTAGTAGTGTCACTATTAGTACTGTCAGTATATGTATAGTAATAACAGATCATGTACATCACATTAATAGTCTACACTATCTCTGTAGTGAAGTCATATCAAAGTCATATCACAGAATATGTTATATAACTCAATACTTTAATAATCACTTCTTATTAATTCTTAATAATGAAGCTAATAAACATGATTTTTTCACCACATTGTGGGCATTAAATGAATTAGCTTCAAAGGCTTCACACTAAACATTTTGGCCAAGTTGGATTGAAACCATCATATTTAAAAACCTAACTCCAAAAACATGTAATTGTCTATTGATTGTCATGTAGACAGGATAAGGATCTGATTTTATGACACTGAGATCATGTTTTGTGATTAGAACTGTAGAGAAATCACATTTCACAACTTTTATAGCCTAAGACACGTCACATATGTAAAATAGATCATGTAAGTGTATACTATATGTCAGTAAAATAGTGCTTATCAAGCAAAAGGATGTACTCTACAAGCCAAAATTGTATTCTTGAGGTAATCAGGATATAAGTTGGGACTAATGTGATAAGTGTAGAAAATATGAACAAATAAGAGATACACTCATGATAGTTACATAATATAAAGTATATATCTTATTATAGAGATCACATTCTATATAATGCCCTACTTTGTCAGTTGGTTGTTATTGGCAAAATTTCTTTTGTCAATCAGTTTTAAGTTTGTTTATTTATTATTCACAGTATGTATTTGTTGATATATAGTATCAATAATTATTAAGGAAATTATATCATATAAATATACTCTAGATTAGGGAAGTAAAGAGACTCTATTTACAACATGTACCAGCCATCAAACAATGACACTGGCTGGACATATGACTTAGTGACTATCATAGTTATCTTTATCTGATGACAACAATGAAGACAGTACAACATACATTACAAATCACTGGTACATCATACTTATAGACTGAGTGTAAAACACTGCCATGTATTAGAAACTATAACTTAACATATAAAAACTTTGTTATATTATTTCCTTGTATAATTCTAGAGATAGTTTGTGTTACTAGAGTAACTGTTATATAACATTCTATACGTTTGTCATTTCACTAATCCATTATCAATGTATTCATTAACTGGACATTAGAAGTGATGACTCTTTGCTACAATTACTCGTAAAAAGCATTTATTATATAATACAAAAGGTTTCCATATTTTCTGAGTCAACAAGTAATGTGTATTAAATGGTAATTCATTCCAAACACACAATTTGTCATTGTAAGTGAGGTTTCCATTATTCAGGGAGTACAATATTCCACTGTACTGATACTGATAGACTTACATGTACCTAATATGACATTTGTTATGTTATTTGACAAAACTACACATACTGTACCATGTAGCGAGGTTTTTTCGGGGAGGGGGGGGGGGAAATTATCATGGTTTTTGTGGTTGAGAAACAAACCACAAAATATTTACCCACGAAAGTTAATTAGATGAAATGTGCCACACCCATTCATGCATACACGTGGTTGCATGCACGTTATCACATAGCCATCTTTTCAAGTATATGTAGTGATACTAGGTCTTCATGTACACCCGAGAGAGGAAACCCATGAGAAACATAATAGGATAGGGTTTAATATAGCCAGAGGTGACAAGCAAGGTTTCAAAATGGTCCAAAAATAATATGTGTCAACTGATAGAGTTACTATGGACAGACAACTTAATGATTGGGCATTATATAAAGAAAAATAAAGATGTCTTCACAGACAAGTTGGGCACAATGACTCAACATGTTGCTAAACTGGACTTAAAGAGAAATCCCAAACCCAATTATTGATGACCTCAGCCTGTGCCTTCTCTCTTAAACTATCCTTAAAGTTGAGCTAGACAAGTT
The DNA here is from genome assembly GCA_963693285.1 of Xestospongia muta. Lineage (NCBI taxonomy): Eukaryota > Metazoa > Porifera > Demospongiae > Haplosclerida > Petrosiidae > Xestospongia > Xestospongia muta. The sequence continues at coordinate 19,609,382 of OY848918.1, read as the reverse complement.
GTTGTCATTGGTCAAAATTAAGCTTGTTAATTACAGTGAGTTGAAAGCCCTTATTGTAACTATTCTATTGTAGCAAGATGGAAAACTACCCCTGTGTAATAGCTATAAAGAAATGATCAGCCCAGTACTTGATGTGGATCTATATCCATTACTAAAACCAGATGACCTTTATACATAATTATCTGGGGGAAGTAAATTCTCTGTTTTTAACATCTCCTATATTATAACATTGAAATGATAATAAATTGAGGTTTAATTTTCACAATTTTAAGAATATTGCTAACAAAACAAAAAAGTACAACATGACAACTACATTAATAAACTCACATGTGTATACCTACATGTACAATGTATACATATATACATTACAACAGTATTGTTACTATATATGAATACTCACATAATTAGTGCAATTTGGGTCTGCATTTTTTTGAAGAAGAAGAGACACAACATCGGTATGTCCACAAACAGATGCAGCAATCAGTGGTCTCTGATAACCCAATATAATAGTAGATGATAATGTTTGTTATTAACAAATGACAGTTACAAGATCTACCTATTAATTATTTATTAAATAACAATACAAAATTTTAAAGAGTACATACAATATCACAATAGTAACAGTAGTATTAGTATATTAATAAAATATTAGTTATTTCTAATAGATGATATTACAAACAAGTCAGTGAACCTATAATTACATTAGTACAACTTAAATTAACATTATAATACTATGAAAGTATTAATAATCATTATTGGACTACTTTAATAACTTGAAATTATTTTAAATTATGGAGTCCTTATAAACACTACATTACTAAAACATTTTATGAACATTATTTACAATTATATAGATACTCTGTAGATATGTTAATAATATATGTTTTGCTAGTAAACATAATACACACAATATACTGGTTTAAACTCTGTGTATAAGAAAGGTTAAACTAAATATCTTAAAAATAAAATGCTATATGTACAAGAAACCATTTCAAAAAAAATTGCTAATTATTCAAAAGTAAACTGATTTTGGTTAATTCCCAGTTAATATATAGGTGTGACATGTGTATAGCAATTTATTCTGATGAGTGAAATAACAATGAATTTGTGCTCCAGATCCTGTCACTAAATTTGAAAGTGAATGAAACTTTTATCATATTATATTAAGGACTCTAAGCTGTGTCTACTGATAAGATCTCTAGCTAGAAAATCAAAACATTCATAGTCATTTAGCTGTCTAATAACAGTCTGTCTCTTCACTTAGAGACAAAAGGTCAAAGGACTAGCATATGTTGGACTCGTACAGCCTATTGTGGTCTACAAAAATGTTGCAGACCACAAAAATGTCATCTGTGATTCTATTTGAGGGATCATTACCACAAATCAGTGCATATCACAATTAACATTTTTATTTTTTTAACTCTCTTAACAGATTTTTAGTTCTAATTATGCTCTATCCATAAACGCATTCCTTCTATACAATTTTTATATGCTTTTGTCTCCAGACTCATCCTCTCTAAGCAAAGGGACAAGAACACCATACTAGTCTAATACTGCTGTTCTCATGTCTCCCTATTACTTGTCCAGACAAAATAAAGTCTAAAATGTCCTTTATTAACTATAATACCTCTCTAGCTAAAGAAACTTCTAACATTATTTACTTTACCAACATTTAGTTTAGTAGTCTGTGGATGTGTTAGCATTATATGTTTTGCTTGTAATCATAAAATATACAACATACTGGTTTAACCTCTGTGTATAAAAGGTCACTCTTGTTATTAAAATTATAAACTTAATCTTATTCATTGTCATAATATTATTAATCAAATTAGTAGTAGTTTATGAATATTGTTATTATATAAAGTGTGAAGCAGCAAATAGATTTATTTATGTGGCAATACATAGCTAAATGTAACACCTGTAATAGGTAATTGTGGAAGGAGATCATATAGATATAAAATAAACTTTGGCAAATTTAAATAACAATGAATTGTTCTGCCTATTGTCATGTCTTTAATTAAAATGCTGGAGGAAAACATTTTGGCAAATGAAGAACATTTTACTAAACTTACCATTTCCTATATGTTACCACAATCTCTCTAATGTTATAATTAATTGTGTCTACTAATTGTTTCTCAAATTTAAATGCTGGAATACAATAAACCTAAGGACTCTCTTTAAAAATAGACCATAGTTAGGTATGTATGTATACAACTTGTTAAATACTATTAGAATCAAGGTTTCTGTTTGATACTTTAAAAAACTATACTTATCAGAGTTTTATTAGCATTCTGGTAGATTGTAAACTTATGAGGACAGTGAGTGAGTAAATATGACCATGGCATGAAATCTTGTAATAATTCCAGAAAATCTATTTTGCAAATGCTATATTAAAAGTAAATTCATAAAAAATATTGTCCTTCATAAGTTTGTGTTATATGATAGATATAGACTGGCTCTGTTAGAATAATTCAGTAACATTGTTAATAGATTAACAAATGTACACATCATGTCAGTAATATTAACACTTTTTATTATTAGGAGATGACACAGAAAATGGAAGAAACTCTTACACTATTGATTAAAATCACACAGGGATTTGTGATATTAAATTTAGACCATCCCTAGTCTCATCCCCAGACCTACTCGCAAACTAAAGTAGGGGTCACAAAAATTAACTTGTGTGATCAGACCTATTTTAGCTTTTGAGTAGGTCTGGGGACGAGACTAGACCATCTCATGTATTATAGCTCAACCAACATCATACTATAATGATGATACAGTGTGTAGTGATATGATAATTATTGGATCTTAGACTTATTTATAAAAACACACTGTATATGAAAAATAGACTTTACTGTTGAGATATATACTTAAATATTGAGAGCTAGTAACTTACCCAGTCTGGATTATGATAGTTTACATCAGCATCTTGTTCAATAGTAGATTTGACTTCTTCAATGTTTCCATGTCTAGCTGCCCAGTACAGTTGATCATTCTATTATAAAGACAACATGTATCATGTAGTGTAGTATAGTGAGTATACAGATCAGCCCTTATAACTAAAAGACCATCTTTTAGAAAGATATTTTGTCTATACAATAACAGTGATATGTGAGTTTAGTTTTATATATAGGGATAATGACATAGTAATAGAAAGATTATAGACTTACTAGACTTAGGTGACTATACTGAGACATTTTGAAAAGTGTTGGTCCTTAGATTGTAACTGTTCTTATATCAGGTGTCTATGTCTATAGACAATAGAGCAAGTAGGTGATATAGATAGTAATAACTATATACTACATTGGAATGACGAAACTTTACTAACTAAATCAACTGTAACCAAATTATAGTATAGTGTGTGATCTACTAACCTGTTCTTCTTGTGTGACTGCGTTGTTTGGCGGTTGTTATGGCAACTCTGACACGCCCACCATTTTTAATTACTAGGCTAATATAAGTGGGCGGAAGTATCACAAACACAATTACGACTTGTAGAGTTTTGGAAATAGAAAGAACAAAGACAAGTGTTTAGATAAACTATTTTGTGTTGGTCAAAAATGTTGTGAAACTTATACAATCATAGTTATGTTCCAAAGATGAGAATTTAGGGTCTAGATATTAGTTAGTCTTGTATTGTTGCCAACTTTGCGTAAAGTGAACGTAGTGTCTATTTGTCCGGCAGGAAATGTATACTTTGTTGTATAAAGGTAGGTTAGGTTTAGGGGGTGGGGATCAGTTTAATACACAAAAAAAGTATATATTTCCTACCCGACAAATAGACACTGCCTAAAGTGAAAATGTTCTGGGGATAGCAACTCAAGAGATTAGTATTAATTTCACATTAAAGAGCAATGTATTAATGTTCACAGTAGCTACCTCAGTATACAGAACTAAATATCATAAACAACTACACAATTATGTATGACTAATATCGTTGATATAATCTATCCTGTTTCAATGTAACAGAACATTGGTTTTTCTATCCACGTGCACTTTGTGTGGTCTGTTACTTAATAACTATAAAAGTAATGTCATTTGTCATTATTATGTCACAACATTGTATTCTTTCATTAGATTCTTTGGAAGAGGAGATTGTAACAGAAATTATTCTTATTCAATTAGAATTATTCTGACAGTATCATATTTAAACAATAATCATGTATTTATTATTACTTCTAGTTATATGTCAATAAGTTTTTTAACTAGATCTCCAAAATGAAAATCATCTCATTATACTATTATCATATACTTCTACAGTATACTATCAGTATCATTTATTATAAAGGACACATGTATCAATGTGACACTAATTCTCCATGCATATTCTTAGAGAAATGAAACTTGTAACAAGACATTAATACTATACATAATCATGTATATTAAACTGATAGTAATGGTGTTTTAATAGCTGTAACACATTTATATAATATATTTATCATTCTACAGATGGGTCATTCATTTAAGAGGAATTAATTTTTGTCATTTGACACAATTTAAAAGAGTAAAATATAAACTAGGAAAGGGTGCTTGAAAAGACATTACCCAGATACCTAGTGAAAATATCAATGTATCTTGTGAGCATTGCTGTTGATGCATTTGAAAATGAGGTAGTTGCTGATCAATATCTTGACATTTGGAATTAGACATTCTGTGACACATTCAAGTTTTGGATTATTATTAAGGAATGCAATTAGTGTTTATAATTACAAACACTAAACACTCCCTCAACACTATACAGCTAACAATAGAGTATTCTATCATACTAACAGTACATGACTATATATACTAATATACTATAATATACAGGTAGTGTATATAATGGAAAAAAAATTAGAACTATACACAACAGTACTGGTTTCCTCATAACACTCATAATTAGGAGGACTATGTCAATAAGTCTATTTAACTACATCTCCATAAATGAAAATTCATCTCATTATCTTACTATTAGTACTTCTAGTTATATGTCAATAAGTCTATTAACTAGATCTCCAAAAATGAAAATTCATCTCATTAACATATTATCACATACTTCTACAGTATACTATCAGTATCATTCATTATAAAGGACACATGTATCAATGTGACACTAACTCTTTAGTACATTCTTAGATAATCAAAATTCTAACAAGATATCAGTACTACACATAATCATGTATATTGAACTGATAGTAATGTTTTCTTTTTATAGCTGTAACACAATTATATAATATATCCATTATTCCATAGTTATATTTTAATGACAGATAGACATTTGAAAGAAATATAATTTTTTCATTTGACAGATTAAATAATGATATTATTTAACAATTTATACATCAGTACATGTTTCCTCATATTTATATAGAATGAGTAAGTTTTTGATTATTACTAAGGAATGCAATCAGTATTTATAATTAAAAATACAAAACACTTCCTCAAGACAGTACAGTTGTTAACACTAGAGTATTCTATTATATTGTATAATAGTACTTGACTACATAGAATAATATGTATCACTAGTGGACAATTAAAGTTGAACTATACACAATAGTACTGTTTTCCTCATAAAACAGTCCTAATTAAGAGGACTATTAATGTTTTGTCTTAAGTTATTTTTATAAGTTTGTAGAAATATAAATATATTGTTAAGTCTGTGGAAATACCAGTGTCCTAGTCACAGAGTATCAATGAAATTAAGAAACACTGAGGAAACACTTGATGGGTACAATCTCGTATTTTCATTAATTGTGTGGGCCGGAACATTCACACTTATCCTCTAAAATCTGTTATAAAAGTGTGTAAACACTGGACTAGACAGCTTGAGTGAATTGAAGTTTAATTATTAATATGAATGAAAGTTGCTGTCATAATCAAGCTATGCTACAATTTGTTAATCAAATGTCTTGTATGAATTCTCAATTTAAAAATTAATAATTAAAATAATTAAAGAATGAATACATTCAAAATAAACCTATGCTACAGGCTGTATAGTGATGTATGAGTAGACAATACAACATTGAGTAAAATAACACAGTCTTTTTGACTTGCAAAGTGGTCATTCATCAGAATTACATTCATTCTTTCCAGTTAATGATGTTTTAGTTAATGTTGTTAACATGAATTGTTTGCCTTGAAAGTTAACAAAACGACACTATTTAGTGTAGTTGTGTGGATAAGTGTATTTTCTCCAACTGACCACTATTCCTAATATCAAGACTTCTATAGATATACAGGAAGTATGTGACATAATTACTACATTACAATGATGAAACTCTACTAGCTAAATCAACTGTAACCTAATTATAGTAAGATAGAATATACTGTCTGTCTACTAACTACTACTATATGTAATAGATATACACTCACACTATGTATGTACTGTATACTATATGATCATATATGATCAACATCTGCTTAGTAAAGTTTACCACTTGATAACCATAAACGTAATACCAATAGTAATTATTTGTGTGAAAATTACATTCTTTCATTAGATACTTCGGTAGAAAAAATTGCAAGAAAGATTTTTCTCATTCTTATTTTGACACTATGATCTTTACACAACAATCACATATTTATCATTACTTCTAGCTATATTTATGTCAATAACTTTTATTACTCTATAAATGAAGGCCATATCATTAATTTATTATAATATGGTATATTGTATAAGTTTAAGCATATTATGCTTAAACTTCTACAGTATACTGTCAGTATCATTGATTAAAAAGGACAAGTGTTTCAATGTGACACTAATTCTTTCATACGTTATCTTAGATACTCAAACCTCTAAAAAGACATCAATACTACATGTATGATTTACAAAATTAAGTTGATAGTAATGGTGTTTAATACCTGTAACAAATTTGTATAATATATATCTATTATTCTGTAGTTATATTTAAATGGATGGATAATTTCGAATTAATTTAATTTTATCATTTGATAAGTGATAATTAGATGTTTGAATAAGACAGTCAGTATGAGCAAAATTAAAAGGAAGTGATGTCCATGAACCTGTGATGTTGCTAGAGTAATAGAATTGATCTGTGACTACTTATTATGAGATATAATAATACACTATATTTAAAATTGATCAGAACCTTTCAATTCAAAAATTATTTCTATAATAATCTCTTCGTCATGAGTAGAGAAAGGTTTATGCTTCTAACCATTACATACACAATTAGTCATTTATTGTGTTCTTTAGGTATAAATGCATTACTCTACAAGTAGCAGTGTGTGCCCCATATATGTTTTTATTGAGATTATTAATATAAATTTTACCATATTGTGTACTCTCTTATCATCATTACATATATTAATGTTGTTGTTACATTGTTATTTAGTATTTTAGCTTTATATAATAAAGAGGACAACCTGATTGTTGAACACATTCATAAATAATCCATGCATTGATCATATTTATTACTCTTACATTTATGCAATTTTCATTTGATGTACTACTATATATACTGGATATAGGCCACCATCCATTTATATCATGTCTTATTTTCTGTCCTGTGTACCTTTCTTTATTTTAAACTAAAATTAAGAGTAAAGAAAATATCTTGAACTCAGAATAATAATAGATTTGATATCCTTGAATCATACCAGTGTCGTTATCATTTTTCAAATTACATGATATACAAAACCTTTGTACAGTTCTTGGAACACCAATGTACAACAATTCATTATTTAAAACATTATATTGCATGCATATGCTGTTGTGTTTTAATGGATAATGTCACTATTCACTATAATGTTGATAAATGTCCTGTCATAGCTACTATGAGTATGGTTGTGATAAGAGCCATAGTAAAGTTGTGACAAGTGTACACTCCCTCTCATATATACACTGTATATAACAGTGTATTGATGTATTATGTTAGTCTTATATTTACTTCAGTTGACTGCTGTATTGTGTGTATAAAAACAGACACAGCTTTATTAGATGTAAACATCATATACTATAATCTATGAAGGAGGATACACTATCCATACTGTTCAATGTGTTGATTTGTTTATTATCATAACTTTACTCACATATCAGCTGCTGTGATGATTATAGTGTCTATTCATACCTAGCATACATCATTAGTTAATTTTACAATATCATTGTAGCAGTGACATAGCTATAGAGCTCAAAAAACCCTTGTCACATATCATTAATATAGTTATAGCTTTTAATAATATAAAAAACTGTGTTGCATAACTTGTCAATATTCAATTCTGAAGTAAATATAATTATATAGAGGTATTGATTATTAAGTTATGAGAGTGTTTTACAAGCATATCAATGTAGACACTGCCATATTTGGTAATCCCTAGTATTGTTATATATTATGTCATGTCTCTATCTGTCTATCCAAGTCTCTCGGTTTTTGTCTCTCCATCTTTCTCTGTCTGTCTATTTCCCATGCTAGAATTGTTGTCATACAGTTGTTGGTAACATTATGTGGATATCATATCTCTCAAATGATATCAATTCACTGAGCAACCTTTTTAGTCTCCCTATTTGATGCAAAATCTTTTCCTATTTTCCTAATTAATTGTTTTTATCTGTTGTTATTTATATTTGCTTTTCCATTTAAATCATCAAATGTAGTGTTTGGTTACTGATTCTGTAATAACACTTTTTTGTAGCACAATTAAAAAATCTATGCTTTGATTTGCATTTATTTTTAATTTATAAATTTCATTTTTGTTATTATAATAATTAATGATTGTCAATCAGTGAGTCTTCTTATTATAATATTACTGACTTTTCCAATCAGACAAAAGGTCGTATTTTACATTACGTATTTCTCTGTGTGTTTCTGTTTTGGAAATTTGTAATTTCTATTATTTCAAATATTAAAATACACCACAATTACAAAGATTAGAAAGAAATGTTTTTATTGATAAGTAATTATACATGTAATTTTTAAATTCTATTTTCAAGCAATAACATAAACTATTAACATCATATATTTCAAGCTCATTGTTTGTTACATAATTTTCAGTTTCCAAACTATCAACAATTTCCATTAAATTGTCTGAGATGGTTGAGGGACAAGAACGTTCTTTCTCGCTGCAAAGATCAGTCACTTTAACGCGATTATCACTAGATGAGTCAGATAAATTGATATAAGAGCTATTATCCTCATTGTGTTTCTAAAGTTCTGATACATTACACCTGATTCCTGAGAAAATTTTCAATGAGAGTCTTTTAAAACAATGTCCACAAAATTTGATATTTGCAGTCTTAGACTGTCTTAATCTCAGAGAGGGTTTAGGAAACGCTGTGGCTAACCTACCGGTACCGGGATCGAAACTTTTATTCTTATATTACCGGTATCGGTGAATAAAGGGTTAAATTTGACCGTTGCCAAGCAACATTGGTGCACGTGATTGAGAATGGCTCTATCTTTCAATGTTGGTGATCTATTCCACATTTTTGTAGAACAAGAGAACAAACTGAACGATTATAAATTGGAAAACTGTGTTGAATTTTAAAAACGAGCCGCCAGAGCTATTATGGCTGCAAAGAAAAGGTTGGAAAAAGAACACAAGCCCAAACTAAGATATTACGAGATAAAGAACTGCTGTATACACGGAGGGCAGTCCCTCAAAGCTACAGGAAAGGGGATTAGATCAACGTAGTAAGGGCAATTGTCACATCTGCTGATGATAATGATTTTTATTCACAGTACATTTAAACTAGAAGTGAAGAGTGTTTCAACTGAGCATAATCACGAAATATCACAGGTAAGTGTTGGAATGGTGTCAGTTTTAACATATCTGTGGCAATATTATATAGGCAATATTTACGTACCTTCCTCACCAAACACACCTTGATAAGAAGAAAACGACAAAGCAACAAAATTGTTACATATGAGAGTCAACAATTGGAAAAGAAATTAAGAGGTCACTCTTGTTGAAGTTGACAAAGGTATTCACATATATACATTATTCCTCTCATGACTAACTTTGCTATCAGTTTAAAGTTTAGTTAAAGGTTTAAAAGTGTAGGGGGTAGGGTCTAGTTAGAGTATAGCCAATTTATGTACACTGTAATACATATCTCATAATATATTAATCCTTTCTTTTCTTAACAGATTCTGCTGATGGTGACACTTTTGGCAGTGAAGATGAATGTGATGAAGATAATATCACAACTGTAATGAACTCATTTAGGGGAGCACTTACAGATATACATGTACAATGTAAGTTAGATTACATCAATTACAGAAAAGTTTCAAACATGTTTTACAATGTAGGTACAAGTACATGTACTAGCAGTTGTTTAAGGCCACCACAGCTTTCTACAAAGACTACTAATGTGTTGGTCTAAAGAGGCCTCTCTCTGATTCTACTAACACATTTTTTAAGGCCTTCTTCTCAAACAACAGAATTCTTTGGGTGAGTTATAACACTATGACCATACTTTATTATAGTATTTATGAAGGATTAAAACTCCCACCTGTTTTAAAGAAAAGAGGTAGACAGACCTAAGAGCCATGACTGCATGACCATTGGACTACCAGCTAAACAATTGAAAAGTTCCAAGAAACCTAAAAAGTATCAGTCGACAATGCCTGGAAACTTATTGAAGATGTTATTAAAGGAAGAAAGACTGTGATGTTTGGCTATGCAAAATATGCCATCATGATGATGGCAGTAAATCAGAGCTGTCAATTATTTGTGATTTGTGCCTTGAATGGTATCATTTTAGCTATGCTGGAGTAATTACACCTCCAAAAATGACTTATTGGTTCTGTAGAAGTTGTTTTGCTGCTGCTAAAAATGTTGACTAGATATATATGTAGACTATCAGTTCGTTGATTTTTCTTTAAGTTCATTTAAGTGAACAAAGAGTTAATTATTAGTACCTAGGGAGGTAGATCAGGTGTACCAATGTTGCTAGGCAAAATCAAATTTAACCCTTTATTTACGGTTACCAGTAATACAAGGAGAAAAGTTTCGATCCCTGTACTTGTAGGTTAGCCACAGCGTTTAGAAAAAGGTAACCAAAGCACTTAGTCTTTCTGTATAGCAGTGATCACTTGATAAGGTAGCTAAAGGACGAGGGATAGCTAGAAAAGTTAGAAGATGGCTTATTCATTCTACAAGGATCACCACACAGTCCTAGCTATTTCGATCAATTCAATGATAAGGACTATGATAATGAAGATCCTGATAGCATGTCACCGTGTCGTATTTCCACAAACATCTACAAGAATAGCAGTTAATAGTCGACTAAACTCACTGTCTCGTTTAGAAGATGTTATTGGTGAGTTACCTTTCTTCATAAATGCTAGCGTTTCTTAAGAAACAAAAGACAACAGTGTTAAAGCCAGTGCTAAAGTTAATACTAGTCAAAACCAAAATGACAATATCATACTGGCTAAAACTGAAATAACTCCATGTCATGCTAAAGCTACCTCAACATAAAGAAAAAATGATAGACTGATGCTAGTTGGTTATCCTGAATATTATTTTCAGTAATGATTAATTGCAATGGAAGTGATTATTCAATAATTTATTTTATGAGTCATTAATCAAAATATTTAAATAGTTGTGTTACATGGTATATTATATTATCTATTAAGTGTTGCGTCATTCAAAGTACTCATTTATTGTTTAAGTTGATCATATGATGAAGCTATATTTATATATATAACATTTAAGTTTTTGAGAACATGCATTTCATTTTCTAATGATGATTTGGTTTATTGGATTTGTAAATAGTTATAAAATTCAATGGAAGCATTAAACTTCCTTAAATTTACTAAATGCAAATAAATAAAATTTTGTTTTCAAATATTTCTATGCTATGCATTGAAAAATTTGGTCTTCACATAACTTTTGTAACAAAAGGAATCTTTATTATTTCCTTACTCTGCAAACACCAGAAACATAACAGGATACTTGACAATTTAAAAAACTTTCAAGCTGTTTCATCCCTCAGAAAAATAATTTTCCATGTAAGCTACACTACACTCTGACCACAGCTTGAACTGGAAGTGTATACTTTTAACTTAATTAAGACCATTCAATCAATTTTTAAAAAAAAATATTGTTATTAACATATTTGATTAAATCCAACTAATAACATCTACAAAAATAATTCTGAAATTATTAAAATGTCCAAAAAAATTCTCAATTTATTTTATTATTAAAAGTTATTAAAGTAAAAAAAATAGAAAAAAATAAATCTGTTCATGTGTGTACCTAAAAAAAAACAAAAAAGATTCGTTAATTATTCAGTGGTCTAAATGTTGTTTGATGTCAAAAAAGCATTTTGCGAAGTGGAAAAAATCATGACATATTAAAATAATAATTAATAATAAATTTCTATAAATGAAAAGATGATGCACAATGTACTGTATTGTTATTACATTATCATTCTTTATATATTTTATACTAAAGTTTCTAATCATACCTTTGTATATGTAGTTGTAGTAGCTATTATGAAGTACTGCTAACAGGATCATCTATAATATAATAATATTACCAATTATAACGTTGGAAAGTAAAGTGCAATGACACTACTACAAAAAATATTTATTTGTATATAAAATTACATGTACATGTAGTAGCATGTATAATTATTATTGTAGTAATAGTTTAATTACATACCTGATTCCTTGATAAGGAATTGGGTGATTTCAATAGCAATTGATTTCTTCTGAAGAGGACCATCTAGAATACTAATAACATTACCCCATGTCACTGGACTAGATTCATTATCCAACCAGCTCTGTAACATTTTAGACATCTTAACTTGGTCAGAGTAATTAGAATGACACAACCCCTCAATAGTATTAGGGTCAACTCCAAGTAGATCTCCAATCTCTTGCCATTTTGCAGTAACAGAAGAAAGAAACCTAAGTAGAATACGTTTCTCTGGTTTGTTTTCTGTGAAGTAAAAATAGTATCAATGTAATGAAATAAATATGCTCTAAATTAGAACATATTGTAAAGAAGCATTATTATGGCAATTAATATAATTAATAATACTGAAAACATCATGTAAAGCCACCAACTTCCTGGTTATATTAATTGTAGGATGTGTTCAAATGCTTAAAACTAAAGATGCTACATATATCAGGTGTATAGTGACAGACTAGATACCATATAGATACACGGAACTGCCATTCATTCTGTTCTTATTGTACTAATGTCTAGAGACAATTCACAGAAAATCATGATCTCTTAGCAATAGTAGATCAGGAATGATGTAGGTATCAGATCAATTGCCTTGTTTGCCACACCTCTTAATTTAATCAATATTAATACTATCAACTTCCCTTAGACAAATGTGGAACATGGAGCAATCTTTGATTCTTTGTTATACACATCTTATGCTTATGCATCAAAATGTTATTTATATATAAAACATGTTATATGACTATTGACTAAATGTTGTGTTAACTAAGGATAATTGACATTATTACTACATTCATCTCTCTCTCAGGTCACATTTAATAGCAATATATAAAAGAAAACCATATACCTTCAATTTTAGCAGGTAAAGATGGCAGTTCTGATGTTGAACATTCTATATCAATATTAGTGTCATTATTGTCTAGAATGAATGTGAACAGTCAATTAAAACAGATGACAACTTTAGTTTACTCTAAAACTATTTGTTGCTATATAATTGAGTGAGTATTAATTAACCTGATTTTGGTTGTTCTTGAAAATTAGTGGTACTGTCATTGCCTTTACTAATATCTTCCTTATCTAAGTAAATAAACAACAAATTAAGTCAAATAGTATTAAAATATAATGACTCACCAAATCCTTCCATCCATGGCTGAAACATTTTACTCAACTCCACTGGTGGCAAGTCTTGTATAGTACAAGACACTTTAACTTCCTTTCTTTTGTTAACAGTAACAAGTGCTACATGAACAGGAGGCATATCTTGCTGAGCTTGATGTTTTAGGTTACAGAGAGTGCCAGGATCACACTTCAGAGCAGAAGGATGATAAGCTAAAGGTTCAGCACAGGAGTCAATGGCAGCAGTAACTAGAGAATGTAGAGTGGAGCATTCGGCTGGATCACCAGTCCAATAGATTTCTATCCATAGCATTGTGTCAACTAAAAGTAATGATCCATGAGGTTTGGAAGACTGCAATTTAACAGCAAATCTGAGTTGACAAGGAAATTGTGGATTAAGACACTCAAGTGTGAAGAACGGACGTTCTTCACGATTTAACAATGCCACAACTGCAGCTGGAAATAAACCCTAAGAAAACAAAAATTATGACAGATTGAATGTTTCATACCGTTCTTACCTGAGGTACAACTCCATGTTCAAAACATAAAACCAATGGATCACATGTTTTGGCAAATATTTTCTTTTCGTTAGTGGTTAGATGTTTAGGAGATAAAGCAGTTGGAATAAAGTAATATGTGGATTCATCACGATGTACTTCAGCTACAATACAGAGGTCACATAGCAAGTGTAATAGGTCAGCTTTTTCAAAAAGACCTGGTGCAAATTGAATAGATACGAGATCTAGAAGATCAATTGTAAACAAGCCTTCTTCTTGAAGTCGGCGGTGAGCATTTGGTGGCAAAATCTTTCCTTTCTGTAGTAGTTTTTGTGGGAAATCAACGAATGATATACGAATAATATTAGAAAGCGCATCCAAAAAATATTGTGGATTTGTAAAAACAAGGTGAGAGCATGTGTTAAAGTGTAGAAAAACGGAGAGAGATTTGAAAAATGCAATAGCTCCTTGTGTTTGAGTCTTAGTCATTTCTAGTGTCTGACCAATGTCTTGACATCGAGTTTGCGATACAATACCATGATTACTTTTCTCACCTTCTTCTTTAATATTAGACTCCAAAACATACCAACGAATAGGGACTTCCTTCTCAACAACTGCTTTTTTATGGCCCATAATATATGTTTTAACAAGAGATGAGAGATCTTCACGATTTTTTAGGCACATATTATTAACAGGGAAGATAAGCTCTTGCTCTGATTCATTATAGAATATCAATTGATCTTTGTATTGTTGCAAAGCTGCTATAAGTTGTGCATTCTTTTGTTTCAGTGACTCCTGAAACAGCCACCTCCATCCTCCCATTTTGTCTTCATAGGTACCAATGATGAGGAATGTAGGCAATGACTCACTGTCTGCACCATCAACTGCTGCTAGTTTAGCTGATGAGATAGAACGCACGTATGTTGTAATGAGCTGAAGATTGGTCATCCTAAGCTCTTTAGGTTGGGTTAATGGCTTACCATCAATAGAATACTGAAAGATTGGCTTACTTGACAGTCGATCTGTCAACTTGTGTACAATCACAATGACTGTATTGCCACGTACAAATGCTCTAGATACATCGGCAAATTGTGGCTGCCCACCACTATCAAGTATATATATCCAGGTAGATTTGGACAGCTGTCGTGATGCTGCATTTCTCATTGCAGTGAGAATATCTTTAGAGAGTTGTAGAATATTTTCCTTCTTAGCTACCTTAGGAACATCAACATCACTTTCAACAGATTGAGAATCTTCTAATGGTTGATTGGACTGATTTTCAACTTTCACCATTCCTTTTTTTTTCTGTTCTAAATGGTCCAATTTCTTAGGATGTATGTCTTCACTGGACATTTCTATATTTGTCTTTGAACTTTGTTCTGTGTTAGCTACTGAATGAAATACGACATCTGTGTTATTATATTCATTACTTGTGTCCAAACAGAGCGATGGCAAATCTTCAGCTATGGAATGGTTGGTGGGTTGTGGTATATCTTTCATTTCGAAACTCATGATGTTTAAAGGTGCTGTTTTAGATGTAATTGAAGATTGGGTTTCTAGCATAAGCCTTGAACCCTTTGCTTGAATGTGAATGTCTTCAGCTAGCATTTGCATAAGTTTTTCTGTTGTGATAATTTCCCAACTGTTTGCACCTTCAAGAGTGGCTACTCTTTCAACAGCTCTAATAGGTCGATCAGCAATAGCTGTACTATGATGATGACGTGGTGGCTCCCAGTTAAAGAGTAGGTGTTTAAAAGAGGTCTTACCGACAGCAGGAGGACCAGATAATAATAATTTTATAATTTTTAAGATGACATAGCCTTCTTCAAGAGCTTGCAATAAAATGTCCTTGTCTAAAGGAACAATAAGAAATTTCAAATTTATTATCTTTTTCAAGATTGTTATACTTACTGTTATGATCAATTTCATCAGCAAGCTTTTTATAAACATCCTTAGCCTTTTTATCTGCTATTGTCAAAGCTGTCTCTCCATTCTAGTAATAAAACATATGTGGTAAATATATTTTGTAAGTTTCATTCACTAATACCAGCTTATATAACTTCACTGTTCACACATGATAAGTTGTTTGTTATAATTAAATTATTTTATAATATTAATAGGTGTATGCACTTTCCTTATTCTGATTTGGAGTTACTGTTACTGTGATCTAAAGTATTTTGTTCATTAACTAACTTTATTAGCTAATTGCCTATCAGCTCCTTTCTCTAATAGAGCCATTGCTATTGACTGGTGTCCTTCCAGACATGCTAACATCAATGGAGTATTGCCATCCTAGATAAAGAAAAGAAATTTGCATTTTCTGATGATTACATTTTCTTCAGTTATAATTGAACTTTTCTTGATTCACATCTTGACTGTTACTAATGTACTAGCCTCAAGCATAATTAGTCACAACCATCATGGAACATTCATGGAAAATGTTAATTAATTTATTGATTGTTATGATTGTCGATGGTTAAAAATATGATTTAAATTCATTTTTTACTTTTAATTGATTACTATTCTAATCAACTTTAATCCATGAGTATTTTTTAAAATCTTGAGCCTTTCTTATAGTTACCCACACTGTTCTTATACGTCTCTGTCTCCTTTTTCGTCGTCTATTCAGCAGAGCAAGGAGCAATACAGCCTCAGCCATTTTCTCCTTTTTCGATGGGCGGGTCTAATTAAACAACCCCACGTGATTGCGTGACGTTTATATGAACATTCAGTACGTAGCACTACGCAACGCAGTTAACGCCTTTGCAAACGCTACTCATTAAAACGCTTCTTATGTAAACCAGCCTTAAGACTGTGTTAACAGGAAAATGTGAGGACACTCCCATTGCTTACCTCTCAAGACTAACCCATAATTTTGCAATAAGCCTATTCAACATTCATATGTTATGTATGACAATATATTATACTTTGCCTGTATAATATATTTTGTCATACATTAAACTGTATAATAAAGTTATGACTACTCATGTTGATATAACATGGCAGAAAAGAAAAAAACATACATGTATAGTAGAAAATGTAAATTGAGACAAAATCAATTATAATCTCCAGCTGCTAGCGTTTTTTTTACAATCAACTCAATAATATCATCTCTACATTATGAGGGTTTCTGCACGTTTTATGATATAAGAGGAACTTAATGACATTTTACACAATACTTTATACATTATAATTCTGTAATACAATTTTATATTTGTTATGGTTATGTTAGTAATATTCAAAATATACAGTTGTTATAACAAGAAGGAATCACTGAGTGACACAATAAAGTCAAATAACAAACAATAATATAATATCCAGACAAGGTATTTTAACTCAATATCTTTTTAAGTGATGTTCTCTTTTATTTAATGTCATTAATTGTTTTTTAAATGATTTTGAATAACACTAGCAGTAGTTTCAGTAGTTTACAATAATATTGCAATTCTTTAAAATAACTAACATCCAAAAAGGTTTCTATCAAAATGCCTAGTTCATCCTGTCCATATAAATCTGATGGTCTACTTTGAAATTTTATTATGCAAGCATAATCGTAATCTTTCAATATAAATGTCAGAGCATATTTATCATTTTATCAAATTAATACACAGTATCCTGGTATATTTACTTTGTTCATATCGACAGTGTCATGCAATTATTTTCTACAATGAAATAAATATAATGAAGACACTGACTAGTTAGTACTAGGATTATGGTAAATGTAGCCTTGTTGTTTATGTAATGCAACGACTGTACCAACAGAGAGTTCCGTGTTCTCAACTTTGACTTAACTCACAAAGCAAAATACAGAACTTAAATAAAGTTTACAAACAAAGAACAATATAAAAGAACAATAAACAAGAGCAAGGTAACCAGACAACAAAGAAGTATAGACTAAATATGATAAGGTCTAATTAGCACATTAACACTAATTAACAGGTCAGTCTATATAACAATAAACAAAGGTAAGGTCTTAAGTCAACTGCATTACATTACCCCCTCCTTTGAAAGAATAAGTCCCTAATTCTGTATTAATGTGAGATCACAGTACCATAACGATCAGGAGGGTACCTGGTTCTTGTAGGGTAGCGTTGTGTAGGTGTTTCAGTGTGGTCTATGTCATCATCAACCAATTCCAAACAATCACCGATGTTAGATGTCACTGTTGGTTGAATTGACTTGTCAGGTCTACTTATGATGTCTGGAAAACGAGTACCAGGATGGCATGGTTTCAGTCTATCAAAATGAACAACCATACGTTTTTTCTTATTATTACGATGTTGAATTCGGTAAGTGACATCAGACAATTTCTTGATGATCATGTATGGTCCTAACCATGGATGGTGTAATTTCTTGGACCTGCCTTTGGCAACTGCTGGTGAGTATAGCCAAACTAAATCTCCATCTGAATATGGCTTCCCATGAATTTTCCGATTGTAATATTCTTTCTGTCTTTCGTGCTGTCCCTTTACCTTCTCTCTAACATGCTGATAGGCTGTAGAGATAGTCCTCTGTAATTCAGCAACATATTCATTTGTAGTAGTCTGTGCTTGCTGGAACCCATACATAAGATCAATTGGTAACTTCGCCTTTCGTCCAAACATTAAAAAGAATGGAGAATAGCCAGTGGATGACTGAACACTTGTATTGTAAGCCATACAAACCTTTGGAAGCTGCATTTCCCAATCAAAGGGATGGTCCTTAGTCGACGTGGCTAGCATATTGAGCAATGTCCGGTTGAAACGCTCCACTAGTCCATCACATTGTGGGTGGTATGGTGTTGTCCTTGTTTTGTGAATGTTAAGTAACTTGCAAACTTCAGTCAATAGTTCTGACTCAAACTGTCTCCCTTGATCAGAATGCAACTGCTCTGGTGGAGAAAATCGACAAAATAACTCATTCACTAGCCTCTCTGCTACTGTTTTAGCTTCCTGGTTGGGAATGGCATAGGCTTCCATCCATTTTGTGAAGTAGTCTCCGGCTACTAATATGTATCTGTTGCCACCATCACTTTCTGGTAAAGGGCCAAGTATGTCCACAGCTACTACTTGCATAGGGTATCCAGACTTAATTGTTTGAAGTGGTGCTCGATGCTTCATTCCTGTAAACTTCCTTGTGGCACAAGTAGGACACGTATTACACCAATCTCTTACATCATTCCAATGACCAGGCCAGTAAAATCTCTCTTTTAAACGACTAAGAGTCTTTTCCTCTCCTAAATGTCCACTTAGTTCACCTCCATGTAATTCGTTCAATACTTCCTTCTGTAACTTCTCAGGAACTACCAACTGTAAATGGGATAAAGTTCCATCTTGACTTTCGAATTTTCTAAATAGCAACTTTTCATTTAACACCAATTGGTCCCATAGTTGAAGCAATCTACGACTTTTTGGATTGTCATTTACCGACTGGTCGGGTGGTCTCTTTCCAATTTCTTTGGCTCTCAGTATTGCTCCCACCACTGGATCATCCAATTGCAATTTATATAACTCTGCAGTAGTTCTATCACCAACCAGCTGTACTGTCCCAATTGTTTGAATTGCTTCAATTACTGAGTGATCGTGGCTCTCTCGTCCACACTGTTGACAAGGCATTCTTGATAGTGCATCAGCATTACTATGCTTTTTTCCTCGTCTATGGATGACCTTGAAGTTATATTCTTGCAACCTCTCTAGCCAACGAGCTAGTTGTCCTTCTGGTTCTCTGAAATTTGTCAGCCAGGTAAGTGACCCATGATCAGTCCTTAATATAAACTCTTTACCTAGCAAATAAGGGCGGAAAAGATGAATAAAATGAACAACAGCTAACAATTCTCTCCTGGTTACACAATACCGTTTCTCATGTTTGCCTAGTAATCGACTAGCATACGCAATAACTTTCTCACTTCCGTCCTCTTGCATCTGCGATAGGACAGCACCAATCCCGGTATTACTAGCATCAGTGTCTAAAATGAAAGTTTGGTTGAAGTTAGGAAATGCCAGTACAGGGGATGAGGTCAGCTTTTCCTTTAGTTGTAAAAACGACTGTTCACATTCTCTTGTCCAATTGAAAGCAGCAGATCTCTCTGCTAACTTGTGCAAAGGTTTGGCGATAGTTGCAAAATCTTTGATGAATCTTCGGTAATACCCAGCAAGACCTAAAAATTGTTGAACTTCCTTCTTAGAGGAAGGAGCTGGCCAATTTGTTATCTTCTCTGTTTTTGATGGATCAGTAGCAATTCCATTTTTGGAGACTATGTGCCCAAGATACCGGACTTCTTGTTTGAAGAAGTCACATTTGGCTGGTTGTAGCTTTAATCCAGCTTTTCTTAACCTTTCTAGTACTGCTCGGGTTCGTTCCAGATGCTCCTCAAAGTCTCGACCCAAAATAATGATGTCATCCAGGTAGACTAAGCAACTAGACCACTGTAAACCAGCCAGTACCAAATTCATTAGTCTCTGGAATGTAGCTGGAGCATTACACAACCCAAATGGCATTACTTTAAACTCAAAAAGTCCCTCGTGAGTGCAAAAAGCTGTCTTTTCTCGATCCTCTTTGTTCACTTCTACCTGCCAATATCCACTAATTAGATCCAATGTGCTAAACCACTTTGATCCTGACAAGGTATCCAACGTATCATCAATGCGAGGTAATGGATAGGCATCTTTTCGAGTGACAGCATTGAGCTTTCTGTAGTCAACACACATTCGAATACTTCCATCTTTCTTTCGGACCAGAACAATTGGTGACGCCCATGGGCTATTTGATGGCTGTATGATGTCATCTTGAAGCATTCCTTGTAACAACTTTTGTACCTCGTCCCTTCTATATACTGGCATACGCCGTGGAGCTTGTCGGATTGGTGGAGCATTTCCAACAGATATGGAGTGTTTCAGTACTTTCGTTCTTCCAACATCTTGTTTAGACATAGCAAATACATCATTGTAGGCAATAAGTAGGAGATAAAAGGTCTTCTTTTGTTCTTCACTTAGATCCTCTCCACACCTTTTAACAATACCCCATAGCATTTGCTTTTTGTCTTCTGGGAGATCTTCTGTTTGAATAGCTGAAATTTCTGTTGCTGATTCATCAGTTTGCTCCTGCAATGGCTCCAGAGTAGCTATTCGAGTATTCTTATGTACTGTAGCTGCTTCCGAGTTAGGGTTCAATAGGCGAACTGGAACGCGCTGTGAAGAAGGGCATACCAGAGCATTGGCTACCTGTACTGAAAGTCCCTTTGAGCTCTTTCCTTCAAGTAGCCAGGTGCCAGTGTTTCCACTACTTTCAACTTTTGCCATGACTTCAATTTCACTCATGGGGGGAACCTGAATTGATGTGTCCAGCGTCACATCGATTTGAGCAATTTCTGTTACATTACAAAACGGAATGGACATTCTCGTTCTTGGGAAATAAAGACATTTCTTTGCGATGTCAATAGTGCAGTCATTTTCTTCCAAGAAATCCATTCCCATGATTGCCTCAGTGGTAAGAGAATCAACGATTATTATCCTCATGTGAAACGTATCTTTTTCTAATTTGACAGAAATGTTGGCATACCCATGGACATGAAGTGGCGTTCCCTCGACTCCAACAAGTCGTGGCCCAGTCCAAGGTATCAACTGACAGTCTGAAGGTTGTACTACCTCCCAGATATCTCTTCTAATCAGAGTAACAGCTGAGCCAGTGTCTAAATTAAAAGAAACAGGTAAGTTATAAATGGTTGCAGTAATTTTATAAGTTGAAGTTGAAGTAATTGGAGATACTTGTATGTACTGTTGAGTCTCTTGGTGGTAACCCTTGCTAGCTCGACTCACAGCTGCAAGGGTGTCTCGTTTCCCTGCTGGTTACCAGGTCGTCGAACTGCACACCCCCGAGCATAATGACCTTTCCTTCCGCATTTTCTACAAATTACTTCCGTCGAAGGTGGAGAGCGTTTTTGCTCCTGGGTGGGAGGGGCTCGTCTTGTATTACGATCTCTGCTGCTACAACCAAACGATAGATTTTGTTCGAGTTTCTCCACTCTCTCCATCATCTGCTTCATCATGGACATAATGGCATCGGAGGGGTCTTTTGTAACCGATGACACGGGGTTATCATCTTGTTTTATCTGTGCCACTCGAGCCGCTTTAGGTCGGGCAAATGACTCCATCTCGAGAGTAGCAGCTACTGCCTCGTCTAACTTCCGTGGGCGCGACTGCTTCACACTAAAAGCAACCTGTGGATTATCTAGTTGGTTTAGGAAGTGATTCATTGCTAGTAGATCTCTAGCGTCTTCTTGCAGGTCAGGGAATGCTTTATCGACTAAGATCTTGAGGTCTTCAGCATAATCGGCCCAACCCTCTGTCCTCTGCTTCCTTCGTGTCTGGAACTCTGCCTGGTACAATTCTCGTTTGCATTTTGGTTCGAATCTTTCTTGCAGAGCTGTCTTAGATTGTTCATAACTAGCTCTCGCTTCTTCTGTGAACTTTTGATATGCGGTTTGAGCTCTCTTAGTTAGTCTGGCTCTCAGCCAGAGGAGCTTGGCTGCATCATCCCAAGCGTTGACTGCAGCAACATTCTCAAAATGAGCAATCCACTGATCCCAACTGCCTTCTCCTGTGAAAGGCTCCGGTAGGACTAATGGTCGAGCTGCCATAATTCCAGAAGTAGATCCTACCCACTGCGCCAATGTAATGCAACGACTGTACCAACAGAGAGTTCCGTGTTCTCAACTTTGACTTAACTCACAAAGCAAAATACAGAACTTAAATAAAGTTTACAAACAAAGAACAATATAAAAGAACAATAAACAAGAGCAAGGTAACCAGACAACAAAGAAGTATAGACTAAATATGATAAGGTCTAATTAGCACATTAACACTAATTAACAGGTCAGTCTATATAACAATAAACAAAGGTAAGGTCTTAAGTCAACTGCATTACATTTATATTGTGATGATATGTAGGCTCTTAAAATTAGTGATATTTTTAACCTAAGAGAAAGAATAGACATCTTCATCCTTTCTTCTATTGGTGGCATGGTAAACAAACTGCTGATGCCACAGTATTTTTATGTGCCAGCATCAAAAAGCTACGAAAAGAGAAATTTGACACTGCTGGATCTGTTTTTTCAACTCCAACAAAGAGATACAGACGCTCTAAATGCCTGTTAGTTGATGATTTTGATTGTGTAGCCATCAGATGAAAAATGTATAACCTCTATCTGGCCAAAGAGCAGGTGACATTTGCGAAGTTTCTTGTTGTATTAAAAGAGGATAACAGAGGAGGACACTACTACTACGAATAACCTCGCATCATTAAACAGCACTATTGATCTAATTATAACTGTTGAAGTAAATGTAATGATAATGTTGAAATGATCCAATATTGTAATGGAAGTTGATTACATTGAGACTGTAATGAACACATTACTAGTATGTAGTATAGTAAATATTTGATACTAACCACATAAACAAAATCTAGATTAGCTCCACTGTTTATTTATTATATACTATGTCACATTGTTGACTACTACTTTAAATTGTATCACAGTATGGTTATACACACTAATTACTAATTATGCGATATTGTATTTGTACTACATTGAAAGCTTGTATCTATGTAATTATGACTACATTGTATCCTTTATACTATTGACATATATCATTTATAGAAATTAATCCTTGTATGTTTACCTCTGACAAAAACAGCAAGTAATGAGTCTATTTACTGTTATAAAGACAATATTAATTACATATGTGTCCATTTACAGCAATGTTTGCAACTTTTAAAAACTACTGAGAAAGCTAACACTTGAAGAGGTAATATTGGTGGGTATTCAGTCAAGTTGAATTGAAATCATCATATTTAAAAGTTAACTCCGAAAACATGTAATTGTTCATTAATTGTCATGTAGACACTGCGATCATGTTTTGTAATTAGAACTGTGTATAAATCAAAATTTTACAACTTTTATAGCTTTAGACACCTCTCATATGTAAAATAGATCATGTAAGTGTATACTATATGTCAGTAAAATAGTGCTTATCAAGCAAAAGGCTGTACTATACAAGCCATAAATGTATTCTTGAGGTAATCAGAATATAAACTGGAACTAATGTGATAAATGTAGAAAACATGAACAAATAAGAGATACACTCATGATAGTTACGTAATATAAGGTATATATCTTATTATAGAGATCACATTCTATATAATGCCCTACTTTGTCAGTTGGTTGTTATTGGCAAAATTTCTTTTGTCAATCAGTTTTAAGTATGTTCATTTATTATTCACAGTATGTATTTGTTGATATATAGATGGGCACATAGAAATGCTTTCAATGCAAGCACTTGTTTACACATTAGGTACAATTATCATATTTATGGTCACATGTTAATATGTCTCAGGTGTATATTTCACAATACACAATGCAATGTTTATTGATTGTATACAAGTAGTTTGGTGTAAGAAATGACAGAAACACACTAAATAGTTGGTTGTGGTAATAGTGAGTTAATGATTTTGTGAGTAATGTACTGTATCATTTGTTGTTACTTGCTATTAATATTTTATCATAATGATTATACTCTGTCCGAGTTGAGTTGGGACCTTCATTAAAAAAAAGCTGTTGCATGTATGGAATGTAAGGTGAGGTATTTTCTCACCTAATTAATGGAATTAGCACTAAAGCACATTTTAATATTATTCATTATTTGTTCACGTGAATGTCATGCAAACAGACTACGTTGTCTTTCGTGCTTGTGAAAATGCAAAGAAGCAAGAGACTTAGATCACAAACAAAGGAGGTTGTTGCAAATGTCTATGACTATTTCAAGGAAGCCAGTAGGCATCAGGGGACTCAAGGGCCTCTCAAAAGAACCTGTGATGCTACGGGGGTTTCACGTACCTCCATCAAGAGACTATGGAAAGAGAAAGCTGACCCTGGTGGAGCTGTGTTTTCTACACCAACAAAGAGATATAGATTTTCCAGACCCCTGCTAGTTGATGATTTTGATCATGAAGCCATCAGACGAAGAATCTACCAACTTTATCAGGTGAAAGAACATGTGACACTTGCCAAGTTGCTTGTTGTTTTAAAAGAGGATAACCTCTTTCGTGGTCAGAGGTGAACCCTTTCACATTTTGTTAAAGGAAATGAGTTTCAAGTGAATCATCATAACTTTTTTTATGATGTCTATTAATATTGTACTTCATAGACATAAGAAAGTGGATGACAGATACCACTACTACAAACAACCTCGTATTATGGAACAGAGGCATGCTTACCTTCGTCGAATGATCAATAACCGTCAAGAGAATAGGCCAGTTGTTTACCTTGATGAAACATGAGCCAATCCTCACAATGGTAAGGATTGTGCTTGGGTGGAGAGGGATGATGTGACTGGTGAAACTCTTGGCAGTATAAGAAGGCCTCCAGGGAAGGGTGCACGGCTTATTATTCTTGGAGCTGGTAGTGAGACTGGTTGGATTCCCAACACCACTCTTATATTCAGATCCAAAAAAAAATACTGGCGATTACCATGATGAGATGACTGATGATCATTTTGAGGAGTGGTTTGCTACCAAACTTCTCCCTAATGTTCAACTTAACAGTCTTATTGTCATGGATAATGCCTCATATCATAGTTGTCGTAGTGACCGTGTCCTAGTCAAAAGTTGGACAAAGCAAAAGATGCAAGATTGGCTTCAGGCAAAGGGAATTGAATTCCCAACAAATGCCTTGAAAGCTGAATTATATAGCATCATACAAAGATTGAAACCTACTCCTCACTATGTTGTTGATGACATGGCCGCTGCTGCTGGTAAGTACTCAGTCAAGATGCCATTTTATTTATTAATCTGTACATCATGTAGGCCATGAGGTGGTCCGACTTCCTGTTGCTCACTGCACTCTCAATCCTATTGAGTGGGCATGGGCACAAGTTAAAGGTCACATCAAGGCCAATGCTCGTGCATTCAATCTCCATGAGGTAGAGCAGCTGGCATGGGAGGGTTTTGATGTTGTGACACCTGACAGTTGGAAGAGCCTCGTTAAACATGTTAAGATCCACTTTGAAGACCACTATTGGTCTAATGATGGCCTCTATGAAAAATTAGTGGATGAGTTCATTATTCGAGTTGGAAGTGATCAGATGAGTCTGATGGTTCTGATCAATCTGATGATAGTTCTGATGACATTTTAGGCATCCTCAGTCTTCATTCTTTGTAAAAAGGTTTTTTTCAAAACCACGGTGGCTTTATAGCTGCCCAAAATTCACAAAATACAATACCTGATAATTATTTCAATGAATTTACAATAAAATTTTGTTCGTATAATTAGAACTATAATATTGAATTGCCACGTCACAAATGGTTGACTTCTCAAGGTGAGAAGAGATTTTAATTAAATCCTCAAGGGCGTGCAATTCAAAGTATGTCAAAAGATGCCATTGAAAATGTATGGATTTTTTTAGTTTGATACTTTCTCGTAGCACTAGAGAGCCAAATTTTATATATAAATAGCGCGTTTGCGAGCTGAATCAATTGGTGCAAGTTCTATGCAGATAGCATGTAAAATGGCAAAGTTATTTACATGTCAGGGTGGCCCAACTCAACTTGGACATACTATAATATGAACAGTAGTTTGAAAAACACACTTCTTATGTAAACGTATTAAAATTATTGACAAACAGAAAATCTTATCACACAAACCTCTCAATATGAAATGACAGAGCATATTATTCAAAGAAATAAACAGTGTCCTGTATATTAGCTTTGTTGCTACTGAGAGTGTCAAATAATTTAGCTTATATAATGGACTACAAGTAATTAAAATAGCGACTAGTTAATGCTAGGTTTATAGTAAATGTAGCCATTTTGTTTAGATTGTGATAATATGTAGTTATATGAAGTGACAAAACCACAAATAACTACATAATTACATAAATTAATAACAACATTACATACAAAATACAGTCATGTATAATAACAACATGTTTAATAATGAAGACACTTACAATGTTAATGGCATCCAATAATGCACCAGATTTTATTAGCACATCAGCTACATCAAAATGGCCAAAGTAAGCAGCCCAATGAAGAGGAGTATCATTTGCCTGTAAAAAATAATTGTCAGTATTTATGATCATTTCATTTTATAATATATGGCTTATATGTACTAAGCACTGAAGTACATTTTAGTGTTATTCATTATTTGTTTATGTGAATGTCATGTGAACAGACCACATTTTCTCTCATGCTCATGAAGATGCAAAGGGAAAAAAGACTGAGGTCACAAAAAAAGGAGGTTGTTATGAATGTCAATGACTATTTCAAGAAACTCAACAGACATCAATGGACTCAAGGACCTCTTATATAAACTGCTGATACCACAAGAGTTTATGTCCCAGCATCAAGATAGTTTTGATGACGAATATTTCTATGCATTCTCAGTCTTCCTTCTTTGTTAAAAGGTTCTTTTCAGAACTATGGTGGCTTTATAGCTGTCTTAAATTGCAAAAGACAAGACCTGATTATTATTTTAATAAAAATGAATTACTGATTGTTATAATAGAACATCTGTTCATTTAATTAGAACTGTAATTTTGAATTGACACGTGACACACGGCTGACTTCTTAAGATGAATAGTGTTATTCAAAGGTGTGGAATTTGAAGTATGATAAAGTATGCCATTGAAAATGGATGGAGTTTATAGTTGTTAAGTCTTTTGTAGCACTAGAGAGCCACATTTTACATATAAAATGTGCATTTGTAAGCTGAATTGATTCGTACAGGTTCCATACGGATACCACGTAAAATGGCTGAGTTATTTACATGTCTGGGTAGCTTAACTCAACCAGGTCAGAGTATAATCCGTGACACAGCCTATAATATAAACATTTCTGGTTCTAAGTATTAAATTTTATGTACATTAACCTTCAAATGTTATAATAAATTAAGCTACTACTTGTTTATCTATTGCAACAAAAATCAATTTGTTCGATGGATACAAAATCTGTAAAAATTCTCCCAATATTGACTTGACTTGATGATTGTCGCCACATTTGAGAAAGAGAGATACATTCTTGGAGATACATCTCACCTATGATAGCTACAGCTATATGAGAGACTTTAAGCTTGTAACACAAAGCATTCTGTCAAAGCAAACAATTTTTGCGTTGTACAAGGCTTTGTGTTCATGCTGAACTTTCGAAATCACATTAGTCTTTTCACACTTTAACTGCAAAGAGGTATATCTAGATTCTAAAAGCATTCTTGATCCTACAAGAAATTGTATGTGAAAACTATAAAAATGACAGAATTCACTAACACTTTGAAAGAGCATATTTACTTCCATTTCACTGTTAGTTTAAGCCTTCTAAGGAAATAAATTGGTACTGTACTTTTGTTGAAGTAAATGTAATGATAATGTTGAAATGATCCAATATTGTAATAATGGAAGTTGATTACATTGAGACTGTAATGGACACATCGCTAGTATGTAGTATAGTAAATATTTGATACTAACCTTAGTAAGAGTATCTAAATTAGCTCCACTTTTTATTAACAGTGTAACAACTTCAGTCTTTCCATTCATTGCAGCAAAGTGCAAAGGAGTATACTTGTCCTAAAAGATATAGACAACATTAATAACACAATACAAAGAAATACATGTACATAGACTGTACTAGTACACTATGTCACATTGTTGACTACTACTTTAAATTGTATCACAGTATGGTTATACACACTAATTACTGATTATGTGATATTGTATTTGTACTACATTGAAAGCTTGTATCTATGTAATTATGACTACATTGTATCCTTTATACTATTGACATATATGATTTATAGAAATTAATCCTTGTATGTTTATCTCTGACAAACACAGCAAGTAATGAGTCTATTTACTGTTATAAAGACAATATTAATTACATATGTGTCCTTTTACAGCAATGTTTGTAACTTTTAAAGACTACTGAGAAAGCTAACACTTGATGAGGTTATATTGGTGGGTATTCAGTCAAGTTGGATTGAAAACATCATATTTAAAACTTAACTTCAAAAACATGTAATTGTTCATTAATTGTCATGTAGACACTGAGATCATGTTTTTGAATTAGAACTGTATATAAATCAAAATTTTACAACTTTTATAGCTTTAGACACCTCTCATATGTAAAATAGATCATGTAAGTGTATACTATATGTCAGTAAAATAGTGCTTATCAAGCAAAAGGATGTACTCTACAAGCCATAAATGTATTCTTGAGGTAATCAGGATATAAGCTGGGACTAATGTGATAAGTGTAGAAAATATGAACAAATAAGAGATACACTCATGATAGTTACGTAATATAAGGCATATATCTTATTATAGAGATCACATTCTATATAATGCCCTACTTTGTCAGTTGGTTGTTATTGGCAAAATTCCTTTTGTCAATCATTTTTAAGTATGTTCATTTATTATTCACAGTATCTATTTGTTGATATATAGTATCAATAATTATTAAGGAAATTATATCATATAAATATACTATTGATTAGGGAAGTAAAGAGACTCTATTTACAACATGTACCAGCCATCAAACAATGACACTGGCTGGACATATGACTTAGTGACTATCATAGTTATCTTTATCTGATGACAACAGTGAAGACAGTACAACATACATTACAAATCACTGGTACATCATACTTATAGACTGAGTGTAAAAACACTGCCATGTATTAGAAACTATAATTTAACATATAAAAACTTTGCTATATTATTTCCTTGTATAATTGTAGAGATAGTTTGTGTTACTAGAGTAACTGTTATATAACATTCTAAGCTTCTGTTTATATATAGTATTAGAATCATGACAAGAAGCTGTTAACATAATTATTTACAATATAATATCAATATATTTTACTAAGCCTGTATGTGAGGGCTGTCATTACAGGTTTACAAAGCTGTATTAAGCTATACCTTTGTCATTTCACTAATCCATTACAATGTATTCATTAACTGGACATTAGAAGTGATGACTCTTTGCTACAATCACTCGTAAAAAGCATTTATTATATAATACAGAAGGTTTCCATATTTTCTGAGTCAACAAGTAATGTGTATTAAATGGGAATTCATTCCGACCACACAATTTGTCATTGTAAATGAGGTTTCCATTATTCAGGGGTATAATATTCCACTGTACTGATACTGATAGACTTACATGTACTTAATATGACATTTGTTATGTTATTTGACAAAACTACACATGTTGTACCATATAGCGAGGATTTTTCGGGAAGGGTGGGGGGAAATTTTTATGGTTTTTGTGGCTAAGAAACAAACCACAAAATATTTACCCATGAAAGTTAATTGGATGAAATGTGCCAGACCCATTCATGTGTACACATGGTTGCATGCACGTTATCACATTGTTGATCAGTGAGTCTTAGATTCAGTATGGCCTCATTTTGATACTTCAAGAGGGAAAAAAACAAACTACCAATCCACGTGGCCTTTAGCACAATCTGTATCATCAACTTCAATTGTAGCTGCCAACTCATCCCTCTTTGGCAATCAAGTTGGTCCCCAAATTTAGCATCCCAGATCCCTTTGTACTGGTAGTAGCCTCATATTATGGCTTGAATTTCGAAGCACGCCATTTGTACACCTCATGTGTAAGGGGATGTGGTTTGGACTAGATTGCTTGACCACAAAATTTTTACCACGAACTAAAAAAAATTTGATGTCCACAAAACTTTTGCCCCCCCCCCCCAAAAAATTCGCTATACCATATAAAAATATTTTGAATAGACTATTTTGTATATGTGGTTGCTGGGCAATTTTTTGTACAATTATGCTAAAAAATTGGTATCCAGATACTTTTATTATTGTTCTTCCTGGATACAGGTATAGTATACATTCAGTATATAATACATGCATACAATCACCAGGTCAAAATGTTTTTGAGCAACATGTGTAGTTTTCCCAAGTTTGGAAACATTTAATATATTCTCTAAATTCCTATGATTGATGTATAATTATAATGTTTGCTATTCATTCATGAAGGAATTATCAGCTTAAACGAGCATATGCAGTATAAAAGGGGGCTGGGCTGCCCACAAAATGGCACACACAAAACTTTTCAATATCAAAAAAATGGAAGCTGTGTTTCTTTTTCTGTTTACATCATAATATGCACTTCCTGTAGCTGTTACAACAGCTGCTTAATTAATATTATGTGTATGTTCAGTGCAGATATTCCCGTTTATTTGGATATGTGTAAGTTTCTGTAGTGAAATGGCGAACAGTAGAAAACGTGTAAGACTTTCTCTTGTGATCGACTTTGACAATCTAGAGGGGAAGAAGGTGTTCAAGAGAAGGTTGGACCATGTTAGAAAAGTTCTAACTCCTGCTGGGCAATCTGATTTAGACAACTATGGTCTTGTGTCAGGCATCTTTGATTCTGTCATGTATAATTCAGTACAGCAATAAAAGTTATTATCTAATATTATCAAATGCATAATTGACATAACACGTGTTTGTACCTAGAGCTAACTATTATAGATGTTTTGCGTGGGTTGTTCAGGTTGGTATGACTACTATCTAGAACGATTTCTAGGTTTGAATATTGCCACCATCTCACTCTTTGGTAGGCGTCACATTCTTCTGGGCAGCCCACCCCCCTTTTATAGCGAGCAGGAATTCGCGGAGAGTCGCATTATAAACGACACATGCTCGATTAAGGAGAGACAATAATATGAACATAAATACTTAATTATGAACATACCAGGAAGTGTATCATGTAACTCATTAATGAGGAAATTATGAAAATATGAATTATGCATTTGTCTCTAGACTCATCCTCTCTAAGCAAAGGGACAAGATCACCATACTAGTCTAATACTTTATGAAATTTTTTAGCTCTTCTAATATCTCCCTATTACTTGTTCCGACAAAATAAAGTCAAAAATGTCTCTTATTAACTATAATACCTCTCTAGCTAAGAGACTTCTAACATTATTTACTGTACCAACATTTAGTTTAGTAGTCTGTGGATATGTTAGCATTATATGTTTTGCTTGTAATCATAAAATATACAACATACTGGTTTGACCTCTGAATATAAAAGGTCACTCTTGTTATTAAAATTACAAACTTAATCTTATTCATTGTCATAATATTATTAATCAAATTATTAGTAGGTTATGAATATTGTTATTATATAAAGTGTGAACCAGCAAATAGACTTATTTTTGTGGCAATACACAGCTAAATGTAACATCTGTAATAGGTAATTGTGTAAGGAGATCATATAGATATAAAATAAACTTTGGCAAATTTAAATACAATGAATTGTTCTGCCCATTGTCATGTCTTTAATTAAAATGCTGGAGGAAAACATTTTGGCAAATGAAGAACATTTTACTAAACTTACCATTTCCTATATGTTACCACAATCTCTCTAATGTTATAATTAATTGTGTGTACTAATTGTTTCTCAAATTTAAATGCTGGAATACAATAAACCTAAGGACTCTCTATAAAAATAGACCATAGTTAGGTATGTATGTATACAACTTGTTGATACAATCAGAATCAAGGTTTCTGTTTGATACTTTAAAAAACTATACTTATCAGAGTTTTATTAGCATTCTGGTAGATTGTAAACTTATGAGGACAATGAGTGAGTAAATATGAGCATGGCATAAAATCTTGTAATAATTCCAGAAAATCTATTTTGCAAATGCTATATTAAAAGTAAATTCATAAGAATATTGTCCTTCATAAGTTTGTGTTATATGATAGATATAGACTGGCTCTGTTAGAATAATTCAGTAACATAGTTATTAGATCAACAAATGTACACATCATGTCAGTAATATTAACACTTTTTATTATTAGGAGATGACACAGAAAATGAAAGAAACTCTTACACTATAGATTAAAATCACACAGGGATTTATTATATTAAATTTAGACCATCCCTAGTCTCATCCCCAGACCTACTCACAAGCTAAAGTAGGGGTCACAAAAATTAACTCGTGTGATCAGACCTATTTTAGCTTGTGAGTAGGTCTGGGGATGAGACTAGACCTTCTCATGTATTATAGCTCAACCAACATCATACTATAATGATGATACAGTGTGTAGTGATATGATAATTATTGGATCTTAGACTTATTTATAAAAACTCACTGTATATGAAAAATAGGCTTTACTGTTGAGATATATACTTAAATATTGAGAGCTAGTAACTTACCCAGTCTGAATAGTTTACATCAGCACCTTGTTCAATAGTAGATTTGACTACTTCAATGTCTCCATCTTCAGCTGCCACTAACAGTTGTCCATTCTATTATAAGGACAACATGTATCATGTAGTGTAGTATAGTGAGTATACAGATCAGCCCTTATAACTAAAAGACCATCTTTTAGAAAGATATTCTGTCTATACAATAACACTGATTTGTGAGTTTAGTTAGTATCACAGTGATATATAGGGATAATGACATAGTAATAGAAAGATTATAGACTTACTAGACTTACTAGACTATACTGAGACATTTTGAAAAGTGTTGGTCCTTAGATGGTAACTGTTCTTATGTCAGGTGTCTATAGACAATAGAGCAAGTAGGTGATATATAGGTGATATATAGTAATAACTATATACTACATCGGAATGACGAAACTCTACTAACTAAATCAACTGTAACCAAATTATAGTATAGTGTGTGATCTACTAACCTGTTCTTGTGTGACTGCGTTGTTTGGTGGTTGTTATGGCAACTCTGACACGCCTACCAATTTAATTACTGGGCTAATATAAGTGGGCGGAAGTATCACACACACAATTACGACTTGTAGAGTTTTGGAAATAGAAAGAACAAAGACAGGTGTTTAGATAAACTATTTTGTGTTGGTCAAAAATGTTGTGAAACTTATACAATCATAGTTATATTCCAAAGATGAGAATTTAGTGTCTAGATATTAGTTAGTCTTGTATTATTGCCCACTTTGCATAAAGTGAACGTAGTGTCTATTTGTCCGGCAGGAAATGTATACTTTGTTGTATAAAGGTAGGTTAGGTTTAGGGGGTGGGGATCAGTTTAATACACAAAAATGTATACATTTCCTGCCGGACAAATAGACACTGCCTAAGGTGAAAATGTTCTGGGGATAGCAACTCAAGAGATTAGTATTAATTTCAAATTAAAGAGCAATGTATCAATGTTCATAGTAGCTACCTCAGTATACTGAACTAAATATCATAAACAACTACACAATTATGTATGACTAATATCGTTGATATAATATATCCTGTTTCAATGTAACAGAACATTGGTTTTTCTATCCACGTGCACTTTGTGTGGTCTGTTACTTCATAACTATAAAAGTAATGTCATTAGTCATTATTATGTCACAACATTGTATTCTTTCATTAGATTTTTTGGAAAAGGATATTGTAACATAAATTGTTCTCATTCAATTAGAATTATTCTGACAGTATCATATTTAAACAACAATCATGTATTTGTTATTACTTCTAGTTATATGTCAATAAGTTTATTAACTAGATCTCCATAACGAAAATCATCTCATTATGCTATTATCATATAATTCTACAGTATACTATCAGTATCATTCATTATAAAGGACACATGTATCAATGTGACACTAATTCTCCATGTATACTCTTAGAGAAATCAAACTTGTAACAAGACATTAATACTATACATAATCGTGTATATTAAGCTGATAGTAATGGTGTTTTAATAGCTGTAACACATTTATATAATATATTTATCATTCTATAGATGGGTCATTTAAGAGGAATTAATTTTTGTCATTTGATACAAATTAAAAGAGTGAAAGATAAACTAGGAAAGAGTGCTTGAAAAGACATTACCCAGATACCTAGTGAATATATTAATGCATCTTGTGAGCATTGCTGCTGATGCATCTGAAAATGAGGTAGTTGCTGATCAATATCTTGACATTTGGAATTAGACATTCTGTGACACATTCAAGTTTTGGATTATTACTAAGGAATGCAATTAGTGTTTATAATTACAAACACTAAACACTCCCTCAACACTATACAGCTAACAATAGAGTATTCTATCATACTAACAGTACATGACTATATATACTAATATACTATAATATACAGGTAGTGTATATATTGGAAAATTAAATTAGAACTATACACAACAGTACTGGTTTCTTTATAACACTCATAATTAGGAGGACTATGTCAATAAGTCTATTTAACTACATCTCCATAAATGAAAATTCATTTCATTATCTTACTATTAGTACTTCTAGTTATATGTCAATAAGTCTATTAATTAGATCACCAAAAATGAAAATTCATCTCATTAACATATTATCACATACACCTACAATATACTATCAATATCATTCATTATAAAGGACACATGTATCAATGTGACACTAATTCTTTAGTACATTCTTAGATAATCAAAGTTCTAACAAGAGATCAGTACTACACATAATCATGTATATTGAACTGATAGTAATGTTTTCTTTTTATAGCTGTAACACAATTATATAATATATCCATTATTCCATAGTTATATTTTAATGACAGATAGACATTTCAAGAAATATATTTTTTTCATTTGACAGATTAAGTGATTGTCTGAGATATTATTTAACAATTTATACATCAGTACATGTTTCCTCATATTTATATGAAATGAGTAAGTTTTTGATTATTACTAAGGAATGCAATCAATATTTATAATTAAAAATACAAAACACTTCCTCAAGACAGTACAGTTGTTAACACTAGAGTATTCTATTATATTGTATAATAGTACCTGACTACATATAATAATATGTATTACTAGTGGACAATTAAATTTGAACTATACACAATAGTACTGTTTTCCTCATAAAACAGTCCTAATTAAGAGGACTATTAATGTCTTTTCTTAAGTTATTTTTATAGTTTGTAGAAATATAAATATATTGTTAAGTCAGTGGAAATACCAGTGTCCTAGTCACAGAGTATCAATGAAATTAAGAAACACTGAGGAAACACTTAATGGGTACGATCTTGTATTTTCATTAATTGTGTGGGCTGGAACATTCACACTCATCCTCTAAAATCTGTCCTAAAAGTGTGTAAACACTGTACTGGGCAGCTTGAGTGAATTGAAGTTTAATTATTAATATGAATAAAAGTTGCTGCCATAATCAAGCTATGCTACAATTTTCTAATCAAATGTCTTGT
This sequence comes from Xestospongia muta, assembly GCA_963693285.1. Taxonomy (NCBI): domain Eukaryota; kingdom Metazoa; phylum Porifera; class Demospongiae; order Haplosclerida; family Petrosiidae; genus Xestospongia; species Xestospongia muta. The sequence continues at coordinate 19,572,906 of OY848918.1, read as the reverse complement.
ATGAATTCTCAATTTAAAAATTAATAATTAAAATAATTAAAGAATGAATACATTCAAAGTAAACCTATGCTACAGGCTGTATAGTGATGTATGAGTAGACAATACAACATTGAGTAAAATAACACAGTCTTTTTGACTTGCAAAGTGGTCATTCATCAGAATTACATGCATTCTTTCCAGTTAATGATGTTTTAGTTAATGTTGTTAACATGAATTGTTTGCCTTGAAAGTTAACAAAACGACACTATTTAGTGTAGTTGTGTGGATAAGTGTATTTTCTCCAACTGACCACTATTCCTAATATCAAGACTTCTATAGATATACAGGAAGTATGTGACATAATTACTACATTACAATGAGGAAACTCTACTAACTAAATCAACTATAACCTAATTATAGTAAGATAGAGTATACTGTCTGTCTACTAACTACTACTATATGTAATAGATATACACTCACACTATGTATGTACTGTACACTATATGATCATATATAATCAACATCTGCTTAGTAAAGTCTGCTACTTGATAACCATAAACGTAATACCAATAGTAATTATTTGTGTAAAAAATTACATTCTTTAATTAGATACTTCGGTAGAAAAAATTGCAAGAGAAATTTTCTCATTCTTATTTTGACACTATGATCTTTACACAACAATCATACATTTATCATTACTTCTAGCTATATTTATGTCAATAGTTTTTATTACTTTATAAATGAAGGCCATATCATTAAATTATTATAATATTGTATACTGTATAAGTTTAAGCATATTATGCTTAAACTTCTACAGTATACTGTCAGTATCATTGATTAAAAAGGACAAGTGTTTCAATGTGACACTAATTCTTTCATACGTTATCTTAGATACTCAAACCTCTAAAAAGACATCAATACTACATGTATGATTTACATAATTAAGTTGATAGTAATGGTGTTTAATACCTGTAACAAATTTGTATTATATATCTATTATTCTGTAGTTATATTTAAATGGATGGATAATATAGAATTAATTTAATTTTATCGTTTGATAAGTGATAATTAGATGTTTAAATAAGACAGTCAGTATGAGCAAAATTAAAAGGAAGTGATGTCCATGAACCTGAGATGTTGCTAGAGTAATAGAATTGATCTGTGACTACTTATTATGATATATAATAATACACTATATTTTAAAATTGATCAGAACCTTTCAATTCAAAAATTATTTCTATAATAATCTCTTCGTCATGAGTAGAGACAGGTTTATACTTCTAACCATTACATACACAATTAGTCATTTCTTGTGTTCTTTAGGTATAAATGCATCACTCTACAAGTAGCAGTGTATGCCCCAATATATGTTTTTATTGAGATTATTAATATAAATTTTACCATATTTGGTACTCTCTTGTCATCATTACATACATTAATGTTGTTGTTATATAGTTATTTAGTATTTTAGCTTTATATAATAAAGAGGACAACCTGATTGTTGAACACATTCATAAATAATGCATGCATTGATTTATAATTATTACTTTTACATTTATGCAATTTTCATTTGATGTACTACTATATATACTAAATATAGGCCACCATCCATTTATATTATGTCTTATTTCCTGTCCTGTGTACCTTTCTTTATTTTAAACTAAATTAAGAGTAAAGAAAATATCTTGAACTCAGAATAATAATAGATTTGATATCCTCGAATCATACTAGTGTCGTTATAATTTTTCAAATTACATGATATACAAAACCTTTGTACAGTTCTTGGAACACCAGTCTACAACAATTCATTATTTAAAACATTATATTGCATGCATATACTGTTGTGTTTTAATGGATAATGTCACTATTCACTATAATGTTGATAAATGTCCTGTCATAGCTACTATGAGTACAGTTGTGATAAGAGCCATAGTAAAGTTGTGACAAGTGTACACTCCCTCTCATATATACACTATATATAACAGTGTATTAATGTATTATGTTAGTCTTATATTTACTTCAGTTGATTGCTATATTGTGTGTATAAAAACAGACACAGCTTTATTAGATGTAAACATCATATACTATAATCTATGAAGGAGGATACACTATCCATACTGTTCATAGTGTTGATTTGTTTATTATCATAACTTTACTCACATATCAGCTGCTGTGATGATTATAGTGTCTATTCATACCTAGCATACATCATTAGTTAATATTACAATATCATTTTAGCAATGACATAGTTATAGAGCTCAAAAAACCCTTGTCACATATCATTAATATAGTTATAGCTTTTAATAATAGAAAAAACTGTGTTGCATAACTTGTCAATATTCAATTCTGTAGTAAATTTAATTATATAGAGGTATTGATTATTAAGTTATGAGAGTGTTTTACAAGCATATCAATGTAGACACTGCCATATTTGGTAATCCCTAGTATTGTTATATATTATGTCATGTCTCTATCTGTCTATCCAAGTTTCTCGGTTTTTGTCTCTCCATCTTTCACTGTCTGTCTATTTCCCATGCTAGAATTGTTGTCATACAGTTGTTGGTAACATTATGTGGATATCATATCTCTCAAATGATATCAATTCACTGAGCAACCCTTTTAGTCTCCCCATTTGATGCAAAATCTTTTCCTAATTTCCTAATTAATTGTTTTTATCTGTTGTTATTTATACTTGCTTTTCCATTTAAACCATCAAATGTAGTGTTTGGTTACTGATTGTGTAATAACGCTTTTTTGTAGCACAATTTAAAAATCTTTGCTTTGATTTGCATTTATTTTTAATTTATAAATTTCATTTTTGTTATTATAATACTATATTTAAGTTTATGTGTGGCATACTTCAAACATATTTCTAGCACTTAATTAATTATTTACAAATCACTTTGTAATTATTCTGATCATTATAGTTATCTAATGTATTTGCATAATATTATTAAAACAACTGGTATTCTTATGGCTTGTATTTGAGTGGGTGTTACTCTTTCAAACGGATTGAATGTAATATGCATACAGCTAATGGGCTCTAATATACTTTTTAATAGTCCATGCATAAAGTAATGTCACTACACCATGGCTTGGCTACTAAAATACAAGTATTAGTACAACAGAGAGCCTAGATTGAACTCTAATAATTATTAGTGTAGTTAAGACAAATTATGATAAATCAATATGATAGAAAATATTAAAAATCATTACTTTTCATATAAAATAAAATTGATTTTGAGACCCACTGTACACCTAAAACTCCTTTCTTCTACCATTGTTAATAAAAATAAAAACTTATATAAATATCATAAATTGAGTGACTGACAGAGAAAATGAAAACTTCTGATTACCAACAATAACAATTTCCTTAAAACTTTCTCATATTGCTGAGTCAACAGATCCTTTTTCACATTTATCACAAATGAAATAAAATAAGTGACTTAATAAAATTATTACTATTTTGTTCAGTGTAGTATGCTATAAACATATTACTGTATTGAACATGTAATTTCATGGCATTTTCAATTGGTAACTAATCAATCTACATTCCATAATAGAGTGTAATTGTCTTCATATAAAGAAATTCTACAGCTTTAGCTTGGTAGTCATTTGGTAGTGCTAGATGGTGCTCCCTCTGTTATGACTTTAAAAGGACAGATAGAAATTGATGATTTAGTCTTTACAACCATATTCTGTTTATATAAGTTTTTTAAAGTATTAAAATAAAAGTAAATTCTAAATAAACTACATTGAAATATAAGAACTTAATATAGGAATCTGTTATCTAAACAAGTGTATGACAAAAAAAAACATATATTATACAAAAAATGACATAACTCATAAATTTCAAAGAAACTAAATACAATTAATAACAGCACAGATTAAGATATTTATATTTAAATAATAGATGATGTAACAATTTTTATACTATAAATCAACAATCATTACTTATTTAAAATTAATACTAAAGAATAAAACTTAAAGTTATTACTAGATAAAAAACAAAAAAAGGTGAAATGAAAAACTTATAAAAGTGTTTAATGTCAAAATTTTTAGGCAATAACTTAATGTCCTTATTAGGCTTTGTCTTCCTAAGAAATGTTGCTAGTGATAGATATTTCCTACCAACATAATTTTATTCTAAATATAAGCTACACTAATAACAAAATAATGTATCTAAAAGAGTTTATTTCTTTATAGACAAAACCAAAGCAGAACATGTTGAAAATGTTCACCTATAACAGACTGAAAATTGTTTTCTCAACAATTTAATAATTTTCCACAAGTAAAAGGCTGCTTTCTAATGCTAAATTAAGTATGACATCTCAATTCTTCAGTCTTTTATTTGATAAAAATCAGGTCCTTCACACCAATTCATTAAAATAAACATAAGATTGTTTTACAATCAAAATATTATTTCTTGTCCAGATACAATAATAATATTTGCACTTTCTAATATATAAACTAAACATTCATTCCAACATTCATTTCAACTAATAACAATCAGATTTGCAATGCCAACTAAAATTATCACATTTATTTTTTTAATATCAAATAGATAAGTATTCACCATTATACCATTTCCAATAAAAAGAGTTGTATTATTTTTTCTTATGTGACATTAAAAGACTAGAAAAGGTCACTACAATTACCATTATTGCTAAACCCTGTACTTTTTATGAGAATAATTTAACTGAAACATTCAGTAGGACACAAAGCTAGTTTATCTGAGCATGTGCCAACTACAAAAAGTATGAGTTGTTTTTACCTGATTGTCTGTTTCATTTAATTTTTGTGAACTTGATCTGACACTGGTGGAGAATATTACATTTAGAGTTGTCTTGTCAGCTCTTTGATAATTTCATAGCGAACTCAAGGTTATTCATTTTGTTTTTGTTTCCTTTATGTTTGATTAGGTATAATATAACCATCTACAATAGGCATATCTAATAACCAGAACAATGCGCTTCACCACCATTTGACTGACTTATGAGGAAATTCATAGTAACTTTTCATTTGGTCAAGTTTATGGATACCCAACATAATATTCATTGTACTCAGCAACAACCATTTTTTATTCCTCTGATGTTCTTCTGTATTAAAGGAAGGAAGTAGTTTATAGGTGACATTATTGTATAGGATTAACCTAGATTGAATTTCAATAACTTCTTTGAATATTAGGTTGAAAACATTATCATATTTCTTTTGTCCATTCATCTAAGGATGATATTATAATCTTATTTATTATGATTGTATTGTATCTCTCATGTCCTTATTAATGCCTGTTATATTTGCCAATGGGCAATTTTTATATGGGTACACAATGGATTTGATAATTGGAAACAAGAAGTCTATGAATTATTGGAACATATCCGTTTCTTTTTCATGAATTAATATCTCCAGAATGACACGCACAAGGCCTTTATATCTTCTGTAGTTACTGGTATCCAGTTTCAACACATTGAGGGCAGTTTAGTTTACCTTGCTAGTTTTTTATGATGCAAATTCATTAGTCCTGTCAACTAGAAACAGACATACAGCATTGATAAACATTAAATTGAAGCATTATAGAGGTGTGAGTCTTTCAGATTGTGGAATAGTTGGTCACAGAGTTTGTTTAAATAATGATTCTACTTGAATTTCATCAGATCCTAAGATGTTAATGTTCATTATAATTTGTAATTATATTTTTCACTCTTTTCTCTTTGTCTCTTGACTTATTATCCCACCTCTACCTCTCCTTGCTGATATTACTCTTCTTCTATCATTAGGTAAATTAATGTTCATATCACTCTTCAATAACATTACCACTATTGCTCCTACACTCATCACTCTCTTCATTACATTCTTCATCACTTGAGTCTGATTCTGAATTGATTTCTTCCTCTGTTTTGATATCTGACCATCTGTCCAATACCTTACTTCAATCTTGCTACTTTAAGTTTTGTAGTATAATTAATTTTAATAACATTAAATTTTATTATTAATATATTACTTAGTGTAACTCTAAAGAATAAACAATAAGTTAAATAAGATATAGTTTCACAGTTATTACAGTGAAAAGCTCAGTATTCCTTAGAAACAGCTGCTCAAGCATATGAGACTTTCTTAGTTACTGTATACCTACCAAGATAGATACGTGACGACCATGAATTAAACGATGTATGTTCGTAACGAATTTATGACATCCGCCGACGAACTTTTTAGAAAGGAACCTTACTTCGAAACATCATTTGTAAAACTAATTACTGAGAAAAAAAGCAACTTGTGCTCTAGTAAATAGGAATAGATGGCAAGGTAATAACACCTATGCTGATTACTAATCCTTGAAAATAATAGCTCTTGTAGAGTGAATTTACGATTAGCAAAATCATGGACTCGAGCTCTAAGATGTTGCTGTGGATGGTCAAAATATTGCTGACTATCAAAGTTTGTTTGGTACAATGTTTAATTTTTTTGGGTGTCTGTCCATAGTTCATTGAAAAAATCTATAAGTTCTGATCTAGAAAATTTGCTCATTGTTCTTTTTTTCCTAAATTCATGAAATACTAAAAAATAGCTCTTATCGTTACATTCCCAAAAATCTATGCAAATAGGAGATGAAGGCTTTGGGTATTTGCTGATGCCATAATGTAGCTGCATAAAAAACTGGGACCTTTACAGTGGAAGTCAGAGAAACCAGATGATGATTTACCATTGTCAACTCATGATGTTCTCCCAGAGATTGTTATCCTTCATATTTAGGGTTTCAACTTTTTTTAACATCTGAATAAGTCTGTACTTGTGTAGACAGCTACATGAAACTAATTCTAGAATTTGTGGTATAGTCAACCTTAACAGAAAAAGGAATACATGATTAGTTATAAAAGAAAGAACTAGAAAAGGTAAAAGGACAACTTACTAACATGGGTACGTACTTAGAGTTTAGTGGATGGATAAGAAAGTTGTAGTTGTCCTTTCTACTATTGATGATGAGTTTTTAGTCAAGATTCAACGATGAACCAATTCTTCCAGAGAGAGCGTTATGACCATGCAGAATCCAACAATCATTCACGATTACAGAACTTACATGGGAGGTGTACACAACAAGGATCAGTTTGTTACATACTAGGGATTATTCACAGTTTCAAAAAATGACCAAAACAAATCTTTTTCCACTTGCTAGACATCACTTTTATTAATCAATACATCATGTACAGAGAAAATATATTAAACAAAGTTATTGTACATGTCTCTTATATAGATTTCTGTATAGATTTAGCTCATGCTTTTTTAAATTTGCAATTAGTACCTGCCGTAGCACAAGATATCCCTATCTGACTATGTGATCATTATTTCCCAGTCTCCAAGTGCGAAAATGTATTGTAAAGTATGTTGTTAACAGGAGAATGTCATAAATGCTGTTCCTTCTCCCATTATTGACAACTATAAAACAAAGTTACAGGTAATTATAAGCAAAGCATTAGACTATCAAAATTTACTTTTAAGAAACTTTTATAATTTTGATTTTTTTAATTTCATCTGAAAGGTTATTAGCTCATTAGATTAAATTAAGCAATCTAGATTACTTAACTAGAGATACATGGCAACAGCTCATCAATTCTCTAGTGATGACAATTACACACAGTTTTTAATATACTTTTGATAATTACAGCTGACCATCAGAAAGTGATATATTTAATCATAATTAACGAAGTATAAAACTCAATTAACAGTTATTAAGATAATTAAGATATTTAATTTTTGTCACAAGTTTAAGATTAAGATTAAGATTATTAATGTTAACTTAGTCAAAAATCTTTTTTACCAAGAACATTATATAAAATAATGGCCTATACAATAAAGGAAACAAAAAATTTAATCTTTCCATTTTTCAAGTTTGGCAACATAGCTCATCATTTCCATTGTGGATCATACCTTCAATGTAAGGTCCATTAGTGACCTAAACAATATAAGGCCCAGAGCTCAACTTTTTAGATGTAAGCGACGGCTTTTGTCCAGGTTTGTAAGACAAGTCAACCTGAATTTCTTCACCAGAAACTAAAATCTTGAAAGTATCAGATGCTATAACCTTGCCAGAAACCTGTATACAAATTTATTTAGTAAAATTACTGAATATACACATATAATGATGTCATTATATATGATGACATCACCTAAACTCTAAACCAAACCTAACATTGATAACTCTATGACACATGGTGATTGTTACATCATCAATCAAGTTACACCAAGAAGCACCCTTGAATACTATCGTATATATCATGTATGAAGCTGATTGTAGTCTCACATATTGCAAGGTCCACTTGTTCTAACAAAGTGACCTACCAACTTTCAGTAGTTTTTCAAATGACTGCTATACATATAGTTTACCAGATCCTCAGGGTCTGGTAGACTATATATATGTATAGCAGTCATTTGGAAAGCTACTAAAAGTTTGTAGGTGATTTCATTAGGAACTCTGAAGTCAGTTATTATAAAAGTCAGTTTTTGCCATGATGGCAACATTCCTAAGTGTCTTTGTAGTATATGAAATTACACAATTTAAGACATCATCCTATATTAATGAAGTTATTTTAATTCTATAAAATAGTATATTACATAAAATATTAACTTGATCCATATTGTCTTTAAAATTAGAAGTGTGGATATACATGGACATATGTATACCTGAAATATGCACATTCTGTTGTAGGCTACAAGTACATACTATGAGGTTTATTCAATATTCAAGCAATTGAAGTCAATGTATGTATGTATTTATTCCAGGAATATTAATACGTCAATGCTTTGTATATGTACAAACTGACTACATGCTTTGTATATGTACAAACCGACTACATGCTTTGTATATGTACAAACTGACTACATGTTTTGTATATGTACAAACTGACTACATGCTTTGTATATGTACAAACTGACTACATGCTTTGTATTGTAAAACTGACTACAATGTGGTTTAATATTTGTAGACTTGTAGTTCAGTAGAAAAAATGTTGATAATTATGTTTATATAAATGCCATTAACTTATCATGAATTAAAACAGTGCTCACTAGTTATTCTTAATATATGATAAATCCTGGTTGGAGTCTAAAACCTTAAACCAAACAGTGATGTTAGCTTTGGATAGATGTTCTAGATGCTAGCCGAGACATCCTTATATTTAATAATTTTTTAAAGAAATTGTAATTTACTTGTTACATAATTAACAGGCATGTTATTATGGTGACTGAGAGATAGATAAAGCAAAGACAAGACTATGAAGAGAAGCAGATGAATAAGAATAGAGATGAAACACTTCTACATGTAAGTCTTTACTTTAGACTTTGATTTCTATGAGACTGTTTATCTCATACAACTGCTGCCACAAATTTGGGCTTGTTTGAGATGCTAGCTGAGACCTCCTTATATTTAACGATTTTTAAAGAAATTGAAATCTACTACAATCCCTATTTTTATTGAATTCTGTTATTGGCGTGTCTGTGTATTAATTACTCTTTCTATCTGCATAGGTCATATTATATTGACGATATCTGCTATATTTTGGACTACCACAACAACATGATCATTGACCATATGGAAAGTACTTAAATACAAACCAGCACACTTCCCAATTCTGTTAAAACAATGCATTAAATTTATATAATTGTTATCTGAAAAATTATCCCCTATAAAGGGGAAGTGGGCCACACCTGGAAGTACTGCAATACCAGGGCAACCCGTGGAGTGAGGAAAGCAAGCTTCACATACCACTCCTAATGAAAAAAATGGATTAACAGCTTGAGGATATATTATCCTCATTCGAGCTATTAAACTCGAAAGAACAGTTTTTTTCACTTAATCTTAGCCGATAGGCCGAGAAGCGATGCTGAGACAAAATTAACAACTTGTCTTATAGTTATACAATAGAGTTTGCTCTTAGGGGACAAGTAGTAGTGATTCCAATGAATAGCTTTGTAAATTGTCACATGTCAAGCCTTGTGTTGATTAGGAATACACACTTGTTTGTAAAATATTATAGGAATACTATATCCTTATATATTGTGTATACCATAGAAAAGGTCATGGGAAAAATTAGGGGCTGGTGTGTTGCGGGGAAGTTTGCATAGCAATGATAAGTACAATCTTTCTTAATTTGTAATATGTAATATTGTAGTGTCCTGTAAATAACTACACTATGTTTTATTAAGTGATGTCTATTGTACAATTGTTATATTATCTTTACATCTCCTCTTGTATATCATGATTTAATAAACCATTCAATAAATCATTACTTTGTTAGACTAAAAGATTCACATAATATTACTCATTTGTACCAGTTTGTACTGTCATCTAGAAATAATTACAATGAACTTATTATCCATTACAAGGCAAACTTTGCAGATGCATTATTTTTTTTCTGAATTTGAAAAAAAAAGAAGACTGAATGCTTTTGGTGTAGCATTTGGAGGTAAATTAATGAAGGAAGATACAACGACTGATGTGGCTATCAAGTCTTTAAAAGGTTAGGTTGATATAATTAATTCTGATTTATTGTAACACTATAACTGATTTACCTTCACCAACATTTGGAGAAATAAAGGATGTTTTGATGTTAGACAATGAACATTCTAATTTTATGAGATTGTTAGGTGTATGTTTTGCTACTGAAGATCAATCTACTTGATATTTTATTACCATGTATGGTTATGGAGACCTCCAGGTTTTTGTAAACTGAAAGGTAGTAAACATTCACGTTTTTTTCATAAATGATATACTCATTGACACTTGGTAGTTATGTAGTTAATTGTAAGAGCTAGGAAGATATTGTTTATTGTCTCATTAGTTAGACACAAGAAATTTCATAGATTATGGGCCTAAATACAAAGGATGTCACTATGGAATTTATAACAGGACATTCCTATATATTACTTACTTGCTTTTTTCTAAAGAGTCATTTGTTGAAGTAAATGAGCTGACTGAATATAGCAATTAGTAATCAAAACATCATATGTTGTGAATTCCTTTCAATATTGTAGAAATGTATGAAACCTACATGACTATGAGTTAGTTAAGGCAACCAATCTATTTTAGCAGTGGTATACATAATATATATATATATATATATACTGATAAATATACTAACTTTTGCATTAATGACTATAAGGATATATTAATTCTTGATCTGTTAGGCACTTAACTTATTATTTTCTTCATTGAATAGCTACAGGTTTTATTGTGAACACTTAAAGTAAGTAAGAGTAATTCATAGATATATGAAAAGTAGTATTTACATTCAGAAGGCCAGACGTGAGCCACAACTGTCATACGAGGAGTTATGAAATAATGATTATGCTACAAGCATAGATATCTATAGTCTATACACAGTGCATGGAATTATGAAGAATAGACATGAAAGTGTTTTCTTAACTATTTACCTCATTATAGGACATAAACATGAATTTGGAAATTGATTAAATACGTTGTTCCTGTTTTTTTTAAAATGATCTGATTTATCTTTTCTTCTAATGATCAAGAAACAGGTATCTTTACTGTACATTACAAGTTGAATTTATTATTTCCAACTTAGTTATGTATATACATAACTCATTCTTTCTAATACATGAATAATATACTATTGTTAGTTATGATAACATTATTGCAAACCCAGTTTATAGTATATCTTGAATACACTCATTAAACCTGTAATAATAAATTGCATGCTGATATCTGGCATGTAAATAGGTGAATTTAAGCAATATAGATTACTTAACTAAAGATGCAAGGCAACAGATAGCCAATTCCCTAGTGTTGACAATTGCACATAGCTTTCAATATACTGTTGATAATTACAACTGACCATCAGAACATGATAGATTTCAATCTTAAAGAGGCAACAGCTGCAAGTCTGCTTGTCAATGGAGAAGGTTATATATTTCCTAAGTAGCAACAGCTTCCCTCTAATGGCATGTTGATACATGTAGCACATGTAGCATGTATATTGTTGAGAATAACAATTGGTCTAAAAGGAATATGTGGTTCATTTCTAACTAGGTACAACAGTGGGTTTTCTTTCATTGTATAATGATACCTGAAATACAAACAGGTAAAATTAGTCAATATAGATAACTTATCTAGACAACAGTGACCTGGCCCATAGTGTTGACAATTACAAACTGCTACTCAATTTCCCTTTTATATATTTGATTGATAATTATAGCTAACCAACTTGATAAATTTTGATCTTAAATTTATAAAAGCCAACAGCTGCCCTCCTTTATATTATATAACAATTACAAAAGCCAACAGGAGAAAGTGATAAATTTCCTAATTAGAAAAAGTAATATCTGCCCTCTAATATTATTGAATACATGTTAATACCTGGAATTGATTGATCTGTTTGATTGATCTCCTGGCTTCACTATTTCCTCAACGTAATTAGATAATTAATGTGGATGTGGTCAGTTAACATCTTAAATGAATAATATTATTCATTTTAGAAAACTTTTTTAAAACTTTATAATGAACATTACAATGATAAAAGAAGCACTCATGTAAAATGTCAATCTATCAAAAAAATGTTAGAGATGGCTTGTCAATGACAATTTTACCAAATTCAAAATAAATATGAAATTTGAAATCATAAATTATTAACATCATTCAAGTTTCATAAAAATATACAAAACATTATAATTTTTACAAAGAAGCACAAATAGAAAACCACAGTGGCTTATGTAAACAATATCATTATCACACCAATGAAACAAAATTATGTTAAGATAAAATAATGTTGAAATGTTTTGTCAAAAAAATCATTTTAATTTTTAAGTTTCAAAAAGAATCTTGAGTTAAGAAAGTATCGTTTAATTATTGTTGATAGAGCAAAAGAAATGCATAATGTTTTCAGCTACAGAAGGTTCAAACACTGGTGGTAATTCTACCGCAATCTTAATTGTGGCCCAGGTAACATCAGTTGTTTTCTTGTCAAACCAAATTTGAATGACATCAGAGAGTCTGTCAGTATTGCGACTCCTTTCATCACGTATATTTTCTAGATCTCCATGACTTATTCTGAGTGACTGACCTATTTGTCTCCATTTATATCTAACAGGATGTAGCAAACGAAGGAGATCCAGCTTGTTCTCTGCAATATAAACATGAATTGGAGTGGGTTATTAGCAAATGAGAAGTGATACAATTATAAGTACAATAACAGTAAATGGGACTATAGTATCTAGAATACCTACCAAAGTTGATTGGAATATGGGCCAAGTTCTCAAAGTCAATGTCTGAAAAAGTGCTTTGAATATCTGTAATAAAATAATGAGTGAATAAGAAAGCATAAATTACTTAATATTGTTTTCTTACATAAATAACATTTTTAAAATCAAGTAATCAATTTGTTCACTGACCTGATACTGATTGTTCCTTCAAGTTAGTAGCAACATAATTGCCTTTGTTAAAGTCTTCCTTTTCAATGGAGACCGTTTCTTCATCTTTTAGCTGGTTATGAGGGTGGCCTCTAGTTTCAAATGATGATGAAGCAACAATAGACTTCTTTAAAACTAAGATATGAAAAGGGTTTAGTAATGGTTATTCTAATGGATTATTGGCAGATAATTTTACCCCTTTATTATACTTTCAATTTTAGAAGTTAAAGATATGTATACTAATACAGAACATACAGTAGACAAAAAATTATAGTAATTAATAAAGTAATGATATTATCTAAAGCTATTGCTATCCTTTTACATTGCTTTATCCTTTGAAAAATGAGAACAAGTTCTTAAAGGTGGAGGTATTACAACATGGGGTGGTTCTTGGTGTAACTTGACTATGATGACATCATAATGAAATGACACATAGTGATGTAATCATATTGATGACATAACCTAAACTGTAAACCAAACCTAACATTATTAACTCTATGACACAGAGTGATGTCATCATAAGACATACTGTTACATCATCAGTCAAGGTACACAAGAAGCACCTACAACATGTCAGATCCTTAGGCTCCATACATGCTAAATGCATAGTGACAGACTTGCAAGTGATTCTATTGTTATGATACTAATGTAGAGAGACAATTCACAGAAAGTCATGATTTCCTAGTGCTTATCAGTCAGGAGACATCAGATCAATTGCCTCGTTTGCCATACCACTTAATTTAATCAATATTGATATTATTAATATATTTTAGACAAACATGGGATATGGAGCAATCTTTGATTTTCTATTATACAGTTCTTATGCATTTACATCAACATGTTATTTATATGTACAGTATGCTATATACTAAACATTAACCAAGGGGAATTGATATTATTACTACATTGGGTTATCTCAAATCCATATAAAAAGCAATATAAGAAGGAAATGACTTCATTATACCTTCAGTATTGGAGGGTAAAGGTGGTGGTACTGATGGTAAACATTCTATATCTACATTAGTGCCTTGATTGTCTAGAGTGAATACAAACAGTCAAGTAAAGCATATGTCCTTTTTAGTTTATACTAAAAGTAAATTTTGTTAATATTAAGTGAAAATTAATTTACCTGACTTAGGTTCTTCTTTCAATGTAGTAGTACCATTGTTGCCTTTGTTAATGTCTTCCTTTTCTAAATATGCACAAGAAATGAAGTCACCTTGTACAGTGAATTATAATGACTCACCAAATCCTTCCATCCATGGTTGAAACATTTTGCTTAATTCTACTGGTGGCAAGTCTTGTATAGTACAAGACACTTTTATTTCCTTTCTTTTGTTAACAGTAACAAGTGCTACATGAGTAGGAGGCATATCTTGCTGAGCTTGATGTTTTAGGTTACAGAGGGTACCAGGATCACACTTCAGAGCAGAAGGATGATAAGCTAGAGGCTCAGCACAGAAGTCAATGGCAGTAGTAACTAGTGAATGTAGAGTGGAGCATTCAGCTGGATCACCAGTCCAATAGATTTCCATCCATAGCATTGTGTCTACTAAAAGTAATGATCCACGAGGATTGGAAGACTGCAATTTAACAGCAAATCTGAGTTGACAAGGAAATTGTGCATTAAGACACTCGAGTGTGAAGAATGGATGTTCTTTACGATTTAACAATGCCACAACTGCAGCTGGAAATAAACCCTAAGGAAACAAGAATTATGACAGATCGAATGTTTCATACTGTTCTTACCTGAGGTACAACTCCATGTTCAAAAGATAAAACCAATGGATTACAAGTTTTGGCAAATATTTTCTTTTCAATAGTTGTTAGATGTTTAGGAGATAAAGCAGTTGGAATAAAGTAATATGTAGACTCATCACGATGTACTTCAGCTACAATACAGAGGTCACATAGCAAGCGTAATAGGTCAGCTTTTTCAAAAAGACCTGGTGCAAATTGAATAGATACAAGATCTAGAAGATCAATTGTAAACAAGCCTTCTTCTTGAAGTCGGCGGTGAGCATTTGGTTGCAAAATCTTTCCCTTCTGTAGTAGTTTTTGTGGGAAATCAACGAATGATATACGAATGATATTGGAAAGTGCATCCAAGAAATATTGTGGATTTGTAAAAACGACGTGAGAGCATGTGTTAAAGTGTAGAAAAACGGAGAGAGATTTGAAAAATGCAATAGCTCCTTGTATTTGAGTCTTAGTCATTTCTAGCATCTGACCAATGTCTTGACATCGAGTTTGAGAGACAATACCATGATTATTTTTCTCACCTTCTTCTTTAATATTAGACTCCAAAACATACCAACGAATAGGGACTTTCTTCTTTATAACTGCTTTCTTACGGCCAATAACGTATGTTCTAACAAGAGATGAAAGGTCTTCACGTTTTTTTAGGCACATATTATTAACAGGGAAGATAAGCTCTTGCTCTGATTCATTATAGAATATCAACTGATCTTTGTATTGTTGCAAAGCTGCTATAAGTTGTGCATTCTTTTTCTTTAATGACTCACGAAACAACTTTCCCAGACCTCTCATTTTGTCTTCATAGGTACCAATAATGAGGAATGTAGGCAATGACTCACTGTCTGCACCATCAACTGCTGCTAGTTTAGCTGATGAGATAGAACGCACGTATGTTGTAATGAGCTGAAGATTGGTCATCCTAAGCTCTTTAGGTTGGGTTAATGGCTTACCATCAATAGAATACTGAAAGATTGGCTTACTTGACAGTCGATCTGTCAACTTGTGTACAATCACAATGACTGTATTGCCACGTACAAATGCTCTAGATACATCAGCAAATTGTGGCTGCCCACCACTATCGAGTACATATATCCAGGTAGATTTGGACAGCTGTCGAGATGCTGCATTTCTCATTGCAGTGAGAATATCTTTAGAGAGTTGTAGAATATTTTCCTTCTTAGCTACCTTAGTAACATCAACATCACTTTCAACAGATTGAGAATCTTGTAATGGTTGATTGGACTGATTTTCAACTTTCACCATTCCTTTTCTTTTCTGTTCTAAATGGTCCAATTTCTTAGGATGTGTGTCTTCACTGGACATTTCTATCTTTGTCTTTGAACTTTGTTCTAGATTTGCTTCTGAATGAAATATAACATCTGTGTTATTATATTCATTACTTGTGTCTAAAGAGAGTGATGGCAAATCTTGAGCTATGGAGTGGTTTGTGGGTTGTTGTGTATCATTCATTTCCAAACTCTTGATGTTTAAAGGTGCAGTTTTAGATGTACTTGAAGATTGGGTTTCTAACATAAGCCTTGAACCCTTTGCTTGAATGTGAATGTCTTCAGCTAACATTTGCATAAGCTCTTCTGTTGTGATCATTTCCCAACTATTTGCACCCTCAAGAGTGGCTACTCTTTCAACAGCTCTAATAGGTCGATCAGCAATAGCTGTACTATGATGATGATGTGGTGGCTCCCAGTTAAAGAGTAGGTGTTTAAAAGAGGTCTTACCGACAGCAGGTGGACCAGCTAATAGCAATTTTATAATTTTTAGAATGACATAGCCTTCTTCAAGGGCTTGCAATAAAATCCCCTTGTCTAAAGGAACAATAAGAAATCATAATAATTATCATTTTCAAGATTGTTATACTTACTATCATCAACAAGCTTTTTGTAAACATCCTTAGCCCTTTTATTTGCTATTGTCAAAGCTGTCTTTCCATTCTAATAATAAAACATATGTGGTAAATATATATTGTAAGTTTCATTCACTAATACTAGCCTATATAACTTCACTGCTCACACATGATAAGTTGTTTGTTATAATTAAATTATTTTATAATATTAATAGGTGTATAGACTGTCCTTATTCTGATTTAGAATGTTACTGTTACTGTGATCCAAAGTATTTTGTTCATTAACTAACTTTATTAGCTAATTGCCTATCAGCTCCTTTATCTAATAGACTCATTGCTATTGACTGGTGTCCTCTCAGACATGCTAACATCAATGGAGTATTGCCATCCTAGATAAAGAAAAGAAATTAGCATTTTTGATGATTACATTTTCTTCAGTTGTAATTGAACTTTTCTTGATTCACACTTTTGGGAGCATTGTCCTTCATATGCAAACAGTCTTGAGTTACATATAATTTGACTATTTATTACTAACCTAAATTTTACAAGTATGTAAATATGTACAAGTAAGTATATATATGTACAAGTATGACACTTTGTAAAGAGGAGATGCTTCATTATAATTGTACATGAATTATACCCTTACTTGTGATTAATAAAAGTAAAATTATATGGTACTAACCTTATCAACTGCATTTAGATTAGCTTTACTGTTGATCAAAAGTGTAGCAACTTCAGTCATTCCATTAAATGCAGCATAATGCAAAGGACCTCTCTGTTCCTAGAAGATATAGACAACAATACAAAGTAATATATATACATAGACTGTACTGGTACACTTTGACAAAATCATGTCTGTTACTAATGTACAAGCCTCAAGCATAATTAGTCACAACCATCATCGTAACATTCATGGAAAATGTTAATTAATTTATTGATTGTTATACTTGTCGATGGTTAAAAATACAATTTAAATTCATTTTTCACTTTTAATTGATTACTGTTCTAATCAACTTTAATTCATGAGTATTTTTAAAAATCTTGAGCCTTTCTTATATATATTGTAAGGCTGTGTAACCATATTGACAATAAATAAATATAATCAAAAAATTACTTAAGTCCAACTACAAATGAATATAATTCATGCACTGTTTTGAAAGGTATATTTCATAATAATTATTTTTGATATGCAACAAATGTTTTATAAATTTTATTAGATAAGATCACTAATCCATATTTTTAGAAACTTGTATTTTCATTCATAATAAACTAGTGTGCTTTGTTTACTTATAATATCTGATAAATATTTTTTATTACAAGTGCTAATAAAAATGCACTAAAGTGCTAAACCTCGCTGCAGTGCCTAGTGTAAATCTATACTGCACAATGCATGTACATGTACATATAAGATCGGACAAGGTGTGGTCAAATTCTTGATGGGATCACGTGATGCACATTACAAACTGTTGTTTGATGACTCAGCATTTCTCTTCAATCAAAGGGAAAAAAGTTTTGTCGTTTACTGGGTACTTTGCACTCTGATTGACACGTCTGTGAAGCTCAAACTGAGTGAGTAATAGTATCATTCAATTGCCAAGCAAGATCAAGTGCTAGATTCGTGATGAATGTTTCTCTGAGCCTTTACACGATGCTTTAAAATGTTTCAATATTTCATATAGAAAATTTATTGTAACTTGTAAATGAAGCATTCTTTGGAAATTTCCCGTAGTACAAATGTAAATCAATATATTATCTATTAGTAGCAGTTTTGTTAGTGCTTCGAGACGTTTCCTGAATGCATTACTTTACTCCAACTCCACAAAACACTTTTAAGAACTTTTCTAACAATTGCTTTAAGCAATGGCCTTCTGTCTTGCTAATCCATAGTCCTTTAAAATTCTCTACAGCATACTAAAAAATCTCCACATTAACTTTTTTACTTATCGAGAAACAGCACCTTGACTCTGCAGCCTGAAAATTCTTTTGAGTTTTAAGCTTTCGTTTTCTTTGACGATGTTCTTGATACTACTGTCGTAAAGTCCACATGTTTTTCTATTCATTGCTAAACTTTGTTAGCTGCTAACGCTTTGCTTGCCAAGTAACACCAGTTCAAAAAAACAGGCAGTGCAGACACACACACTCTGACAGACTACAGTAACCTTGCTTTGCACCCTGGCACAGCGAGGTTAATAATAATTATGAAGTGTATTAATTTTATTGATCTTGTTCAGAGTTGTATAATTATTGATATTGTGCTAGATTTTTATTAGTACATAATATAACTTATTTTCTTGTGCATTTTGTACCTTATATATAAACTAACTTTATTATGTAATTGCTTGTTAGCTCCTTTCTCTAATAAAAGTATTGCTATTGAGTAGTGTCCCTTCTGACAAGCTAACATCAATGGAGTATTGCCATTCTAGATAAAGGAAAGAATTTATTTAACATATATTTTGTGACAATTTCATTTTCTTCAGTTATAATTGCCAATTCAATTGAGTTATCTACAACATACTATACAATAATAAAACATAATATTATCATTAATTTCATTACAAATAATCAGAGTTATCAAGCAAAGTTACATGTCATTAAGCTTAGATTGATTACATAAACATGAATGATGAAATGATGAAACTAGAATAAAAAATAACAACTCAGCATTTTTAATTATGTTATATGACACAAACATTCAGGTCAGTTACTAATGTTCTATATGCTATTTTAATCCATTTTTATAACTACTAGTAATGATTCAAATAAACTTTGTTAGTGTGTTACAACAACAATGTACATTACATACATTACATGCACTGATGATCTATATATTGTCTTTTTATTAGCTAAAAAAATAATTCATGCTAGAAAGTTAAGTGTAATTTATTTTTTTTATTTAGTATAAAGGCTGATTTGCATAAAAAACGTTTTATCGCGCCGCGTCGCGCTCTGTGCGTGTTTTGCTTTCTCACGCGACCAAGTAATGCGTCTGGCCAATCAAAACCAGGTAGTCACGAGTACAATCGCGTGTTATAAAATGGATGATGAGAAGATAATTGAAGCTGTTCGTTCTTTTCCCTGCCTTTGGCAATTCATTAACAAGAATTATAAAGATTCTAAAGCACGAGAAAATACTTGGAAGGTTGTTGGTGACCAGGTAATTCAGTTATATAAAAGTAATGATATGTAATACCTGTACTTCTAGATTAAAGATCTCTCTATAGAGGAGTGTTCAAAAAGGTGGAAATATTTACGAGATAAGTTCGTGAGAGAACTTAAGAAAGTCAAAAAAAGAAAGTCTGGTGAAGAAGGTCCAGCATATGTATCAAGTTGGTCATACTTCAACACCATGCTCTTTCTAGAAGATTCAGTTCGCCACAAACTGTAAGTCTTTTCAACACTGATCAGGCACTCAAATACATTTATGTTCCACTCAGAACTCAAACAAAATGCATCTCTTACATCTGCAGCAGATTTTGAATACCTGACATGAAACAGAAGAGGTCTGAAAAGATCTATAATGTGTTCACTTTGACATCACCTATTTCCATCGACTTGACCTAAAATTTTCAAATCCCTTTTCACCATCTTCAGCTCTCTACCCACTAGGAATATAATTACCAGATCCATCTTCCCCATCTATAAAACCAGGAGGACAGTACACATTCAACTCTGTAGTTCTGAGATAGTTGTGCAAAGCTATAGTTGCCTTGGTGAACAGCACTACATTATCAGGATGAGCTATTATTGGCCTACGAAAAATCCGCCATCTTGCAGCTAGAATACCAAAACTGGTTTTTAATTATTCTTCTTGCTCTGCTCAACCGATAGTCGTATATTGATTCTGATTCAGGAAGGTTTTTTTCCGGATATGGTCTCATCATATTCAATTTTAGAGGGAAAGCTTCATCACCAACGAACGCATACAGTAGCACTGGGTGAGTAGTACCAGGTAGTAGACTAGCACTTGGTACATTAAGGGCATTAGACTCCAGTGCTTGTCCAAAAGCTGAAATATTTAATACACCACCATCACTATTTCTACCAGCATCCCCAACATCCACCAAAATAAAGCGATAATGAACATCACAGACTGCCAATAATACATTCGAATGAGTACCTTATAAAAAATCTATAAATAGAAACCTTTATAAAAAAATACTTTACACTGTACATTTATAATTAAAATAGGTAGAGCTAGAATTGACTGAAGCTTGTATTAATATATGCTTTCCATCAATTGCACCAATACAATTTGCGAAATTCCAGAGGCGCTGAAACTGGGTACTAATACCCTTCCACTCTTCCTTTGTTGATGGAGCTTTGACATATTGTCTTACAATCAACTCAATAATACCATCTCTACATTATGAGGGTGTCTGCACATGTTTTATGATATAAGAGGAACTTAATGACATTTTACACAATACTTTATACATTATAATTCTGTAATACAATTTTATATTTGTTATTGTAATGTTAGTAATATTCAAAAATATACAGTTATCATAACAACAAGGAATCACTGAGTGACACAAGAAAGCGAAATAACAAACAATAATATAATATCCAGACAAGGTATATTAACTCAATAATTTTTTAAGTGATGTTCTGTTTTATTTAATGTCATCATTAATTGTTTTTAAATGATTTTGAATGACACTAGCAGCAGTTTCATAATTTACAATAATGTTGCAACTCTTTAAAATGACCAACATCCAAAAAGGTTTCTATCAAAATGACTAGTTCATACTGTCAATATAAATCTGATGGTCCACTTTGAAATTTTATTATGCAAGCATAATCGTAAATATTTGATACTAACCACATAAAAAAAATCTAGATTAGCTCCACTGTTTATTTATTATATACTATGTCACATTGTTGACTACTACTAGAAAATTGTATCACAGTATGGTTTTACACACTAATTACTGATTATGTGATATTGTAATTGTACTACATTGAAAGTTTGTATCTATGTCACTATGACTACATTGTATCCTTTATACTATTGACATATATGATTTATAGAAATTAATCCTTGTATGTTTACCTCTGACAAACACAGCAAGTAATGAGTCTATTTACTGTTATAAAGACAATATTAATTACATATGTGTCCATTTACAGCAATGTTTGTAACTTTTAAAGACTACTGAGAAAGCTAACACTTGATGAGGTGATATTGGTGGGTATTCAGTCAAGTTGGATTGAAAACATCATATTTAAAACTTAACTCTTAAAACATGTAATTGTTCATTAATTGTCATGTAGACAATAAGATCATGTTTTGTAATTAGAACTGTATATAAATCAAACTTTTACAACTTTTATAGCTTTAGCACCTCTCATAGGTAAAATAGATCATGTAAGTGTATACTATATGTCCGTAAAATAGCACTTATCAAGCAAAAGGATGTACTCTACAAGCCATAAATGTATTCTTGAGGTAATCAGGATATAAGCTGGGACTAATGTGATAAGTGTAAAAAATATGAACAAATAAGAGATACACTCATGATAGTTACGTAATATAAGGTATATATCTTATTATAGAGATCACATTCTATATAATGCCCTACTTTGTCAGTTGGTTGTTATTGGCAAAATTTCTTTTGTCGATCAGTTTTAAGTATGTTCATTTATTATTCACAGTATGTATTTGTTGATATATAGATGGGCACATAGCAATGCTTTCAATGCAAGCACTTGTTTACACGTTAGGTACAATTATCATATTTATGGTCACATGTTAATATGTCTCAGGTATATGTTTCACAATACACAATGCAATGTTTATTGATTGTATACAAGAAGTTTGGTGTAAGAAATGACAGAAACACACTAAATAGTTGGTTGTGGTAATAGTGAGTTAATGATTTTGTGAGTGATGTACTGTATCATTTGTTGTTACTTGCTATTAATATGTTATCATAATGATTATACTCTGTCCGAGTTGAGT
The DNA here is from genome assembly GCA_963693285.1 of Xestospongia muta. Taxonomy (NCBI): domain Eukaryota; kingdom Metazoa; phylum Porifera; class Demospongiae; order Haplosclerida; family Petrosiidae; genus Xestospongia; species Xestospongia muta. Next base: position 19,549,927 of record OY848918.1, on the reverse strand, counting down.
TGGGCCCTTCATTAAAAAAGCTGTTGCATGCATGGAATGTAAGGTGAGGTATTTTCTCACCTAATTAATGAAATTAGCACTAAAGCACATTTTAATGTTACTCATTAGTTGTTCATGTGAATGTCATGCAAACAGACTACGTTGTCTTTCATGCTTGTGGAAATGCAAAGAGGCAAGAGACTTAGATCACAAACAAAGGAGGTTGTTGCGAATGTCTATGACTATTTTGAGGAAGCCAGTAGGCATCAGGGGACTCAAGGGCCTCTCAAAAGAACCTGTGATGCTACGGGGGTTTCACGTACCTCCATCAAGAGACTATGGAAAGAGAAAGCTGACCCTGGTGGAGCTGCGTTTTCTACTCCAACAAAGAAATATAGATTTTCCAGACCCCTGTAGTTGATGATTTTGATCATGAAGCCATCAGACGAGAGAATCTACCACCTTTATCAGGCGAAAGAACATGTGACACTTGCCAAGTTGCTTGTTGTTTTAAAAGAGGATAACCTCTTTTGTGGTCAGAGGTCAACCCTTCACATTTTGTTAAAGGAAATGAGTTTCTAGTGAATCACCATAACTTTTTTTATGATGTCTATTAATATTGTACTTCATAGACATAAGAAAGTGGATGACAGATGCCACTACTACAAACAACCTCGTATTATGGAACAGAGGCATGCTTACCTTCGTCGAATGATCAATAACCGTCAAGAGAATAGGCCAGTTGTTTACCTTGATGAAACCTTAGCCAATCCTCACAATGGTAAGGATTGTGCTTGGGTGGAGAGGGATATTGTGACTGGTGGAACTCTTGGTGGTATAAGAAGGCCTCCAGGGAAGGGTGTAAGACTTATTATTCTTGGAGCTGGTAGTGAGACTGGTTGGATTCCCAACACCACTCTTATATTTAGATCCAAAAAAAATACTGGCGATTACCATGATGAGATGACTGATGATCATTTTGAGGAGTGGTTTGCTACCAAACTTCTCCCTAATGTTCAACTTAACAGTCTTATTTTCATGGATAATGCCTCATATCATAGTCAAAAGTTGGATAAAGCAAAAGATGCAAGATTGGCTTCAGGCAAAGGGAATTGAATTCCCAACAAATGCTTTGAAAGCTGAATTATATAGCATCATACAAAGATTGAAACCTACTCCTCGTTATGTTGTTGATGACATGGCCGCTGCTGCTGGTAAGTACTCAGTCAAGATGCCATTTTATTTATTAATCTGTACATCATGTAGGCCACGAGGTGGTCCGACTTCCTGTTGCTCACTGCACTCTCAATCCTATTGAGTGGTCATGGGCACAGGTTAAAGGTCACATCAAGGCCAATGCTCGTGCATTTAATCTCCGTGAGGTAGAGCAGCTGGCATGGGAGGGTTTTGATGTTGTGACACCTGACCGTTGGAAGAGCCTTGTTGAACATGTTAAGATCCACTTTGAAGACCACTATTGGTCTAATGATAGCCTCTATGAAGAATTAGTGGATGAGTTCATTATTCGAGTTGGAAGTGATCAGATGAGTCTGATGGTTCTGATCAATCTGATCAATACCTGATAATTATTTCAATAAATTTACTATAAAAATTTGTTCGTATAATTAGAACTATAATATTGAATTGCCACGTGACAAATGGTTGACTTCTCAAGATGAGAAGAGATTTTAAATAAATCCTCGAGGGTGTGCAATTCGAAGTATGTCAAAGGTATGCCATTGAAAATGTATGGAGTTTTTTAGTTTGATACTTTCTCATAGCACTAGAGAGCCAAATTTTATATATAAATAGCGCGTTTGCGAGCTGAATCGATTGGTGCAAGTTCTATGCAGATAGTATGTAAAATGGCAAAGTTATTTACATGTCGGGTGGCCCTACTAAACTTGGACATACTATAATATGAACAGTAGTTTGAAAAATACATTTCTTATGTAAACGTATTAAAATTATTGACAAACAGAAAATCTTATCACACAAACCTCTCAATATCAAATGACAGAGCATATTATTCATAGAAATAAACAGTGTCTTGTATATTAGCTTTGTTGCTACTAAGAGTGTCAAACAATTTAGCTTATATAATGGACTACAAGTAATTAAAATAGCGACTAGTTAATGCTATGATTATATTAAATGTAGCCATTTTGTTTATATTGTGATAATATGTAGACCACATTTTCTCTCATGCTCATGAAGATGCAAAAGGAAAAAAGACTGAGGTCACAAAAAAGAGGTTGTTGTGAATGTCAATGACTATTTCAAGAAACTCAACAGACATCAATGGAATCAAGGACCTCTTACATAAACTGCTGATACCACAAGAGTTTATGTGCCAACATCAAGATAGTTTTGATGACGAATATTTCTATGCATTCTCATTTTTCCTCCTTTGTTAAAAGGTTCTTTTCAGAACTATGGTGGCTTTATAGCTGCCTTAAATTGCAAAAGACAAGACCTGATTATTATTTTAATAATAATGAATTAATGATTGTTATAATAGAACATCTGTTCATTTAATTAGAACTGTAATTTTGAATTGACACGTGACACACGGCTGACTTCTTAAGATGAATAGTATTATTCAAAGGTGTGGAATTTGATATATGATGAAAGTATGCCATTGAAAATGTATGGAGTTTATAGTTGTTACTTTTTTGTAGCACTAGAGAGCCGCATTGTATTTATAAAATGCGCATTTGTAAGCTGAATTGATTCGTGCAGGTTCCATACAGGTAGCACGTAAAAAGGCTGAGTTATTTACATGACTAGGTAGCTTAACTCAACCAGGTCAGAGTATAATCCATGAAACAGCCTATAATGTAAACATTTCTGGCTGTAAGTATTAAATTTTATGTACATTAACCTTCAAATGTTTAATACTTGTTTATCTATTGCAACAAAAATCAATTTGTTTGATGGATACAAAATCTGTAGAAATTCTACCAATATTGACCTGATTTGATGATTGTCACCAAATTTTAGAAAGAGAGATACATTCTTGGAGATACATCTCACCTATGATAGCAACAGCTATATGAGATACTTTAAGCTTGTAACACAAAGCATTCTGTCAAAGCAAACAATTTTGTGTTGTACAAGGCTTTGTGTTCATGCTGAACTTTCGAAATCACATTAGTCTTTTCACACTTTAACTGCAAAGAGGTGTATCTAGATTCTAAAAGCATTCTTGATCCAACAAGAAATTGTATGTGAAAACTTTAAAAATGACAGAATTCACTAAAACATTGAAAGAGCCTATTTACTTCCATTTCATTGTTAGTTTAAGCCTTCTAAAGAAATAAATTGGTACTGTACTTTTGTTGAAGTAAATGTAATGATAATGTTGAAATGATCTAATATTGTAATGGAAGTTGATTACATTGAGACTGTAATGGACACATCACTAGATTGTAGTATAGTAAATATTTGATACTAACCACATTAACAAAATTTAGATTAGCTCCACTGTTTATTAAAACTATAACAACTTCAGTCTTTCCATTCATTGCAGCATAGTACAAAGGAGTCCACTTGTTCTAAAAGATATAGACAACATTAATAACACAATACAAAGAAATACATGTACATAGACTGTACTGGTACACTATGTCACATTGTTGACTACTACTTTAACTTGTATCACAGTATGGTTATACACACTAATTACTGACTATGTGATATTGTATTTGTACTACATTGAAAGCTTGTATCTATGTAATTATGACTACATTGTATCCTTTATACTATTGACATATATGATTTATAGAAATTAATCCTTGTATGTTTACCTCTGACAAACACAGCAAGTAATGAGTCTATTTACTGTTATAAAGACAATATTAATTACATATGTGTCCATTTACAGCAATGTTTGTAACTTTTAAAGACTACTGAGAAAGCTAACACTTGATGAGGTGATATTGGTGGGTATTCAGTCAAGTTGGATTGAAAACATCATATTTAAAACTTAACTCCGAAAACATGTAATTGTTCATTAATTGTCATGTAGACACTGAGATCATGTTTTGTAATTAGAACTATATATAAATCAAACTTTTACAACTTTTATAGCTTTAGCACCTCTCATAGGTAAAATAGATCATGTAAATGTATACTATATGTCAGTAAAATAGTGCTTATCAAGCAAAAGGATGTACTCTACAAGCCATAAATGTATTCTTCAGGTAATCAGGATATAAGCTGGGACTAATGTAATAGGTGTAGAAAATATGAACAAAATACATAATATAAGGTACATATCTTATTACAGAGATCACATTCTATATAGTGCCCTACTTTTAATAGATACATGATAGTTACGTAATATAAGGTATATATCTTATTATAGAGATCACATTCTATTTAATGCCCTACTTTGTCAGTTGGTTGTTATTGGCATAATAATCAATCAGTTTTAAGTATGTTTATCTATTATTCACAGTATGTATTTGTTGATATATAGCATCAATAATTATTAAGGAATTTATATCTTATAAATATACTCTTGATTAGGGAAGTAAAGAGACTCTATTTACAACATGTAGCAGCCATTAAACAATGACACTGGCTGGACATATGACTTAGTGACTATCATAGTTACCTTTATCTGATGACACAATGACGACAGTATAACATACATTACAAATCACTGGTACATCATACTTATAGACTGAGTGTAAAAACACTGCCATGTATTAGAAACTATAACTGATTGGGCATTATATAGAGAAAAATAAAGAAGTCTTCACAGACAAGTTGGGCACAATGACTCAACATGTTGCTAAACTGGACTTGAAGAGAAATTCGAAACCCAATTTTTAAGACCTCAGCCTGTGTCTTCGCTCTTAAACTATCCTTAAAGCTGAGCTAGACAAGTTGCTGTCATTGGTCAAAATTAAGCCTGTTAATTACAGTGAGTGGAAAGCCCTTATTGTAACTATTCTATTGTAGCAAGATGGAAAACTACCCCTGTGTAATAGCTATAAAGAAATGATCAGCCCAGTACTTGATGTGGATCTATATCCATTACTGAAACCAGATGACCTTTATACATAATTATCTGGGGGAAGTAAATTCTCTGTTTTTAACATCTCCTATATTATAACATTGAAATGCTAATAAATTGAGGTTTAATTTTCACAATTTTAAGAATATTGCTAAGAAAACAAGAAAAGTACAACATGACAATTAACTTAATAAACTCACATGTGTATACCTACATGTACAATGTATACATATATACATTACAACAGTATTGTTACTATATATGAACACTTACATAGTCAGTGCAATTTGGGTCTGCTTTTTTTTGAAGAAGAAAAGACACAACATCAGTATGTCCACGAGCAGATGCAGCAATCAGTGGTCTCTCAAAACCCTATATAATAGTAGATGATAATGTTTGTTATTAACAAATGACAGTTACAAGATCAACCTATTAATTATTTATTAAATAACAATACAAAATTTTAAAGAGTACATACAATATCACAATAGTAACAGTAGTATTAGTATATTAATAAAATATTAGTTATTTCTAATAGATGATATTACAAAGAAGTCAGTGAACCTATAATTACATTTGAAAAACTTAAATTAACATTATAATACTATGAAAGTATTAATAGTCATTATTGGACTACTTTAATAAGTTGAAATTATTTTAAATGATGGAGTCCTTATAAACACTACATTTCTTATTAAAACATATTATGAACATTATTTACAAGTGTCCTAGTCACAGAGTATCAATGAAATTAAGAAACACTGAGGAAACACTTGAGTGTACAATCTCATATTTTCATTAATTGTGTGGGCTGAAACATTCACACTCATCCTCTAAAATCTGTCATAAAAGTGTGTAAACACTGGACTAGACAGCTTGAGTGAATTTAAGTTTAATTATTAATATGAATGAAAGTTGCTGTCATAATCAAGCTATGCTACAATTTTCTAATCAAATGTCTTGTATGAATTCTCAATTTAAAAATTAATAATTAAAATAATTAAAGAATGACTACATTCAAAGTAAACCTATGCTACAGGCTGTATAGTGATGTATGACTAGACAATACAACATTGAGTAAAATAACACAGTCTTTTTGACTTGCAAAGTGGTCATTCATCAGAATTACATACATTCTTTCCAGTGAATGATGTTTTAGTTAATGTTGTTAACATGAATTGGTTGCCTTGAAAGTTAACAAAATGACACTATTTAGTGTAGTTGTGTGGATAAGTGTATTTTCTCCAACTGACCACTATTCCTAATATCAAGACTTCTATAGATATATAGGAAGTATGTGACATAATTACTACATTACAATGATGAAACTCTATTAGCTAAATCAACCGTAACCTAATTATAGTAAGATAGAGTATAGTGTCTGTCTACTAACTACTACTATATGTAATAGATATATACTCACACTATGTATGTACTGTACACTATATGATCATATATAATCAACATCTGCTAAGTAAAGTCTGCCATTTGATAACCATAAACGTAATACCAATAGTAATTATTTGTGTGAAAAATTACTTTCTTTCATTAGATACTTCGGTAGAAAAAATTGCAAGAGAAATTTTTCTCATTCTTATTTTGACACTATGATCTTTACACAACAATCACATATTTATTATTACTTCTAGCTATATTTATGTCAATAACTTTTATTACTCTATAAATGAAGGCCATATCATTAATTTATTATAATATGGTATACTGTATAAGTTTAAGCATATTATGCTTAAACTTCTACAGTATACTGTCAGTATCATTGATTAAAAAGGACAAGTGTTTCAATGTGACACTAATTCTTTCATACATTATCTTAGATACTCAAACCTCTAAAAAGACATCAATACTACATGTATGATTTACATAATTAAGTTGATAGTAATGGTGTTTAATACCTGTAACAAATTTGTATTATATATCTATTATTCTGTAGTTATATTTAAATGGATGGATAATTTCGAATTAATTTAATTTTATCGTTTGATAAGTGATAATTAGATGTTTCAATAAGACAGTCAGTATGAGCAAAATTAAAAGGAAGTTGTGTCCATGAAGCTGTGATGTTGCTAGAGTAATAGAATTGATCTGTGACTACTTATTATGATATATAATAATACACTATATTTTAAAATTGATCAGAACCTTTCAATTCAAAAATTACTTCTATAATAATCTCTTTGTCATGAGTAGAGACAGGTTTATACTTCTAACCATTACATACACAATTAGTCATTTATTGTGTTCTTTAGGTATAAATGCATCACTCTACAAGTAGCAGTGTGTGCCCCATATATGTTTTTATTGAGATCATTAATATAAATTTTACCATATTGTGTACTCTCTTATCATCATTACATACATTAATGTTGTTGTTATATTGTTATTTAGTATTTTAGCTTTATATAATAAAGAGGACAACCTAATTGTTGAACACGTTCACAAATAATACATACATTAATCATAATTATTACTTTTACAATTATGCAATTTTCATTTGATGTACTACTATATATACTGGATATAGGCCACCATCCATTTATATTATGTCTTATTTCCTGTCCTGTGTACCTTTCTTTATTTTAAACTAAATTAAGAGTAAAGAAAATATCTTGAACTCAGAATAATAATAGATTTGATATCCTCGAATCATACTAGTGTCGTTATAATTTTTCAAATTACATGATATACAAAACCTTTGTACAGTTCTTAGAACACCAATGTACAATCAATTCATTATTTAAAACATTATATTGCATGCATATGCTGTTGTGTTTTAATGAATAATGTCACTATTCACTATAATGTTGATAAATGTCCTGTCATAGCTACTATGAGTATGGTTGTGATAAGAGCCATAGTAAAGTTGTGACAAGTGTACACTCCCTCTCATATATACACTGTATATAACAGTGTATTAATGTATTATGTTAGCCTTATATTTACTTCAGTTGATTGCTATATTGTGTGTATAAAAACAGACACAGCTTTATTAGATGTAAACATCATATACTATAATCTATGACAGGATACACTATCCATACTGTTCAATGTGTTGATTTATTTATTATCATAACTTTACTCACATATCAGCTGCTGTGATTATTGTAGTGTCTATTCATACCTAGCATACATCATTAGTTAATATTACAATATCATTTTAGCAATGACATAGCTATAGATCTCAAAAAACCCTTGTCACATATCATTAATATAGTTATAGCATTTAATAATAGAAAAAACTGTGTTGCATAACTTGTCAATATTCAATTCTATAGTAAATATAATTATATAGAGGTATTGAATATTAAGTTATGAGAGTGTTTTACAAACATATCAATGTAGACACTGCCATATTTGGTAATTCTTAGTATTGTTATATATTATGTCATGTCTCTATCTGTCTATCCAAGTCTCTTGGTTTTTGTCTCTCCATCTTTCTCTGTCTGTCTATTTCCCATGCTAGAATTGTTGTCATACAGTTGTTGATAACATTATAATATTCTCTCCAAGTATAAGGCAAAGACAGGACAACAAAATGTACACAAGCAACATGTATCAATCTAAGTAGTGCAGTGTTTAGACCATTTCTAAACTACATGTGAGTAAAACCTAACCATTTATAAAAAAACAAATGGTACTATTTTCATGCATCTCCTGCCCACAATGCCTCGTGGCTGATCAGAAGAAATTACTTTTAATTTCATAAAAAGAATAATTTCTACCATAAATAGAAATCGTAATAACACTTAAATGATAAATAGTTGTTTCAATCAAGTTTTGTTCCTCACTACTTCCTTAACGAGAAATTTTACATTTATTGTGAATATGGTGTTAAATACTCTGAAATTTTGTTTGTTCCTCAGTTTAATTAAACTAAGTAACAAACAAAATTAGGATCAAAGACATGCCAACATACTACATTATAATGTAGTGTGTTGGCATGTCTTTGATCCTATGCATTGTGTATTTCTGAGATTAGCAATTAGATTTTGCAAGAAAAATAAATATTTTTAAAGTTTTCAGAAATGCAGAGGGACAAACAATTAAGTACTTTAATGAGCCATTAGGATGAATTTCTATAAACTATATATGAACAGACTCAATGGAAATCTGAAAGTAATTATAGTTAGTTTTGTCAGTCACAAGATCTTTTGATAATGCAACAAATAAAGAGTTTTTCATGCACTGTGTCGAAAACTGATGCTGAAAAATAATTCATCAGGACTTAGTTTGCTTTTCAAGGAGAAGTACTCAGTGACAATGAGCTTTTCTATTTACATAGAATGTACAATTGCTTGTATCAAACAATAGACATAGTCAAGATGTTCACGTTTTGCAAAGATTACAAAAATGTATAATTAATTGTGAAGAATTCATTTCATGCAAATTTTGTTCACAAAAGTCTATTCCAATTGCTACTAAGTGGTCTAATGTTTTTGCATCATCTCTGAAGACATCTACGCCTAAAGTTCATGTTCTGGCTCTTGTACAATGATATGGTGATCATTTGTTTAAATATTATGCACATTCATCTGTTGTACTTTGTTCTATTGTATTTGATCATTAGTACATGTACAAATTTTATCTCAATTAGTAGAATTATGTGTAGTTGCGTTATATATCGTCTCACAAGCTTCTGTCATGTGTTATTATAGTATAAACTATATTTATGTTGCGATTCCTCTTATGAAGTATAATACTGCTTAATCATATTTCCTAATGAATATATAACTACTTCATTTGATGAAAAATTGTTTTGTGACTCAGCAATCATAATAAATGATAGATTTTCATGTGAACTTCAACCAAATTTTACCAGTTTGTACACAATACCTGTATTGTGAGGATCAAAATCAACCAAATAATATTCATTATAAAGTTTTTGATTCCTTACTTTTGTTTAAGTAGAACATTATGTATTTCCCACATTTGTTAATCTTCAAATGTCTGTCAAGATAGATGTGAAAGGTATGGGTTTAGTTGTGCACTTATATAATTCAGTGTTATTTTGTATATTTAGCAAATTAGAGTATGTTTTCTAGCAGTAATATTGTTAATGAGGAGGAAATGACTATGAAATAAACTTGTTCCTCTAGAAAATAACCATTCTGCTCATATTGAAGGTATGTCCAGTAGCATATATTCTGTCACCATATTATTATATACATTATTTACACTAGAATTTTGGTGAAATTATTACATTGAATTTAATTTTTAGATATTGAAATTAGTTTGAATTTATTAAATACCATTAGTGAAGAAAAGCATTAATCACAAACTTAGTTTGTATAATAATTATAAAGGTAATATTTGCAAGTAAGAAGAAGTGCAAGACTGTAAAAAATAGGAGATCACTTTACAATTACAGAATATACATTATTTATTTTAAAGATGCCTTTAATGCTGAAAAATTAGATTTGTCCTTGTCTAAAAATGACAATATAACCGGCAGTTTTATGTTCTTTAATAGGATATGAAACTTAAAAGATTACAAGAATAAATGAGACAATTCTGACTATCACTTTACTCATAGCAGTTATTGCAAATGTGTTTGTTTACTTTTTCTAACTAGTATCATTTTTGTCATGTGAAAAGTTTCTCTTCAAATTTTAAATGTCCAAGCGTATCACTCCAATTCATCTTCATGAGAGGCAACAAATACTGTGTTGACTTTTGCTAATAAAAGAGGTTCAAACAACTAGATCAAATACATCCCTTTATTAATGACAGCTCTATTGTTTTTTGAGGGTTACAAAAACTTTATTCACAAAAAAGTATTGAAAGTGTGAACCATCACACACAAGAAATTTAAAAGACAACGTGTACGAAGATACATTGATGGAAATAAATAAAAATGTTTATTATCTATCTAGGAGGGTATTATACTAAATTATAAACATTATTTAGTATAATCTACATACTGCTATCTTTATTTATTTCTATTGCAATTAATTATCATGATACTATAAGGTTTGATATCCTTAACATTAGCTACTTCTTGTTCGAATTTCCCTTTTTTCATTAAAATATTAGCATCGACCCACAGATAATTAACAGCAGATTCAATTTTATATTACTTCTTTATCTGCGTTATGCAAAAATATTGCTTGTTGTTATGTGGTGCGTGATGAAATTAGATAGAATTGTTAGTTACTTCTATTTAGAGTAGAAGCAGTTCTATTAGTAGTAGAAGTCTAAAAAAATTGCATGTTTTGCTACGGGTTGAAGATTGAAGGGAGATAGTTGAGGTCTGTCAAGTCTTTGTACTATTGTTTCATACAAATGGTAAGGTTTTTACGAAATAAACTCATTTTTCCTAAAATAGTTTTCATTTCTATTTCATTCCTTTTCCTTTTCACAAGTTCATTTTCAGTCAAGTTTTGGAATAGAATAAAGTGCATGTGTTATAGTTGTTTTATCCTCCCCGTGTTTGACTGAACATTAATGGAGTATGACATTTGAGTTAATTTCAAGATAGAATGTTGAGGAAACAGCAGATAAGATTGTGTGAGAGTCTACGTTGTTTTGATTGTGCGTGTTTGACTGTGTGCATGTGTATTTTCCTGTCTATGCCTTATACCTAGATAATATAATAATATGAATTACTATGTTAACAATATGAGTGTGTGTGAGTGTGTACTAATATAATATATTATATTTGACTAATATATTGGATGAATGTTTTTATAGTTTTCGAATGTATGATACATCTTTAAACAAGGATATATTTATAGATGAATATAACATATGTAATATTTGATGTTGGTTTGTTTTCATTTACCAGATTATCTTCTGATGTATATTTTACAGTCACTTTTTACACTGGGGACTTGGAAATGACGTTCATTTAGTCGGATTTAGACATTATCTTGTAGTGTGGCGGGTACTTTGCATATATAATATATATGTATATATATATATATATATATATATATATATATATATTATATATATATATATATATATATATATGTATGTATGTATGTATGTATTGTTGACTGTATATTGATAAGGGCTCAAGCTACTACAGAAATCTGTATGTTAGAGCAATAGCCAGGTTTAGATTCTTTGCACATGATGTACTCATTTATGAAAGTGGCATGTAGTTAGTGGAAAATATTAATTTCTACCATTTACTGAAATGTGAGGAAATCCTTAGTACATAACTAACTAATCCTTTTTGTATATTCCTCCCATCTAGCTATTATAATGGTGAATGATTGCTGCCTTCTGGATGGTCTTAATGTCCTCTTGATAAGTATGGGTTCATGTTTGAATCTAAATTCACTATAAAGTCACTATAACTGCTAAAAATGATAGCCACAACTTTCTTATCCGTGCATTTAACTTCAAGTATGCATCCATCATAGTATGTTGTCATTTCACCATTTCATTTATGATTTTTGTTTTTCTAGAACCATTCAGGTATTCGTTTTCAGTTTAGCCTGACTCTATCACAGCTTTAAAAATCAGTTTCTAATAATTGTCTACATAAGTACAGACTTATGTAGTTTTCAAAGAAATTATATCCCTAACCTCAAAGGTATGTTGTGAGGGAAATAGACACATGTCAACAATGGTAAATCACCATCACTGTACATGTCCTCTGGTTTTTTAGTGTAAATGTCCCAGTTACACATTCATCAGTAATTACCCAAGATTTCAAACCTCATTGTGAGGCTTTTGGGAAGGTACTAAGAAAAAATAGCTAGCCCTTATAACTGATATATGATATCCCCTCCTCTTTACTACAGTTTTGGTTCAGAGTGTATGATAATTGGAACTGACTGATCAGGTGACCAATGATTAGTTGAATATATAATAAGTGATCATGTCCAACTTATACATAGGAAATATAGTTCTCATTGTCTGAAATATATAAGAAATTAGAAATAAAGGAATTTTACTAAAGATAGACATTACTTTGTGAAAGCTATAATTGATAAGTGCCCAATTTACACACCAATGAATTTTAATAGATGGTATATTGACAACACAATAACGACAGTGACTTACCAAACATAGTAGTAACAGTGACAGACCATACATATAGTAGTGCTATTGTGATGTATATAATATAATTTGTTTTATTTTATAGATGAATACAAACCAATGTAAGGACCTTGAAGTTATTTTCTCCAATAATCTCTCTTGGTTACACCATTACGACATGATCTCCCGTGAAGCGTATTGCAAGCTATGTCTGATATGACGAACCTTCTCATCCACTGTTTCAGTGAAAGTCAAGAAGCTCCTCTATCTTTCATTGGTGCGATCTAAACTTACTTACTGTTCTCAAGTATGGAGACCACGTCTTGTGAAAGATTTCACTTCCCTAGAGAGAATCCAGTGATGTGCAACTAAATTTGTTCTGGGTGATTACTCTTCTAACTATCGGGATCCAAACAGGCTTATCTCCCTCAACCTGCTTCCACTGATGTATGTGTTTGAGCTTTCTGATATCATGTTTTTCATCAAGTGTCTGAAGTTCCCTGATCCTAGTTTCCCGGTACTTGATTATGTTTCTTTTTTTAGTGCCAAGACACGATCCTCTTCCTTTTCCAAATTAGTTCATTGCTCTCAGCCAACAAAACTCTCTCAGCATTCTTACTTTTGTCGTCTAGTTCATCTATAGAATTCCCTTCCACCAATTAATTTCTCTATTTCACTCCCTACTATCAAACTACATCTAAAGCAGGTGCTCTGGAGCGACTTACATTATTTGGATCCATCCAACACATGTACTTTTCATGTCGTATGTCCCTGTAACAAGTGCAGTCACCTCCCTATCTACCCTAAATTTAACCATTCAGCTCTCTCTTAATTAACCAGGTGGGTGCCAGTAGAAAGTATTGGCATGCCTCCAATGCAGCTCCTTTGACTTTGATTCTCATCTGCCAAATTATTTCATATCATTTTGTTGCATTGGGAAACAAATAATAATTATAATAATAATAATAATAATAATAATAATAATAATAATAATAATAATAATAATAATAATAAAGCAAATTTGACCCTATAGAAAAAATACTTCATTAGTAATAATTTCATTTAGTTTTTATAGCAGTCATCAAATCAACTCATAGAGAAACAAAACTATATGTATACAGGAAAAAGGGACTCCATGCCACTCCTCGTATTAAGTTTTTTTTCAAAAATACAGAAACACTACACAAGTATCTGTGGTTAACTTAATAAACTCAATAATACGACTTTAGCCAGGGTGTTCGAAGTCTTTTGAATTACACGTCACAGTAATAATAATATAATACTCATATTACACTAATAACACTTATACTACAAGTATGTGTCTACATAGCCTCGTACCCAGGCGTTCTACTAAAGAGTAGAACGCCTGGTTGTTTTTTATGGAATGATTAATTTTTGATTATTACTAAGGAATGCAATTAGTATTTATAATTTCAATTGCAAAATATTCTCTTAAGAGTGTACAGTTAACTCAACCATTGACCAATAGATGTATATAGAAATAGTGACTGTAGTGTTGTTACATTTTGTTGTAGATAAAATATCAGTGATAAAGCTATATTACATACACACTCACCTTCATTTAATATGAACCTTATAGGACAAGAATACACATATATTTTAGCTGACCATGATGGTGGATTGCCTGGTGTTGTAATACTTCATTTTCCATGTTTTAATTCATCTAGTTTACTGAGAACATTGTAATTGATATGAGTACACTTACTACCTGAGAGATATACAAGTGTTTGTCTTTTGTTAAATTTAAGATATTTGGAGACATTATCTCTAGTTTATGGTAATTACTATATGTGAATTAACTACACCAGGAAACACAAATAGAACAACAGTAATGCATACACCATCAATTTGTTTACTTGATGGGAAAATACCTCCATCATGTTTGTCTACATATTTTAGTGAAAATTGAGAATTCATCATACTTTTATCAAATGACAATAGTAAGGACACTCTCACTCTTCCAGTATTAAAGCTAAAGCAAGTATGCTCCTGACTTTCATTTTAGCCACACAAGACTGGTCATATAGTACAATTAACCCATCAGTACCACCTATAGGGATTTTATGTATTACATGTTGCATCAAAGTGAATAGAAATACATCTGGTATAAATGCAGGTTATAATATAAATACTTTGACTGTGACAATACAACATTGACAGGTGTCATATTAGAAGAGGTTTATTGAGTGTCTCTAAATATTACAGCTATATCACCACCAGTGCAAACAAACATATCAGAATTAATACAGTGACTAAAACCAAATCCATAATTATTGAACTTTAATATGATAGATTAATGTTGAGCCAAGAGGATTAAGTATTAGCAGGAGCGCATGAGCGTCGCGAAGCGACTCGAAGGAGCGTCAAACTGCCATTATATTTGTATTCTAACCATTGTCGAAACACGGTCAAGGATTATTCCATATAAGGAAAATACACTTACGTAGCATAAGTACTGCTAAGTACGTGACGGACCAATGAATATTATTACAATCATATGGCGAGTAAAACGAAGAAGTCGAAACTAAGAAAGAAGTTATGTACATCGAGATACGTTTAATTGGACTTGAAGGTTATGGAGGTTTTTGTCATTAAAGAAGTGGAAACAGTTGAACAACATATATCACTTTATTCAACAAGACTAGTTCTCTGGCAATACATGAAAACTAGTCTCAGGCTAGGGAAGTTGCTGGAGTTCTTATAAAGAACTTTCTGCCAGCTTTTTTGCGTCCATTACAAGGATAACGAACGTTTTGGTAGTTTCCTTGCTGCGTGGTACAAGGAAGTAGGCACTTTGGCCTGTGACACCTTGTCCACACAGAACACCAGGACACTTTGGAGTTACCTTGTGTCGGAATATAATGATTTATGTTGTTCAAGGTCGCTTGGCTATCTTCTTGACTTCTTGACTTCTCTTAAACTTATCTATTTAAAGCACACCTACTAAGAGGTTACAGCCCAGAAGCTATTAAAATGCAAAACACTTAGCAGTTATGTCCATATATGGACATATGTTCTAAGCCTTGATTCGACAACAGTTGGTGAAGGGAGTTTGACGCTCCTTTGCGTCGCTTCGCGACGCTCATGAGCTCCTGGTATTAGTATACAATAAAAAAATTATGCTACATAACATGCAATAATCACATGATGCATTGTTTATTTTGTAGCAATGATTAAAATACAAACAAAGCTTTCTATTCGTATCATAATTGTGGATGTGTGTCATTAAAGATTATCTTAACTAATTTTGTTATTGTTGCTACACATCTAGTGAACTCCAGTTTTCAAAAGGGAAATTTGATATATTGACAAACTCAAAAACAATATGTGTACAATAACTGTTTCATTTTCTTTGTACATTTTCCACAACTTGGTTTAATTGGTGTTTATAAAGGTCTGATTATTAGTTACAGTATACCATAATACAAAGTCATTTAATATAGAAGCAAAAAATTGTTCATATACAACCATACATATAAGTTATGTGACTTGAAAAGTTATTTTAATTTTATATAATTTAATTATATTGCAACAATGAAATAAAACTGATTTCTCTTTATTAATTAACTGGTGTGCTTGTCATGAAGAACACACTTAAACAAAGTATAGTCTGTAGATAATACCACTAAATAAATGAGTAATGTAAACTTGTGAGCATCAGTATTGATTGTTGGTTAATTTTTTTTGCATAGAAAATCACGATATCTCCATGACTTACTTATGTCTCAATGTATACACTACAGGTACATAATACTTTTACTGTTTGGGTTGCAATTATGTGTACGTATAAATATATACCAAGAAATAGAACATTGTAATAATATATATTATAATTACTAATACTGTTATTAATGATCTGGAACATTGCTAGATTTAATCTCAAGTAATAAAAGAGTTTGCTGTTTGTCTCAATTCATCGTTTTCAGATGATTAGATATTGATAATTACACTTTCATAATGTGGCTTGCCTCTTTTTGAACTTGGATTTATATTTCTTCCAACACTGATTCACAATTACACACAGAAATAGAATAAGAATGTAGTTGTATGAAACCATTACAAAACATAACCAGTAATACCTACTACCAAAGATGATAACAACCATAGTTGGCATATTAACAATGCTATAGAGTGAGAGTGAACAAGTCATCAAAGAAGCTTTAGACAAAGCTGGGGAAGGACATACTAGAATTGTAAAAGCTCACTGCTTATCAACAGTTTATAATGCTCTGTGGTTGATTGTATTACCAAATGCATCAGAGACAGCAACAGCATGTAAGTTGAGAAGCTAAGATGACCAATAATTATTAATCATTATTTATTTTTGATAATTACAGTAGGATATTAATTTGCTACATAGAGTAAGTTATTAGTAATAAACAATAATTCAGCTAAATTAAAAAAGGACATGAATTTGCTATTGTGTGAATGCATATATCTTAAAATAGGTCAAGAATCTCATTTTGTTAAGATTTCAACGTGCAATATAAGAAGAGCTGTTGTCTTATCAATTTATTTGGGCTAGGCAGTTGTATTATCACTATTATATAAGATGGCATGAGCTATGTGTTTATCTATTGTCTTCTCCTTTTTATTTTAAATATATGTGACTGGATATGCGAAAAAAGACCACTTGGGTCAATTCTGTCATTTTGACTTTTTTATACCATTTTGAAGTATTGACGACGCTGAGTTTGTTGATATCTTCGATAAACACATGCATTGTTAAAGTAACACAATATAAATGAAAAAACATTGGCTACTATACAAAATGAATTTTAAGAAAACTTGAATTTAAATTAAAAAATTATTGTCCAATTCAAATTCATATCTTGTGTGGATTGTCTTCTACCTTGGCCACGTCCTCGTATACCACGCCCACCAGTTGGACCACGTCTTCTTCTAGGAGTATCATCCTATCTACTAGTATCAAAAATTCTTTGTTGAACAGTGCCACTTCCCCTAAGTATACCATGACCTCTACCATCTGTACCACATCCTCTAACACAACCTCTAACAGTACAATGTCCTGTTCGTGTTCTATTGTCAGTGTCATTCTCAATATCACCACCTTCACTACTGCTACTATCACATTCTACAAAACTATTATCTAATACACCATCTTCATTATACTCCAGATCATCCCAAATCCTCTCTTCCAAAAACGTATCATCTACATCACTGTCACTTTCATCACCTTCTCCATACTCCATATTTAGTCCTACATCTAGCTTTTCATCCAAAATTTCTAGCACTTGTTCTGTTGTGATCCTGCATGCCATGTTGTTTATTGATTACTATAGATACAAGCAGCCTCTCCTCTATGCGCGTTTATTAATTAGTAATTATTAATTAATATTAATGAATATTAATAATTTCTAAAAATGACAAAAATAATGATAAATATGCAGTTTAAACTAACTTAAGTAATATAAAATATCAAATTATTAACTTGTCACAAATGTGTGACATTGGTCTCACTATAAAAACTTGCTGGTCACATTTTTGTGACATTGGTCTCACACAGATGGTAGAAGTGTCACAAATATGTGACATTGGTCCTGTAAGGGTTAATGAATACATAGAAAGTGTGTAAACACTGGACTGAACAGCTTGATTGAACAGACCTTTAATTATTAATATGAGTGAAAGTTACTTGTCAGAATCAAGCTATACTACAATTTACATTTCATAGTCTTGTATGAGTACTCAATATTATGTCCTTGATTTTCTATGTTAGTACTGGTTGTAATTAAAATTTATAAATAGTTAAAGAATGAATACATTCAAAATAAAGCTATACTACAGGCAGCATAGTGATGTATGAGTAGATAATACAACATGAGTAAAATAACACAATCTGTTTAACAGTTAATGATGATGTTTTAGTATGACGTTAATGTTGATAACATGAATATTTTTTCTTTAAAAGTTGACAACACCACACTATTTAGTGTAGTTGTGTGGATAAGTGTAGTTCCTTCAACTGACCAGTGTTCCTAATATAAAGATGTCTATAGATAATACATAATTTGATAGTAATAACTACTACATTGGAATGAGGAAACTCTACTAACTAAATCAACTCTAACGTAATTGTGTATCTCTTTGTTTGTTTAGAAATGCATAACAGTAGCGACACCTGTGTCTACTGCCATCGTGCTTTTGAGGAAAATGGTGCTGACAAAATTTTTTCACTGGTAGACACAATGAAGGACAACCAGGACGCTTACGACCACAATACGATCCAATGAGAAGGTGGCCTAAGTTGAGACAAAAGTCTTTGATTGTTTTGAATGGAGATGTGGTGAAAGAATGTTTACAAGAGGTAAGTGTTTGTGATTACAACATCAGTTACAAAGTAAAAGATGTACATATAAGCCTTATATCCTCTTGCATTGAGGCAGTAGTATTGCCTCAGTTGATCATTACGATCAACTCCACCCATTTTTTGGTTATAGTTGGCTATTAGTTGAGGACAATTTACTAGTTTTTTTTTTCTCCATTTTGTTGCTTCCTCTCCACTTGTGTTGTTGCCAAAGGTTGAGAGTTTGTAACAAGAGCACTTACTACCTTTGTGTCTTGCCACACTGTCATTAGCAAACTTTCATGTTGTAATAGCTTGAATTCTCCCCTCTCCTTGAAACCTTTCTTTAGAATTGGTTTGAATTCTGTTGGATAGAACTTTCTATCTGAATGCATGGTTCCACAGGCATAAATTTTGTCTTCTAGCAGATCCTTAAAAAGTGGAATGCCTGTAAAAAAGTTATCACAGTATATGTGATGGTTTTTTCTGACAATGCTTCTTTTTAAGTCTCGGACAATCCGTGACTCTAGTCCTGTTTCTGATCTCCTTTCCACAGTATACTTGGTATTCACATACAAACCCATTGTCACTATCAGCCCTGACCCAAACTTTAAATCCTCTCTTGATAGGCTTTTTGGGAAAATATTGTTTCATTGCTGATCTGCCCTTAAATTTTATGATTATCTCGTCTATACTGTTGTCACAATTTGGATTATATAATGTAAGAAATTTGTTGTTAAGAAATTCCAGAATTGATCTTACTTTACCAAGACGATCATATTGTGGTGTATCTGGTAGTGCTAATGTTGCATTGTCTACAAAATTGAGATATTGTGAAATGTCCATGAATCTATCTCAAGAAATTCGATCTGATGTGGGGGTGTAGTGATAATATGGGTCATTTTTCCAATAATCGTATAGGGATGGTGATTTTACTATCGCCATTACGATCATAAATCCCAAGTATGCCTGCAATTCTTCAATAGATACTTTTGTCCATTTGGCATACTTTTCTCCACCCATACATGTTTCAGCATATCTGTTTGTCTCGTCTACTATCAGTTGTAGAAGTGATTGTGTAAAAAATAGCATAAATGCCTCAAGTGGTGATGAAGGGATAGAAACAGTTGGTCCTACTGATTCTGTAAACGAATCTATAGTGACTGGCATGTAATTGTTTGACTATTTTATCTCCCCTAGGGTGTGGTCTCTTGGACATTGGCTATGAAGATATTTACAGATGAGAAATGTACATTTATTGTATAACTTACCTTTGTTTAGATTTGTTAGTGGCAGACACAGGATTTTCAAGAGAAGTCCTATTATGATTTTAGGTAAACTGTTTTTTTTTGACATGTGTTCACTTACGCTGAAAGTGGTGTATCATTTAGTGAACTTGATGGACATGCAAGTGACTCTATTTGTTGGTAGCTATTTATTTCAGAATCAGTAAAAGGTAATATTTGTGATATTTACCATAGCGGTGCAGGTAATTGGACTGGAGACTTTTCGACATCAACAGATGTACCTTCTGTTATACTAAGATTGGTAGGTTTTATATACTTTGTAAATTATCTTATAATTTTATTACCAGTAGTCGTCCTCCATCTCATCATCTAATGTGTCAAATTCTTCCTCACTCCCTGGATACATTGGTTCATCTTCAATAATATCCAAGACTTCGTCTCTTGTAAATAATCGTCTATCAGTCATTCTATTTTCATAATGCATTTGTTGTTAATTGTTTACATTTATTTGAGTGATGTACTAATTATAATGTGCAAGTATACTTATCGTTATCATGGTTCGTATGAATGTGAGTTACTAACTTGGACTGTTAAGTTGCAAGTGGAGATGTGCAGAGTGAGATGTCAACAAGAATCAATACACGAAGTAATAACTTGGAGTGTTAACTTTAAATACAAAGACAGTGGAAACTTGGGTCAAATGCTGAATGCAGGTTCAGAGACAAGCAATAACAAGTACAGGAGCTACTACTGTAGAAAATGCACACTAACCACCTGTCAATGTTGCGCTATTGCTTAGTAAATTCAAATGACGCGATCGCGTCATTCGTCAACTGAGGTCACAATTTTGATGACGCGATATGCGTCATTCGTTAAAAAAGGGTTACTAGAGAAAGAAGCATCATCAATTGACACAGAAGAAGACTTTGACAGGTTTGTGTAGTTGGCTATTTCTATCTATTTTATTACTCGGCCTACTTATACTTTCACAGATGATCATGGAATTCAGTGTTTGTATTTGCTTGAAAAAAAGTTGTACGCAAGATTTCAGAAAGATAAGAAAAGCATCATAATTACTGCTGATGTAAGTTAATGTACAATTTATTTCAAAACATTGTGAACTCTCTTTCTTTTTACAGAAAACTATAGATATAGATATGTTTATTGAAGAGAAAAGTAGACTTGAGCCTTATATCGTCATTATTAATGGTGCATCTAAAAAAGAGTTCCTTGTAGGCGTAGAAAGGACATGTCTAATCACCACAAGTTGTTTCTGTGAATGTCTTGGCTGTTTACTGACAAGCTACTTCGTGTAGGATATAGCATATCCAAGACAACATTATCCGTTTCTGCTCTTTGTACAGCATGCTGTTTGCTATTTAAAAGATGAACAAGAACTTCCAACTGCCCTAACTACATTTCTCTCAACGATTATGTGAACACAAATCTCATTAACTTCATGTATCAGTTATAATATTATTATACATTGTGTTAATAAATGTTAGGTTAAATTATTTCTCTCAAACAAACTATAGTGTTTCAGTAACATTTTCACAGTGTCTCTCTTGTAACACTTTAAGGTGTTTATTTAGCCCACTTGTGAGAACACCTTTTTTGGTGTTCATCTCAGAGTTGTAGTCTATTTTAAGAGAGTAATATATGAACGTTTTGATATGAAGAACTTCTATTAACTAAGGAAAGGAACAATTTCAACTATAATATAATAGTTAGCTATTATTATGTTATTCCTGGACCAATACTGATATTACAGAATATTGAGTTGATTACAGTATTTAAATTCATTATTATCATAGGCAGCACACAATATATAAAAGCAGCCAACTTATAATTATATAACATCTATATTTATTTGGCGATTATATATAGTATTGAAATATTAATTTATTTATATTACCAGTGCTAAATGACTTAATTAATGGAATGAAGTGTCTATTATGCAACTTTCTTTATTTTCATTAACTACCTTATAATATACGAACTGGAAATTATCCTACGTATTATTTTCAAAACCAAAATTTGAAAACAAATTAAATTAATGTGGTCACTTCCTGGAACGAAGTTATTCATCATAATTAAGTTTATTAACTTGATGTCCTTAGTGATGTAGACATATTCCTAGAATAATGTTTATTCTAGAAAGTTAATATTTGAGAACTTATTGTGTATTGTGATAATTAAGCCTTTAATAACACCAAATGTTACAGCTATATTAAAGAGTTTCATTATAGAAGTCATTGAAAATATTCATTTAAAAATAATTTTAATTATGCAGACATTTCACCTCATAATCTTCTTTGTAGATTTCACCAGTTGTTTTAACCTATAACATAGGCTTTTTATCAAGGATATTAGGTTAGAAAACTTATGACTTCAGTGTGGAAGGTATTTGTAAGTTACAATAACAATATTTTAAGACTTATCTACCAACAATATGGTCATAGTATTATGTACTGTGTAAAGTATAACTCTTAGAAGTCATACTATGAATTCATTCTATGAAAATGTTCATATTATACTATTTTTCAGACTATGTAATCAAATATAATTTTTTAATTTTTTTCCAGGAATTGACCATATTTAGACATCATGAATTAATTTCAGACATAATATATATTCCTATACATAATATAATATACTTCATATATATTAAGTTAATAATAAATAATAACTTAATTAACTTACTAGACTGCTACAAGTAGACAGTACCAAACCACGTGTAAATATTACCATTAATAATTAAATATAAGGAATGTAATTATATTTCAAAGAATTTGATCATAAATCAATTATCATTTAACAATAGATAAAATCAATAATATGATTGTAAGTGTGATTTCAAGAAATATCTTTTTGTTCTATTTCTTATCATTATTACATAATCCTATTATGTAAACACTTACTATGACCTTCATTAACCCATCTAGGTTTATAGTGAACACATACATCTGTCTCTATCTTCATTAGTTGATTTAGTGTATTATATTTTATGTATTATACATAATGATAGTAAGTTAAGTTGCTTACTGGATACCTAATAACATTTATGAAGCTATCCATCACTGCAGATATATCTGTCAATAATAATAATTTAATTCATAAATATAAATTATCTAAAAAGGATTTCTGATATTAAATTACACACAATATATTGCACAATTTTGATTCTGTAAATTGTAATTCTCCATATTCTTGTACATATTTAATCTCTGTATATTTATATGGAAACTTTAAACATGTTCTGCTAACTTACATCCTCAACATGGTCCTACTATATGCAGTAAAACTCTTAGAAGAAAATGTATGAATTTATTCTCTATTAAGTATAAATTAAATTTATACTTAATAGAGGTTTTCTTGAAAAAAAATTCATACATTGTCTTCTAATAGTTTTGAACTTTGAAACGTTGTCCATATTCTTCAATTTTAAGATGCTCTGGTTTTTCTTGTGTCGAAAGATACCACAATTTGCTCATCCAAAATTTTCATCTTGAAAGTGCCAGATACGTAGTTCAAGGAGTAGTAAGGCATATTGGCAGTGTTCATGCCCATGATTTGAACTTTTGTATATATATGCTGTGGAATTGATGGTTGTCACAGAACTTATAAGAAGTTTGTCTCTTACAAGAAGCATATTTATAAAAAACATATAAAGATAAGCCATGCTAATGGAGCTGGGTTATTGCAGCCTGAGGATATGGAAGTATCAAGTGATGATAGACAGGATGGTTTTGATGAAGATGACAGTATTTTTCTATATCCCACTGATGTAGCAGCTAACAACCAAAGACAATCTCTGGTCTGTTTTTACTGAAACTTGAAAATGATTTTAAAGTTGCATCAACAGCCCTTGATTGTATTATTGAAGACATAACAACTCTATTGGATAATAAAATTAATTCCTTGCATAATGAATTGGTTGCTAAGTTGTCTCAAAAGAACATTGTGTTTTGATTCTGAGATTATTTCTGTTTTTGAAAATGCTGTAATGATAAATCCATTTGAAGGGAGCCGTAGTGAATATTTGAGAGATACTATCAATATGAATTACAATTTTTGGTTAGTTAAAATAAATTAAAGGTTCTTTTTCACTATCTTTGACTACTCATATGTAGATGTAGTTTCATTAAATGGAGAGTTACCACCGATCTGAAAGATCTAGTAGCTTTTAGGATAACCCTCAAATGATTCAGCTGAACTTACTTCGTGAATAGCAACTGTGTTAACATAATATCAAGAGTACCGAGCGTTTCCTTGATATACAGTCTCAAAGGAGGCATATCATTGTAACCTTGGTTGTTATTGATGACTGACATCACAACATCCTCTATTTGTACCACAAAGGGAACATGTTTGCTCCAATGTTCAAAGAGTCCCATAACAAAGTTAGGATAACTTTACTCTCTCCATCAAGGGCTGAAGGTCTAAGAAAATATCAAAGTGTATACTTAGTCAGTAATAAAATTACAAATGAAATCACTAATTTTATCTGTCACTGTACAAAATTGGCCACCCCTCTTTAACTCTCTAGTATATTACTTCTTCCCCAGGACAATCCAAGTACTTGATTCAAAATTGCTAGACTACTAACATAGCTTCTTTAATATAAGAAATTTCTTTCATTCAAAATTATAAAGGGAAAATAGTATAACTATATAAAAGGAAATTGTGTGTGTACTTTTAATCCTTATCAGTAATTAAAAAAATTAATTATCTGTTGTTTCAGCGATATCTTTTCCAGTAAACAAATACTATTGCGATGACTGCTATGACTATAGTGATGGCCAGAATGGTCTCATTTGTTCGTGTATTCCTTGGAGTTTCAGATCCTGTTAAAGAAAACACATTAATTTTATTGAACAGTTTTAATTTGTAATTTTTAGATAGTAGTAAAAGTATAATGATTATGAAGTCTTCTGAAAAAATTTCTTCAGATAATTTAGTGTCTATTTTGGAATTACACATCAAAACAGTCACTTGCATGTAACTGACATACATGTTATTTGACATTAATAGACAAGGATAAAACTAATTCTTCAGTATTATTGCCATCTCCTAAAATATTCACTGATGTATCTTAAGAGCTCATGCTTCTTGCTACTGGCAAAATATTACCCTTTCATGTTTATTACACAAAATAAATTATAGTGATTAATGCTTATCTTTAATAACGGCCACTGATTTAAAACATACCATCAATGGAAGCAAAATTGATATTTTCCAGAGGAATAAGTTCCTTCAAAGATTTTTGCTCCTCATTACCAATGTTACTGGGAGAAATATTACTGCCTTGTGCTAATTATACAAAATAACTTAACATTATACAAGTATACAAGTAAGTCCATACCTTCCATGTCTCCCTTAATAGATGTTTGAGTAGTAACAAATGTGCGATATGTAGACTGTTCTATATAAACAAAAGTAAGGCATCATCATATTATTATGATAATACTTACTTGACTGATCTCTGCAATACAGGCTTTGTATATCAGGTTTATTAAGAAACTCTCTTATGTCATTTGCTACTGTTATATTTTTAAGTGGTGGAGCTGCAATGACAGTTAGAATGTGTCCCCAGGATACCTCACTACATCGCATATCAATCCACATCTGCAGTATCTCCATTAACTTCTGAGTATCATTGTATGTTATGTTGTACTCTGCATCTTTAATCTTGCCATTTGGTACATCTAGTTGTGAAGCAACTACATTCCATTGGTATTTGATAGGATTAAGTAGTGACAAAAGATGACTTCTCTTTGGCTCCTTTTCTGTAAGAAAATACCAAACTTTAATTTTAAAAAATAAGATATAGCATAATTATATTGTGAGAAATTCATGTAAGTATTTCACTAGTTTATCATATATCATAACATATTTGATTAATTTTGACTTTTTATGTAAGCATGGTTTAGGATTATTAACTTGTTAATTATTGCATGTCAGTTATAAAAGATGATACCTAATATTGACTTGTTTGTGACTTCAATTACAATGTCAGCAGTGACTGAAGTTATAGACGGACATGTCACTATAATATATGATATAATTAGAGAGCAATAATACATTCTTGAGAAGACAAGTTACTTTATAATAGATTTATACCTATTTTTATAACTTTAAGGTTGATTGTTTTACCTCTTTCATCGACTAATTCATAATAAGGTATTGTTACACTTCCTTCATCTTTCATTCCCTCAAATGTTAAAACTAGATCTTTCATTTCATACCCTTCTCTTGGCATGACTTCATAATGAAGGTACAATAGAGCTGAGTCTGGTTGACTTTGATCTACATCATCCTTACATACCTAAGACACAAATTAATGAAAGCTGAAATACAAACATTAAAGTAGACAAAAAGCTGTTTACCTGGTTTGGTTTAAGGATTGACTTTATAACATAACATTCGCTGGTGCTTTCCAATAGTGAAACGGAATTAACACCAGGATTGAAGTAGAAAGAAATAGGATCTCTCTTCATCCATCCTTGAAAAGTGTTATCATTCTTTATCCTCTATAAATTTAGAGAGAAATAATAAAAGTGATCTGTTTTGTAAAAATACCATGTTTGACTTATTTACCATTAAATCAATATAGGGTAGTATGATTGGATGCTAACATGCTTACCACTAGAAATGGCCCCAAATTTTTAGTGATAACAATTTTTATTTGCCAACAAGATTTCTTGACACCCTTGTAACATAGTATCATTGCATAACTGCAAATTGGTTGAAGAAAATCAGATGCTGTCCTGAGAAGCCAAGCAATACCAAATTTTGAGGAATTAGTAACCTTGATAAGACCAGAGTTGTCATTGATGCCAAAATGTTGCTCATCATCTGAAATCTTAAAATATTTTGGTGGAGACCCATCGCTAGTAATAAAAACTAGCCTTTTTCTGTCATTTTGGGACATAACATTAACGTTATGTTGAAGATGAAGTTCAACTGGTTTTAAAAAGATTCCTGAACTTTGGACTTCATAGACACAACTAACGAGTTGAACATCTTGAGGAAGTTCAATATCAGAAGTGTTTGAGTCAACAATTTGAACTGTAGTGTCAATGTTCTGATTATCTTGCACTGAAAATGGTGGAATGACTAGTTTGACTCCATGGTCTGACTTCTCAAAGACTTGCTCTTCACTAAGACAGTCAATGTTCCACTTAAATAATTTCTTTTTCTCTAAAGTAAATACATATTATGTTGTAAATGTCAAATTTTAAATTAATATAAGCAACTTAAGAAAGTTTTATTTCTAATTATACACATAAAAAGTACACTTTGCAACCATAATTATTGAAATTTAGCATGCGAATGACCATACTTATAATAATGTAAATCAAATAAATAAAATTGTTTAGGGTAACTCAGCATATTTGTGAATTAGTTTAAAAAAATGATGATTGCTCTTTGTTAAGTGTGGACATTTGATATTATTTTCCTAAATATCAGAGTAGTTGATCATAAATGAATAAGTTAAGTATGTGCTTAGCAGGCATACAGTCGATTGACTAATGAAATGAAATGAAAGATATAGTCTATGGATTAACACAAATGATATATATTTGGAATTCAACATTAAAAATAGTAGTCCTTATGTTTTATAAATTTTAATCTATATTATAGACATACAGTCAATAAAATGTGTGTTAATGCATTTACACTAATAGTTACTAACCCTCTTGCCTTGATTCACTGATGGAAGCTCCATGTTGGTCATGTGGTTGGCTACTTGATTCAATTGATGATGACAAGGAAATAGGCTTCTTTGGAACTAATAAATAATAATAAAATTTAAAACAATTATGAAATGATACATTTATCAAGAGCATAGAATGGTATCAATATAGAAAATAACATACCAAAAGTAACTGGATCATTGGCCATGCTCTCACATTCATTAGACAAATTAGGTTTAGAGTCATTGTCAGCTAAAATAATATTAAGAGTAAACAAAGCACAAGATCGTTAATATAGCATTTAAAATTATAAACTAATTATTATTAAAAATTAATGGAATATCTGACCTGATTCAATACCAAGGAATTGGCAGATTTCAATAGCAAGTGATTTCATCTGTAGAGGACCCTCAACGACACTAATGAAATGATCCCATGTCACTGGAGTAGGCTCATTATCTAACCAGCTCTGCAGCATCTTTGACATCTTCATTTGGTCAGATATATTACAACTATACAACATCTCAATAGTATCAGAGTCAACTCCAAGTAAATTTCCTATCTCTTGCCATTTTGCAGTAACAGAAGAAAGAAACCTAAGTAGAATATGTTTCTCTGGTTTGTTGACTGTGAAGTAGAAAAACAAATATAAATGAAATGAAGTGGATATACTTCAAATTGGAACATACTATAATGAAACATAATAATTATGATAATTAATAAAAGTGATAGCATCACACAAAACAACCAAGGCCATGTTTTATTAATTTATTAATTACAAAGATGTGGACAAATACTTAAAAATGAAATGCTATAATAATTATATCAGCTCTTTAGGATTTATAATGTTAAATGTATAATGTAGAACTATCAGTCATTCTATTCTTATGATGCTGATGCTAGAAATAATTCACAAAATTCATTATTACTTAGTGCTAGACATTCAGAAAATGAGAAAATATCAGAACAATTGCTTTGTTTGCAACACCACATAATTCAATCAATATTAATTATTTACTAATATCCTTTAGAAAACTATGGAGTGTAGAACAGGCCTTGATTCTTTGTTACAGTTCAATGTTTATGCATAAACATGTCATTTATATGTACAATATGTTATATGACTAAACATTACTGTTGACTAAGGATAATTGACATCATTATTACATAGAGCTCTGTCCAATCACATTTAAATAGCAATATATGACAAAACATTCCTTTAATTATACCTTCAGTTTTGGGAGGTACCAATGGCAGTACTGATGATGTACTTTTTATATCTATATCAGTCCCTTGATTGTCTAGAGTGAATATAAACAAAAAGTAATTACTAAACTTCATAAGAACTAAAAATTTAATGTATAATACCTTTATATTTTGACATTATTATGTCAGCTAAGTCACGTTGATTTAAACTATCATCTTTTAAAACATCTAAAAAAATTGTGAAGGTGCTAGCATTGTGTTTGACATGATCCTTTAGATCATCAAGAATCCGATCAAGACGTTCAAAAGTTGTCTCTCCTGTTAACCTGTCCTTAACCTTTCTGTAAATATTCTCAGAAATAACTTCTTTTGCATACAGATTTCTTGCTAGGGCAATGGGATCAATATTTGACTCAACAATAATATTAGTACATTGAACTAATGCTCTTATACATATTTCACAGTTTAGAGTACCATCTATAGAATGAAGATAAAAAACCGAAGTACCAGTAATTATATATAATGAGATGGTTAGTCTGTATCAGATCACTACATAATTATAGTCTTATGAGTTGAACAGGCTTTGTAATAGTAACATAGTATGTCATACTTTACAAAGTAGTGCTTGAAAGGATAAATGGACTTACCTGTGATTGAAAATGAGCTTCTTGAATCTTCTGTATGCATATGAGCAGGAAATGATTCTACATAAAAATAATGTCAATACATTACTAGCTTTGAAAGGAACCATAATGACAGAATGAGAGAAAAACAGGAAGGGAGAGAAGCATGAAGAGCACACGTAGATAACTAAAGTGTCTAATTTCAGTTTTTCATGCTAGTGACATTCTTATATATTAACAACACTTAATTAAGCAAGGACTATGAAAACAACTAATTGTGGAATGAACAATGGATGAATTACAACTTATTGTGCAGGTTTGCTCTACTGCTGCCTAAAATAGTTTCAATAAAATTGTGTCTGTAGCACTGACATCTTTAATGTAAGACCAAGTCTCCAAGCAGTTAATGATGTCTGTTTTGAAAATATAAAGTGATTAGTGAGGGAAATGTAAGACATTTTAATTATTTGTGTAGATGCCTGACATTCCTCTACCTTCTCTTTACCTATATGTTACTGTTTTATTACATAATACAATTAAGTGAATTCCTTAGTTAGGAAATTAAATTCAAAAGTTGGCATTTTCATTATATTATATCATGTGAAAGCACTTCCTAGATCATAACTGCAAAATATAATAACAATAATATGAAAGGCTTATATCATTAAAATATTGAACTTTTAAAAGAATACATTGAATATGTGCTTAGCAAGCATACAGTCGATTGACTAATCAAATGAAATGAAAGATATAGTCTATGGATTAACACAAATGATATATATATATATATATATTTAGAATTCAACATTAAAGATAGTAGTCCTTATATTTCATAATTTTAATCTACATTATAGACATACAGACAATATGATTTGTATTAATCCATTAATACTAATAGTTACTAACCTTGTTGCCTTGATTCACTGATGGTAGCTCCATGTTGGTCATGAGGTTGGCTACTTGATTCAATTGATGATGAAAAGGAAATAGGCTTCTTTGGAACTAATGAATAATAATAAAATTTAAAACAATTACTAAAATGATACTTTTATCAAGAGCATAGAAACATGTCAGTATAGAAAATAACCTACCAAAAGTAACTGGATCATTGGGTATTATCTCACATTCAGTAGTCAAATTAGCTTTAGAGTCATACTCAGCTAAAAAAATAATAGTAAACAAAGCACAAGATTGTTAATACAGCAGTTAAAATTATAAACTAAATATTGTTAGAAATTAATAGAATAACTGACCTGATTCAATACCAAGGAATTGGTAGATTTCAATAGCAAGTGATTTCATCTGTAGAGGACCCTCAATGACACTAATGAAATGATCCCATGTCACTGGAGTAGGCTCATTATCTAACCAGCTCTGCAGCATCTTTGACATCTTCATTTGGTCAGAGATGTTACAATTATACAACATCTCAATAGTATCAGAGTCAACTCCAAGTAGATTTCCTATTTGTTGCCATTTTGTAGTAACAGAAGAAAGAAACCTAAGTAGAATATGTTTCTCTGGTTTGTTGCCTGTGAAGTAAAAAACAAATAAAAGTGAAAAGAAGTTAATATGCTCCAAAAACATTCCCTAATTATACCTTCACTTCTGGGAGGTACCAATGGCAGTACTGATGATGTACTTTTTATATCTATATCAGTGAATTGATTGTCTAGAGTGAATATAAACAGTCAATTAAAACAGACTTCCTTTTTAGTTTACATAAAGACTCTTTGTTGTTAAAATTGAATGGATATTAACTAACGTGACTTAGGTTGTACTTGTAAAATAGTGGTACTATTATTGTTTTTACTAACATCTTCCTTCTCTAAATATATAAATTGTTGAATAAAGTAAAAGATTCTTAAAATAAAATGACTCACCAAATCCTTCCATCCATGGCTGAAACATTTTACTTAACTCCACTGATGGCAAGTCTTGTATAGTACAAGACACTTTAATTTCCTTTCTTTTGTTAACAGTAACAAGTGCTACATGAACAGGAGGTATATCTCGTTGAACTTGATGTTTCAGGTTACAGAGAGTACCAGGATCATACTTCAAAGCAGAAGGATGATAAGCTAAAGGTTCAGCACAGGAGTCAATGGCAGCAGTAACTAGAGAATGTAGAGTGGAGCATTCGGCTGGATCACCAGTCCAATAGATTTCCATCCATAGCATTGTGTCGACTAAAAGTAACGATCCACGAGGTTTGGAAGACTGCAATTTAACAGCAAATCTGAGTTGACAAGGAAATTGTGGATTAAGACACTCGAGTGTGAAGAACGGACATTCTTTACGATTTAACAATGCCACAACTGCAGCTGGAAATAAACCCTAAGGAAACAAGAATTATGACAAATTGAATGTTTCAGACTGTTCTTACCTGAGGTACAAATCCATGTTCAAAAGATAAAACCAATGGATCACATGTTTTGGCAAATATTTTCTTTTCGTTAGTGGTTAGATGTTTAGGAGATAAAGCAGTTGGAATAAAGTAATATGTGGACTCATCACGATGTACTTCAGCTACAATACAGAGGTGACATAGCAAGCGTAATAGGTCAGCTTTTTCAAAAAGACCTGGTGCAAATTGAATAGATACGAGATCTAGAAGATCAATTGTAAACAACCCTTCTTGTTGAAGTCGGCGGTGAGCATTTGGTGGCAAAATCTTTCCTTTCTGTAGTAGTTTTTGTGGGAAATCAACATATGCTATATGAATGATATTGGAAAGTGCATCCAAGAAATATTGTGGATTTGTAAAAACAAGGTGAGAGCAAGTGTTAAAGTGTAGAAAAATTGAGAGAGATTTGAAAAATGCAATAGCTCCTTGTATTTGGGTCTTAGTCATTTCCAGCGTCTGACCAATGTCTTGACATTGAGTTTGAGATACAATACCATGATCATTTTTCTCACCTTCTTCTTTAATATTAGACTCCAAAACATACCAACGTATAGGGACTTTCTTTTCTATAACTGCTTTCTTACAGCCAATAACATATGTTCTAACAAGAGATGAAAGATCTTCACGATTTTTTAGGCACATATTATCAACAGGGAAGATAAGCTCTTGCTCTGATTCATTATAGAATATCAATTGATCTTTGTATTGTTGCAAAGCTGCTATAAGTTGTGCATTCTTTTTCTTTAATGACTCACGAAACAGCTCTCCCAGACCTCTCATTTTGTCTTCATAGGTACCAATGATAAGGAATGTAGGCAATGACTCACTGTCTGCACCATCAACTGCTGCTAGTTTAGCTGATGAGATAGAACGCACGTATGTTGTAATGAGCTGAAGATTGGTCATCCTAAGCTCTTTAGGTTGGGTTAATGGCTTACCATCAATAGAATACTGAAAGATTGGCTTACTTGACAGTCGATCTGTCAACTTGTGTACAAACACAATGACTGTATTGCCACGTACAAATGCTGTAGATACATCGGCAAATTGTGTCTGCCCACCACTATCAAGTACATATATCCAGGTAGATTTGGACAGCTGTCGAGATGCTGCATTTCTCATTGCAGTGAGAATATCTTTAGAGAGTTGCAGAATATTTTCCTTCTTAGATACCTTAGGAACATCAACATCACTTTCAACAGATTGAGTATCTGGTAATGGTTGATTGGACTGATTTTCAACTTTCAGCATTCTTTTTCTTCTTTGTTCTAAATGGTCCAATTTCTTAGGATGTGTGTCTTCACTGGACATTTCTATCTTTGACTTTGAACTTTGTTCTAGGTTAACTTCTGAATGAAATACAACATCTGTGTTATTATATTCATCACTTGTGTCTAAAGAGAGTAATGGCAAATCTTGAGCTATGGAGTGGTTGGTGGGTTGTGGTGTATCTTTCATTTCCAAACTCTTTATGTTTAAAGGTGCTGTTTTAGATGTACTTGAAGATTGGGTTTCTAGCATAAGGCTTGAACCCTTTGTTTGAATGTGAATGTCTTCAGCTAGCATTTGCATAAGCTCTTCTGGTGTGATCATTTTCCAACTATTTGCACCCTCAAGAGTGGCTACTCTTTCAACAGCTCTAATAGGTCGATCAGCAATAGCTGTACTATGATAATGATGTGGTGGCTCCCAGTTAAAGAGTAGGTGTTTAACCCTTTGACGGGCGGGGCAAATTAATTGTAATCACGCGCGTGGGCGGCACCTTTTTCAATAATGCTTTTTCAAACGTAGCAACGCTTTAAAAGCTTACTATAGCAACTAAATGACGCTTACAATTAAGTAATTACTTTTAGAGGATAGGTAGGTTGTTGCTGTTACCGTAACAACAAGAAAAGCCATAAAATGCAACCTTAACTCTGTAGTATGTTGTGACTAATGGCGCTTACAAAATTAATCCAGTTCCAAAGCAGTAAAACTTGACTTATGATATCTATGAACATACAGTTGAACTCTTCGTTGTGTGGGGAGTCAATTCATACTTCGTTATAAATCAAACTACGTAAAGTGTTTTCTTGGACACACCTACCATCACACCCAGTCAATATATTTGGGTGGACCGGCGATTTGAATCGATAAAAGAAGTCATCGACTGTGGTAATTTTTTGCTTTCTGTAATAATATTACAGCCATAGCCAGTTACCTGGAATATAGTACAGACATTCTGACAACTTTAGCTTCCCTAACGCAAAAATTTATTGCTTGGCAGGCGTTCATAGTGATGGATGCAAATTTGCATCCGCGCCCAAATTTGAACTACCTGGGTGGATGCAATTTTGCATCCGTGTGCGTCAAAGGGTTAAAAGAGGTCTTACCAACAGCAGGAGGACCAGCTAATAATAATTTAATAATCTTTAAGATGATATAGCCTTCTTCAAGAGCTTGCAATAAAATGTCCCTGTCTAAAGGAACAAAAAGAAATTTCAAATTCATTATCTTTTTCAAGATTGTTATACTTACTGTTATGATTAATTTCATCAACAAGCTTTTTATAAACATCCTTAGCCTTTTTATCTGCTATTGTCAAAGCTGTCTCTCCATTCTAGTAATAAAACATATATGGTTAATATATTTTGTACGTTTCATTAACTAACACCAGCTTGTATAATTTCACTGTTCACACGATAAGTTGTTTGTTATAATTAAATTATTTTATAATATTAATAGGTGTATGCACTGTCCTTATTCTGATTTGGAATGTTACTGTTACTGTTATCCAAACTATTTTGTTCATTAACTAACTTTATTAGCTAATTGCCTATCAGCTCCTTTCTCTAATAGAGTCATTGCTATTGACTGGTGTCCTCCCAGACATGCTAACATCAATGGAGTATTGCCATCCTAGATAAAGAAATTTGCATTTTCTGATGATTACATTTTCTTCAGTTACAATTGAACTTTTCTTGATTCACATCTTGTCTGTTACTAATGTACTAGCTTCAAGCATAATTAGTCACAACCATCATCGTAACATTCATGGAAAATGTTAATTAATTTATTGATTGTTATACTTGTCGATGGTTAAAAATACGATTTAAATTCATTTTTCACTTTTAATTGATTACTGTTCTAATCAACCTTAATCCATGAGTATATTTAAAAATCTTGAGCCTTTCTTATAGTTACCCAAATTGTTCTTATACGTTTCTGTCTCCTTTTTTGTCGTCTATTCAGCAGAGCATGGAGCAACACAGCTTCAGCCATTTTCTCCTTTTTCGATGGGCGGGTCTAATTAAACAACCCCACGTGATTGCGTGACGTATATGAATATTCAGTACGTAGCCCTACGCAACGCAGTTACCGCCTTCGCAAACGCTACGCATTGAAACGCTTCTTATGTAAACCAGCCTTAAGACTTTGTTAACAGGAAAATGTGAGGCCACCCCCATTGCTTACCTCTCAAGACTAACCCATAATTTTGCAATAAGCCTATTCAACATTCATCATGTTTATTTAATCACACTCTTTTTTGTTTCACACTTTAGGAGCATTCTCCTTCATATGCAAACAGTCTTGAGTTACATATATTTTGACTATTTATTACTAACCTAAATTTTACTAGTATGTAAATATGTACAAGTAAATATATGTATGTACAAGTATGACACCTTGTAAAGAGGAGCTGACATTATAAATAAATTTATATAGTACTAACTTTATCAATAGAATTCAGATTAGCTCCACAGTTAATGAAAAGTGTAGCAACTTTACTCTTTCCAGTACATGCAGCATTATGCAAAGGAGTCCTCAAATCCTAAAAGATATAGACAACAATACAAAGTAATACATGTACATAGACTGTACCGATAGACTATGAGAAAATCTTGGCTGTTATTATATATCACAGAAAAATGTCAATTACAATTCTACAAGTATAGTATGGTACAAGTTTTATACAACTACTTTGCCTGTATAATATATTGTCATACATTATAACTGTATAATAAAGTTATGACTACTCATGTTGACATAACATGACAGAAAAGAAAAAACATACATGTATAGTAGAAAATGTAAATTGACACAAAATCAATTATAATCTCCAGCTGCTAGCATTTTTTTACAATCAACTCAATAATATCATCCTGACATTATGAGGGTGTCTGCACATGTTTTTATGATATAAGAGGAACTTAATGACATTTTGTACAATACTTTATACATTATAATTCTGTAATACAGTTTTATATTTGTTATTGTTATGTTAGTAATATTCAAGAATATACAGTTATCATAACAACAAGGAATCACTGAGTGACACAAGAAAGCCAAATAACAAACAATAATATAATATCCAGACAAGGTATATTAACTAAATAATTTTGTAAGTGAGGCTCTGTTTTATTTAATGTCATTAATTGTTATTCAAATGATTTTGAATGACACTAGCAGTAGTTTCATAGTTTACAATAATGTTGCAATTCTTTAAAATGACTAACATCCAGAAAGGTTTCTATCAAAATGCCTAGTTCATCCTGTCAATATAAATCTGATACTTTGAAATTTTATTATGCAAGCATAATTGTAATCTCTCAATATAAATGTCAGAGCATATTTATCAATTTATCAAATTAATACACAGTATCCTGGCATATTTACTTTGTTGATATTGACAGTGTCATACAATTATTTATACAATGGAATAAATATAATGAAGACACTGAGTAGTTAGTACTAGGGTTATAGTAAGTGTAGCCTTGTTGTTTATATTGTGATGATATGTAGGCTCTTAAAATTAGTGACAATTTCAACCTAAGAAAAAGAATAGACATCTTCATCCTTTCTTCTATTGGTGGCATGGTAAACAAACAGCTGATGCCACAGGATTTTTATGTACCAGCATCAAGAAGCTACAAAAAGAGAAATTTGACACTGCTGGATCTGTTTTTTCTACTCTAACAAAGAGATACAGACGCTCTAAATGCCTATTAGTTGATGATTTTCATTGTGTAGCCATCAGATGAAAAATGTATAACCTTTATCTGGCCAAAGAGCAGGTGACATTTGGGAAGTTTCTTGTTGTATTAAAAGAGGATAACAGAGGAGAAAACTACTACTACGAATAACCTCGCATCATTAAACACCACTATTGATCTAATTATAACTGTTGAAGTAAATGTAATGATAATGTTGAAATGATCCAATATTGTAATGGAAGTTGATTACATTGAGACTGTAATGGACACATCGCTAGTATGTAGTATAGTAAATATTTGATACTAACCACATAAACAAAATATAGATTAGCTCCACTGTTTATTTATTATATACTATGTCACATTGTTGACTACTACTTTAAATTGTATCACAGTATGGTTATACACACTAATTACTGATTATGTAATATTGTATTTGTACTACATTGAAAGCTTGTATCTATGTATTTATGACTACATTGTATCCTTTATAGTATTGACATATATGATTTATAGAAATTAATCCTTGTATGTTTACCTCTGACAAACACAGCAAGTAATGAGTCTATTTACTGTTATAAAGACAATATTAATTACATGTGTCCATTTACAGCAATGTTTGTATCTTTTAAAGACTACTGAGAAAGCTAACACTTGATGAGGTGATATTGGTGGGTATTCAGTCAAGTTGGATTGAAAACATCATATTTAAAACTTAACTCCGAAAACATGTAATTGTCTATTGATTGTCATGTAGACACTGAGATCATGTTTTGTAATTAGAACTGTATATAAATCAAAATTTTACAACTTTTGTAGCTTTAGACACCTCTCATATGTAAAATAGATCATGTAAGTATATGTCAGTAAAATAGTGTTTATCAAGCAAAAGGATGTACTCTACAAGCCATAAATGTATTCTTGAGGTAATTAGAATATAAACTGGGACTAATGTGATAAGTGTAGAAAACATGAACAAATAAGAGATACACTCATGATAGCTACGTAATATAAGGTATATATCATATTATAGAGATCACATTCTATATAATGCCCTACTTTGTCAGTTGGTTGTTATTGGCAAAATTTCTTTTGTCAATCAGTTTTAAGTATGTTCATTTATTATTCACAGTATTTATTTGTTGATATATAGATGGGCACATAGCAATGCTTTCAATGCAAGCACTTGTTTACATGTTAGGTACAATTATCATATTTATGGTCACATGTTAATATGTCTCAGGTGTATGTTTCACAATACACAATGCAATGTTTATTGATTGTATACAAGAAGTTTGGTGTAAGAAATGACAGAAACACACTAAATAGTTGGTTGTGGTAATAGTGAGTTAATGATTTTGTGAGTGATGTACTGTATCATTTGTTGTTACTTGCTATTAATATGTTATCATAATGATTATACTCTGTCTGAGTTGAGTTGGGCCCTTCATTAAAAAAAGCTGTTGCATGCATGGAATGTAAGGTGAGGTATGTTCTCACCTAATTAATGAAATTAGCACTAAAGCACATTTTAATGTTATTCATTATTTGTTCACGTGAATGTCATGCAAACAGACTATGTTGTCTTTCGTGCTTTTGAAAATACAAAGAGGGAAGAGACTTAGATCACAAACAAAGGAGGTTGTTGCGAATGTCTATGACTATTTCGAGGAAGCCAGTAGGCGTCAGGGGACTCAAGGGCCTCTCAAAAGAACCTGTGATGCTACAGGGGTTTCATGTACCTCCATCAAGAGACTATGGAAAGAGAAAGCTGACCCTGGTGGAGCTGCGTTTTCTACTCCAACAAAGAGATATAGATTTTCCATACCCCTGCTAGTTGATGATTTTGATCATGAAGCCATCAGACCAAGAATCTACCACCTTTATCTGGTGAAAGAACATGTGACACTTGCCAGTTGTTGCTTGTTGTTTTAAAAGAGGATAACCTCTTTTGCGGTCAGAGGTCAACCCTTCACATTTTGTTAAAGGAAATGAGTTTCTAGTGAATCACCATAACTTTTTTTTGATGTCTATTAATATTGTACTTCATAGACATAAGAAAGTGGATGACAGATGCCACTACTACAAACAACCTCGTATTATGGAACAGAGGCATGCTTACCTTCGTTGAATGATCAATAACCATCAAGAGAATAGGCCAGTTGTTTATCTTGATGAAAGCTGAGCCAATCCTCACAATGGTAAGGATTGTGCTTGGGTGGAGAGGGATGATGTGACTGGTGAAACTCTTGGAGGTATAAGAAGGCCTCCAGGGAAGGGTGCACAGCTTATTATTCTTGGAGCTGGTAGTGAGACTGGTTGGATTCCCAACACCACTCTTATATTCAGATCCCAAAAAAATACTGGCGATTACCATGATGAGATGACTGATGATCATTTTGAGGAGTGGTTTGCTACCAAACTTCTCCCTAATATTCAACTTAACAGTCTTATTGTCATGGATAATGCCTCATATCATAGTCGTCATAGTGACCCTGTCCCAGTCAAAAGTTGGACAAAGCAAAAAATGCAAGATTGGCTTCAGGCAAAGGGAATTCAATTCCCAACAAATGCCTTGAAAGCTGAATTATATAGCATCATACAAAGATTGAAACCTACTCCTCGCTATGTTGTTGATGACATGGCTGCTGCTGCTGGTAAGTACTCAGTCAAGATGCCATTTTATTTATTAATCTGTACATCATGTAGGCCATGAGGTGGTCCAACTTCCTGTTGCTCACTGCACTCTCAATCGTATTGAGTGGGCATGGGCACAGGTTAATGGTCACATCAAGGCCAATGCTCCATTCAATCTCCGTGAGGTAGAGCAGCTGGCATGGGAGGGTTTTGATGTTGTGACACCTGACCGTTGGAAGAGCCTTGTTGAACATGTTAAGATCCACTTTGAAGACCACTATTGGTCTAATGATGGCCTCTATGAAAAATTAGTGGATGAGTTTATTATTTGAGTTGGAAGTGATCAGATGAGTCTGATGGTTCTGATCAATCTGATGATAGTTCTGATGACGTTTTAGGCATCCTCAGTCTTCATTCTTTGTAAAAAGGTTTTTTTTCAAAACCACAGTGGCTTTTTAGCTGCCCAAAAATTCTAATTTTAATTAAATCCTCAAGGGCATGCAATTCGAAGTATGTCAAAGGTATGCCATTGAAAATGTATGGAGTTTTTTAGTTTGATACTTTCTCATAGCGCTAGAGAGCCAAATTTTATATATATATAGCGCGTTTGCGAGCTGAATCAATTGGTGCAAGTTCTATGCAGATAGCATGTAAAACGGCAAAGTTATTTACATGTCAGGGTGGCCCAACCCAATTTGGACATACTATAATATGAACAGTAGTTTGAAAGATGCACTTCTTATGTAAACGTATTAAAATTATTGACAAACAGATAATCTTATCACACAAACCTCTCAATATGAAATGACAGAGCAAAGAAATAAACAGTGTTCTGTATATTAGCTTTGTTGCTACTGAGAGTGTCAAACAATTTAGCTTATACAATGGACTACAAGTAATTAAAATAGCGACTAGTTAATGCTAGGGTTATAGTAAATGTAGCCATTTTGTTTATATTGTGATAATATGTAGTTATATGAAGTGGTAAAACCACAAATAACTACATAATTACATAAATTAATAACAACATTACATACAAAATACAGTCATGTATAATAACAATATGTTTAATAATGAAGACACTTACATTGTTAATGGCATCCAATAATGCACCAGATTTTATTAGCACATCAGCTACATCAAAACGGCCCTCATCAGCAGCCAAATGAAGAGGAGTATAATTTGACTGTAAAAAATAATTGTCAGTATTTATGATCATTTCATTTTATAATATATAGCTTATATGTACTTAGCACTGAAGTACATTTTAGCGTTATTCATTATTTGTTCATGTGAATGTCATGTGAACAGACCACATTTTCTCTCATGCTCATGAAGATGCAAAGGGAAAAAAGACTGAGGTCACAAAAAAGGAGGTTGTTGTGAACGTCTATGACTATTTCAAGAAACTCAACAGACATCAATGGACTCAAGGACCTCTTATATAAACTGCTGATACCACAAGAGTTTATGTCCCAGCATCAAGATAGTTTTGCTGACGAATATTTCTATGCATTCTCAGTCTTCCTTCTTTGTTAAAAGGTTCTTTTAAGAACTATGGTGGCTTTACAGCTGTCTTAAATTGCAAAAGACAAGACCTGATTATTATTTTAATAATAACGAATTAATGATTGTTATAATAGAACATCTGTTCATTTAATTAGAATTGTAATTTTGAATTGACACGTGACACACGGATGACTTCTTAAGATGAATAGTGTTACTCGAAGGTGTGAAATTTGAAGTATGATGAAAGTATGCCGTTGAAAATAATGGAGTTTATAGTTGTTACTTTTTTGTAGCACTAGAGAGCCACAGTTTATTTATAAAATGCGCATTTGTAAGCTGAATTGATTCGTGCAGGTTCCATACGTATAGCACGTAAAAAGGCTGAGTTATTTACATGACTGGGTAGCTTAACTCAACCAATCAATTTGTTCGATGGATACAAAATCTGTAAAAATTCTCCCAATATTGACCTGACTTGATGATTGTCATCAAATTTTAGAAAAAGAGATACATTTCTTAGAGATATATCTCACCTATGGTAGCTACAACTATATGAGATACTTTAAGCTTGTAACACAAAGCATTCTGTCAAAGCAAACAATTTTGTGTTGTACAAGGCTTTGTGTTCATGCTGAACTTTCGAAATCACATTAGTCTTTTCACACTTTAACTGCAAAGAGGTGTATCTAGATTCTAAAAGCATTTTTGATCCTACAAGAAATTGTATGTGAAAACTTTAAAAATGACAGAATGCACTAACACATTGAAAGAGCCTATTTACTTCCATTTCATTGTTAGTTTAAGCCTTCTAAGGAAATAAATTGGTACTGTACTTTTGTTGAAGTAAATGTAATGATAATGTTGAAATGATCCAATATTGTAATGGAAGTTGATTACATTGAGACTGTAATGGACACATCACTAGATTGTAGTATAGTAAATATTTGATACTAACCTTAGTAAGAGTATCTAAATTAGCTCCACTTTTTATTAACAGTGTAACAACTTCAGTCTTTCCATTCATTGCAGCACAGTGCAAAGGAGTATACTTGTTCTAAAAGATATAGACAACATTAATAACACAATACAAAGAAATACATGTACATAGACTGTACTGGTACACTATGTCACATTGTTGACTACTACTTTAAATTGTATCACAGTATGGTTATACACACTAATTACGGATTATGTGATATTGTATTTGTACTACATTGAAAGCTTGTATCTATGTAATTATGACTACATTGTATCCTTTATACTATTGACATATATGATTTATAGAAATTAATCCTTGTATGTTTACCTCTGACAAACACAGCAAGTAATGAGTCTATTTACTGTTATAAAGACAATATTAATTACATATGTGTCCATTTACAACAATGTTTGTAACTTTTAAAGACTACTGAGAAAGCTAACACTTGATGAGGTGATATTGGTGGGTATTCAGTCAAGTTGGATTGAAAACATCATATTTAAAACTTAACTCCGAAAACATGTAATTTGTGTATGTTTGTACAACATGTTTTTGTGTATACTGAAAATGTACCGAATTCGCAAAATGACTGATTTTCTCATATTGGGTCACATATACTGGTTTAAACTCTGTGTATAA
Source organism: Xestospongia muta (assembly GCA_963693285.1). Taxonomy (NCBI): domain Eukaryota; kingdom Metazoa; phylum Porifera; class Demospongiae; order Haplosclerida; family Petrosiidae; genus Xestospongia; species Xestospongia muta. Next base: position 19,506,664 of record OY848918.1, on the reverse strand, counting down.
GAAAGGTCAAACTAAATATCTTAAAAATAAAATGCTGTATGTACAAGAAACCATTTCAAAAAATAATTTTGCAAATTATTCAAAAGTAAACCGATTTTGGTTAATTCCCAGTTAATATATAGGTGTGACATGTGTATAGCAATTTATTCTGATGAGTGAAATAACGATGAATTTGTGCCGCAGATCCTGTCACTAAATTAGAAAGTGAATGAAACTATTATCATATTATATTAAGGACTCTAAGCTGTGTCTACTGATAAGATCTCTAGTTAGAATATCAAAACATTCATAGTCATTTAGCTGTCTAATAACAGTCTGTCCCTTCACTTAGAGATAAAAGGTCTGGGGACTAGCATATATTGGACTCGTACAGCCTATTATAGTCTGCAAAAATGTAGCAGACAAGAGAAATGTCATCTGTGCTTCTATTTGAGGGATCATTACCACAAATCACTGCATATCACAATTAACATTTTTATTTTTTTAACCCTCTTAACAGATTTTTAGTTCTAATTATGCTCTATCCATAAACGCATTCCTTCTATACAAGTCTTATATGCTTTTGTCTCCAGACTCATACTCTCTAAGCAAAGGGACAATAACACCATACAAGTCTAACACATTATGAAATTTTAGCTGTTCTCATGTCTCCATATTACTTGTCCAGACAAAATACAGTCCAAAATGTCTTTTATTTACTATAATACCTCTCTAGCTAAGAGACTTCTAACATTATTTACTGTACCAACATTTACTTTAGTAGTCTGTTGATATGTTAGTATTATATGTTTTGCTTGTAATCATAAAATATACAACATACTGGTTTAACCTCTGAATATAAAAGGTCACTCTTGTTATTAAAATTACAAACTTAATCTTATTCATTGTCATAATATTCTTAATCAAATTATTAGTAGGTTATGAATATTGTTATTATATAAAGTGTAAACCAGCAAATAGATTTATTTATGTGGCAATCCACAGCAAAATGTAACACTTGTAATAGGTAATTGTGGAAGGAGATCATATCGATATAAAATAAACTTTGGCAAATTTAAATAACAATGAATTGTTCTGCCTATTGTCATGTCTTTAATTAAAATGCTGAAGGAAAACATTTTGGCAAATGAAGAACATTTTACTAAACTTACCATTTCCTATATGTTACCACAATCTCTCTAATGTTATAATTAATTGTGTGTACTAATTGTTTCTCAAATTTAAATGCTGGAATACAATAAACCTAAGGACTCTCTATAAAAATAGACCATAGTTAGGTATGTATGTATACAATTTGTTGATACAATTAGAATCAAGGTTTCTGTTTGATACTTTAAAAAAACTATACTTATCAGAGTTTTATTAGCATTCTGGTAGATTGTAAACTTATGAGGACAATGAGTAAGTAAATATGATCATGGCATAAAATCTTGTAATAATTCCAGATAATCCATTTTGCAAATGCTATATTAAAAGTAAATTCATAAGAATATTGTCCTTCATAAGTTTGTGTTATATGATAGATATAGACTGGCTCTGTTAGAATAATTCAGTAACATTGTTATTAGATCAACAAATGTACACATCATGTCAGTAAAATTAACACTTTTTATTATTAGGAGATGACACAGAAAATGAAAGAAACTCTTACACTATTGATTAAAATCACACAGGGATTTGTGATATTAAATTTAGATCATCCCTAGTCTCGTCCCTAGACCTACTCACGAGCTAAAGTAGGTGTCACAAAAATCAACTCGTGTGATCAGACCTTTTGAGTAGGTCTGGGGACGAGACTAGACCATCTCATGTATTATAGCTCAACCAACATCATACTATAATGATGATACAGTGTGTAGTGATATGATAATTATTGGATCTTAGACTTATTTATAAAAACACACTGTATATGAAAAATAGGGTTTACTGTTGAGATATTGAGAGCTAGTAACTTAAATATTGAGAGCTAGTAACTTACATAGAGCTAGTAACTTACATAGACTGGATTATGATAGTTTATATCAGCACCTTGTTCAATAGTAGATTTGACTGCTTCAATGTTTCCATCATCAGCTGCCCAGAACAGTTGATCATTCTATTATAAAGACAACATATATCATGCAGTGTAGTATAGTGAGTATACAGATCAGCCCTTATAACTAAAAGACCATCTTTAGAAAGATATTCTGTCTATACAATAACACTGATATGTGAGTTTAGTTAGTATCACAGTGATATATAGGGATAATGACATAGTAATAGAAAGATTATAGACTTACTACACTTTGGTGACTATACTGAGACATTTTGAAAAGTGTTGGTCCTTAGATGGTAACTGTTCTTATGTCAGATGTCTATAGACGATAGAGCAAGTAGGTGATATAGATAGTAATAACTATATACTACATCGGAATGACGAAACTCTACTAACTAAATCAACTGTAACCAAATTATAGTATAGTGTGTGATCTACTAACCTGTTCTTGTGTGACTGCGTTGTTTGGCGGTTGTTATGGCAACTCTGACACGCCCACCAATTTTAATTACTAGGCTAATATAAGTGGGCGGAAGTATCACACACACAATTACGACTTGTAGAGTTTTGGAAATAGAAAGAACAATGACAGTTGTTTAGATAAACTATTTTGTGTTGGTCAAAAATGTTGTGAAACTTATAGAATCATAGTTATGTTCCAAAGATAAGAATTTAGTGTCTAGATATTAGTTAGTCTTGTATTGTTGCCCACTTTGCGTAAAATGAACGTAGTGTCTATTTGTCCGGCAGGAAATGTATACTTTGTTGTATAAAGGTAGGTTAGGTTTAGGGGGTGGGGATCAGTTTAATACACAAAAAAGTATACATTTCCTGCCGGACAAATAGACACTGCCTAAAGTGAAAATGTTCTGGGGATAGCAACTCTAGAGATTAGTATTAATTTCACATTAAAGAGCAATGTATTAATGTTCACAGTAGCTACCTCAGTATACAGAACTAAATATCATAAACAACTACACAATTATGTATGACTAATACCGTTGATATAATATATCCTGTTTCAATGTAACAGAACATTGGTTTTTCTATCCACGTGCACTCTGTGTGGTCTGTTACTTAATAACTATAAAAGTAATGTCATTTATCATTATTATGTCACAACATTGTATTCTTTTATTAGATTCTTTGGAAGAGGAGATTGTAACAGAAATTATTCTCATTCAATTAGAATTATTCTGACAGTATCATATTTAAACAACAATCATGTATTTGTTATTACTTCTAGTTATATTTCAATATGTCTACTTAACTAGATCTCCATAATGAAAATCATCTCATTATGCTATTATCATATACTTCTACAGTATACTATCAGTATCATTTATTATAAAGGACACATGTATCAATGTGACACTAATTCTCCATGTATATTCTTAGAGAAATCAAACTTGTAACAAGACATTAATACTATACATAATCATGTTTATTAAACTGATAGTAATGGTGTTTTAATAGCTGTAACACATTTATATAATATATTTATCATTCTACAAATGGGTCATTTAAGAGGAATTAATTTTTGTCATTTGACACAATTTAAAAGAGTGAAAGATAAACTATGAAAGAGTGCTTGAAAAGACATTACCCAGATATCTAGTGAAGATATCAATGCATCTTGCGAGCATTGCTGTTGATGCATCTGAAAATGAGGAAGTTGCTGATCAATATCTTGACATTTGGAATTAGACATTCTGTGACTCATTCAAGTTTTGGATTATTACTAAGGAATGCAATTAGTGTTTATAATTACAAACACTAAACACTCCCTCAACACTATACAGCTAACAATAGAGTATTCTACAATACTAACAGTATATGACTATATATACTAATATACTATAATATACAGGTAGTGTATATATTGGACAAAAAAAATTAGAACTATACACAACAGTACTGGTTTCTTCATAACACTCATAATTAGGAGGACTATGTCAATAAGTCTATTAACTACATCTCCATAAATGAAAATTCATCTCATTATCTTACTATTAGTACTTCTAGTTATATGTCAATAAGTCTATTAACTAGATCTCCAAAAATGAAAATTCATCTCATTAACATATTATCACATACTTCTACAATATACTATCAATATCATTATTATAAAGGACACATGTATCAATGTGACAGTAATTCTTTAGTACATTCTTAGATAATCAAAGTTCTAACAAGACATCAGTACTACACATAATCATGTACATTAAACTGATAGTAATGTTGTCTTTTTATAGCTGTAACACAATTATATAATATATCCATTATTCCATAGTTATATTTTAATGACAGATAGATCATTTGAAAGAAATATATTGTTTTCATTTGACAGATTAAGTGATTGTCTGAGATATTATTTAACAATTTATACATCAGTACATGTTTCCTCATATTTATATGGAATGAGTAAGTTTTTGATTATTACTAAGGAATGCAATCAGTATTTATAATTAAAAATACAAAACACTTCCTTAAGACAGTACAGTTGTTAACACTAGAGTATTCTATTATATTGTGTAATAGTACCTGACTACATATAATAATATGTATTACTAGTGGACAATTAAAGTTGAACTATACACAATAGTACTGTTTTCCTCATAAAACAGTCCTAATTAAGAGGACTATTAATATATTTTCTTAAATTATTCTTATAGTTTGTAGAAATATAAATATATTGTTAAGTCTGTGGAAATACCAGTGTCCTAGTCACAGAGTATCAATGAAATTAAGAAACACTGAGGAAACACTTGATGGGTACAATCTCGTATTTTCATTAATTGTGTGGGCCGGAACATTCACACTCATACTCTAAAATCTGTCATAAAAGTGTGTAAACACTGGACTAGACAGCTTGAGTGAATTGAAGTTTAATTATTAATATGAATGAAAGTTGCTGTCATAATCAAGCTATGCTACAATTTGCTAATCAAATGTCTTGTATGAATTCTCAATTTAAAAATTAATAATTAAAATAATTAAAGAATGAATACATTCAACATAAACCTATGCTACAGGCTGTATAGTGATGTATGAGTAGACAATACAACATTGAGTAAAATAACACAGTCTTTTGACTTGCAAAGTGGTCATTCATCAGAATTACATGCATTCTTTCCAGTAAATGATGTTTTAGTTAATGTTGTTAACATAAATTGTTTGTCTTGAAAGTTAACAAAACGAAACTATTTAGAGTAGTTGTGTGGATAAGTGTATTTTCTCCAACTGACCACTATTCCTAATATCAAGACTTCTATAGATATACAGGAAGTATGTGACATAATTACTACATTACAATGATGAAACTCTACTAGCTAAATCAACTGTAACCTAATTATAGTAAGATAGAGTATACTGTCTGTCTACTAACTACTACTATATGTAATAGATATACACTCATACTATGTATGTACTGTACACTATATGATCATATATGATCAACATCTGCTTAGTAAAGTCTACCACTTGATAACCGTAAACGTAATACCAATAGTAATTATTTGTGTGAAAAATTACATTCTTTCATTAAATACTTCAGTAGGAAAAAATTGCAAGAGAAATTTTTCTCATTCTTATTTTGACACTATGATCTTTACATAACAATTATATATTTATCATTACTTCTAGCTATAATTATGTCAACAGTTTTTATTACTCTATAAATGAAGGCCATATCATTAATTTATTATAATATGGTATACTGTATAAGTTTAAGCATATTATGCTTAAACTTCTACAGTATATTGTCAGTATCATTGATTAAAAAGGACAAGTGTTTCAATGTGACACTAATTCTTTCATACGTTATCTTAGATACTCAAACCTCTAAAAAGACATCAATACTACATGTATGATTTACATAATTAAGTTGATAGTAATGGTGTTTAATACCTGTAACAAATTTGTATAATATATCTATTATTCTGTAGTTATATTTAAATGGATGGATAATTTCAAATAAATTTAATTTTATCATTTGATAAGTGATAATTAGATGTTTAAATAAGACAGTCAGTATGAGCAAAATTAAAAGGAAGTGATGTCCATGAAGCTGTGATGTTGCTAGAGTAATAGAATTGATCTGTGACTACTTATTATGATATATAATAATACACTATATTTTAAAATTGATCAGAACCTTTCAATTCAAAAATTATTTCTATAATAATCTCTTTATCATGAGTAGAGACAGGTTTATACTTCTAAGCATTATATGCACAATTAGTCATTTGTTGTGTTCATTAGGTATAAATGCATCACTCTACAAGTAGCATTGTGTGCCCCAATATATGTTTTTATTGAGATTATTAATATAAATTTTACCATATTTGGTATTCTCTTGTCATCATTTCATACAGTAATGTTGTTGTTATATTGTTATTTAGTATTTTAGCTTTATATAATAAAGAGGACAACCTAATTGTTGAACACATTCATAAATAATCCATGCATTGATCATAAATATTACTCTGACATTTATGCAATTTTCATTTGATGTACTACTATATATACTAGATATAGGCCACCATCCATTTATATTATGTCTTATTTCCTGTCCTGTGTACCTTTCTTTATCTTAAACTAAATTAAGAGTAAAGAAAATATCTTGAACTCAGAATAATAATAGATTTGATATCCTCGAATCATACTAGTGTCGTTATCATTTTTCAAATTACATGATATACAAAACCTTTGTACAGTTCTTGGAACACCAATGTACAACAATTCATTATTTAAAACCTTATATTGCATGTATGTGCTGTTGTGTTTTAATGGATAATGTCACTATTCACTATAATGTTGATAAATGTCCTGTCATAGCTACTATGAGTATGGTTGTGATAAGAGCCATAGTAAAGTTGTGACAAGTGTACACTCCCTCTCATATATACACTGTATATAACAGTGTATTAATGTATTATGTTAGTCTTATATTTACTTCAGTTGATTGCTATATTGTATGTATAAAAACAGACACAGCTTTATTAGATGTAAACATCATATACTATAATCTATGAAGGAGGATACACTATCCATACTGTTCATTGTGTTGATTTGTTTATTATCATAACTTTACTCACATATCAGCTGCTGTGATGATTGTAATGTCTATTCATACCTAGCATACATCATTAGTTAATATTACAATATCATTTTAGCAATGACATAGCTATAGATCTCAAAAAATCCTTGTCAGATATCATTAATATAGTTATAGCATTTAATAATAGAAAAAACTGTGTTGCATAACTTGTCAATATTCAATTCTGTAGTAAATATAATTATATAGAGGTATTGATTATTAAGTTATGAGAGTGTTTTACAAGCATATCAATGTGGACACTGCCATATTTGGTAATCCCTAGTATTGTTATATATTATGTCATGTCTCTATCTGTCTATCCAAGTCTCTCGGTTTTTGTCTCTCCATCTTTCTCTGTCTGTCTATTTTTCATGCTAGAATTGTTGTCATACAGTTGTTTGTAACATTATGTGGATATCATATCTCTCATATGATATCAATTCACTGAGCAACCCTTTTAGTCTCCCTATTTCATGCAAAATCTTTTCCTATTTTCCTAATTAATTGTTTTTATCTGTTGTTATTTATATTTGCTTTTCCATTTAGATTATCAAATGTAGTGTTTGGTTACTGATTCTGTAATAATACTTTTATGTAGCACAATTAAAAAATCTTTGCTTTGATTTGCATTTATTTTTAATTTATAAATTTCATTTTTGTTATTATAATACTATATTTAAGTTTATGTGTGGCATACTTTAAACATATTTCTAACACTTAATTAATTATTTCCAAATCACTTTGTAATTATTCTGATCATTAAAGTTATCTAATGCTTAGTAACTAATGTATTTGCATACAAATTTTTCTGAGTTAGGCTTATATTATTAAAACAACTGGTATTCTTATGGCTTGTATTTGAGTGGGTGTTACTCTTTTAAACGGATTGAATGTAATATACATGCAGCTAATGGAGCTCTAATATACTTTTTAATAGTCCATGCATAAAGTAATGTCACTACACCATGGCTTGGCTACTAAAATACAAGTATTAGTACAACAGAGAGCCTAGATTGAACTCTAATAATTATTAGTGTAGTTAAGACAAATTATGATAAATCAATATGATAGAAAATATAAAAAATCATTATTTTTCATATAAAATAAAATTGATTTTGAGATCCACTGTACACCTAAAACTCCTTTCTTCTACCATTGTTAATAAAAATAAAAACTTATATAAATATTATAAATTGAGTGACTGACAGAGAAAATGAAAACTTCTGATTACCAACAATAACAATTTCCTTAAAACTTTCTCATATTGCTGAGTCAACAGATCCTTTTTCACATTTATCACAAATGAAATAAAATAAGTGACTTAAAAAAATTATTACTATTTTGTTCAGTGTAGTATGCTATAAACATATTACTGTATTGAACATGTAATTTCATGGCATTTTCAATTGGTAACTAATCAATCCATATTCCATAATAGAGTTTAATTGTCTTTATATAAAGAAATTCTACAGCTTTAGCTTGGTAGTCATTTGGTAGTGCTAGATGGTGGTCCCTCTGTTATGACTTTAAAAGGACAGATAGAAATTGATGATTTAGTCTTTACAACCATATTCTGTTTATATAAGGTTTTTAAAGTATTAAAATAAAAGTAAATTCTAAATAAACTACATTGAAATATAAGAACTTAATATAGGAATCTGTTATCAAAACAAGTGTATGACAAAAAAACATATATTATACAAAAAATGGCATAACTCATAAATTTCAAAGAAACTAAATACAATTAATAACAGCACAGATTAAGATATCTATATTTAAATAATAGATGATGTAACATTGTTATACTATAAATCAACAATCATTACTTATTTAAAATTAATACTAAATAATAAAACTTAAAGTTATTACTAGATCAAAAACAAAAAAAGGTGAAATGAAAAACTTATAAAAGTGGTTTATGTCAAAATATTTAGGCAATAACTTAATGTCCTTATTACCCTTTGTCTTCCTATGAAATGTTGCTAGTGATAGATATTTCCTACCAACATAATTTTATTCTAAATATAAGCTACACTAATCACAAAATAATGTATCTAAATTAGTTTATTTCTTTATAGACAAAACCAAGGCAGAACATGTTGAAAATGTTCACCTATAACAGACTGAAAATTGTTTTCTCAACAATCTAATAATTTCCCACAAGTAAAAGGCTGCTTTCTAATGCTAAATTAAGTATGACATCTCAATTCTTCAGTCTTTTATTTGATAAAATCAGGTCCTTCGCACCAATTCATTAAAATAAACTTAAGATTGTTTTACAATCAAAATATTATTTCTTGTCCAGATACAATAATAATATTTTCACTTTCTAATATATTAACTAAACATTCATTCCAACATTCATTTCAACTAATAACAATCAGATTTGCAATGCCAACTGAAATTATCACATTTATTTTTTTAATATCAAATAGATAAATGTTCACCATTATACCATTTCCAATAAAAAGAGTTGGTATTATTTTTTCTTAAATGACATTAAAAGACTAGAAAAGGTCACTACAATTACCATTATTGCTAAACCCTGTACTTTTTATGAGAATAATTTAACTGAAACACTCAGTAGGACACAAAGCTAGTTTATCTTAGCATGTGCCATCTACAAAAAGTATGAGTTGTTTTTACCTGATTGTCTGTCTCATCTAATTTTGTGAACTTGATCTGACACTGGTGGAGAATATTACATTTAGAGTTGTCTTGTCAGCTCTTTGATAATTTCATAGCGAACTCAAGGTTATTCATTTTGTTTTTGTCTCCTTTATGTTTGCTTAGGTATAATCTAACCATCTACAATAGGCATATCTAATAACCAGAACAATGTGCTTCACTACCATTTGACTGACTTATGAGGAAATTCATAGTAACTTTTTATTTGGTCAAGTTTATGGATACCCAACATAATATTCATTGTACTCAGCAACAACCATTTTTTTATTCCTCTGATGTTCTTCTGTATTAAAGGAAGGAAGTAGTTTATAGCTAACATTATTGTATGGGATTAACCTAGACTGAATTTCAATAACTTCTTTGAATATTAGGTTGAAAACATTATCATATTTCTTTTGTCCATTCATCTAGGGATGATATTATAATCTTATTTATTATGATTGTATTATATCTCTCATGTACTTATTAATGCCTGTTATATTTGCCAATGGGCAATTTTTATATGGGTACACAATGGATTTAATAATTGGAAACAACAAGTCTAGGAATTATTAGACCATGTCCGTTTTTTTTCATAAATCAATATCTCCAGAATAACATGTACAAGGCCTTTATATCTTCTGTAGTTACTGGTATCCAGTTTCAACACATTGAGGGCAGTTTAGTTTACCTTGCTAGTTTTTATGATGCAAATTCATTGGTCCAGTCAACTAGAAACAGACATACAGCATTGATAAACATTAAATTGAAGCAATAATAGAGGTGTGAGTCTTTCAGATTGTGGAATAGTTGGTCACAGAGTTTGGTAAATAATGATTCTACTTGAATTTCATCAGATCCTAAGATGTTAATGTTCATTATAATTTGTAATTATATTTTTCACTCTTTTCTCTTTGTCTCTTGACTTATTATCCCATCTCTACCTCTCCTTGTTGATATTACTCTCCTTCTATCATTAGGTAAATTAATGTTTATATCACTCTTCAATAACATTACCACTATTGCTCCTACACTCATCACTCTCTTCATTACATTCTTCATCACTTGAGTCTGATTCTGAATTGTATTCTTCCTCTGTTTTGATATCTGACTATCTGTCCAATACCTTACTTCAATCTCACTACTTTAAATTTTGTAGTACAATTAATTTTAATAACATTAAATTTTATTATTAATATATGTGACCCAATCTGAAAAAAACGGTCATTTTGCGCAAACGAACGATTTTGAGTTATTTGACTTGTAGTATAGAGTATTTCTTACTCTGTATTTTGGCGTTTGTTGCATCAAAATCTGACTCTTGGTTGCTGAGTTACGTGCGTTACAAACACATCCCCTCAGGGAATGCTAAATCTCAAAAACATTGATTTTTAATTTTCCGTTTACTTCCGTTAACGCAGCTCACGTGATCGAGCACATTTTTTTGCTGCGAAATGTTTGTCATCTTTTTGATATCTTTTGAGATCTTATCTAATCATTTTCTTGATGTGACAATGTCAGCAACTTTATTAAAGAAATCCTAAAGAAGTTTTTGTGTTTACTAAAAGGTTAGGGATAAGATATTTTTTACTATACAGTTTGAATATAAATATAGGTGTGATAAGAAAAGGAAATACTTAATAGTGAAGTTAAAGTACTTTATATACAAGGAAGGTGAGATATTTACTGGTAGTATATGTATACGAGAGAGAGAGAGAGAGAGAGAGATGTTGAAGTTTTTGATTTATATCAATAATAAGAGTTGTTGATATATTAGATCAGAAAAGGATGTTAAAGTCAATGTAGCCAGCAAAGAACTGATTGTTATTGGTGTATGCATGAAATCACAGTAGCGAGAGAGACCGAGGTGCCATGAGCTATTGAATAAATAAAGTACAATAGATATCTTGTAAATTCCATGTAGCTAGGATGATCACTTCTAGTGTGTGTAAAAGAAACAGTAGATGTGGAGTGAATTAGATGAATGAAGTAGTTTGTTTTGTTACGATTCTGAATAAGTATTATTTGTTATTTTTCATTTTGGCAGGAACGTCGATTGTGTCCAGTTTTTCCACACATACCACAAACACGTTTATGTAGAGTTAGTTTTTCAATAGTTGACCTGTCACTATCTTTATGTAGTACTGGTTCTGGAGATAGGCGGGGTGTGGATGGCCGGTGAACGAGCGGGAGAGGACATGTGATATCTCTGCTGGCAGCTGGACAAAACTCTCTAATTTTGTCAAAGAGATACCATTGTCTCTCTGGTGTGAGACCACGTGGTGTTATTTGAGATGGCATTTGACCTGAGTCTAGAAATTCGGAGGAGTTAGATATGATGTTCAGTTTTAAAGTAGGTTCATCTTCAGTTTCTTTCATCATTACTTCATCAGGGTTTGAACTTGAGATCTTAAAATGATGAAACTTTTTTATAGATTTGATACGTTTAAATGAAGGAGCTAGAAACCCTGTCCAATCATAAGTTGGAACTATGATATCACCATTCTCATGACCGATCAATTGGGCAGAGTTAACGGTAGCTGATTGCTCAACAACATTCACAATATCTTGGACACAACCAACTTCTGTCCTTCGAAAACGTTGTTTGATCAGCCCAAAACACCAATCAGGAGAGAATTTTGTGTGTCCTGTTGGCAAAAACGATAATGTGATAGACTGGTTTAAACCAACTCTCACTCTCCACATGAGGTACTAAGTAAGGGAGATATGCTTACTCAGCAATAATGTTATTACATGATTTACCTGAATCATAGCATTGTTTTTATTTTGACCACAACAATTGTCTGCATTGAGGTGTAGTCTTATGGCATTGAGGCCATGATTCTCTAAATAAAAATGGAGCATGCTGATTACACTGTTCGCTCCTTTTCCAGTATCAAATGCCTCATCAATCAAAAAGTTGATCTGACGAGGAATAGCCTCACAACAGACACCGAATATTGCACACTTTCGTGGTGTCAAAAAATAAATAGGCCCTGGTTGTAATGGATTGCTAGGATAATGAATCTACAAGCAATAATGTTTATTGATTAATAGTCACGGTCATGTTTATATACCTGTTGAGCATAGTCAAAACTATAATGAGCGTTTACGTTTAGCTCTATTATAGGTCTTGAGAGTGGGGGAGTAAAGGTGCCATCTACTGTAAAGAGATCTTTTATTACAGTGCTGGTCTCTTTAAGTACTGTTTGATAGTAGTGTCTCTCTTTACGTACAAGATCCACATGTAGTCTGGCCTTTTCTAAGACCTTAAGGAAGCATGTAAGTTATCTGTTTGTAATATTATTACTCCTTACTTCTGACTGATTTGCTAGTGGTGTACTGATGCTTTTAACAATAGCAGAGCTATTTTTTTGACATTGCCAACAAAGATCTGTCATCGGTTTTGTGATGACAATATGTGGAAGATATCGTCTCCACATACTATAAAATGTTGTCTCTGAGGCAAGTCTAAATGTTGTTGTCGCATTTGCCCTGACGTATTCAGTGTATACTATCCTTTTGGATGTGCTAGATGGTAAGAGTTGCATGTTGTATTTCTTATAACCTGGTATTCTACCAGGTAACAAAATTGCATGAGCCTCAGAATAATTTTGTATAAATGTTATTATTCGTGTTACTTCCTCAGGAGTGAATGCATGATGTGGCTCTCTTCCAACATTACCGTGTTTTCTAACAATAATAATTACAATGGTATTTCTTTATTAAATAGTTTACCTTGTTCTGATTCCATCTTTTAGGTAAGATTGTTTTATTGCCTGTAATCTATGTTTACCAATGCCATGTAAAAACAAGAACGTTTTTCTACAAATCTGTAGAGTATGGTAATGTATTGTCATTATCATGTTCTTCAGTTATACCTTGACTCCATTGTGCATAAATTGTGTGTAGGAGTGATCTCTTTCTTTTGAGGGATGTCTCAAGGCTGATGTACTGTCTCCAGCTCGTGTGGTAGCTAGAAGCTGACCCATTATTACAAGGTCCATTTCCTGCTTCGATAATTCTGCCATATCATTTCTTATGGCCCTGTAGTGTAACTCAGGAAACTGTTCCGAGCATCTAGCTTGACACCCACACCCCTGATTAAAGAAGGTTTGACAAGCAGTCTCTTCTTCAATGTCTGTAGGTCTCTGACTAACCCCTATATCTGTCTCATATCTATTTACTACAATTGCTGGTGTTATGGTTGGTTCTGCAATTAAAAATTTAATTTTGTTTTTCTTGAATTAATAGTACCTTCGGATTGATGGTCAAAGTGATCTTCAAGCTCGTCTGTCATATCATCTACTTCTACTTCCATTTCAATATCATCCATTTCTAAATCTAATTCATTGTCATCTTCATTATACTCTGTTGTTATTAATAACCATAATAAGTAGATTCATAGCAATTTCCTGTCTGCGTGTGTGAAATACTTACCTCGTGGTAATTCATCATCACCTTCGAAAAAGTAGTCTTCAATGAGGCTAAGAAGGCCCTCATCATTATTTTGTGGCATTCTGCCACTGTTTAGCAGTCGAGCGATCGCTTGTTCATTGGAAGTGGCCATTTTAAATTTTGTTTACAGATAATGGTTGCCATCGCAACGTTACGTAAAAGACGCACCGCGCGCTCCGTACATTTTTAATGAGAGGAAACATTCGTCTCGTTTCTCAGTGCTCGCGTACAGAAGGGGTTCAGATTTGATGTCAAATGAACGGTAAACCTTCGTTTAACAATATTATATCAAAAAAGAAATTTCCATAAAATTTTTATTTTATTATGTTTTTGCGTATACTGAAAATGTACCGAATTCGCAAAATGACTGATTTTCTCATATTGGGTCACATATTACTTAGTATAACTCTAAAGAATAAACAATAAGTTAAATAAGATATAGTTTCACAGTTATTACAGTGAAAAGCTCAGTATTCCTTAGAAACAGCTGCTCAAGCATATGAGACTTTCTTAGTTACTGTATACCTACCAAGATAGATACGTGACTACCATGAATTAAACGATGTATGTTCGTAACGAATTTATGACATCCGCCGACGAACTTTTTAGAAAGGAACCTTACTTCGAAACATCATTTGTAAAACTAATTACTGAGAAAAAAAGCAACTTGTACTCTAGTAAATAGGAATAGATTGCAAGCTAATAACACCTATACTGATTACTAATCCTTGAAAATAATAGCTCTTGTAGAGTGAATTTACGATTAGCAAAATCATGGACTCGAGCTCTAAGATGTTGCTGAGGATGGTCAAAATATTGCTGACTATCAAAGTTTGTTTGGTACAATGTTTAATTTTTTGGGGTGTCTGTCCATAGTTCATTGAAAAAATCCATAAGTTCTGATCTAGAAAATTTGCTCATTGTTCTTTTTTTCCTAAATTCATGAAATACTAAAAAATAGCTCTTATCGTTACATTCCCAAAAATCTATGCAAATAGGAGATGAAGGCTTTCGGTATTTGCTGATGCCAAAAAGTAGCTGCATAAAGAACTGGGACCTCTACAGTGGAAGTCAGAGAAACCAGATGATGATTTACCATTGTCAACTCATGATGTTCTCCCAGAGATTGTTATCCTTCAAATTTAGGGTTTCAACTTTTTTTAACATTTGAATAAGTCTGTACTTGCGTAGACAGCTATATGAAACTAATTCTAGAATTTGTGGTATAGTCAACCTTAACAGAAAAAGGAATAAATGATTAGTTATAAAAGAAAGAACTAGAAAAGGTAAAAGGACAAGTTACTAACATGGGTACGTACTTAGAGTTTAGTGGATGGATAAGAAAGTTGTAGTTGTCCTTTCTACTATTAATGATGAGTTTTTAGTCAAGATTCAAGGATGAACCAATTCTTCCTGAGAGAGAGTTATGACCATGCAGAATCCAACAATCATTCACGATTACAGAACTTACATGGGAGGTGTACACAACAAGGATCAGTTTGTTACATACTAGGGATTATTCACAGTTTCAAAAAATGACGGAAACAATTTTTTTTCCACTTGGTAGACATCACTTTTATTAATCAATACATCATGTACAGAGAAAATATATTAAACAAAGTTATTGTACATGTCTCTTATATGGATTTCTGTATAGAGTTAGCTCATGCCTTTTTTAATTTGCAATTATTACCTGCCGTAGCACAAGATATCCCTATCTGACTATGTGATCATTATTTCCCAGTCTCCAAGTGCGAAAATGTATTGTAAAGTATAAAGCAGAAGACAATCTGGTAAAGAAAACAAATCAACATCAAATGTGACATATGTTATATTCATCTATGAATACATATCTTTGTTTTAAAAAGTATTATACACTCAAAGAGTACTATCAGAACATACATCCTATACGTTAGTCAAACATATTATTTTACAAATACACATACAAACATTAAAATTTGTATCTTCATTATCAACCTGTTAAAATTGTAATTCATATTATAATAATATCTCCAAGTATAAGACATAGACAGGATAACACAAATGTACACAATCAACATGTATCAATCTAAGTAAAGTCTTATCTGCTATTTATGTCAAATTCAACCTACCTTGTATTCAAGTCAAACTTTATCATCAACTATCATTTAATTACACAATAAGATCAATTGGAACTTTTACCCATACACTTCATTTCAACTCCAAACTATCCCAAACTTAGAAAGAAAAGGGGATACAAATAAAATTAAGACCATTTCTAAACAACATGTGAGTAAAAAACTACCATTTGTATGAAGAAAATAGTACTATTTCTATGCATCTCTCCTGCCCACAATGCCTCATAGCTGATCACAATAAATTATTTTTAATTTCATAAAAAGAATAATTTCTATCATAAATAGAAATCAGAATAACACTTAAAGGATAAATAGTTGTCCAATCAAGTTTTGTTCCTCACTACTTCCTTAAGGAGGAATTTTGCATTTATTGTGAATATGGTGTTAAATACTCTGAAATTTTGTTTTTCCTCACTTTAATGTAATATGTTGGCATGTCTTTGATCCTATGCATTGTGTATTTCTAGGATTAGCAATTAGATTTGCCAGAAAAATAAATGTTTTTAAAGTTTTCAGAAATGCAGAGGGTCAAACAATTAAGTATTTTAACGAACCATGAGGATGACTTTCTATCAACTATATATGAACAGACTCAATTGAAATCTGAAAGTAATTATAGTTAGTTTGGTCAGTCACAAGATCTTTTGATAATGCAACAAATAAAGAGTTTTTCATGCTCTGTGTCGAAAATTGATGCTGAAAAAATTCACCAGGACTTAGTTTGCTTTTCAAAGAGAAGTACTCAGTGACAATGAGCTTTTCTACTTACGTAGAATGTACAACCTCTTGTATCAAACAATGGACATTGTCAAGATATTCACGTTTTGCAAAGAATACAAAAATGTATCGTGAAGAATTTATTTCATGCATTTTTTGTTCACAAAAGTCTGCTCCAATTGTTACTAAATGGCCTAATGTTTCGGGAACAGATACTCAAGATGAAGCACTTATTTGAATATGAAAAAATAATATCATTATTAAACATAATGTTATTGCATCACTCTGAAGACATCTACTCATAAAGTTCAATATTCTGGCTCTTGTACAATGGTATGGTGATCATTTCTTTAAATATTATACACATTCATCTGTTGTACTTTGTTCTACTGTATTTGATCATTACTCATGTACAAGTTTTATCTCAATTAGTAGAATTATGTGTAGTTGTGTTATATCCCCTCACAAGCTTCTCTCATGTGTGACTATGGTATAAACTATGTTTGTGTTGCTGTTCCTCTTATGAACTATAATACTGCTTAATCATATTTCCTAATGAATATATAACTACTTCATTTCATAAAAGAATGTTTTGTAATTCAGCAATCATAATAAATGATGGATTTTACTGGGAACATCGATAAAATTTATCAGTTTGTACAGAATGCCTGCATTGTGAGGATCAATCAAGCAGATAATATTCATTATAAAGTTTTTGATGCCTTTTGTTTAAGTAGAACATTATGTATTTCAAACATTTGTTACTTTTCAAATGTCTGTCAAGATAGATGTGAAAGGTATGGGTTTAGTTGTGCACTTAGATAATTCAGTGTTATTTTGTATGTTTAGCAAATGGGATTTTTTTTCTAGCAGTAATATTGTTAATGAGGAGGAAACAACTATGATATAAACTTGTTCCTGTAGAAAAAGACTATCCTGCTCACATTGAAGGTATGTGCAGTAGCACGTATTCAGTCATCATGTTATTATATACATTATATACACTAGAATATTGGTGAAATTATTACATTGAATATTTTAGAATGCCATTAGTAAATATAAGCATTAATCACTAAGTTAGTTTGTATAATATAAAGGGTAATATTTGCAAGTAAGAAGAAGTGCAAGATTGTAAAAAAATAAGAGATCATTTTAAAATTACAGAATATACATTTTATTTATTTTAACGATGACTTTAATGCTGAAGAATTAGATTTGTCCTTGTCTAAAAATGATAATATAACTGTTATGTCATTTATTTTCTAAAGTACAATCAAAAAATGGGTCAACTAAATTAGGCAAAATGTCATAATGATTATACATTTACCAATAACTACAAATCGCAAATAAAATAGTTTTTATGTTCTTTAATAGGATCTGAAACTTAAAAGATTACATGAACAAATGAGACAATTCTCACCCTCACTTTACTCATAGCAGTTATTGCAAATATGTTTGTTTACTTTTTCTAACATCTTGAAACAACATACACTTAATTTCTAATTAAAGAGGCACATTGTTGTCATTTTTATAGTTATATAGTTTTCTCTTTATGTTTTTTAAATGAAAGATATTCCTTACATTACTGAGGTAATGTTAGTGGTCAAAATACTTTTAATGAAATATGTGTATTGTCCTGGTGAATAATTGTAAATGATACATACAATCAGAACATGTACGAGTTTCTTGACACATCAAAGTTTTAGATTGGTGTATGTCTATATCTTAAGAAGTCCACTTCTCAAAGCCACTATACAATGGCTTACTTCCAAATGGTGATGTCACGAACTCTTTCATGCCCTTTAAACAATCAAAGTAGCATTAAAATTTGAAAATTCACAAACTTTTCAAATTGAATTAAGGTCACATGCAACACATGCTAAAATAGTTCTCATGGTTGTCAAACAAAGAAGAGTGTAAAAGGCTTGAAATGTAACACAATCATACAGTAACTGCAAATCTCTAACAGTGGAGAAAGAAAGGTATTTTAAATGGTACTTTGGTTCATAAACAAAGAAAAGTTTTGCTGATGGCCTAGTATCATTTTTGTCATGTGAAAGGTTTCTCTTAAATTTTAAATGTCTAAGCGTATCACTCCAATTCATCCTCAGGAGAGGCAATGAATACGGTGTTGAATTTTGCTAATGACAGAGGTTCAAACAGCTAGATCAAATACATCCCTTTATTAATGACAACTCTATTGTTTTTTGAGGGTTACAAAAAATTTATTCACAAAAAATTATTGACATGTGTAAATTGTCACACACATAAAATTTAAAGACAATGTGTACGAAGATAACTTAATGGAAATTAATGGAAAATGTTTCTTGTCTATCTAGGAGTTCTTTCCACTCATTACCTTATAACTTTTCCTTTTGCATGAACATCGATTTCTTAAACCATTCAAACATTCACAAAAAGTTGCAGTTCTTTTTATCTCGCAATATACAATGACATCTTATTAGCTATAAATGCTGTATTACTTCAATTTTTATCTCTGTCATTCTCTATAAATTTGTTGTTCAATCATTACTAGCTACTAGAATGTCATTGACTTAAATGAACCATACCAATTCAAACAGTAAATGATTTTATTTATGACATTTTAATACAAAATATTTTTTGTCATTTGTCAATGGATCAGTTGTGTTGATCTATTATTTTTTCACTCTTTATTTTTCATTTCTTCATAAGTATTAAAAGTGCTGTATTTATTGTAGTAGAGTTTAACATCATAGCTAATCCTTCACATGTAATAAATCTTATTAAAAATAATCCTGACTTAAAGTTAGTTAATACAAACATTGTATGTATTTTTTCTCCACTTTGACAACTACAACACAACCACTACTACTGAATATAAAAAGGCTTCAAAATCATCGACAAAATACTCTAGCTCCTTTCTGGCATATTCACTTTTAAACCATCCCCTGGCATATTCACTTTTAAACCATCCCCTACTCATAGTTCTCATCATTATTACCATATCATGCTCTCAATACACTTTTCTCATACATCTGCTTCATTACAATGATTTGTTCCCTCTGCTTCTTTATTTAGAATACTCTTCTATATTCTATTAAATTGTTGGAAGAAACAAATTATAAGCATAATTTGTATAATCTACATACTGCTATCTTTATTCATTTCTATTGCGATTAATTATCATGATATTATAAGGTTTTATATCCTTAACATTAGCTACTTGTTGTTCGAATTTCCATTTTTTCATTAAAATATTAGCATCGACCCACAGATGATTAACAGCAGATTCAATTTTATAATAATTCTTCATCTGCGATATGCAAAAATTGTATGTTGTTTTGTGGTGCGTGATAAAATTAGATTGAATTTTCAGTTACTTCTATTTAGAGTAGAAGCACTTCTATTAATAGTAGAAATTTAAAAAAGCTCGTATGTTTTGCTACGGGTTGACAATTGCAGTGAGATAGTTGAGGTCTGTCAAGTCTTAGTACTATTGTTTTGTACAAATGGTATGGTTTTTACGAAATAAACAAAATTTTCGTAAAAGTAGTCTTCATTTGTATTTCATTCCCTTTTCTTTTTCACAAGCTCGTTATCAGGCAAGTTTGGAGTAGAATAAAGTGCATGTGTTAATGTTGTTTTGACCTCCATGTGTTTGACTGAACATTAATGAACTATGACATTTGAGTTAATTTCAAGATAGAATGTTGAGGAAACAGCAGATATGACTGTGTAAGGGTCTGCATTGTTTTGATTGTGCATATTTGACAGTGTGTATGTGTATTTTACTGTCTATGCCTTATACCTGGAAAATATAATAATATGAATTACAATGTTAACAATATGAATGTGTGTGAGTGTGTATTAATATAAAATAATATATTTGACTAATATATTGGATGCATGTTTTTATAGTTTTTGAATGTATGATACATCTTTAAACAAGGATATATTCATAGATGATTATAACATATGTAACATTTGATGTTGGTTTGTTTTCTTTTACCAGATTATCTTTTGATGTATATTTTACAGTCACTTTTTACACTGGGGACACGGAAATGACGTTCACTTAGTCGTATTGAGCCATTATCCTGTAGTGTGGCAGGTACTTAGCATATATATATATATATATATATATATATGCGTATGTATGTATTGTTGACTGTATATTGATAAGGGCTCAAGCTACTACAGAAATCTGTATGTTAGAGCAATAGCAGTTTTAGATTCTTTGTACATGATGTACTCTTTTATGAGTGTGGCGTGTAATTAGTTGGAAAATATTAATTTATACCATTAATTTCTACTCAATGTCCTCTTGATAAATATGGGTTCATGTTTGAATCTTAATTCACTATAGTCACCATAACTGCTAAAAATGGTAGCTACAACTTTCTAATTCATACATTTAACTCCAAGTATGAATCCATCATAGTATGTTGTCATTTCACCATTTCATTTATTATTTTTGTTTTTTCTAGAACCATTCAGGTATTCGTTTTCAGTTTAGCCTGACTCTATCACAGCTTTAAAAATCAGTTTCTAATAATTGTCTACATAAGTACAGACTTATGTAGTTTTCAAAGAAATTATATCCCTAACCTCAAAGGTATGTTGTGAGGGAAATAGACACATGTCAACAATGGTAAATCACCATCACTGTACATGTCCTCTGGTTTTTTAGTGTAAATGTCCCAGTTACACATTCATCAGTAATTACCCAAGATTTCAAACTTCATTGTGAGGCTTTTGGGAAGGTACTAAGAAACGATAGCTAGCCCTTATAACTGATATATGATATCCCCTCCTCTTTACTACAGTTTTGGTTCAGAGTGTATAATGATTGGAACTGACTGATCAGGTGACCAATGATTAGTTGAATATATAATAAGTGATCATGTCCAACTTATACATAGGAAATATAGTTCTCATTGTCTGAAATATATAAGAAATTAGAAATAAAGGAATTTTACTAAAGATAGACATTACTTTGTGAAAGCTACAATTGATAAGTGCCCAATTTACGCAACAATGAATTTGAATAGATGGTATGTTGACAACACAATAACGACAGTGACTTACCAAACATAATAGTAACAGTGACAGACCATACATATAGTAGTGCTATTGTGATGTATATAATATAATTTGTTTTATTTTATAGATGGATACAAACCAATGTAAGGACCTTGAAGTTATTTTCTCCAATAATCTCTCTTGGTTACACCATTACGACATGATCTCCCGTGAAGCATATTGCAAGCTATGTCTGATATGACGAACCTTCTCATCCACTATTTCAGTGAAAGTCAAGAAACTCCTCTATCTTTCATTGGTGCGATCTAAACTTACTTACTGTTTTCAAGTTTCGAGACCACGTCTTGTGAAAGATTTCACTTCCCTAGAGAGAATCCAGTGATGTGCAACTAAATTTGTTCTGGGTGATTACTCTTCTAACTATCGGGATCCGAACAGGCTTATCTCTCTCAAACTGCTTCCACTGATGTATGTGTTTGAGCTTTCTGATATCATGTTTTTCATCAAGTGTCTGAAGTTCCCTGACCCTAGTTTCTCGGTACTTGATTATGTTTCTTTTATTTAGTGCCAAGACACGATCCTCTTCCTTTTCCAAATCAGTTCATTGCTCTCAGCCAACAAGACTCTCTCAGCATTCCTACTTTTGTCGTCTAGTTCATCTATAGAATTCCCTTCCACCAATTAATTTCTCTATTTCACTCCCTACTATCAAACTACATCTAAAGCAGGTGCTCTGGAGCCACTTACATTATTTTGATCCATCCAACACATGTACTTTTCATGTCGTATGTCCCTGTAACAAGTGCAGTCATCTCCCTATCTACCCTAAATTTAACCAATCAACTCTCTCTTAATTAACCAGGTGGGTGCCAGTAGAAAGTATTGGCATGTCTCCAATGCAGCTCCTTTGACTTTGATTCTCATCTGCCAAATTATTTCATATCATTTTGTTGCATTGGGAAACAAATAATAATAATAATAATAATAATAATAATAATAATAATAATAAAGCAAATTTGACCCTATAGAAAAAAATACTTCATTAGTAATAATTTCATTTAGTTTTTCTAGCAGTCATCAAATCAACTCATAGAGAAACAAAACTATATGTATACAGGAAAAAGGGACTCCATGCCACTCCTCGTATTAAGTTTTTTTTCAAAAATACAGAAACACTACACAAGTATCTGTGGTTAACTTAATAAACTCAATAATACGACTTTAGCGAGGGTGTTCGGAAGTCTTTTGAATTACACGCCACAGTAATAATAATATAATACTCATATTATACTAATAACACTTATACTACAAGTATGTGTCTACATAGCCTCGTACCCAGGCGTTCTACTAAAGAGTAGAACGCCTGGTTGTTTTTTATGGAATGATTAATTTTTGATTATTACTAAGGAATGCAATTAGTATTTATAATTTCAATTGCAAAATATTCTCTTAAGAGTGTACAGTTAATTCAACCATTGACCAATAGATGTATATAGAAATAGTGACTGTAGTGTTGTTACATTTTGTTGTAGATAAAATATCAGTGATAAAGCTATATTACATACACACTCACCTTCATTTAATATGTAACTTATAGGACAAGAATACACATATATTTTAGCTGACCATGATGGTGGATTGCCTCGTGTTGTAATACTTAATTTTCCATGTTTTAATTCATCTAGTTTACTGAGAACATTGTAATTGATATGAGTACACTTACTACCTGAGAGATATACAACTGTTTTTTTTTGTTAAATTTAAAATATTTAGAGACATTATCTCTAGTTTATGGTAAATACTATATGTGAATTAACTACATCAGGAAACACAAATAGAACAACAGTAATACATACACCATCAATTTGTTTACTTGATAGGAAAATACCTCCATGATGTTTGTCTACATATTTTAGTGAAAATTGAGAATTCATCATACTTTTATCAAATGACAATAGTAAGGACACTCTCACTCTTCCAGTATTAAAGCTAAAGCAAGTATGCTCCTGACTTTCATTTTAGCCACACAAGACTGGTCATATAGTACAATTAACCCATCAGTACCACCTTTAGGGATTTTATGTATTACATGTTGCATCAAAGTGAATAGAAATACAACTGGTATAAATGCAAGTTATAATATAAATACTTTGACTGTGACAATACAACATTGACAAGTGTCATATTAGAAGAGGTTTATTGAGTGTCTGTAAATATTACAGCTATATCACCACCAGTGCAAACAAACATATCAGAATTAATACAGTGACTAAAACCAAATACATAATTATTGAACTTTAATATGATACATTAATGTTGAGCCAAGAGAATTAAGTATTAGTATACAATAAAAAAATTATGCTACATAATGTGCAATAATCACATGATGTATTGTTTATTTTGTAGCAATGATTAAAATACAAACAAAGCTTTCTATTCGTATCATAATTGTGGATGTGTGTCATTAAAGATTATCTCAACTAATTTTGTTATTGTTACTACACATCTAGTGAACTCCAGTTTTCAAAAGGAAAATTTGATATATTGACAAACTCAAAAACAATATTTGTCTATTAATTTCCATTTTTAGACATTTAATTAATGATTGTCAATCAATGAGTCTTCTTATTATAATATTACTGACTTTTCCAATCAGACAAAAGGTCATATTTTACATTATGTAGTTCCTCTGTGTCAAATTAAGACGCAAGTTATTTTGTATGATACATTACCAATACATAATAAGTACCACAGTTGATCACTTTTATTCATATATAGGAACATTGTGAGAAGAAAGTGGTTCAGCAGTGGTAAGTGTTGAAATAACAAATATAACAACAAATAATATTGGACTAAGGGATAATGTTATTTTTATAAATAGTATAAGGATTATAAAATAATATTTATAGCTGTAGCTGTATAACAATCATACATACAAAAGTGATGATAAAAATCACAACAAGGCACTATTCAAAGATGTACAGCGAGGTCAAAATTATCAATATAGCTTGACATGAATCAGACAAATGAGAACTAGAATATGAAAATATTTCATGTTTTGTATGTTTTTATTAATGTATAAATACATGTTATATGTAAATAAATTGACAATTTTAAAAGCATCAGTATATTAATTATGCTATGGAATGGCATCCACAGAAGACTCCTCCTTCAGCATGAACCCAATATGTGTACAATAACTGTTTAATTTACTTGTACATTTTCCACAACTTGGTTTAATTGGTGTTTATAAAGGTCTGATTATTAGTTACAGTATACCATAATACAAAGTCATTTAATATAAAAGCAAAAAATTGTTCATATACAACCATATATATAAGTTATGTGACTTGAAAAGTTATTTTAATTTTATATAATTTAATTATATTGCAACAATGAAATAAAACTGATTTCTCTTTATTAATTAACTGGTGTGCTTGTCATGAAGAACACACTTAAACAAAGTATAGTCTGTAGATAATACCACTAAATAAATGAGTAATGTAAACTTGTGAGCATCAGTATTGATTGTTGGTTAATTTTTTTTGCATAGAAAATCACAATATCTCCATGACTTACTTATGTCTCAATGTATACACTACAGGTACATAATACTTTTACTGTTTGGGTTGCAATTATGTGTAAGTATAAATATATACCAAGAAATAGAACATTGTAATAATATATATTATAATTACTAATACTGTTATTAATGATCTGGAACATTGCTAGATTTAATCTCAAGTAATAAAATAGTTTGCTGTTTGTCTCATTTCATCACTTTCAGATGATTAGATATTAATAATTACACTTTCATAATGTGGCTTGCCTCTTTTTGAACTTGGATCTATATTTCTTCCAACACTGATTCACAATTACACACAGAAATAGAATAAGAATGTAGTTGTATGAAACCATTACAAAACATAACCAGTAATACCTACTACCAAAGATGATAACAACCATAGTTGGCATATTAACAATGCTATAGAGTGAGAGTGAACAAGTCATCAAAGAAGCTTTAGACAAAGCTGGGGAAGGACATACTAGAATTGTAAAAGCTCACTGCTTATCAACAGTTTATAATGCTCTGTAGTTGATTGTATTACCAAATGCATCAGAGACAGCAACAGCATGTAAGTTGAGAAGCTAAGATGACCAATAATTATTAATCATTATTTATTTTTGATAATTACAGTAGGATATTAATTTGCTACATAGAGTAAGTTATTAGTAATAAACAATAATTCAGCTAAATTAAAAAACGACATGAATTTGCTATTGTGTGAATGCATATATCTTAAAATAGGTCAAGAATCTCATTTTGTTAAGATTTCAACGTGCAATATAAGGAGAGCTGTTGTCTTATCAATTTATTTGGGCTAGGCAGTTGTATTATCACTATTATATAAGATGGCATGAGCTATGTGTTTGTCTATTGTCTTCTCCTTTTTATTTTAAATATATGTGACTGGATATGGGAAAAAGGACCACTTGGGTCAATTCTATCATTTTGACTTTTTTATACCATTTTGAAGTATTGACGATGCTGAGTTTGTTGATATCTTCGATAAACGCATGCGTTGTTAAAGTAACACAATATAAATGAAAAAAACATTGGCTACTATACAAAATGATTTTTAAGAAAACTTGAATTTAAATTAAAAAATTACCATCTAATTCAAATTTATATCTTGTGTGGATTGTCTTCTACCTTGGCCATGTCCTCGTATACCACGCCCACCAGTTGGACCACGTCTTCTTCTAGGAGTATCATCTCTTCTACTAGTATCAAAATTCTTTGTTGAACAGTGCCACTTCCCCTAAATATACAATGACTTCTACCATCTGTACCACGTCCTCTAACACAACCTCTAACAGTACAATGTCCTGTTCGTGTTCTATTGCCAGTGTCATTCTCAATATCACCACCTTCATTACTGCTACTATCACATTCTCCGAAACTATTATCTAATACACCATCTTCATTTTACTCCAGATCATCCCAAATCCTCTCTTCCAAAAACGTATCATCTACATCACTGTCACTTTCATCACCTTCTCCATACTCCATATTTAGTCCTACATCTAGCTCTTCATCCAAAATTTCTAGCACTTGTTCTGTTGTGATCCTGCACGCCATATTGTTTATTGATTACTATAGATACAAGCAGCCTCTCCTCTATGCGCGTTTATTAATTAGTAATTATTAATTAATATTAATAAATATTAATAAATTTCTAAAAATGACGAAAATAATGATAAATATGCAGTTTAAACTAACTTAAGTAATATAAAATAGCAAATTATTAACTTGTCACAAATGTGTGACATTGGTCTCACAATAAAAACTTGCTGGTCACATTTTTGTGACACTGGTCTCGCACAGATGGTAGAAGTGTCACAAATATGTGACATTGGTCCTGTAAGGGTTAATGAATACATAGAAAGTGTGTAAACACTGGACTGAACAGCTTGACTGAACTGACCTTTAATTATTAATATGAGTGACAGTTACTGTCAGAATCAAGCTATGCTACAATTTACATTTCATAGTCTTGTATGAGTACTCAATATTATGTCCTTGATTTTCTGTTAGTACTGGTTGTAATTAAAATTTATAAATAGTTAAAGAATGAATATATTCAAAATAAAGCTATACTACAGGCTGCATAGTGATGTATGAGTAGATAATACAACATTGAGTAAAATAACACAATCTGTTTAACTTATGATGTACTCATTCATTGCATGAAATCTTTTCAGTTAATGATGATGTTTTAGTATGACGTTAATGTTGATAACATGAATATTTTTTCTTTAAAAAGTTGACAACACCACACTATTTAGTGTAGTTGTGTGGATAAGTGTAGTTCCTTCAACTGACCAATGTTCCTAATATAAAGATGTCTATAGATAATACATAATTTGATAGTAATAACTACTACATTGGAATGAGGAAACTCTACTAACTAAATCAACTGTAACGTAATTATAGTAAGATAGAGTATACTGTCTGTCTACTAACTACTACTATATGTAATAGATATACACTCATACTATGTATGTACTGGCTGGTATAAGTGGTGTAAGTATCACATACCAATAATTACTTGCTACTCAACTCCCAGACATTTGAAAATTATGGAGAACAAAGACAAGTGTTTAGATATTTTCCTGTCTTTGTCAAAAATGTTGTGAAACTAATATAATCACAATTATGTTCCAAGTTAAAGAATTTTGGGTCTATACATTATTTAGTCTTCCAATTGCTGCCCACTTTGCATAGAGCAAATGTGGTCTGGATATAGCAACTCCAAACAAGAGATTAGTATTAATTTCATGTTAAACAGCAATGTATCAATGTTCACAGTAGCTATCTAAGTACAGTGAAGTCAGTATCATAAACTACCCAATTATGTATAACTAATATTGTTGATATAATAAATCCTGTTTAACTATGTATAGTAATATAGTGATTGGTCAATTAAACATGCATGGTTAACTTTGAATACTATACAAGCTATACTTTTGGCCATTCACCAATGTTTACTTAAGTGACTGTATGTTATACATATATAATATATATAAGTATTGTACTACCTAAATAGTACCGGAAAAATATACACAAATGTACACCATTCCACAATTCTCACAATGACATTTTTACTTAGTGAATGTACTATCAATTTTGGACAAACAACAACTTAATGATGTTCATGATAGTTAGAATTTCAATGGACTTACAAATGATGTTCTGGAAGAAATTGTTGACATTGTAAATAAGAGCTGCTTGAAAGAGCTTCTAAAATTTTGAGAAAAGATATGGTTTAAAGTAATTTTTATTACATGTATATTGAATGTCCAGTATATGTATTTATACTATATATTGTCATCATAACACTTGAGAAAACATTTACCTGGTCCACACTCAATAGCTTTCAATAGGGGAGCATTCTCCTTCAACAGATAACACTGTAAACTTTGATGTCTACTAGCTAAAGATAGAGCTAAGTTTTTGAAGTTGCCCATTCTGGTAGATAACTGTTTTAACAATCGATGTTTAGCTTCAAAACGAACTGATGCACAAGTGGACCAAACCTATTAAAATAGCATATACACATAGGATTATGATAACTTAGTTCGCGTACTTCAAAATTTTGTACAGTATGCTGTTTGCAATTTAAAAGATGAACAAGAACTTCCTACTACCCTAACTACATTTCTCTCAATGATTATGTTAACACTAAACTCTATTGTACTTCATATATCAGTTATAATATTATTATTCATTGTGTTAATAAATATTAGGTTCTCTCAAACAAACTATAGTGTTTCAGTAACACTTTGACAGTGTCTCACTTGTAACACTTTAAGGTGTTTATTTTGCCCACTTGTGAGAACACCTTTTTTGGTGTTCATCTAACACTTTTGTATTAACAGTGCGGTTACAACAACTATGAAACACATTATATATATCTGTACAAGCAAAAAAATCAAGAAGATTTATCACTTATTGTCTACAATCTTGTTCTATTCAACAATGTATCCTACTATTTGTATAACTATAGACAGATTGAAGGATTTGATAGATCGTTTAATAAATTGAATAATTGAAATGAGTACAGAAACAGATAAAGATATTGAACAGTTGATAAGTATCATAAATTGATGAAGATAATGGAAATGATTTTTGATAGTTAAACAATCAAGCATTGAATAGATTAATCAATCAATAGATGTGATATGTTAATAATTGATTAATTAATGAGTTCTAAGTGTATGAATTGTTTTATGGTACATGCTACAGATATACTTCTATTTGTGTTTGTAGGCAATGTAATTTTTAAAAATAAGATTAACAAAATTAGGAAATTATATATTCATTCATGTAGACTAGTGACATTTTATTAGTAGTAATATATATAGCCAGTATTGTACATTGCTGTGATAGTAATATCATAGTTCTAACTAAGCCTGTAAACATTTCTTGACCTTTAATATACACGATGAGTTGTGTATGTATAATTTATTGATAAGAAGATAAAATAAGAAGTAAAAATTATTCAATAATCCATTTATCACATCAAATATAAAGGTACAACTGATCAAAAAATGAATATAAAAGACCAAACACTAACTTTAATAAAGTGTTTATTCATGTGCAATTTGTATAATTCTAAGAGTGACACTAAAATAACAGAGAAATGATTGATAACGAAAATCTAATTATATAACGAGTAAACGTGGACAATAAAAAGTGTGTTATCTTCAAAAATGACAAAAGTAATGGATAACAGAAAATGTGTTTTTAAAAAAAATAGAAAAAATAGTAGATAATATAAACATACTTATCAAAATGTTAGACATAAACTAAATTCAAAAAAATTAAAAAATTGAACTTAAGAACATTAGTAGTCAAGTACTTTACTCCATACTTTGACTCAGTTTTAGCTAAAATCGATGGGTTTTCATTGCTGTGGAATGATGCTTAACTATAGGACCCTCAACTATTGGCTAGTGTAATTGCACCAACATAATATCTAAACATGCCATCTGTCATTGTATGGCTTAAACTTGCATTGTGTAATGATTTATGAATGAGTAGAATTGTATGTATTTATACTGAGAAAAAAAAAGTATAACTTGGTATATCATTATATAACAATGTGCTTCATGAATATTAAATTTATAATAATAGTAACTTAATTAACTGACTAGGCTGCTCCAATTATAGACAGTACGAAACCACTGGTAAATATTGAAATTACTAATTAAATTTATGGAATGTAATTATAATTATTTATAATAAATTCACATTACTCTAACATTAACTTTTAATAACTTACTTTTTTTGCCAGATCCTGAGCCAGATCCAGTGTCACTGTAAAGTAAGTATAATGGAGCACATATATGAGAATGATTCCAATGATTCTAATCCCGGACTAATAATGACAGTAATAAAATAAGACTGACAAAAGATAGTTGAAAGTTACTAAATGTTGCTACTATTGTTCAATGGTCCTACAGATTTTAGTGTAAAAGGAATTTATATCTAGAGTTACTCATGGAACGATTTTACACCAATGCAACTTGGAGTATATCATGGGACAATTTTATACTTGTTCAGTGTTTTGTAATCGGAAAATTTTCAATGATTTCAAAGGTCATTATTAAAATCTTTCTTCAGTTGAATTTGTTTGTTTTGACGTTATAATAGGGTAATTTTACTTCACTTCCAGTTGAGGGTGGTATATGGTGTGAAATTGTGCCATAAAAATAGATATTAGTTTTACTGTGTAATGAAGTTAAATGAGTAAACCACTTATTTAGCCAATTGGTGTAAAATTACCCCATAATAATAAGAAGAAAAATGAATTTTCTGAGGGATTTTAAACCAAAAACAATAGTATAAACTTGACCCTAGAGTAAAATCAAGGTTGTATTGGTTTAAAATTGTCCCATCATATACTCCAACTTGCATTGGTTTAAAATCATTCCATGAGTACATATAATAGAAGTTATATGTCTATTATGTTGAGTCATAATAGTCTACTACAACAATACTTCTGAAAGCAATAGGCCCAGCATTAGATCTCCAAAAATATATATAGTATAACTCTTATTTCATTTATTATGATTATATGCAAGTTAATAATAATAGTATCTTAATTAATTGACTAGTAGCTATAAGTAGACAGTACCAAACTACATGTAAATAGTGACATTAATAAGTAAATGTATGGAACTTAATTAACTTACTAGACTGCTACAAGTAGAGAGTACCAAACCACTTGTAAATATTATCATTAATAATTAAATTATATGGAATGTAATTATATTTCAAAGAATATGATCATAAATCAATTATCATTAAACAATAGATAAAATCAATAATATGATTTGTAAGTGTGATTTCAAGAAATATCTTTTTGTTCTATTTCTTAGAATTATTACCTAATTCTATTATGTAAACACTTACTATGACCTTCATTAACCCATCTAGGTTTATAGTCAACACATACATCTGTCTCTATCTTCATTAGTTGATTTAGTGTATTATATTTTATGTATTATACATAATGATAGTAAGTTAAGTTGCTTATACTGGATACCTAATAAAATTTATGAAGCTATTCATCACTGCAGATATATATGTCAATAATAATAATTTAATTCATAAATATAAATTATCTAAAAAGGATTTCTGATATTACATTACACACAATATATTGCACAATTTTGATTCTGTGAATTGTATAATTCTCCATATTATTGTACATATTTAAACTCTGTATATTCATATGGAAACTTTTAACATGTTCTGCTAACTTACATTCTCAACATGGTCCTACTATATGTAGTAAAACTCTTAGAAGACAATGTATGAATTTATTTCCAAGAAAATCTCTATTAAGTATAAATTTGATAAAATGATTAATCTATGAATTGTTAGTACTATAATAGACTTAATTAATGTAATAAACTGTCTGCTAAGCAACTTTAATAATAATCATTAACTATATTATAATAATAGAACTGTAAATTTTGTTATGTATTATTTGCAACACAATAAATCCTGCTGACAATCACAAAAGCATATCATATACAATGTTACATTATAATAAGTCAATTATAACTCTATTGATGTTCAGCCAAACAGTACTCACACCTTAGGTATAGAATTACATGTTATAAGTTATGACATAACTGATCATGTAATGGTACATTTAAAGTTAAATATACTGCTTTATTTAGTAGTCATTGTAAGAAACATAACTTAACCAGGTACTGGAGGGAGCTATAATTATAACATTGTTTCTAAACAAGTACTAACTATAAGATAATGTTTTTTATGTTAACCTATTGTTGTATGTGAATTTAAAAAACAATAAAATAGAATTCAGTCTTAATTGTTTCTTTCCATATTGAGATGAACTGTAGATTAAAGCAATGTTAATAAATATAATTACACAATTATCATCCAGTAAATCTACTTGTATATGCTACAATATAATGATCAGATTCTTCTTTATTATAAGAATACAAAATTATACCTTGGAATGTAGTTATGTAAATTAAAGTTATCATATTATGTAATGTTGTCATTTAACTACTGATATTAAATGCTGTTTTAAAAAATTATAACAATCTTGTGTCACTTTTTGATTTGAGACCATGTGGTATCCATAATGTATAGTCCTGTAGAAAATTGAAAATTACTATAATAACAATGTCCATAACAACATTACCATAGCAACAACAAAATTTTTACTTTGGAATGTAATTATGTAAAGTGAAGTCATCATATTATGTAATGTTGTTATTTAATTAACTTGCTACTAATAAATGTTGAATTTTTTTTGATAAAATGATTATTCCATGAAATGCTATATAGTATTATAATTGGACATGTAAGTTAATTGGCACTGAGACATTATAAATAATCTTATACATTGTGTAGTACATGTATAACATATTCAATTGATGATAATATAAATTTAATCAGCTTAAAGTGAGTGTTCCTGTCAATGAATTTGCATATACTCTGATATTTTATATTATATTTTCTGTATAACACATAATGATAGTAAGCTAAGTAGCTTAAGTAATAATAACTAGTAACATGTATGAAGCTATCCTTTACTGCATATATATCCAAAGACAATATTTTAATTATTAAAATCTAATTGCCCGAAATTGACTTCTACTATTAAACATTGCTCAATTTTGATTCCATGAATTGTAATTCTCATCAATTTCATTTAACTTGAGGAACCTTAATTAAAACTTATAAATTTTTATAATCCTCCTATCTTTCTCTCTCTCTCTCATATCTGCTGTTAAAAGAAACTGAAGATACATCATCAAGCAGGACTATTAATTATTAGGAGACAATACTTATGGGCATAGTTGCCCCTAAAGGAGAGGTATTGTCTTGTCAAGCTTTGAAAGTGATTACCTTTTCCTGTCATATTGTACAGTAATTTTAAATAATGTGAGCAAGATAAGATTTTTTCCTGATTCTAGTTAATATATAAGTTATGTAATAAAATATATTACTTGTCTTTTAAATATATAACTTATCTTCTCTGTTTACACACCAGGTATCAACATGCAAATAGATGACAGCTGTTGTCTTGTCCACTTAGGAAATCCAGCACATCATCTGTTGGTCAGCTGTAAAATTAAACAATGTAGACATGATAGGTGCTGTTTTTCTATAGCTACGACTGAAATCTAACACCTATTGTTACTGGCAAGCTGTAATATACTGAAGTGAAGTTATCAATAAGGTATAAAAAGACCTTTCTTAGCTCAGTTTTCAAATCAGTCAAAACCCTTTCTTTGGATTAAATCCTTCCTCAGCTCACTGTCAACAAACCTTAATTGAAAGAAAAATGAGCAGTGAATATTACAGTAAATATACTGATAAGATGTGTGGCTGAGTTAATGTTATCTTCTTTGTACATAGCATTTAATATTACTGCCTAAAACAGTTCAGGTGCACCAATACTGGTAAAACATGAAAATGTGAATGACTGGTGGCTTTCACACCCACAAGTGATTAATACTCAAGGCTTTATCCAGGTTTGTTATAAATTATTAAATCAGTACTTTTATTACATAAATTTTAAATACAGGTTACTGGTAAGGGTTCAGCATCTGGTACTTTCAATATTTTAGTTTTTAGGTGAAGAAATACAGGTTGATATTGTTACAAACCTGGACAAAAGCCGTCCCTTACATCTAAAAAGTTCAGCTCTGGTTCTTATATTGCTCAGGTTACTAATGGACCTTACATTGAAGGTATGACAGCTAACTGCACCTTCCAAGTTGTTGATCCAAGGAAATAATTAAGAGTTGTGATACTAAATTTGAAAAAAGAATTCATAACAGTACAAATAGAGACTAAAGGTTTACAGGTATTTTTTGGTTCTCTTATTGTATATATAGGCCATTATTTTATATCACATACTTGTTTTAAAAAAGTTTTTTAATAAAGTTATCATTGATAATAACCCTAAATTACTATATCAAATGCAAGTATTGAAAAAATTAAAAAGTGTATTAATAGAGATCGACAGAATTATCTCCATTACATTGACATTAGTTAAGGAATTTCATGACAGCAAAGTAACTTGCAGAATTACTCATAAGATACATGTCTATTATGTTGTGGCATAAAAATATAGTTCAACAGTAATTTAGAAGTCAGTCTTAGATATCTCAAAATTAGCTACTTATAAAATGGCTCATTGTTATAATGAAAGATAAACTGATGTAGTTGTAAAACAGTTCACTTAATTTATCTGCTTAAATTCCAGGTATTAACATATTAGATGAAAAATGTTAAGGTTTGTACTTAGGAAACATTACTTTCTCCTGATGGCCACTGTCATTTTCATACAAAACAAAGGAATTTAGCTTTTCCCTTTAAAATTTAAGATTGAAATCTATCAAGTTGGCTCTCTCTAATTAGTTGGTTAACTCTTCTTATAATAGGCTCATCTGTCCACTCATTGTGAGTTATCACTATAAGTGTACCCTTTTTGAATGAGTCACCCAACAAAATAGTTTGTTTCTCTTTGTTTTGTAAATGTTCTGGCTGCTCATTAATAGGTTGTTCACGAACAAAAGTTTGTTGATGAAGTTCTTGAGTTTAATTTGTTTCTCTTTGTTACACAGAGCTCTTCTTCGACCAGTATAAACCTATAGTTTTGATTTAGTAGTCAACAGTTATCTCTTTAAAATTCAAACAATTGCATTTGAAATTTCAAAACTTGACAATGCAAGGGTTTTGAAATTTTAAAAAATTTCATTTATCTCTTGAAATTTCAAAACTTTACAAGTCAAGCATTTTAAAATTTCAAGGAAGATCAGGTCTATACTTTTGAATGCATCATTTGAAATTGTAAAATTACAATTTAGTTATGTATTGCTTGAAATTTCAAACAATTGCATTTGAAATTTCAAAACTTTACAAGTCAAGTGTTTGAAATTTCAAAAAAAGTATTCTCATGTATGCATCAATAAATCAACAAAGTAAGTATGCTTGTCATGTGATTTTACCTGTGGTATCTCCTTAGTCATTACTTCACTATGAGCTTGTAAGTTGTCAGGAAGGGCATCGTCAGTTGATGGTATTAGGTTTATATCTTTTATCAACTCTACAATATCTGGTAAAGGCCATGAAAAATCTGTCTCACCTACTAAACAAATTTTAAAGGTGTAAGTTACCATTACATGTTTAGCATAGATGTGTGTTCCTTGGGTAGTGCAACAAAACAGAACTATTAACCTTCACACTGAAATTTAGCTTCTAACTCAACCAAGAAACCTTTCCACCAGATTTAGGGATTTGGTGAAAGACATAAATATTTAGGAATGCTGTTGGTGAGAGCAGTCATATCTAATTTATCTGGCTTTGCTTTGACATGAAGTGGCAATAAACCATACGACAATTCCTGTAAAATACCTAATTTGTAATAAGTTTGATTATTGATCAAGACTAACCTTTAGAAGAATGAATCCACTACTGTTCTGTGGCTCCCAATCATCACTGCTCCACCTCTTATAATGCATTTCAGCTCTGCTATCACAATTTCTGGTAAATCTATAAATGGATTATCAAAAATGGTAGTTCTTGTGTAATAAATATACCTGAATGAATACATGAGGATTAGAGTGATTATGAAGCTCCTCAGTAGCAGGTAAGAGCCAACCTTTTACATCATATATTTGTTTTAAGACATAGATATATATTGATGATACTGACATGGTGAATGTATTGGCAGCAGTGAGAGGCACAACCATGTATCTTTTGTACTTTGTAAATCAGTAGATGAAGAGGAATTTCCATTTTCCATCAGTGAGTCCTCTTAATATAACATTACTGACATTTCTGTTGTACAGTTCATTTGTGTCAAATTAAGAACTAAGTTATTTGCATTGATACATTACCACTACATAACCAGTACCTCAGTAGACCACTTATGTTGATTGGAACAATATCTGAAGAAAGTGGTTCAGCAATGGTAGGTGCTGAAATAGCAATTATAAAACAAACAATACTACTACGTGATTATGTCAATTCTATAAATCCTATATATAAGGATTATAAAATAATATTTATAACTATAACTGTATAACAATCCTACTTAAATATGTATAAGGATACTCCACAGAAAATCTCATATTGTTAGCTAAAATGGTGTACTATTTTCATCCCTGTCTCTGTCATTCTCTGTAGATCTCTAGATTTGTTGTGTAATCAATATACTAGCTATTAGAATGTCATTGACTTGAAATGAACAATATCAATTTACAGAGCAAATTATTTTACCTACGCCACTCAATGTAAAATTATTATTAGTGCTATATTGAATTTGATATTGTTATAGCTAGATTTTTCATAAAAAATAATAAAATTGTGTTGAAAATAATCCTAATCTTATAGTTATATAATACATACATTCCTGTGTATTTTTACTCTGCTTTGACACCATAACCACTAGTACTGAGTATAAAAAACCTCTTATCATGAGTGCCACCATATTTATGTTCAATGTGACTGATCTGCTCTGGTACCATTTTTATCACTCTTTATGCTTTCTATAGTTTCTCCTCACTTTTTTAACTCGTATATAGTCAGTGTTAATAATGGTATTAATGTACTTAAACTACAATTCTTGAACCATGGTTACTTTAATCTAAGTTTAGATAAAATTTTACTAATCAGTCAGTTGCACTGGGATCCACAGGTTATAATGAAGAAGTGTTTCCATTTGTATATGCTAGGTATTATAATTATGTTCATATAGATAAACAAGTATCTGTATTAGCAGATACATTAATACTAAGACTAATATCCTATATTGAAATAGATTCAATTAACATAATTCATAGACAGATGAAGTAACGGATCTAGTTTTGCTAATATTATTGTATATATATAATTACTAAGTTGACTGTAGGTATCTGGTGCTAATACATGAAAAAGCTTGAGACCTAGAGCTTGTGATTAAATGAGTACATAGAGTCATGCTTTATAGAAATAGTGCTAAAGAACAAACTAAATTCATTCTCTACTTTAAAGGCATCTGCAACAATTTATCTTTGCAGATGTAGACAGGATTGATTGGATGCAATCAACCTTTAATAAATGCACATGGAGTGTTAAAATGAGAATATTTAGTAAATATAGTGTATGCACGTGACACATGGAGACTTTACTAAGTATATTAGTCAATAATCAGTTGGTGAATTGCTGTAATTAGGAGGCTTTGCACTAGATATAACAATGACAAACTTCTATATTGTTCTGTTCAGAGAGTGTTATTAGACACTCACAAACATGTTAGCATTGTACTTGTATTTTCATTTGTTCTTGTGCTGTCATTTATTGTCTTTAAGTGTAGCCAAGATTTGTCCATAGGCTAATGTGAGATATTTGGAAATTTTCAGATGGAAATTCGTTTTGGTGTCCTTTTTTAACGAAATAATTGCGTAGGTGGGGTCACCCGATGTCGAAATTTAATTTGCCTCAAGCACATGTTCATCGAAAGAAGAGGAAGACGCCTTGGAGAACTTTTAACAGGTTCATTTACGAGTAAATAAGGCAACCGTCGTTGATTTGTAGGTCTAGAGATGTTATAACACGATTCTACAAGTAAATTCTACCTCGAACTCTGCTGAAAGTAAGTCATTCTATTGTATCTTTTCTACTACCGTCTTTGTAATGAAAAAAGCGCTTGAAATTGAAGCGCTAGGGCTAAGGTACAATAGTGATAGTATCTGTAAGTACTATAAATGATGCAAAACATGTCCAGTATATAAACAAGTTAGTATTGCTTACCTTGTTTGTAGAAATTTATAATTGGATTTTGTGTGTTGTGTGTGTGTATCTGTATATGCTTATTATTTGAATGACTACTGTTTCGTTAGACATTTCAGTTAGGTGTTGATAATATATATTTATTCTTTTGTATATATGTAAGTGTCTCTTTAATTTTCATTAGGTCCATGGTGGGTGTGGTAGTGTAGGAAACAGTCATCACTCTTTCCAGTATGACAGAGGTAAAGGCTCCAGTTACTACAATACCATTGAGTATCTCTTTGTTTGTTTAGAAATTTATAACAGTAGTGACACCTGTGTCTACTGCCATCATGCTTTTGAGGAAAATGGTGCTGACAAAATTTTTTCACTGGTAGACACAATGAAGGACGACCAGGACACTTACAACCACAATACGATCCAATGAGAAGGTGGCCTAAGTTGAAGCGAAAGTCTTTGATTGTTTTGAATGGAGATGAGGGAAGGAATGTTTGCAAGAGGTAAGTGTTTGTAATTACAACATCAGTTACAAAGTAAAAGATGTACATATAAGTCTTATATCCTCTTGCATTGAGACAGTAGTACTGCCTCAGTTGATCATTATGATCAACTCCACCCATTTTTTGCTTATTGTTGGCTATTAGTTGAGGACAATTTACTAGTTTTTTTTCTCCATTTTGTTGCTTCCTCTCCACTTGTGTTGTTGCCAAAGGTTGAGAGTTTGTAGCAAGAGCACTTACTACCTTTGTGTCTTGCCACACTGTCATTAGCAAACTTTCATGTTGTAATAGCTTGAATTCTCCCCTCTCCTTGAAACCTTTCTTTAGAATTGGTTTGAATTCTGTTGGATAGAACTTTCTATCTGAACGCATGGTTCCGCAGGCATAAATTTTGTCTTCTAGCAGATCCTTAAAAAGTGGAATGCCTGTAAAAACGTTATCACAGTATATGTGATGGTTTTTTACGACAATGGTTCTTAAGTCTCCGACAACCCGTGACTCTAGTCCTGTTTCTGATCTCTTCTCCTTTCCACAGTATACTTGGTATTCACATACAAACCCATTGTCACTATCAGCCCTGACCCAAACTTTAAATCCTCTCTTGATAGGCTTTTTGGGAACATATTGTTTCATTACTGATCTGCCCTTAAATTTTATCATTGCCTTGTCTATACTGTTGTCACAATTTGGATTATATAATGTAAGGAATTTGTTGTTAAGAAATTCCAGAATTGGTCTTACTTTACCAAGATGATCATATTGTGGTGTACCTGGTAGTGCTAACGTCACATTGTCTACAAAATGGAGATATCGTGAAATGTCCATGAATTTATCTCAAGAAATTCGATCTGCTATGGGAGTGTAGTGATAATATGGGTCATTTTTCCAATAATCATATAGGGATGGTGATTTTACTATCCCCATTACGATCATAAATCCCAAGTATGCCTGCAATTCTTCAATAGACACTTTTGTCCATTTGGCATACTTTTCTCCACCCATACATGTTTCAGCATATCTGTTTGTCTCGTCTACTATCAGTTGTACAAGTGATTGTGTAAAAAATAGCATAAATGCCTCAAGTGGTGAAGAAGGGACAGAAACAGTTGGTCCTACTGATTCTGTAAATGAATCTATAGTGACTGGCATGTAATTGTTTGACCATTTTATCTCCCCTAGGGTATGGTCATTTGGGCATTAGCTATGAAGATATTTACAGATGAGAAATGTACATTTATTGTATAACTTACCTTTGTTTAGATTTGTTAGTGGTAGACACAGGATTT
This sequence comes from Xestospongia muta, assembly GCA_963693285.1. Lineage (NCBI taxonomy): Eukaryota > Metazoa > Porifera > Demospongiae > Haplosclerida > Petrosiidae > Xestospongia > Xestospongia muta. The sequence goes on along the minus strand of OY848918.1, from coordinate 19,465,921 downwards.
TCAAGAGAAGTCCTATTATGATTGTAGGTAAACTGTTATTTTGACATGTGTTCACTTACACTGATAGTGGTGTATTGTTTAGTGAACTTGATGGACCTGCAAGTGACTCTATTTGTTGGTAGCTATTTATTTTACAATCAGTAAAAGGTAATGTTTGTGATATTTACCATAGCGGTGCAGGTAACTGGACTGGACACTTTTCAACATCAACAGATGTACCTTCTGTTATACTAAGATTGGTAGGTTTTATATACTTTGTAAATTATCTTATAATTTTATTACCAGTAGTCGTCCACCATCTCATCATCTAATGTGTCAAATTCTTCATCACTCACTGGATACATTGGTTCTTTTTCTATAATATCCAAGACTTCATCTCTTGTAAATAATCGTCTATCAGTCATTCTATTTGCATAATGCATTTGTTGTTATTTGTTTACATTTATTTGAGTGATGTACTAATTATAATATGCAAGTATATTTATTTTTGTCATGGTTCGTGTGCATGTGAGTTACTAACTTGGACTGTTAAGTTGCAAGTGGAGATGTGCAGACTGAGTTGTCAACAATAATCAATATACGAAGTAATAACTTGGACTGTTAACTTTAAATACAAAGACTTCTGAAACTCGGGTCAAATGCTGGCTGCAGGTTCAAAGGCAAGCAATAATAAGTACAGGAGCTACTACTGTAGAAAATACACACTCAATATTGCGCTTTTGCCTAGTAAATTCAAATGACGCGGATAGCGTCATTCGTCAGCTGAGGTCACAATATTGATGACGCGTTATGCGTCATTCGTTAAAAGGATATTGGTCTAAGTGGCTACAGTCGACCTCATAATAGTTATTTTATTTGCATAACTCATGATTAATGATTATTGTTGGTATCAACTTCAACATTTTACATGACGTTAAGCATAGTATGACACGATGTGTCCTAAATTTTAAGTCTTTTAATACCTGTTCTACCAACTGCATATCCCTTTTTCTCCATTTTTTAGATATCCTTGATTTCGTCCATATCTACGAACAGAAGACTCAACTGTTGACTTTATAACTATAATAGTGAATACTATTCAAAATCAAACCACTTACATGTAGTCAGAATGATGTATTTGTTTTTATTTGTCTGAAATTGAAAATTGAAAACAAAATAGTCAATTTTTAGTGCATGGGTGGACCCAGGCCTTAAAATAGCAGTGAAGTATTTGATAATGTTTTATCTTATGATTGTGTCCACTTTTAGAATACATATTAACAACTCTTTGTTAGATATATTATTGATTGTAAGATACTAAGATCATAGTTTCATTGAATCATCATTTTAATAGTTTAAATTTTAAATTTAAAAAATGATGTCAAGTAGCTAAATAATAGTAAAAATAAAAGTTATCAAAACAACACACTTTTAACAAAGAATGACTAATAATTATTAATAATGTTACTGTTGCTATAGAAAGTAAAATTATCTATCATCTAAAGGAAAGAGGAGAAATGTTATAATACATTGTTATAGATGTAATATGTGTAAGTTAACTATCATATGTATTATATAGACATTATGTTGATTGGATTATTACTATATAATAAGACACATAAATTTTCATGTTATATCAGTTGAAAGCAGTATCTATTCTATTGATCCAAATGAATTGTTATAAATTTAATATGCTTGTATTTATGACTGAGCCACATCTAGTTAAATAACTAAAATTTTATATCAAAAGCTCATCCATGATATCTGATTATGATATGACTATACAAAGTATATCATGTTACAGGTCATTGTCCTTTAAATACAAATAGAACTTAGACTTAATACATATAGCTAGTTGTCAATTGGACTACACACAACATTCTAGTTATTAGAGAGACTATGTCACTCCAAATGTGAGTTAATATCTTTACCTCAGGTAAGAGGTAATGTTCTTTAAAGTGAAAGAAGTGTACTCCCTTCACCTATGAAGATAGAAAGGAGAATATGACAATTTGAACATTTCTTCATAATAATAACTATTTATTATATGAACATGACAAATGGTCAATATAAAACAGTGACCAAATGATGATTTCACTATCAACTAAAATGCTTGCTTGTTTTAATTTTTTGACGAATTTCCACAGCAAGAGCTTTCTTCTGAAGAGGTCCCTCTATGATATCAAGAATATTGTCCCATGAAGCAGGAGTTGGTTCATTATCTAACCAGCTTTCTAACATTTTTGCCATCTTAATTTCATTTGAAACTGAGGAACTAGACAAGCTGTCAATGGTGTTGGAATCAGCCCCCAATAGATCACCAATCTCATGCCATTTGCCACTGATTGGATAAAGTGATCTCAAAAATGCATGTTTTTCAGGTTTCAAAGCTGTAAAGGAAAAGACAAAATTCAAAGTGTTTAAGGATAAAGACATGACAATGAGATTGATTGTAATGAAATCATACTTCATTTCTCTCTCTGACAATGCAAATGAACAAAACAAGTGTAGTCAAAGTCAGTGTGCAATAACACTTATTAGGTTTCCATAAAAGTAATAGATTTATAATGCATACAAAGAAAAATATAATTATATATTATATTTATATGTATATACAGATACACACATATATATATATGTAATTATGTGCTTATATTTAGAAGCATTTAATGTAAACAGACCCAGTATTATTAATTATACTTCAAAATTTATTATCAAGCAAAAACATAAATTTATAACATTAAAGGAAAAAAGTAAAATCAATTATGTATGGTCTTCAAGAAATTAACGGACTCACAATTGTCTTGTCATTGATAGTGTAAGTGCAATAAAGAGCAATCCCAAGAATGTTTTCTATTGGTACAAACTGGTTGTCTGAACATAACTCATAAGTTGAGTTACAATACACCTCATAAGGTTTACCAAAGTAATATACGGCTGTTCTTTCTCGCGGCAAAAATCAGTCTCTTTAATGGAATCATCACTAGATGAGTCAGACAAACTGATAGAAGAGCTATCATCCTCATTGTGCTTCTGGAATTGTGATACATTACACCAGTTTCCCGAGTGACAGTATAATCGTCGATGTTGCTTGTAAGTTTTCAATGAGAGTCTTTTAAAACAATGTCCACAAAGCATGAAATTTGTAGTCTTAGACTGTCTTAATCTCTGAGACATTTTAGAACAAAGTAATCAAGATACCTCTCTTCCACTGTTGTAGTGATCACGTGATAACGTAGCCGAAATGCGCGGAATCTCAATACAGTTTTATCTCGTTCTCTCTGGCTCTAGAAGTTAGAAGATGGCCTATTCTTTCCATCAGCATCAACCTAGTCCTAGCTGTTTCGATGAACTCAATGATAATTACTATGATGACTATCCTGAGAGCCTGTCATCGAACTCATCTAACTGTCACAGTACCGAATATGGTGACTCAAGTCCTGTCATAATTCCTCCTACACCTCCAAGAATAGCAGTGAACAGTTGATTGAACCTACTCTCTCGTTTCGAAGATGTCATTGGTCCATCTCAGTTACTTTCTTGGATAAATGTTAGCGCTTCTTTAAAAAAAAAAGATAACAGTGTTAAAGCTAGTCTCAAAGTTACTAGTAGTCAAAACCAAATTGACAATACCACACAGGGTAAAGCTTCAACTGAAATAACTCCCTACCATACTAAAAATGAGTCAGCATCAAGAATTTCTTCGAAATGTAATCAAAAAAATCAAGGTAGTACTAAAGTCAAGGAATGTCCTGTTGTCTATAACTTCATTGATAATGAACAGACAGGTACATGGTAGAATTGTACACTTTTATGTTAGATTTTTGTAGCAAAGGACAAAATTTTGCAAGAGATTAAGAATTCAGAAGAAAGGTTACAGACACGTATTGAGGAATTGGAAAGTAGATTTGGACAAGGTCATTGTTCTACTACAAGAAGAAAGATTTCACCTCCTGCTGAAGTAAGTTATTTTGATGTGCTGAGGCAAAATGAGAAATTTAACAGCTTTTATAATACAACCACATAGCTAATTTGTGGTCTATGATAATCTCAATTTCTCCTTAGGCTTTTTAGTTGACTTAGGTATCATAATATGTTTTATTCAGAAAGAATACTGTATACTAGCCTTATGCTTTAGGGTGTGAAATGTTTTTGGTATTGGGCTAAACTGGAAAATAAATATATTACTGTACATTATTATGTGTACAGTCAATTGATTGTGTATATCTTAACAAAGAGTCGCTGTAATTTGTGTCAAGAATCTCAAGATGCTTCCCTTCGTCCTATTATAAACTAATAGTACGGTCGAAAAGTCTGCTCACTAGTGTAAACTATGATTAATTTTTACAGTGATAGGCAAATAATTATAGTAATATTATTGTGACAATATTGTATGTGTAACACTGTTAGTACATATGACCCACCCACATATTATGTTATAGTAACTTTTATTATCTAGGATTGTGTATGCAAGACATTTTTAGCTTCATACGAAGTAGATGAGAACCTTGAATGGAACTTTAGGTATGACTAACATTACCTTTACTTGTAACACTATCTTCTGTATACTTGTTGTAGTAAGAAAATAAGTGATAAAGAAAATCAAATGATATTAAAGAAATTAGTAGGAGAAGTGAAATCTCATTTTCCTGCTGTAGCCACTTCAGTTATTAATGGTTAGTAATATTATCAACCTGAAGAACATATTGGCATATCTGATGAAATTATGAATGCTATGTATAATATAATGTGTGCATTATTAAGTATTTTATTAAATATGGTTGTACCATATTACTCACCATTATGATCCTTTTATAGATGCTACTAAAACTTATTTTTCAAGTTGTCACACTAAGGCAAAGCTCAGAAATTCAGGAAAGTATTCTAATAAGTGTGGAAAACAGAGAAGAAGAAACAGGATAACTAGAGTAAGTAGTTCATATTAATTAATACTATTGCAATTTCCATTATAGGAAATGATATTAATAATGATAGTGTAAATACCTATGGATTTTTCCTTTTGTTTCAAACGCTGTTTTTTAATAGAAGCTACAACGAAGACTTACTGAATATGATCAAATAGCTGGTCTATCTGATGCTACTAAAGCAAATTGGAGAGTTTGTTTCACTGGTGATATGATGAGCTCAGAAAAGAGTGATTAAAATGAAGATTACCAGTTTATTATCCCTACTCTTTCCTAGAGAGGAAAAAATCTAACAAAATAACTGTATGTTTTGGACAAAAAATCTTCCAAAAAGTATTCAGTAAGAAGTAAACGTTATGACTTAAAATGAAGGAAGGTCTTTCTTCTGATAGACTGAAACCAGCTGGTTATTTCGAATGTGCTTTTCAGCATTGATTGCAATGACAGTAGTTATTCAATAATTAATTTTTTGGGTCATTTAAAAGTTATGTTATGTGGTATATCATGTCCATGAAGTGTTGGTTTGTTGAGAGTATTCTGATTATGTTATTTATTGTTTAAGTTCTTTATGTGACAATGACATTATCTTTGTGATTTACATAACATTTCCTTTTTTGAGAATATCATAATGGAAATGTATTTAATTTTCTAGTGATTACTTGATGTTTTTGGATTTGTTGTATTTGTAAATAATTATTAACTTCAATGGAAACATTAAAGTTTCTTTAGTAAGCACAAATAAAAATTTGGTGTTTTCAAGTGTTTTTATATGGTGGGAAACTTGCTCTTCACATGTGTTTCTTATCAAAAAAATCTTTATGATTCCTTAGTTTGGAAACACCAGAAACATAACAGGATACTTGACATTTTCAAAACGTTTCCAGATGTTTCATGGTGCAGAAACATATTAATTATTACAGTGTAACTCTCTATGTGTATCTATCTAATAGTGACAGAAAAACATGGTTTAAATAAGCTTAAAAAAAAAAAAAATAGCAAAGCAAAATGGTTTACAAAAATTAACATAATATCATAGAAAAGGGCAGTGTTAAGAAATTACTTACAAGATTTATCGGAAAAAAGTACTCAAAGCAATAAATGTAACATAGTCAAATTAAAGCAAAATTAGAAATAAAACAATATCATCAATTTTAAACTAGTATAAATATAGACATCAATAAACTATAGAAAAAAATTTAAAGAAGCAAAATGTTCAATGTCGGACAAAGTCCTTTTTACGAAGATATTTGGCACGTACATCTGGTTTAGCTAGAAACTCTCTCATTTTCATTGCAGTAGAATTGTGTGCTACTATAGGGCTTTCTACTGCAGCAATAACAATCTCCCAAGTCACATCAGTGGGCATTGTGTCTACCCAACTCTAGATTACAGTCATAAGCTTGTTGCCATTATCTTCTGGGCTATTACTACAACCTTGTAAGACACCACATTCAACTTCAAGGGCTTGACCGATCTTTTTCCATTCATACTTTATATCAGACGGCATTGGATCATTATTTAAAGTCCTTTTGAAAGAACAAAAACAACTATTATCAATCACATTGACCTGATGTATATTGCTTTCATTAACAGTGAGAACGTACTGGTTAACATCCTCAGCTGAAATCTGGTATTTCACTGTCTGTTCCAATTGAAGTTGTGTGACATCAAGTTAAAAGCATACTGTGTACATACAGATCGAATGTTATGTACACCAGGAATGTCAGTGTCAACTAAATTAGCAGTGGTACTGAATTCTTCCATGAAGACACAATGATTGAGTTCAGCGGCCTTAAAATCTAAGTAGGTATCGAAAAATTTTGGTGAGATTAGATGATCTTTGTGTTAAATGTTTCAGTTTCTGATTATGAGATTCTAGCCAGTTGTTAGTTGTGTATCATTCCTTAATGTTGCCTCTAGTGCTTCAAGAAGCTGTGCATCTTTAGATTTGCCACCTTTTTCATCATTGTCTTTAAACTATGAATGTCTGTCAAAGTTACAAACTTTCCATACTTCTTTTCAATCATCTCTTTAACATGTTTTGTGTTTGGTCACAAACTAAAAACTTCTTTTACAACAAAGGCAGTCTCAACATTCAGTTTTTGGCTAAATGGATAATGCGTCATGAGATCAGAACCAATACAATGAATATGTTTAAAATTGCTAACTTTGACAATAAGGTTTTTACAAACCCTATAAATAAGAATAAATAAAATAAGAATATGGTATAATTCAGTAGATAAAAAACAATCAAATAATTTATGGTGCTAATTCTACATAATTAATATTGACTTACTTGTCATATGACAAAGTCAGCATTGTCTGGCAACCTTTACTGAATCTTCAAAGGCTTTTACGAGTACTCTTCCCACGACTAGGTCTAGGTTCACCATAATGTACACAGTGAACACTGTAATAAGTGTAAGGAATCTTTATGCAATCAACAGCTGGAGATGAGTTTGATGTATTAATCAACCTTTTGTTTTAGTGCTCCGCCTTTTCACAGTTATAAACACGAAAAGGGTGATTTTGTTCATTCTTCAATCTCTCTGGATCGCACAATAAGTCCTTGAAGTCATCAAAGCATGTACCAACACTCAGCAATTTCTTAACAGCCGTCATTCTGCTTCTCGAAGGTGTGGTTTATGGGTGGAGACTTCTGAACGGTGGCCGATCGGTGGCAGTAGCATCGGCCAAAAAATAAAGTGATCTCGAAATTCACGAAAGGTTAAGAGAAGCTGCTCATTCTTTTCATGCAATAACTGTAATTTCTTTTGCTTTGAGCCTTTCATCTTGTCATAATACGTGCCAACAATCATAAAAAGTGGCAAGCGCTTCTTTCCTTTCACTACTACAGCATTCTTAGAAGCAACTATTGAGCGTACAAAATGTTCTATAAGCTGTAGATTTGTCATTTGCAACTCACTAGGTTGATTGAGTAATTTACCATTGAGTGAGTAAGAGAACTGAGGCCTATCAGAAAGGTCTTCAGTTAACTTTGTGCAAATAATATTCATTTTATTACCACAAACAACAGCTCGTGAGACATCTGCAAATTGTGACAGACCACCGCTATCAAGAACGTTTATCCACGTAGCTTTATGGAGATCTTCAGATTTTTTTCGTTTAGTAAGGAGTTCTACCATTTCAGTAGAATAGTGGTCAGTGTCAGGCTGTCGTGACAAAGGTGTTGATTCTGGAATTGTAGATTTGTCATTTTTGGGACTGTTAGAGGTGTGGTGTAGTATATCTAGTTGTGACTGTACTGGTTGATGATCTTGTGAAGAAACCATCTCAGCTGGAACAGGTGATTCATTAGTAGATATATCGCATTTTTCGAGAGCAAAATTCTGTTCTGGTGATTCTAGTAAAATATTTTCATCTAAATCCAACATTGGGTCTACTGATAAGATGGTGTCATTAGAAATTTCAGATATTTCAGGATCATTGTGTTCAGACTCATTTTCAATAGCAATAATGGCATCTGACAGCATCTTCAATAGACCAAATCTTCCCTTCGTCACGTTCTGCCACTCTATCTATTGCTTTATAAATTCTTATAACAGGCTTCTTATACTGAATCAATAAGCTTGATATAAACATAGAATAATAGTTATATAATTATAAGATTCTATTACTTCTAAAATAAGATTGTAATAGGCCTGGTATGTGACTCTTATACTCCCACATTAATACTTTGTTGGGCGTTCAAAATGTTTATTTAATCAAAAAAGAATGAAAGTCAACTATAATGAAATTTAAGGAATAATCAAAAAATATAGAATGCAAGGACAATGTAGTGACTAATAAGATAACTCCTAAATTACATAGTTCAACAAAAAGGTACAAAGTCATACTAAACAAAGAAATCAAAAGGAAATGGAAAATACAGAATTATAAAGAAACCTTGTATGACCTCACATGTCATAATAGAAGTCAAACGTCATTACATTAAAAAAAAAGAGTCATAGAAAAATCAAAAGTGATAAAGGGCCAAAAAATTAAAGATGACAAAGGGCAATATAAAACTTATAAAAGTAACTAAAGTCGAGAAAAATCTTTTTTACGAAGATATTTGGCATGGACATCAGGATTTGCTAGAAAATCACGAATCTTCAGTGCAGTGGATTTATGGTTTACAATAGGGCCTTCTACTGCAGCATTAACAGTTTCCCAGGTCACATCGGTAACCATAGTGTCGACCCAACTTTCTATCACTGTGGAGAGCTTGTTACCATCATCTTCATAGCTGTGAGTACAACTTCCTAGGACACCACGTCCCACCTCCAAAGCCCAACCAATTTTCTTCCACTCATACTTGATATCTGTTAACAGGCCAAGAAGATCAGTGATACTTGGTCTTTCTTCAGTATATCAGATATATCTAGAAGTAGAAGCATATGTTAGAATAGTATAGGTATATAGCATGACATGACTTGTTATTGTTTTGTTATATAATGTAATTAACTAGGACATTAAATTAGTTAGGACATTCAATTCAGATATGAAATTTGGCATATGACTATATCATACCATATGAAAGTACTTTCTAGATGGTAACAGCAAAATACAATAACAATGATACCAATTGATCTGGTCATTCAAATGATGAGGTTTAAAAGGAGTAAGTTAAATATTTGCTTAGCAAGCATATAGTCGATTGACTTATGAAATAAAATATATGATATAGTCTATGGATTAACACCAATGATATATATTTAGAATCCTTATGTTTCATAAATTTAATCTACATTATAGACATAGATTCAATAAGATGTGTATTAATACATTAACACTAATAGTTACTAACCTTGTTGCCTTGATTAATTGATGGTAGCTCCATGTTGGTCATGAGGTTGGCTACTTGATTCAATTGATGATGAAAAGGAAATAGGCTTCTTTGGAACTAATGAATAATAATAAAATTTAAAACAATTACTAAAATGATACATTTATCAAGAGCATAGAAACATGTCAGTATAGAAAATAACCTACCAAAAGTAACTGGATCATTGGGTATTATCTCACATTCAGTAGTCAAATTAGCTATAGAGTCATACTCAGCTAAAAAAAAAATTAATAGTAAACAAAGCACAAGATTGTTAATGCAGCAGTTAAAATTATAAACTAATTATTGTTAGAAATTAATGGAATAACTGACCTGATTCAATACCAAGGAATTGGCGGATTTCAATAGCAAGTGATTTCATCTGTAGAGGACCCTCAATGAGACTAATGAAATAATCCCATGTCACTGGAGTAGGCTCATTATCTAACCAGCTCTGCCAAATCTTTGACATCTTCATTTCGTTGGAGAAATTACAATTATACATTATTATTTTTCAATAGTAAAACATTATTTACGTTGTATAGATGCCATTGTATAAGTGTAAAATCAATAATGAGTTAGAGTAGATAAAGAAAACGCTTTTGGGAAGCTTTGAAAGTGAAAATAACAGGGTCCAGGACAATTTTAGAGGTTTGATGAAAACCATAACAATAGCTTGTACTGGAAAATTCAATGCGTTACCACTATGTTGTTTTCAAAGAAACATAAAGGTAACATATATGATAGATTTCTCTATGTGTTTCTGTTTTTTGAAATTTGTAATTTCTATTATTTCAAATATTAAAATACACCACAATAACAAAGATTAGAAAGAAACGATTTTATTGATCAGTAATTATACATGTAATTTTTAAAATCTATTTTTAAGCAATAACATAAACTATTAACATCATATATTTCAAGCTCATTGTTTGTTATATAATTTTCTGTTTCCAAACTATCAACAATTTCCATTAAATTGTCTGAGATGGTTGAGGGACAAGAACATTCTTTCTTGCTGCAGAGATCAGTGACTTTAATGGGATTATTACTAGATGAGTCAGACAAATTGACGTAAGAGCTATCATCTTCATTGTGCTTCTGAAGTTGTGATACATTACACCAGATTCCTGAGCAAATTTTCAATGAGTGTCTTTTAAAGCAATGTCCCCAAAGTTTGAAATTTGCAGTCTTAGACTGTCTTAATATCTGAGAGGGTTTAGGAAAAGGTAACCAAAGTATCTCCTCTTTCTGTGTAGCAGTGATCATTTGATAAGGTAGCTAAAGGGCGAGGGATACTATATACAAAGTTTATTTTTCTCTATAGCCAGAGAAGTTAGAAGATGGCTTATTCATTCTACAAGCATCACCACACAGTCCTAGGTATTTCAATCAACTCAATGATAATGAGTATAATGATGAAGATCCTGATCGCATGTCACTGTCGTATTTCCACAAACATCTCCAAGGAAACCAGTTAACAGTCGATTAACCTACAGTCTCGTTTAGAAAATGCTGGTCCAAGACAGTTATTTTTTCATAAATGCTAGCGTTTCTTAAGAAACAAAAGACAACAGTGTTAAAGCTAGTGCTAAAGTTACTATTAGTCATAACCAAACTGACAATATAATACTGGCTAATTCTGAAATAACTCCATGTCATGCTAAAGCTACCTCAACATAAAGAAAAACAGATAGACTGATGCCAGCTGGTTATCCTGAATATTATTTTCAGTAATAATTGCAATGTGAGTGATTATTCAATAATTTATTTTATGAGTCATTAATCAAAATATTTTAATAGTTGTGTTACATGGTATATTATATCCATGAAGTGTTGTGTCATTCAAAGTACTCATTTATTGTTTAAGTTGATTATATGATGAAGTTATATTTATCATTTATATATATATAACATTCACTTTAAGTTTTTGAGAACATGTATTTCATTTTCTAGTGATTATTTTATACTGTTGATTGTTTGTATTTGTAAATAGTTATAAAATTCAATGGAAAAATTAAACTTCCTTCAGTAAATGGAAATAAAAATTTGGTGTTTTCAAGTGTTTCTATGTATTGGAAAATTTGCTCTTCATATGACTTTACTATCAAAAGAAATTTTTATATTTCCTTAGATTTGAAACACCAGAAACATAACACGATACTTGACATTTTCAAAAAGTTTTGAAAATAATTCTCCGTGTAAGCTATAGTCATACAATACTCTCTGTCCACAGCTTGAACTGGAAGTGCATACTTTTAACTTAATTAAGACCTTCCAATCAAATAAAAAGATTATTGTTGATAACATATTTGACTAAATCCAAATAATTACATTTACTAAATTAATTTGGAAATTATTAAAATTAAAAAAAAACTCTCTTTATTTATTATTAATGTTATTAAAGTGAAAAAAACAATAGGAAAATAAATCTGTTCATGTGTGTACCTACAAAAAAATTTAAAAAATATTTGTTAATTATTTAATAGTCGAAATGGTGCTTGATGTCAAAAAAGCATCACGAAAATAATAATTAATTATAAATTTGTATAAATGAAAAGTTGATGCACAATGTACTGTATTGATAATTATTACATTATCATTTCTTTTTTTTTTTTCAAGTGAAACTTTCCATTTTCTATTATGAATTAAAATATTTTGTTTGTTTAGATACTAAAGTTTCTAATCATACCTTTGTATATGTAGTTGTAGTAGCTATTATGAAGTACTGCTAACACGATCCTCTATAATATAATAATATTACCAATTATAACTTTGGAAAGTAAAGTGCAATGACACTACTACAAAAAATAGTTATTTTCATATTAAAATTATACATGTACATGTACTAGCATGTATAATTATTATTGTAGTAATAGTTTAATTACATACCTGATTCCTTGATAAGGAATTGGGTGATTTCAATAGCAATTGATTTCTTGCGAAGAGGACCATCTAGAATACTAATAACATTACCCCATGTCACTGGAGTAGGTTCATTATCCAACCAGCTCTGTAACATCTTGGACATCTTCACTTGGTCAGAGTAATTAGAATGACACAACCCCTCAATAGTATTAGGGTCAACTCCAAGTAGATCTCCTATCTCTTGCCATTTTGCAGTAACAGAAGAAAGAAACCTAAGTAGGATATGTTTCTCTGGTTTGTTTTCTGTGAAGTAAAAAAAATGCAATCAATGTAATGAAATGAATATGCTCTAAATTAGAACATTTTGTAAAGAAGCATTATTATGGTAATTAATATAATTAATAATACTGAAAACATCATATGAAGTCACCAACTTCCTGGTTATATTAATTGCATGATGTGTTCAAATGCTTAATACTACATATGTCAGGTGCACACTGACAGAGTAGATACCATATAGATACACGGAATATCCAGTTATTGTGTTCTTATTGTACTAATGTGTAGAGACAATTCACAGAAAATCATGATCTCTTAGCAATAGTAGATCAGGAATAATGTAGACATCAGATCAATTGCCTTGTTTGCCACACCTCTTATATTAATCAATATTAATACTATCAATTTCCCTTAGACAAATGTGGAACATGGAGCAATCTTTGATTCTCTGTTATACAGATGTTATGCTTAGACATCAAAATGTCATTTATATACACAACATGTTATATGATTATTGAATAAATGCTGTGTTAACTAAGGATAATTGACATCATTACAACATTCAGCTCTCTCAGATCACATTTAATAGTAATATATATAAGAAAAGCATATACCTTTAATTTCAGCAGGTAAAGATGGCAGTACTGATGTTGAACATTCTTCCAGCCATGGCTGAAACTTTTTATTCAACTCCACTGGTGGCAAGTCTTGTATAGTACAAGACACTTTAATTTCCTTTCTTTTGTTAACAGTAACAAGTGCTACATGAACAGGAGGCATATCTTGCTGAACAAGGTGTTTAAGGTTACAGAGAGTGCCAGGATCACATTTAAGAGCAGAAGGATGATAAGCTAAAGGTTCTGCACAGGAGTCAATGGCAGCAGTAACTAGAGAATGTAGAGTGAAACATTCAGCTGGATCACCAGTCCAATAGATCTCCATCCATAGCATTGTGTCAACTAAAAGTAATGATCCACGAGGTTTGGAAGACTCCAATTTAACAGCAAATCTGAGTTGACAAGGAAATTGTGGATTAAGACACTCGAGTGTGAAAAAAGGACTTTCTTTACGATTTAACAATGCCACAACTGCAGCTGGAAATAAACCCTAAGAAAACAAGAATTATGATAGATTGAATGTTTCATACTGTTCTTACCTGAGGTACAACTCCATGTTTAAAGGATAACACCAATGGATCACATGTTTGGGCAAATTTTTTCTTTTCATTAGTGGTTAGATGTTTAGGAGATAAAGCAGTTGGAATAAAGTAATATATGGACTCATCACGATGTACTTCAGCTACAATACAGAGGTCACACAACAAGTGTAATAGGTCAGCTTTTTCGAAAAGACCTGGTGCAAATTGAATAGATACGAGATCTAGAAGATCAATTGTAAACAAGCCTTCTTGTTGAAGTCGGCGGTGAGCATTTGGTGGCAAAATCTTTCCCTTCTGTAGTAGTTTTTGTGGGAAATCAACGAATGATATACGAATGATATTGGAAAGTGCATCCAAGAAATATTGCGGATTTGTAAAAACGAGGTGAGAGCAAGTGTTAAAGTGTAGAAAAACGGAGAGAGATTTGAAAAATGCAATAGCTCCTTGTATTTGAGTCTTAGTCATTTCTAGTGTCTGACCAATGTCTTGACATTGAGTTTGAGATACAATACCATGATCATTTTTCTCACCTTCTTCTTTAATATTAGACTCTAAAACATACCAACGTATAGGGACTTCCTTCTTTATAACTGCTTTCTCATGGCCAATAACATTAGTTCTAACAAGAGTTGAGAGATCTTCACAATTTTTTAGGCACATATTATCAACAGGGAAGATAAGCTCTTGCTCTGATTCATTATAGAATATCAATTGATCTTTGTATTGTTGCAAGGCTGCTATAAGTTGTACATTCTTTTTCTTTAATGACTCACGAAACAGCTTTCCCAAACCTCTCATTTTGTCTTCATAGGTACCAATGATGAGGAATGTAGGCAATGACTCACTGTCTGCACCATCAACTGCTGCTAGTTTAGCTGATGAGATAGAACGCACGTATGTTGTAATCAGCTGAAGATTGGTCATCCTAAGCTGTTTAGGTTGGGTTAATGGCTTACCATCAATAGAATACTGAAAGATTGGCTTACTTGACAGTCGATCTGTCAACTTGTGTACAATCACAATGACTGTATTGCCACGTACAAATGCTCTAGATACATCGGCAAATTGTGGCTGCCCACCACTATCGAGTACATATATCCAGGTAGATTTGGACAGCTGTCGAGATGCTGTATTTCTCATTGCAGTAAGAATATCTTTAGAGAGTTGTAGAATATTTTCCTTCTTAGCTACCTTAGGAACATCAACATCGCTTTCAACAGGTTGACTATCTTGTAATGGTTGATTGGACTGATTTTCAACCTTCAGCATTCCTTTTCTTTTCTGTTTTAAATGGTCCAATTTCTTAGGATGTGTGTCTTCACTGGACATTTCTATATTTGTCTTTGAACTTTGTTCTAGGTTAGCTTCTGAATGAAATAACACATTTGTGTTATTATATTCATTACTTGTGTCTAAAGAGAGTGATGGCAAATCTCGGGCAA
The DNA here is from genome assembly GCA_963693285.1 of Xestospongia muta. Classification (NCBI taxonomy): domain Eukaryota; kingdom Metazoa; phylum Porifera; class Demospongiae; order Haplosclerida; family Petrosiidae; genus Xestospongia; species Xestospongia muta. Next base: position 19,450,441 of record OY848918.1, on the reverse strand, counting down.
TGGAGTTGTTGGTAGGTTGTGGTGTATCTTCCATTTCCAAACTCTTTATGTTTAAAGGTGCTGTTTTAAATGTACTTGAAGATTGGGTTTCTAGCATAAGCCTTGAACCTTTTGCTTGAATGTGAATGTCTTCAGCTAACATTTGCATAAGCTCTTCTGTTGTGATCATTTCCCAACTATTTGCACCCTCAAGAGTAGCTACTCTTTCAACAGCTCTAATAGGTCGATCAGCAATAGCTGTACTATGATGATGACGTGGTGGCTCCCAGTTAAAGAGTAGATGTTTAAAAGAGGTCTTACCGACAGCAGGTGGACCAGCTAATAACAATTTTATAATTTTTAAGATGACATAGCCTTCTTCAAGAGCTTGCAATAAAATGCCTTTGTCTAAAGGAACAACAAGAAATCATAATAATTATCATTTTCAAGATTGTTATACTTACTGTTATGATCAATTTCATCAACAAGCTTTTTATAAACATCCTTAGCCTTTTTATTTGCTATTGTCAAAGCTGTCTTTCCATTCTAGTAATAAAACATACGTGGTTAATATATTTTGTAAGTTTCATCCACAAATACCAGCTTGTATAACTTCACTGTTCACACGTGATAAGTTGTTTGTTATGATTAAATTATTTTATAATATTAATAGGTGTATGCACTGTTCTTTTTCTGATTTGGAATGTCACTGTTACTGTGATCCAAAGTATTTTGTTCATTAACTAACTTTATTAGCTAATTGCCTATCAGCTCCTTTCTCTAATAGAGTCATTGCTATTGACTGGTGTCCTCCCAGACATGCTAACATCAATGGAGTATTGCCATCCTAGATAAAGATAAGAAATTTGCATTTTCTGATGATTACATTTTCTTCAGTTATAATTGAACTTTTCTTGATTTACACTTTTGGGAGCATTGTCCTTCATATGCAAACAGTCTTGAGTTACATATATTTGACTATTTATTACTAACCTAGATTTTACAAGTTTGTAAAAAAGTACAAGTAAGTATGTATATGTACAAGTATGACATCTTGTAAAGAGGAGGTGCTACATCATAATTTGTATACATGACAAAATTATAAATAAATTTATATAGTACTAACTTTATCAATAGAATTTAGATTAGCTCCACAGTTAATCAAATGTGTAGCAACTTCACTCTTTCCATTATGTGTAGCATCATGCAAAGGAGTTCTCAAATCCTAAAAGATATAGACAACAATACAAAGTAATACATGTACATAGACTGTACTGATAGACTATGAGAAAATCTTGGCTGTTATTAAACCACAAACATCTACATATTTACATGTATTAATAGCAACATACATAAAAAATACAGTCATATATAGTAAATTAGTAATGACAACATATTTAATTAATGGAAATACTCACATTGTCAATGGGATCCAGTGATGCACCAGCTTTAGTTAGTATATGAGCTGTCTCAGATTGGCCATTGTAAGCAGCAATGTGAAGAGGAGTTCTCTTGTACTACATAAAGGATATGTTGGTATTTATGATCAATTCACTTTATAATATAAAACTATATCTAATGATACAATACAAAGGATAGGTAAAATAATTCATTATGTTATTACTAATGTGTATAGAGACGTTAAAAAATATTCTAAAAACAATTGTAATGAGGTTATGACAATGGTCAATTAAAATTGAATGTAATTAAATAATGGTTTTTACATTTCTACAAGTAGTAATGATAATTATAATTATAGAAAAGTAGTAGTAATTGTAATTGTAAAATAGATCATGTAAGTGCATACTATATGTCAGTAAAATAGTGCTTATCAAGCAAAAGGATGTACTCTACAAGCCATAAATGTATTCTTGAAGTAATCAGGATATAAGCTGGGACTAATGTGATAAGTGTAGAAAATATGAACAAATAAGAGATACACTCATGATAGTTATGTAATATAAGGTATATATCTTATAATAGAGATCACATTCTATATAATGCCCTACTTTGTCAGTTGGTTGTTATTGGCAAAGTTTCTTGTCAATAAGTTTTAAGTATGTTCATTTATTATTGACAGTATGTATTTGTACATTACAAATCACTGGTACATCATACTTATAGACTGAGTGTAAAAACACTGCCATGTATTAGAAACTATAACTTAACATATAAAAACTTTGTTATATTATTTCCTTGTATAATTGTAGAAATAGTTTGTGTTATTAGAGTAACTGTTATATAACATTCTAAGCTTCTGTTTATATATAGTATTAGAATCATGACAAGAAGCTGTTAACATAATTTTTTACAATATAATATCAATATATTTTTCTAAGCCTGTATGTGAGGGCTATCGTTAGATGTTTACAAAGCTCTATTAAGCTATACATTTGTCATTTCACTAATCCATTATCAATGTATTCATTAACTGGACATTAGAAGTGATGACTCTTTGCTACAATCACTCGTAAAAAGCATTTATTATATAATACAAAAGGTTTCCATATTTTCTGAGTCAACAAGTAATGTGTATTAAATGGGAATTCATTCGAACACACAATTTGTCATTGTAAATGAGGTTTCCATTATTCAGGAAGTACAATATTCCACTGTACTGATACTGATAGACTTACATGTACTTAACAAGACATTTGTTATGTTATTTGACAAAACTACACAAGCTGTACCATATAGCGAGGTTTTTTCGGGGAGGGGGGGAGGAAAATTATCATGGTTTTTGTGGTTAAGAAACAAACCACAAAATATTTACCCAAGAGAGTTAATTAAATGAAATTGCCACACCCATTCATGCATACACATGGTTGCGTGCACGTTCTCACATTGTTGATCAGCGAGTCTTAGATTCAGTATGGCCTTATTTCGATACTTCAAGAGGGAAAAGAACAACCTACTGATCCTTTCGGCCCTTTAGTACAATCTATATCATCAACTTCGATTGCAGCTGCCGACTCGTCTCTCTTTGGCACTCAAATTGTTACCCAAATTTAGCATCACAGATCCCTTTGTAGTGGTGGTAGCCTCGTATTATGGCTTGAATTTCGAAGCACGCAATTTGTACACCTCATGTGTAAGGAGATGTGGTTTGGACTAGATTGCTTGACACAAAATTTTTACCACAAACTAAGAAATAAGGTTGACGTCCATAAAAATTCTCCCCCCCCAAACCCCCCCCCCCGCTATACCATATCAAAATATTTTCAATAAACTCTTTTTTATATGAAATTGCTGGGCAATTTTTTGTACAATAATGTTAGTGTTTACTAAAAACTCATTTATTAATTTATATAATAATCATACACATATATGAAAACATAGGACATATCCTTCCAGTCATATTATCATTATATTATGTACACAAAGTATCTACTCATTACATCAAGTATATTATAACTAAGTATTATTACTGATATTAACTATGTTAACTCCTACAACATGATGTGTTGCTTACTAATGTTGCATATTTATACCTCATAACTACACAATGAGGGGCTTTTTGTTAAAAAAGGTATGTAAACAGAAGTACATCATTAAAGCCATTAGCATCATTAACTCAAAGATATTATTATATATGATATACAGTAAATAAACATAATTAGAGCATTTATTGTCTGATAAACTTCTTATCATCAATTTTAGAACACCACTTAACATATGTTTTTACTTTAACTAACTTCATTTTCACAACTTACAAATTACTACAATGACTTAATGTGTTCAAATGAATACATGACAATGGGTGATGACATATACACAAAAGTCATAATATCTATGACAACATTCTTATACATAATTAAAATCCATTTTCAATTATTACATAAATGGAGGGTCTAAAGTAATAACACTGACAACTATTAAGACCATATGTGACCAAAAATACAAGAATGGTATGTAACACACAAACGAATTTAGAGCGAATGCTTGCATATAAATAGTTGCTTTGTGGACACCTTGAAGAGTAAGTCACTGAATTTGGTATACCGGAAGCTCAATGATTAGCCTTATGATTACTAAATTCCACTGACTTTTTGTTCAAGATGGGCACATAGCAATGCTTTCAATACAAGCACTTGTTTACACATTAGGTACAATTATCATATTTATGGTCACATTACACAATGCAATGTTTATTGATTGTATACAAGAAGTTTGGTGTAAGAAATGACAGAAACACACTAAATAGTTGGTTGTGGTAATAGTGAGTTAATGATTTTGTGAGTGATGTACTGTATCATTTGTTGTTAGTGCTATTAATATGTTATCATAATGATTATACTCTGTCCGAGTTGAGTTGGACCCTTCATTAAAAAAGGTGTTGCATGCATGGAATGTAAGGTGAGGTATTTTCTCACCTAATTAATGAAATTAGCACTAAAGCACATTTTAATGTTATTCATTATTTGTTCATGTGAATGTCATGCGAACAGACTACGTTGTCTTTCGTGCTTGTAAAAATGCAAAGAGGCAAGAGACTTAGATCACAAACAAAGGAGGTTGTTGCGAATGTCTATGACTATTTCGAGGAAGCCAGTAGGCATCAGGGGACTCAAGGGCCTCTCAAAAGAACATGTGATGCTACTGGGGTTTCACGTACCTCCATCAAGAGACTATGGAAAGAAAAAGCTGACCCTGGTGGAGCTGTGTTTTCTACTCCAACAAAGAGATATAGATTTTCCAGACCCCTGCTAGTTGATGATTTTGATCATGAAGCCATCAGACGAAGATAAGAGGATAACCTCTTTCGCGGTCAGAGGTCAACCCTTCAAATTTTGTTAAAGGAAATGAGTTTCAAGTGAATCACCATAACTTTTTTTATGATGTCTATTAATATTGTACTTCATAGACATAAGAAAGTGGATGACAGATGCCACTACTACAAACAACCTCATATTATGAAACAGAGGCATGCTTACCTTCGTCGAATGATCAATAACCATCAAGAGAATAGGCCAGTTGTTTACCTTGATGAAACCTGAGCCAATCCTCACAATGGTAAGGATTGTGCCTGGGTAGAGAGGGATGATGTGACTGGTGAAACTCTTGGCGTTATAAGAGGGCCTCCAGGGAAGGATGCACGACTTATTATTCTTGGAGCTGGTAGTGAGACTGGTTGGATTCCCAACACCACTCTTATATTCAGATCCAAAAAAAGTACTGGCGATTACCATGATGAGATGACTGATGATCATTTTGAGGAGTAGTTTGCTACCAAACTTCTCCCTAATGTTCAACTTAACAGTCTTATTGTCATGGATAATGCCTCATATCATAGTCGTCGTAGTGACCCTGTCCCAGTCAAAAGTTGGACAAAGCAAAAAATTCAAGATTGGCTTCAGGCAAAGGGAATTGAATTCCCAACAAATGCCTTGAAAGCTGAATTACATAGCATCATACAAAGATTGAAACCTACTCCTTGCTATGTTGTTGATGACATGGCCACTGCTGCTGGTAAGTACTCAGTCAAGATGCTATTTTATTAATTAATCTGTACATCATGTAGGCCACAAGGTGGTCCGACTTCCTGTTGGTCACTGCACTCTCAATCCTATTTAGTGGTCATGGGCACAGGTTAAAGGTCACATCGAGGTCAATGCATTCAATCTCCATGAGGTAGAGCAGCTGGCATGGGAAGGTTTTGATGTTGTGACACCTGACCATTGGAAGAGCCTCGTTGAACATGTTAAGATCCACTTTGTGACCAAATTTTAGAAAGAGAGATACATTCTTGAAGATACATCTCACCTATGATAGGTACAGTTATAAGAGATACTTTAAGCTTGTAACACAAAGCATTCTGTCAAAGTAAACAATTTTGCATCGTACAAGGCTTTGTGTTCATGCTGAACTTTCGAAATCACATTAGTTATTTCAAACTTTAACTGCAAAGAGGTGTATCTAGATTCTAAGAGCATTCTTGAGCCTACAAGAAATTGTATGTGAAAACTATAAAAATGATAGAGTTCACTAACACATTGAAAGAGCATATTTACTTCAATTTCATTGTTAGCTTAAGCCTTCTAAAGAAATATATTGGTACTGTACTTTTGTTAAGTAAATGTAATGATAATGTTGAAATGATCCAATATTGTAATAATGGAAGTTAATTACATTGAGACTGTAATGGACACATCACTAGTATGTAGTATAGTAAATATTTGATACTAACCGTAGTAACAGCATCAAGATTAGCTCCACTTTTTATTAAAACTGTAGCAACTTCAGTCTTTCCATACATTACAGCAAAGTGCAAAGGAGTCCACTTGTCCTATAGATATAGACAACATTAATAACACAATACAAAGAAATACATGTACATAGACTGTACTGGTACACTATGTCACATTGTTGACTACTACTTTTAATTGTATCACAGTATGGTTATACACACTAATTACTGATTATGTGATATTGTATTTGTACTACATTGAAAGTTTGTATCTATGTAATTATGACTACATTGTATCCTTTATACTATTGACATATATGATTTATAGAAATTAATCTTTGTATGTTTACCTCTGACAAACACAGCAAGTAATGAGTCTATTTACTGTTATAAAGACAATATTAATTACATATGTGTCCATTTACAGCAATGTTTGTAACTTTTAAGGACTACTGAGAAAGCTAACACTTGATGAGGTCATATTGATGGGTATTCAGTCAAGTTTATCATGGTTTTCGTGGTTGAGAAACAAACCACAAAATATTTACCCAAGAAAGTTAATTAGATGAAATGTGCAACACCCATTCATGCGTACAGATGGTTGCATACACGTTATCACATAGCCATCTTTTCAAGCATATGTAGTGATACTAGGTCTTCATGTACACCTGAGAGAGGAAATCCATGAGAAACATAATAGAATAGGGTTTAATATAACAAGGGGTGTCAGGCAAGATTTCAAAATGGTCCAAAAATAATATGTCTCAACCAGTAGACTTACTATCGACAGACAACTTAATGATTGGGCAATAAATAGAGAAAAATAAAGACGTCTTCACAGACAAGTTGGGCACAATGACTCAAAAACGTTGCTAAACTGTACTTGAAGAGAAATCCCTAACCCAATTTTTGAAGACTTCACTTCAGCCTGTGTCTTCTCTCTTAAACTATCCTTAAAGCTGAGCTAGACAAGTTGCTGTCATTGGTCAAAATTAAGCCTGTTAATTACAGTGAGTGGAAAGCCCTTATTGTAACGATTCTATTGTAGCAAGATGGAAAACTACCCCTGTGTAATAGCTATAAAGAAATGATCAGCCCAGTACTTGATGTGGATCTATATCCGTTACTGAAACCAGATGACCTTTATACATAATTATCTGGGGGAAGTAAATTCTCTGTTTTTAACATTTCCTATATTATAACATTGAAATGCTAATAAATTGAGGTTTAATTTTCACAATTTTAAGAATATAGCTAACAAAACGAAAAAAAATACAACATTACAATTAGATAAATAAACTCACATGTGTATACTACATGTATAATGTATACATATATACATTACAACAGTATGAACACTTACATTATCAGTGCAATTTGGGTCTGCATTTTTTTTAAGAAGAAAAGACACAATATCAATATGTCCAACAAAAGATGCAGCAATCAGTGGTCTCTGAAATGTCTATATAATAGTAGATGATAATGTTTGTTATTAACAAATGACAGTTACAAGATCTACCTATTAATTATTTATTAAATAACAATACAACATTTTAAAGAGTACATACAATATCACAATAGTAACAGTAGTATTAGTTTATTAATAAAATATTAGTTATTTCTAATAGATGATATTACAAAGAAGTCAGTAAACCTATAATTACATTAGTACAACTTAAATTAACATTATAATACTACGAAAGTGTTAATGGTCATTATTGGACTACTTTAATAACTTGAAATTATTTCAAATTATTGAGTCCTTATAAACACTACATTACTTATTAAAACATATTATAAACATTATTTACAATTATATAGTTACTCTGTGGATATATTAATAACATATGTTTTGCTTGTAAACATAATACACACAATATACTGGTTTAAACTCTGTGTATAAGAAAGGTCAAACTAAATATCTTAAAAATAAAATGCAGTATGTACAAAAAACCATTTCAAAAAACTAAGTTTGCAAAATTATTCAAAAGTAAACTGATTTTGGTTAATTCTCAGTTAATATATAGGTGTGACATGTTTATAGCAATTTATTCTGATGAGTGAAATACCAATGAATTTGTGCTCCAGATTCTGTCACTAAATTTGAAAGTGAATGAAACTATTATCATATTATATTAAGGACTCTAAGCTGTGTCTACTGATAGAGACTTAGAGACAAAGGGTCTGCGAACTAGCACATGTTAGACTCGTACAGTCTATTGTGGTCTGCAAAAATGTTGCAGACCACAGAAATGTCATCTATGCTTCTATTTGAAAGATCATTATCACATGTCAGTGCATATCACAACAGCATTTTTATTTTTTAACTCTCTTAACAGATGTTTAGTTCTAAGTATGCTCTATCCATAAACACATTCCTTCTATACAAGTCTTATATGGTTTTGTCTCCAGACTCATACTCTCTAAGCAAAGAGACAAGTTCACCATACTAGTCTAATGCTTTATGAAATTTTAGCTGTTCTCATGTCTCCCTATTACTTGTCAAGACAAAATAGAGTCCAAAATGTCTTTTAGTAATTATAATATCTCTCTAGCTAAGAGACTTCTAACATTATTTACTGTACCAACATTTAGTTTAGGAGCCTGTAGATATGTTAGGATTATACTGGGATTTATTGGCGACTGATAAAATTTGGTGAATTGGCGAATTGAAAAAAATCGCCAAATAAATAACCGTCAAAATTTTCGCGTACTTGACACATCCACAATTTTTATTTTTTACACGTGAAACATTGTAGCTGGATGGCTAAAGTGGGTGTGGTAACAAACCATGTGCTAAATTCGTCAAATTTAATATCGCCAATTGTAAAATTTTACAAATCCGCCAAATTTTATCGTCGCTAATAAATCCCGGTATACAGTATGTTTTGCTTGTAATCATAAAATATACAACATACTGGTTTAACCTCTGAATATAAAAGGTCACTCTTGTTATTAAAATTACAAACTTAATCTTATTCATTGTCATAATATTCTTAATCAAATTAATAGTAGGTTATGAATATTGTTATTATATAAAGTGTGAAACAGCAAATAGATTTATTTATGTGGCAGTACACAGCTAAATGTAACACCTGTAATAGGTAATTGTGGAAGGAGATCATATAGATATAAAAAAAACTTAGGCAAATTTAAATAACAATGAATTGTTCTGCCTATATTGTCATGTCTTTAATTAAAATGCTGGAGGAAAACATTTTGGCAAATGAAGAACATTTTACTAAACTAACCATTTCCTATATGTTACCACAATCTCTCTAATGTTATAATTAATTGTGTGTACTAATTGTTTCTCAAATTTAAATGCTGGAAAACAATAAACCTAAGGACTCTCTATAAAAATAGACCATAGTTAGGTATGTATGTATACAACTTGTTGATACAATCAGAATCAAGGCTTCTGTTTGATACTTTAAAAAACTATACTTATCAATGTTTTATTAGCATTCTGGTAGATTGTAAACTTATGAGGACAGTGAGTGAGTAAATATGAGCATGGCATAAAATCTTGTAATAATTCCAGAAAATCTATTTTGCAAATGCTATATTAAAAGTAAATTCATAAGAATATTGTCCTTCATAAGTTTGTGTTATATGATAGATATAGACTGGCTCTGTTAGAATAATTCAGTAACATTGTTATTAGATCAACAAATGTACACATCATGTCAGTAATATTAACACTTTTTATTATTAGGAGATGACACAGAAAGTGAAAGAAACTCTTACATTATTGATTAAAATCACACAGGGATTTGTGATATTAAATTTAGACCATCCCTAGTCTCATCCCCAGACCTACTCGCAAGCTAAAGTAGGTGTCACAAAAATCAACTCGTGTGATCAGACCTATTTTAGCTTTTGAGTAGGTCTGGGGACGAGACTAGACCATCTCATGTATTATAGCTCAACCAACATCATACTATAATGATGATACAGTGTGTAGTGATATGATAATTATTGGATCTTAGACTTATTTATAAAAACACACTGTATATGAAAAATAGGCTTTACTGTTGAGATATATACTTAAATATTGAGAGCTAGTAACTTACCCAGTCTGGATTATGATAGTTTACATCAGCACCTTGTTCAATAGTAGATTTGACTTTTTCAATGTTTCCATTATAAGCTGCCCAGAACAGTTGATCATTCTATTATAAAGACAACATGTATCATGTAGTGTAGTATAGTGAGTATACAGATCAGCCCTTATAACTAAAAGACCATCTTTTAGAAAGATATTCTGTCTATACAATAACACTGATATGTGAGTTTAGTTAGTATCACAGTGATATATAGGGATAATGACATAGTAATAGAAAGATTATAGACTTACTAGACTATCCTGAGACATTTTGAAAAGTTTAGATTCTTAGTTGGTCACTGTTCCTATGTCAGGTGTCTATAGATAATACAAGAAGTAGGTGATATAGATAGTAATAGCTATATACTACATTGGAATGACGAAACTCTACTAACTAAATCAACTATAACCTAATTATAGTATAGTATATGATCTACTAACCTGTTCTTCTTGTGTGACTGCGTTGTTTGGCGGTTGTTATGGCAACTCTGACACGCCCACCGATTTTAATTACTGGGCTAATATAAGTGGGCGGAAGTATCACACACACAATTACAACTTGTAGAGTTTTGGAGATAATTATAGAGAACAAAGACAGGTGTTTAGATAAACTATTTTGTGTTGGTCAAAAATGTTGTGAAACTTATAGAATCATAGTTATGTTCCAAAGATGAGAAGTTAGGGTCTAGACTAGAGATTAGTTAATCTTGTATTGTTGACAACTTTGCGTAAAGTGAACGTATTGTCTATTTGTCCAGCAGGAAATGTATACTTTGTTGTATAAAGGTAGGTTAAGGTTTAGGGGGTGGGGATCAGTTTAATACACAACAAAGTATGCATTTCCTGCTGGACAAATAGACACTGCGTAAAGTGAAAATGATCTGGGGATAGCATTATCAAGAGATTAGTATTAATTTCACATTAAAGAGCATTGTATCAATGTTCACAGTAGCTACCTCAGTATAGTTGAACTCAATATCATAAACAACTACTTAGTATCATATTTAAACAACAATCATGTATTTGTTATTACTTCTAGTTATATGTCAACAATGTCTACTTAACTAGATTTCCATAATGAAAATCATCTCATTTTTCTATTATCATATACTTTTACAGTATACTATCAGTATCACTCATTATAAAGGACACATGTATCAATGTGACACTAATTCTCCATGTATACTCTTAGAGAAATCAAACTTGTAACAAGACATTAATACTATACATAATCATGTATATTAAACTGATAGTAATGGTGTTTTAATAGCTGTAACACATTTATATAATATATTTATCATTCTACAGATGGGTCATTTAAGAGGAATTAATTTTTGTCATTTGACACAAATTAAAAGAGTGAAAGATAAACTAGGAAAGAGTGCTTAAAAAGACATTATCCAGATACCTAGTGAAAATATCAATGCATCTTGTGAGCATTGCTGTTGATGCATCTGAAAATGAGGTAGTTGCTGATCAATATCTTGACATTTGGAATTAGACATTCTGTGACACATTCAAGTTTTGGATTATTACTAAGGAATGCAATTAGTGTTTATAATTACAAACACTAAACACTCCCTCAACACTATACAGCTAACAATAGAGTATTCTATCATACTAACAGTATATGACTATATATACTAATATACTATAATATACAGGTAGTGTATATAATGGAAAATTAAATTAGAACTATACACAACAGTACTGGTTTCCTCATAACACTCATAATTAGGAGGACTATGTCAATAAGTCTATTTAACTACATCTCCATAAATGAAAATTCATCTCATTATCTTACTATTAGTACTTCTAGTTATATGTCAATAAGTCTATTAACTAGATCTCCAAAAACAAAAATTCATCTCATTAACATTTTATCACATACACCTACAATATACTATCAATATCATTTATTATAAAGGACTCATGTATCAATGTGACAGTAATTCTTTAGTACATTCTTAGATAATCAAAGTTCTAACAAGAGATCAGTACTACACATAATCATGTATATTAAACTGATAGTAATGTTTTCTTTTTATAGCTGTAACACAATTATATAATATATATATCTATTATTCCATAGTTATATTTTAATGACAGATAGACATTTGAAAGAAATATAATTTTTTCATTTGACAGATTAAGTGATTGTCTAAGATATTATTTAACAATTTATACATCAGTACATGTTTCCTTATATTTATATGGAATGAGTAAGTTTTTGATTATTACAAAGGAATGCAATCAGTATTTATAATTAAAAATACAAAACACTTACTGAATACTGTACAGTTGTTAACACTAGAGTATTCTATTATATTGTATAATAGTACCTGACTACATATAATAATATGTATTACTAGTGGACAATTAAAGTTGAACTATACACAATAGTACTGTTTTCCTCATAACACAGTCCTAATTAAGAGGACCATCATTGTCTTTTCTTAAGTTATTTTTATAGTTTGTAGAAATATAAATATATTGTTAAGTCATCGAAAATACCAGTGTCCTAGTCACAGAGTATCAATAAAATTAAGAAACACTGAGGCAACACTTGATGGGTACGATCTTGTATTTTCATTAATTGTGTGGGTTGGAACATTCACACTCATCCTCTAAAATCTGTCATAGAAGTGTGTAAACACTGTATTGGGCAGCTTGAGTGAATTGAAGTTTAATTATTAATATAGATGAAATTTGCTGTCATAATCAAGCTATGTTACATTTTGCTAATCAAACGTACCCGTCTTGTATGAACTCTTAATTTTATGTCCTTGATTTTCTACATTAGTAAATGTTATAATTAAAATATAAAAAAAAATAAAGAATGAACACATTCAAAATAAACCTATGCTACCGGCTGTATAGTGATGTATGAGTAGACAATACAACATTGAGTAAATTAACACAAAGTCTTTTTGACTTGCAAAGTGGTCATTCATCAGAATTACATGCATTCTTTCCAGTTAATGATGTTTTAGTTAATGTTGTTACCACCAATAGTTTACTTTTAAAGTTAACAAGACCACAGTATTTAGTGTAGTTGTGTGGATAAGTGTAGTTCCTTCAACTGACCACTATTCCTAATATCAAGGTGTCTATAAATAATACAGGAAGTTGGTGACATAGTTAGATAGTAATAACTACTACATTGGAATGAGGAAACTCTACTAACTAAATCAACTATAACCTAATTATAGTAAGATAGAGTATACTATCTGTCTACTAACTACTACTATATGTAATAGATATACACTCACACTATGTATGTACTATACACTATATGATCATATATGATCAACATCTGCTTAGTAAAGTCTACCACTTGATAACAATAAACGTAATGGCTATAGTCATTATTGTGTTATAATGTTACATTCTTCATTAGATTCTTTGGTAGAGGAGATTATAAAAGAAAATGTTCTCTTTCTTTTAAAATTATTCTGACATTGTCATCTTTACATAACAATCACATATTTATCATTACTTCTAGTTTTAATTATGTCAATAACTGTATAGATCTCTATATATGAAGAGATATCTCATTAATTTATTATAATAATTATGCTTATACTTCTACAGTATACTATCAGTATCATTCACTAAAAAGGACACATGTATCAATGTGACACTAGTTCATTTAAATGTGATCTTAGATACTCAAAGTTCTAACAAGACATCAGTACTACATATAATGATGTACATTATTAAGTTGATAGTAATGGTGTTTTAATAGCAGTAACGAATTTATATAATATATCTATCATATTCTGTAGTTATATTTAAATAAATGATAGATAATTTAAGAGAATTGAATTTTGTCATTTGACAGGTGATAATTAGATGTTTGAATAAGACAGTCAATGGTAGGAGCAGGATGAAGAGGAAGTGATGTCCATGAACCCTATGATGGTGTTAGAATAATAGAATTGATCTATGACTAATGAGCACATAAAGTGTCTAGTTGTGGTAATACTAAGTTAACGATTTAGTAAGTGATGTACTGTATCATATGTTGTTATTAATTATTATTAATCCTTTATCTCCGTTATGCTAAAATTGCTCGCTAAGGGCGTGGTGTGGGATAAAATTTGATTGAATCAACTACTTAACTGTTATTGTATTTTCTATTTATAGTAGAGGTTGTTCTATTTATAGTAAGAGTCTAAAAATAGTTTGTATGGTCAGCCACGAACCGCTATGGGCAGAGGGGATTGCAATGTTATGGTTGAAGTTGGTCAAGCCATGTGCTTAATTCGTCAAATTTAGTATCGACAATTGTAAAATTTTACAATTCCGCCAAATTTTATCGTCGCTAATACATCCCGGTATACAGTATGTTTTGCTTGTAATCATAAAATATACAACATACTGGTTTAACCTCTGAATATAAAATGTCACTCTTGTTATAAAAATTACAAACTTAATCTTATTCATTGTCATAATATTCTTAATCAAATTATTAGTAGGTTATGAATATTGTTATTATATAAAGTGTGAACCAGCAAACAGATTTATTTATGTGGCAATACACAGCTAAATGTAACACCTGTAATAGGTAATTGTGGAAGGAGATGATATAGATAAAATAAATTTTGGCAAACTTAAATAACAATGAATTGTTCTGCCTATTGTCAGATCTTTAATTAAAATGCTGGAGGAAAATATTTTGGCAAATGAAGAACATTTTACTATACTTATCAGAGTTTTATTAGCATTCTGGTAGATTGTAAACTTATGAGGACAGTGAGTGAGTAAATATGAGCATGGCATAAAATCTTGTAATAATTTCAGAAAATCTATTTTGCAAATGCTATATTAAAAGTAAATTCATAAAAATATTGTCTTTCATAAGTTTGTGTTATATGATAGATATAGACTGGCTCTGTTAGAATAATTCACAAACATTGTTATTAGATCAACAAATGTACACATCATGTCAGTAATATTAACACTTTTTATTATTAGGAGATGACACAGAAAATGAAAGAAACTCTTACACTATTGATTAAAATCACACAGGGTTTTGTGATATTAAATTTATACCATCCCTAGTCTCGTCCCCAGACCTACTTGCAAGCTAAAGTAGGGGTCACAAAAATCAACTCGTGTGATCAGACCTATTTTAGCTTGTGAGTAGGTCTGGGGACGAGACTAGACCATCTCATGTATTATAGCTCAACCAACATCATACTATAATGATGATACAGTGTGTAGTGATATGATAATTATTGGATCTTAGACTTATTTATAAAAACACACTGTATATGAAAAATAGGCTTTACTGTTGAGATATATACTTAAATATTGAGAGCTAGTAACTTACACTGTTTGGACGATGATAGTTTACATCACCACCTTGTTCAATAGTAGATTTGACTGTTTGAATGATGTTTTAGTTAATGTTGTTAACACCAATTGTTTGCCTTGAAAGTTAACAAAACCACACTATTTAGTGTAGTTGTGTGGATAAGTGTATTTTCTCCAACTAACCACTATTCCTAATATCAAGACTTCTGTAGATATACAGGAAGTATGTGACATAATTACTACATTACAATGATGAAACTCTACTAGCTAAATCAACTATAACCTTATTATCGTAAGATAGAGTATACTATCTGTCTACTAACTACTACTGTATGTAATAGATATACACTCACACTATGTATGTACTGGCTGGTATAAGTGGTGTAAGTATCACACACCCATAATTACTTACTACTCAACTTCCAAACGTTTGAAAATTATGGAGAACAAAGACAAGTGTTTAGATATACTTTCTTGTCTTTCTTGTCTTGTAATAATTTCAGAAAATCTATTTTGCAAATGCTATATTAAAAGTAAATTCATAAAAATATTGTCTTTCATAAGTTTGTGTTATATGATAGATATAGACTGGCTCTGTTAGAATAATTCACAAACATTGTTATTAGATCAACAAATGTACACATCATGTCAGTAATATTAACACTTTTTATTATTAGGAGATGACACAGAAAATGAAAGAAACTCTTACACTATTGATTAAAATCACACAGGGTTTTGTGATATTAAATTTATACCATCCCTAGTCTCGTCCCCAGACCTACTTGCAAGCTAAAGTAGGGGTCACAAAAATCAACTCGTGTGATCAGACCTATTTTAGCTTGTGAGTAGGTCTGGGGACGAGACTAGACCATCTCATGTATTATAGCTCAACCAACATCATACTATAATGATGATACAGTGTGTAGTGATATGATAATTATTGGATCTTAGACTTATTTATAAAAACACACTGTATATGAAAAATAGGCTTTACTGTTGAGATATATACTTAAATATTGAGAGCTAGTAACTTACACTGTTTGGACGATGATAGTTTACATCACCACCTTGTTCAATAGTAGATTTGACTACTTCAATGTTTCCATCAACAGCTGCCCAGTACAATTGTTCATTCTATTATAAAGACAACATGTATCATGTAGTGTAGTATAGTGAGTATACAGATCAGCCCTTATAACTAAGACTATCTTTTAGAAAGATATTCTGTCTATACAATAACACTGATATGTGAGTTTAGTTAGTATCACAGTGATATATAGGGATAATGACATAGTAATAGAAAGATTATAGACTTACTAGACTTAGTAGACTATACTGAGACATTTTGAAAAGTGTTGGTCCTTAGATGGTAACTGTTCTTACGTCAGGTGTCTATAGACAATAGAGCAAGTAGGTGATATAGATAGTAATAACTATATACTACATCGGAATGACGAAACTCTACTAACTAAATCAACTGTAACCAAATTATAGTATAGTGTGTGATCTACTAACCTGTTCTTCTTGTGTGACTGCGTTGTTTGGCGGTTGTTATGGCAACTCTGACACGCCCACCAATTTTAATTACTAAGCTAATATAAGTGGGCGAAGTATCGCACATACACACACAATTACGACTTGTAGAGTTTTGGAAATAGAAAGAACAAAGACAGGTGTTTAGATAAACTATTTTGTGTTGGTCAAAAATGTTGTGAAACTTATACAATCATAGTTATATTCCAAAGATGAGAATTTAGTGTCTAGATATTAGTTTTGTATTGTTGCCCACTTTGCGTAAAGTGAATGTAGTGTCTATTTGTCCAGCAGGAAATGTATACTTTGTTGTATAAAGGTAGGTTAGGTTTATGGGGTGGGGATCAGTTTAATACACAAAAAAGTATACATTTCCTGCCGGACAAATAGACACTGTCTAAAGTGAAAATGTTCTGGGGATAGCAACTCAAGAGATTAGTATTATTTCACATTAAAGAGCAATGTATTAATATTCACAGTAGCTACCTCAGTATACAGAACTAAATATCATAAACAAGTACACAATTATGTATGACTAAATTGTTGATATAATATATCCTGTTTCAATGTAACAGAACATTGGTTTTTCTATCCACGTGCACTTTGTGTGGTCTGTTACTTAATAACTATAAAAGCAATGTCATTTATCATTATTATGTCACAACATTGTATTCTTTCATTAGATTCTTTGGAAGAGGAGATTGTCACATAAATTGTTCTCATTCAATTAGAATTATTCTGACGGTATCATATTTAAGCAACAATCATGTATTTGTTATTATTTCTAGTTATATGTCAATAAGTCTATTAACTAGATCTCCATAATAAAAATCATCTCATTTTTCTATTATCATATACTTCTACAGTATACTATCAATATCATTCATTATAAAGGACACATGTATCAATGTGACACTAATTCTCCATGTATACTCTTAGAGAAATCAAACTTGTAACAAGACATTAATACTATACATAATCATGTATATTAAACTGATAGTAATGGTGTTTTAATAGCTGTAATACATTTATATAATATATTTATCATTCTACAAATGCGTCATTTAAGAGGAATTAATTTTTGTCATTTGACACAAATTAAAAGAGTGAAAGATAAACTAAGAAAGAGTGCTTGAAAAGACATTACCCAGATACCTAGTGAAGATATTAATGTATCTTGTGAGCATTGCTGTTAATGCATCTGAAAATGAGGAAGTTGCTGATCAATATCTTGACATTTGGAATTAGACATTCTGTGACACATTCAAGTTTTGAATTATTACTAAGGAATGCAATTAGTGTTTATAATTACAAACACTAAACACTCCCTCAAGACTGTACAGTTAACAATAGAGTATTCTATCATACTAACAGTACATGACTATATATACTAATATACTATAATATACAGGTAGTGTATATAATGGAAAATTAAATTAGAACTATACACAACAGTACTGGTTTCTTCATAACACTCATAATTAGGAGGACTATGTCAATAAGTCTATTTAACTACATCTTCATAAATGAAAATTCATCTCATTATCTTACTATTAGTACTTCTAGTTATATGTCAATAAGTCTATTAACTAGATCTCCAAAAACGAAATTCATCTCATTAACATATTATCACATACTTCTACAATATACTATCAGTATCATTCATTATAAAGGACACATGTATCAATGTGACAGTAATTCTTTAGTACATTCTTAGATAATCAAAGTTCTAACAAGAGATCAGTACTACACATAATCATGTATATTAAACTGAGAGTAATGTTTTCTTTTTATAGCTGTAACACAATTATATAATATATCTATTATTCCATAGTTATATTTTAATACAGATAGACATTTGAAAGAAATATAATTTTTTCATTTGACAGATTAAGTGATTGTCTAAGATATTATTTAACAATTTATACATCAGTACATGTTTCCTTATATTTATATGGAATGAGTAAGTTTTTGATTATTACTAAGGAATGCAATCAATATTTATAATTAAAAATACAAAACACTTACTGAATACTGTACAGTTGTTAACACTAGAGTATTCTATTATATTGTATAATAGTACCTGACTACATATAATAATATGTATTACTAGTGGACAATTAAAGTTGAACTATACACAACAGTACTGTTTTCCTCATAAAACAGTCCTAATTAAGAGGACTATTAATGTCTTTTCTTAAGTTATTTTTATAGTTTGTAGAAATATAAATATATTGTTAAGTCTGTGGAAATATCAATGTCCTAGTCACAGAGTATCAATGAAATTAAGAAACACTGAGGAAACATTTGATGGGTACAATCTCGTATTTTCATTAATTGTGTGTGCCGGAACATTCACACTCATCCTTTAAGATCTGTCATAGAAGTGTGTAAACATTGGATTGGGCAGCCTGAGTGAATTGAAGTTTAATTATTAATATGGATGAAAGTTGCTGTCATAATCAAGCTATGCTACAATTTCCTAATCAAATGTCTTGTATGAATTCTCAATTTAAAAATTAATAATTAAAATAATTAAAGAATGAATAGATTCAAAATAAACCTATGCTACAGGCTGTATAGTGATGTATGAGTAGACAATACAACATTGAGTAAAATAACACAGTCTTTTGACTTGCAAAGTGGTCATTCATCAGAATTACATGCATTCTTTCCAGTTAATGATGTTTTAGTTAATGTTGTTAACACCAATTGTTTGCCTTGAAAGTTAACAAAACCACACTATTTAGTGTAGTTGTGTGGATAAGTGTATTTTCTCCAACTAACCACTATTCCTAATATCAAGACTTCTGTAGATATACAGGAAGTATGTGACATAATTACTACATTACAATGATGAAACTCTACTAGCTAAATCAACTATAACCTTATTATCGTAAGATAGAGTATACTATCTGTCTACTAACTACTACTGTATGTAATAGATATACACTCACACTATGTATGTACTGGCTGGTATAAGTGGTGTAAGTATCACACACCCATAATTACTTACTACTCAACTTCCAAACGTTTGAAAATTATGGAGAACAAAGACAAGTGTTTAGATATACTTTCTTGTCTTAGTCAAAAATGTTGTGAAACTAATATAATCACAGTTACGTTCCAAGTTAAAGAATTTTGGGTCTATACATTATTTAGTCTTGCATTGCTGCCCACTTTGCATAGAGCAAATACGGTGTGGGTATAGCAACTCCAAACAAGAGATTAGTATTAATAAATTTAATACTAAATTATACATGCACAAGGAAAATAGTTTAACTAATGCTATTGCTTGTAGTTTCTATTGTATTTAGTCATTATGTAACCTATTTATAATATTACATAACTTTAATAATTTGCTATTTGTTTGTGTATCTACATATTGGGTATATGTACATGTTTTGACACAATATATATTTTAAAATTGATTTTTGATTATTCTCAGCAGGCATAATATTTCTTGTACTTTGTGGGACACTCTACAATCCATGTTTTAAATATCACCAAAAAGAGTCGGAAAACCTGGTCATTATTAAAGCTGAGAGCCATAGTGGTCTAACCATATGATGTTACTTGTAATTAATAACTGATTGAAGTGTTTTGTTTACTATAAAATCTCAATACAAGCTAAAGCCACAAGAATGCTTGACTGTAACCACAAATGGTTGGTGATTAACTCTTAATATAATATTATTAATTAAAAAAAAATGCATAATGCAATAAGGATATGGTTTAAAGAGCATCATTATCATTGTTGACACTATTGTTTCAGTCTTGAAATTCTCTCCATTAACAAGTCCATGATACAAAGGATGATAAATTGGAGTTATAACTCTAAGAAACTAAAACAATTTCTATGTTTCTGTGCTCTCCAATGATGCAGTTCCTGTTTACTTTTTAGGTGTACTAACATAGAAGTATCTGTTGCTTCAAGAATCTTGACTTTTAACTAGAGAGAGAGAGAGAGTGTGTGTGTGTGTGTGTGTGAGGAAGAGTTATTGTAGTAATCACATAATGAAAGTATTGACTTACTTTATTAGAATTGTATCTAGATCTGTTTCAGGAAGTATTGAATGTAGCGTGAATCATTTCCCAATGTTTTATACACCTATATGAAAACACACTAGGTTCTTAACAGTTCAAGTGCTTCAGATATGTAAACATTTGAGTTCAAATTAATATAATCAAAACTGACTGATATGGTCACATACAAGGTCCTCAAAAGTGACAAACATACCTTGTAAGTGATCACATAGGAGCCACTGATGATGTTTACCCACTGTGTATGGAACAGTATTAAAGTTGCTACTTGTAGTAATTTGCTTGGAATGAAGTTTTTAGGTACAATATGTATTAGACATAGAATTACAAAGAGGACCAATCCTAGAAAGTGAATAATTGACAAATGTATATCTCAAAGTTTTACTTACTGAAGGAATCACCTCGAAAAGTGGACCACACAGTGTATCTTAGAAGTTATACTGACATCATGATAACATTGTCTAAATAGTTCATGATGTAGTTCAATTAACACTCTCAATTTACCTGAAAAAGCTGATGTCATAATAATTGGAGAACTAAATTTGATATTTGCTGCTAAAGCATTTCCATTTGAAATTAGCTTAGGGAATTAAGTTATCAGTTATTAATAGCAATAAGGTTGAAAATGTCATTATTTTGAGAAGCTGTATAGAAAAAAATTAGAGACTTCGATTGTTTCTATTAAAAAAGGACTACAAACAAATTTACCTGATAAAGGTAGTTTTGTTGTTTCTCTGACATTCCCAAGCACATCTCAAGGACATTAGTATACAAGAGTTCATACCATATGACAAACATCATGGCCCAGCTAATAACATAACTTGGTACTCATTGCTTGAGCTATTGTACCTTTTCTTCACATGTGACATACTCCAATATCTAGCTGAACAGAGAAACCTCTATGTTAGTGTCTGTTTAAGATAATATTAATCATGGGATAGTGTAAAACAAGATGAAATAAGAGCTTACATGGTTTAAGATCTTGGTTTCTTCATTTTAATAAACTATAAAAAGTAAAACCAATTCTTACATACATGAATAACAAAATTAGTGAATTATTCATACCTGGTGAAGAGCATTGATGAAGCTATGGTTGCATTCAAAGGACGTTTGTCAATGAAAAAGAATATACCAAAAAGCCACTTTGTTGTGAATTTAAAATGTAGATGAGGGTACATGTTACAACAGGATATATATATGTGTGTGAGATTGATCCTTACATATGGAAAAAAGGTGACAATGGTCTTGGTGCTGCAATCGCCTTGAAATTGATAGAAAAAATACATTACCATTTCCATCATGTCTGCTTTGATAATCTTGTACTGGAGTTGATCATTAAGACCTGTTGAAAAGAAAAAAGAAGATATGCTTGTGGAACAATAAGACAAGATAGATGAGGCTTTCTTATAACATCTAAGTCTGTCAAAAAAAAAGAGTCTCCCTCAGAGAGGAAATGGTAATAATGTACAGAATGAAAGTTAGTCATAACAGTATGGTAGAACACAAAGCCCTTCTGTTGTACCTCATTGTTGTAACACAAATCTTAATGACAAGGTTTCTACAACAAGGAAATTGAAAAAAGGTTAATTATGTACACATACCACAAGATTACCATTGGTTTTGACTGCTCTTTTTCTAAACTAGACAAAGTTGTTGCTTACTAGTGTCAGTAATAAATACAACAATACAATATGTATACTAAAACTATATACAGCATGTACTGTATTGGAATCAAGAAGTTATCTCATCTGCAAAATTTTCACTTCAATAATTTACTATAAACTACTGCTTTGGAATGAAATTAAAGTAAGTACTCCAGACAAAAGTAAACAAGTAATAATTTATGTGACAGCATCCTGTATTCATAATTACATTATTAATTATATTCATAGATACTATATTACAATTAAGACAGCTGTTACAAATTGCAGAATTCTGGTCTAATCAACAATTCTTCAAATGTCACAAAATCACACAAATGGTATAGATTATGATAACTGTATAGTAGACATGTAATAAACCTAGGTATTCATATACATTGTAATGTTGAAGTCTACCTTTTTATGGACCACTTCCTTCTATTATGTAAGTGATCTAAACTAAAAGGGATTTTGCTGGTTTGTGATTTTAACAGCTAAATCTGTCACTAAAACTCTTACAACTATGAATAAAAAGGATATCATATAAGTGCACTGTCTAAAGTGATCCTTAGCCTTTTGTTGCCTAACAACAGATGTGAAATATCTATCTTTCAGTCTTATAAAAATATCTCTTGAAGGATGTTGTTGTCTTCAAAAATTTTATTTTCATTACATTTTTTGTTAGGATTAATCACTGTATGAAGAGACATCCTCTTCTATGTACCCTATATGTACAACAGAACAGTAGAACTCAATATCAATATTGTAGCTCTGATATAAGTGATTTGACTAACATTATATTATGGTATCTAAGAGGACTATTACAGGCAACTTCAAACCTTAAGTTACTAGCAATAGTTGTTTCTTAACCCTTCGTTTGCGGAAGGCTCCATACGGAGCCCCACCCAATTTCATTGCAAAACGCGGAAGGCTCTTTTAGGTACCTGGAGCTGTTATAAAAACATTCGCTTTTTTGGATCGACTTTTCTTTCGAAATGGCTCATTTTCTAAGTTCAAATGATCCCAAGGCATTGTTATAATTGATGGAAGAAAAAGATAGCGATTTCAGCGATGACGATTTCAATGGTTTTATTGATGATATACATAGACAAAGGTACGAGCATCGATAGAATACAAACTCCTTGCTGACTTACTTCTTCCCACAGTGCCTCATGGCTAACCACAAAGTTATTTTTAAACTTCTACTATAAATAGAAACCGCAAAAACACCTTCAAATGGTAAGACAAGACAATAGTTGATTCAAGTAATTTTTGTCCCGCACCACGCCCTTAACGAGCAATAATTGAATAACACAGTTGAAGGGTTAATACGTTTCCTGCTTTATCTGGGTGGAGACACCACATCCACTTTGTAATAGCTTTGGCCACATTCCCATATTATGAAAATAATTATTACAGACAAGTTCTAACCTTAAGTTACCAGCAACAACTGTTTCTTTAACACTTTCTGTTATATCTGCGTGAAGACCACTCAGACCACACGTAATTTTTAATAGCCTCAGCCACATTCCTATAGTATAAAAATGACCATTACAGACAACTTCAAACTTCAAATTACCAAAGTTACCTACAAAAACTGTTTCTTAAAGGTTTTCTGTTATATCTGGGTTGAGACCACACCCACTTTGTAATAGCCTCAGACACATTTCTATATTATAAAAATAACTACAACAAATTAAAACTTGTGTCACCAGAAATAAGTTTCTTTAACACATTGACATTTCTGGGTGGACATATCACTCTCACATATATAATTGCCACTACTACATTGCTACATCTAGAGTTAAAATGTATAAAAAAAAGTAATAAACTAGTTAGCTCAAACTAACTTGTGACTACTTTTGTTGTTCAATATTGTATATATTACACCTACCTTAAAGTGTTCATTTGTATCAACTAAGGTCTCTACATTCTATTCTCTTCTATGTCCCAGTATGAGGTAAATAGCTGGGCATTTCAACAAAGCTTCATATACCCGCCATGAGGTAGTCAATTTTTAACCCTTTCGATTTCAGGGTTAATTATAACAATACGATGTACAAGTATAATTATATGTAACTCCCAAATAAAATGTATAAGATTTTATAAGAGATATTAATAAAAATAGTAATTATGACTGACAACGATATGTATTAAAATTGTTGTGTAATTTTACTTTAATGTTGTTCATTTTCACAGCACATATAACATTGTTGATTTCCTTTAAATGACTGCACCCTCCTTTTTCTCCTCTATAGATTGACAAAGTACTTCTTCATTAAGTTTATCTCTATCCTTTGTACTAGTGTATTATCAGTTACAAGCTATAGAAGAGATCATAATTATATTACACATATACATTCCTATAATGATATCGTATGGAAACACAATGATCTCTCCAAATTATTAACTATTAACTTAGCTTTATTTACTGGTGTGTATTTAAAATGGTTGTAAGTAATGAACGCAGCAATAACTATGTACTGAAAACTGTCTATCATTATCAAAAGGAGTGGATACATAAATTATTATATGTCCATGTACAGTAAACTATTTATATAACTGATCAACCTAGTTGTAAAGGACAATATAAGGGATACTCTAAAACAATATCTATAGTTTATAAGCCTACTTGATTTCCATATTTTGTCGAAGCTTTTCTAGTTCTACTAACTACACTACTTTTATCAGTTTCTAACTAGTAACACACTAACATCATATAATATCAATGGAATAGACTACTTTAAAGTAGACAGTGAAGAATTAGGTCACAATGTTGAGTTGATACTGCTATAAACTTTAGTACTTGTTATAAGTGAAGACTCAATGATGTTGATGATGGTATCTAATGTCAACTTGACAAGAATATAAAAGAGACTGAAATTAATGTGTTAATATCATATAAAATAGAACAATGAAATAACTCACAGGACAAAAGAACATATGCAATAAGTCTAATGTACATTAGCTCATGTTAATGATTTTAGTAACTATTCAGTTTCATATGACTTCCTTCATTTCAGAGTATTAAATGACCTTTCTCTATTATTTAATACATAGACTCATCTCTACTAGACTTCACTTACTGTGTCATCATGATGTATAATGTCAGATGAGCTGCTGCCAGATATATCATATATTAAAAGGTGTTCATTAATGGTTTAATAACATTGAGACAAGATGCATAGTCAGATATAACAGTGAATGGGACATATAATAACAAGTTAGTTGATATTAATTATACGTTGAAATTTGTTACTCCATAATATAGACTGCTTACAATCATGTGTTCATTCATACTATGAAGATGATCAAGACAGTGTTTCTATTTTTTGGTATATTTATTAATTAATGTCATATGTATTATTAGATCTATTGATATACTTGAAGTTTTCATTATGGAGTGCTGTTTGTGTCATAAACTATTTTCTTTTAATGCTCATTATTTGTTAAATAAATTGTGTAATACTAAATAATGCATGTTTTATTAAATAAATCAAGAGTTATTTAATAAATAATGACTTATTTAATATATCATGATAATTCAAATTTAAAAAAAAAACGGCGACCCATAGCCGTTTGTGTCAAAATTGGAAATTATCATGATTTATTAAATAATATATGATTAATTTTACTAAATAATACATGATTTATCATATATCATGTTATTTTCCAATTTTTATACAAACGACACCTCATATTTCATATCTTTTATTTTTTCTTGATTTCATACTATTACTTGATGTCCAAATATAGTTATGAAATGAGCAATAGTTTCATCCTTCCTAGTTAGAAGTTTTTATCTATGTAAAATATGTTGAGATATGTCCATGTAGGATGATTGATAATATAACATTTCATTGAACATATAACATATTTATATGAATACATATATGACCACATCCACTTGATATTGCTGTTTCGTGTGACTTTAAGATAACTCTACATCCTTTGATGGTAAAGCCTTACAATGACAGATGGCATGTTTAGATATTATGTTGGTGCAATTACACTAGCCAATAGAATTAATCCATATAGCTAGTAGTAAGTGACATAGTTTAATACATAACCCCTATATATATACTGAATAAAATATACAATCTCAGCATGCACATGTAAGACCATTTTGCCTCTAAGTAGGTTGTCATTCTCTAAACAATATGATTTCATTACGTCATTTTGGTGCTTCAATCATTATTAAAGAAATTTACCTTTAAAATCATTACTAGTTTTTAGATGTTGTTTTTAAATGTTATATTATTGTTTTTAACAGAAAAAAAATCACTTAAATTTTGGAATCTACTGAAAATGTTCTAATTGCACTGTAAAAATTAAAATGTTATTCAAACCACTAATTTGTAACTTACAAGGGTGGATTACTGTGGAATTTATAGCTCATTCAAATTACTCATTATATCATTTGTTGTTTTGTAATAGTTTATCATACCAACAAATATACAGTGAGTAATTTAAGTATGGTTATACTAAGTAAGTCAATTATAACTCTATTGATGTTCAGCTAGAGTAGTCATGCTTAAGAGTAGTTATGAGTAAAGTCACTTGTTATAATTTCTGACATAATGAATTTTTACAAGTTAACTTTGTTTACAGTTAATGCAGTTATCAAGTGTCATTGTTAAGCTGTGGCAATAAATGTACCATGAAACAGTCCTACAGATTTTAGTGTAAAAAAGGATTTTACCCCTAGAGTTAGTCATGGGACGATTTTACATCAACACAACCTGGCCCGGAGTATATCATGGGATAATTTTAAACCAATACACAATACAAACTTGATTTTACTCTAGGGACAAGTTTATACTATTGTTTTTAGTTTAAAATCCCTCAGTAAAGTTATCTTCCATATTACTGGGTAATTTTACACCAATTGGCTAATTAAGGGATTTACTCATTTAACTTCCTTCTATAGTAATTTCCTTTTCTATTATATGACACAATTTTACACTAGTTGCTACCCTCAACTGGAAATGGTGTCAAATTACCCCATATAAAGTGAAAGTTACACATTTAACTGAAGGAAGATTTTAACATTGACCTTTGAACTCACTCAAAATCTTCCCATGAGAATAATCTGACAATCAATTCAAGAAGACTCTTACATAAAGACTCTGATCTTGCATCTGTGATTGTTGCAGGTGTGTTAAATATTAGGTGTGGCTGAGACATGCATGCGTCCATCAATCACAGCTCTATTAGGGTGGAGCTGACCTGACACGTGAATTAGAGTGTTGTCAGGTTTTAAAACCATAGTGAAGTTTCCAAAAGTACTAATCATTTCAACATGATGAACTTCAGTTAATTGACATTCAGACATAATATATATATATAACCCTATCTATGGTACAGAGTAGTTCAGGTATGACATACTAATTATAGTAACTGACTAGACTGTTCCAACTAAACAGTACTAAACCACATGTAAATGTTAACATTAATAACTAAATTATTAGAATATAATAATATTTCCAAGAATATGAGCTATGAAACAATATTTGAAATTGATTATACGAGTGTATCTGTGATTATGATAAAAATGATTACTTTTAATTGCTAGTGTCCTATTACGCAAGAACTTAAAATAATCATCTCAAATTTATCTATCAGCACTTATGTATCTGTCTCTTCCTTCATTAGTAGACTTAGTGTATTGTATTCGTATATAATACATGATGATAGTAAGATTATTAGAGAGATAATTACATTTATGAAGTCCATAATCATTGCAGATATATTTATTGATAATAATAATTTAATTCATAAAATATAATTGCCTAAAAAGGACTACTGATATTATATTACACACTCAAACATTACACGATTTTGATTCTGTGACTTATAATTATTCATAATAATTTCGTATGGTTTTAATCTCCTTATATTCATTCTAGAAGCCCTCAGCAAGTTCTAATAACTGACTTGTAAACCTTATCCTAGCTACAACGTGGCCACACCATATTTGATACTATAATAATACAATATAATTTTAGAACACAACATATCCATTCATTCTAAGAAAATGTCTATAAAATTGTTTATTTAGTTAATGGATTATTTTTTTCAGTTGATTGTCTTTTAGACATTGTATATAATCCTATACATAGTGTAATGTACTTCATGTATAATATATTTCAATTTTATAATAATAGGAACATTATTGACTGACTAGACAGGTCCTCTTAGACAATACCAAATCAATAATAAACTAATATTCACATTAATAATTAAATTTATGGAATGTAATAAATAAATGGCAGTGCCTATAGGTCGGTAGCCGGACGTGTTAATTCAAGACTATAGGTTCGGCAATTAAAACCACGCCCTAAAATGTGAAACCACACCAAACTGACCCAACATGAGTTACTGTAGCACATGGTAAATTATGGATTTGTTGTTGGGGAGATTTTCTCTTCCTGCACTGATCTTTAGGCTGAAATAAAAGTGTATGAAGCTAAATATTTGCTCAGCTAAGCGGGTTGAGAGGGTTAAAAAAATTGTCTTTTTAACTCTTCATTTTGCTTGTGTTTTTGGAGGTAAAGACTATGAAAGTATTATTGACTTCAGTTGCACTGTCAAATTATATTGTCACATTACTCTGCTGCATAACTCTCACAATATATACTGTCTAATGTTCTAGCTTTATTAAGTATTTTAATGTTATTATGTTTGCTTTATTCAAAGTTCTTTTTAACAAGTGCATAATGAAGAAATGAAGGCTTATAAATATGAAAAATAAAAAAATAGCTTCAAAACTTTACTCTTTATTTGTAATGTTTTGTATTCCTTTTTTCAAGTATAGTATCACAGTTTATTATCATTATTTCCTTGAATAAACAACTTTGAAAGTGCAGTTAGCCTTTACACCTTCACCAGAAGGTCCACTAACTAACTATCTGAACAGCATAAGGTCCTGGAATCCACTTTTACTTTCAAAGAATGGCTTTTCTATATCTCCATACATGAAATCAACCTGAATTTCTTCATCTGAAATCTTGAAAGTACCATATGTTGAATGATTGCTGCAACTCTGTATGAAATATTTGTGTGATAATATTTGTGTATTAACATAGATCTTAAAAAAAGTCTGTACATCAGTTATTACTGAAACTGCTTACATTTATATGCATTTGAAAATTTTTTGGTGGGTTATTCAATAATATATAATCATAAACAGCCTTTTTTATCTTAACAGGTATTATCTGTACCAGTTTAGGTCAAGAAGAATTTATGATGATTGTTTGAACTTAATATGTAGTTCTTATATATAAAAATGGATGTTACTTTCTGTAAAAACAATCAATTTCTTAAGTGAATGAATAGATAGCTATTTGAAGGGATTGAATTAATAGTTTAATATAGTAAACAAATAAATGTATTCTCAAACAAATAAAGAAATGGAATAATTGATCATTTAATGTATCACAGATTGATGGACATACTGTGAATGATTTTATAAGTCATACTTCATCTAAATACAATGACTTACCACTTTGCTGAAATGTTTTCCAATAGTGGCTAATATTTTGTTAACATTAACAATAACTACATGAACAGGCGAGGAAACATATACCTCACTGAGTATGATAGTATGATGCTCAGGTTTTAGATAGCACCAGGACTATATACTCTTTAGAGCACACAGATGATAATCAACATTATGGTATATTTCAATTGTCTATAATTATGTGGCCTTTCCAATTAAATCATATTAAAAATTAAATCCAATTAAAAATATCTCCAATAATAAATATTATTTTTACAATGGAAGCAGCTAAAAGTTTTCTGTTCATGCTATCATCAATGATGGATAGTTATTTTAAACCTAAAACACCATCAAAAAGGCATAGTGAGGATCCAATGAAAGGTTTTTCCAGTTTCTTTAAAAGAAATGTTATGACCCAATCTGATCCTTTAGCACTGCCAGCTATCAAAGTAGATCCAGCAGAAGCAACACTTGTTTTGAAGAAACCACAAGGCTAGGATAGAAGAGAAAAACAGCTAGTATTTATGAAAACCAAAAGATAAAACATTAGCAAGAGCACTACCCTATGTAACATCATAAGTACCCCCAAAACATCATAAAAAACAAATGAAATAGCCATTGGAAAAGAGACCAATGAAATATATTTATGAGAAAAAGCTTCCAAAATCAAAGAGGAAAAGAATACCATTAACTAAAGCTGGATTCAAGCCCAAATGAATCAAGAACTTCAACAAAGTACATTAGTTCACTTATTTCATCATCTTCACCACCAATATGTTTTAATAATTGGATTTTGTTGATGAGTGCATGTTTTAATAATTCTTTGTTGATTTCAAAATCAATACCTTTTATTAATTGTTCATAATGATATATAATGATACCATCAATTAATTGAAGAGTTAATTCTTGTTCCATAACTACTATTAGCTATCATTAAATAGTTAGTACATTAATAGTCCACCACCTATTCCTAATCATTGAATAGTTTGTACACTAATAGTCCACCACCTATTCCTAATCATTGAATAGTTTGTACACTAATAGTCCACCACCTATTCCTAATCATTAAATAGTTTGTACACTAATAGTCCACCACCTATTCCTAATCATTAAATAGTTTGTGCACTACTAGTCCACCACCTATTCCTAATCATTAAATAGTTTGTACATGTATGTCAATGCTTTCTTTTTTTCAATTAATTCAGGGAATGATCTGATTCAGATAATTAAATGACTACAAAACTCAACTAACATAACTGCTGATGTCAGCTTAGCTGTACTATCTGAGAGACCACTATTTAATAAGTTTGGGTCATCCCCAGTAAATGCACCCTAATATGATGATCGAAGCATAGTGACAATAATGCTAAATCATTGGTTATCATGGCTACACATAATTATATTTACAAATTAGTTGATAAAACAATTTTTTTTTTGAATGATCATAACTCAATGTTTCATTTCCTATTAATATAAAACTTTATTCTAAAATAGAAAATAAATTTTAGCTTTCTTTTAAATGATACTGATCGTTTAGCATTATCTTCTCCTGATTTATACCATCTGCAATCCTACCACATTAATGGATACTGAATTCATATAATAAAAAGTCTGTTGAACTTCTGTCCAGCTTTCTGTATATGAAGTTATAGGTAAATACTTCTTTATAATTATACAGCAGTATTTTTCAATAGTAAAACATTATTTATGTTGTATAGATGCCATTGTATAAGTCAATAATGAGTTAGAGAAAACTAAAACTAAAGAAAACGCTTTTAGGAAGCTTTGACAGTGAACATAACAGGCTCCAGGACAATTTTAGAGGTTTGATGAAAACCATAACAATAGCTTGCACTGGAAAATTCAATACGTTTCCACTATGTTGTTTTCAAAGAAACATAAAGGTAACATATATGATAGATTTCTCTGTGTGTTTCTGTTTTGGAAATTTGTAATTTCTATTATTTCAAATAATAAAATACACCACAATTACAAAGATTAGAAAGAAATGATTCTATTAATAAGTAATTATTCATGTAATTTTTAAAATCTATTTACCAGCAATTACATAAACTATTAACATCATATATTTCAGGCTCATTTTTTGTTACATAATTTTCTGTTTCCAAACTATCAACAATTTCCATTAAATTGTCTGAGATGATTGAGAGACAAGAACATTCTTTCTTGCTGCAGAGATCAGTCACTGTAATGGGATTATCACTATAGCTGAGTCAGACAAATTGACATAAGAGTTATCATCCTCATTATGCTTCTAAAGTTCTGATACATTAAACCAGATTCCTGAGCAAATGAGAGTGTTTTAAAAAATGTCCATAAAGTTTGAAATTTGCAGTCTTAGACTGCCTTAATCTCTGAGAGGGTTTACGAAAGGTAACCAAAGCATCTCATCTTTCTGTATAGCAGTGATCATTTGATAAGGTAGCTAAAGAGCGAGGGATACTATATACAAGTTTATTTTTCTCTCTAACTAGAAAAGTTAGAAGATGGCTTATTCATTCTACAAGCATCACCACATAGTACACAGTCCTAGCTATTTCAATCAACTCAATGATAATGACTATAATGATGATCCTGATAGCATGTCACTGTGTCGTATTTCCTCAAACATCTCCAAGAATAGCAGTTAACAGTTGATTAACCTACAGTGTCGTTCAGAAGCTGCTTTTGGTCCAAGACAGTTAGTTTTCTTCATAATGCTAGCGTTTCTTAAGAAACAAAAGACAACAGTGTTAATGCTAGTGCTAAAGTTACTACTAGTAAAAATCAAACTGACAATATCATACTGGCTAAAGCTTCTACAGAAATAACTCCATGTCATGCTAAAGCTACCTCAACATAAAGAAATGATAGATTGATGCCAGCTAGTATCCTGAATATTCTATTCAGTAATAATTGCAATGTAAGTAATTATTAAATAATTTATTTTATAAATCATTAATCAAAACATTTAAATAGTTGTGTTACATGGTATATTATATTACCCTTTAAGTGTTGTGTCATTCAAAGTACTGATTTATTGTTTTAAGTTGTTTATATGATGAAATTATATTTATGATTTATTAACATTTACTTTAAGTTTTTGAGAACATGTCTTTCTTTTTCTAGTGATTTTTTGATATTGTTGATTGGTTGTATTTGTAAATAGTTATAACATTCAATAGAAACATTAAACTTCCTTTAGTAAATGCAAATAGAATTTGGTGTTTTCAAGTGTTTCTATGTATTAGAAAATTAATTTTGCTCTTCTCATGACTTTCATATCGAAAGAAATCTTTCCTTAGATTGGAAGCACCAGAAATATAGCAAGATACCTGACATTTTCAAAAAGTTTCAAGCTGTTTTATCCCACAGAAAAAATAATTTTCCACGTAAGCTATAGTCATACAATACACTCTGTCCACAGCTTGAACTGGGAGTGTATACTTTTAACTTAATTAAGACTTAATTAAGACCTTCCAATCAAATTAAAAAATTATTGTTGTTAACATATATTTGATTAAATCCAATTAATAACAATTACAAAATTAATTTTGAAATTATTAAAATGTCCAAAAAACATTCTCAATTTATTATTAATGTTATTAAAGTGAAAAAAACAATAGAAAAATAAATCTGTTCATGTGTACCTACAAAAAGAAAACCAAAAAAATATTTGTTAATTATTTAATAGTCTAAATGGTGCTTGATGTCAAAAAAGCATCATGATATATTAAAATAATAATTAATTATAAATTTGTATAAATGAAAAGATGATGCACAATGTACTGTATTGATAATTACATTATCATTTCATATTTATTTCAAGTGAAACTTTCCATTTTCTATTATGAATTAAAATATTTTGTTTGTTTACATACTAAAGTTTCTAATCATACCTTTGTATATGTAGTTGTAGTAGCTATTATGAAGTACTGCTAGCAGGATCATCTATAATATAATAATATTACCAATTATAACTTTGAAAAGTAAAGTGCAATGACAGTACTACAAAAAATAGTTATTTTCATGTAAAATTACATGTACATGTACTAGCATGTATAATTATTATTGTAGTAATAGTTTAATTACATACCTGATTCTTTGATAAGGAATTGGGTGATTTCAATAGCAATTGATTTCTTCTGAAGAGGACCATCTAGAATACTAATAACATTACCCCATGTCACTGGAGTAGGTTCATTATCCAACCAGCTCTGTAACATCTTGGACATCTTCACTTGGTCAGAGTAATTAGAATGACACAACCCGTCAATAGTATTAGGGTCAACTCCAAGTAGATCTCCTATCTCTTGCCATTTTGCAGTAACAGAAGAAAGAAACCTAAGTAGGATATGTTTTTCTGGTTTGTTTTCTGTGAAGTAAAAAAAAATGCAATCAATGTAATGAAATGAATATGCTCTAAATTAGAACATTTTGTAAAGAAGCATTATTATGGTAATTGATATAATTAATAATACTGAAAACATCATATGAAGTCACCAACTTCATGGTTATATTAATTGCATGATGTGTTCAAATGCTTAATACTACATATGTCAGGTGCACACTGACAGAGTAGATACCATATAGATACAAGGAATATCCAGTTATTGTGTTCTTATTGTACTAATGTGTAGAGACAATTCACAGAAAATCATGATCTCTTAGCAATAGTAGATCAGGAATAATGTAGACATCAGATCAATTGCCTTGTTTGCCACACCTCTTATATTAATCAATATTAATACTATCAATTTCCCTTAGACAAATGTGGAACATGGAGCAATCTTTGATTCTCTGTTATACAGATGTTATGCTTAGACATCAAAATGTCATTTATATATACAACATGTTATATGACTATTGAATAAATGTGATGTTAATTAAGAATAATTGACATCATTACAACATTTAGCTCTCTCAGATCACATTTAATAGTAATATATAAAAGAAAAGCATATACCTTCAATTTTAGCAGGTAAAGATGGCAGTACTGATGTTGAACATTCTTCCATCCATGGCTGAAACATTTTACTCAACTCCACTGGTGGCAAGTCTTGTATAGTACAAGACACTTTGATTTCCTTTCTTTTGTTAACAGTAACAAGTGCTACATGAACAGGAGGCATATCTTGCTGAACAAAGTGTTTAAGGTTACAGAGAGTGCCAGGATTACATTTAAGAGCAGAAGGATGATAAGCTAAAGGTTCTGCACAGGAGTCAATGGCAGCAGTAACTAGAGAATGTAGGGTGAAGCATTCAGCTGGATCACCAGTCCAATAGATCTCCATCCATAGCATTGTATCAACTAAAAGTAATGATCCACGAGGTTTGGAAGACTGCAATTTAACAGCAAATCTGAGTTGACAAGGAAATTGTGGATTAAGACACTCGAGTGTGAAAAAAGGACTTTCTTTACGATTTAACAATGCCACAACTGCAGCTGGAAATAAACCCTAAGAAAACAAGAATTATGACAAATCGAATGTTTCAGACTGTTCTTACCTGAGGTACAACTCCATGTTTAAAGGATAACACCAATGAATCACATGTTTGGGCAAATTTTTTCTTTTCATTAGTGGTTAGATGTTTAGGAGATAAAGCAGTTGGAATAAAGTAATATATGGACTCATCACGATGTACTTCAGCTACAATACAGAGGTCACACAACAAGTGTAATAGGTCAGCTTTTTCGAAAAGACCTGGTGCAAATTGAATAGATACGAGATCAAGAAGATCAATTGTAAACAAGCCTTCTTCTTGAAGTCGGCGGTGAGCATTTGGTGGCAAAATCTTTCCCTTCTGTAGTAGTTTTTGTGGGAAATCAACGAATGATATACGAATGATATTGGAAAGTGCATCTAAGAAATATTGTGGATTTGTAAAAACGAGGTGAGAGCAAGTGTTAAAGTGTAGAAAAACGGAGAGAGATTTGAAAAA
The DNA here is from genome assembly GCA_963693285.1 of Xestospongia muta. Classification (NCBI taxonomy): domain Eukaryota; kingdom Metazoa; phylum Porifera; class Demospongiae; order Haplosclerida; family Petrosiidae; genus Xestospongia; species Xestospongia muta. The sequence goes on along the minus strand of OY848918.1, from coordinate 19,414,184 downwards.
TGCAATAGCTCCTTGTATTTGAGTCTTAGTCATTTCTAGTGTCTGACCAATGTCTTGACATTGAGTTTGAGATACAATACCATGATCATTTTTCTCACCTTCTTCTTTAATATTAGACTCTAAAACATACCAACGTATAGGGACTTCTTTCTTTATAACTGCTTTCTCATGGCCAATAACATTAGTTCTAACAAGAGTTGAGAGATCTTCACGATTTTTTAGGCACATATTATCAACAGGGAAGATAAGCTCTTGCTCTGATTCATTATAGAATATCAATTGATCTTTGTATTGTTGCAGAGCTGCTATAAGTTGTGCATTCTTTTTCTTTAATGACTCACGAAATAGCTTTCCCAGACCTCTCATTTTGTCTTCATAGGTACCAATGATGAGGAATGTAGGCAATGACTCACTGTCTGCACCATCAACTGCTGCTAGTTTAGCTGATGAGATAGAACGCACGTATGTTGTAATCACCTGAAGATTGGTCATCCTAAGCTGTTTAGGTTGGGTTAATGGCTTACCATCAATAGAATACTGAAAGATTGGCTTACTTGACAGTCGATCTGTCAACTTGTGTACAATCACAATGACTGTATTGCCACGTACAAATGCTCTAGATACATCTGCAAATTGTGGCTGCCCACCACTATCGAGTACATATATCCAGGTAGATTTGGACAGCTGTCGAGATGGTGTATTTCTCATTGCAGTAAGAATATCTTTAGAGAGTTGTAGAATATTTTCCTTCTTAGCTACCTTAGGAACATCAACATTGCTTTCAACAAGTTGACAATCTTGTAATGGTTGATTGGACTGATTTTCAACTTTCAGCATTCCTTTTCTTTTCTGTTCTAAATGGTCCAATTTCTTAGGATGTGTGTCTTCACTGGACATTTCTATCTTTGTCTTTGAACTTTGTTCTAGGTTAGCTTCTGAATAAAATACAACATCTGTGTTATTATATTCATTACTTGTCTCTAAAGAGAGTGATGGCAAATCTTGAGCTATGGAGTAGTTGGTTGTTTTTGGTGTATCTTTCATTTCCAAACTCTTTATGTTTAAAGGTGCTGTTTTAGATGTACTTGAAGATTGAGTTTCTAGCATAAGCCTTGAACCCTTTGCTTGAATGTGAATATCTTCAGCTAACATTTGCATAAGCTCTTCTGTTGTGATCATTTCCCAACTATTTGCACCCTCAAGAGTGGCTACTTTTTCAACAGCTCTAATAGGTCGATCAGCAATAGCTGTACTATGATGATGATGTGGTGGCTCCCAGTTAAAGAGTAGGTGTTTAAAAGAGGTCTTACCGACAGCGGGTGGACCAGCTAATAACAATTTTATAATTTTTAAGATGACATAGCCTTCTTCAAGGGCTTGCAATAACATCACCTTGTCTAAAGGAACAATAAAAAATCATAATAATTATCATTTTCAAGATTGTTATACTTACTGTTATCATCAACAAGCTTTTTATAAACATCCCTAGCCTTTTTCTCTGCTATTGTCAAAGCTGTCTCTCCATTCTAGTAATAAAACATATGTGGTTAATATATTTTGTAAGTTTCATTCACTAATACCAGCTTATATAAATACACTGTTCAAACATGATAAGTTGTTTGTTATAATTAAATTATTTCATAATATTAATAGGTGTATGCACTGTCCTTATTCTGATTTGGAATGTTACTGTTACTGTGATCCAAAGTATTTTCTTCATTAACTAACTTTATTAGCTAATTGTTTATCAGCTCCTTTCTCTAATAGAGTCATTGCTATTGACTGGTGTCCTCCCAGACATGCTAACATCAATGGAGTATTACCATCCTAGATAAAGAAAAGAAATTTGAATTTTCTGATGATTACATTTTCTTCAGTTATAATTGAACTTTTCTTGATTCACACTTTTGGGAGCATTGTCCTTCATATGCAAACAGTCTTGAGTTACATATAATTTGTCTATTTATTACTAACCTAAATTTTACAAGTATGTAAATATGTACAAGTATGACACCTTGTAAAGAGGAGGTGCTTCATCATAATTGTACATGAATTATACCATTACTTGTGATAAATAAAAGTAAAATTATATGGTACTAACCTTATCAACTACATTAAGATTAGCTTTACTGTTGATCAAAAGTGTAGCAACTTCAGTCATTCCATTTAATGCAGCATAATGCAAAGGAGCTCTCTGTTTCTAAAAGATATAGACAACAATACAAAGTAATATATATACACAGAATGTACTGGTACACTTTGACAAAATCTTGTCTGTTACTAATGTACTAGCCTCAAGCATAATTAGTCACAACCATCATTGTAACAATCATGGCAAATGTTAATTAACCCTTTTTTAACGAAATAATTGCGTGGGCGGGGTCACGGAATGACGAAATTAAATTTTCCCTCAAGGCAGAAGCACATGTTAGTCGATGAAGACGCTTTAAAAATGTTTTAGCGTGTTCAAATAAAGCTATAACTAGTTTCATATCCTCATTTTAAACTGTAAGGATGTCAGTACGATGGAATAACAACGAGCGCTGTTCTTTTACTTGTTTACACGTGAGTCAGACACACATTTGTCCACTATTTGTCTATTTCTTTATATTGAGTTAACTTCTTGACTGAATACTAAGTATTAGGGACAATAAAGTACGATATAGCTTATCTGTATACTGTAGTATGAATACGAGTAGTTATATATGTAATTTGTTTGGTTATATAATTATGGAAGAGTATTATATATCTAAAGGTATTTAGTGTGATACAGTAAGAAGCAGTCATCACTCTTCCCTGTGTGACAGAGGTGTATGCTACAATCTTTACAATACCATTGAGTATCTTTCCTTATTTTTTTATATGTGTAGCAGTAGTGACATCGGTATCGTTTGTCGTTAGGTTTCTCTGAGAAATGACTCCGTCAAAATTTTTTGGCTGGTAATATAGAAGGACGACCAGCACGTTTTCGACTGTTGTACGAGCCGATGAGTTCAGTTGCAAGGTTTAGACGAAAGTCTTTCAAGTTGCGAAATGATGGTTCAGATAAAAGAGAATGAAAAATGTAAGAGTTTGTTATTACTACATCTATACAAAAGTAGGCAATGTACATATAGCATTTCTGCCCACGAGCTCTAATGCTATAGTACTGCCTAAGTTGATCGTTTTTATCTACACCACCCATGTTTTCATTGTACTTAGCGATAAGTTCGGGGCATTCAATGAGCTGTCTCTCACCATTTTTTTGCTTTCTTTTTACGTTGACTATTTTATTTGCTTGACTATTTGTCGAAAGAGCCGTAAAATTTTGGTGTCCTGCCATATAGCAATGACTAAGTTTTCGCTTTGTAGGAGCTTATACTCTCCTCTTTGTTTAAGTCTTTTTTTTAGATGTAATTTAAAATCTTCTGGAAAAAATTTCCTGTTAGATTGTATTGTTCCACACGCATAGATTTTCTTGTCAAGTAGTTCTTGAAATAGTCCAATGCTTGTGAAAAAATTGTCACAGTAGATGTGATGATTTTTTCCTACTATGTTTCTAGTAAGATCTTTAACAACTCTTGCTCCTAGTCCTGTTTTAGCTTCTTTTGTTTTACCGGCGTATACTTGAAATTCAGATACAAACCCATTTTTACTATCTGCCCTTGTCCAAACTTTGAAACCTCGTTTTATAGTTTTTTTTGGTATACACTGCTTGATACTGCTTCGTCCCTTAAAAGCTATCATTGCCTCATCGATACTACAGTCTCTGTTGGGATTATACAGACCTATGCATTGTCCGGATAGGTATTCTAAGACTGGTCTCACTTTGCCAAGGCAGTCATATCCATCTGATCCTGGTGGTGCTAATGTTGAATTATGTACAAAGTGTAAATATCTTCCAATTTCCATAAATCTATCTCTAGAGATTCTATTTGCTATTGGTCCATAAGGATAATAAGGATCTTTTTTCCAATAGTCGTACAGAGATGGTAAACATATTATCCCCATGAGTATCTTAAATCCTATGTAAGCCTTTAGTTCATCAATTGTCACATTGGTCCACCTTATGAATTATTCCTCTCCATACAGGTTCGTGCATACCGGTTTGTTTCTACTACTATCATTTCAAAAAATGATTCTGTGAAGAGGAGCAGAAAAGTGGCAATTGGAGATGCTGGCAGGGTCAAAGTTGGTCCAGTTTGTGCAGTAAATGGGTCAACTACACCTGTTTTTAATTCGTTAGTCCATTTTACTTTTTTTCCAGAGCTGTGGATATAATTACCATTCATCAAAGAGGTGACAATTGTTTGAATATTACCTAGTTTGTGTACATGAGTCAGAAGAATTATTAGTAGGTTTGGTTATGTTATCCAATTCTTGTGATGTAGTTCTAAATATTTCAAGTAAGTAATTATTATTATTTATTTTGTGTCACTTACGAAACAGATGAATTTGGTTGTATGAATGACGTTGTCACCCTGATGATAACAATTTAAAAAAATAAATGCATATGTGTTCACTTTCTTACAATGTGTGATTTAGCTCATCATATATGAGGTAATAGTTGTGGAAGGGTAGAACCAGTGGTCCCAGAGTCATCTCGAGAGCAGGTAGTTAGTTATAAAAGTAAAAGCATAATGCTGTTGTTTAGTGTTTACTTTCCTTTACCTATGATCACTGTTTGTAAGATTTAACTCATTGTGTTCGTTAATTGTATTATCATGCCTGTTTTTAAAGTCACAAATTTGTTTCATGATTTTATGTTTGTTACCTAGTTTCACATTCTCATCATCATCCTCATCAATACCAAATTCCTCATCACTGCCAGGAAACATTATCTCTGGAGGTCCTTCATCATCTTCTTCATCCCATATAAGTTCTAAAACATCTTCTCGAGTAAAAAGTTGTCTGTCATCCATTTCTGTTAAAATATTTGTTTGTTTTATTTTATTATCAAGTATATTATCATAAGTACTTAGTGTTGTGGTTTACCACGTGTGGGTGTTCAACAGCTCCAGTAGTGCTTGTTTGCAAAGTCGGTACAGGAAGACGGTGTTAAGCTAACAAAAAGGTAGCTTATTGATATTACTTCTCGCAATGTAAGTTATACAGTCCAGCTGCTGTATATCAACTTTCTAGGTCCCGCTGAAGCAAGCTATCATCTATTAAGCGAATCGCGTCATTCGTCATTACGGTAGCAACATCTCATGACGCGATATCGCGTCAATCGTTAAAAAGGGTTAATTAATGGAAATACTCACATAGTCAATGGAATCCAATGATGCACCAGCTTTAATTAGTATATGAGCTGTCTCAGAATGGCCATTATCAGCAGTTCTGTGAAGAGGAGTTCTCTTGTACTACATAAAAGATATGTTGTTCTTTATGATCAATTCACTTTATAATATAAAGCTATATCTAATGATACAACACAAAGGATAGGTAAAATAATTCATTATGTTATTACTAATATGTATAGAGGGGTTAATACTCTAAAAACAATTGTGATGAGGTTATGACAATGGTCAATTAAAATTGAATGTAATTAACTAATGGTTTTCACATTTCTATAAGTAGTAATGATAATTATAATTGTAGAAAAGTAGTAGTAATTGTAATTGTAAAATAGATCATGAAGTCTATACTATATGTCAGTAAAATAGTGCTTATCAAGCAAAAGGATGTACTCTACAAGCCATAAATGTATTCTTGAAGTGATAAGTGTAGAAAATATAAACAAATAAGAGATACACTCATGATAGTTACGTAATATAAGGTAAATATCTTATTATAGAGATCACATTCTATATAATGCCCTATTTTGTCAGTTGGTTGTTATTGGCAAAATTTCTTTTGTCAATCAGTTTTAAGTATGTTCATTTATTATTCACAGTATGTATTTGTTGATATACAGTATCAATAATTATTAAGGAAATTATATCATATAAATATACTCTTGATTATAGAAGTAAAGAGACTATATTTACAACATGTACCAGCCATCAAACAATGACATTGGCTGGACATATGACTTAGTGACTATCATAGTTATCTTTATCTGATGACAACAATGAAGACAGTACAACATACATTACAAATCACTGGTACATCATACTTATAGACTGAGTGTAAAAACACTGCCATGTATAAGAAACTATAACTTAACATATAAAAACTTTGTTATATTATTTCCTTGTATAATAGTAGAGATAGTCTGTGTTACTAGAGTAACTGTTATATAACATTCTAAGCTTCTGTTTATATATAGTATTAGAATCATGACAAGAAGCTGTTAACATAATTATATACAATATAATATCAATATATTTTACTAAGCCTGTATGTGAGGGCTGTTGTTAGAGGTTTACAAAGCTCTATTAAGCTATACGTTTGTCTTTTCACTAATCCATTATCAATGTATTCATTAACTGGACATTAGAAGTGATGACTCTTTACTACAATCACTCGTAAAAAGCATTTATTATATAATACAAAAAGTTTCCATATTTTGTGAGTCAACAAGTGATGTGTATTAAATGGGAATTCATTCAACCACACAATTTGTCATTGTAAATGAGGTTTACATTATTCAGGGAGTACAATATTCCACTGTACTGATACTGATAGACTTACATGTACTTAATATGACATTTGTTATGTTATTTGACAAAACTACACATGCTGTACCATATAGTAGGTTTTTTTCGGGGAGGTGGAGGGAAATTATCATGGTTTTCGTGGTTGAGAAACAAAGCACAAAATATTTATCCATGAAAGTTAATTAGATGAAATTGCCACACCCATTCATGCATACACGTAGTTGCATGCACGTTATCACTTTGTTGATCAGCGAGTCTTAGATTGAGTATGACCTTATTTTGGTACTTCAAGAGGGAAAAGAACAACCTACCGATTCTCTTGGCCCTTTAGCACAACCTGTATTATCAACTTCGATTGCATCTGCCAACTTGTCTCTCTTTGGCACTCAAGTTGTTCCCCAAATTTAGCATCACAGATCCCTTTGTACTGGTGGTATCCTCGTATTATGGCTTGAATTTTGAAGCACGCCATTTGTACACCTCATGTGTAAGGGGATGTGGTTTGGACTAGATCGCTTGACCACAAAATTTTTACCACGAACTAAAAAGAAGTTTAACGTCCATCAAATTCCCCCCCCCCCTCAAAAAAACCCGCTATACCATATTAAAATATTTTGAATAAACTATTTTTTATATGAAGTTGCTGGGCAATTTTTTGTACAATAATGTTAGTGTTAACTAAAAACTCATTTATTAATTTATATAATAATCATACACATATATGAAAACATAGGACATATCCTCCCAGTCATATTATCATTATATTATGAACACAAAGTATCTACTCATTACATCAAGTATATTATAACTATGTATTATTACTGATATTAACTATGTTAACTCCTACAACATGATATGTTGCTTACTAATGTTGCATATTTATACCTCATAACTACACAATGAGGGGCCTTTTTGTTAAAAAAGGTTGTAAACAGGAGTACATCATTAAAGCCATTAGCATCATTAACTCAAAGATATTATTATATATGATATACAGTAAATAAACATAATTAGAGCATTTATTGTCTGATAAACTTCTTATCATCAATTTTAGAACACCACTTAACATATGTTTTTACTTTAACTAACTTCATTTTCACAACTTACAAATTACTACAATGACATAATGTCTTCAAATGAATACATGACAATGGGTGATGACATATACACAAAAGTCATAATATCTATGACAACATTCTTATACATAATTAAAATCCATTTTCAAATATTACATAAATGGAGTGTCTAAAGTAATAACACTGACAACTATTAAGACCATATGTGACCAAAAATACAAAAATGGTATGTAACACACAAACGAATTTAGAGCGAATACTTGCATATAAATAGTTGCTTTGTGATCATCTTGAAGAGTAAGTCACTAAATTTGGTATATACGAACCTCAATGATTAGCCTTATGATTACCAAATTCCATTGACTTCTTGTTCAAGATGGGCACATAGCAATGCTTTCAATGCAAGCACTTGTTTACACGTTAGGTACAATTATCATATTTATGGTCACATGTTAATATGTCTCAGGTGTATGTTTCACAATACACAATGCAATGTTTATTGATTGTATACAAGAAGTTTCGTGTAAGAAATGACAGAAACACACTAAATAGTTGGTTGTGGTAATAGTGAGTTATTGATTTTGTGAGTGATGTACTCTATCATTTGTTGTTACTTGCTATTAATATGTTATCATAATGATTAATATGAACAGTAGTTTGAAAGATACTTCTTCTTATGTAAACATATTAAAATTATTGACAAACAGAAAATCTTAATACACAAACCACTCAATATGAAATGACAGAGCATATTATTCAAAGAAATAAACAGTGTCCTGTATATTAGCTTTGTTGCTACTGAGAGTGTCAAACAATTTAGCTTATATAATGGACTACAAGTAATTAAAATAGCGACTAGTTAATGCTAGGGTTATAGTAAATGTAGCCATTTTGTTTATATTGTGATAATTTGTAGTTATATGATGTGACAAAACCACAAATAACTACATAATTACATAAATTAATAACAACAATACATACAAAATACAGTCATGTATAATAGCAACATGTTTAATAATGAAGACACTTACAATGTTAATGGCCTCCAATAATGCACCAGATTTTATTAGCACATCAGCTACATCAAAATAGCCAAAGTAAGCAGCCCAATGAAGAGGAGTATCATTTTCCTGTAAAAAATAATTGTCAGTATTTATGATCATTTCATTTTATAATATATGGCTTATATGTACTTAGCACTGAAGTACATTTTAGTGTTATTCATTATTTGTTCATGTGAATGTCATGTGAACAGACCACATTTTCTCTCATGCTCATGAAGATGCAAAGGGAAAAAAGACTGAGGTCACAAAAAAGGAGGTTGTTGTGAATGTCAATGACTATTTCCAGAAACTCAACAGACATCAATGGACTCAAGGATATCTTAAACAAACTGCTGATACCACAAGCGTTTATGTGCCAGCGTCAAGATAGTTTTGATGACGAATATTTCTATGCATTTTTAGTCTTCCTTCTTTGTTAAAAGGTTCTTTTCAGAACTATGGTGGCTTTATAGCTGTCTTAAATTGCAAAAGACAAGACCTGACTATTATTTTAATAATAATGAATTAATGATTGTTATAATAGAACATCTGTTCATTTGATTAGAACTGTAATTTTGAATTGACACGTGACACACAACTGACTTCTTAGATGAATAGTGTTATTCGAAGGTGTGGAATTTGAAGTATGATGAAAGTATGCCATTGAAAATGGATGGATTTTATAGTTGTTATTTTTTTGTAGCACTAGAGAGCCACATTTTATATATAAAATGTGCATTTGTAAGCTGAATTGATTCTTGCAGGTTCCATACAGATAGCACGTAAAAAGGCTGAGTTATTTACATGTCTGGGTAGCTTAACTAAACCAGGTCATAGTATAATCTGTGACACAGCCTATAATGTAAACATTTCTGGCTGTAAGTATTAAATTTTATGTACATTAAACTTCAAATGTTTACTACTTATTTATCTATTGCAACAAAAATCAATTTGTTCGATGGATACAAAATCCATAAAAATTCTCCTAATATTGACCTGACTTGATGATTGTCACCAAATTTTAGAAAGAGAGATACATTCTTGGAGATACATCTCACCTATGATAGCTACAGCTATATGAGATACTTTAAGCTTGTAACACAAAGCATTCTGTCAAAGCAAACAATTTTGCATTGTACAAGGCTTTGTGTTCACGCTGAACTTTCGAAATCACATTAGTCTTTTCACACTTTAACTGCAAAGAAGTGTATCTAGATTCTAAAAGCATTCTTGATCCTACAAAAAATTGTATGTGAAAACTATAAAAATGACAGAATTAACTAACACTTTGAAAGAACATATTTACTTCCATTTCATTGTTAGTTTAAGCCTTCTAAGGAAATAAATTGGTACTGTACTTTTGTTGAAGTAAATGTAATGATAATGTTGAAATGATCCAATATTGTAATGGAAATTGATTACATTGAGACTGTAATGGACACATCACTAGTATGTATGTAGTATAGTAAAATAATTAGAGCAATAGTTATATTACATGTATAAACATGTACATTAATGTACAAAGCTCACTGAAAACACTACTACAATGTCTAATATAACAATCTGATATGTAACTGAACTATACTGATTACAAAATAGTAGAGTATATTATGTAAGTAGTCTATTCCAGTAAACATTAAATCAGCTGATGATATTGGAATTTAAAATAAATGGTATACAGTGCAATTCCTACATTATTCTTATTTAGTGTGAATGCTCATATTACATATCTGTTCAAGGCTACATATCTGTTTATTTACAAATCATCATCATTGTTACTACCACATATCTTGTATATCATGTTATAATTAGTAGTGTCACTATTAGTACTGTCAGTATATGTATAGTAATAACAGATCATGTACATCACATTAATAGTCTACACTATCTCTGTAGTGAAGTCATATCAAAGTCATATCACAGAATATGTTATATAACTCAATACTTTAATAATCACTTCTTATTAATTCTTAATAATGAAGCTAATAAACATGATTATTTCACCACATTGTGGGCATTAAATGAATTAGCTTCAAATGCTTCACACTAAACATTTTGTTCGAGTTGGATTGAAACCATCATATTTAAAAACTTAACTCCAAAAACATGTAATTGTCTATTGATTGTCATGTAGACAAGATAAGGATCTAATTTTATGACACTGAGATCATTTTTTGTGATTAGAACTGTAGAGAAATCATATTTCACAACTTTTATAGCCTAAGACACATCACATATGTAAAAAAGATCTTGTAAGTGTATACTATATGTCAGTAAAATAGTGCTTATCAAGCAAAAGGATGTACTCTACAAGCAGTAAATGTATTCATGAGGTAATCAGGATATAAGCTGGGACTAATGTGATAAGAATTGTTGTGTAGAAAACATGAACAAATAATAGATACTCTCATGATAGTAATATAAGGTATATGTCATATTATAGAGTTTACATTCTATATAATGCCCTCCTTTGTCTGTTGGTTGTTATTGGCAAAATTTCCTTTGTTTATTTATTATTCACAGTATGTATTTGTTGATATATAGTATCAATAATTATTAAGGAAATTACACATCATATAAAAACTTTATTAATTAGGGAAGTAATAACACTCTATTAACAACGTGTAGCAGCTATCAAACAATGACATTGGCTGGACATATGACTTATTGACTCTCATAGTTAGCTTTATTTGCTGATAGTACAGTATACATTATAAACCACTGGTACATCATACTTGTATACTGGGTGTAAAAACACTGCCATGTGTTGGAAACTATAACATAACATATAAAAGCTTTGTTATATTATTTCCTTGTATAATTGTAGAGATAGTTTGTGTTACTAGAGTAACTGTTATATAACATTCGAAGCTTCTGTTGATATATATCAATATATTGTACTAAGCCTGTATGTGAGGGCTGTCATTACAGGTTTACAAAGCTCTATTAGACATTAAGTTTGTGATAACACTATCCATTATTAAACACAAGAATTAATGTATTCATTAATTGGACATTAAAAGTGATGACTCTTTGTTACTGTCACTCATAAAAGCATTTATTATATAATACAAAGGTTTCCATATTTCCTGAGTCAACAAGTAATGTGTATTGAAAGGGATTCATTCCGACCACACAATTTGTCATTGTAAATTAGGTTTCCATTATTCAGGGAGTACAATATTCCACTGTACTGATACTGATAGACTTACATGTACTTAATATGACATTTGTTATGTTATTTGACAAAACTACACATGCTGTACCATATAGCTGGGTTTTTTCGGGGAGGGGGGGGGGAATTTTTCATGGTTTTCGTGGTTGAGAAACAAACCACAAAATATTTACCCACGAAAGTTAATTAGATGAAATGTGCCACACCCATTCAGGCGTACACGTGGTTGCATGCATGTTATCACATTGTTGATCAGTGAGTCTTAGATACTAGGTCTTCATGTACACCTGAGAGAGGAAACCCATTAGAAACATAATAGGATAGGGTTTAATATAACCAGGGGTGTCAGGCAAGGTTTCAAAATGGTCCAAAAATAATATGTGTCAACTGATAGAGTTACAGTGGACAGACAAATTAATGATTTGGCAATACATAAAAAAATAAAGAAGTCTTCACAAACAGGTTGGGCATAATGACTCAACATGTTGCTAAACTGGACTTGAAGAGAAATCCCAAAGCCAATTTTTGAAGACTTCAGTCTGTGTCTTCTCTCTTAAACTATCCTTAAAGCTGAGCTAGACAAGTTGCTGTCATTGCTCAAAATTAAGCCTGTTAATTACAGTGAGTGGAAAGCCCTTATTGTAACTATTCTATGTAGCAAGATGGAAAACTACCCCTGTGTAATAGCTATAAAGAAATGATCAGCCCAGTACTTGATGTGGATCTATATCCATTACTGAAACCAGATGACCTTTATACATAATTATCTGGGGGAAGTAAATTCTCTGTTTTTAACATCTCCTATATTATAACATTGAAATGCTAATAAATTGAGGTTTAATTTTCACAATTTTAAGAATATTGCTTACAAAACAAGAAAAGTACAACATGACAATTACATTAATAAACTCACATGTGTATACCTACATGTACAATGTATACATATATACATTACAACAGTATTGTTACTATTTATAACACTCACATTATCAGTGCAATTTGGGTCTGCATTTTTTTGAAGAAGAAAAGACACAATATCAGTATGTCCAAAAAAAGATGCAGCAATCAGTGGTCTCTCAAAACCCTATATAATAGTAGATGATAATGTTTGTTCTTAGCAAATGACAGTTACAAGATCTATCTATTAATTATTTATTAAAATAACAATACAAAAGTTTAAGAGTACATACAATATCACAATAGTAACAGTAGTATTAATATAATTATTAATAAAATATTAGTTATTACTAATAGATGATATTACAAAGAAGTCAGTGAACCTATAATTACATTAGTACAACTTAAATTAACACTGTAATACTATGAAAGTATTAATAGTCATTATTGGACTACTTTAATAACTTGAAATTATTTTAAATTATTGTAGTATTATAAATACTACATTACTTATTACAGGAGCGCATGAGCGTCACAAAGCGATGCGAAGGAGCGTCAAACTGCCATTATATTTGTATTCTAACCATTGTCGAAACACGGTCAAAGATTATTCCATATATGGAAATACACTAACTTAGCATAAGCATATAACTTGTTGATACAATCAGAATCAAGGCTTGTGTTTGATACTTTAAAAAACTATACTTATCAGAGTTTTATTAGCATTCTGGTAGATTGTAAACTTATGAGGACAGTGAGTGAGTAAATATGAGCATGGCATAAAATCTTGTAATAATTCTAGAAAATCTATTTTGCAAATGCTATATTAAAAGTAAATTCATAAGAATATTGTCCTTCATAAGTTTGTGTTATATGATAAATAAAGACTGGCTCTGTTAGAATAATTCAGTAACATTGTTATTAGATCAACAAATGTACACATCATGTCAGTAATATTAACACTTTTTATTATTAGGAGATGACACAGAAAATGAAAGAAACTCTTACACTATTGATTAAAATCACACAGGGATATGTGATATTAAATTTAGACCATCCCTAGTCTCGTCCCCAGACCTACTCACAAGCTAAAGTAGGGGACACAAAAACCAACTCGTGTGACCAGACCTACTTTAGTTTGTGAGTAGATCTAGGGACAAGACTAGACCATCCCATGTATTATAGCTCAACCAACATCATACTATAATGATAATACAGTGTGTAGTGATATGATAATTATTGGACTTATTTATAAAAACACACTGTATATGAAAAATAGGCTTTACTGTTAAGATATATACTTAAATTTTGAGAGCTAGTAACTTACAGTGCCTGTATAACGATAGTTTACATCAGCACCTTGTTCAATAGTAGATTTGACTTCTTCAATGTTTCCATCATAAGCTGCCCAGTACAGTTGATCATTCTATTATAAAGACAACATGTATGATGTAGTGTAGTATAGTGAGTATACAGATCAGCCCTTATAACTAAAAGACCATCTTTTAGAAAGATATTCTGTCTATACAATAACACTGATATGTGAGTTTAGTTAGTATCACAGTGATATATAGGGATAATGACATAGTAATAGAAAGATTATAGACTTACTAGATTATACTGAGACATTTTAAAAAGTTTAGGTTCTTAGTTGATAACTTTTCTTATGTCAGATGTCTATAGATAATATAGGAAGTAGGTGACAAAGATAGTAATAGCTATATACTACATTGGAATGAGGAAACTCTACTAACTAAATCAACTGTAACCTAATTATAGTAAGATAGAATATACTGTCTGTCTACTAACTACTACTATATGTAATAGATATACACTCACACTATGTATGTACTGTACACTATATGATATCATTGGATACTAATAATATTCAACGCTTTAGTAATAGAATACAATATAGTATATGACCTACTAACCTGTTCTTCTTGTGTGACTGCGTTGTTTGGCGGTTGTTATGACAACTTTGTGACACGTCCACTAATTTGACTTACTGGGCTAATATAAGTGGGCGGAGGCATCACACACACAATTACTTGCTACTAAATAGGAAATATATGATCACCTTCCTCGTCAACGGATGGTTGACTGTGAAACCAGAAAGGAAGCAGAAGGGTTTTTAAAGATGAATGTTAACAAGAAGTTACTTCAACAACATCTTAGTGTCACAGCCGGAAAGGTTGTTACACTGAAAGACAATAGCAACTGTACAGACTGGACTAGTAAGTAAACAGGATGGAAATAATCTAGACGTTCTTGTAAAGAGATATGTCAGGTATATTAATATCATTATTCACATACTTGTACATGTATATGAATTAAATTTTTTTAGGTTCATCAGTTGATGTATTCACTGATGCTTGCAACACTTTACGGGCTTATTGTTTCAAGACAGTATTATGAAGGCCATCTTGGATTTGTATCCTGAAGTATTCTTGTTGACGCCACTTATAAACTGAACAATTTGAGAATGTCTCTGTACTTAATGATGTGTATTGATGGCAATGGCCAGGGTGAAATAGTGAAATAAGTAGCTAGGACTACAAAGAAGAAAGGCCTGTAGTGTTGATAAGTTTCACTTTCCCTTAATTATATTGTTTTACCTCTTGTATTTTTCTTCTTAACATTCTTCATTACGTGTTATTAAAATCATATATGATCAATTTGGACCATCGTAAGGACATTTGAAATGATTGATGACCAGGTATATATATACATATACACATGTACATAAAATCTCGGGCCTTACATAATTTTACACTGGGCTCATCCTCCATGAGGTATATCTTTTGGAACAGGTTCTGGAAATCTGTGTTCGATTAATCTCATCAGAAGTACCGTTGTTGGGACAATGTGCCTTCTGTGAACTGGTCGTTGATGACCATCTAATATTCTGGCTACCAATGATAACTGGAAATCAAGCTGTGGTAAAGGCTTTTCAGCGACCATATTTTATAAAATATTGTCATTGACAATGGATACATGAAGTAAGTGAAAAAATACTTTCTGCTACCACTTGCGTGACCTGTGTTCATATCCATAATAAAGTACGAGTTGATTGCACTTGTTGACTCCACCTATATCAGTGTTGTAGACTTCAATTACTTATGGTTTCTCTTATCACCTCTGCTCCTCCATCTACTGCTCTGGTTCTACTCCTCTCTTGTATAATATTGTCATTATGCAAGGTTGACAACATGTGTAATACTCGTTTGTCAGACCACTTCAAACACAAAATTCTATCTGTTGTGTAATCAGAATAGACTTCACCTACATTTTACATTTTAGGCTAATGTAAGTACAGTTGATTGTTATTTTTACCTTTTGTTAATTTTGCAGATTAAAATTCTCTACTCAATCCTTCTGATTCTTTCTTATTGTTCCATCAGCCTCAAATCCAGCGAGCTTCAAGTCAGCAAAAAGTTTAAGTGAGGTATAGTAATTATCAGTATACACATGATATCCATTCATTGATAAAGGTGACACGAGATCCATGACCACTTTGTATGCTAGCCCTTACTCAGGCACACCATCTTTTTCCTTTCCTGTATAACTCCTTAACAACCATTACAGTAAGTATAATATCTTACCAGTGTATAATTTAAAATTCCATACATAGCCACTTCCTGATTCTGCCAATACCCATGCTTTGATATCACACTTAGTGAGCTTTTTGTGCATGTACTGGATCCATGAGAGTCTTCCTTTATAGCCAATGATAATCTCATCAACAGCAATTTCTCTATTTGGAACATAAACCAACTGGAACGACTCAATTAGTTGATCAAGAAGTGGCCGAATTTTGTAAAGCTTGTCATAATCTGGGCTACTTCGGGAAGTCTGCTGCTCTGAATTATTCAAATGAAGGTATATCATCAATAATTCTAACCTTCTGCCAGCCATGATATAAATGAAAGTATCGTTATGAAATGGCCATTTGCTGCTCCAATATGATCTACAAATAAGTAAGATGTACAGCAAATTCACAAAGTTTAGGGTTTCATAAAAATACTTATAAAATTACAATCATCTATAAGTGTAATAAATAAAACTTGCAATTTATATCAATGTATTTCCTAGATTATAATAAATACCTCACAGATTGATATCCAACTACTCCCATCGTGACTATTTTGGCTAGTAATAGGTCAACTTCCTCACATTTCATTGGATTCCTTTTCCAGTCATGATCACAAGTGTTGGGATTATCATGTAAGTAAGATTCCATTGATGCAAGCACTTGTTCAGCATAGCAAACTGATTCCACATAGATCAAATCTTTTACTACTGATGTAATGTATAGATTGAAGAAAGCAAGTGGTGGTTTGTTGGTCATATCAAGAGTAAGCCCAGTTGATGCAGTAAATGCATGAACTATAAAGTTAGTGTTACTTTATTATAATTGGTATTGTCTTGTTTTACCTGTAGGTAGGCTTGCTGTGGCAATAGTGCTAGTACTGGGCATAGCTGTTGCTGCAGTTGTGACAACCAATGGATGAACTACAATAATTAGTATTATTTTGTATGTTTGGAAAATTATTTTACCCGTGGGTGTAGGTGGAGCTAGGAAGCTTATGCCTGTTGTTGAAGATGAATTAAAGAGTTACTTTGTAGTACAGAGCTTTCAGAATTCAGCTTTGCTAGCTCGTCATCAAATAAATCCCTTTGCAAAAGATCTGTCAATGCTTCTTCTTGGTCAATGTAACCGTAGTTACAATAACTACATAAACCTATCTAGGTTAATCAAACTATACTACTGAACTACTGAAAATTCCTGTAAAATGTATAATATATATAGTACATTTCTCAATATAAAAATGAAGATGATTGTCAAATTATTGCCCTCATTATTCTTTACAAGTGCTGGAAAAATGAGTTTGAAGTATGAGTCGCTAAACTATGTCTTTGCAGAATGTCAAATGAGATATTGTTTTAGAGAAAGTGAGTTTGGTCTAGTGCATATGTAGGCATGTTGTGTTTTATGTTTTGTAAAGTAGTAACATAATTAAAAATTGCATCCTTGTGGTTTACTAATTATAGACCACCAACACTTTGAGTCAGCAAAATTGTAGTAATTTAGAAGTACTTTCAACAAGGACAATTTATGATGATAATGTGCATATTAAATATTTAATCTGAGTCCAATGTTTTAATTATAACTCTAATTATGTTAAGACAAAAAGTATACCCTACTAAGTATGCCTTAGATTGAATACTTTATTAATTATAGGAATTAAATATTAAATTATATCATTGAAATAACACATCGTTATATACTTTGCCTTAATTGTTTGATATTAATTATGTATCTGAGACCAAAGGTTGAATAAGAATAGATTGCTTGTTATCTCCTGTGTTCTATTTAATAGCGTAATGTTGTCTTTTATACTGTGTAAGGTATACCTTTAATTATAGGAGTTACATATTAAACTATATGATTTACTTTTAGCTGCATAGACATAGTAATTATTGGCTAGTGTAGTTGCACATCACAATGAGGTCATTCAAGTTTGCTAACTGTCTGAATATCCTTATTATCTTAATTACAATCTATTTTTATATGAATATAATTATATCAAAAAACAAGAAATGGACTCAATTATTTTCTTTCCATATTTACCTAAAACAATAGATTAAAACAATGCTAACAAACCAATTGCATAGTTAGTATGATAACTTTAATAAATTAATGTTGATGATCACTTGTATGTTGTGCAGTAACTAATTCTTCTATATTGTAACAGTATAAACTTATACTATGAAATGTAGTTATGTTAAATACACAAAATTGCTATGTACAACCTATTTAAATGAAAGCATTGGCTTGACTGATTTTCACATTTTGAAATGACAGGTTAACTATATTAACTTGTATATGAATACATATAATAGCATGTCTATTTCATATTGTTGTTTTGTGTGACTTTAAGATGCAAGCAAAGCTAACTGTAATAATGCATTTTGTCACAAATTACAACATGTGACTTCAGACATAACTATTGTTAAGGCATAACTATACTCTTAAGCATGACTACTCTAGCTGAACATGAATAGAGTTATAATTGACTTACTTAGCATAACCATACTTAAATTACTCACTGTATAATTGTTGGTATGATAAACTATTACAAAACAACAAATGATATAATGAGCAGTTTGAATGAACTATAAATTCTATAGTAATCCATCCTTGTTAGCTACAACTTAGTGGTTTAAATAACATTTTAATTTTTACAGTGCTATTAGAACATTTTCAGTAGATTCCAAAGTTTACATATTTTTTTCCATTAAAAAAATGTAACATTTGAAAACAACACCGAAAAAATAGTAATAATTTTAAAGCTGGAGTTCTTTCATAATGATGGAAGCACAAATATGAGGTAATGGAGTCATATTGTTTAGAGAATGGCAACCTATTTGAGGAAAGTTGGTCTTGACAACATGTCCAAGTTGAAATTGTATATTTTACTAAGTATATATAATAGGGGTTATGTATTAAACTATATCACTTACTACTAGCTATATAGATGTAGATGATATTGGCTAGTGTAATTGCACCAACATAATATCTAAACATGTCATCTGTCATTGTATGGCTTTACCATCAAAGGATGGATGCAGTTATCAAGTGTCATTAAATGTTAAGGGTTAAGGCATGACAAGCAATGTACCATGAAACAAATGTAAACTTCCATTGTGTAATGAAGTATGAATGAGTAGAATTGTATGTATTTATACAGAGAAGCATAAAGTATAACTAGGTATATCACTGTATAACAATGTGCCTCATGAATATTAAATTTATAATAATAGTAACTTCATTAACTGACTTGGCTGCTCCGACTATAACAGTATGAAACCACTGGTAAATATTGAAATTACTAATTAAATTTATGGAATGTAATTATATTTATAATTAATTCACATTACTCTAACATTAACTTTTTAATAACTTACTATTTATGCCAGATCCAGTGTCACTGTAAAGTGAGTATAATGGAGCACATATATGAGAATGATTCCAATGATTCTAATCCCAGACTAATGACAGTAATAAAATAAGACTGACAAAAGATAGTTAAAAGTTACTAAATGTTGCTACTATTGTTCAATGGTCCTACAGATTTTAGTGTAAAAAGGATTTTATATCTAGAGTTACTCATGGAACGATTTTACACCAATACAACCTGGAGTATATCATGGGACAATTTTATACTTGTTCAGTGTTTTGTAATCGGAAAATTTTCAGTGAGTTCAAAGGTCATTATTAAAATCTTTCTTCAGTTGAATTTGTTTGTTTTCGCGTTATATGGGGTAATTTTACTTCACTTCCAGTTGAGGGTGGTAAATCGTGTGAAATTGTGCCATAAAAATAGATATTAGTTTTACTGTGTAAGGAAGTTAAATGAGTTAACCCTTTAATTAGCCAATTGGTGTAAAATTATCCCATAATAAGAAGAAAAATGAATTTCCTGAGGGATTTTAAACTAAAAATAGTATAAACTTGACCCTAGAGTAAAATCAAGGTTGTATTGGTTAAAAGAATTCAATGTTGTCATTTGACAGGTGATATTTAGATGTTTGAATAAGACAGTCAGTGGTAGGAGCAGGATGAAGAGGAAGTGATGTCCATGAAGCTATGATGGTGTTAGAATAATAGAATTGATCTATGACTAATGAATAATAGAATTGATCTATGACTAATGAGCACATAAAGTGTCTGGTTGTGGTAATACTAAGTTAACGATTTAGTAAGTGATGTATTGTATCATATGTTGTTATTAATTGTTATTGACCTTTATCTCCTTTATACTAAAATTGCTCGTTAAGGGCGAAGTGTTGGACAAAATTTAATTAAATCAACTACCTGTTATTGCGTTTTCTATTTATAGTAGAAGTTGTTTTATTTATAGTAAGAGTCTAAAAATAGTTTGTATGGTCAGCCACGAACCAATGTGGGCAGAGGGGATTGCATTGTATGGTTGAAGTTGGTCAAGCCTTCCTACCATTCTCTATCGTACAAATGGTAAGTTTGTTACTCACACGTTCTTTAAAAATACTCTTCATTTCCCCTATATTCTCCTTGCCCTTTTCAGAGACGAGTTTGGACTTGAATGAATTGCACGCGTCAAAATTAACTTTGACCTCGCCATATTTGACTTAACTTTAGTTGACTATGATATTTGAGTTGATTGCAAGGTAGGTGGGTAGAATGTAATTGAAAAAGCAGATAAGACTTTGTGTAAAGGTATGCATTGCTTAGATTGAGCATGTTTGATTGTGTACATGTTTATTGTCCTGTGTATACCTTATACCTGACTACATTAACAGTTATGATGATGTAGAAATAAATGATTGTAAGTGTGTGAAACAATTTGTTCAACTAACATATAGGATGAATGTTCTTATAGTTTTTGAACATATGATACTTCTTAAAACAAGGATGTATGTAAAGATGAATATCACATAATGTTACATTTGATGTTGGTTTGTTTTCTGTTACCAGATTTTCTTCCACCGCATACTTTACAGTCCTTTTTTAAGCTGAGGAGTGTAAAAAATGACCACTTACTCAGGCTGGGATATGTTGTGGTACAGTAGGTACTATAAGTGTATTGTTGACTACTTATTGATAAGAGCTTGAACTACTTGTAAAAAGAAATCAATATGTGAGAGATGATAGCCAGGTTAGACTCTGTGCACATAATGTACACATTTATGAGAGTGATTTCTAACAAGTGGAAAAAGGTTCATTTCTACCATTTCAAAAGTGAGGAAATCCACAGTATCTAACTTACTATTCACTTTGTTAGCACCTCCCATGTAAGTATTGTAATGGTAAATGATTGCTGGCTTCTGGATGCTCTCCACTCTCTCTTGGGCTGTATTGGTGTGTCTTTGAAACTTGACTATAGAGTCATCGTCAATAGTAGAAAAGGCATCAAAAACTCTTTCATTCATCCACTTTATTCTAAGTATGCATATATCATGGTATGTTGTGATTTCACCTTTTTTTCTCTTCCGAAATAAATAGGTATTCCTTTTTTACTTAGCTTGACTGTACCACAGATTTCAGAACCAGTTTCATTTAGCCATCTACACAAGTATGGACTTGTGTAGTTATACCCCTTAATTTGAAGGTCAACTGTCAGGTAAAGAACAACATGAGTTGACAGTGGTAAATCTCCATCTCAGTACTCAGATTTTCTAGTGTAGATGTCCCAGTTCCACATGTAGCCACTTTTGGCATCAGTAAGTATCCAAGCCTTCATGTGGCTCTTTGTGGAGGTACTAAGAAAAGATAGACAACTCTTAGAACTGATATCCCCTCCTCTTTTACTACTGTTTTGGTTCAGAGTGTATAATGATTGGAACTGACTAATCAGGTGAGCAGTGATTGGTTAAATTTATAATAAGTGATCATATTCAACTTGTATATAGGAAGTATAGTTATCATTGTCTGATAGATGAAGAAATTAGAAAAAGAGGAAACTTATTTTCAATTGGACATTACTTTTTGAGAGCAGTCATTGATATGTGGCCAATTTGTGCACCATTATATTTGAATAGATGGTATACTGACAACACTTATTATGATTATTAATGTTATCAATAAATTATAGAGCTCTCCTAGGATGAATTGATGTTTAGTAAAATCATGCAATCAAGGTATAGGATGGTGCTGTAGATGATCATCATGAGAGTTAATATATTGTTGACTATAGAGGTTTGTTTGATATAATATTTCATTACTTATTGTGTTTATCCATAGTTGATTGAAATAATTAACAGGATCTTCTTGAGAGTTGTTGCTCGTTAGTCCAGATTGTCTTGAAATGGAGACATATTAGTAGAAGTTGGACCAATAGCAGCAGTAGTTGAAGTTTAGGGTAGAAACAACAGACACAGTAGCAGTAACTGTTAGGTGTAGTAAAAGTAATACTACTTTCATTTCTATTAAAAAATAATTGTCATCTATCATTCACATAACCAGTACCTTCAAAATCATCATCACTGTAGTTGATATCAATGTCCTCCATCATCTCCTGCAATGTATCTGGATCATTTATACTGAGAAAACTACGCCATTGGAAATAGAGTTTGATAGATATATGTTGTTGAAAATTATATCCTGGTACCAGAAGAGGTTCCCTGTTTTGCAATTAAATTGGGTAGGGCTCTGAATAGCTTCTTGGTATTTTAATAGTAAATATTGATAAGCACTCAATCATTTAGAAACATCACAGGATTAACATACATCAGACAAAGAATAATGTCATGATGTTGAGATCTATTTAAAATATATATCACATGTATGCAATCATAAAATAATTACATTTCCAAGAATTTAATTAAATACAAGACAGTTCACTAAATGACTTAATATAACAAAGTAAATATTAACATATTATGACTATCTTATAATGTATAAACTATGTAAAGTGGATGTTTGTTTGTAACTTGAAAAGTTGCAAACTCTTTTTAAAACTTTGATGTAGCCAATTCTAAAAGAACAAGTAATAATTAATTGTTCTTTTAGAATTGGCTACATCAAAGTTTTAAAATAAAGAAAGCTTACAAGCATTTAAATAAAATGTATCACACCTTTATCTTTTGACATTATTTTGTCAGCTAAGTCATGTCAATTTAAACTATCATCTCTAAAATATCTAGGAAAGTTGTGAAGGTGCTAGCATTGTGTTTGACATGATCCATTAGAATCCAATCAATTGTCAATTTTTGGTTTCTCATTGGATCTCAAAAAAGCAGTCTGTGATGTCTTTTTGACCTCACAAAAGCATTTGATTCTGTCCCTCACCATCCCCTACTTGACTCCTTATCTTTGCTTGACCTTCCCTCTCTTTTCTTGTCTTGGCTCCATAGTTATCTACAAGGATGTACACAACAAGTAGCCATAAATGATTCTCTCTCTTCTAAATCTCAATCACTTTATTCTGTTGGCCAGCTGTAAAATCCAACAATATAGACATGACAAGTGCTTTTCTATAGCTGTGACTGAAATCTAACACCTATTGCTACTGACCAGTTGGAAGTGAAGTTGTCTGTAAGGTATAAAAAGACGTTTCTTAGCTTAGTTTTCAGATCAATCAAGAGACTTTTTTAGATTAAATCCCTCTTCAGCTCACTGTCAATAGACCTTAATTGAAAGAAAATGAGCAGCGAATATTACAGTAATTATTTAATAATATGTGTGCCCGAGTTAATGGTTTCTTCTTTATATAGCATATGATATTACTGCCTTAAACAGTTCAGGTGTGGCAATACTGCTTACATATGGAAATGTGAACAATTGGTGGCTTTCACACACACATGTAATTAATAAACGAGGCTTTATCCAGGTTTGTTATAAAATATTAAATCAGTACTTTTATTACATAAATTTGTATGTACGTTAGTGGCAAGGGTATAGCATCTGGTACTTTCAAGATTTTAGTTTCAGGTGAAGAAATTCAGGTTGATTTTTCTTACAAACCAGGACAAAAGCCGTCCCTTACATCTAAAAAAGTTGAGCTCTGGTCCTTATATTGTTCAGGTTACTAATGGACCTTACATTGAAGGTATGACAGCTAACTGCACCTTCCAAGTCATTGAATCAAGGAAATAATGAAGAGTTGTGATTCCATATTTGAAAAAGGGAACAAATAACAGTACAAATAGAGACTAAATGTTTACAGCTTTTTTGGTTCCCTTGTTGTATTTATAGGCCATTATTGTGGCATCATATAGTTGTTAAAAAAAGTTTTTAAATAAAGTTATCATTTATAATAACCCTAAATTACTATATCAAATGCAAGTAATGAAAAAAGTGTATTAATAGAGATTGACAGATTAATCTCCATAACATCAACATTAGTTAAGGAATTTCATGACAGCAGAGTGACTTGCAGAATTACTCATAAGATACATGTCTATTATGTTGTGGCATAAAAATATAGTTCAACAGTAATTTAGAAGTCAGCCTTAGATATCTCAAAATTAACTACTTATAAAATGGCTCATTGTCATAATGAAAGATAAGCTGATGTAGTTGTAAAACAGTTCACTTAATTTATCTGTTTAAATTCCAGGTATTAACATATTAGATGAAAAATGTTACAGTTTGTACATAGGAAACATTATTTTCTCCTGATGGCCACTGTCATTTTCATACAAAGCTAAGGAAGTAGCTTTTGCCTTTGAAATTTAAAATTGAAATCTATCAAGTTGGCTCTCTCTAATTAATTGGTTCACACAGGAGGGCAATTGATTAGCATTTTTCAACTATGTGCTATTGTCAATACTAGGAGTCTGGGCAACTTTTGATGTAATCTACATTGCCTATTTACCTTGTTAGCATTACAATTATCATTGTACAATGTAAGCAAAGTCATTGTCTTGCCTATTAGGGAAGTCAATTGTATAATCTTGATTGACTAGTTGTAATTATGAATAATATAACTTGACAGGTGCTAGAACAGCTCTTACCATGTCTATAGCTTTCTTTAGTTTTATTCTAATTAAAATAGCCTGTCAGCAAGAGAAGGTGATAGATTTCCTAAGTTGCAGACAAACCTGTCCTCTAATGGCATGTTCATATATGCAGTGCAGACAGTGAAACTAGGTACTGGAACACCTGTTCTCCCTTACATCAATCATGAATGTTATAGGTAGTTTACAGGAGAATGTCATAAATACTATCCCTTGTCCATTATTGAAAATTGTAAAACAAATTTACAGAAGAAGGTAAAATATTAAATCTGAAAAAGGGTCATTGTTTTGATATTTAAAAAATAAAATTAACCTTATTTAATTACTAGATTTCTTAACTTGATGTGTTCGGAAGTCTGTATGATAAGTACATTAAATGAAATAAATGTCTAAAACAATTGCAAGAGAGAGAGAGAGAGTGAGAGAGAGAGAGAGAGAGAGAGAGAGAGAGAGAGAGAGAGAGAGAGAGAGAGAGAGAGAGAGAGAGAGAGAGAGAGAGAGAGAGAGAGAGAGAGAGAGAGAGAGAGAGAGAGAGAGAGAGAGAGAGAGAGAGAGAGAGAGAGAGAGAGAGAGAGAGAGAGAGAGAGAGAGAGAGAGAGAGAGAGAGAGAGAGAGAGAGAGAGAGAGAGAGAGAGAGAGAGAGGGAGGGAGGGAGAGGGAGAGGGAGGGAGGGAAGGAGGGAGGGAGAGAGAGTGACAGAGAGACGGAGACAGAGAGACAGAGAGGGAGAGAGAGAGTGAAAGAGAATGTTTATAACCATTATACAACATTAAAGACTCTAATGTTAAAATGACCAAAACAGATTATTTCAAAATATAACAGTTAAAGAATCTAGTTATGTCATAATTTCTGCATTTCTGCATTTTCATCTATACCAATATACTTAGAATAAAACATGAGAAGGCAATAGACAGGGCAACAGCTACTGTCATCCTATACAATATTGATAGTTACTGCAGCTTAATAACTCAATAAAACAACAGCTTATTTTTTTTCTTTCATTGAATTTCATATCTGCTGTGCAAAAAGATAAAATTTAGCAATATACAGTACTTACTAGAGATACACGGCAACACCTAGTCAATTCTCAAGTGATGACAATTGCACACAGCTTCCAATATACTTTTGATAATTACAGCTAGCCATCAGAAAGTGATAGATTTTACTCATAATTAACGAAGCAACAACAGCAAATGAGTTTGTCAGTGAGAAAAGGTGATAGATTTCAAATAGCAAAGCTGCCCTTTAATGGCATGTTTTTATATGTAGTACAAACAGTGAACCTAGGTAATATCTTTCATAACTGCAACAGCTGTTCTCCTTTAAATCAACCATATATGTTACAGGTTGTTAACAGGAGAATGTCATAAATGCTGTTTCTTTCTCCCATTATTGACAACTATAAAACAAAGTTACAGGTAATTATAAGCAAAGCATTAGACTATCAAAATTTACATTTAAGAAACTTTATAATTTTGATTTTTTTTAATTTCATCTGAAAGGTTATTAGCTCATTAGATTAAATTAAGCAATCTAGATTACTTAACTAGAGGTACATGGCAACAGCTCGTCAATTCTCTAGTGATGATAATTACACACAGCTTTCAATATACTTTTTATAATTACAGCTGACCATCTGAAAGTTATATATTTAATCATAATTAACGAAGTATAAAACTCAATTAACAGTTATTAGATAATTAATATATTTAATTTTTGTCACAAGTTTAAGATAATTAAAGGTTGTTAATGTTAACTTAATCAAAAATCTTTTTTAACAAGTACATAATATACAATAATGGCCTATACAATAAAGGAAACAAAAAAATATGCATAACAGCAAAACTTTAGTCTCTTTTTGTACTTTTAATCTTTCCCTTTTTCAAGTTTGGCAACATAGCTCATCATTTCCGTTGTGGATCAACTACTTGGAAAGTGTAGTTAGCTGTCATACCTTCAATGTAAGGTCCATTAGTGACCTGAACAATATAAGGACCAGAGCTGAACTTTTTAGATGTAAGGGACGGCTTTTGTCCAGGTTTGTAAAAAAACTCAACCTGAATTTCTTCACCAGAAACTAAAATCTTGAAAGTACT
Source organism: Xestospongia muta (assembly GCA_963693285.1). Lineage (NCBI taxonomy): Eukaryota > Metazoa > Porifera > Demospongiae > Haplosclerida > Petrosiidae > Xestospongia > Xestospongia muta. Next base: position 19,386,812 of record OY848918.1, on the reverse strand, counting down.
AGATGTAATACCCTTGCCAGAAACCTGTATACAAATTTATTTAGTAAAATTACTGAATATACACATATAGTGATGTCATTATATATGATGACATCACCTAAACTCTAAACCAAACCTAACATTAATAACTCTATGACACATGGTGATTGTTACATCATCAATTGAGTTACACCAAGAAGCACCCTTGAATACTATCGTATATATCATGTATGAAGCTGATTGTAGTCTCACATATAGCAAGGTCTACTTGTTCTAACCAATTGACCTACCAACTTTCAGTAGTTTTTCAAATGACTGCTATACATATAGTCTACCAGATCCTCAGGATCTGGTAGACTATACGTATGTATAGCAGTCATTTGGAAAGCTACTAAAAGTTTGTAGGTCATTTCATTAGGAACTCTGAAGTTAGTTATTATAAAAGTCATTTTTTACCATGATGGCAACATTGCTAAGTATCTTTGTAGTATATGAAATTACACAATTTAAGAAATCATCCTATATTAATTTATTTGTTAATCAATTTAATGAAATTATTTTAATTCTATGAAATAGTATATTACATAAAATATTAACTTGATCCATTTTGTAATGGTAGACTATATGCATAGCAGTCAATAATATGTCGATGCTTTGTATATGTACAAACTGACTACATGCTTTGTATATGTACAAATTGACTACATGCTTTGTATATGTACAAACTGACTACAATGTAGTTTAATATTTGTAGGCTTGTAGTTCAGTAGAAAAGATGTTGATAATTATGTTTATATAAATGCCATTAATTCATCATAAATTAAAACAGTGTTCAGTAGGTATTCTTAATACATGATAAATGCTGATTGGAGCCTAAAACCTTAAACCAAACAGTGATGTTAGCTTTGGATAAATGTTCTAGATGCTAGCTGAGACATCTTAATATTTAATAATTTTTTAAAGAAATTGTAATTTACTTCTTACATAATTAACAAGGCATGTTATTATGATGACTGAGAGATAGATAAAGCAATGACAAGACTATGAAGAGAAGGAGATGAATAAGAATAGAGATGAAAACTTCTAAATGTAAGTCTTTACTTTAGACTTTAAATTCTATGAGACTGTTTATCTCATACAACTGCTGCCACGAATTTAGGCTTGTTTGAGATGCTATATTGCTATTCCTACAATCCCTATTTTTATTGAATTTTGTTATTGGCTTCTCTGTGTATTAATTACTTTCTTTCTGCATGGGTCATATTATATTGACAATATATGCTATATTGTGGGCTACCACCACAAGGTCATAACTCTGGTGGTATAGTCATATCCACTATTAGTAGCAATAAATAACTTTCTACCAGACTGACGTAACCTAGGCAACACATTAAACATAATAATAACATTGTTACATTACCGGTAAAGAAGGTGAGGGAGTCGAGAGTCTTTCTTGACATAATTGCCAAGATTTTGTACAGTTTTTCCTTCAAGTTCCCCTACAACAAACCAATGTAGCAATAATATATCTACTTTATATTTACCTCAGTGTGGGCCCAATGTACAGCATTATGAACATCTTGTTGTATCATTTGGTATGTAATAACAATGTCACCAGATATAACTCCAATATACCATCATCATTGACCATATGGAAAGTACTTAGATACAAATGAGTACATTTACCAATTCTGTTAAAACAATGCATAATATTTATATAATTGTTATCTGAAAACTATCCCCTATAAAGGGGAAGTGGGCCACACCTGGAAGTACTGCAATACCAGGGCAACCCATGGAGTGAGGGAAGCAAGCTTCACATACCACTCCTAATGAAAAAAAATGGATAAACAGCTTGAGGATTATCCTCATTCAAGCTATTAAACTCGAAAGAACAGTTTTTTTCACTTAATCTTAGCCGATAGGCCGAGAAGCGATGCGGGGACAAAATTTACAGCTTGTCTTATAGTTATACAATAGAGTTTGCTCTTAGGGGACAAGTAGTAGTGATTCTAATGAATAACTTTGTAAATTGTCACATGTCAAGCCTTGTGTTGATTAGGAATACACACTTGCTTGTATGGAAAATAAACCAGAAAAAACTAGGTGCTTTTGGTGTAGTATTTGGAGGTAAATTCAATGAAGGAAGATACAACAACTGATGTAGCTATCAAGTGTTTAAAAGGTTAGGCTGATATAATTAATTCTAATTTATTGTAACGCTATAACTGATCTACCTTCACCAACATTTGGAGAAGTAGAGGATGTTTTGATGTTAGACGTTGAACATTCTAATTTTATGAGATTGTTAGGTGTATGATTTGCTACTGAAGATTAATCTACTTGATATTTTATTACCATGTATGGTTATGGAGATCTCCAGGTTTTTGTAAACTGAAAGCTAGTAAACACTCATGTTTTTTCATAAATGATATACTCATTGACACTTGGTAGTTGTGTAGTTAATTGTAAGAGCTAAAAAGATATTGTCTATTGTACAAAGTATGTCACTATGGAATTTATAACAGGACATTCCTATATATTACTTACTTGCTTTTTTCTAAAGAGTCATTTGTTGAAGTAAATGAGCTGACAAATTATAGCAATTAGTAATAAAAACATCATATATTGTGAATTCCTTTCAATATTGTAGAAATGTATGAAGCCTACATGACTATGAGTTAGTTAAGGTAACCAATCTATTTTAGCAGTGGTATACATAATATATATATATACTGATAAATATGCTAACTTTTGCATTAATGACTATAAGGATATATTAATTCTTGATCTGTTAGGCACTTAACTCATTATATTCTTCATTGAATAGCTACAGGCTTTATTGTGAAGAGTTAAAGTAAGTAAGAGTAATTCATAGATATATGAAAAGTAGTATTTACATTCAGAAGGCCAGACGTGAACCCCAACTGTCACAAGAAGAGTTATGAAGTAATGATTATGCTACAGGCATTGTTATCTAAATTTTAAAACATGAAATTATATAGCATATAACTATAGTAAAAATAGCATGAGTAGGGTATATTTATAAAGCTTCTTTAGTTACTTTGCTAAGTGTGTAAATGTAAGGAGAAACAGTGATATCACATAAGCAGCAGAAATTTGTATGTTATAAAGAATTAACATAAAACTCAAAGTAAGGATTGTCAAAAAAGTATTGGAGCAATTAAAGTACTCAATCAAGTAAACTTGTCCATGTCACGTTTGAAAGAGACTAATGACATAAAGTTTGAGTCATTGTGTAATAGTAGTGATAATAACTAATGTACCAATACCCAATAAACATTATGTTATAGTCTTTACACAGTGCATGGAATTATGAAGATTAGACATGAAAGTGTTTTCTTAACTATTTACCTCATTATAAACATGAATTTGGAAGTTGATTAAATACTTTGTTCTTGTTTTTTTAAAAAGATCTGATTTATCTTTTCTTCTAATGATCAAGAAACAGGTATCTTTACTGTACATTACAAGTTGAATTTATTATTTCCAATTTAGTTATGTATATACATAACTCATTCTTTCTGATACATGAATAATATACTATTGTTAGTTATGATAACATTATTGCAAAGACCAGTTTATAGTATATCCTGAATACACTCATTAAACCTGTAATAATGAAAAAAACATTGTAAATATATTTTACCTAATTTTTATTCAAGTATAAATAACGATCAAGTGGATAAAAATTCAAAAAAAATCATAAAAGTAGGGATAAAATATTTCACAATATTTCAAATATAATATTTCAAAAGATTTCAAAATATTTCAAACAATCCCAAATAGAAATGGAAGTATTGATATCCCTATATAGAAGCCTTGAACATGATATTTATATTTGAAAGCTACATTTTATTGTATTATAATATGAGTACATTCCATAAACAAAATCCTTACTTTCTATGTAACGTTATTGTCAGTCATTTACTTTAGACTTTGAATTCTACAAGACTGTTTATCTCATATAACTGCTGCCACAAAACATGATGCCCATGATGTATGGATGTCCACATACTGCCATTCCTAATTTGAACTTGTTTGAGATGCTAGCAGAGACATCCCTATATTTAATGATTTTTTAAAGAAATTGTAATTTACTTGTTACATAATAAACAAGACATATACAGCACATCTGTGGGAATCCAATGAACTACACATTCCTGTCATAAGGTGTGTAGATGAACAATAATTGGGAACACATCTGGAAATTCAATGTAGTTCAATTATTAGGGTGTTAGGTCTGGGGAGCCAGACTAACTAAACTTGTCATCTAGCTCTAAGGTGTATTGTCTTGTACAAGGTTGTAATAAAAAATAGACTAACTCAACTGTGATAACTTATTATCTCCTCAACAACCACTGTTCCTCAAAGGAAGGTATTCTCATTGTCCTCTGTGTCATAATGTGACAAGGTACTGATCTTAATATTATGACTTATCATATTTGTTCTCATCACACTGGTGACAAACCCTATCACTGTCCAGACTGTAAGTGTACATTTAGTCTAGAAGCTAACCTCAATACACATTGTTACATACGTCATCAAACACAAAGTGTATCAACTACATCAAGTCATTCTACTTGTGTTGTATGCAATTCTATAAATCATTATTGTACTACATGTGGAAAAAGTTCTCATATCATAGTCAGTTACTGTGTCATTCTCGTACTCATACTGGAGAAAAACCCTTCATATGTAAGGACTGTGGGAAAGGTTTTTTTACATTTAGTATATTGACCCGACATTTTCGTATCCATACTGCAAAAAACCCTTTATATGTAAGGACTGTGGGAAAGGTTTTACTCGTTCTGATAGTGTTTATCATTGTCGCATTCACATTGGAGAAAAAACATTTATATGTAAGGACTATGGGAAAGGACTTTATTAACTCTAGTGAATTGACCCAACATTCTCCTATATACTGGAGAAAAACCTTTTATATGTAAGGACTGTGGGAAAGATTTTACTCAGTCTAGTAATCTTATTAATTGTTCTCGTATCAATACTGGAAAAAACCCTATATATATATGGACTGTGGGAAAAGTTTTACTCGTTCTGATAATTCATAATTATCATTGTTGTATTTATAATGAAGAGAGACCCTATGTATAGTCATCTTACTAGACATTCTCATATCCATAATAAAGTGTAACTCGACGCTCCCAATTAACACATTTTAATCATCATTTATCCATTAATACAGTACCTATTCATTGTCATATATTATATCATATCTATTTACTATATAAAACATTGTTATAATCACTTATTGATAATGGTTCAATGTCAACTTTATCTGAAACAGGAGACTTTCTACAAATGATAGTTTATACAAATCAAAATGAATAGACCATCCTGTTCAAGAGATTAGTCATCATTAGTTCAAACATTATGATTGTCATAATGCAAGATCAAGTGGTTTAGTTATTAGCAGATTCCTTAGCATTTCAACTTAAATTCCAGGTATCAACATGTAATAATATAAGAGGGCAGATATTATCTTTCTGTTTAAGTAATCTTTCACTTTGTCTTGTTGACCACCTGTATAGTAATTTTCACACAATATATGATTGGATGGCTGTTGTATTTAAAAATTAAGATCTATCATTCTATTTATGGCTTGTGAATTAAGTCCATTTAATCAATATATTTCTCAAAAAGTGCTGTCTATGCAAGTATGTATGATGTGTGGACTATAACTAGCTGATGACCTTTCAAAATGAATAAACGTCTAAAGTAGATGAAAGACAGAGAGAGAGAGTGTGCGTACGTATCATGTTTGAAAGAGAGAGAGAAAGAGAGAGAGAGAGAGCTAACCAACTTGATAAATTTTGATCTTAAATTTATAAAAACCAACAACTGCCCTCCTCAGAAATCTAAGGTTGTAACCATTGTATTGAAAACTACTATTAAAGCAGTTATGACTCCACATAATAAACCTGTATCTTATGATTGACTTCTGTAAGTCACATTGTGATTATTAAACTCCATAACTGACATCAAAGTGACAGAGGTGTCTATGTTGATCACCATTAATACTTTTAAAATATTATCCAGTAATTACACTTGATAAAGTAATTTAGTGTAATTATTAATATTAACTTTATCAAAAATCTTTTTTAACAAGTACATAATATGAAATAATGGCCTATATAATAAGGGAAACAAAAAATAACTGCAAAACTTTAGTCTCTATTTGTACTGTTATGTATTCCCTTTTTCAAGTTTGGCATCACAGCTCATTGTTGTCCTTTTGGATCAACAATTTGGAAAGTGCAGTAAGCTGTCATACCTTGAACATAAGGTTCATTAGTAATCTGAGCAATATAAGGACCTGAGGTTAAATTTTTCAATGTAAAGTTGGGCTTTTGTCCAGGTTTATAAGAAAACTCAACCAAAATTTCTCCACCTGAAACTAAAATCTTGAAAATACCAGATGTTGAGTCTTTGCCAGAAGCCTGTATGCAAATTTATCAAGTAAAATTAGAGATTTGATAATTTATAACATACCTGGATAAAGCCTTGAGTATTAAGCTTGTTTGGATGTGACAGCCACCATTCATTTACAATTCCATACATAACATGTAATGGTGTACCTGAACTGTTTAAGGCAGTAATATCAAACGCTATATACAAAGAAGAAAACATTAACTCAGGTACACATTTGTTATTAAAATAATTACTGTAATAATCACTACTCATGATTCTTTCAATTGACGTCTGATGATTGTGAGTTGAAGAGGAATTTAATCTGAAGAAGTCTCTGATTGATCTGAAAACTAAGATAATAAAGGTCTTTATATACCTTAAAGAAAGCTTCCCTCCCATATATTACAGCTCACCAGCAGCAATAGGTGATAGACTTCAGTCATACCTATATAAAAGCAACAGCTGCTTTGCATATATTATTTGATAATTACAGCATGATTAAATGAAAAGGTGCTAGATTTCCTAAGTGGAGAACGTAACAGTTGCTTTCTAATTGTATGTTGGACAGAGAGAGAGAGCTTATAACCATTTTTCAAAATGAACCAAAGGAGATTATCTCAACATAGACTTACTCAAGAATCTAGTTATGTTAACATTTCAACATGCAATGTAAGGGCAGCTGTTGTCTTATTGAGTTAGGCAGTTGTATTTGTCACTAATATATGGGATGGCTAGATCTAAGACAGCTGTTACCTTGTCTATTGCCTGCTCCTGTGTTATTTAAAATATATAAGTAATAGATTTTATCTTTTTATGTAAATTGATAAAAATACTGATATCTGGAGTACCAATAATGAGATTAAGTAATATAGATTACTTGACTAGGCAACAGTTATTCAGCCTTCTAGTGTTGTCAAATGCACATAGCTTGCAAACAACTAAACAGCTTTCCTTCAATAAACTGTTAATTAGAACTGGCTATCAGAAGGTGATAGATTTCAATCTTAAAATTAAATAGACAACAGCTTCAAATAAAACCATTAACAGGAAAAGGTTATAGATTTCCTTAGAAGCACCAGCTGCAACAATGGCATCTTGATACATGTAGTGCAAACAGTGAAACTAGGTAATATCTTTCACGCTTGCCACATCTGTTCTTCTATTATGACAATAATACATGGTATAGATAGTTTACAAGAGAATGTCATAAATTTCCTGAATGAGCCTGGCAAAAGTTGCCTCTGCTTTCATTATTGACAAATACAAAACTTAATCACATGATGAATGTATTTAACCAGGTAATAAGCTTACAGATGAAATTTTAAAAAATATTGAAGACAATAACATATTTATTAAATAAAAGTTTTGATAACCTCTTTTTGTTCACTAGAAATAAACATATACAATTTAAAAATAAATATGAATGTTATAAATAAAAAAGATCTTCAATTTCATTCAACAACAAATAAGAGAGAGAGAGAGAGTTAGATAGAGAGATTATATTTCATATGATTAAAGCTACTCAAGCTAAATGAACCTAAAGAAATTTTAATCAACTTAGAATTGCTAAAGACTTAAGAATCTAGTTATATAAATATTTTTACATATTTTACTATCTATACTTTATACCACTTAAAAAATATATCATCCTTTACTGATATACTTAGAATAAAACAAGAGAAGGCAAGAGACAAGGCAACAACTGTCCTAGTTCCTACCTCTTTTATTATTGATAACTAAAGCTTCCTAAAACTATTAGGTGATTGACTACTAACTAGGTAACCATTAAACAATGGCTGCCCTTTATTACATGTTCATATCTGGAGTGCAAAAAGGTGAGGAGATTAAGCAATATATAGATTATTTACTAGGTATTACCTTTAATAATAATATTTATATTCCTCCTGTGTAAAATTAGAAAATTATTTAAGAAATTTTCATTTTTTAATAGAAGATAAGAAATAATAATCTAATGACGAGTATGACCTTTTGCATTACAAATAGATGTCTGCTATTGACATCTGTAACATGCAGTTACAGGACATCTGCCACTTTGTCCACCCTGGAAATATAGCACATTATCTGTTGGACAGCTGTAATTATCTAACAATATATACAGATATAACTGTTGCTTTTTTATAGCTACAATTGAAATATATCACCTATTGCATTTTTGGCCAGCTGTGAATTTGAGGGAAGCTATCTGTAATGTATATAAAGACCTTTCTTAACTCAATTTTTTAGATCAGTCAAAAGACTTTCTTCAGATTAAATCCCTCTTCAGCAAACTATCAATTGAAAGGAATATGGGTGAATATTATGGTGATTATTTTAATAATATCTGTACATGAGTTATGTTTACATCTCTGTAGCCTATAAAATTACTGTCTTAAACGAGTCTGGTACACCAATACAGCTTACATATGGACGTGTACATGAATGGTGGCTTTCACATCAAAATGTCATTATCTCTCAAGGTTTCATCGAGGTATAACCAAAATAATCAAATCAGTCCTTTTACGCAAACATTTTTATACAGGCTTGTGGTATTGGTTCAACATCTGGTACTTTCAAGATGACAATTAAAGATGAGATAATTCAGGTTGATTTCAACTTTGCACCTGGACAAATGCCTTCCTTTGAAAGTAAAATGCTGAATCCAGGTCCTTATGAAGTTCAGATCATTAATGGCATTCGTGTTGAGGGTGAGACAGCTTATTGCACTGTCAAAGTTGTTGATTCAAAGAAATAAAAATGAGCTGTGATGCTAAACTTGAAAAAAGGAATACAAAAGAGAACAAATAGAGACTAAATTTTTGCAGCTATTTTTTTTTTCATTTTCCTTATTTCATAGACCTTTATTAATTTATATTATGTACTTGTTAAAAAAAGTTTTGGATAAAACTAACATAATAACATTAAAATACTTAATTAAGCCAGAACATTGTATGATGTATATTGTGAGAGTTATGCAGCAGAGTAATGTGACAATATAATAAGACAGTGCAACAGAAGTCAATCCTAATTTACAGGTCTATTTTGCTGAGTCATAACAATTTGTTCAACAGCAGTTTTGAATACAAAAGGTATAGGCTGAGATCTCTAAATCTTAACTACTTATAACACAGCCTGATTGTTATAATACAATAACAAGTGGTTTAGTTATAAATCAGTTCACATTGTTTGTTTGTTTAAATTCCAGGTATCAATATGTAATAACATCTGTTTAATAATAACAATACTGGATAGTCAATGTAAATAATTGGAGTGGCTTGGGCATGTAATTTTGTAAAGGAAGTAAGTGACTATCTGATGGATTAAGGTATTCTCACAGAATTCAATTTTAATTTTCTTTAATTTTTCTTTTAACCACTGGTAGTCTGTGTATATCACAGATTAACCATCAGTACTATTTTTTCTCTAAATCATTCACACTCTGCAACTGGTTTACTTTATGTACTGTAATGTTCATTAATAATAATAATAATAATCAACTGGCCTATTCTTTTAACAGTTTTTCATCATTCAATATAGGTAAGTGTGCCCCTGTTAATAATGTCAAAGTTCTAATAAAGTCAAAGCATCAGGGACAAGAATGTCAGACATCACATACTTCCATTATAAGTTGATAGTTGTCCTAAACTACAACTCAGATGTCTTAGTCATCAGGCAGCCATCTATATACATAAAGTGACAACACATCTAGAAGGTAATATAAAGATCTTTCAAGAGACATTTGTAGATCAGTTAAAAAGAAAAGTTCCAATGAAGTCCTTCTTCAAGAAACTGCCTACTGACATGAATGTATGGCTAAGCCAGCAAAAAGAGTTATGTAAGAGGTTACTACATTATTAACTTCCTAGCTGGAATTTTAAAATAAATTTTGAATTGTCTGAGGACGTATATCCTTATATTAAAGGTACTAAACAGCCTGGGACAACCAAACCCAATAATTTCTACATGTTGACATTCTTCGTCCTCCTAGAAGTGTCTATCTCTTGTGAAACTTGCATACCAAAGCTCTTGGAGTACCTTCTTTATCTTCACCAGTGGAGAGGCCGTTGCACAATATGGGAAAAATTTTCACACCAGAAAGATGTAGACTGAGTGATGACACATTTAAACAGTTGCACTTAAAATAGGATTTTGTCATTTCAACCATTGTCTTTATTACCATAATCTCATCAATATAATATAAGCCCAATACTGAGTTATTACATAGCCGAAACTGGTCTAATTCAATATGTTTAAAATCAATTAGAAGTCAGAAAGTACTCTTTGTAGTTTTGGTCCAACAACTGAAACCATAAGAGAGAGGTAGATACTATTTCAACTTAACTAACTGGATAAGTTTCAGTTAAAATAGTATCTGTTTATAGCATCAATTGAAGCCATGATGAATTACTATACCAAAGTGGATTTAATAGTGGCTGTTCAAAACCTCTCTCTATAAGTTTGGTATGAATAATAAAAGATAAATTATGGTATCAGGACTGCGTAGAGTATAAAATTACATTTAGAATGTACAGAAGTAAATATATGAATGTATCATTATCTTCCTATATATGGTACATAGTTGTCACATTGGGAATGAGTGTCATTTAGTGGAATTTTAAGTGTGACAATGCAATCAATGTTACTTAGGCATGGCATCATAGAAGTAGGGATTTTGTGTATCAGGATGACGTTTTTTATTGGACACATAATTCAATATTAGAGTTTACTTTATTTGGGTTTGTCCCAAGAGTTAACCATAATTGAACATCATAGACTTATTTTAATTAATTTTAGACAGTGTATACTCCATATATAGCATAATTTAATTGATATTAATATATATATATAATATATATATATATATATACATATATATACATATATATACATACATATATATACATATATATAATATGTTTAATTTGTAGAGATTGTAGAACTCAATAATTATTGAGCAGTAGTTCTAATAAAGTCAAAGTATCAGGGACAAGAATGTCAGACATCACATACTTCCATTATAAGCTGATAGTGGTCCTAAACTACAACTCAGATGTCTTAGTCATCAGGAAGTCATCTATATACATAAAGTGACCACACATCTAAAAGGTAATATAAAGATCTTCAAACAGACATTTGGTAGATCAGTTAAAAAAAGGTTCCAATGAATTCCTTCTTTAAAAAACCACCTACTGACATGAATGTGGACTAAGCCAGCAAAAATAATAATTTAAGAGGTTACTACATTATTAACTTCCCAGGTGAAAAATTTAAAATTAATTTTGAATTGTCTGAGGATGTATATCTTTATATAAAAGGTAGTAAGATGCCTGGGACAGCCAGTCCTAATAATTTTATTCATCTTGACATTCATCGTCCACCTAGAGTTGATCATTTAAAAGCAAAAGTGACATTCCAGGTTGTTGATCCACAATAAAAAAAAAAATTCACAAAGTCAAAATTGGACAAAGAACAATGTTAATAATGTACATGTAGTGACTAGATTTAGTAGCTAAATCAGTGTTTAGTTTTCATGTGTAGTCCTTTGTTTTATTGATCATGTAGTTTGTTTTGAAAAATATTTTTTCAAATGATGATATAATGTCAATAAGATTAATTTATTCGGAAATAGGGTACTGTCACACTGTATCACTATATTTCAAACGTTTCATAATATGTAATCAATAAACTAGAAAACTGAACTTAAAGAATATAAAACAACAATAATCATTGATCGTGTTTGGTTGTGATTTAACAAAGTTTTATCATGAAAGGGTTGAGCATTTGACTTTTCTCTATGTAAATAATTCAATCTCTGTTAAAGAAATATTCTACACTAATAATAAATCCTGTAATATATATCCATGTGAGTTAATTGGTAAAGATTAAATAGTTTTAGTCAATTGTAATTTATAAATAGCTTTTGGTTGCATCACTGTTGATTAAAAAAATAAATACAGGAGTATTTCAATGAATAGTGACTCGTTCACTCAGTGACTCGCTTGTATCTTACTTATATATATCAGGTAAGTTAGCTAGATAATTCGTTCCTATGACTGCAAAATGATGGCAATTAACCTTTGAACTTCAATAATGATTAAAAGGTTGGGCTTAATAACTGGGCGTGGCATTGTTGTAACACGTGGGGGTTTGTCAAGTTTGTGATGGGAGTTCCAGCCTTTTTCCGATGGCTCTCTCGAAAATATCCTTCTATTGTGGTACACTGTGTGGAAGAGAAGGTATGGAACGTATTAGTACTTATAAAAAAAGCCTACGTGTACCTAAAATATAAGCAGTATTTTACTTTTTGATGAGTGATTCAATGGTAGTTTATAATACTATTGATCAAAGGCGTAGACTTTGTTTAACCTATCAGTCAAGTCACGTGACTCATGTATATGTAATATACACTATATTTACATGTACAACTTACTTTAAGTTGCCATGACTACTTGTATACGTATTTTATAGATGAAAATTGTTCAAGGGTTAAAAATACCGGTTGATGCTACACTCCCTAATCCCAATGAAGTGGAGTTTGATAATCTCTATCTTGATATGAATGGTATTATCCATCCATGTTGTCATCCTGAAGACAAGTAAGATAAACAGGTTTGACCTGTAAATATGTACAATATTCATGTATGTTCATAATGTGTATAGTTTGTGTAACTGTTGATATATTATATATCATTGTGTATTAAGTCTTAGAGATGTTTTCTTTGGTCTCACGTATAAAGCATGCTAAGCAGATCTAAAAATGTTTTAGACCTTGTCCCAACTAACAACATACCAATGTCTGTTTTTATGATCTCATATATTGTTGTATGTTGTGAGTTTGTGCCATTTGGGCATGATTGATCAAGTCTTAGTGAAAATCAACTTGTGAAAAATCCTAGTGTTGCTCTAACATGTTTTGGTTCTTTAGTCTTCAGTAGTAACAAATTCTTTATATTTAATTGACAAAGTATTGCTATAAAGACAGTAGATATATGACATTTATATTCTTGCTCAATTTCAGACCTGCTCCAGAAAATGAAGATGAGATGATGGAAGCTATCTTTGAATATATTGATAGAATCTTTAATATTGTTCGTCCTCGTAAACTCCTTTACATGGCCATTGATGGAGTGGTAAGGATATCTGTGTGTGTGTGTGTGTGTGTGTGTGAGAGAGAGAGGCCTTCACACTACTTTACTCTTTTTAGGCTCCTCGAGCTAAAATGAACCAACAGAGATCACGTCGATTTAGATCTGCTCTAGAAGCTAAGTATGTTAATACATTGTATGCTGTATATGTACTGCTACTGTTAATATACATTATTGTGTCTTTACAGTTAATAGTACATTGTAAACAACTTATAAAACAACATATTATTATTATTAATTTTCTCTTTTATCCATTGTTTAAAACTTTTTATGTACAATTACATCTACCTTTTGTGCTACTGCATATATTAACATGTATTTATGTTGTAGCACCAAAATCTTCATAATATTGACTTTAATAGAAGTTTATTATATCTTTCAATATAGAGATAAGTTGGAAGAGATTAAGCGTATTCGTAGTAAACTTAGAGAGAGTGGTTGCGAACTGCCACCATTAAAACCAGACAATGCTCACTTTGACAGCAATTGTATTACTCCAGTAAGTGAAGAGAGAGAGAGAGACTTAGTAGATATATATGTGTATCCCCAACCTTTGACATGTACTATATTGTTCTGTTATAGGGTACACCATTCATGGCTAATCTTGCAATATGTCTACAATATTACATACATGATAGAATGAACAATAACCCAGCATGGAAGGGTATAAAGGTAACCATATGTACATGTATTGACAATAACTTCAATAGAATTTTAACGTTCTTACATTTCTATGTGTAATTTTATATAATCTGTAATATAATACATGTATATTCTGTTCACATTGAGAGTGACTGTAGTTTAGTGGTATTCTAATATGACTTACGTCATCAACCTTACTTGAGCATGGCATCATAATTGCAAAGTTTTGTGAGTCATATTAAAGCTTTTCATTTTTTATGGCTGTCTCTTATTTTTACTACTAAAATATTTTGATAATTTCTGAACTTTTTTGGAGAAGCTAGAGAACATTTGAGCAAGTATTCATTAATAATTGCAAACTATTTATGATGTCAGTGGAATAAGAAGAATGACATTCAGTTTATATATATAATTTCTGTTTGCAACTTATCTAGATAGCTAGTGCTCAAATTTTTGCTAAACTTGTAGACTTTCAAGACCTTTTGAATGAATCATACTATTTCTTTCTAGCTCATTCCCAGTAAGAGTTATAAAACTGAATTATAGTTTGTTCTCAATGTGAACTGAATATAAATGTACCAAAAATAAGTTAATATATATAAATACATAGGGAAGTAAATATCTGTACCTTTTTATTTACTTCTCTATATAGTTATGTATCCATTTAACCCTTTTATTTATCCATTCACTTGTTCATGTACTTTATGCGTCCATATCATCCTATCATCCATCTATTGATATAATAATTGTCTATATGATATAGGTCATACTATCTGACGCTAATGTCCCTGGTGAAGGAGAACACAAGATAATGGACTATATTCGTAAACAACGTGGTTCACCAGGACATCACCCAAACACTCATCATTGTCTATATGGAGCTGATGGTATGTTGTATTTCAAATATTGACTATTGAACTTGTACTTGTAATGTAGTATGGTGTTGTTGACCTTTTGCTTAGAGAGGGTCTGCAGACGAGTGCATATAGAACTCACACAGCAGAAATGTGGATGAGGGAGACATTACTTAGAAATGAGCATGTGTTAAGAGAGTGAAAATGCAAGATGACTGTTGTGACAGCACTGGTTGTAGTAATGATCTTTCAAATAGAATTATAGAGTATCTTTTACACGTTAGTTCTGCTCGTATTATGAACTGCTATAGAGCAGAGTTTTAAGAAGAGTCAAAGACTTTACTAGCCATTGTTGACTCACATAGAATATCTGTTATGTGAAAAAGAGGAGCTCATAAGTGCATGAGGCATATCAATAGCTTGCAAGGTTTTTACTAACTATATCGGTCCTTTATGCGCTTGTCCCTAGACACTTCCTATCTTATTGTGAAGGGACAACAATGCTGACTACATGTAATCAATGTATAGTGTTTTGTTCTGTCCATGTAGCTGATTTAATAATGTTGGGGTTAGCTACACATGAACCTTATTTTACTATTTTAAGAGAAGAGTTCAAACCAAACCAGCCACGCCCATGTGAAGTCTGCAATCAATATGGTGAGTATGTAGTTTGTGATTGTCATGTGATGAATATTGTTACCATGGTTACAGGTCATTCTATGAAGGAATGTACTGGTGAAGTTAGAGTCAAACAAGGAGAGGTTAGTACATTTGTAAGATAATTTTCTCTTTTCCTTTATGTATGTATGTAATGTATTATATGTGATTTCTATAACTTGTAAGAATGAAATTTCTTTTTGTATTTTAGTTTGATGAGCTAGCTACTTCTAGTATTGCTCAAGAGAAACAGTTTATTTTTATTAGAATAAATGTCCTGAGAGAAGTGAGTATCATTTAGTAATTGATGAAGACTCTCTCTCTCTCTCTCTCTCTCTCTCTCTCTCTCTCTCTCTCTCTCTCTCTCTCTCTCTCTCTCTCTCTCTCTCTCTCTCTCTCTCTCTTTCTCTCTCTCTCTCTCTCTCTCTCTCTCTCTCTCTCTCTCTCTCTCTCTCTCTCTCTCTCTCTCTCTCTCTCTCTCTCTCTCTCTCTCAGTATCTTCAAAGAGATTTAAAGATAGATGCTTTAAATTTTAAATACGATTATGAAAGAGTTATTGATGATTGGGTTTTTATGTGTTTTTTTGTTGGCAATGACTTCTTACCACATCTTCCTTCACTACAAATTAGGTAAAAAATGAAGAAATGTAATAGATAACATTGTAATATGACATGTATATGTTATGTACTTACATATTTACATTGTTATGTAATTTTATTTCTTTCCAGAGAAGGAGCTATTGATAGACTCATTACTTTGTATAAAGATTTCTTACCATCATCAAAGGTAGTCCTTTTAGTGTTATAATGAATACTTCCTCTGCCCCTTTAATATAGGGTTATTTAACTCATAATGGATTTGTTGATGTAAAAATGTTCAAGTTATATTAGCAGGTAAATGATGATATTAGGACTGCTTTGACTAAAGTACAATTTGATGAGGACACCTTATGTACAACGATAAATATGTACATATCAATATCGTGTACTTGTACATGTATATGATGTCTAAGTTGTCTTTTGTCATGGTGGTTTTTGTATGGAAAGTATCACAATACTTTATATATTACTAATAAGAGATTTAGTACTTATATTAGATGTAGTATATTATGTTTTTATAAATTGTTACAGAGCTTGGTAAGGTTGAAGATGAGATATTTCGGAACAGGCGTGATCGTGAGATGAAGGATAAAGAGCGACAAAAACAGCGGTCAAAACGTCAAAAAATAGTAAGGCAATTTATTGATAATTACCTATTTGACCCTATTAATTAATGACTAATAACTACAGGAAGATTATCGTGCTCCGACATTTATACCTGAACAGCTCAATCCAGTGGTAAGTTAACATAAGATAAATGTATAATACAGGGCACCTCATCAATCCATTAATTCAAGGAACATTCTCATTTATATGTATTATACAATAAGTACACACTATGTACATCTTTTTCTGACCTAACATCTTGTTTTCATTCCAGCCACTTGGGTCTCAGCCTTCTCCAGCTTACAATGCTCGTTATGATGCTTATCAAATGAGACAATCTAGTACATTAGCTAGTAATCAAGAAGCAGCTCAAAGTATGAAGGCACTCTTGAAAAGATCAAAGGTAAATAGTATGTGTGAATTTAATCTTGTAGGCATTCTCTAGTGGTTGGATCTTTGATTTGTTAGTATTACACATGTACATATAGGTAATATCAGCAGCCACCAAAAGCAATGTAGGATCATGCAATGCCCACTCAAATTATTGATTTTCATTTTTTTAAAATATTTTTTTACTATTTTTAAACGCTTGTGAAGCCATGCCCACATACTTGTATGAACATGTCGACTTTTACTATTTCTACCATAAGTGTTTTACGCATAGCTGAGAAAATGTTTCTAATGACATGTTCTTGATGTTTCTGTGTCACATGAATTACTTCTTCCTTTTATTTGAAGGGAATTTAATTAAAATATTACTTTGCAAGTGGCTTTAAAATAGCAATAAATGTAAAACATGAAAATTAATTATTTGCGTGGGTGTTACATGCTCCTGCCTACATTTTTATATTTTTGTTAATACAATTACCATCCTGTGGACTAAATATAATTGTAAATATGACACAATATATCTGCTTAATACTCAGTTTAACACACTCACACACACTTAAACAAGAATTGTTACCAGTACAATCAGTGGTGAGGGTGTCAGGGTTAAAATACATTGTTGCTAAATAATGTTATTATATAAAATTAATACTATGTGTAACTTTTCTAGTCTTTTCAAGAATCATCTACTTTCAGTCAAGATGATTGGCAAAAGGGAGAAAGAAAGGAGAGTTTGACTAATGATGAAGAAGAACGAATGAAGAGGAAACGTCGAGCTGATGATTATCAATGTGGGAATGAATTTGAATTTGATCCTGATACTAAGAGACAAAAAGGAGAAAGAAGGTCGAGTTTGACTAATGATAAAGAGGAAGAACGAATGAAGAGGAAACGTCGAGCAGAGGATGATCAACATGGGAATGAGACTGAAAGTGATCCTGAGATTGAGGATGAAGTCAGGTAGGGCAGTAATATGTAGACATCTAAAAAGATATGTCACAATGTTAACAGTTACATTATTACATGTACATGTAGATTGTTGATATTGTCATTGTCCTTTTTGTTATATTAACCCTGTATGAACTTGTATGGTTTAGCATTGATTCGTATCATGGTTTAGTGTTGAGTCAGTTAGCAATGTGATATTGTGTAGTAATATACACAAAGACATATTGTGCTGCAAGGTAATCATTGTACCTTTAAATCTTAAATGCAATTTTGGATGTTTAAAAAATGTATATAAAATTATGATGTTTATTTGTTATATAGTGTAAAGTTATTAATCAGTATTTTAGACAAATATATATTGAATATTTCTCGTTTAGGTTGTGGGAGGAGGGATGGAAGGAACGTTACTATCAGAGTAAGTTTTGTGTGTCATGTGATGATGTGGAATTTGTGCGAAAAGTTGTGGAGAATTATGCTCAGGGACTGTGTTGGGTGATGAGCTATTATTATCAGGTGATTTGAGGGACATTACTTGTAGTAATTATAATTTATAAGTGTATAAAATCAATTATATTATAATTATACCGTTGCTATCTTTGTTATCAATAATTATTATCTTGATAAATATGGGACATCCCCTTAATTATTATCAAGAATTAATATGGCCCCTAATAATTATTGTAACAATAATTATGATGCAATTACTTATATTATATACATTGTACAATTACATAATGCAAATATTATTGTTTTAATTTATTATCTATATAAAATGATATTTACTTATTGTATATGTACTTTTGATGATGTTTTTATGTAGGGCTGCCCATCTTGGAAATGGTACTATCCGTTTCATTATGCACCCTTTGCCTCCGACTTTCGGTACATTGTTCAGATAAGAGATAGGTTTGAAAGAGGTTCACAGCCGGTAAGGAAGGAGAGAGAGAGAGAGAGAGAGAGAGAGAGAGAGAGAGAGAGAGAGAGACATTTGTGTGGCATGAGTAAATTAAATTTTATGGAAAAAATATTTTTAAATTCTTAGTTCCGGCCATTAGAACAACTTATGGGTGTGTTTCCCTCTGCAAGTTGCAAATTCCTTCCTCCCTTATGGCAAAACCTCATGTTAGATGAAGTAAGTTAATACGATACTATCAGCTATTAACATTTATCATAATACAGGACTCTGCCATTGTTGACTTTTATCCGTCAAAATTCAAAATTGACTTAAATGGAAAGAAATTTGCTTGGCAGGTAAGTACAATGTACATTCAAACTGGCAAATGTACATTTACATAGAAATAAATACATTTATACATTATATATGTTAGATATATTTGCAATAATACACATGTAATTTACCTATTATATATAGGGTGTGGCTTTACTCCCATTTGTTGACGAGCATCGATTACTTGATGCCCTAAGTGAAATCTATGATTCATTGACTCCTGATGAAAGTATGTGTAATTTAATTTAATTGATTTATTACATTGTAACAGAGGCTCGTAATAGTTTGGGTTGCGATTCTCTATTTGTACATAAATATAACAGGCTATATGCCTTTTTAAAAACACTCTATGAGACTTATAATAAAGACTCTACAGATGGATTAGACAATGAGGTAAGTTGCTGTACTGTACATGGTATATGCTAAGCTGTCACATGTAACAATATGCTGTATATTCTATCAATGTGAACATTTTTGTAGCCTGTACAAATAAACCCCAAGACATCTCAAGGTGTATCAGGGAGGGTGTGGCCTAATATGAGCATGAAAACTATACTTAAGAAAGGAGGATAAGTACATACACATATTGTCGTGTACTATGACTTATATATTATCACTGTAGGTTGGTAGAGTCTCCATTGCCACATTTAACAGATATTGAGAAGTCACAAGCTATATGGTAAGAACAATTAATAGTATTATTTATGTATAATTGTCAAAATCTTTCTACAAGATAATATTTTATACATATATGTGGTAATGTGGTGTTAGTTTGACTAAATTATATATTTTTAATTTTATTAAGTAGTATTTTTTATAATTATTAATGTCTTCTTAGCTATAACTTTCAAGATCCCACTTTTACTCCTGACTATATGTATGAAGCCAGACTCCTTCCTAATGTCATTATCCCTCCACCCACTTTAAGGCCCGACGACATGAGATTTGCTCCACCTGGTAGTTATAGACCTCAGGTGAATAATGACATCATTATGACATCATATTATATCATATGATATCTCTTGTAAACTCCATATAGTACACCTCAGTCAGCAAGAAGGTTTATAAGGTATATATAATTATAAATAGAAACATGTATTAAATTGAAACTCTGGTTATTTTACTCTAAGTTAAGATATAATTTTACTAATCAGTCAATTGCATTGGGATCCACATGTTATAATGAAGATGTGTTTCCGTTTGTATATGCTAGGTATTATAATTATGTTCATATATCTAAACAAGTATCTGTATTAGCAGATACGTTAATACTAACACTAATGTATCCTATATTGTAATAAATTAAATTAACATAATTCATAGACATATGAAGTACCAGATCTAGTTTTGTTAATATTATTGTATATATATAATTACTAAGTTGACTGTAGGTATCTGGTGCTAATACATGAAAAAGCTTGAGACCTAGAGCTTGTGATTAAATGAGTACATAGAGTCATACTTTATAGAAGTAATGCTAAAGCACAAACTAAATTCATTCTCTACTTTAAAGGCATCTGCAACAATTTATCTTTGTAGATGTAGACAGAATTGGTTGGATGCAATCAACCTTTAATAAATGCACATGGAGTGTTAAAATGAGAATATTTAGTATATATAGTGTATGCATGTGACACGTGGAGACTTTACTAAGTATATTAGTCAATAATCAGTTGGTGAAATGCTGTAATTAGGAGGCTTTGCACTAGATATAACAATGACAAACTTCTATATTGTTCTGTTCAGATATTCTTATTAGACACTCACAAACATGTTAGCATTGTACTTGTATTTTTCATTTGACCTTGTGCTGTCATTTATTGTCTTTAAGTGTAGCCAAGATTTATCCATAGGCTAGTATGAGATATTGTGAAATTTTCAGATGGAAATTCGTTTTGGTGTCCTGTTTAACGAAATAATTGCGTAGGTGGGGTCACCGGATGTCGAAATTTAATTTGTCTCAAGCACATGTTCATCGAAAGAAGAGGAAGACGCCTTGGATAACTTTTAACAGATTCATTTACGAGTAAATAAGGCAACTGTCGTTGATTTGTAGGTCTAGAGATGTTATAACACGATTCTACAAGTAAATTCTACTTCGAACTCTGCTGAAAGTAAGTCATTCTATCGTATCTTTTCTACTACCGTCTTTGTAATGAAAAAAAGCGCTTGAAATTGAAGCGCTAGGGCTAAGGTACAATAGTGATAGTATCTGTAAGTACTATAAATGATGCAAAACATGTCCAGTATATAAACAAGTTAGTATTGCTTACCTTGTTTGTAGAAATTTATAATTGGATTTTCTGTGTTGTGTGTGTCTATCTGTATATGCTTATTATTTGAATGACTACTGTTTGGTTAGACATTTCAGTTAGGTGTTGATAATATATATTTATTCTTTTGTATATATGTAAGTGTCTCTTTAATATTCATTAGGTCCATGGTGGGTGTGGTAGTGTAGGAAACAGTCATCACTCTTTCCAGTATGACAGAGGTAAAGGCTGCAGTCACTACAATACCATTGAGTATCTCTTTGTTTGTTTAGAAATGCATAACAGTAGTGACACCTGTGTCTACTGCCATCGTGCTTTTGAGGAAAAATGTGCTGACAAAATTTTTTCACTGGTAGACACAATGAAGGATGACCAGGACGCTTACGACCACAATATGATCCAATGAGAAGGTGGCCTAAGTTGAGGCAAAAGTCTTCGATCGTTTTGTATGGAGATGTGGGAAGGAATGTTTGCAAGAGGTAAGTGTTTGTAATTACAACATCAGTTACAAAGTAAAAGATGTACTTATAAGTTTTATATCCTCTTGCATTGAGGCAGTAGTACTGCCTCAGTTGATCATTACAATCAACTCCACCCATTTTTTTGGTTATAGTTGGCTATTAGTTGAGGACAATTTACTAGTTTTTTTTTCTCCATTTTGCTGCTTCCTCTCCACTTGTGTTGTTGCCAAGGGTTGAGAGTTTGTAGCAAGAGCACTTACTACCTTTGTGTCCTGCCACACTGTCATTAGCAAACTTTCATGTTGTAATAGCTTGAATTCTCCCCTCTCCTTGAAACCTTTCTTTAGAATTGGTTTGAATTCTGTTGGATAGAACTTCTATCTGAACACATGTTTCTGCAGGCATAAATTTTGTCTTCTAGCAGATCCTTAAAAAGTGGAATGCCTGTAAAAAAGTTATCACAGTATATGTGATGGTTTTTTTTCTGACAATGGTTCTTGTTAAGTCTCGGACAACCCGTGACTCTAGTCCTGTTTCTGATCTCTTCTCCTTTCCACAGTATACTTGGTATTCACATACAAACCCATTGTCACTATCAGCCCTGACCCAAACTTTAAGTCCTCTCTTGATAGGCTTTTTGGGAACATGTTGTTTCATTACTGATCTGCCCTTAAATTTTATCATTGTCTATATTGTTGTCACGATTTGGATTATACAGTGTAAGGAAATTGTTGTTAAGAAATTCCAGAATTGGTCTTACTTTACCAAGATGATCATATTGTGGTGTACCTGGTAGTGCTAACGTCGCATTGTCTACAAAATGGAGATATCGTGAAATGTCCATGAATCTATCTCGAGAAATTTGATCTGCTATGGGGGTGTAGTGATAATATGGGTCATTTTTCCAATAATCATATAGGGATGGTGATTTTACTATCCCTATTACGATCATAAATCCCAAGTATGCCTGCAATTCTTTAGTAGACACTTTTGTCCATTTGGCATACTTTTCTCCACCCATACATGTTTCAGCATATCTGTTTGTCTCGTCTACTATCAGTTGTAGAAGTGATTGTGTAAAAAATAGCATAAATGCCTCAAGTAGTGATGAAGGGACAGAAACAGTTGGTCCCACTGATTCTGTAAACGAATCTATAGTGACTAGCATGTAATTGTTTGACCATTTTATCTCCTCTAGGGTGTGGTCACTTGGGCATTGGCTATGAAGATATTTATACATGAGAAACCTTTGTTTAGATTTGTTAGTGGCAGACACAGGATTTTCAAGAGAAGTCCTATTATGATTGTAGGTAAACTGTTATTTTGACATGTGTTCACTTACGCTGATAGTTGTGTATTGTTTAGTGAACTTGATAGACCTGCAAGTGACTCTATTTGTTGGTAGCTATTTATTTTACAATCAGTAAAAGGTAATATCTGTGATATTTACCATAGCGGTGCAGGTAACTTGACTGGAGACTTTTCAACATCAACAGATGTACCTTCTGTTGTACTAAGATTGGTAGGTTTTATATACTTTGTAAATTATCTTATAATTTTATTATCAGTAGTCATCCACCATCTCATTATCTAATGTGTCAAATTCTTCATCACTCCTGGATACATTGGTTCATCTTCGATAATATCCAAGACTTATTTCTTGTAAATAATTGTTTATCAGTCATTCTATTTGCATAATGCATTTCTTGTTATTTGTTTACATTTATTTGAGTGATATACTAATTATAATATGCATGTATATTTGTCTTTATCATGGTTCGTATGAATTGAAGTCACTAACGTGGACTGTTAAATTGCAAGTGGAGATGTTCAGACTGAGTTGTCAACAAGAACCAATATACGAGGTAATAACTTGGACTGTTAACTTTAAATACAAAGACTGTTGAAACTCGGGTCAAATGCTGACTGCAGATTCAAAGGCAAGCGATAACAAGTACAGGAGCTACTACTGTAGAAAATACACACTCTAACTACCTGTCAATGTTGCGCTATAGAGCGCTTGCATTGACGTCACAAATATGACGTCACGATACTTCCGTATGGCAAAAGTTCAGCTGCCCACGTTTTTCTATTCAGCTAGACAGCTACACCTTGACCTGGAGTTTGTAAAAAAAAGTATGACACAAGCTGCACCGTACTCAGACTACTTCTATAGGCTAGATGGCAAAATGAAGGCAAGATATTGCGACAAAATAGCTTGTATAAGAAATGAGGATCCTTATACAATGAAGAAGAATGAGTTCACCAAGGACATGGCTCAGTTGCCAACACTAGGGTAAGTGGCTCTGTCTTGTGAGATCTTCATTACCATCAATATTATGTTTTAATTGTCATTATAGCTACCCAGATATTGTGTTCTACCTTCTTCACACAACTAGTTTTGTAACATCAGAGGAGGTGAAGAATTACAAAAGCTTACAGAGCTACAAGTACTTCACCAGTGGTTGGGTGCTGGAAGTTGAGTGGAAGACATACTCTGAGGAAGAAATCATCTTGATTTTGGGTAAAGTGAGGCACAGCTATGCCTCAAGCAAGCCTCCACTGCATCCATGGTTATTAATTAAGCAAAGTGGGGCTGTCATAGTGGCTCATTGTACGTGCATGGCTGGACTAGCTGAGACATGTTCTCACATAGGAGCTGTTCTTCATTGGGTAGAATCTGCTGTCCGTGTAAACATGAGTGCCACGTGTACATCAAAGGAAAATACTTGGCTTATGCCAACACCAAAGGAAAACAACCCATTTTTAGAACTGAGACAAATTAATTTCTGTACCCCTAAAAAGCTGCCAAAAAGAGACAATTCCACAATGATGACTGCCTCGAACCAGCAGTCACAACAAAGTAGTGCAGCTGCCAACTGTATTCAAACGCCAACAAACCTAGAGAAAGAAAATTTCTTCAAAGAAATAGCAAAAGAAAAGAACAAAATGCCTTTGGTTTTATCTCTGATAAAGCCATATAATGAGCAATTTGTTACAATGAGTGACCATCTTCCACAACTTCTGCCAAGCATTTACGATCCAAATAATTTAACCAAAAGTTATACAGAGTTAATGGAAATGGCTGCTGATTTCACCATGGAGGAGATAACTGAAGATAAGGTTGAACGACTAGCTCAGATGACCATCGCTCAATCAAGATCCAAACAATGGTTTCGTTATAGAGCTGGAAGAATAACTGCTTCTCGATTTAGGCAGGTAATTCACACAGACCCCCATAAACCATCTTTGTCATTGCTCAGTAGTATTTGCTACCCAGACATGCATGCTTTTTCAAATGAAGCTACTAAATGGGGTTGTGAGCATGAAATGGAAGCTCTTCAATCATATAAAGCAAAAAATGCTCAGGCCCATCACAGTCTAATTGTATCTCAATGTGGCTTCTACGTTAGTGTTGAACACCCCTTTTTGGGTGCTTCTCCTGACGCTTTTGTTGATTGCGAATGCTGTGGGCAAGGACTTGTAGAAATAAAATGTCCTCTGTGCTGTCAGAAAGCATCATTTGAAAGTACAGCTGATCGTTTGCGCAGTTTCTGCTTAAAGAAGCAACATGATGGTACTTTAAGTCTTGACTGTAACCATGCTTATTATTATCAATGCCAGTTACAACTTTTTGTCACCAAGAGGCGCTATTGTGACTTCATTGTTTGGTCAAACAGTGAACTGTTTATAGATCGAATAAATCAAGATGATTCCCTTATCCAGTCAGCAATGCCTGTTGCCACTAAATTTTGGAGAATGTGTGTACTACCAGAACTGATGGGAAAGTGGTATACACGAAAGCAAACCACTATTTCTCAAGGACAGGAAAAGCAACAAGAGGAAGATCATGGAAGATGGTGCTACTGCAAAGAAGAAAAAGGGGGGGAAATGGTTGGCTGTGACAATAAATCATGCCATATCAAATGGTTTCACTTGCAGTGCGTTGGGATGACGGTCTCTACTATTCCACATGGGAAATGGTTCTGTCCTACATGTAATGCCATGAAGTATAATGGCAGGAAGTCCACTTCAAAATAATTAACCCTTTACTTTATTACTTTACAATGGACTTACCCACATCACTCTTTTTATCTCTTTACTTTCAGTTTTATCTCTCTACGTTACTTTTGGTGCTAATGATGAGTGTAAATGTGGAACAAGATATAATTTTTTTTATAATTATTTTGCTTAGAGCTATACAAATTGATAACAAAGAATGATATGCATGCATGGTATACAAATTAAATAAATAATTAAATAAAAGGGACGACACCTTCAACAACATTGTTAAGGGAACAGCATACTCTAACGACAGAGTCCAAAATAATACAACCACTGGGTGTTTTACGAGACACTAATTCTTTTGTTAGCACTCCTGTAGCTGAAAGAATTTGATAACGTTGACGAACAGAACCAATTATTCTCTCGACATGTATTCTAACATTGGCTAGCTTTCTTGTTGCTTCCACATCAGCTGGTGATAATTGATCGTGTCCTCTAGTGAATGCTGGTATATCTAGTGTAGCTCCAAACAATGCAAGTGAGTCAGCAACATCAAACCCTCTGTCAGCTAGAACAACATCTCCAGGAAGTAGATAATTTAGATAACCAGAATTTTCAACAATGTACTTATCAGAAGCCCTACCACCCCATCCATTTGAAATAAAGCTGATGACTCCTTGTGGTGTAATGCTTATCAAGTACTTTGCAGTGTTGTAGTGTTTATACTGTGACCATGTGCACGACTTAGCAAAAAGATCAGATGGTTTCTCAATAAACAGTTCAAAACAATCTATAATGGAGGTGACCTTTAACCCATAATTCGGACGGAAGCAGAATGGCATTGTCCTTTGCAATGATTCTCTGTCTGGCCAGGTAATCAAAAACGATAACCTAATATCCATTGCCTCTATCCATTTAACAAATATTCTTGATACTGTTGATTCACTGATACCAATTGCTGGCATGCAATCTCAGTTTCATCAACACCAGAGTAAAATACTCAAACTTAGTTAGCTTACAAATCCCTTTGTCAGGAATGCCGGCACTCACTAGATTAAATATTGCCATTAATACAGTAAAACTACTGATTCCAGTGTAGAAACGAAGGATTTTCTCACTTCTACTAAAGTCATCTACTGATGGATAACCTTTCTGCACTTTCTTCTGATTGGCTGGCTCGTCTATTCTACACTGATAATCCTCCTCTAAAGCTGCTATATCGTTCATAGTCAAATCAGTCTGTGTACCAATACTCACAGTATTAGTAGGTTGCAAGCATTCAGCATAACTTTCAGTTAAATTCCTAATTTCATCCTGTTCTAATTCAGCCTTATGTTGCTCCCTTCGTTTCATTGCCTCATACCTCAATAAATCATGGCTAGCTTTCCTCTTGAGTGGAGATGATGTAAATGAAAAAACACTTGGAATGTATGCAGGTGACTGTGGATCATCACTCTTTAGGCCTGTGAAGTTAAAAATTATAATAATAATGCCATGCTTGTACACTTGGTGGACCAGCTCCACCCAAAACTAAGCTAGTACTCATCACAGGGCAAGTGTTTTTCTTGTTCTTGTCAGTACTCTTGAAAGAATTGTTTGTTTGTAATTTTTTTCATGTATATTGTGGGTATGTTACACTAAAAAATTTAGCTTACCTCCAATAAAATGTTGACTGCATATGACAGAGTGGGCTTTCGGATTAAACTTCTTTCTTTTAATCGCATTCAGCCACAGTGTGCGTTTGGGCTCCTTAATTGGAATTCTGTAGAACTTAATGCCTGCATCTCTGTTTTCTTTCGTGTCTCTGGCTGTGCAATTGAAGGCACAGCAGGAATTGACCATTCTTTTTTAGCACCTACTCCAGCAGTCCAACTATATAACAGCTTCTTGCCATACGGAAGTGGTTACGTAATGCGCATGACGTCACATGCAAGCGCTCTATTGCTTAGTAAATTCAAATGACGCGATCGCGTCATTCGTCAACTGAGGTCACAATATTGATGACGCGTTATGCGTCATTCGTTAAAAAGGGATATTGGCCTAAGTGGCTACAATCGACCTCATAATAGTAATTTTATTTGCATAACTCGTGATTAATGATTATTGTTGGTGTCAACTTCAACATTTTACATGACGTTAAGCATACTATGACACACTGTTGTCCTAAATTTTATGTCTTTTAACACCTGTTTTACCAACTGCCTATCCCGTTTTCTCCATTTTTTAGATATCCTTGGTTTCGTCCATATCTACGAACAGAAGACTCAACTGTTGACTTTATAACTATAATAGTGAAGACTATTCAATATCAAACCACTTACATGTAGTCAGAATGATGTATTTGTTATTATTTGTCTGAAATTAAAAATTGAAAATAAAATTGTCAATTTTTTTAGGTAGTGCATTGGTGGACCCAGGCCTTAAAATAGCAGTGGATTTTGTAATCCAGTAACTTACATCAGCTGGATTACAAAATCATGTAATCCAGCTGATGTAAGTTTCTAAGATGTACAACACATATATATGTCACTAATTGAATGGAATTGGAATGTGTTAAATCAAATTGTCACATCTCAATTATAACTGAGTTAAGAATATTGCCGCCGTGCTTTAGTAATAGAATTAATGCTGTTTAAAAGTTTATAAATGTACAATACAAACTACATATGTTGTATTGAAAAGAATATTGATGTAATCATAGTCTATGATGTGAGAAAAAGGGCCTTAGCTACAGAGCATAACTGGAGACAGAGATTGTAAAGAGATAATAGAGTATATCTTGGAGAAGCAAGTAAAAATGAGAATGAGAAATAAAACAGAGGTAGAAAGACAAGTTAGACAATATAGTATGCTACTTAGAGAACACAACAGAGAGTAAGTGAGGCCGACATATAAAAATAAATAATGTTTTGCTATATACAGACAGCAGAAAAAAAAGCATGGAGTGAAATTGCTGATTAAGCAATATACTGAATCACTAGTCATTACACCACAAGTATCCCTACTAAATAGTATTGATTAGCCAGGCTTCAACAATCATTTTGCTCTATTGCTCATGTCTTCTACTTTAGGCTTTGACTATCCAAGATGCTATTTCCATGTGGTACAGATGTCGATATATTGTGGATAACTTAGAATTCAGAGATACTTGTTATTCAATTCATTGTAACCAATTCTGTCCTGATAAGTTAGACTTCAGTTCTATTAAGGGAGAGTTAGATTATGATTGGGTTAAAATCAGTGTCATTATTGTTGTTGTCTCAATTACTGTCTTTTCTATTATTGTAAAGGTAAGTCTATTTAATATGACATATAATAGTACTAATAGTGATGTGATATGGGAAGGAAAGTATATGAAAAGGAAGAGAGATGGTTGGTGGGAATTTGTGAGAAGGTGTTTGTATGCATTTTTATTGTTACCAATGAAATCTACATGTATTAAGTGACTGTTATATTGTTAACTTTAATTCACAACTGTACATGTGGTTGTTCATGTACATAATTTGTATATTGTATTGATATCACTTCTTTATATTGTCATTATTAGTAGTCGGTCTGTTTCTGTCTTTAGATCATATTTTATATCTGGGAAATTATCTTATTTGTTCGACAACGCTTGTACTTGGAACGAGTGTCTTTAGAAGAGAAGAAACAGATTGATGGTGTCCCACAGGTATGACCCTCTATCAGATTAATAATTATTATTTTAAAAATTTTCCTGTTTTGGTTTTTGTCATGCTTATTGTATCATAAAATATTGACTATTTCATTATTTGCTAGTACATTTACATGTATATGTCATATATACTGTACATTTTTTAGTAATACATGTATACAAGTACAAATATGTGCAATTTTTGTCTTCTCTAGTTTCCAGTATGTGGTTTAGAAGAGGCTGTCTCTGTTGCTTGTATTGATTTAAAGTACAGTGTTGACATTTATCCTAAGAAGGAAAAAGATGAGAAAACAGATGCTACCACTGTATCTTTTGTTTTAGAGGATAATATTCAAGAATCTGAAGATGAAATAGAAAACAATGCACCTATTAAACCAAGTGATTATATGGATGGATGGATAGATTAATGGCATATATAGAGATAGACTACAGACATATTAATAAATGAACAGACAGATTGACAACAAGAGATAGACAGATAAATAGATGGATATGTGGACTAACAGTTCATAGATTTTATTAACAAATGTCTTTTCTTCTTTAGCATTTAAAAGGTCTCATAGTGCTATATATCATAGGAAATCAAAAAGCACAATACGTGGACCTACAGATTGGACTGCTCAGTTCCTCTTAAGACCTTGTTCTAGCACATGTAAGTCATGTGATCATTATATAGTAGTCACATGATAAGTATATTCCTTAAATAGCTACACCAAATGTCTTGAAAAACTTTCGTCGTCCATCTCAACCATCAATAATTGATGAGGAGATTATTGAAGAGAATGAAGATGAGGAGCCATGTCAAAAAGGTGATCCTGTGACCACACCCTCTGTTGGTATGTACTCATACTGTCTATAGTGTGTGTTATAATGTACATGTACACTGTATATTGTAATGACATAGTGACATATAAGTATGTACATGTAGTCATGTATCATGATGTAGTAATGATGATTGCTTTGCTTTTTAGATATGTACATTTTTATGTCAATTACAATAACAGTATATTCACATGTACAACATGTACAGTTACATGTGCAGCATGTACATTGATAACAACCATATTTCATTATATATAGTATTTGATTTTGAACATGTTCCAGTGTCTTTAAGTCATAATGAGCGTAAAGTATCCTCTCAAAGTGAACATAGTACATCTAAAGCATGGATGCTTAAAGATAGCAAAGGCTCTGTAACAAAACTTGGTAGCAGAACTAAATTTGGCTTAGGCTCCATCCCTTCTGCTCACAAAAGCAAATGCTTATTTAAAGTAAGTAGTACTGTAGAAGATTATGAAAGTATATACATTAAAGGTATTGTAAGAGTACTTACTTCTAATGATACATACTGTTCTCTACCATATTGGATTGAACTGCCGTGTTATAGTACAGTACTATTATACAATGTAGTTAGGAACAATACCAGTATAGAGGGTCTGATTACTTTATTGTTTTGTACATAATATGTGACATTTTGTAGCTTAATACATCTGATAACCCATCTACACTACATTTGAAATCTGTATCTTGTTTTGAAGAAAGTGTACAGCCATCACATACTGAAATATCACAAGAAACCGATAAGGTACAGAATGAAAAAACATACATATATAAAAACATTCTATATTACATGTATATGTCACTAATCCTATTGAGTAAAATGTACACATACATATATACATGTTTTTATTCCATTAGATGGATATGTCAGTGACTTCAAGTTTAGTGTCAAAGGGGCCTAGTTATTTTAGTTATGATAACACTGATAATAAATTTGAAGCTCAGGTAAACCTTAAACATACATGTACATACATGTACAAGTGTTCCAAATACTACACATATACGACAAGTAGTCTGTGTATATACATGTATATGTGATATTCCTCTATAGACTCAACCTATTCCTGGTTATCGTGGGTGTGGTCGAGTACGTAACGAGATTCTACATGGAATATCACTCTATTTTAATCCAGGAGAACTTGTTGGTATCATGGGACCATCAGGTGACTATCACATGACAAAATGCATGTTTATTATTTGACTTTAATGTTACCAACATGTCATGTACATGTATGTGGTATATAGCAATATCAATGTTATGTTATGGAGTTATTACATGATTTTATTTATCAATTCTTATATAACATCATATGATTGTTACATTTTTTAGGATGTGGGAAGACAACATTTTTAGATTTGCTTACTGGAAGACGAAAAACTGGCAACATATCAGTAATTAACTGTTTAAAAGATACTTAATATTGTACATGTATGTCTATAGGGTGAGATATATGTTAATGGACATTCATTGGATAAAGTACGACAAAAGTATATAGCTAACACTGGATATGTTTTACAGTTAGCCACACCTTATTATGAAGAACTTACTGTTAGGTGAGTATGTAACTTGAGATGACATTATAATGAACACTAATTTGTAGAGAGAACTTAACTTTGTCTGCTCACATGAAATTACCTGATAAAATGACTTGGAGACAGAAATTTGAGAGAGTAGAACAAGTTATGGAAGTGGTATATTATATAATTATACATGTACAACACATATAGTATAATGGAATTATCAACATGTATATACATATAAAATATAGACTTCATGTTCATGGTGTGTATTTGCATGTATGAATTGTTAAGTTTCAATTCATTCAAGTGTTAATTTATATATACATATACAGTACCTGTACAATATAATATACATTACATGTACTTCTGAATGTCATTGTTTTCTTTAGACTGGTCTCCATTCAGTCCAAGACACAAAAGTAGGTGGGGCTTCTGGACCTGGACTTAGTGGTGGACAAAAAAAGAGATTAGTGATTGCATTACAACTACTCACAATGCCTAAGGTCATCTTTTTAGATGAACCAACATCAGGTAAGATATGTTATAACAAAGACAAGTATTCCTCCTTATAGACATGTATGTACATGTAAATTATAGATTATAATAGTATATATATATATATATATATATATATATATATATATATATGAAGTTAACCCCAAGTATATACATGTTAATTCACATATAATTAATAGATGTATCATAAAATTTTATTTTATTTTAAATTAACAGCATAGCAATATTGGCATACTTGTTAAGTGTATTAATGTTGAGGTGACACTTTCCTTGTTACATAACCAGTACAAATTAATGTCATTAATTGTTACAAAAAATATAAATGTTATTAGTTGATACAGGAAATGTAAATAAACTCCATGAATATAATTAACAAAGAATTAATTGTCAATAGTTAATAACTTTACTTCATAATCATATTAATAAATTTATGTGTTGTAGTATATTATATATAGCTAACCTGATATTTACAGGTTATCTAAGGAATTTCAGCAGTCCTTTTATAAATAGGTCCATATACAATATGTAATATGTAATATTATTATAATATATATTTATTTATCATAGGTCTTGATGCTACTGCATCAATTGAACTGCTCAGTCACTTAAACCGTCTTGCTTATTCCAATAGAACTGTTGTTCTCACAATACATCAGCCACGATTTGAGATATTTTACATGTTTCATAAACTGATTTTACTCAGTGATGGTAATGTAGCTTATCATGGAGTACCCCAGAAAGCATACAGTTTCTTTGTTGAGGCTTTAATGAATGAATTTCTTAAACAAGGTCTCATACTACCTCAACTTGAAGAACACAACCCAGCAGGTAATAATGTTACTTGTTTAATAATCTATGTATGCTTTGCATTACTTTTGTTGTCAATATTAATGTTACTTAATATAATTGTTGTGCCATAAACCTACATCACAGTTTATAATCATAGCATTAATTTTTTACATCAATAAAGCAACTTTATATAGAAGAATGTTATTAATATTGTTCTATAGATGTCATTATGGATATGTTGGGCAAACCATGGATGAGAGAAATCATATTAGAACATTATCAGGTATGCTAATACAAAATACAACCATAGGACTCATTGTAATATAGTACACAATTACAAGGATATCTACACTGCCTACTGATATGCATTGTTACTTCAAAAATAGAGGGATTGTATGTGAACATGTATATATAATAGTGACTGTTCCTTTTCAGAATTCAACTGAACAAGATTTAATAAAGTGGGCTATAAAATGTGCTCGTGTAAAGGACTTTGAAAGTATGTCTATACAAACTCTTGATAGACAGCAAAAAAATCCTTTATACATCAAAACTTCCTCTACTTTACCTCCGTAAGATATTATTGCTATGTATATACATATTAGGACTTTCCTTTCCCTCTTTCTCTCTCTCGTCTTTCTCTCATACATATACTCACACACAGAAATGTTCATGCTAGTAATAAAAACAAGGATAGGCGACAACCTCAAGCAAACTGGTTCACTCGTTGGTCTGTTCTTGAAGCTAGAGCTAGTAAACGAACTACTATTGTGTGGGGGTTATATTTACCTATTATATTCTTTGCCTACGGACTATTGTTAGGTGAATGATTGTATAAACTTTAACTGTAATTAGATATTTTAAGTATAACATTTTATTTAATAGATATATCAATTTAATGTTCAATGACATCTTTTCCTTTGTGCTTTAGGAACAGTCTATTTTCAACAGGACACTCCCATTTTAATCATGTCTGGATTTTGTGTCTATTCAGTGGCTAGTGCTTTGTTTATGTTCCCAGTCCTACAAAACTACTATCTGAAGGCATTACAAGTAATGACAGGACTCAATGACAAGTGTACATGTTGTTGAAGCATAATTTATAATGCTTACTCTATATATAATGTAAATAATGTATTTCCAGGAAGTTAATTTGATATGATGCATCTATATTAAGTATGTGTATGGTTGCCTTTGTGATTCAATTCAACCTAATATACATACATGAACTTACTTATACAATGTATATATATAGATCCTTTGAACCAAATGTATATACATGAATGTATATGTATTGATACAATACTTTGTATAGGTGTATGGGTTTGAAAAAGCTGATGGTGCTGGTAGATCACATGACCTAATCTGTCAAGGCTTCTTTCGTTTTGTTACCATGGCAACCATACCTGTTGTCCTTTGTGCTCTTGTTTTGTACCTACTGGTAAGAAAGTTTACAAAATATATAATTGAGTCACTAACATAGTTATTATTGTTTAACATGACTAATAATTATTATATTTATAGCTTGTTAATATGACATACTGGAGTGCTACTGTCTTTCTTCAACTAGTTGTTGTAGCTATGGCTCTCAATCAAACTTGGATTTCTCTTCTCATTTTTATTATCTCAGCTTTACCTTCATATGCATTTCGTCTGTCACCCATCATATCAAGTGTAGCAGGATTCACAAGTGGTTTCTTTATTCCTCGTGATGATACTCCCTGGGTGTGAGTCTATCTATATATTATCAAATGTACAGATGTATTATGTTAAGACATAATAGTTTAGTATTGTTAACATTATACAATGATATACATATAAATTGTACTCTATTAATGTTATAGGTATCGTTGGCTCTTTTATATTAATCCTAACTATTATGGCTTCTCTACCTCAGCTTCATTCCTTCTCACTGGCTTTAAAGCAAAATGTACTACAGGAGAATCAGAAGTAGAGTGTTATCTTTCATCTGGTGATTATATAAAAGTATGTAAAAGAGAGAATGGAAGAGCTTATAAACTCTAGTGAAACTGATAGTAAAAAACGCAGGTTAACATTTAAAGATGTCTCTGCAAAAGTAACCAGTAAACTAAAAGAAGATAAGCAGCCACGTATAGTTTCAATTGTAGAAAATGCTATGGCTCGAATAAGTAGTAAAGAAGATGATCAGGATATACATGAATCCATTAGTAATCCTGCTGTTGTTAATTATTCTCCAGCAAACATTGCTAATGCATGGCGTGCTAAAGTCCGTGCAAAAAAACATCTCTCAATAGATCCAAACAATGTTGTAGCAGTTCCAATGGATAAATTACAAGAGCTAAAGAAAAGAGTGTCACAGGTTAGTAAATAATATCTACATACCAATATTAGTTTGTGTAACTGTAAATGTACAGTACTACCAATCTATTATTTTTACTTGACATTTTCTGTGTGCAAGGAAGCCCTAAACATCTCTTACATATTTGTGAACTCTATAAATAACTATTGAATTCAAAGACAATGAACATGTTTTTAATAAAAGTATAGACTCTGCAAATAGTTTTGGTATCAATAACTCAGTTCATTTATTAAATTCTTACTTATGAAGCCATCCTGCAATAACATGTACACATTTCTTTTTTCTTTTTTAGTCAACTCCTGCATCTGTCCTCAGAGAACAAGCTGATGACTACACTTTTAAACCTATTCCTAACAGTCCCGTTTTGCCACTTTCATCTACTACCAGTCAAAACCTTGATGTGAACATAATTGAAGCCCCACCCATATATAGAGCTGAGAAAGCACCTATTGCATCTAATCTATTAATGACTCAACATGATAGGTTGGAGGAAGAACCGTTAGAGGCTGATTTAGTTTGATGGAATTGACAAAACCACTAATGAAGATATATTTTTATATGCAATAAAATCCTTCATAAAAGTATATAGCTACTCTTAGTGTCATTATTATACATGCACAAAGAAAATAGTTTAACTAGTGCTATTCCTTGTAGTTTCTATTGTATTTAGTCATTATGTAACCTATTTATAATATTACATAACTTTAATAATTTGCTATTTGTTTGTGTATCTACATATTGGGTATATGTACATGTTTTGACATAATATATATTTTAAAATTGATTTTTGATTATTCTCAGCAGGCATAATATTTCTTGTACTTTGTGGGACACTCTACAATCCATGTTTTAAATATCACCAAATAGAGCCTGAAAACCTGGTCATAATTAAAGCTGAGAGCCATAGTGGTCTAACCATATGATTTACTTTAATTAATAACTCTTTGAAGTGTTTTGTTTACTATAAAATCTCAATACAAGTTAAAGCCACAAGAATGCTTGATTGTAACCACAAATGGTTGGTGATCAACTCTTAATATATATTATTGATTTTAAATGGGAAATTTAGCATAATGCAATAAAGATATAGTTTAAAGAGCATCATCATCATTGTTGACACTATTGTTTCAGTCTTGAAATTCTCTCCATTTACAAGTCCATGTTACAAAGGATGATAAATTAGAGTTATAACTCTAAGAAACTAAAACAATTTCTATGTTTCTGTGCTCTCCAATGATGCAATTCCTGTTTACTTTTTAGGTGTACTAACATAGAAGTATCTGTTGCTCCACGAATGTTAACTTTTAACGAGTCACGGGTTTTAGTAGTATCACTTTAGGTCTAAAAAATATATTGATTGACTTACTGTGTGTGTGAGTGACCAAGAGAGAGAGAGAGAGAGTGTGTCCACGTTTGAAATATCACCAAATAGAGCATAAAAACCTGGTCATAATTAAAGTTGAGAGCCATAGTGGTCTAACGATATGATGATACTCTAATTAATAACTCTTTGAATTGTTTTGTTTACTATAAAATCTCAATACAAGTTAAAGCCACAAGATTGCTTGACTGTAACCACAAATAGTTGATCATCAACTCTTAATATATATTATTAATTTAAATGAGAAATTTAGCATAATGCAATAAAGATACAGTTTAAAGAGCATCATCATCATTGTTGACACTATTGTTTCAGTCTTTAGATCCTCTCCATTTACAAGTCCATGATACAAAGGATGATAAATTAGAGTTATAAACTCTAAGAAACTAAAACAATTTCTATGTTTCTGTGCTCTCCAAAGATGCAGTTCCTGTTAACTTTTTGGGTGAACTAGCATAGAAGTATCTGAATCTTAGCTTTTAACGAGCCACAGGCTTTAGTAGTATCACTTTAGGTCTAAAAAATATATTGATTGACTTACTGTGTGCGTGAGTGACCAAGAGAGAGAGAGAGAAAGAGAGAGAGAGATAGAGAGAGAGAGAGAGATAGAGAGAGAGAGAGAGAGAGAGAGAGAGAGAGAGAGAGAGAGAGAGAGAGAGAGAGAGAGAGAGAGAGAGAGAGAGAGAGAGAGAGAGAGAGAGAGAGAGAGAAAGAGAATGTCCACATTGGTTGGATATGGTGAACCTCCAGTTTTAGATTGGACTTGAAGAGCACAATCTAATCAGACAGTGCAAGGATACGTAGAAGCTGTCTTGCATATTTTGTTCAAGTTTGAGCCATTACTGACAAAATATGTTTTACTTCAAGATCAACAAGATGATGAACCTCATAGAATGTACATCTTTGTTTCAGTGTTTTAATCCAACCACAGATGTATGCGCTTTGAACGTTAATGTCACCTGACCTCTAAAACCTTTCAAAAAGTCTCATTGTTTGATCCTCAGAACTTTCTCAAAGAATTTCAGGGCACATTCACATTGTGTTTGTCATTTTTTTTGTCTGGTACCTAAAAAAATAAAGTTATTATGACTTATTATTATTGTTAGCTAATACAGTCATCACAGCAGTGATGACAAATGAATCTAAGTACTATTTGTTTGATGAAAAGATGTATTCTTGTCCCGATTTTTTTAACTTTTGGTGTTTTGTTTTACTTTTATTGGATTTATTAACTGAACCTGTTTTTTTGTAGTTTTAATGGTTAGTGGTCATGTACACAGGTACTTGTGAACTTATGCAATAATGTAAACATTACCATATATAGTCATCTTTGGTTCTATTATATAAACAAAACAATGTAGCAACTATGTTAATTAATGACATATTAAATGAATATACATACAGTTAAGTGTTTACTATAGGTCCTATCACAAATCAAAACATCAGTTATTACAGCGAATGCTTAACGCAAGTTAGCAGATCTTTTCCTCTATGTATCAAAAAAGGCCTTACTATTACAACAACTATGAAACACATTATTTATATCTGTACTAGCAAAAAATCAGGAAGATTTTTCACTTATTGTCTACAATCTTGTTCTATTCAACAATGTACCCTACTATTTGTATAACTACAGACAGATTGAAAGATTTGATAGATTGTTTAATCAATTGAATAATTGAAATGAGTACAGAAACAAATAAAGATATTGAACAGTTGATAACAATCATAAATTGATGAAGATAATGGAAATGATTTTGATAGTTAAACAATCAGGCATCGAATAGATTAATCAATCAATAGGTGTGATATGTTAATAATTGATTAATTAATAATTTCTAAGTGTATGAATTGTTTTATGGTACATGTTACAGATGTACTTCTATTTGTGTTTGTAGGCAATGTAATGTTTAAAAATAAGGTTAATAAAATTAGGAAGTTATATATTCATTCATGTAGACTAGTGACATTTTATTAGTAGTAATGTATTACACATTGCTGTGATAGTAATATCACTGTTCTAACTAAGCCTGTAAACTTTTCTTGACTTTTAATATACACGATGAGTTGTGGATGTATAATTTATTGATAAGAAGATAAAATAAGAAGTAAAAATTATTCATTAATCCATTCATCACATCAAATATAAAGGTACAACTGATCACAAATTGAATATAAAAGACCAAACACTAACTTTAATAAAGTGTTTATTCATGTGCAATTTGTATAATTCTAAGAGTGACACTAAAATAACAGAGAAATGATTGATAACAAAGATCTAATTATATAAAAAATACTAGAGTAAACGTGGATAATAAAAAGTGTGTAATCTTCAAAAATGACAAAAGTAATGGATAACAAAAAATGTGTTTTGAAAAAAAATAGAAAAAAATACTAGATAATATAGACATACTTATAAAAAGGTTAGACATAAACTAAATTCAAAAAAATTAAAAACTTGAACTTAATAACGTTAGTAGTCAACTATTTTACTCCATACTTTGACTGCACCTCAGTTTTAGCTAAAATTGCTAGGTTTTCATTGCTGTTGAATGATGCTTAACTATAGGACCCTCAACTGAAGTCAAAATAACATTCCAAGTACAAATTGATGGAAATGTATCAACCCAGCTATATAAGACAGCAGTAAGTGTAGCTGTCTTATCATCATTACTTCAATACAAACCACCTAAAACCTGATTTTCAACTTCCAATGAAACACTGAGCTTATCCCAGTGATACTCAATGTCAGTTATTAGATTAACTAGCTTTGATTGTTTCTCAGCAATGCAAGTAGCACCATTAGAAACATAGGCTTACAATGATAATATAAGTAACATGCACTAAAATTATTAAAATAAAAATTTGTCCTTATCTTTCATTAAATATTAACCAATCCTAGGATCAATAAAATGTTTGTTAATGGTTTGTCGATAATAATTACTAACCTAGTGGTTACTAACCACTTGATTCAATTAATGATAGATAAGAAGTATGCTTCATTGCAAATATAGAATTTATTAATAAATTAACGAAGAGCATCAAATAACAAACCTCAGAGGTAGAGTAAAAATTATCAACATGATACAAATCAAACAACATCCTATCTAATCAAAGAATAAGCATATTAATTTTAAACAAGATTAAAAAGACAGTTTAATGATTACTTATGGGGCTAAAGAGATGAATAATGTTTTCAGCTACATAAGGTTCAAACACTGGTGGTAATTCTACTGCAATCTTAATTATATGCCAGGAAACAACAGTTGGTTGCTTGTCAAACAAAGTTTGAATGACATCAGAGAGTCTGTCAGTATTTCGACTCCTTTCATCACATATGCTATCTAGATCTCCATGACTTATTTTGAGTGACTCTCTTATTTGTCTTCATATATATCTAATTGGATGGATGTAGTAATTGAAGGAGATCAATCTTGTTCTCTGCAAGGAAAAAATCAAATAAACAATGTTATTAGCAATTAATAAATGATACATAATGGAAGCATAATATCAATCTACTGTCAAGAACAACCTACCAATTTTGATTGGGACGTGGACCAAGTTTTCAAATTCAATGTCTGAAATAGCATCTTGAATATCTGGAATAAGTCAATAATATAATTGGATATAGTAGTCTATGTCAATGTCATTTTATGATCAAATGGAAAATTTGCTAACTAACTGAACATAACAGACGTTGTTACTACAAAGAAATCACATAAATAATCTACTAATATAATTATAAATTAAAAATTTTATAATACTTCTAATGTTGGAAGTCAAATATGATTGTAATAATTGTACGAGTCAGATATAATTGCTTGGTCCCAGACCTTCTGAATACAACATCATACCAACAACCATCTATCTTGTCCTGTTTCCATGGTAATGAGTACTCTCTCTTTCTCTTTTTCTCTCTCTCACTCTCTCTTACTTAAACTCATCATACTATAATATCGATGTTAAAATGATAGCTAATCTTTTATGTATTTACTGTTTATTATTCATGTGTGTTTTAAATGTCACGGATATTGTTAAATTGTTATCATTTTAAG
Source organism: Xestospongia muta (assembly GCA_963693285.1). Lineage (NCBI taxonomy): Eukaryota > Metazoa > Porifera > Demospongiae > Haplosclerida > Petrosiidae > Xestospongia > Xestospongia muta. The sequence continues at coordinate 19,345,459 of OY848918.1, read as the reverse complement.
CTGCATATGTTATTAAATTATACATTTTGAGTACTTATATAATATCTTCTCTTTCTTAAAACGTAAATGTGAGGTTCTCTAGTGTTTTCATCTTGTCAATCAGTTCATAGGCTTCTGTATTTGTAATGTGAAATTATAAAGAATGTACAGGTGTACTTACTTTCTTGTTTGCTATCAAGTGGTTCTCAAGGTTTTGACTTAGTTATGGAAGACAAGACTTAGGAGATTTCTCATCTCTGTAAACAAAAGAATTTGGAGTACTTATTGTAGACAATTGAAGGAGGAAAGGTAATATCATTATTGTCAAGATAATATAATTATTAATTTATATTTTAAATAATGAAGTGTCTATGATTGTATATCACACAGTAAAGGTATAATGTCATAGCTTATGCCTTGACTGGTAAGTCATGTCATGCTATGGTCACATGTATATACTACTCTCATAATAAGTATTAATATGTGTATCTAGTGAAATGGTATCACCTTGTGTAGGTCAATAGTTACTGTATACTGTAAATTGATGAAAGATAATTGTCAAAGATCCATCAAAGTTGGTGTAGATATGTCTATTGGATTTGTAACTAAACCTTTTTATGTAGTTGTTTGAGTGTTCATGTTCACAGGTACTTGTTGCACTTATGTAATAATGTAAAAATATTACTATTAAACATTAAAATATGTTAATTAATAACATATTAAATGTATGTAGATACTGCTAAAGTAGCTAACGTGACAAAATCATATCATCAATGTTTGGGTAAAATGATAGAATTTTTTATGAAAACACTGCTACAGTAAAATGGACTTAAATTATAATGCCTACATTGAGTTATAAAATAGTGAAGTTTACATGCACACAAATAGTGCAATCAAAAAACCTGCATGTGAATCTGAAATACCTATATATTCTGTTATGCTGTCCACCAGTATACCTTCATCTTTTGTCTTGACTTTGACTGTATTGACAGCAACATTTGATTTCAAAAGAGCTTGTGTTTGAGTGGTGGCGTTATTCAAGCCATCTTTACTAATTATAGTACCAAAACATTTAGTTGTCATCAATTCTATTCCTAATTCTTTCTGATTACAATACAGTAATATAGACAGTTAAATAATGAGTATATCAACTGAACAAAGTAATATCAAAATCTGAACCATAGTAGGATATTGAAGAGATGTGCTATCACAGTCATGATCATTGTAACTAAGATGTTGTGTATCATGCCACAACATTATTTCACTATAATTATCTAAAATCAAATGTCAGTTTACAAACTATTTCAATAAGCACATAACTTCTGTCTACTCCTTGTTTAGAATGTCAATTCTCTTTTCTTAATTGTATGGTATACTGTCATCTTTAAGAAAAAATCATACTATTTTACAGAACAATGTAATACATTTCAAAGTCAAATTCAATCATTAGTATGTTACCAGTAATTCAAAGTAAATGCCTTTGCTTTATAATTAAGAATCAATATAATTATCAAAAAAGAATGAATCTTTGATCATGGGACGGTACCTGCCCTCTTTAATATTATCTTGTAGACACAAGAAAGTCTGCTCAATGTTTGTCAAGCTAGCTCTCAGTATGTATGTACATATAGACAGCATTATAGCTATGTCATATAGAGGTGGATTATTTCTCATTATTAACTTTTAATTTTAGCAAATAAAGAAATCTTTATAACAAGTAAACTAATTATATATTGTACATACTAAAATGATTGGATGCATACAATAACAAATGAATCAATAGAGAGTTGCAGTTAAGAATTATCAATAAAATATATAGATTTCCACTTATATTCCAACTAATATATTCCAGTGTCAGCCATCTTTGTGCAATTAGGCTAAAGAGAATCTAACATATTATGAATTACCTATTACCTTTGACATTAAATGTTGAAAATATTTAATGATAAACTGTCATCAAAAGCATTCTAAAAACAGCACATCAACTTGTCACCTTTATCATATGAACCTATATTAATGAATTTTGTTATTCCAATGAGTCTAGTCATATGTTTAATCATGCTTATAATTTAGAATTGCTATCTATCTTAGACAAGGTTTTATTATAGTATAGAAATATATTAGAGTTTTGATAACAAACTCTACAATTACTTTTACATTAGTAGTATGAATAACATCACACATCTCTTGAAAATTCACAGATAGATTGAGAACAAAAGAAATAAGACAAAATTTTTGTTGCTATGAACTAAAACAGTTAGACTGTTAAACCAATGGGAACACCACAATAATGTTGACTACTAAAAGACCAACAAAGCAACTCAAACACACTCTCCAACTATTATTCTCCTCTGTATTATAACAACACCAGTTACACCATGCACTTTTCCACTATACACATGCACTTATGTGTGTATGCAACTTCAATGTATTAATCACATACCTAGCTACTAGTTGATAATCCTTTTCATTGTGATTTGAATGTCTGGTACACATTCACATATTATAAGTTAAACTGGCCTGATCAATTGACCTTAATTAATTTCACAAGATGAGCACAATCACATCACTGGTTGTTACACTTTATCTAAGAACAGCATACATAATAATGAATATATAGGTTAAGTTCACTTTCTTAATAAAATTCTAGATAAATGCATAAAGACACGTACATAGTTTCTTTTTAGCTAAACTTTGTCTGATAAAGTTATAGGTTGTACTGAAACTACATAAACATACAAACCAATAAACATGTGATCATTCTAGTTAATATTCTTACTAATTATTGGCTGAGCTGTTAAAGTGATCAAAGTATCAGATCAAAGAACAGTTCTTCCCCCTCTTAAATCAGTCAATAACAAATATAAGTACCATAGTGATTTGGTGCACTGCAAGCACAACTTGGATAGCGAGGTTGTGGTACAGACAAATTCATTAGAATCATCATAATTATAATAGTCTTTAAAAATTGCAAATTGTATTCATTGTTATGCAATGAAGTTCATGATACACTCTTACTTCCAGGGTCAAAGTACTCGTGTATAAGGTCATCGAATGTTTTCTTGTCACTCGAGGAGAGAAAGTCTGCCCCAATAATATTTAAAGCTTTCTTGTGCAATAATACTGTATCGTAAATCAGACATCTCCATGGGTATTGAATTATATCCTCATACTTTCTCTCAGATTCTTCCCCTAGCAAACAAGCTATTGAAGTACTTAACATTCACTGAGCAGCAAACTGCTGAAACATGTATGTGTAATTGAAAGTAATGTTAAATATATATTCCAAATGCTCATTCAGAAATTATTGGAAAACTTACAAAAATGAAATTTGTTGATGAAAAAGAACAGAAACAATGTTATGAAGGATTCCTCATATAATGTGATAACTGACAAGTACTCTGTGTACTTCCAGTATGACAGAGTTACAGAAGAGGCATCATATGATGACAAAGATATGAAAATTATTGACTGATGATTTATTGCTGATTTTATTAATATTCAATTCATTATAGTGTTAAAACTTAGTTATGAACTGAATTCATCCATTTCCTTAATTAATTATATAGACCATTAACTGTCCACCTCAGAACTCTTGTTTAGTATTTTATAATTGGAAAATTTTAAGTGAGTTCAAAGGTCATTATTAAAACTTCCTTCAGTTGAATGTGTAGTTTTTGCTTTATATGGGGTAATTTTACACCACCTCTAGTTGAGGGTGGCAACTGGTGTAAAAGTGTGCCATAAAATAGATATTCCTTTTTACTGTGGAAGAAAGTTAAATGAGTAAACCCCTTAATTAGCCAATTGGTGTAAAATTACCCCATAATAATACAAAAAAGATGAATTTCCTGAGGGATTTTAAACTAAAAACAATAGTATAATCTTGGCCCTAGAGTAAGATCAAGGTTGTATTAGTTTAAAATTGTCCCATGATAATACTCCAGGTTGCGTTTGTTGTCCATAAGTAACTCTAGGCGTAAAATCCTTTTTTACACTAACTTCTACAAGACCATATAATATTTATTGTTGAGATTTCTAGTTTGTAATGAATTGAAAAGTGGTGATTGATGACAGTTAACTAACATACTTATAGATAATCAGTCACAGTACACAACAGATAATGAAAAAGACTATTGTGAAGAGCCCTTGTCACAGATTCTGTAGTGATGTTAGTATGCTTGCAATTCTAATACCACTGTATGATAACTTATACTTGATACTTATTTTGATATTAATAACTGCACAACATTTGTAGTACTAATATCCACTTTAATGAGGCTTGTAAAGATGCAATTAAGGAGACAAAGATTTACTACTTCATTTAGCTTATACACTCTTTATACATTGCTAAATGTGATATGTGACTTTAACATAAGAATTTGTTATGTTAGTGTCATACATGAGTGTGACTCTGTATCAGATACTGTATATTAGCAGGTTGTTGAGTACATTTACTGAGTTTTGGGAAACATGTATGGATTTATTAGTGATGTACATGTTTAGACTTATGACACACTAAAACTAACTACAATTACTTTCTAATAATATTTAAATGTAATGCTACATTAATGTACTATTATACATTAACTACATATTTAGTATATAGACATATATGGAATAAAATGTGAAATTAGAATCCATGTATGGATGAGTGATTCTATAGTATTTAAAACAATTAGGCTAGAAAAATAAACTAATAATAATAATATGTTAATTATGAGGAAACCAATATGTGTGTATACATTGTAGATATGCCTATTACACATTACTTACTATTGGGTGATATGATCTGGAATAACATTAAGAATGTATTTGAGGCTAAGCTCATATATTGAGAAAAGGCAAGTGCTGACTAGTTAGAAGAATTTTGTATCAGTATTTGTTACAAAAAGTCTAGTAAAGAATGCATTAAAAATTGATAATGTTTTTTTGTTTTTAATGCATATGGTTGCCATTTATTTGACCTCAATAATTATGATGCGTCAATAAAACCTGTTACAGTATTGAGGCTGAGCATCTGCTTATAAATGAAATAAGCAACCCATACAAGAACACTGTAATGTTTGTCACTTGCAATAAATTTACTGAGGTCTCGATGAGCCACAGTTCCTTAATAAATAGTGAATACTCTCCTTATACTTAGGGAACAGGAGTTAAGGTAAGTTTTCAATGAGTCTCCAAATTTCTAATGTAAGGGTCTAATGGGAGCATGTCTACTTTAGTCACAGAACCCAGCAATCATTGACATGGATGTTCCAGTACATTTAAAAGTCATGCTGTAGCTCTTCTGGTATCATGGACTTCCAGAAAATAGGAGTGGGACATACCTGTTTCTACTGATTCAAATGGGTGTACTTGGGCTATAATTAGTGAAGAATTCAAGGATTTACAACTGGTCTAATATTAATTGTGCATTTACTGACTGTCCTCTTGAGTCTAAATTAATTTGACAATTCAAAGCTTTCTATGATATCAAAGGAAAAGGATTGTTTGAACATGCTGTTCCTGTTAGCTACAGAATTGTACTTGACTGTGAACAAAATCAAACAAAACTATCAAAGTAAAATAGTTTTCTACGTACACATGATAATGATGTGTTGGATTAAAGTAACATTGAGTAAGATAGATTGCTTATTATCTCCTTTGGTCTATTTAATAGAGTACTATTGTCACTTATCTTTTGAAAAATACACCCTAAAAGAGTTCCTCTAGTGTATCCTCTTGCACAATGGATGCTTGCCAATATACAAACAATTATATCAAAGGATATCTTAGTGAAATATAATCTTACGTTATAATAAGTCAATTATAACTCTATTAATATCAACCTGAATAGTAGTCATATCTAAGGTGTAAAATGACAAAGCTGCATTTTAGAATCAGTCTAGTATGCAGTAAATGCAGTTATCATGTGTTGCTGTTAAAGCACAACAACCAATGTAGCATGGAATAACAGTAAAGTTTTATAAAAATGATATATGAACATGACATTTAAAATTATATGTATTAGAGGCTTTAATTTGTAACCAGATACAACATTATATAACAATATATGTTATGTTCTACAAATTGTATATGAAAACAATCATTCTATTATAGAAACATCAATAACATGTATTTGATATATTCCAACCATATGAAATACAGAAATCACACGACTTTATTACTGTTATATATAAGTGTATTAAAGGGACTAAATATAAAAGTCATGAATAAAATGATTGTTTATTGTATTCTCAGAGTGAGTCACAGGCTTTTGGTATTGGATTGATGTTGTCTTTGATCATTTTCTGACAGGCTAGTCTTGCTAGGTTTCTTTTACATTCTTGTGTACCTATAACTGGACATGATGGTGGTTGAGAACAAGCTACTAAATAATATAATAAAGAAAACAAAATAAAAATGTAAAAATTATCTTTGTCGTTCAATGTCATTTAATTAACACTATACAAACTTAAACGTCTTACAAATGAACTATGAGGCATCAAAATATCATATACTAATAATGCTACGACAATTATTGTGATAGCATAAACAAGTAAACAATATAAGAGATTGCATATACTATTTCTTACCATCTGCACTTAATTTGACAATATATGTTCCAGGAACATTACTATTAAGCATGAGATAAGGAGCTTGTGTAGTATCATTAACATAAGGTAAAAAAATGCTTTCTTTAATCATTTCTGACTCTGGATCTGTATATGCAATATGTTCTCGTTCATTTGAAAATGATTTCTTTATTTCCCCAAATAAGATAATAGCAAATGTTGAGGTTTGATCTGTTGTAATTATGAATTGGTATGTGTTACCCTATAATTAACATAATAAAAGACTAAGAGATTATAAGTGTTTAATACTTACTGCCATCATCAATGAAGGTCCAAAAAAATAGTTAATCCATGTGCTAATGATGAGATGAGTTGGACTAAAGTCACATTGAGTAAGTTTGGATTGTTAAATATCTTCTTTTGCTCTATTCAGTAGAGTAGTATTGTCTGTTATCCTATAAAAGACATCCCCTGTTCTGTTGATCCAGTGCTTTTTGCCAGAGGAGTAACAATAACCAATAATCCAGATTCTTCATTTTTTATGAACAAGCCATTTCTGTAAACAATCTATAAAAATTGATGTAATAATAAATACATAACAGAATATTTTTATTAACATACTGAAAGACGACTGGCTGAAGCATTTTCATTTCTTAGTAAATTTGTAATAGGAAAATTTGAAAAGAATAAGTTTTCAAAAACTCCATTTTCTCTAGCTGTGTCTCCATTTTCTACACCAAACCAATAAAACTCATTTACAGACACAGATAAGACAGTATGTATCATCAATACAAGATAAAAGTAAGTACAGCAACTCCTGTAGTAAGTAAAGAAAATATTCAGTGTCTATAATTGACTGATAAAATATCAAGTAAAACTTAAACTTTAACTGCTAATTATGATATACAAGACTGTATTATAGTCATAGATATTATCTTCTACTCTAATATCAATGTGATGTATAATATGGTACTTGTACTTGATACATGCACAGTATATCCACTAGTTCATTATATAGTTCTAGCTATTTCCATTAGTATACGTACCAAAACAGATAAACCATAATAGATGACAGCAAACAGTTAATCAGAGCATATAAAGAATCCAATAAGTGTCGACTGGATATCGTGCACCTACAGCGTTATTTTATAAAACAATCTTGCCCCGCCTTCTCATTTTCAACAAACGCAAGCCATAGAGTGCACTTCAATACTAAACAGTGGGCATCTGTCACTAGTGATGAATACAAGACAAAGGGACTTTTAATGAAGTGAAGAATAAATGTCTCATTTTTATAGTCTGGGCCAATTTTCTATTTTGAATTAATGCCAAACCATGGTTTATAAATGGAGGGTTGGCACAAGCCTTGTACTTATCAAACAAGAACCTTTAATACTAGTTAAGTAAAGTAATCTTTACGATAATACTAACTTGAAGTATTAGTTTCATTGATTCAATAAGAAATGGAAATATCATGGAGAAAAAATTTAAAGAGTTCAAGTTTATTTTCATTGATAATTAGACATTGTATGTACCAGCTATTATACAATATACAAAGAATTTGAAAGCGTTAGTTCATTAAGAATCACATTGTTCAGATGATTAAATAATAGCTACTTAAAATTCCTGTAAAATGTATTTGTTGTATCTTTCTCAATATAAAGGTTGAAGATGATTGTCAAATTATTGCCCTAAACATTTGTTTACAAGTGCTGGAAAAATGAGTCTGAAGTTTAAGCCACTAATTATACACCACCAACACTTTAGTCAGCAAATTGAAAATTATGTTCCAGGAATATTACTATTAAGCACGAGATTAGGATCTTGTGTAGTATCAGTAACATATGGTAGAGATATTATATTAAATGGATTATTAGTGATGAGACCTATGAATTGAATATGTATGAGACATTATATATAATCAATAATCCTATGCATAATATAATGTGGTTCATGTATATTAAAATTTATAATAACACTAACTTAATTAAATTAAACTTATTGAAATTACTAATTAAATTTATAGAATATAATTTTATTAACAAGTATTTGATCATAAATTAATTATCATTAGCTTTGAAACAATAAATCACAGACACATTCACATATTTGATCTCATGAGATCAATTATATGAATGTGTCTGTGAATTTGATGTGTCACTTCTTGTTTTATTTCCTAGCATTATTACATGATCCTATTGTGTAAATGTTTACAATAACTACATAAACCCATCTAGGTTAATCAAAATATATGTTCATGTCTCTTCTTATTAGCAGACTTACCATATTATAGCTCAGATGATTAAGTTCTAGCTACTGAAAATTCCTGTAAAATGTATAAATATATAGTATATTAATCAATATAAAAAAGATAATTGTCAAATTATTGCCCTCATTATTCTTTACAAGTACTAGAAAAACAATCTGAAGTATGAGCCCCTAAACTATATCTTTGCAGAATGTCAGGTGAGATATTGTTTAAGAGAAAGTGAGTTTGGTCAATTGCAACATAGATATTTTGTGTTTCAAATGTTTTATAAAATATTAACATAATGAGAAATTGCATCCTTGTGACTTACTAATTATAGACCACGAACACTTTGAGTCAGCAAAATTGTAGTAATTTAAAATGACTTTTAACAAGGACAATTTATGTTGATGATCTGCATATAACTCTTAGAAGTCATACTATGAATTCATTCTATGAAAATGTTCATATTATACTATTTTTCAGACTATGTAATCAAATATAAATTTTATATTTTTTCCAGGAATTGACCATATTTAGACATCATGAATTAATTTCAGACATAATATATATTCCTATACATAATATAATATACTTCATATATATTAAGTTAATAATAAATAATAACTTAATTAACTTACTAGACTGCTACAAGTAGACAGTACCAAACCATGTGTAAATATTATTATTAATAATTAAATATATGGAATGTAATTATATTTCAAAGAATTTGATCATAAATCAATTATCATTAAACAATAGATAAAATCAATAATATGATTGTAAGTGTGATTTCAAGAAATATTTTTTTGTTCTATTTCTTAGCATTATTACATAATCTTATTATGTAAACACTTACGATGACCTTCATTAACCCATCTAGGTTTATAGTCAACACATACATCTGTCTCTATCTTCATTAGTTGATTTAGTGTATTATATTTTATGTATTATACATAATGCATTTGAAATTTCAAAACTTTACAAGTCAAGTGTTTGAAATTTCAAAAAAAGTATTCTCATGTATGCATCAATAAATGAACAAAGTAAGTATGCTTGTCATGTGATTTTACCTGTGGTATCTCCTTAGTCATTACTTCACTATGAGCTTGTAAGTTGTCATGAAAAACCTACTAAACAAATTTTAAAGGTGTAAGTTACCATTACATGTTTAGCATAGATGTGTGTTCCTTGGGTAGTGCAACAAAACAGAACTATTAACCTTCACACTGAAATTTAGCTTCTAACTCAACCAAGAAACCTTTCCACCAGATTTAGTGATTTGGTGAAAGACATAAATATTTAGGAATGCTGTTGGTGAGAGCAGTCATATCTAATTTATCTGGCTTTGCTTTGACATGAAGTGGCAATAAACCATACGACAATTCCTGTAAAATACCTAATTTGTAATAAGTTTGATTATTGATCAAGACTAACCTTTAGAAGAATGAATCCACTACTGTTCTGTGGCTCCCAATCATCACTGCTCCACCTCTTATAATGCATTTCAGCTCTGCTATCACAATTTCTGGTAAATCTATAAATGGATTATCAAAAATGGTAGTTCTTGTGTAATAAATATACATGAATGAATACATGAGGATTAGAGTGATTATGAAGCTCCTCAGTAGCAGGTAAGAGCCAACCTTTTACATCATATATTTGTTTTAAGACATAGATATATATTGATGATACTGACATGGTGAATGTATTGGCAGCAGTGAGAGGCACAACCATGTATCTTTTGTACTTTGTAAATCAGTAGATGAAGAGGAATTTCCATTTTCCATCAGTGAGTCCTCTTAATATAACATTACTGACATTTCTGTTGTACAGTTCATTTGTGTCAAATTAAGAACTAAGTTATTTGTATTGATACATTACCACTACATAACCAGTACCACAGTAGATCACTTATGTTGATTGGAACAATATCTGAAGAAAGTGGTTCAGCAATGGTAGGTGCTGAAATAGCAATTATAAAACAAACAATACTACTACGTGATTATGTCAATTCTATAAATCCTATATATAAGGATTATAAAATAATATTTATAACTATAACTGTATAACAATCCTACTTAAATATGTATAAGGATACTTCACAGAAAATCTCATATTGTTAGCTAAAATGGTGTACTATTTTCATCCCTGTCTCTGTCATTCTCTGTAGATCTCTAGATTTGTTGTGTAATCAATATACTAGCTATTAGAATGTCATTGACTTGAAATGAACAATATCAATTTACACAGCAAATTATTTTACCTACGCCACTCAATGTAAAATTATTATTAGTGCTATATTGAATTTGATATTGTTATAGCTAGATTTTTCATAAAAAATAATAAAATTGTGTTGAAAATAATCCTAATCTTATAGTTATATAATACATACATTCCTGTGTATTTTTACTCTGCTTTGACACTATAACCACTAGTACTGAGTATAAAAAACCTCTAATCATGAGTGCCACCATATTTATGTTCAATGTGACTGATCTGCTCTGGTACCATTTTTATCACTCTTTATGCTTTCTATAGTTTCTCCTCACTTTTTTAACTCGTATATAGTCAGTGTTAATATTGGTATTAATGTACTTAAACTACAATTTTTGAACCATGGTTACTTTAATCTAAGTTTAGATAAAATTTTACTAATCAGTCAGTTGCACTGGGATCCACAGGTTATAATGAAGAAGTGTTTCCATTTGTATATGCTAGGTATTATAATTATGTTCATATAGATAAACAAGTATCTGTATTAGGAGATACTATAATACTAAGACTAATATCCTATATTGAAATAGATTAAATTAACATAATTCATAGACAGATGAAGTAACGGATCTAGTTTTGCTTATATTATTGTATGTATATAATTACTAAGTTGACTGTAGGTATCTGGTGCTAATACATGAAAAAGCTTGAGACCTAGAGCTTGTGATTAAATGAGTACACAGAGTCATGCTTTATAGAAATAGTGCTAAAGAACAAACTAAATTCATTCCCTACTTTAAAGGCATCTGCAACAATTTATCGTTGTAGATGTAGACAGGATTGGTTGGATGCAATCAACCTTTAATAAATGCACATGGAGTGTTAAAATGAGAATATTTAGTATATATAGTGTATGCACATGACACATGGAGACTTTACTAAGTATATTAGTCAATAATCAGTCGATGAAATGCTGTAATTAGGAGGCTTTGCACTAGATATAACAATGACAAACTTCTATATTGTTCTGTTTAGATATTCTTAGTAGACACTCACAAGCATGTTAGCATTGTACTTGTATTTTTCATTTGTTCTTGTGCTGTCATTTATTGTCTTTAAGTGTAGTCAAGATTTGTCCATAGGCTAGTATGAGATATTGTGAAATTTTCAGATGGAAATTCGTTTTGGTGTCATTTTTTAAAGAAATAATAGCGTAGGTGGGGTCACCGGATGTCGAAATTTAATTGGTCTCAAGCATATGTTCATCGAAAGAAGAGGAAGACGCCTTGGAGAACTTTTAACAGGTTCATTTACCAGTAAATAAGGCAACCGTCGTTGATTAGTAGGTCTAGAGATGTTATAAAACGATTCTACAAGTAAATTCTACATCGAACTCTACTGAAAGTAAGTCATTCTATCGTATCTATTCTTCTACCGTCTTTGTAATGAAAAAAGCGCTTGAAATTGAAGCGCTAGGGCTAAGGTACAATAGTGATAGTATCTGTATGTACTATAAATGATGCAAAACATGTCCAGTATATAAACAAGTTAGTATAATATATATTTATTCTTTTTGTATATATGTAAGTGTCTCTTTAATTTTCATTAGGTCCATGGTGGGTGTGGTAGTGTAGGAAACAGTCGTCACTCTTTCCATTTTGACAGAGGTAAAGGCTGCAGTCACTACAATACCATTGAGTATCTCTTTGTTTGTTTAGAAAAGCATAACAGCAAGGATAACGTCTATACTGTTGTCACGATTTGGATGATATAATGTAAGGAATTTGTTGTTAAGAAATTCCAGATTTGGTCTTACTTTACCAAGACGATCATATTGTGGTGTACCTGGTAGTGCTAACGTCACATTGTCTACAAAATTGAGATATTGTGAAATGTCCATGAATCTATCTCCAGAAATTCAATCTGCTATGGGGGTGTAGTGATAATACGGGTCATTTTTCCAATAATCATATAGGGATGGTGATTTTACTATCCCCATTACGATCATAAATCCCAAGTATGCCTGCAATTCTTCAATAGACACTTTTGTCCATTTGGCATACTTTTCTCCACCCATACATGTTTCAGCATATCTGTTTGTCTCGTCTACTATCAGTTGTAGAAATGATTGTGTAAAAAATAGCATAAATGCCTCAAGTGGTGATGAAGGGACAGAAACAGTTGGTCCCACTGATTCTGTAAACGAATCTATAGTGACTAGCATGTAATTGTTTGACCATTTTATCTCCCCTAGGGTGTGGTCACTTGGGCATTGGCTATGAAGATATTTACAGATGAGAAACCTTTGTTTAGATTTGTTAGTGGCAGACACAGGATTTTCAAGAGAAGACCTATTATGATTGTAGGTAAACTGTTATTTTTGCATGTGTTCACTTATACTGATAGTGGTGTATCATTTAGTGAACTTGATGGACCTGCAAGTGACTCTATTTGTTGGTAGCTATTTATTTTACAATCAGTAAAAGGTAATATTTGTGATATTTACCATAGCGGTGCAGGTAACTGGACTGGAGACTTTTCAAGATCAACAGATGTAACTTCTGTTATACTAAGATTGGTAGGTTTTATATACTTTGTAAATTATCTTATAATTTTATTATCAGTAGTCGTCCACCATCTTATCATTTAATGTGTCAAATTCTTCATTACTCCCTGGATACATTGGTCCTTTTTCAATAATATCCAAGACTTCATCTCTTGTAAATAATCGTCTATCAGTCATTCTATTTGCATAATGCATTTGTTGTTATTTGTTTACATTTATTTGAGTGATATACTAATTATAATATGCAAGTATATTTATCTTTATCATGGTTCGTATGCATGTGAGTACTAACTTGGACTGTTAAGTTGCAAGTGGAGATGTGCAGACTGAGTTGTCAACAAGAATCAATACACGAGGTAATAACTTTAAATACAAAGACTGTTGAAACTCGGGTCAAATGCTGACTGCAGATTCAAAGGCAAGCAATAACAAGTACAGGAACTACTACTGTAGAAAATACACACTCTAACTACCTGTCAATGTTGTGCTATTGCTTAGTAAGTTCAAATGACGCGATCGCGTTATTCGTCAACTGAGGTCACAATAATGACGCGTTATGAAGGATATTAGCCTAAGTGGCTACAATAGACCTTATAATAGTAATTTATTTGCATAACTCATGATTGATGATTATTGTTGGTATCAACTTCAACATTTTACATGACGTTAAGCATACTATGACACACTGTTGTCCTAAATTTTAAGTCTTTTAATATCTGTTTTACCAACTGCCTATCCCGTTTTCTTCATTTTTTAGATATCCTTGGTTTCGTCCATATCTACAAACAGAAGACTCAACTGCTGACTTTATAGCGATAATAGTGAAGACTAATCAAAATCAAACCACTTATATGTAGTCAGAATGATGTATTTGTATTTATTTGCTTGAAATTAAAAATTGAAAATAAAATTGTCAATTTTTAGGTAGCGCGTGAGTGGACCCAGGCCTTAAAATAGCAGTGAAGTATTTGATAATGTTTTATCTTATGATTGTGTCCACTTTTAGAATACATATTAACAACTCTTTGTTAGATATATTATTGATTGTAAGATACTAAGATCATAGTTTCATTGAATCATCATTTTAATAGTATAAATTTTAAATTAAAAAAAAATGGTGTCAAATAGCTAAATAATAGTAAAAATAAAAGTTATCAAAACAACACACTTTTAACAAAGAATGACTAATAATCATTAATAATGTTACTGTTGCTATAGAAAGTAAAATTATCTATCATCTAACGGAAAGAGGAGAAATGTTATAATACATTGTTATAGATGTAATATGTGTTAGTTAACTATCATATGTATTATATAGACATTATGTTGATTGGATTATTACTATATAATAATACACATAAATTTTCATGGTATATCAGTTGAAAGCAGTATCTATTCTATTCATCCAAATGAATTGTTATAAATTTAATATGCTTGTATTTATGACTGAGCCACATCTAGTTAAATAACTAAAATTTTATATCAAAAGCTCATCCATGATATCTGATTATGATATGACTATACAAAGTATATCATGTTACAGGTCATGTCCTTTAAATACAAATAGAACTTAGACTTAATACATATAGCTAGTTGTCAATTGGACTACACACAACATTCTAGTTATTAGAGAGAGTATGTCACTCCAAATGTGAGTTAATATCTTTACCTCAGGTAAAAGTTAATGTTCTTTAAAGTGAACGAAGTGTACTCCCTTCACCTATGAAGATAGAAAGGAGAATATGACAATTTGAACATTTCTTCATAATAATAACTATTTATTATATGAACATGACAAAGGATCAATATAAAACAGTGACCAAATGATTGAATTCACTATCAACTAAAATGCTTACTTGTTTTAATTTTTTGACGAATTTCCACAGCAAGAGTTTTCTTCTGAAAAGGTCCCTCTATGATATCAAGAATATTGTCCCATGAAGCAGGAGTTGGTTCATTATCTAACCAGCTTTCTAACATTTTTGCCATCTTAATTTCATTTGAAACCAAGGAACTAGACAAGCTGTCAATGGTGTTGGAATCAACCCCCAATAGATCACCAATCTCATGCCATTTGCCACTGATTGGATAAAGTGATCTCAATAATGCATGTTTTTCAGGTTTCAAAGCTGTAAAGGAAAAGACAAAATTCAAAGTGTTTAAGGATAAAGACATGACAATGAGATTGATTGTAATGAAATCATACTTCTTTTCTCTCTCTGACAATGCAAATGAACAAAACAAGTGTAGTCAAAGTCAGTGTGCAATAACACTTATTAGGTTTCCATAAAAGTAATAGATTTATAATGCATACAAATTAAAATATAATTATATCTATATTTATATGTATATACGTATACACGTATATATATATATATAATTATGTGCTTATATTTAGAAGCATTTAATGTAAACAGACCCAGTATTATTAATTATACTTCAAAATTTATTATCAAGCAAAAACATAAATTTATAACTTTAAAGGCAAAAAGGTAAATTCAATTATGTATGGTCTTCAAGAAATTAACGGACTCACAATTGTCTCGTCATTGATAGTGTAAGTGCAATAAAGAGCAATCCCAAGAATGTTTTCTATTGGTACAAACTGGTTGTCTGAACATAACTCATAAGTTGAGTTACAAAACACCTCATAAGGTTTACCAAAGTAATATACGGCTGTTCTTTCTCGCGGCAAAAATCAGTCTCTTTAATGGAATCATCACTAGATGAATCAGACAAACTGATAGAAGAGCTATCATCCTCATTGTGCTTCTGGAATTGTGATACATTACACCAGATTCCTGAGTGACAGTATAATCGTCGATGTTGCTTGTAAGTTTTCAATGAGAGTCTTTTAAAACAATCTCCACAAAGCATGAAATTTGTAGTCTTAGACTGTCTTAATCTCTGAGACATTTTAGAACAAAGTAATCAAGATACCTCTCTTCCACTGTTGTAGTGATCACGTGATAACGTAGCTGAAAGGCACGGAATCTCTATACAGTTTTATCTCGTTCTCTCTGGCTCTAGATGTTAGAAGATGGCCTATTCTTTCCATCAGCATCAACCTAGTCCTAGCTGTTTCGATTAACTCAATGATAATTACTATGATGAGTATCCTGAGAGCCTGTCATCGAGCTCTTCTAACTGTCATAGTATCGAATATGGTGACTCAAGCCCTGTCATAATTCCTCCTACACCTCCAAGAATAGCAGTGAACAATCGATTGAACCTACTCTCTCGTTTCGAAGATGCCATTGGTCCATCTCAGTTACTTTCTTGGATAAATACTAGCGCTTCTTTAAAAAAAAAGATAACAGTGTTAAAGCTAGTGTCAAGGTTACTAGTAGTCAAAACCAAACTGACAATACCACACTGGGTAAAGCTTCAACTGAAATAACTCCCTACCATACTAAAACTGAGTCAGCATCAAGAATTTCTTCGAAATGTAATCAAAAAACTCAAGGTAGTACTAAAGTTAAGGAATCTCCTGTTGTCCATAACTTCATTGATAATGAACAGACAGTTAAATGGTAGAATTGTACACTTTTTATGTTATATTTTTGTAGCAATGGACAAAATTTTGCAAGAGATTAAGAATTCAGAAGAAGGTTACAGACACGTATTGAGGAATTGGAAAGTAGATTTGGACAACGTCATTGTTCTACTACAAGAAGAAAGATTTCACCTCCTGCTGAAGTAAGTTATTTTGATGTGCTGAGGCAAAATGAGAAATTTAACAACTTTTATAATAGAACCACATAGCTAATTTGTGGTCTATGATAATCTCAATTTCTCCTTAGGCTTTTTAGTTGACTTAGGTATCATAATTATGTTTTATTCAGAAAGAATACTGTATACTAGCCTTATGCTTTAGGGTGTGAAATGTTTTTGGTATGGGGCTAAACTGGAAAATAAATATATTACAGTACATTATTATGTGTACAGTCAATTGATTGTGTATATCTTAACAAAGAGTACACTGTAATTTGTGTCAAGAATCTCAAGACACTTCCCTTCGTCCTATTATAAAATAATAGTATGGTCGAAAAGTCTGCTCACTACTGTAAACTATGATTAATTTTTACAGTGATAGGCAAATAATTATAGTAATATTATTGTGACAATATTGCATGTGTAACACTGTTAGTATATATGACCCACCCACATATCATGTTATAGTAACTTTTATTATCTAGGATTGTGTATGCAAGACATATTTAGCTTCATACGAAATAGATGAGAACCTTGAATGGAACTTTAGGTATGACTAACATTACCTTTACTTGTAACACTATCTTCTGTATACTTGTTGTAGTAAGAAAATGAGTGATAAAGAAAATCAAATGATATTAAAGAAATTAGTAGGAGAAGTGAAATCTCGTTTTCCTGCTGTAGCCACTTCAGTTATTAATGGTTAGTAATATTATCAACCTGAAAAACATATTGTCATATCTGATGAAATTATGAATGCTATGTATAATATAATGTGTGCATTATTAAGTATTTCATTAAATATGGTTGTACCATATTAATCACCATTATGATCCTTTTATAGATGCTACTAAAACTTATTTTTCAAGTTGTCACACTAAGGCAAAGCTCAGAAATTCAGGAAAGTATTCTAATAAGTGTGGAAAACAGAGAAGAAGAAACAGGATAACTACAGTAAATAGTTCATATTAATTAATACTATTGCAATTTCCAATATAGGAAATGATATTAATAATGATAGTGTAAATACCTATGGATTTTTCCTTTTGTTTCAAACACTGTTTTTAATAGAAGCTACAACGAAGACTTACTGAATATGATCAAATAGCTGGTCTATCTGATGCTACTAAAGCAAATTGGAGAGTCTGTTTCACTGGTGATATGATGAGCTCAGAAGAGAGTGATTAAAATGAAGATTACCAGTTTATTATCCGTACTCTTTCCTGGAGAGGAAAAAATCTAACAAAATAACTGCAAAAAATTATTCAGTAAGAAGCAATCGTTATGACTTAAAATGAAGGAAAGTCTTTCTTCTGATAGACTGAAACCAGCTGGTTATTTCGAATGTGCTTTTCAGCATTGATTGCAATGACAGTGGTTATTCAATAATTAATTTTTTTGGGTCATTTAAAAGTTATGTTATGTGGTATATCATGTCCATGAAGTGTTGGTTTGTTGAGAGTATTCTGATTATGTTATTCATTGTTTAAGTTCTTTATGTGACAATGACATTATCTTTGTGATTTACATAACATTTCCTTTTTTTTGAGAATATCATAATGGAAATGTATTTAATTTTGTAGTGATTACTTGATGTTTTTGGATTTGTTGTATTTGTAAATAATTATTAACTTCAATGGAAACATTAAAGTTTCTTTAGTAAGCACAAATAAAAATTTGGTGTTTTTATGTGTTTCTATATGGTGGGAAACTTGCTCTTCATATGTGTTTCTTATCAAAAGAAATCTTTATGATTCCTTAGTTTGGAAACACCAGAAACATAACAGGATACTTGACATTTTCAAAACGTTTCCAGAAGTTTCATGGTGCAGAAACATATTAATTATTACAGTGTAACTCTCTATGTGTATTTCTATCTAATAGTGACAGGAAAACATGGTTTAAATAAGCCTTTTTTAAAGAAAACATAGCAAAGCAAAATGGTTTACAAAAATTAACATAATATCATAGAAAAGGGCAGTGTTAAGAAATTACTTACAAGATTTATTGGAAAAAAGCACTCAAAGCAATAAATGTAACATAGTCAAATTAAAGCAAAATCAGAAAAAAAACAATATCATCAATTTTAAACTAGTCCAAATATAGACATCAATAAACTATAGAAAAAAATTTAAAGAAGCAAAACGTTCAATGTCGGACAAAGTCCTTTTTACGAAGATATTTGGCATGTACATCTGGTTTAGCTAGAAACTCTCTCATTTTCATTGCAGTAGAATTGTGTGCTACTATAGGGCTTTCTACTGCAGCAATAACAATCTCCCAAGTCACATCAGTGGGCATCGTGTCTACCCAACTGTAGATTACTGTCATAAGCTTATTGCCATTATCTTCTGGGCTATTACTACAACCTTGTAAGACACTACGTTCAACTTCAAGGGCTTGACCAATCTTTTTCCATTCATACTTTATATCAGATAGTAGACCAAGAACATCATTAATGCTGGGTTCCTTCTTAAGGACTCCTGATATATCTATAATAAGAGAAAAATAAAATATAAAGTGTATGGCTTATAACTGAAAATCAGTGCTGACATACTAAACATTAACATTAACATGATGTGGTTGTATCCTTATCAATACTAATGAAACATGAAAGTTTTGTTTATAACAATGGAAAATTCACTGGTACATCTCCTCCATCAACTATAGTACTAATATGGCATCTATGTTTACATACACAGTAGTAACCCAAGTTCAGATCATGTATGTGTCTTATTAGATTAATCCATTCACAGTAAAGCACAATAAAAGAGAAGGAGTAAAATATGTCTAGATGCTGTCAATTAAATGATCTTACCAAGTTCACTCTTAACTGCAGTAGTAGCAGGAGCAGCATTTTCATCAATCCAGGGAAGCTGTCGTGCTCGATTAATATCTTTTGTTGACATGCCATCTTTACAGCAAGTAAGTATCTTCTTGTCTTCATCTGGACGACACAGATGGTTTGCCGAAGGTGAACAAATAGAGCAAAGAAAACGTTCCTGAGGCATTGAGAGAATTGGCTTATACTGGAATTTCTTGACTACATTTTCGATTGCTTCAAAGATGACATCTTTGATAGTGGAGCACTTTACAGGAGGGCCAGAATAATAGACCTCCATCCAGTAGATAGCATCAATAAGTAAAACTGCTCCTCCATAGCCAGGACATGTTAAACGAATTGCATTACGATACTGCATCTCACATTCTGATGGTCGATATAGCTTAAATTTTGGCGAGACAGATCGTTTAAGTAGACCTACAATCAAAGCAGGAAAAAGACCTTGAGGAATTGGCATTTCATCCCATGTCAAAACAAAACAATCAATACTTTTAATAAACGGAGCTCTAATAATATCTAAAGAAGAAGTTGTCGGCAAAACGCTTGGTATGAAAAACTTTCCTTTTTCAGGCAATGGAGCTATCACAAATATATCCTCCATTAATTTTAAGAAATCATCTGCAGTAAAATCAGGTGAAAAACCATCAGGAAGATGATCTAGTAGCTCACGTGTAAAAATACCTTCATGCTTGAGTTGAATATGAGCATTAATTGGAAGGACGATATTCATTTCCTCTAATTGGATAACACCATCAGCAAAAGAAATGCTGACTACTTCTGAGAGCTTATTAAAAAGGGGTTGAGGATGGAGGAAAACCACATTAGGCAATACAGCTGGAAAATATAAGAAAATGGTTAAATCATGATAGTACAGTAACGAAGCTTCAATGTCTTTCCGGTCCATCTCAAGAGTCAACCCTATTCTAAAGCATTCCCTTTTATTGACAACCATTGATTTGGTAATTTTCTGAAGATCCTCTAATTCAAGCTTAAACAAGAACCATCGTGCTGGAATTTCTGTCTCAATGTAAGATCGGGACACAATTGTACGAATTCTCTCTGCAATTTTCTTTTGAGGCTCATCTCTGGCTGTTGTATTGACAGGAAATATTACTTCCTTTTTGGCTTCACAGTAATTCCTACGCACTCCTTTGAATTGACTTAGGGTAGACCACAAACGAGCATTTTTTTCTTCCAAAGACTCGCCCACGCATTCCATTACTTTATCAAAAAACGTACCAAGAACAAGAAGGGAAGGCTCGGGATGTGAAAACTTAACGTGAATTTTGCGCAAATCAGGCTGATCTATGGATGCTAGTGAACGAAAAGAAGACTCAAGCAGTTGTATATTGGTAATTTCTCGCTCTACAGGGGCTCCAATTTCTCGACCCTTAAAGCTAAAAAAAAATTTTGGCTTGTCTTCAAGCTTCTCGTTTAGCTTTTGCGTAAGAATATTAACTGGACTATAGCGCAATATTGTGGGGGCAATATCCAAAAAGGCTGCTTGTCCACCTGAATCTACACAGTAAATCCAATGAGAGTTGAATAGCTCAGGAGATTCTTTTACAGTAGGCATGATCTCAGCAATCTCATTTACTGTTTGTGCTACAGGTGGAGGTGTTTCTTCTTGTGAACCATCATCATCAGATGAACTGTTGCTATCCTCATATTGTGTAGTAAAATCAACAGGAGAAGATGGGACTCCAATTTTAATAGCTTTGGCAATCATACGTTTTACATATGGAGTATTAATTTCTTCCCAAAATTGACTTGTAAAAGACGAGTCTGTTGACTCATTTCCTGCTATTAGATTTGCAGTCTCTACTCGTCTTACTTCAGGAGCAGTGGCTACAGAGGTGCTATGATGAGGGGTAGGTGGTGGGTGATTTAATAAAAGTTTCATGATAGATGATTTTCCTGTCCCAGGAGCTCCAGACAGTGATAGCTTTGAGTATTTGCAACGAATTCGGCCTTCTTTGAGTGCCTTGTAAAGTAAACCAGTATAATCTATAAAGTAAAAGAGAAAATTATAATATAACTATTGCTGTGATACTGTATAACACTATATGTTAGCCTTCGTATAGGTACAGTAATACAGGTACACTCATGATTAAGGATTGCTTTGTCAACTGATATAAATGTATGATGTCATAACATTATACTGTATGAGTCTCTGTAGTTTATGATTTGATGTATGGAATGTTAATTATCTTCAAAGACATGTTATGATATTAATCTGTTATTATAACTGACATATCTTTAGAAGTCAAAACAATGATGTCTTAATAACTTTCAATAAGTTTCCAAACAATATCAGTAGTTAATAATTTGTTTGATCTATTATTAATACAGTACATTTTATACAACTACTTTCAATATAATTTATACATACATATGTTACTAGTGAAGTCAAGACAAGTGTTTGATCATAGTACTGAGTGTTTGCTTGTAATCCTTGATTATCAGTTTGTACAGATTGTATAGTCATGTATAAAGTGACACTGTTATTACTAGCAGTATATATCATGTTACTAGGTTACATTATTATCATTGTCTTGACATTTATTATAAGTACATTCTAATGTACAGAAAATAACAATGAATACATTAGTATAGAACTATACACTGACCATGTAGTGACTTGTCAATTAGTTGTAGAATTTTCTCTTTATTGATATCATTAGGTTTTACCATGTCAGCAGGTGTTTGGCCATTATTTTTCTTTATGGTGCCATCTGCTCCACATAACAGTAATATTTCAACACATTCTACTTTCCCTCTATGGCAGGCATCATGTAAGGGGCTATCTCCAACCTATGTGATAAAAGAAATTATAGTAAGTGGAACATGAAAGACTTTTGTATTATAGCATTATAAGATAATCATTACTATAATTATGTAATAAAACATAATGTAGGGAATATACTAAATTGATATAATGCTAACATTAATGTTGTTCCAGTCATATTATTACAATTGTCTAACATATGATGATATATATTATGTGTTATGATTGTAATAACCACTGTATATGAATTCAACATTGATAATATCTGTTATTTGTTATTAAAATTTTCTATAATAAACATATCTTATGATAGAGCTTGAGTAGTAGAAAGGGGATTCAAAAACATCTTAAAGATTACAATGTATACAGTTTTCACACATATACTGTACAATACTAGACTTCAAGGAAGTGCATCATTTATTGTAGTTAAAACATTCAATGTAAACTATTTACAGTAATGTATAAAAGTATAATGCTACAAAGGAGTGTACCATAAAATAAATTAAATTAGCACACTAAATATCTGGTTGTGACAATACTGAATGAACTACTTTGTAAGTGATATCTACAGTTGATTATGTTGACCACTGGCAGTAGAAATCAGTTATTATTACAACAGAGATACCATAACAGTTATATAAATGTTAGGAATAATACAAGCAGTAGTTTGTAAACATTCACTCATATGTCATGTTGTTATAAGTCACTAACAAACAAAAGAATCTATTATACGAGTAAAATTTTTCTGTCAATGTAAATATCAGAGCATATTCTACAATTACTAAACAGTATCTTAGTATATTCACTATCACTTAGAATGTCAAACCATTTAACTTATATCATGTAATAAACATAGTGATGACACTGACTATAATTATAGTTTAATGCTAGGGTTATAGTAATGACAACATATTTAATTAATGGAAATACTCACTTTGTCAATGGAATCCAGTGATGCACCAGCTTTAATTAGTATATGAGCTATCTCAGTATCGCCATTGGAAGCAGCATAGTGAAGAGGAGTTCCCTTGTCCTACATAAAGGATATGTTGGTATTTATGATCAATTCACTTTATAATATAAAACTATATCTAATGATACAATACAAAGGATAGATAAAATAATTCATTATGTTATTACTGATGTGTATAGAGAGGTTAATACTCTAAAAACAATTGTGATGAGGTTATGATAATGGTTAATTAAAATTGAATGTAATTAACTAATGGTTTTTACATTTCTACATTTTTTACATTTCACTCCAAAAACATGTAATTGTTCATTAATTGTCATGTAGACACTGAGATCATGTTTTGTAATTAGAACTGTATATAAATCAAAATTTTACAACATTTATAGCTTTAGACACCTCTCATATGTAAAATAGATCATGTAAGTGTATACTATATGTCAGTAAAATAGTGCTTATCAAGCAAAAGGATGTACTATACAAGCCATAAATGTATTCTTGAGGTAATCAGGATATAAGCTGGGACTAATGTGATAAGTGTAGAAAATATGAACAAATAAGAGATACACTCATGATAGTTACGTAATATAAGGTATATATCTTATTATAGAGATCACATTCTATATAATGCCCTACTTTGTCAGTTGGTCGTTATTGGCAAAATTTCTTTTGTCAATCAGTTTTAAGTATGTTCATTTATTATTCACAGTATGTATTTGTTGATATATAGTATCAATAATTATTAAGGAAATTATATCATATAAATATACTCTTGATTAGGGAAGTAAAGAGACTCTATTTACAACATGTACCAGCCATCAAACAATGACACTGGCTGGACATATGACGTAGTGACTATCATAGTTATCTTTATCTGATGACACAATGAAGACAGTACAACATACATTACAAATCACTGGTACATCATACTTATAGACTGAGTGTAAAAACACTGCCATGTATTAGAAACTATAACTTAACATATAAAAACTTTGTTATATTATTTCCTTGTATAATTGTAGAGATAGTTTGTGTTACTAGAGTAACTGTTATATAACATTCTAAGCTTCTGTTTATATATAGTATTAGAATCATGACAAGAAGCTGTTAACATAATTATTTACAATAATAATATCAATATATTTTACTAAGCCTGTATGTGAGGGCTGTCATTATAGGTTTACAAAGCTCTATTAAGCTATACGTTTGTCATTTCACTAATCCCTTATCAATGTATTCATTGACTGGACATTAGAAGTGATGACTCTTTGCTACAATCACTAGTAAAAAGCATTTATTAGATAATATAAAAGGTTTCCATATTTTCTGAGTCAACAAGTAATGTGTATTAAATGGGAATTCATTCCGACCACACAATTTGTCATTGTAAATGAGGTTTCCATTATTCAGGGAGTATAATATTCCACTGTACTGATACTGATAGACTAACATGTACTTAATATGACATTTGTTATGTTATTTGACAAAACTACACATGCTGTACCATATAGCGGGGTTTTTCGGGGGGGGGGAAATTTTGATGGTTTTCGTGGTTGAGAAACAAACCACAAAATATTTACCCACGAAAGTTAATTAAATAAAATGTGCCACACCCATTCATGCGTACACGTGGTTGCATGCACGTTATCGCATTGTTGATCAGCGAGTCTTAGATTCAGTATGGCCTTATTTCGATACTTCAAGAAGGAAAAGAACAACCTACCGATCCTCATGGCCCTTAAGCACAATCTGTATCATCAATTTCGATTGCAGCTGCCAACTCGTCTCTCTTTGGCACTCAAGTTGTTCCCCAAATTTAGTATCCCAGATCCCTTCGTAGTGGTGGTAGTTTCGTATTATGGTTTGAATTTCGAAGTACGCCATTTGTACACCTCATATGTAAGGGGATATGGTTTGGACTAGATCGCTTGAACACAAAATTTTAACCACGAACTAAAAAAAAATTTGAGGTCCATGAAAATTTTGCCCCCCCCCAAAAAAAAAAACCATAGTAAATTCTCTGTTTTAACATCTCCTATATTATAACATTGAAATGCCAATAAATTGAGGTTTAATCTTCACAATTTTAAGAATATTGCTAACAAAACAAGAAAAGTACAACATGACAATTACATTAATAAACTCACATGTGTATACCTACATGTACAGTGTATACATATATACATTACAACAGTATTGTTACTATATATGAACACTTACATTATTAGTAGTGCAATTTGGGTCTGCATTTTTTTGAAGAAGAAGAGACACAATACCAGTGTGTCCAAAACCAGATGCAGCAATCAGTGGTCTCGTATAATACTATATAATAGTAGATGATAATGTTTGTTATTAACAAATGACAGTTACAAGATCTACCTATTAATTATTTATTAAATAACAATACAAAATTTTAAAGAGTACATACAATATCACAATAGTAACAGTAGTATTAGTATATTAATAAAATATTAGTTATTTCTAATATATGATATTACAAAGAAATCAGTGAACCTATAATTACATTAGTACAACTTAAATTAACATTATAATACCATGAAAGTATTAATAGTCATTATTGGACTACTTTAATAACTTGAAATTATTTTAAATTATGGAGCCCTTATAAACACTACATTACTTATTAAAACATATTATAAACATTATTTACAATTATATAGTTACTCTGTGGATATGTTAATAATTATGTTTTCCAGTAAAGATAATACACACAATATACTGGTTTAAACTCTGTGTATAAGAAAGGTCAAACTAAATATCTTAAAAATAAAATGCTGTATGTAAAGAAAACATTTCAGAAAAATAATTTTTTTTAATTTTTAAAAAATAAACTGATTTTGGTTAATTCCCAATTAACATATAGGTGTGACATGTGTACAGCAATTTATGTTGATGATTGAAATACCAATGAATTTATGCTCCAGATCCTGTCACTAAATTTGAAAGTGAATGAAACTATTATCATATTATATTAAGGACTCAAAGCTGTGTCTACTGATAAGATCTCTAGTTAGAATATCAAAACATTCATAGTCATTTAGCTGTTTAATAACAGTCTGTCCCTTCACTTAGAGACAAAGGGTCTGGGGACTAGCACATGTTAGACTCGTACAGTCTATTGTGGTCTGGAAAAATGTTGCAGACCACAGAAATGTCATCTGTGCTTCTATTTGAAAGATCATTATCACTGATCAGTGCATATCACAACAGCATTTTTATTTTCTTAACTCTCTTAACAGATGTTTAGTTCTAAGTATGCTCTATCCATAAACACATTCCTTCTATACAAGTCTTATATGGTTTTGTCTCCAGACTCATCTTCTCTAAGCAAAGGGACAAGAACACCATACTAGTCTAATGCTATATGAAATTTTAGCTGTTCTCATGTCTCCCTATTACTTGTCCATACAAAATAGAATCCAAAATGTCTTTTATTAATTATAATACCTCTATTGCTAAGAGACTTCTAACATTATTTACTGTACCAACATTTAGTTTAGTAGTCTGTGGATATGTTAGCATTATATGTTTTGCTTGTAATCATAAAATATACAACATACTGGTTTAACCTCTGTATATAAAAGGTCACTCTTGTTATTAAAATTATAAACTTAATCTTATTCATTGTCATAATATTATTAATCAAATTATTAGTAGGTTATGAATATTGTTATTATATAAAGTGTGAACCAGCAAATAGATTTATTTATGTGGCAATACACAGCTAAATGTAACACCTGTAATAGGTAATTGTGGAATGAGATCATATAGATATAAAATAAACTTTGGCAAATTTAAATAACAATGAATTGTTCTGCCTATTGTCATGTCTTTAATTAAAATGTTGGAGGAAAACATTTTGGCAAATGAAGAACATTTTACTAAACTTACCATTTCCTATATGTTACCACAATCTCTCTAATGTTATAATTAATTGTGTGTACTAATTGTTTCTCAAATTTAAATGCTGGAATACAATAAAACTAAGGACTCTCTATAAAAATAGACCATAGTTAGGTATGTATGTATACAACTTGTTGATAGAATTAGAATCAAGGTTTCTGTTTGATACTTTAAAAAAATATACTTATCAGAGTTTTATTAGCATTCTGGTAGATTGTAAACTTATGAGGACAGTAAGTGAGTAAATATGAGCATGGCATAAAATCTTGTAATAATTCCAGAAAATCTATTTAGTAAATGCTATATTAAAAGTAAATTCATAAGAATATTGTCCTTCATAAGTTTGTGTTATATGATAGATATAGACTGGCTCTGTTAGAATAATTCAGTAACATTGTTATTAGATCAATAAATGTACACATCATGTCAGTAATATTAACACTTTTTATTATTAGGAGATGACAGAGAAAATGAAAGAAACTCTTACACTATTGATTAAAATCACACAGGGATTTGTGATATTAAATTTAGACCATCCCTAGTCTCATCCCTAGACCTACTCGCAAGCTAAAGTAGGGGTCACAAAAATCAACTCGTGTGATCAGACCTATTTTAGCTTGTGAGTAGGTCTGGGGATGAGACTAGACCATCTCAAGTATTATAGCTCAACCAACATCATACTATAATGATGATACAGTGTGTAGTGATATGATGATTATTGGATCTTAGACTTATTTATAAAAACACACTGTATATGAAAAATAGGCTTTACTGTTGAGATATATACTTAAATATTGAGAAATAGTAACTTACCAAGCTGTTTGGATTATAGTAGTTTACATCAGCACCTTGTTCAATAGTAGATTTGACTTCTTTAATGTTTCCATCTTTAGCTGCCAAGTACAGTTGTACATTCTATTATAAAGACAACATGTATCATGTAGTGTAGTATAGTGAGTATACAGATCAGCCCTTATAACTAAAAGACCATCTTTTAGAAAGATATTCTGTCTATACAATAACACTGATATGTGAGTTTAGTTAGCATCACAGTGATATATAGGGATAATGACATAGTAATAGAAAGATTATAGACTTACTAGACTATCCTGAGACATTTTGAAAAGGATATGTCTTTAGACGGTAGCTGTTCCTATGTCAGGTGTCTATAGATAATACAGGAAGTAGGTTATATAGTTAGATAGTATGTATATGTAATATTTTAGTAGTAGAATACAATATCAACTAACGACTAACTTGTTCTTGTTTTTAGATGTAACTGCGTTTGTTTGACAGTTGTTAATGGCAACCATATACCACACCCACTAATCAGTATGTGGCCGATTTTCCCTTTTTTGATTTTAACCATGCATCTGTGTAACTTGACAAGACAAATTATTAATTTCTAAGGACTCGTTTGACTATATTACTCATTCAATCAGGTCAGTATTTATTTACGTTACTGAGTCATTATATTTGAATAGTTTTCTCAGTGGCAGTGATATCAATGACAAACTATGACTCAGTAGACAAACATTGAGTACAACTGTGTTATTGACCTATAACCTAGTAAGTTACTTCATCAACTGTAATATCATATATGTGGGTATGTTCATTTAATGTTGTTCAATGGTATTGTTGTGTTTGACTTTTGAGAGTGAGGACATGAGATCACCCCACATCATACGGCATCATAATGTACAGCTTGAGGATTTATTTGACAAAATATTCATAAATTCTAGAATATGAAGATGTTAGTGATATGTATAATAATAATGGTGTTGTGCAATATTGGGAGGTGAAACTAAAATATATTCATGTGTTATTGTAACTCAATATATCATTATTTACTAATATTCATATATTGTGTACAATTTGTGGGTGGAACTGACAGTATTCATATCGTAATGAAACTAACACATACATGTATACTGCAGTACAGCAGGAATTTGTTGAAATTGTAGTTTTATTTTTGGTATTCTAAGAAAATCTTGTCAAACTCAATTAATCAGTTTCGATTCTCTTGAGAAATATTGTTATATTCACTAAATATTAACTACCAAACATTTTAGAAGCAATTAATTGACACAATCTATTATCTAACAGAAGGTTGTACTGTCCATGTTAGAATGGCCAATTAATTGTACTGAAGCATGCTAGGTACATCGTGTAGTCTCATAATTGTTTGGACTGCATCTTATTTTTAATGTTATTGGGTCCATAACTTTCATATACTCATACAGTGTATTTTTATCTGATTATGTTTGTTTGCATTTCTGTCTATCTTTTACTGTCATTCTCTCTCTCTCTCTCTCTCACTCTCTCTCTCTTTTCTCTAAGTTATGGTTATTTTAACCAGAAGACATGAATTAGGAGCTGGACTGACAGTATTATAAGTTGTGGGTGTGGTTTACTACTGCAACATTGTACTTTTCCATATAAGGTATAGTCTTATCGTAGTATAATTATTATTATGTAGGGGTAATGATTTCATTCCGTACTATTTTACTCTCTCTTTTTCTTTGCCTTCTTCTAAGATTTGCAGTATAATCATTACTAGCTATTAGAATATTATTGATGAACTAATGAAAGGCACTAAAGTGCCGAACCTCGCTGCAGTTTCTAAGTTATTTATAAATCCTATGCCAGCTTAGGCCCAGCTTATGATGTTGTTATTGCAAGAAAATTTATTAACATTCCAGAAGGTGTGGTTATAAAATGGTAAGCTTTGTCATTCTGTATATGCTCATTAACATTCCAGAAGGTGTGGTTATAAAATGGTAAGCTTTGTCATTCTGTATATGCTCATTAATTGTTGCTTGATTTCTAGCTTTGCCATGTCTGTGAAGCAGTAACTGAGTAAGTGATAGTATCATTCAATTGCCAAGCAAGATTAAGTGCTAATTTTGTGATGAAAAGTTTCTCTGAGTCTTTACATGACCCTTTAAAATCTATCAATATTTCATATACAAAATTTATTGTAACTTGAAGATGAAACGTTCTTTGGAAACGTCCTGTAGTACAAATATAAATCAATATATTATCTATTAGTAGCAGTCTTTTCAGTGCTTAGAGACGTTTCCTGAATGCGTTACTTCGCTCCAAGTCCAAAAAACATTTTTCAGAACTTTTCTAACGATTATTTCGACGAACAGCCTTCTATCTTGCTGATCCATATTCCCTTGAGATTGTTTACAACATACTAAAAAATCTTCACATTAAGTTTTTTACTTTTCGAGAAACAGCACTTGACCTCTGCAGCCTGAAAATTCTTTTGCGAGTTTTAAGCTTCTGTTTTTCTTGACAATGTTCTTGACACTACTGTTGTAAAATCCACATGCTTTTCTATTCGTTGCTAAACGTTGGTAGCTGCTAACGCTTCGGTTGCCAAGTTATAGTAGTTCAAAGGTAACAGGCAGTGCGCACACACACACACACATACACACACACACACACACACACACACACAAACAGACTACAGTACCCTCGCTTTGCGCTCACGCACAGAGGTTAATAACTCTATCAAATTTAGTAGTCAATGACAAACCAAACTTAAAGACCTTTGAATACAAAGTGTAATATTTTTTCTATAATTTTATTTTTCACATTTTACAAATATCACAATCACAATAGCTATAGGTTAATATCAAATGTTACATTGATGTACACAAAGATCATACAGCTAGTACTGACAAGGAGCTAACACTTGATTACTGTAATGTTAAACCATTGACTGTAGCATTAAAACCGGATGGACTTAGTTAAGTTGAGGATTAACCAAATTCATTACTTTGTTAGTCCATTTATCCACTAATTCAATCCTTTGTTATATGATAATGACCTGGTTTAACTACTCTTTACATGATTACTCTATTTATTTTACCTTCTAAAGGCAAATTTGTACATTTCACCTACTATTAATTATTATAATATAATAATTAATAGTAGGTGAAATGTACACATTAACGGCAGAGTTAATGGTAGCTGATTGCTCAACAACATTCACAATATCTTGGACACAACCAACTTCTGTCCTTCGAAAACGTTGTTTGATCAGCCCAAAACACCAATCAGGAGAGAATTTTGTGTGTCCAGCTGGCAAAAACAATAACGTGATAGACTGGTTTAAACCAACTCTCACTCTCCACATGAGGTACTATGTAAGGGAGATATGCTGACTCAGCAATAATGTTATTACATGATTTACTTGAATCATAGCATTGTTTTTATTTTGACCACAACAATTGTCTGCATTGAGGTGTAGTCCTACGGCAATGAGGCCATAATTCTCTAAATAAAAATGGAGCATGCTGATTACACTGTTTGCTCCTTTTCCAGTATCAAATGCCTCATCAATCAAAAAGTTGATCTGACGAGGAATAGCCTCACAACAGACACCGAATATCGCACACTTTCGTGGTGTCAAAAAATAAATAGGCCCTGATTGTAATGGATTGCTAGGATAATGAATCTACAAGCAATAATGTTTATTGATTAATAGTGACGGCCATGTTTATATACCTGTTGAGCATAGTCAAAACTATAATGAGTGTTTACGTTTAGCTCTATTATAGGTCTTGAGAGTGGTGGAGTAAAGGTGCCATCTACTGTAAAGATATCTTTTATAACAGTGCTTGTCTCCTTAAGTACTGTTTGATAGTAATGTCTCTCTTTATGTACAAGATCCACATGTAGTCCGGCCTTTTCTAAGACCTTGAGGAAGCATGTAAGTTATCTGTTTGTAATATTATTACTCCTTATTTCTGACTGATTTGCTAGTGGTGTACTCATGCTTTTAACAATAGTAGAGCTATTTTTTTGACATTGCCAACAAAGATCTGTCATCGGTTTTGTGATGACAATATGTGGAAGATATCATCTCCACATACTATAAAATGTTGTCTCTGAGGCAAGTCTAAATGTTGTTGTCGCATTTGCCCTGACGTATTCAGTATATACTATCCTTTTGGATGTGCTAGATGGTAAGAGTTGCATGTTGTATTGCTTATAACCTGGTATTCTACCTGGTAATAAAATTGCATGAGCCTCAGAATAATTTTGTATAAATGCTATTATTCGTGTTACTTCCTCAGGAGTGAATGCATGATGTGGCTCTCTTCCAACATTACCGTGTTTTCTAACAATAATAATTACAATGGTATTTCTTTATTGAATAGTTTACCTTGTTCTGATTCCATCTTTTAGGTAAGATTGTTTTATTGCCTGTAATCTGTGTTTACCAATGCCATGTAAAAACAAGAACTTTTTCTACAAATCTGTAGAGTATGGTAATGTATTGTCATTATCATGTTCAGTTATACCTTGACTCCATTGTGCATAAATTGTGTGTAGGAGTGATCTCTTTCTTTTGAGGGATGTCTCAAGGATGATGTACTGTCTCCAGCTCGTGTGGTAGCTAGAAGCTGACCCATTATTACAAGGTCCATTTCTTGCTTTGATAATTCTGCCATATCATTTCTTATGGCCCTGTAGTGTAACTCAGGAAACTGTTCTGAGCATCTAGCTTGACACCCACACCCCTGATTAAAGAAGGTTTGACAAGCAGTCTCTTCTTCAATGTCTGTAGGTCTCTGACTAATCCCTATATCTGTCTCACATCTATTTACTACAATTGCTGGTGTTATGGTTGGTTCTGCAATTAAAAATTTAATTTTGTTTTTCTTGAATTAATAGTACCTTCGGATTGATGGTCAATGTGATCTTCAAGCTCGTGTGTCATATCATCTACTTCTACTTCCATTTCAATATCATCCATTTCTAAATCTAATTCATTGTCATCTTCATTATACTCTGTTGTTATTAATAACCATAATAAGTAGATTCATAGCAATTTCCTGTCTGCGTGTGTGAAATACTTACCTCGTGGTAATTCATCATCACCTTCGAAAAAGTAGTCTTCAATAAGGCTAAGAAGGCCCTCATCATTATTTTGTGGCATTCTGCCACTGTTTAGCAGCCGAGCGATCGCTTGTTCATTGGAAGTGGCCATTTTAAATTTTGTTTACAGATAATTGTTGCCATCGCAACGTCTACGTAAAAGACGCACCGCGCGCTCCGTACATTTTTAATGAGAGGAAACATTCGTCTCGTTTCTCAGTGCTCGCGTACAAAAGGGGTTCAGATTTGATGTCAAATGAACGGTAAACCTTCGTTTAACAATATTATATCAAAAAAGAAATTTCCATAAAATTTTAATTTTATTATGTTTTTGCGTATACTGAAAATGTACCGAATTCGCAAAATGACTGATTTTCTCATATTGGGTCACATATGTAATAGATATACACTCACACTATGTATGTACTGGCTGATATGAGTGGTGTAAGTATCACACACCAATAATTACTTTCTACTCAACTTCCAGACGTTTGAAAATTATGGAGAACAAAGACAAATGTTTAGATATTTTCCTGTCTTAGTCAAAAATGTTGTGAAACTGATATAATCACAATTATGTTCCAAGTTAAACAATTTTGGGTGTATACATTATTTAGTCTTCCAATTGCTGCCCACTTTGCATAGAGCAAATGTGGTCTGGGGATAGCAACTCCAAACAAGAGATTAGTATTAATTTCATGTTAAACAGCAATGTATCAATGTTCACAGTAGCTATCTAAGTACAGTGACGTCAGTATCATAAACTACACAATTATGTATAACTAATATTGTTGATATAATAAATCCTGTTTTAGTTTAACACTACATTGTTTTTTCCATATGCTGTCTGTTACTGGATAACTACAAACATATTGTCATTAGTCATTATTATGTCACAACATTGTATTCTTTCATTAGGTTCTTTGGAAGAGGAGATTGTAACAGAAATTATTCTCATTCAATTAGAATTATTTTGACTGTATAATCTTTAAACAGCAATCATGTATTTGTTATTACTTCTAGTTATATGTCAATAAGTCTATTAACTATAGATCTCAAAAATGAAAATTCATCTCATTAACATATTATCATATACTTCTACAATATACTATCAATATCATTTATTATAAAGGACACATGTATCAATGTGACACTAATTCTTTACTGGAAGTAAACCTGCCTTTTGCTGCTTTTTTTGGAACTGCTACAACATCACTGTTAAAACATAGTGTTACATAAACACCATGGTGTATGTATCTTACACCATATTGGTGTGTTCACACTGCACCATGTGTTACCCATACACCAACTAACTGTTAATTTGTAAATGGTGAAATATTACAACAAGGTTATACAACTATTATTTTACATAATATTTCAACACAAGGGCAATATTTGATGAAATATAGTTCTGATGTAAGGAAATATATGTAGATAAAGAATCATTAGGAATTAATAAAAGTGTTCTGTTTCCGAAATGATATAACAATTAAAGAGTCTATTATATTCAATTGTCTTGAAACGTTGTACATGAAATGTTATTCCATCTTTGAAAATAATGTCTTGAACTTTGCCGAAAGTTAAGTCTTCCTCCACCATCTCTTGAAGGACAATGAAGGTTGTCGAGGTATTGTAGTAGGTGCCATGTATTCGAACCCATTTCAAGCTGTATAATGAGATATAAACCAGTATAGCCATTATAAACAAACTATGTATAGTAATATAGTGATTGGTCAATTAAACATGCATGGTTAACTTTGAATACTATACAAGCTATACTTTTGGCCATTCACCATTGTTTACTTAAGTGATTGTATGTTATACATATATAATATATACAAGTATTGTACTACCTAAATGGTAGCAGAAAAATATACACAAATGTATATCATTCCACATTCCTCACAATGAAAACAACAAATGATCATGATAGTTAGAATTTCCATGGACTTACAAACAATGTTCTGGAAGAAATTGTTGACATTGTAATTAAGAGCTGCTTAGATGAGCTTCTAAAATTTTTAAGAAAAGATATGGTTTAAAGTAATTTTTATTACATATATATTGAATGTCCAGTATATGTATTTATACTATATATTGTCATCATAACACTTGAGAAAACATTTACCTGGTCCACACTCAATAGCTTTCAATAGGGGAGCATTCACCTTCAACAGATAACACTGTAAACTTTGATGTCTACTAGCTAAAGATAGAGCTAAGTTTTTGAAGTTGCCCATTCTAGTAGATATACTGTTTTAACAATCGATGTTTAGCTTCAAAACGAACTGTCCAGTGATGCACAAGTGGACCAAACCTATTAAAATAGCATACACATAGGATTATCATAACTTAGTTCACGTACTTCAAAATTTTGTACAGTATGCTGTTTGCAATTTAAAAGATGAACAAGAACTTCCTACTACCCTAACTACATTTCTCTCAACGATTATGTGAACACTAAACTCTATTGTACTTCATATATCAGTTATAATATTATTATTCATTGTGTTAATAAATATTAGGTTCTCTCAAACAAACTATAGTGTTTCAGTAACACTTTGACAGTGTCTCACTTGTAACACTTTAAGGTGTTTATTTTGCCCACTTGTGAAAACACCTTTTTTGGTGTTCATCTAACACTTTTGTATTAACAGTGCTATTACAACAACTATGAAACACATTATATATATCTGTACAAGCAAAAAAATCAGGAAGATTTTTCACTTATTGTCTACAATCTAGTTCTATTCAACAATGTATCCTACTATTTGTATAACTATAGACAGATTGAAGGATTTGATAGATCGTTTAATAAATTGAATAATTGAAATGAGTACAGAAACAGATAAAGATATTGAACAGTTGATAAGTATCATAAATTGATGAAGATAATGGAAATGATTTTTGATAGTTAAACAATCAGGCATTGAATAGATTAATCAATCAATAGATGTGATATGTTAATAATTGATTAATTAATGAATTCTAAGTATATGAATTGTTTTAAGGTACATGTTACAGATATACTTCTATTTGTGTTTGTAAGCAATGTAATGTTTAAAAATAAGCTTAACAAAATTAGGAAATTATATATTCATTCATGTAGACTAGTGACATTTTATTAGTAGTAATATATATACCCAGTATTGTACATTGCTGTGATAGTAATATCACAGTTCTAACTAAGCCAGTAAACATTTCTTGACCTTTAATATACATGATGAGTTGTGTATGTATAATTTATTGATAAGAAGATAAAATAAGAAGTAAAAATTATTCATTAATCTATTTATCACATCAAATATAAAGGTACAACTGATCAAAAATTGAATATAAAAGACCAAACACTAACTTTAATAAAGTGTTTATTCATGTGCAATTTGTATAATTTTAAGAGTGACACTAAAATAACATAGAAATGATTGATAACAAAAATCTAATTATATAAAAAATAATAGAGTAAACGTGGATAATAAAAAGTGTGTTATCTTCAAAAATGACAAAAGTAATGGATAACAGAAAATGTGTTTTTAAAAAATAGAAAAAAATTCTAGATGATACAGACATACTTATAAAAAGGTTAGACATAAACTAAATTCAAAAGAATTAAAAAATTGAACTTAAGAACATTAGTAGTCAACTATTTTACTCCATACTTTGACTGTACCTCAGGTTTAGCTAAAATCAGTGGATTTTCATTGCTGCGGACTGATGCTTTTTAACTATAGGACCCTCAACTGCAGTCAAAACAACATTCCAAGTACAGATTGATGGAAATGTATCGATCCAGCTACATAAGACAGCAATAAGTTTAGCTGTCTTATCATCATTACTTTAATACAAACAACCTAAAACCTGATTTTCAACTTCCAATGAAACACTGAGCTTATCCCAGTCACACTCAATGTCAGTTATTAGATTAACTAGCTTTGATTGTTTCTCAGCAATGCAAGTATCTCCATTAGAAACATAGCCTTACAATGATAATATAAGTAACATGCACTGAAAAATAAAAATTTGTCTTTATCTTTCATTAAATGTTAACCAATCCTCCAATCAATAAAATGTGTGTTAATGGTTTGTCACTAATAACTACTAACCTAGTGGTCTTGCTTCATTGATGGGAGTTCCATTCTGTTCATGAAGTTGGCCACTTGATTCAATTAATGATAGAAAAGAAGTATACTTCATTGCAAATATAGAAAGAAAATGAGCTTAAATACAACGCATTATCAAAAACATTGAATGGTGTCAGTAGAGACAAAAAATCTACCAAAAGTAAGTGAATCATGTCAATGCTCTCGTGTTTAGCATGACAATTAACTTGAGTGTTATTCTCAATTAAATTAAATGTAGAGTCAATAAAACTAATATAGGTATTTATTACAAAGTAAAGATATCATTACAAGAAAATATATAACAATGGGAATGAGATATTTGATAAGCATGCATGTAAATTAATACCTATTATAGAACAAAGCACGGAGTGTAATACACATCTTAAAATGTTCAGGCAACAGAGTGAAGTGAGTGATATTTATAATTATATTTGAAGGGTCCACATTCAAAGTCTTCATATGAGACGAGTTTTCCCTGCAGGTGCATAAAAAAAACTTAGATGTCTTTTTGCAACTGAATGTGGTACATTTTTAAAACAAATATGAATTATTATTTTATTAATATTAATTAATTATAATTTATTAATAAATTATAAATGTTAAGAAAGAGTATCAATAACAACCCTAAGTGGCTAGAGTAAAAATTATCAACATGACACAAATCAAAAAACATCATATCAAGTGAAAGAATAAGCATATCAATTTTTAACTAGATAAAAAAAGACAGTTTAGTGATTACTTATGGAGCTAAAGAAATGAATAATGTTTTCAGCTACAGAAGGTTCAAACACTGGTGGTAATTCTAGTGCAATGTTAATTGTATGCCAGGTAACAACAGTCTGTTGCTTGTCAAACCAAGTTTGAATGACATCAGAGAGTCTGTCACTATTTCGACTCCTTTCATCGCATTCGTTTTCTAGATCATCATGACTTATTTAGAGTGACTCTCCTCTTTGTCTCTTTTTAAATCTAATTGGGTGTAGTAATTGAAGGAGATCAATCTTGATATCTGCAAGTTAAAAATCAAATCAATAATGTTATTAGCAATTAATAAGTGATACATAATGGAAGCATAATATCAATCTACTGTCAAGAACAACCTAATATGTTTGATCGGAACATGGACCAAGTTTTCAAATTCAATGTCTGAATCTTTAATATCTGGAATAAATAAATAAGTCAATAATATAATTGGATATAGTCAATGACATATTATGATCAAATGGACAATTTGCTAACTAACCAAACATAACAGACGTTGTTACTACAAAGAAATCACATTAATAATCTACTAATATAATTATAAATTAATATTTTTATTATACTTCTAATGTTGGAAGTCAAATATGATTGTAATAATTGTATGAGGGAGAGAGAATTGCTTGGTCCCAGACCTTTTGAATACCACATCGTACCAACCACCATTCATCTTGTCCTGTTTCCATGGTAATGACTACTCTCTCTTTCTCTCTCTCCACTCTCTTTTACTCATACTCATCATTACAAAGAACATCAAGTAGGACCTTTGCTCGGATGATGTATAGATATGTTTTACAAGCACAGGAATCTAAGTAAGTAATTTCCAAATATGTTGCAATCTGTTATCTTCATTTTTGTAGCATAATTATTATATGTACTTATAATGGTTTCTTATTGTACTACTTTACATTAACTCTGTCTCTATCTTTTCTCAAGATTTTTTGTACAACTAATACTACTTATTTGAATATCATTGACTTATAATCAATGATACCAATCTTTTGCACTTTTTCAATCAATCAGTTTACTTGTTCTGAGATTTCTTCATTATTTTTATTTTGTTATATTTTTTTAACATTTTGACTATATCTTATTGTCTGATTGATTAATTAATATCATAATTAATGTGTTTATATTATTATGTGTAGCATATTAATAATACCAAATGTCACAGTTCTATTAAAGAGTTTCATTATAGAAGTCATTGAAAATATTCATTTACAAATAATTTTAATTGTGCAGACATTCCACCTCATAATCTTCTTTGTAGATTTCATCAGTTGTTTTAGCCTATAGCATAGGCTCTTTATCAAGGATATTAGGTTAGAAAACTTATGACTTCAGTGTGGAAGGCATTTGTAAGTTACAATAACAATCTTTTAAGACTTATCTACCAACAATATAGTCATAGTATTATGTACTGTGTAAAGTATAAC
The DNA here is from genome assembly GCA_963693285.1 of Xestospongia muta. Classification (NCBI taxonomy): domain Eukaryota; kingdom Metazoa; phylum Porifera; class Demospongiae; order Haplosclerida; family Petrosiidae; genus Xestospongia; species Xestospongia muta. The sequence goes on along the minus strand of OY848918.1, from coordinate 19,305,440 downwards.
TCTTAGAAGTCATACTATGAATTCATTCTATGAAAATGTTCATATTATACTATTTTTCAGACTATATAATCAAATATAAATTTTAATTTTTTTTCAGGAATTGACCATATTTAGACATCATGAATTAATTTCAGACATAATATATATTCCTATACATAATATAATATACTTCATATATATTAAGTTAATAATAAATAATAACTTAATTAACTTACTAGACTGCTACAAGTAGACAGTACCAAACCACGTGTAAATATTATCATTAATAATTAAATTATATGTAATGTAATTATAATTATTTCAAAGAAATTGATCATAAATCAATTTTAAACAATAGATAAAATCAATAATATGATTATAAGTGTGATTTCAAGAAATATTTTTTTGTTCTATTTCTTAGCATTATTACATAATCCTATTATGTAAACACTTACTATGACCTTCATTAACCCATCTAGGTTTATAGTCAACACATACATCTGTCTCTATCTTCATTAGTTGATTTAGTGTATTATATTTTATGTATTATACATAATGATAGTAAGTTATGTTGCTTACTGGATACCTAATAACATTTATGAGGCTATCCATCACTGCAGATATATATGTCAATAATAATAATGTAATTCATAAATATAAATTATCTAAAAAGGATTTCTGATATTACATTACACACAACATATTGCACAATTTTGATTCTGTGAATTGTAATTCTCCATATTATTGTACATATTTAATCTCTGTATATTCATATGGAAACTTTAAACATGTTCTGCTAACTTACATCCTCAACATGGTCCTACTATATGCAGTAAAACTCTTAGAATGTATGAATTTATTTCCAAGAGAATCTCTATTAAGTATAAATTTGATAAAATAATTAATCTACGAATTGTTAGTACTATAATTGACTTCTATAATGGACTTAATTAATGTAATAAACTGTCTGCTAAGCAACTTTAACTATAATCATTAACTATATTATAATATTAGAACTGTAAATTATGTTATGTATTATTGGCAACAAAAAAAATCCTGCTCACAATCACAAAAGCCTATCATATACAATGTTACATTATAATAAGTCAATTATAACTCTATTGATGTTCAGCCAAACAGTAGTCACACCTTAGGTATAGAATTACATGTTATAAGTTATGACATAACTGATCATGTAATGGTACATTCAAAGTTAAATATACTGCTTTATTTAGTGGTCACTGTAAGAAACATAACTTAACCAGGTATTTGAGGGAGCTATAATTATAAGATTGCTTCTAAACAAGTACTAACTATAACATAATGTTTTTATGTTAACCTAGTGTTGTATGTGAATTTAAAAAGCAACAAAATAGAATTCAGTCTTAATTGTTTCTTTCCATATTGAGATGAACTATAGATTAAAGCAATGATAATAAATATAATTACACACTTATCATCCAGTAAATCTACTTGTATATGCTACAATATAATGATCAGATTCTTTTTTATTATAAGAATACAAAATTATACTTTGGAATGTAGTTATGCTAAGTGAAGTCATCATATTATGTAATGTTGTCACTTACTTATTGATATTAAATGCTGTGTTTAAAAATTATAACAATCTTGTGTCACTTTTCGATTTGAGACCATGTGGTATGCATAATGTATAGTCCTGTAGAAAATTAAAAATTAATATGGTAATAATGTCCATAACAAACATTACCATAGCAACAACAAATTTTTTACTTTGGAATGTAATTATGTAAAGTAAAGTCATCATATTATGTAATGTTGTTATTTAACTTACTACTAATAAATGTTGAATTTTTTTGATAAAATGATTATTCCAGGAAATGCTATATAGTACTATAATTGGACATGTAAGTTAATTGACACTGAGACATTATAAATAATCTTATACATTTTGTAGTTCATGTATAACATATTCAATTGATGATAATATAAACTTAATCAGCTTAAAGTGAGTGTTCCTGTCAATGAATTTGCATATACTCTGATATTTTATATTATATTTTCTGTATAACACAAAATGATAGTAAGCTAAGTAGCTTAAGTAATAATAACTAATAACATTTATGAAGCTATCTTTTACTGCATATATATCCAAAGGCAATATTTTAATTCTTAAAATCCAATTGCCCGAAATGGACTTCTACTATTAAACATTGCTCAATTTTGATTCCATGAATTGTAATTCTCATAAATTTCATTTAACTTGAGGAACCTTAATTAAAACTTATAAATTTTTATAATCCTCCTATCTTTCTCTCTCTCTCTCTCATATCTGCTGTTAAAAGAAACTGAAGCTACGTAATCAAGCAGGACTATTAGTTATTAGGAGATGATGCTTATGGGCATAGTTGCCCCTAAAGGAGAGGTATTGTCTTGTCAAGTTTTGAAAGTGATTACCTTCTCCTGTAATGTTGTACAATAATTTTAAATAATGTGAGCAAGATAAGGTTTTTACCTGATTCTAGTTAATATATAAGTTATCTAATAAAATATATTACTTGTCTTTTAAATATATAACTTATCTTCTCTGTTTACACACCAGGTATCAACATGCAAATAGATGACAGCTGTTGTTTTGTCCACTTAGGAAATCCAGCACATCTTCTGTTGGTCAGCTGTAAAATTAAACAATGTAGGCATGATAGGTGCTGTTTTTCTATAGCTGCGACTGAAATCTAACACCTATTACTACTGGCGAGCTGTAATATATGGAAGTGAATTTGTCAATAAAGTATAAAAAGACCTTTCTTAGCTCAGTTTTCAGATCAGTCAAAAGACTTTCTTCATATTAAATCCCTCCTCAACTCACTGTCAACAAACCTTAATTGAAAGAAAAATGAGCAGCAAATATTACAGTAAATATACTGATAAGATGTGTGACTGAGTTAATGTTACCTTCTTTGTATATAACATTTAATATTACTGCCTAAAACAGTTCAGGTGCACCAATACTGGTAAAACATGGAAATGTGAATGACTGTTGGCTTTCACACCCACAAGTGATCAATACTCAAGGCTTTATCCAGGTTTGTCATAAATTATTAAATCAATACTTTTATTACATAAATTTAAATACAGGTTACTGACAAGGGTTCAGTATCTGGTACTTTCAATATTTTAGTTTTTAGGTGAAGAAATACAGGTTGATTTTGTTACAAACCTGGACAAAAGCCGTCCCTTACATCTAAAAAGTTGAGCTCTGCTCCTTATATTGCTCAGATTACTAATGGAACTTACATAGAAGGTATGACAGCTAACTGCACCTTCCAAGTCATTCATCCAAGGAAATGATTAAGAGCTGTGATACCAAATTTGAATAAAGGAATACATAACAGTACAAACAGAGACTAAAGGTTTACAGGTATTTTTTTGGTTCCCTTATTGTATATATAGGACATTATTTTATTTATATACTTGTTTAAAAAAGTTTTTTAATAAAGTTGTCATTAATAATAACCCTAAATTACTATATTTAATGCAAGTAATGAAAAGAAAGTGTATTAATAGAGATTGACAGAATTATCTCCATCACATTGACATGAGTTAAGGAATTTTATGATAGCAGAGTGACATGCAGAATTACTCATAAGATACATGCCGTTATGTTGTGGCATAAAAATATAGTTCAATAGTAGTTTAGAAATCAGCCTTAGATCTGTGAAAATTAACTACTTATATAATAGCTCATTGTCATAATGAAAGATAAGCTAATGTAGTTATAAAACAGTTCACTTAATTTATCTGTTCAAATTCCAGGTATTAATATACATATAATAATATTAGATGAACAATGTTACAATTTGTACTTACGAAATATTACTTTCTCCTGATGGCCACTGTCATTTTCATACAAAACAAAGGAAGGTAGCTTTTCCCTTTAAAATTTAAAATTGAAATCTATCAAGTTAGCTTACTCTAATCAGTTGGTTCACACAGAAGGGCAATTGATTAGCATTTTTTAGCTATGTGCTATTGTCAATACTAAGAGTCTGGGTAACTTTTATGTAATCTATATTGCCTATTTTTCTTGTTTGCATATCAGGTATGTAATAGCTAGTTATGTGCAAGCAGCATAGGTAATTAAGTTCATCACTTCTAATGGACAAACGACAGTAAACAATATTCTTAATAACAATATTCTCGATAACAATATCAATTCTATGTCATGTTTGGTCAATAGTAAACTAACATTTTATGTATCTAGATTAGTCTATATTGGTACTGATCAAAAGGAATGTAAATAAATACACTTTCTTTTCTTATTGTTATAAGAAAGATAACAAAGAAGGCAAAACAGTAAAAATGTGGCCTATCATGTAAGAAATAACTTCTTCAACTATATTTATAGACATCCATGACTAATGTTGTATGACTCTTCTATATGTATCCATTTATATTTAATTAAAATTACAGACAAGAGGTCATTTTATTAAAGATAAAATATGAATTTATATATATGGTCATTAAATTTTAAAATCATAATTCCAATGGCATTTAATAATTTATTTTGAAGATGATGTTGTTACATTATAATCTTAGTTCAGTAGTAACACAAGTATTTGTATTTAAAAATAGTCAATTTTCTTTACTTTCAGTTTGTAGACTGATATATTCATTTGTAATTATTAGTAGGTTAATTCAGATACATTTGATTCATTTTCCTCTAATTCTTCTGATTCTTATCATATGATAATTACAAAGTGATTAAACTATTTTAAATTGTTCCTTTCCACAACATTTTACATAAATTCGTATATTACATTAGTTGTAAGTATGGATTAATGAGTTATTAATGTATTATATGATAAATGAATGAACCTTGCATTAAAATTCCTTAAATGATCTATCTATCATAATTATATTATGATATAATTATGATAAATAGATCATTTAAGGAACTCTTTATTTTCAAGACAATTGCTCAAACTCTATAGTGGATAGGTCAATTGCTATAGAAATATAGATATGTCTATGTATTTATATAGTAATCCATGCACTTTCCACTATAGAGTTTAACCAATTGTCTTGATATGAAGAAGTCTACAGCATTAGTTTGGTAGTCATTTGGTAGACTCTGGCTTTGTTGTGGTGCTAGATGGTGTTTCCTCTGTTTTAATTACTGAAGGACAGATAGAAATTGATGATTCAGTTTTTACATACACATTCTGTTCACATGACTTTTAAAGACGTTTTATAGTATTTAAACAGAAATACACTGAAAAAGGTCACTCTTCTAAAAAAGTGAAAACTGCTACACTAGTCAATTATGGTAAGCACAGCTGTTACTGTAAAATAACATTGTGTATGTATATATTTAATAATAATAATAATATGTATTAATAAGTATTTCTATTATATATATGTATTATAATGTATTATTACATGTGTTATTATATGTAATAATACATGTAATAATACATGTATTATTACATGTAATTTCACTAATGTTACATTCCTATTTAAAACCACCTGAAATTCCTGTTACAAGAATACTCAAATGAGACTACACAAAAACATCCAAACAACTTTTCCAAAGGAATGATTCAAGGTCAGTGTATATTAATATATATATATATATATATTAATAGGTACATTTTTGATACAGGAGAAACAGATGAACATCAAACTACATTAACTTGTTTAGAATATTTTGAACAAACTCAGTTTATTGAACAAGACTCTAATGAAACTTGTCATAGTTAAACTGTCTTCTACAAGTTAAGTGCTTGATTTATTATATTTATACAGGTGACAATGAACAACTCCAAAGTATAGCCACTTCTTCAGAGCTATATGTACAAGAAGAAAGACAGCTTACAACTCAAGAACAACATGAACACCATGCTGCGTAAGGTTCAATGTACTCTCTTTGTTAAAATTCATTTAAAATATTACAGCAAGAAACTAGACGAGTTTATAAAATGCTTTTTGCGGAAAAATAAAACTTTGAAGGATGGCAAATAGGAGATGGGTAGGCTTCATTCTACTGTATATTTAACACTTTGCAATTATATTTTTAGCAAAAGTTATCAAAGTAATGACAATCAAATTGTTCTTGACACTCTTGTCAAAGAAGTAAAGACATTAAAGCTTGAGTTTTCTATGAATGACATCAGAGGTAAGATTCTACTTGAAAAAGTTATAATTTTATTCTACTTTGTAGGTACTGCATACCACTTCTACAGATCCAATTGTGAAAGTCAGCACAATCAAAGAGACAAATGAATGAAAGAATAACTGGTCCTTATTCATTGAGAGAAAAACCAAATGACATTTTGCCCACATGGGCTAGAGTTGTTTTGAGTAATTTCATGTAGTTATCATTATACAGTTTACTTTTATAGTTAATAATAAAGATGTTTAGCTTATTACACTAGAACCAACAAGTGATTATTGCTTTATTGGTTATCAATAATGAGAGAAGAATGGGTTCAGGATGTGCCCCTCATAGGTCATCAATAATGAGAGTAGGATAGTATTAGGATATGTGACCTATTTGGTACATTATAGGTGTAGCATATTGTTCCCTATACTGCTAATTGACACGTGAATGATAGTTACAACTATAATAAATGACAAGTGTACCATGATAGCTGAACAATCATTGACCAAACATGAACAAAAAATGATGCAGCATATTCCAACTTTCTTCCAGTGTATTCTCTTTTTGTAGCCGTTTTTACCTTTAAGACAATGGCTTATTTAAGACAGTTCTTGAAAGTCAACAGCTGAAAGCACTAGTTTTGTTCTAAAGCAATCAAAACGAGTTCTACAAAGGGGCATACCTTTGTAGTTAAGCGTGTTACCTCTGTGAATATGGTGTCCAAACTTGTTATGGTTTCTGAGTAAAATTTTTTGGTAAATTATAAAACAGTGGCAAAGAAAAGATGAAAAATCCAAAATTTCATTACATAGTCTGTTAAGCTAAGATAAATATGTCATAAAAAGGGGCCTATTATGGGACATAACATTGCAAAGAATTGTTAGACTTTAAATAGTTTTCAGAAAGCGATTCATTGTTTCCTCCCAGAACCTTATATATATTATTTCAATGGACAAACTGGGTCAGTGCCCATCCTATCATTATCGACTTCAAATTCCTTCATGAATTATTTTTCATTTTGGTGGTTACACGTACTCTCCATCAGTAAAGACTTGTATTGAAAAATTTAGTTCAAGAGAAGTAAACAAAGAAACAACAAAGTACAGCTGATCAGAAAGTATAATAGATAAAAAAATAATGTTCATAATTTAGAATCACGTATACAATAAGTACAATCTATCAATGATGGTAAAGTAATATAGAAAGGATGGATAAACTAAATGTAAAGAAAATATTGAAATAGTAAGAAAAACGTAATTTTAAAAAGGTCAGCAAAAAGTAATTCAGAAAATTAAAAAAAATACATCACCAGCAATGGTCAGTCAACTACTTCACTCCATACTTTGACTGTACCTCTGCTTTATCTAAAAATTGTCGGATTTTCATTGCTGTTGAAGGATGCTTAACTACAGGACCTTCTATTGCATCCAAAACAACATTCCAAGTACAAGTTGATGGAAATGTATCCATCCAGCTACGTAAGACAGCAATAAGTTTGGCTGTGTTATCATCATTGCTTCGACGCAAACCACCTAAAACACGATTTTCAACTTCTAATGCAACACCAATTTTGTCCCAGTCATATTCAATCTCAGCCAGTAGCTTCAGCAAATCTAAAAGCTTTGGCTGTTTCTCAGCAATGCAAGTGACATCTACATATTAAAAACATACAGTTACTTAGTAACATCTATTGAAACAGTAAGCTCAAATGTTTTCTTAGCTTTTATAACATTTTAATAATCTAGTCAATAGAATGTATGTTAATGCTTTAACACTAATAGTTATTAACCTTGTTGTCTAGCTTCACTGATGGTAGCTCCACGTTGGTCATGAGGTTGGCTAGTTGATTCATTTGATGATGAAAAGGAAATAGGCTTCTTTGGAACTAATGAATAATAATAAAATTTTAAGCAATTATTAATATGATACATTTATCAAGAGCATAGAAATATGTCAGTATAGAAAATAACCTACCAAAAGTAACTGGATCATTGGGCATTATCTCACATTCAGTAGACAAATTAGCTTTAGAGTCATTGCCAGTTAAAATATAATTAAGAGTAAACAAAACACAAGATTGTTAATATAGCAGTTAAGATTATGAACTAATTATTGTTAAAAATTAAAGGAATATCTGACCTGATTTGATACCAAGGAATTGGCGGATTTCAATAGCAAGTGATTTCATCTGTAGAGGACCCTCAATGACACTAATGAAATGATCCCATGTCACTGGAGTAGGTTCATTACCAGCTCTGCAGCATCTTTGACATCTTCATTTGGTCGGAGAAATTAGAATTATCCAACATCTCAATAGTATCAGAGTCAACTCCAAGTAGATTTCCTATCTGTTGCCATTTTGTAGTAACAGAAGAAAGAAACCTAAGTAGAATACGTTTCTCTGGTTTGTTGACTGTGAAGTAAAAAACAAATATAAGTGAAAAGAAGTTAATATGCTCCAAATTGAAACATACTATAATGAAACAAAATAATTATGATAATTAATAAAAGTGATAGCATCACACAAAACAACCAAGTTCCTTGTTTTATTAATTTATGAATTGCAAAGATGAGGACAAATGCTTAAAAATGCTATTGAATATCAGATCTATAATGTTAAAAGCATAATGTAGAACTATCAGTCATTCTATTCTTATGATGCTGGTGTCTAGAAATAATTCACAAAAATCATTACGACTTAGTGCTAGATATTCAGAAAGTATCAGATCAATTGCTTTGTTTGCCACACCACTTAATTTAATCAATATTAATTATTTACTAATATCCTTTAGAGAACAATGGAGTCTAGAACAGCCCTTGATTCTCTGTTACAGTTCAAATGTTTATGCATGAACATGTCATTTATATGTACAATATGTTATATGACTAAACATTAGTGTTAACTAATAATAATTAACATCATTATTACATTGAGCTCTGTCTAATCACCGTTAAATATCAATATATGACGAAAAATTCCTTAATTATACCTTCAGTTTTGGCTGGTAAAGATGGCATTACTGATGGTGTACATTTTGTATCTATATTAGTGTCTTGATTGTCTAGAGTGAATATAAACAATCAATTAAAACAGACTTCCTTTTTAGTTTACATAAAAACTATTTGTAGCTAAAATTGAATGGATATTAACTAACTTGACTTAGGTTGTACTTGTAAAATAGTGGTACTATTATTGTCTTTACTAACATCTTCCTTCTCTAAATATATAAATGTCAAATTAAGTCAAACATTCTAAAAATAAAATGACTCACCAAATCCTTCCATCCATGGCTGAAACATTTTATTCAACTCCACTGGTGGCAAGTCTTGTATAGTACAAGACACTTTAACTTCCTTTCTTTTGTTAACAGTAACAAGTGCTACATGAACAGGAGGCATATCTTGTTGAGCTTGATGTTTTAGGTCACAGAGAGTGCCAGGATCATACTTCAGAGCAGAAGGATGATAAGCTAAAGGTTCAGCACAGGAGTCAATGGCAGCAGTAACCAGAGAATGTAGAGTGGAACATTCAGCTGGATCACCTGTCCAATAGATTTCCATCCATAGCATTGTGTCAACTAAAAGTAATGAACCACGAGGTTTGGAAGACTGCAATTTAACATCAAATCTGAGTTGACAAGGAAATTGTGCATTAAGACACTCGAGAGTGAAGAATGGACATTCTTTTCGATTTAACAATGCCACAACTGCAGCTGGAAATAAACCCTAAGGAAACAAGAATTATGATAGATTGAATGTTTCAGACTGTTCTTACCTGAGGTACAACTCCATGTTCAAAAGATAAAACCAATGGATCACATGTTTTGGCAAATTTTTTCTTTTCATTAGTGGTTAGATGTTTAGGAGATAAAGCAGTTGGAATAAAGTAATATGTGGACTCATCACGATGTACTTCAGCTACAATACAGAGGTCACACAGCAAGTGTAATAGGTCAGCCTTTTCGAAAAGACCTGGTGCAAATTGAATAGATACGAGATCTAGAAGATCAATTGTAAAAAGCCTTCTTCTTGAAGTCGGCGGTGAGCATTTGGTGGCAAAATCTTTCCCTTCTGTAGTAGTTTTTGTGGGAAATCAACGAATGATATACGAATGATATTGGAAAGTGCATCCAAGAAATATTGCGGATTTGTAAAAACGAGGTGAGAGCAAGTGTTAAAGTGTAGAAAAACGGAGAGAGATTTGAAAAATGCAATAGCTCCTTGTATTTGAGTCTTAGTCATTTCTAGTGTCTGACCAATGTCTTGACATTGAGTTTGAGATACAATACCATGATCATTTTTCTCACCTTCTTCCTTAATATTAGACTCTAAAACATACCAACGAATAGGGACTTCCTTCTTTATAACTGCTTTCTCATGGCCAATAACATTAGTTCTAACAAGAGTTGAGAGATCTTCACGATTTTTTAGGCACATATTATCAACAGGGAAGATAAGCTCTTGCTCTGATTCATTATAGAATATCAATTGATCTTTGTATTGTTGCAAAGCTGCTATAAGTTGTGCATTCTTTTTCTTTAATGACTCACGAAACAGCTTTCCCAGACCTCTCATTTTGTCTTCATAGGTACCAATGATGAGGAATGTAGGCAATGACTCACTGTCTGCACCATCAACTGCTGCTAGTTTAGCTGATGAGATAGAACGCACGTATGTTGTATAAAAATAGACCATAGTTAGGTATGTATGTATACAACTTGTTGATACAATCAGAATCAAGGTTTCTGTTTGATACTTTTAAAAAAACTATACTTATCAGAGTTTTATTAGCATTCTGGTAGATTGTAAACTTATGAGGACAGTGAGTGAGTAAATATGAGCATGGCATAAAATCTTGTAATAATTCCAGAAAATCTATTTTGCAAATGCTATATTAAAAGTAAATTCATAAGAATATTGTCCTTCATAAGTTTGTGTTATATGATAGATATAGACTGGCTCTGTTAGAATAATTCAGTAACATTGTTATTAGATCAACAAATGTACACATCATGTCAGTAATATTAACACTTTTTATTATTAGGAGATGACACAGAAAATGAAAGAAACTCTTACACTATTGATTAAAATCACACAGGGATTTGTGATATTAAATTTAGACCATCCCTAGTCTCATCCCCAGACCTACTCGCAAGCTAAAGTAGGTGTCACGAAAATGAACTCGCGTGATCAGACCTATTTTAGCTTGTGAGTAGGTCTGGGGATGAGACTAGACCATCTCATGTATTATAGCTCAACCAACATCATACTATAATGATGATACAGTGTGTAGTGATATGATAATTATTGGATCTTAGACTTATTTATAAAAACACACTGTATATGAAAAATAGGCTTTACTGTTGAGATATATACTTAAATATTGAGAACTAGTAACTTACATAGGTTAAATGACAGTTTACATCAGCACCTTGTTCAATAGTAGATTTGACTTCTTCAATGTTTCCATTAGCAGCTGCCCTGAACAGTTGATTATTCTATTATAAAGACAACATGTATCATGTAGTGTAGTATAGTGAGTATACAGATCAGCCCTTATAACTAAAAGACCATCTTTTAGAAAGATATTCTGTCTATACAATAACACTGATATGTGAGTTTAGTTAGTATCACAGTGATATATAGGGATAATGACATAGTAACAGAAAGATTATAGACTTACTAGACTTAGGTGACTGTACTGAGACATTTTGAAAAGTGTTGGTCCTTAGATGGTAACTGTTCTTATGTCAGGTGTCTATAGACAATAGAGCAAGTAGGTGATATAGATAGTAATAACTATATACTACATCGGAATGACGAAACTCTACTAACTAAATCAACTATAACCAAATTATAGTATAGTGTGTGTTATCTACTAACCTGTTCTTCTTGTGTGACTGCGTTGTTTGGCGGTTGTTATGGCAACTCTGACACGCCCACCAATTTTAATTACTGGGCTAATATAAGTGGGCGGAAGTATCACATGCATAATTACAACTTGTAGAGTGTTGGAAATATAGAGAACAAAGACAGGTGTTTTAATAAACTATTTTGTGTTGGTCAAAAATGTTGTAAACTTATAGAATCATAGTTATGTTCCAAAGATGAGAAGTTAGGGTCTAGACTAGAGATTAGATCTTGTATTGTTGCACACTTTGCGTAAAGTGAACGTATTGTCTATTTGTCCGGCAGGAAATGTATACTTTGTTGTATAAAGGTAGGTTAGGTTTAGGGGGTGGGGATCAGTTTAATACACAACAAAGTATGCATTTCCTTCCGGACAAATAGACACTGCGTAAAGTGAAAATGTTCTGGGGATAGCAAATCAAGAGATTAGTATTAATTTCACATTAAAGAGCAATGTATCAATGTTCACAGTAGCTATCTCAGTATAGTGAACTAAATATCATAAACAACTACACAATTATGTATGACTAATATTGTTGATATGATATATCCTGTTTCAATGTAACAACACATTGGTGTTTCTATCCACTTAATGTGGTCTGTTACTTAATAACTATAAAAGTAATGTCATTAGTCATTATTATGTCACAACATTGTATTCTTTCATTAGATTCTTTGGAAGAGGATATTGTAACAGAAATTGTTCTTGTTCAATTAGAATTATTCTGACAGTATCATATTTAAACAACAATCATGTATTTGTTATTACTTCTAGTATGTCAACAATGTCTACTTAACTAGATTTCCATAATGAAAATCATCTCATTATGCTATTATCATATACTTCTACAGTATACTATCAGTATCATTCATTATAAAGGGCACATGTAACAATGTGACACTAATTCTCCATGTATATTCTTAGAGAAATCAAACTTGTAACAAGACATCAATACTATACATAATCATGTATATTAAACTGATAGTAATGGTGTTTTAATAGCTGTAACACATTTATATAATATATTTATCATTCTACAGATGGGTCATTTAAGAGGAATTAATTTTTGTCATTTGACACAAATTAAAAGAGTGAAAGATAAACTAGGAAAGAGTGCTTAAAAAGACATTACCCAGATACCTAGTTAAGATATTAATGCATCTTGTGAGCATTGCTTCTGATGCATCTGAAAATGAAGTAGTTGCTGTTCAATATCTTGACATTTGGAATTAGACATTCTGTGACACATTCAAGTTTTGGATTATTACTAAGGAATGCAATTAGTGTTTATAATTACAAACACTAAACACTCCCTCAACACCATACAGCTAACAATAGAGTATTCTATCATACTAACAGTACATGACTATATATACTAATATACTATAATATACAAGTAGTGTATATATTGGAAAATTAAATTAGAACTATACACAACAGTACTGGTGTCTTCATAACACTCATAATTAGGAGGACTATGTCAATAAGTCTATTTAACTACATCTCCATAAATGATAATTCATCTCATTATCTTACTATTAGTACTTCTAGTTATATGTCAATAAGTCTATTAACTAGATCTCCAAAAATGAAAATTCATCTCATTAACATATTATCACATACACCTACAATATACTATCAATATCATTCATTATAAAGGACACATGTATCAATGTGACACTAATTCTTTAAGTACATTCTTTGATAATCAAAGTTCTAACAAGACATCAGTACTACACATAATCATGTATATTGAACTGATAGTAATGTTTTCTTCTTACAGCTGTAACACAGTTATATAATATATCCATTATTCCATAGTTATATTTTAATGACAGATAGATCATTTGAAAGAAATATAATTTTTTCATTTGACAGATTAAGTGATTGTCTGAGATATTATTTAACAATTTATACATCAGTACATGTTTCCTCATATTTATATAGAATGAGTAAGTTTTTGATTATTACTAAGGAATGCAATCAGTATTTATAATTAAAAATACAAAACACTCCTTTAAGACAGTACTGTTGTTAACACTATAGTATTCTATTATATTGTATAATAGTACCTGACTACATATAATAATATGTATTACTAGTGGACAATTAAAGTTGAACTATACACAATAGTACTGTTTTCCTCATAAAACAGTCCTAATTAAGAGGACTATTAATATATTTTCTTAAGTTATTCTTATAGTTTGTAGAAATATAAATATATTGTTAAGTCTGTGGAAATACCAGTGTCCTAGTCACAGAGTATCAATGAAATTAAGAAACATTGAGGAAACACTTGATGGGTACAATCTCGTATTTTCATTAATTGTGTGGGCCGGAACATTCACACTCATACTCTAAAATCTGTCATAGTGTGTAAACACTGGACTAGACAGCTTGAGTGAATTGAAGTTTAATTATTAATATGAATGAAAGTTGCTGTCATAATCAAGCTATGCTACAATTTTCTAATCAAATGTCTTGTATGAATTCTCAATTTAAAAATTAATAATTAAAATAACTAAAGAATGAATACATTCAAAATAAACCTATGCTACAGGCTGTATAGTGATGTATGAGTAGACAATACAACATTGAGTAAAATAACACAGTCTTTTTGACTTGCAAAGTGGTCATTCATCAGAATTACATGCATTCTTTCCAGTTAATGATGTTTTAGTTAATGTTGTTAACATGAATTGTTTGCCTTGAAAGTTAACAAAACGACACTATTTAGTGTAGTTGTGTGGATAAGTGTATTTTCTCCAACTGACCACTATTCCTAATATCAAGACTTCTATAGATACACAGGAAGTATGTGACATAATTACTATATTACAATGATGAAACTCTACTAGCTAAATCAACCATAACCTAATTATATAGTAAGATAGAATATACTATCTGTCTACTAACTACTACTATATGTAATAGACATACATTCACACTATGTATGTACTGTACACTATATGATCATATATAATCAACATCTGCTTAGTAAAGTCTGCCACTTGATAACCATAAACGTAATACCAATAGTAATTATTTGTGTGAAAACTTAAATTCTTTAATTAGATAGTTCGGTATAAAAAATTGCAAGAGAAATTTTTCTCATTCTTATTTCGACACTATGATCTTTACACAACAATCACATATTTATCATTACTTCTAGCTATATTTATGTCAATAACTTTTAGTACTCTAAAATGAAGGCTATCTCAATAATTTATTGTAATATGGTATACTGTATAAGTTTAAGCATATTATGCTTAAACTTCTACAGTATACTGTTAGTATCATTGATTAAAAAGGACAAGTGTTTCAATGTGACACTAATTCTTTCATACGTTATCTTAGATACTCAAACCTCTAAAAAGACATCAATACTACATGTATGATTTACATAATTAAGTTGATAGTAATGGTGTTTAATACCTGTAACAAATTTGTATAATATATCTATTATTCTGTAGTTATATTTAAATGGATGGACAATTTCGAATTAATTTAATTTTATCATTTGATAAGTGATAATTAGAAGTTTAAATAAGACAGTCAGTATGAGCAAAATTAAAAGGAAGTAATGTCCATGAAGCTGTGATGTGACTAGAGTAATAGAATTGATCTGTGACTACTTATTATGATATATAATAATACATTATATTTTAAAATTGATCAGAACCTTTCAATTCAAAAATTATTTCTATAATAATCTCTTCGTCATGAGTAGAGACAGGTTTACACTTCTAATCATTACATACACAATTAGTCATTTCTTGTGTTCATTAGGTATAAATGTATCACTCTACAAGTAGCAGTGTGTGCTCCATATATGTTTTTATTGAGATTATTAATATAAATTTTACCATATTGTGTACTCTCTTATCATCATTACATACATTAATGTTGTTGTTATATTGTTATTTAGTATTTTAGCTTTATATAATAAAGAGGACAACCTGATTGTTGAACACATTCATAAATAATCCATGCATTGATCATAATTATTACTCTTACATTTAGGCAATTTTCATTTGATGTACTACTATATATACTGGATATAGGCCACCATCCATTTTATATTATGTCTTATTTCCTGTCCTGTGTACCTTTATTTTAAACTAAATTAAGATTAAAGAAAATATCTTGAACTCAGAATAATAATAGATTTGATATCCTCGAATCATACCAGTATCGTTATCATTTTTCAAATTACATGATATACAAAACCTTTGTACAGTTCTTGGAACACCAGTGTACAACAATTCATTATTTAAAACATTATATTGCATGCATATGCTGTTGTGTTTTAATGGATAATGTCACTATTCACTATAATGTTGATAAATGTCCTGTCATAGCTGCTATGAGTATGGTTGTGATAAGAGCCATAGTAAAGTTGTGACAAGTGTACACTCCCTCTCATATATACACTGTATATAACAGTGTATTGATGTATTATGTTAGTCTTATATTTACTTCAGTTGATTGCTATATTGTATGTATAAAAACAGACACAGCTTTATTAGATGTAAACATCATATACTATAATCTATGACAGGATACACTATCCATACTGTTCAATGTGTTGATTTGTTTATTATCATAACTTTACTCACATATCAGCTGCTGTGATGATTGTAGTGTCTATTCATACCTAGCATACATCATTAGTTAATATTACAATATCATTTTAGCAATGACATAGCTATAGATCTCAAAAAACCCTTGTCACATATCATTAATATAGTTATAGCTTTTAATAATAGAAAAAACTGTGTTGCATAACTTGTCAATATTCAATTCTGTAGTAAATATAATTATATAGAGGTATTGATTATTAAGTTATTAGAGTGTTTTACAAGCATATCAATGTAAACACTGCCATATTTGGTAATCCCTAGTATTGTTATATATTATGTCATGTCTCTATCTGTCTATCCAAGTCTCTCGGTTTTTGTCTCTCCATCTTTCTCTGTCTGTCTATTTCCCATGCTAGAATTGTTGTCATACAGTTGTTGGTAACATTATGTGGATATCATATCTCTCAAATGATATCAATTCACTGAGCAACCCTTTTAGTCTCCCTATTTCATGCAAAATCTTTTCCTATTTTCCTAATTAATTGTTTTTATCTGTTGTTATTTATATTTGCTTTTCTATTTAGATTATCAAATGTAGTGTTTGGTTACTGATTCTGTAATAACGCTTTTTTGTAGCACAATTAAAAAATCTTTGCTTTGATTTGCATTTATTTTTAATTTATAAATTTCATTTTTGTTATTATAATACTATATTTAAGTTTGTGTGTGGCATACTTTAAACATATTTCTAACACTTAATTAATTATTTACAAATCACTTTGTAATTATTCTGATCATTAAACTTATCTAATGCTTAGTAACTAATGCATTTGCATACAAATTTTGCTGAGTTAGGCTTACATCAATACACTGTATTTGAGTGGGTGTTACTCTTTTAAACAGATTGAATGTAATATACATGCAGCTAATGGAGCTCTAATATACTTTTTAATAGTCCATGCATAAAGTAATGTCACTACACCATGGCTTGGCTACTAAAATACAAGTATTAGTACAACAGAGAGCCTAGATTGAACTCTAATAATTATTAGTGTAGTTAAGACAAATTATGATAAATCAATATGATAGAAAATATTAAAAATCATTATTTTTCATATAAAATAAAATTGATTTTGAGATCCACTGTACACCTAAAACTCCTTTCTTCTACCATTGTTAATAAAAATAAAAACTTATATAAATATCATAAATTGAGTGACTGACAGAGAAAATGAAAACTTCTGATTACCAACAATAACAATTTCCTTAAAACTTTCTCATATTGCTGAGTCAACAGATCCTTTTTCACATTTATCACAAATGAAATAAAATAAGTGACTTAATAAAATTATTACTATTTTGTTTGGTGTAGTATGCTATAATCATATTACTGTATTGAACATGTAATTTCATGGCATTTTCAATTGGTAACTAATCAATCCACATTCTATAATAGAGTTTAATTGTCTTTATATAAAGAAATTCTACAGCTTTAGCTTGGTAGTCATTTGGTAGTGCTAGATGGTGCTCCCTCTGTTATGACTTTAAAAGGACAGATAGAAATTGATGATTTAGTCTTTACAACCATATTCTGTTTATATAAGGTTTTTAAAGTAGTAAAATAAAAGTAAATTCTAAATAAACTACATTGAAATATAAGAACTTAATATAGGAATCTGTTATCTAAACAAGTGTATGACAAAAAACATATATTATACAAAAAATGGCATAACTCATAAATTTCAAAGAAACTAAATACAATTAATAGCAGCACAGATTAAGATATCTATACTTAAATAATAGATGATGTAACAATTGTTATACTATAAATCAACAATCATTACTTATTTAAAATTAATACTAAAGAATAAAACTTAAAGTTATTACTAGATCAAAAACAAAAAAAGGTGAAATGAAAAACTTATGAAAGTGGTTAATGTCAAACCTTTTAGGCAATAACTTAATGTCCTTATTAGGCTTTGTCTTCCTATGAAATGTTGCTAGTGATAGATATTTCCTACCAACATAATTTTATTCTAAATATAAGCTACACTAATCACAAAATAATGTATCTAAATTAGTCTATTTCTTTATAGACAAAACCAAGGCAGAACATGTTGAAAATGTTCACCTATAACAGACTGAAAATTGTTTTCTCAACAATCTAATAATTTTCCACAAGTAAAAGGCTGCTTTCTAATGCTAAATTAAGTGTGACATCTCAATTCTTCAGTCTTTTATTTGATAAAAATCAGGTCCATCACACCAAGTCATTAAAATAAACTTAAGATTGTTTTACAATCAAAATATTATTTCTTGTCCAGATACAATAATAATATTTGCACTTTCTAATATATCAACTAAACATTCATTCCAACATTCATTTCAACTAATAACAATCAGATTTGCAATGCCAACTGAAATTATCACATTTATTTTTTTAATATCAAATAGATAAATGTTCACCATTATACCATTTCCAATAAAAAAAGTTGGTATTATTTTTTCTTAAATGACATTAAAAGACTAGAAAAGGTCACTACAATTACCATTATTGCTAAACCCTGTACTTTTTATGAGAATAATTTAACTGAAACATTCAGTAGGACACAAAGCTAGTTTATCTGAGCATGTGCCAACTACAAAAAGTATGAGTTGTTTTTACCTGATTGTCTGTCTCATCTAATTTTTGTGAACTTGATCTGACACTGGTGGAGAATATTACATTTAGAGTTGTCTTGTCAGCTCTTTGATAATTTCATAGTGAACTTAAGGTTATTCATTTTGTTTTTGTTTCCTTTATGTTTGCTTAGGTATAATATAACCATCTACAATAGGCATATCTAATAACCAGAACAATGTGCTTCACTACCATTTGACTGACTTATGAGGAAATTCATAGTAACTTTTCATTTGGTCAAGTTTATGGATACCCAACATAATATTCATTGTACTCAGCAACAACCATTTTTTTATTCCTCTGATGTTCTTCTGTATTAAAGGAAGGAAGTAGTTTATAGCTGACATTATTGTATGGGATTAATCTAGACTGAATTTCAATAACTTCTTTGAATATTAGGTTGAAAACATTATCATATTTCTTTTGTCCATTCATCTAAGGATGATATTATAATCTTATTTATTATGATTGTATTATATCTCTCATGTCCTTATTAATGCCTGTTATATTTGCCAATGGGCAATTTTTATATGGGTACACAATGGATTTGATAATTGGAAACAACAAGTCTATGAATTATTGGACCATATCCGTTTTTTTTCATGAATCAATATCTCCAGAATGACACGTACAAGGCCTTTATATCTTCTGTAGTTACTGGTATCCAGTTTCAACACATTGAGGCAGTTTAGTTTACCTTGCTAGTTTTTATGATGCAAATTCATTAGCCCTGTCAACTAGAAATAGACATACAGCATTGATAAACATTAAATTGAAGCATTATAGAGGTGTGAGTCTTTCAGATTGTGGAATAGTTGGTCACAGAGTTTGGTAAATAATGATTCTACTTAAATTTCATCAGATCCTAAGATGTTAATGTTCATTATAATTTGTAATTATATTTTTCACTCTTTTCTCTTTGTCTCTTGACTTATTATCCCACCTCTACCTCTTCTTGCTGATATTACTCTTCTTCTATCATTAGGTAAATTAATGTTCATATCAGTCTTCAATAACATTACCACTATTGCTCCTACACTCATCACTCTCTTTATTACATTCTTCATCACTTTAGTCTGATTCTGAATTGTATTCTTCCTTTGTTTTGATATCTGACCATCTGTCCAATACCTTACTTCAATCTCACTACTTTAAATTTTGTAGTACAATTAATTTTAATAAGATTAAATTTTATTATTAATATATTACTTAGTGTAACTCTAAAGAATAAACAATAAGTTAAATAAGATATAGTTTCACAGTTATTACAGTGAAAAGCTCAGTATTCCTTAGTAACAGCTGCTCAAGCATATGAGACTTTCTTAGTTACTGTATACCTACCAAGATAGATACGTGACGACCATGAATTAAACGAATGTATGTTCGTAACGAATTTATGACATCCGCCGACGAACTTTTTAGAAAGGAACCTTACTTCGAAACATCATTTGTAAAACAAATTACTGAGAAAAAAAGCAACTTGTGCTCTAGTAATAGGAATAGATGGCAAGGTAATAACACCTATGCTGATTACTAATCCTTGAAAATAATAGCTCTTGTAGAGTGAATTTACGATTAGCAAAATCATGGACTCGAGCTCTAAGATGTTGCTGAGGATGGTCAAAATATTGATGACTATCAAAGTTTGTTTGGTACAATGTTTAATTTTTTTGGATGTCTGTCCATAGTTCATAAAAAAATCTATAAGTTCTGATCTAAAAAATTTTTGCAAATTTTTCTTTTTTTCCTAAATTCATGAAATACTAAAAAATAGCTCTTATCGTTACTTTCCCAAAAATCTATGCAAATAGGAGATGAAGGCTTTCGGTATTTGCTGATGCCAAAATGTAGCTGCATAAAGAACTGGGACATCTACAGTGGAAGTCAGAGAAAGTAGATGATGATTTACCATTGTCAACTCATGATGTTCTCCCAGAGATTGTTATCCTTCAAATTTAGGGTTTCAACTTTTTTTAACATCTGAATAAGTATGTACTTGTGTAGACAGCTATATGAAACTAATTCTAGAATTTGTGGTATAGTCAACCTTAACAGAAAAAGGAATACATGATTAGTTATAAAAGAAAGAACTAGAAAAGGTAAAAGGACAAGTTACTAACATGGGTACGTACTTAGAGTTTAGTGGATGGATAAGAAAGTTGTAGTTGTCCTTTCTACTATTGATGAAGAGTTTTTAGTCAAGATTCAAGGATGAACCAATTCTTCCTGAGAGAGAGTTATGACCATGCAGAATCCAACAATCATTCACGATTATAGAACTTACATGGAAGGTGTACACAACAAGGATCAGTTTGTTACATACTAGGGATTATTCACAGTTTCAAAAAATGACGGAAACAAATCTTTTTCCACTTGCTAGACATCACTTTTATTAATCAATACATCATGTACAGAGAAAATATATTAAACAAAGTTATTGTACATGTCTCTTATATGGATTTCTGTATAGAGTTAGCTCATGCCTTTTTTTAATTTGCAATTAGTACCTGCCGTAGCACAAGATATCCCTATCTGACTATGTGATCATTATTTCCCAGTCTCCAAGTGCGAAAATGTATTGTAAAGTATAAAGCAGAAGACAATCTGGTAAAGAAAACAAATCAACATCAAATGTGACATACGTTATATTCATCTATGAATACATATCTTTGTTTTAAAAAGTATCATACACTCAAAGAGTACTACCAGAACATACATCCTATACGTTAGTCAAACATATTATTTTACAAATACGCATACAAATATTAAAATTTGTATCTTCATTATCAACCTGTTAAAATTGTAATTCATATTATAATAATATCTCCAAGTATAAGACATAGACAGGATAACACAAATGTACACAATCAACATGTATCAATCTAAGTAAAGTCTTATCTACTATTTATGTCAAATTTAACCTACCTTGTATTCAAGTCAAACTTTATCATCGACTATCATTTAATTACACAATAAGATCATTTGGAACTTTTACCCATACACTTCATTTCAACTCCAAACTATCCCAAACTTAGAAAGAAAAGGGGATACAAATAAAATTAAGACCATTTCTAAACAACATGTGAGTAAAAACCTACCATTTGTATGAAGAAAATGGTACTATTTCTATGCATCTCTCCTGCCCACAATGCCTCATAGCTGATCACAATAAATTATTTTTAATTTCATAAAAAGAATAATTTCTACCATAAATAGAAATCAGAATAACACTTAAATGATAAACAGTTGTTCAATCAAGTTTTGTTCCTCACTACTTCCTTAAGGAGGAATTTTGCATTTATTGTGAATATGGTGTTAAATACTCTGAAATTTTGTTTTTCCTCACTTTAATGTAGTATATTGGCATGTCTTTGATCCTATGCATTGTGTATTTCTAGGATTAGCAATTAGATTTGCCAGAAAAATAAATGTTTTTAAAGTTTTCAGAAATGCAGAGGATCAAACAATTAAGTATTTTAACGAACCATAAGGATGACTTTCTATCAACTATATATGAACAGACTCAATTGAAATCTGAAAGTAATTATAGTTAGTTTGGTCAGTCACAAGATCTTTTGATAATGCAACAAATACAGAGTTTTTCATGCTCTGTGTCGAAAATTGATGCTGAAAAAATTCATCAGGACTTAGTTTGCTTTTCAAAGAGAAGTACTCAGTGACAATGAGCTTTTCTACTTACATAGAATGTACAACCTCTTGTATCAAACAATGGACATTGTCAAGATATTCACGTTTTGCAAAGAATACAAAAATGTATTGTGAAGAATTTATTTCATGCATTTTTTGTTCACAAAAGTCTGCTCCAATTGTTACTAAATGGCCTAATGTTTCGGGAACAGATACTCAAGATGAAGCACATATTTGAATATGAAAAAATAATATCATTATTAAACATAATGTTGTTGCATCACTCTGAGGACATCTACTCATAAAGTTCAATGTTCTGGCTCTTGTACAATGGTATGGTGATCATTTGTTTAAATATTATACACATTCATCTGTTGTACTTTGTTCTACTGTATTTGATCATTAGTCATGTACAAGTTTTATCTCGATTAGTAGAATTATGTGTAGTTGTGTTATATCCCCTCACAAGCTTCTCTCATGTGTGACTATGGTATAAACTATGTTTGTGTTGCTGTTCCTCTTATGAAGTATAATACTGCTTAATCATATTTCCTAATGAATATATAACTACTTCATTTCATAAAAAAATGTTTTGTAATTCAGCAATCATAATAAATGATGGATTTTAATAAATGGAATTGTGTATTTTTATAGAATGGATTACCTTCTGTTGGGAAGAACGTTTCACAATCATCAAATTCATCGGAATCACCAGAATCATAATTGTCTTAAAAAATTGCATATTGTATTCATTGTTATGTAATGAAATTCATGATATCACACTTACTTCCAGGGTCAAAGTACTCGTGTATAAGGTCATCGAATGTTTTTTATCACTCGAGGAGAGAAAGCCTGCCCCAATAATATTTAAACCTTTTACAACGTCTTTTGATGAAGCCATCAAGTTTTTTCAAGAAGTTTATTCCCGCGATCTGTTAATCGTATATCTTTGGACAGCACGTTCGGGTTATATACTTAGTGTATTTATTGTATTCAACTTATCCTAAGAACGCGAACGTTTCTACGTACTAAGCTAGAAAGAACTTTATACATCCTTCAAAATGACTGTCAGGTACTATTCTCTTTGTTTTTGGGTTTAACTTAAATTCCACAAAATATTAAAATTATCACTTTTTCTGTCCATAGTGAAATTTATTATTTTGACAGAAGTGGTCCCTTTTATCAAATTAAGTCACATATATATGGTTGCTTGAAATAAAGAGTGAAGCTCATGCATTATTGTCATTTGTAACAATTTTAAAAGAAACAACTTTTTTTAAAGAATTAGAAAATCACAACTAAAATTGACAGTAGACAATGTAATGTTCTAACACAAAAACAGTAGCTTGTCTAACTATATTAACAACACTAATATATACGTATACATAATTTAATTCGTTTTTTAAATCAAAATTTCAAACTTGTAAATGCATACAAAAGTAAATACTGGATGACACTACATACATAACAAATTAAAAATTAATTAGAAGATAGCTCAGCAATTTTGTCGGCAATACGATGTAATTTCATATCCCTAATTGCCTTAATCAAAGCTTCTTTAGTAGCTCTGCCCTCATTTAACCACTTGGTAATCATTTTTCTTCGACCTGGTTCTGTTTGATAGAACGTGTCTTCTTTAATTGTCTTCAAAGCAGAATCTCTAAAGCCTAAGTATATACCTAGTATGTACCAATCAGCTACATCATCAACAGCCTGTAAGACAGCATAGAGATGTGTCTCATCTAATAAGTAATAACATGTAAAAGTATAATCTGAGTTTATTACATACCTAAAGGTCCATCTGGTATATTGGTGCTCAAAGGTACTGTGGCTGGTAATGGGGTAGAATCTACATCAAATAATGTTAGTCATTGATTTGTACTCATAATAATATTTTTTCTAAACTTACCAATGAGCCAACACTTTTGTCTTTCATTAGTTAATTGTAATGTTGGCAAGTTCTTCTCAATACTGCATCTAATGGATGGAGGATCATCTTCAAATGATATTAAGACAGGATGTAACTTGTATCCTGTTTTCTGATGTTCGTGTTGACAGGATACTGTTACTTCAGCTTTTAAAGCTCCTTCTTCATATGCCAATATATCAGCACAGGTTGATATGGCTTCACAGATGACTTGTCGAAGGCGAAAGCAATTTTTAGTAAGGCCAGTATAATACACCTCAATCCAATAGAATCTGTCAACTAGAAGAACTGAGCCAAACAGATCTACAGAAGTATCAAATAAAATAGCATAACGGAGCTGTGTAGAATATGTAGATAAACGTGTTTCACGATTAATAAAAAATTGAGGTTTCACTTCTCGAGTAACAAGAGCAACTACTACAGCAGGAAATACACCCTAAACAAAAGGAACAGAAATATAGTAGTAATGGTGACAAGTTAGTTAAGTCACTACCAATTAACTAATCTATAATAATGTATTTTCATACCTGAGGAATTACTTTGGTCTCAAAAGCAATTATCATTGGATCACATGACTTTGTAAATACACTTGTATCATCTTCATTGACTTGACATGGTGGTAACACAACTGGCATAAAATATCGCGTTTGAGTTTCGCTTGAAGAAAGAGGAGCAATGATACGAAGATATTGAAGCAATTTAAGAAAGCTCTCTTCTGAAAATAAAGGAGCAACAAAAGGAAGGCAAAGCTTATTAAGTAAAGAACTATCAAATACTCCATCTTCACGAAAAATTTGCTGAGCATTTCCTTCTAAACACTTATTTGCTGGTAAAATATCTTCTAGCGATTCAACAAAAGAAAATCGTATAAGAGCTGAAAGCATATCAAGAAGATATTGAGGATTAGTAAAAATAACATTAGGAAGCACTTTTGGAAAAAAGAGGAACAAGGCCATAGAATGAAGGTATGTGATGGATTTCAGTACATCACTACGATCCATTGCTAGATTAACTCCAATACTACAACAGAAGTCTAATGAAATCATGCCATGTTCCTCTTGTGATGCTTCCTCTGTTAGACGCATTTCAAACATGTAATAACGTACTGGTATTGGCACAGTTATACCAATATGCCTCTGATAGGACATAATACGCTGACGGAAAAACAAAGATATCTTTTTGCGATTCCACCAACAAAGGTTGTCAACTGGAAATATAAGCTCTGCGGGATTATCCTTATAAAAAATAAAATGATCTCGAAATTCACGAAGGGTTGAGAGAAGCTGCTCATTCTTTTCATGCAATAACTGTAATTTCTTTTGTTTTGAACCTTTCATCTTGTCATAATATGTACCAACAATCATAAAAAGTGGCAAGCGTTTGTTTCCTTTCATTACTACAGCATTCTTAGAAGCAACTATTGAGCGTACAAAATGCTCTATAAGCTGTATATTGGTCATTTGCAACTCACTAGGTTGACTAAGTAATTTACCATTCAGTGAGTAAGAGAACTGAGGCTTATCAGAAAGGTCTTCAGTTAACTTTGTGCAAATAATATTCATTGTATTACCACGAACAAAAGCTCGTGATACATCTGCAAATTGTGGCTGACCACCGCTATCAAGAACGTTTATCCATGTAGCTTTATGGAGATCTTCTGATTTTTTTCGTTTAGTAAGGAGTTCTACCATTTCAGTAGAATAGTGGTCAGTGTCAGGCTGTCGTGACAAAGGTGTTGATTCTGGAATTGTAGATTTGTCATTTTTGGGACTGTTGGAGGTGTGGTGTAGTATATCTAGCTGTGACTGTACTGGTTGATGATCTTGTGAAGAAACCATCTTAGCTTGAACAGGTGATTCATTAGTAGATAAATCACATTCTTCGAGAGCAAAAGTCTGTTCTGGTGATTCTAGTAAAATATTTTCATCTAAATGCAACATTGGGTCTACTGATAAGATGCTATCACTAGAAATTTCAGATATTTGAGGATCGTTGTCTTCAGACTCATTTTCAATAGCAATAATGGCATCTGACAGCATCTTCAATAGATCAAGGCCAGTAACTTTTAACCAAATCTTCCCTTCATCACCTTCTGCCACTCTTTCTATTGCACGAACTGGTCTTGTTGCTAATGCTGTACTGTCATGAACTTTAGGTGCAGGCCATTTGAATAGTAAGGATTTGAACGATGTTTTTCCCACACAAGGAGGCCCCATTAGAACCAGTCTCATATTAGTAAGATGAACAACACCTTTGTGGAGGCCAAGTTTCAAAAGGTTGCGTGAAACTTCTACATTTATATAAAAATAAAGAAAACAAGTTACTCTAATGTATGCTCTTTGTGTCTTTAAGACATTTGTTATTAATACTGGAGTTAGACAAATGATATTAAATAAATGTCATGACTTTAAAAATGATCATATGTTCTCTTTTTAGTTAAAAGTAAAGAAGTAATACAAATATATTGTATTACTGTATAGTTGTATTATGATTTTTGCGTCTTCAGTCATTTGTCATTAATACTAGAGTTAAAAAATAATAAGAAATAAAAGTCACGACTTCACAAACCATAAATGCTTTAGTTTTGAGTAAACGTAAAGCCAATATGGATGTATTGTATTACTGTTTTACTGGTGTTTTCATTTAGTTGACCAAAAATTACTGCATACAATATGATAGAATGTATGCACTTATTACAGTATACATACTTGCATCAGTTAACACCCTCAAAACATGACGATCTTTTGCCAAATTAAGTGGAGTTTTACCATCCTGTGATAAGGAAACAACACATTCAATAACACAATATTGAGAACAATATACTATCTAGTATATATACAAAATAAAGGTAATAATTGGTCTTTTTATCACTGTTGTGTTGCAGTATACTAGATTATGTAAAAGATTAATTATATAGACACTATTCACATAAACTTGGCAATTACAAAACTTAGGGAACATCATAGTACTGCTTCTTATAGTGACAACATTATCACATGTGTGTCACACTTCAATTGAATAATATGAATGACAGTGAAAGTAATATTTCTAGTGAAAAAATGTAAACTGAAGAGATTGCATTAGATGTTAAACTGAAGCTATTGAAAGTAATGGTAATGAAAATTTGTCTGCCCTTGCATGCTACAGAGAAAATAATTAAATTTAGGATGAAGAGATGGAGACAATGTTACTGCAAAATTCAGCTCTAACGAAATGTGAGCTATTGGGTAGAAAATTACCAGCTACAATCATGCTATTGTTTATTTAATTGCCAAATGAATGTCCAAGAGCTACTGCTAGTTCAAAGGGCACAGACAGAATAGAACGATAATAAAAAATATAGCATAAAAATTATTGGATTTAGTATGTTTAATAAGCAAAATAGAGCAATGTCAGTAGATCATTATAAAGTGTTTGCTATGCCAAAAAATTGAATCAAATTATTTGAATTGAGTGGAGATAGTTGTTTATTTGATAGTGATCTTCACTTATATTTTTTTTTTCTTTAATTTTCTGGAAAATTATCATCTCAATTGGCTTGACATTTTAAAAAGAACTCAAGCACATACTGATCTTGGCTTTAATGTTGGCCATTATAACTATTCATTTGCCAAGGAAGTTAGAAAGTATTTATAAAGGCTACAAGAGGCAGCAAAAGTAATCATTCAATGTAAAGATAAAGTTCTAGATTGTTGTCATGATTCTAACGATTGTGTTTGTTATTTGATTTCTAATTTTTGATAATATTAATAATATAATTTATCAAAACAATGTTATTTCAGTGGAAGCTCAGTTTAGCCACATATCTTGTATATCATGTTATAATTAGTAGTGTCACTATTAGTACTGTCAGTATATGTATAGTAATAACAGATCATGTACATCACACTAATAATCTACACTATCTCTGTAGTGAAGTCATACCAAGTGACATATCACAGAATATGTTTATATAACTCAATACTTTAATAATCACTTCTTATTAATTCTTAATAATGAAGCTAATAAACATGACTATTTCACCACATTGTGGGCATTAAATGAATCAGCTTCTAATGCTTCACACTAAACATTTTGGCAGAGCTGGATTGAAACCATCATATTTAAAACTTAACACCAAAAACATGTAATTATCTATTGATTGTCATGTAGACACTGGCAGTAGAAATCAGTTATTATTACAACAGAGATATCATAATAGTTATATAAATGTTAGGAATAATACAAGCAATAGTTTGTAAACATTCACTCATATGTCATGTTGTTATAAGTCAATAACAAACAGAAGAATCTATTATACGAGTAAAATTTTTCTGTCAATGTAAATATCAGAGCATATTCTACAATTACTAAACAGTATCTTAGTATATTCACTATCACTTAGAATGTCAAACCATTTAACTTATATCATGTAATAAACATAATGATGACACTGACTATAATTATAGTTTAATGCTAGGGTTATAGTAATGACAACATATTTAATTAATGGAAATACTCACATTGTCAATGGGATCCAGTGATGCACCAGCTTTAATTAGTATATGAGCTGTCTCAGAATGGCCATAGTAAGCAGCATAGTGAAGAGGAGTTCTCTTGCCCTACATAAAGGATATGTTGGTATTTATGATCAATTCACTTTATAATATAAAGCTATATCTAATAATACAACAGAAAAGATAGATAAAATAATTCATTATGTTATTACTAATATGTATAGAGAGGTTAATACTCTAAAAACAATTGTGATGAGGTTATGATAATGGTTAATTAAAATTGAATGTAATTAACTAATGGTTTTTACATTTCTACATTTTTTACATTTCACTCCAAAAACATGTAATTGTTCATTAATTGTCATGTAGACACTGAGATCGTGTTTTGTAATTAGAACTGTATATAAATCAAAATTTTACAACATTTATAGCTGTAGACACCTCTCATATGTAAAATAGATCATGTAAGTGTATACTATATGTCAGTAAAATAGTGCTTATCAAGCAAAAGGATGTACTCTACAAGCCATAAATGTATTCTTCAGGTAATCAGGATATAAGCTGGGACTAATGTAATAAGTGTAGAAAATATGAACAAACAAGAGATACACTCATGATAGTTACGTAATATAAGGAATATATCTTATTATAGAGATCACATTCTATATAATGCCCTACTTTGTCAGTTGGTTGTTATTGGCAAAATTTCTTTTGTCAATCAGTTTTAAGTATGTTCATTTATTATTCACAGTATGTATTTGTTGAGACATAGTATCAATAATTATTAAGGAAATTATATCATATAAATATACTCTAGATTAGAGAAGTAAAGAGACTCTATTTACAACATGTACCAGCCATTAAACAATGACACTGGCTGGACATATGACTTAGTGACTATCATAGTTATCTTTATCTGATGACAACAATGAAGACAGTACAACATACATTACAAATCACTGGTACATCATACTTATAGACTAAGTGTAAAAACACTGCCATGTATTAGAAACTATAACTTAACATATAAAAACTTTGTTATATTATTTCCTTGTATAATTGTAGAGATAGTTTGTGTTACTAGAGTAACTGTTATATAACATTCTAAGCTTCTGTTTATATATAGTATTAGAATCATGACAAGAAGCTGTTAACATAATTATATACAATATAATATCAATATATTTTACTAAGCCTGTATGTGAGGGCTGTCATTACAGGTTTACAAAGCTCTATTAAGCTATATATTTGTCACTTCACTAATCCATTATCAATGTATTCATTAACTGGACATTAGAAGTGATGACTCTTTGCTATAGTCACTCGTAAAAAGCATTTATTATATAATACAAAAGGTTTCCACATTTTCTGAGTCAACAAGTAATGTGTATTATATGGGAATTTATTCCGACCACACAATTTGTCATTGTAAATGAGGTTTCCATTATTCAGGGGTACAATATTCCACTGTACTGATACTGATAGACTTACATGTACTTAATATGACATTTGTTATGTTATTTGACAAAACTACACATGCTGTACCATATAGCGAGGATTTTTCGGTGAGGGGGAGAAAATTTTTATGGTTTTTGTGGCTGAGAAACAAACCACAAAATATCTACCCACAAAAGTTAATTAGATGAAATGTGCCACACCCATTCATGTGTACACATGGTTGCATGCACGTTATCACATTGTTGATCAGTGAGTCTTAGATTCAGTATGGCCTTATTTCAATACTTCAAGAGGGAAAAAAACAAACTACCGATCCACGTGGCCTTTAGCATAATCTGTATCATCAACTTCAATTGTAGCTGCCAACTCGTCCCTCTTTGGCACTCAAGTTGTTCCCCAAATTTAGCATCCCAGATACCTATGTACTGGTAGTAGCCTCATATTATGGCTTGTATTTTAAAGCATGCCATTTGTACACCTCATGTGTAAGGGGATGTGGTTTGGACTAGATCGCTTGACCACAAAATTTTTACCACGAACTTAAAAAAAAATTTGATGTCCACTAAAATTTTGCCCCCCCCCCAAAAAAAAATCCGCTATACCATATTAAAATATTTTGAATAAACTATTTTGTATATGTGGTTGATGGGCAATTTTTTGTACAATTATGCTAAAAAAATTGGTATCCCAGGTACTTTCATTATTGTTCTTCCTGGATACAGGCATAGTATACATTCAGTATATAATACATGCATACAATCATTAGGTCAAAATGTTTTTGAGCAACATGTGTAATTTTCCCAAATTTGGACATATTTAATATATTCTCCAAATTCCTATGATTGATGTATAATTATAATGTTTGCTATTCATTCATGAAGGAATTATCAGCTTAAACGAGCATGCACAGTATAAAAGGGGGCTGGGCTGCCCACAAAATGGCACACACAAAACGTTTCAATATCAAAAAAATGGAAGCTGTGTTTCTTTTTCTGTTTACATCATAATATGCACTTCCTGTAGCTGTTACAACAGCTGCTTAATTAATATTATGTGTATGTTCAGTGCAGATATTCCCGTTTTTTTGGATATGTGTAAGTGTCTATAGTGAAATGGTGAACAGTAGAAAACATGTAAGACTTTCTCTTGTGATCGACTTTGACAGTCAAGAGGGGAAGAAATGTGTTCAAGAGAAGGTTGGACCATGTTAGAAAAGTTCTAACTCCTGCTAGGCAATCTGATTTAGACAACTATGGTCTTGTGTCAGGCATCTTTGATTCTGTCATGTATAATTCAGTACAGCAATAAAAGTTATTATCTAATATTATCAACTGCATAATTGACATAACACGTGTTTGAACCTAGAGCTAACTATTATAGATGTTTTGCATGGGTTGTTCAGGTTGGTATGGCTACTATCTAGAACGATTTCTAGGTTTGAATATTGCCGCCATCTCACTCTTTGGTATGCGTCACATTCTTCTGGGCAGCCCACCCCCCTTTTATAGCGAGCAGGAATTCGTGGAGAGTGGCATTATAAACGACACATGCTCGTTTAAAGAGAGACAATGATATGAACATATAAACTTAATTATGAACATACCAGGAAGTGTATCATGTAACTCATTAATGAGGGAATTATGAAAATATGAATTATGCTTTTGTCTCTAGACTCATCCTCTCTAAGGAAAGGGACAAGATCACCATACTAGTCTAATACTTTATGAAATTTTTTAGCTCTTCCAATATCTCCCTATTACTTGTTCTGACAAAATAAAGTTCAAAATGTTTTTTATTAACTATAATACCTCTTAAGCTGAGAGAGTTCTAACATTATTTACTGTACCAACATTTAGTTTAGTAGTCTGTGGATATGTTAGCATTATATGTTTTGCTTGTAATCATAAAATATACAACATACTGGTTTAACCTCTGAATATAAAAGGTCACTCTTGTTATTAAAATTACAAACTTAATCTTATTCATTGTCATAATATTCTTAATCAAATTATTAGTAGATTATGAATATTGTTATTATATAAAGTGTGAACCAGCAAATAGATTTATTTATGTGGCAATACACAGCTAAATGTAACACCTGTAAACTTATCAGAGTTTTATTTGCATTCTGGTAGATTGTAAACTTATGAGGACAGTGAGTGAGTAAATATGAGCATGGCATAAAATCTTGTAATAATTCCAGAAAATCTATTTTGCAAATGCTATATTAAAAGTAAATTCATAAGAATATTGTCCTTCATAAGTTTGTGTTATATGATAGATATAGACTGGCTCTGTTAGAATAATTCAGTAACATTGTTATTAGATCAACAAATGTACACATCATGTCAGTAATATTAACACTTTTTATTATTAGGAGATGACACAGAAAATGAAAGAAACTCTTACACTATTGATTAAAATCACACAGGAATTTGTGATATTAAATTTAGACCATCCCTAGCCTCGTCCCCAGACCTACTCACAAGCTAAAGTAGGGGTCACAAAAATCAACTCATGTGATCAGACCTATTTTAGCTTGTGAGTAGGTCTGGGGACGAGACTAGACCATCTCATGTATTATAGCTCAACCAACATCATACTATAATGATGATACAGTGTGTAGTGATATGATAATTATTGGATCTTAGACTTATTTATAAAAACACACTGTATATGAAAAATAGGCTTTACTGTTGAGATATATACTTAAATATTGAGAGCTAGTAACTTACCCCGTATGGTCTATGATAGTTTACATCAGCACCTTGTTCAATAGTAGATTTGACTACTTCAATGTTTCCATCATAAGCTGCCAAGTACAGTTGATCATTCTATTATAAAGACAACATGTATCATGTAGTGTAGTATAGTGAGTATACAGATCAGCCCTTATAACTAAAAGACCATCTTTTAGAAAGATATTCTGTCTATACAATAACACTGATATGTGAGTTTAGTTAGTATCACAGTGATATATAGGGATAATGACATAGTAATAGAAAGATTATAGACTTACTAGACTTAGGTGACTATACTGAGACATTTTGAAAAGTGTTGGTCCTTAGATGGTAACTGTTCTTATGTCAGGTGTCTATAGACAATAGAGCAAGTAGGTGATATAGATAGTAATAACTATATACTACATTGGAATGACGAAACTCTACTAACTAAATCAACTGTAACCAAATTATAGTATAGTGTGTGATCTACTAACCTGTTCTTCTTGTGTGACTGCGTTGTTTGGCGGTTGTTATGGCAATCCTGACACGCCCACCAATTTCAATTACTAGCCTAATATAAGTGGGCGGAAGTATCACACACACAATTACGACTTGTAGAGTTTTGGAAAGAGAAAGAACAAAGACAGGTGTTTAGATAAACTATTTTGTGTTGGTTAAAAATGTTGTGAAACTTATACAATCATAGTTATGTTCCAAAGATGAGAATTTATTGTCTAGATATTATTTAGTCTTGTATTGTTGCCCACTTTGCGTAAAGTGAACGTAGTGTCTATTTGTCCTGCAGGAAATGTATACTTTGTTGTATAAAGGTAGGTTAGGTTTAGGGGGTGGGGATCAGTTTAATACACAAAAAAGTATACATTTCCTGCCGGACAAATAGACACTGCCTAAAGTGAAAATGTTCTGGGGATAGCAACTCAAGAGATTAGTATTAATTTCACATTAAAGGGCAATGTATTAATGTTCACAGTAGCTACCTC
Source organism: Xestospongia muta (assembly GCA_963693285.1). Lineage (NCBI taxonomy): Eukaryota > Metazoa > Porifera > Demospongiae > Haplosclerida > Petrosiidae > Xestospongia > Xestospongia muta. The sequence goes on along the minus strand of OY848918.1, from coordinate 19,270,892 downwards.
AGTATACAGAACTAAATATCATAAACAACTACACAATTATGTATGACTAATATTGTTGATATAATATATCCTGTTTCAATGTAACAGAACATTGGTTTTTCTATCCACGTGCACTTTGTGTGGTCTGTTACTTAATAACTATAAAAGTAATGTCATTAGTCATTATTATGTCACAACATTGTATTCTTTCATTAGATTCTTTGGAAGAGGAGATTGTAACATAAATTATTCTCATTCAATTAGAATTATTCTGACAGTATCATATTTAAACAACAATCATGTATTTGTTATTACTTCTAGTTATATGTCAATAAGTCTATTAACTAGATCTCCATAATGAAAATCATCTCATTATGATATTATCATATACTTCTACAGTATACTATCAGTATCATTTATTATAAAGGACACATGTATCAATGTGACACTAATTCTCCATGTATACTCTTAGAGAAATCAAACTTGTAACAAGACATTAATATTATACATAATCATGTATATTAAACTGATAGTAATGGTGTTTTAATAGCTGTAACACATTTATATAATATATTTATCTTTCTACAGATGGGTCATTTAAGAGGAATTAATTTTTGTCATTTGACACAAATTAAAAGAGTGAAAGATAAAGTATGAAAGAGTGCTTGAAAGACATTACCCAGATACCTAGTGAAGATATCAGTGCATCTTGTGAGCATTGCTGTTGATGCATCTGAAAATGAGGAAGCTGCTGATCAATATCTTGACATTTGGAATTAGACATTCTGTGACACATTCAAGTTTTGGATTATTACTAAGGAATGCAATTAGTGTTTATAATTACAAACACTAAACACTCCCTCAACACTATACAGCTAACAATAGAGTATTCTATCATACTAACAGTATATGACTATATATACTAATATACTATAATATACAGGTAGAGTATATATTGGAAAATTAAATTAGAACTATACACAACAGTACTGGTTTCTTCATAACACTCATAATTAGGAGGACTATGTCAATAAGTCTATTTAACTACATCTCCATAAATGAAAATTCATCTCATTATCTTACTATTAGTACTTCTAGTTATATGTCAATAAGTCTATTAACTAGATCTCCAAAAATGAAAATTCATCTCATTAACATATTATCACATACTTCTACAATATACTATCAATATCATTTATTATAAAGGACACATGTATCAATGTGACACTAATTCTTTAGTACATTCTTAGATAATCAAAGTTCTAACAAGAGATCAGTACTACACATAATCATGTATATTGAACTGATAGTAATGTTTTCTTTTTATAGCTGTAACACAATTATATAATATATCCATTATTCTATAGTTATATTTTAATGACAGATAGACATTTGAAAGAAATATAATTTTTTTCATTTGACAGATTAAATGATTGTCTGAGATATTATTTAACAATTTATACATCAGTACATGTTTCCTCATATTTATATAGAATGAGTAAGTTTTTGATTATTACTAAGGAATGCAATCAGCATTTATAATTAAAAATACAAAACGCTTCCTCAAGACAGTACAGTTGTTAACACTAGAGTATTCTATTATATTGTATAATAGTACCTGACTACATATAATAATATGTATTACTAGTGGACAATTAAAGTTGAACTATACACAATAGTACTGTTTTCCTCATAAAACAGTCCTAATTAAGAGGACTATTAATGTCTTTTCTTAAGTTATTTTTATAGTTTGTAGAAATATAAATATATTGTTAAGTCTGTGGAAATACCAGTGTCCTAGTCACAGAGTATCAATGAAATTAAGAAACACTGAGGAAACACTTGATGGGTACAATCTCGTATTTTCATTAATTGTGTGGGCTGGAACATTCACGCTTATCCTCTAAAATCTGTCATAAAAGTGTGTAAACACTGTACTGGGCAGCTTGAGTGAATTGAAGTTTAATTATTAATATGAATGAAAGTTGCTGTCATAATCAAGCTATGCTACAATTTGCTAATCAAATGTCTTGTATGAATTCTCAATTTAAAAATTAATAATTAAAATAACTAAAGAATGAATACATTCAAAATAAACCTATGCTACAGGCTGTATAGTGATGTATGAGTAGACAATACAACATTGAGTAAAATAACACAGTCTTTTTGACTTGCAAAGTGGTCATTCATCAGAATTACATGCATTCTTTCCAGTTAATGATGTTTTAGTTAATGTTGTTAACATGAATTGTTTGCCTTGAAAGTTAACAAAACCACACTATTTAGTGTAGTTGTGTGGATAAGTGTATTTTCTCCAACTGACCACTATTCCTAATATCAAGACTTCTATAGATATACAGGAAGTATGTGACATAATTAGTACATTACAATTATGAAACTCTACTAACTAAATCAACTGTAACCTAATTATAGTAAGATAGAGTATACTGTCTGTCTACTAACTACTACTATATGTAATAGATATACACTCACACTATGTATGTACTGTACACTATATGATCATATATAATCAACATCTGCTTAGTAAAGTCTGCTACTTGATAACCATAAACGTAATACCAATAGTAATTATTTGTGTGAAAAATTACATTCTTTAATTAGATACTTCGGTAGAAAAAATTGCAAGAGAAATTTTTCTCATTCATATTTTGACACTATGATCTTTACACAACAATCACACATTTATCATTACTTCTAGCTATATTTATGTCAATAGTTTTTATTACTCTATAAATGAAGGCCATATCATTAATTTATTATAATATGGTATACTGTATAAGTTTAAGCATGTTATGCTTAAACTTCTACAGTATACTGTCAGTATCATTGATTAAAAAGGACAAGTGTTTCAATGTGACACTAATTCTTTCATACGTTATCTTAGATAATCAAATCTCTAAAAAGACATCAATACTACATGTATGATTTACATAATTAAGTTGATAGTAATGGTGTTTAGTACCTGTAACAAATTTGTATAATATATCTATTATTCTGTAGTTATATTTAAATGGATGGATAATTTCGAATTAATTTAATTTATCATTTGATAAGTGATAATTAGATGTTTAAATAAGACAGTCAGTATGAGCAAAATTAAAAGGAAGTGATGTCCATGAACCTGTGATGTTGCTAGAGTAATAGAATTGATCTGTGACTACTTATTATGATATATGATAATACACTATATTTAAAATTGATCAGAACCTTTCAATTCAAAAATTATTTCTATAATAATCTCTTCATCATGAGTAGAGACGGGTTTATACTTCTAACCATTACATACACAATTAGTCATTTCTTGTGTTCTTTAGGTATAAATGCATCACTCTACAAGTAGCAGTGTGTGCCCCAATATATGTTTTTATTGAGATTATTAATATAGATTTTACCATATTTGGTATTCTCTTGTCATCATTACATACAATGAAGTTGTTGTTATATTGTTATTTAGTATTTTAGCTTTATATAATAAAGAGGACAACCTGATTGTTGAACACATTCACATATAATCCATGCATTGATCATAATTATTACTCTACATTTATGCAATTTTCATTTGATGTACTACTATATATACTAGATATAGGCCACCATCCATTTATATTATGTCTTATTTCCTGTCCTGTGTACCTTTCTTTATTTTAAACTAAATTAAGAGTAAAGGAAATATCTTCAACTCAGAATAATAATAGATTTGATATCCTCGAATCATACTGGTGTCGTTATCATTTTTCAAATTACATGATATACAAAACCTTTGTACAGTTCTTGGAACACCAATGTACAATCAATTCATTATTTAAAACATTTTATTGCATGCATATGCTGTTGTATTTTAATGGATAATGTCACTATTCACTATAATGTTGATAAATGTCCTGTCATAGCTACTATGACTATGGTTGTGATAAGAGCCATAGTAAAGTTGTGACAAGTGTACACTCCCTCTCATATATACACAGTATATAACAGTGTATTAATGTATTATGTTAGTCTTATATTTACTTCAGTTGATTGCTATATTGTGTGTATAAAAACAGACACAGCTTTATTAGATGTAAACATCATATACTATAATCTATGACAGGATACTCTATCCATACTGTTCAATGTGTTGATTTATTTATTATCATAACTTTACTCACATATCAGCTGCTGTGATGATTGTAGTGTCTATTCATACCTAGCATACATCATTAGTTAATATTACAATATCATTTTAGCAATGACATAGCTATAGATCTCAAAAAACCCTTGTCACATATCATTAATATAGTTATAGCATTTAATAATAGAAAAAACTGTGTTGCATAACTTGTCAATATTCAATTCTGTAGTAAATATAATTATATAGAGGTATTGAATATTAAGTTATGAGAGTGTTTTACAAACATATCAATGTAGACACTGCCATATTTGGTAATCCTTAGTATTGTTATATATTATGTCATGTCTCTATCTGTCTATCCAAGTCTCTCGGTTTTTGTCTCTCCATCTTTCTCTGTCTGTCTATTTCCCATGCTAGAATTGTTGTCATACAGTTGTTGGTAACATTATGTTGATATCATATCTGTCAAATGATATCAATTCACTGAGCAACCCTTTTAGTCTCCCTATTTCATGCAAAATCTTTTCCTATTTTCCTAATTAATTGTTTTTATCTGTTGTTATTTATATTTGCTTTTCCATTTAGATTATCAAATGTAGTGTTTCGTTACTGATTCTGTAATAACGTTTTTTTGTAGCACAATTAAAAAATCTTTGCTTTGATTTTCATTTATTTTTAATTTATAAATTTCATTTTTGTTATTATAATACTATATTTAAGTTTATGTGTGGCATACTTTAAACATATTTCTAACACTTAATTAATTATTTCCAAATCACTTTGTAATTATTCTGATCATTATAGTTATCTAATGCTTAGTAACTAATGTATTTGCATACAAATTTTGCTGAGTTAGGCTTATATTATTAAAACAACTGGTATTCTTATGGCTTGTATTTGAGTGGGTGTTACTCTTTTAAACGGATTGAATATACATGCAGCTAATGGAGCTCTTATATACATTTTAATAGTCCATGCATAAAGTAATGTCACTACACCATGGCTTGGCTACTAAAATACAAGTATTAGTACAACAGAGAGCCTAGATTGAACTCTAATAATTATTAGTGTAGTTAAGACAAATTATGATAAATCAATATGATAGAAAATATTAAAAATCATTATTTTTCATATAAAATAAAATTGATTTTGAGATCCACTGTACACCTAAAACTCCTTTCTTCTACCATTGTTAATAAAAATAAAAACTTATATAAATATCATAAATTGAGAGACTGACAGAGAAAATGAAAACTTCTGATTACCAACAATAACAATTTCCTTAAAACTTTCTCATATTGCTGAGTCAACAGATCCTTTTTGACATTTATCACAAATGAAATAAAATAAGTGACTTAATAAAATTATTACTATTTTATTCATTGAAGTATGTTATACACATATTACTATATTGGACATGTAATTTCATGGCATTTTTAATTGGTAACTAATCAATCCACATTCCACAATAGAGTTTAATTGTCTTTAAATGAAGAAATTCTACAGCTATAGCTTGGTAGTCATTTGGTAGTGCTAGATGGTGCTCCCTCTGTTATGACTTTAAAAGGACAGATAGAAATTGATGATTTAGTCTTTACAACCATATTCTGTTTATATAAGGTTTTTAAAGTATTAAAATAAAAGTAAATTCAAAATAAACTACATTGAAATATAAGAACTTAATATAGGAATCTGTTATCTAAACAAGTGTATGACAAAAAAACATATATTATACAAAAAATGGCATAACTCATAAATTTCAAAGAAACTAAATACAATTAATAACAGCACAGATTAAGATATCTATATTTAAATAATAGATGATGTAACAATTGTTATACTATAAATCAACAATCATTACTTATTTAAAATTAATACTAAAGAATAAAACTTAAAGTTATTACTAGATCAAAAACAAAAAAAGGTGAAATGAAAAACTTATAAAAGTGGTTAATGTCAAAATATTTAGGCAATAACTTAATGTCCTTATTAGGCTTTGTCTTCATATGAAATGTTGCTAGTGATAGATATTTCCTACCAACATAATTTTATTCTAAATATAAGCTACACTAATCACAAAATAATGTATCTAAATTAGTTTATTTCTTTATAGACAAAACCAAAGCAGAACATGTTGAAAGTGTTCACCTATAACAGACTGAAAATTGTTTTCTCAAGAATCTAATAATTTTTCACAAGTAAAAGGCTGCTTTCTAATGCTAAATTAAGTATGACATCTCAATTCTTCAGTCTTTTATTTGATAAAAATCAGGTCCTTCACACCAAGTCATTAAAATAAACTTAAGATTGTTTTACAATCAAAATATTATTTCTTGTCCAGATACAAAGATAATATTTGCACTTTCTAATATATCAACTAAACATTCATTCCAACATTCATTTGAACTAATAACAATCAGATTTGCAATGCCAACTGAAATTATCACATTTATTTTTTTTATATCAAATAGATAAATGTTCACCATTATACCATTTCCAATAAATAGAGTTGGTATTATTTTTTCTTAAATGACATTAAAAGACTAGAAAAGGTCACTACAATTACCATTATTGCTAAACCCTGTACTTTTTATGAGAATAATTTAACTGAAACATTCAGTAGGACACAAAGCTAGTTTATCTGAGCATGTGCCAACTACATAAAGTATGAGTTGTTTTTACCTGATTGTCTGTCTCATCTAATTTTTGTGAACTTGATCTGACACTGGTGGAGAATATTACATTTAGAGTTGTCTTGTCAGCTCTTTGATAATTTCATAGCGAACTCAAGATTATTCATTTTGTTTTTGTTTCCTTTATGTTTGCTTAGGTATAATATAACCATCTACAATAGGCATATCTAATAACCAGAACAATGCGCTTCACCACCATTTGACTGACTTATGAGGAAATTCATAGTAACTTTTCATTTGGTCAAGTTTATGGATACCCAACATAATATTCATTGTACTCAGCAACAACCATTTTTTATTCCTCAGATGTTCTTCTGTATTAAAGGAAGGAAGTAGTTTATAGCTGACATTATTGTATGGGATTAACCTAGACTGAATTTCAATAACTTCTTTGAATATTAGGTTGAAAACATTATCATATTTCTTTTGTCCATTCATGTAAGGATGATATTATAATCTTATTTATTATGATTGTATTGTATCTCTCATGTCCTTATTAATGTCTGTTATATTTGCCAATGGGCAATTTTTGTATAGGTACACAATGGATTTAATAATTGGAAACAACAAGTCTATGAATTATTGGACCATATCCGTTTTTTTTTCATGAATCAATATCTCCAGAATGACACATACAAGGCCTTTATATCTTCTGTAGTTACTGGTATCCAGTTTCAACACATTGAGGGCAGTTTAGTTTACCTTGCTAGTTTTTATGATGCAAATTCATTAGTCCTGTCAACTAGAAACAGACATACAGCATTGATAAACATTAAATTGAAGCATTATAGAGGTGTGAGTCTTTCAGATTGTGGAATAGTTGGTCACAGAGTTTGGTAAATAACGATTCTACTTGAATTTCATCAGATCCTAAGATGTTAATGTTCATCATAATTTGTAATTATATTTTTCACTCTTTTCTCTTTGTCTCTTGACTTATTATCCCACCTCCACCTCTCCTTGCTGATATTACTCTTCTTCTATCATTAGGTAAATTAATGTTCATATCACTCTTCAATAACATTACCACTATTGCTCCTACACTCATCACTCTCTTCATTACATTCTTCATCACTTGAGTCTGATTCTGAATTGATTTCTTCCTCTGTTTTGATATCTGATTATCTGTCCAATACCTTACTTCAATCTTATTACTTTAAATTTTGTAGTATAATTAATTTTAATAACATTAAATTTTATTATTAATATATTACTTAGTGTAACTTTAAAGAATAAACAATAAGTTAAATAAGATATGGTTTCACAGTTACTATATTAAAAAGCTCAATATTCCTTAGAAACAGCTGGTCAAGCATAGGAGACTTTCTTAGTCACTGTATACCTACCAAGATGGATACGTGATGATCATTAATTATACGATGCAGGGCGTAACAAATTTATGGCCTCCGCCGACGAACTTTTAAGAAAAGGAATCCTACCTCGAGACATTATCTGCAAAATCTATTACTGAGAAAAAGCAACTTATACTCTAGTAAATAGGAATAGATGCCAAGCTAATAACACCTATACTGTTTACTTATCCAGGAAAATTATAGCTCTTGTAGAGTGAATTTACATTTAGCAAAATCATGGACACAAGCTCTAAGATGTTACTGAGGATGGTCAAAATATTGCTGACTATCAAAGTTTGTTTGGTACAATATTTTGTTATTTTTGGTGTCTGTCCATAGTTCATTAAAATAATCCATAAGTTCTGATCTAAAAAATTAGTTCATTGTTCTTTTTTTCTTAAACTCATGAAATACTAAAAAATAGCTTTTATCGTTACCTCCCCAATAATCTATGTAAATAGGAGATGAAGGCTTTGGGTATTTACTGATGCCCAAAAGTAGCTGTATGAAGAACTGGGACCTCTACAGTGGACGTCAGACAAATCAGATGATGATTTACCATTGTCAACTCATCATGTTCTCCCAGAGATTGTTGACCTTCAAATTAAGGGGTTCAACTTTTTTAACATCTGAATAAGTCTGTTTAGTCAAGATTCAAGGATGAACCAATTCTTTCTGAGAGAGAGTTATGCCCATGCAGAATCCAACAATCATTCACGATTGCAGAACTTACATGGAAGGTGTACACAAGAAGGATCTGTTTGTTACATACTAGGGATTATTCACAGTTCTAAAAAATGACAGAAACAAATCTTTTTTCCACTTGCTAGACATCACTTTTATTAATTCATACATCGTGTACAGACAAAATGTATTAAACCAAGTTATTGTACACGTCTCTTACATATGGATTTCTGTCTAGAGTTAGCTCATGCCTTTATTTATATGAAGTTAGTACCTGTCGTAGCACAAGATATCCCTATCTGACTATGTGATCATTATTTTCCAATCCCCAAGTGTAAAAATTTATTGTTAAGTATATAGCAGAAGACAATTTGGTAAAGGAAAACAAATCAACATCATATATGACATATGTTATATTCATCTATGAATACATCCTTGTTTTAAGAAGTATCATACACTCAAAAAGTACTACCAGAACATACATTCTCTCTAAGTATAAGGCAAAGACAGGACAACAAAATGTACACAAGCAACATGTATCAATCTAAGTAATGCAGTGTTTAGACCATTTCTAAACAACATGTGAGTAAAACCTAACCATTTATACGAAGAAAATGGTAGTATTTCCATGCATCTCCTGCCCACAATGCCTCGTGGCTGATCAGAAGAAATTATTTTTAATTTCATAAAAAGAATAATTTCTACCATAAATAGAAATCGTAATAACACTTAAATGATAAATAGTTGTTTCAATCAAGTTTTGTTCCTCACTACTCCCTTAACGAGAAATTTTACATTTATTGTGAATATAATGTTAAATACTCTGAAATTTTGTTTGTTCCTCAGTTTAATTAAACTGAGGAACAAACAAAATTAGGATCAAAGGCAAGCTAACATACTACATTATAATGTAGTATGTTGGCATGTCTTTGATCCTATGCATTGTGTATTTCTGAGATTAGCAATTAGATTTTGCAAGAAAAATAAATATTTTCTAAGTTTTCAGAAGTGCAGAGGGACAAACAATTAAGTACTTTAATGAACCATTAAGATGAATTTCTATAAACTTTGTATGAACAGACACAATGGAAATTTAAAAGTAATTATAGTTAGTTTGGTCAGTCACAAAATCTTTTAATAATGCAACAAATAAAGAGTCTTTCATGCACTGTGTTGAAAATTGATGCTGAAAAATAATTCATCAGGACTTAGTTTGCTTTTCAAGGAGAAGTACTCAGTGACAATGAGCTTTTCTATTTACGTAGAATGTACAATTGCTTGTATCAAACAATGGACATAGTCAAGATGTTCACGTTTTGCAAAGATTACAAAAATGTATAATTAATTGTGAAGAATTCATTTCATGCAAATTTTGCTCACAAAAGTCTACTCCAATTGTTACTAAGTGGCCTAATGTTTTTGTATCATCTCTGAAGACATCTACGCCTAAAATTCATGTTCAGGCTCGTGTACAATGATATGGTAATCATTTGATTAATTATTATACACATTCATCTGTTGTACTTTGTTCTACTTTATTTGATCATTAGCCATGTACAAGTTTTATCTCAATTAGTAGAATTATGTGTAGTTGCGTTATATCTCGTCTCACAAGCTTCTCTCATGTGTTACTATGGTATAAACTATATTTATGTTGCTGTTCCTCTTATGAAGTATAATACTGCTTAATCATATTTCCTAATGAATATATAACTACTTCATTTGATGAAAAAATTGTTTTGTGACTCAGCAATCATAATAAATGATAGATTTTCATATGAACTTCAACCAATTTTACCAGTTTGTACAGAATACCTGTATTGTGAGAATCAAAATCAACCAGATAATATTCATTATAAAGTTTTTGATGCCTTTTGTTTAAGTAGAACATTATGTATTTCCTACATTTGTTAATCTTCAAATGGCTGTCAAGATAGATGTGAAAGGTATGGGTTTAGTTGTGCACTTATATAATTCAGTGTTATTTTGTATATTTAGCAAATTAGAGTATTTTTTAGCAGTAATATTGTTAATGAGGAGGAGATGACTATGAAATAAACTTGTTCCTCTAGAAAAAGACCATTCTGCTCACATTGAAGGTATGTCCAGTAGCATATATTCTGTCATCATATTATTATATACATTATTTACACTAGAACTTTGGTGAAATTACTACATTGAATTTAATTTTTAGATATTGAAATTAGTTTGAATTTATTAAATACCATTAGTGAAGATAAGCATTAATGACAAACTTAGTTTGTATAATAATTATAAAGGTAATATTTGCAAGTAAGAAGAAGTGCAAATGAGACAATTCTGACTATCACTTTACTCATAGCAGTTATTGCAAATGTGTTTGTTTACTTTTTCTAACTAGTATCATTTTTGTCATGTGAAAAATTTCTCTTCAAATTTTAAATGTCCAAGCGTATCACTCCAATTCATCTTCATGAGAGGCAACAAATACTGTGTTGACTTTTGCTAATAAAAGAGGTTCAAACAACTAGATCAAATACATCCCTTTATTAATGACAGCTCTATTGTTTTTTGAGGGTTACAAAAACTTTATTCACAAAAAAGTATTGAAAATGTGAACCATCACACCCAAGAAATTTAAAAGACAACGTGTACGAAGATACATTGATGGAAATAAATAAAAATGTTTATTATCTATCTAGGAGGTCTTTCTACTCATTCATTTTCCTTTTACATGAATATTGATTTTTTTCAACCATTTAAAATTCACAAAAAGTTGCAGTTCGTTTTATCTGGCAACATATAATGACATTTTATTAGCTATAAATGCTTAAATTTCTGTCTCTGTCATTCTCTATAAATTTGTTGTTCAATCATTACTAGCTAATAGAATGTCATTGACTTAAATAAGCAATACCAATTCAAGCATTAAATGATTTTTTAATGACATTTAATACAAAAAATTTTGTCATTTGTCAATGGATCAGATGTGTTGATCTATTTTTTTTACTCTTCATTTTTCATTTCTTCATAAATTATGAAAAGTGCTGTATTTATTGTGGCATAGTTTAACATCATAACTAATCCTTCACATATAATAAATCTTATTAAAATAATCCTGACCTTAGGCTTAGTTAATATAAACATTGCTATGTATTTTTTCTCTCCACTTTGACAACTACAACACAACCACTACTACTGAATATAAAAAGGCTTCAAAATCTTTAACAAAATACTCTAGCTTCTTTCTGGCATATTCACTTTTAAACCATCCTCTACTCATAGTTCTCAACATTATTACCATATTATGCTCTCAATGCACTTTCCTCATACATCTGCTTCATATAAATCCTGCTCGTTGGAAGAAACAAATTATAAACATAATTTAGTATAATCTACATACTGCTATCTTTATTTATTTCTATTGCAATTAATTATCATGATATTATAAGGTTTGATATCCTTAACATTAGCTACTTCTTGTTCGAATTTCCCTTTTTTCATTAAAATATTAGCATCGACCTACAGATGATTAACAGCAGATTCAATTTTATATTACTTCTTCATGTGCGTTATGCAAAAATATTCCTTGTTGTTATGTGGTGCGTGATGAAATTAGATTGAATTGTTAGTTACTTCTATTTAGAGTAGAAGCACTTCTATTAATAGTAGAAGTCTAAAAAAATTGCATGTTTTGCTACGGGTTGAAGATTGAAGGGAGATGGTTGAGGTCTGTCAAGTCTTTGTACTATTGCTTCATACAAATGGTAAGGTTTTTACGAAATAAACTCATTTTTCCTAAAATAGTCTTCATTTCTATTTCATTCCTTTTCCTTTTCACAAGTTCATTTTCAGACAAGTTTTGGAATAGAATAAAGTGTATGTGTTATAGTTGTTTTATCCTCCCCGTGTTTGACTGAACATTAATGGACTATGACATTTGAGTTAATTTCAAGATAGAATGTTGAGGAAACAGCAGATAAGATTGTGTGAGAGTCTACGTTGTTTTGATTGTGCGTGTTTGACTGTGTGCATGTGTATTTTCCTGTCTATGCCTTATACCTGGATAATATAATAATATGAATTACTATGTTAACAATATGAATGTGTGTGAGTGTGTACTAATATAATATAATATATTTGACTAATATATTGGATGAATGTTTTTATAGTTTTTGAATGTATGATACATCTTTAAACAAGGATATATTTATAGATGAATATAACATATGTAATATTTGATGTTGGTTTGCTTTCTTTTACCAGATTATCTTCTGATGTATATTTTACAGTCACTTTTTACACTGGGGACATGGAAATGACATTCACTTAGTCGGATTTAGACATTATCTTGTAGTGTGGCAGGTACTTTGCATATATAATATAATTATATATATATATATATATATATATATATATATATATATATATATATATATATATATATATTATATATATATATATGTATGTATGTATGTATGTATTGTTGACTGTATATTGATAAGGGCTCAAGCTACTACAGAAATCTGTATGTTAGAGCAATAGCCAGGCTTAGATTCTTTGCACATGATGTACTCATTTATGAAAGTGGCATGTAGTTAGTGGAAAATATTAATTTCTACCATTTACTGAAAAGTGAGGAAATCCTTAGTACATAACTAACTAATCCTTTTTGTATATTCCTCCCATCTAGCTATTATAATGGTGAATGATTGCTGCCTTCTGGATGGTCTTAATGTCCTCTTGATAAGTATGGGTTCATGTTTGAATCTTAATTCACTATAGAGTCACCATAACTGCTAAAAATGATAGCCACAACTTTCTTATCCATGCATTTAACTTCAAGTATGCATCCATCATAGTATGTTCTCATTTCACCATTTCATTTATGATTTTTCTTTCTAGAACCATTCAGGTATTCGTTTTCAGTTTAGCCTGACTCTATCACAGCTTTAAAAATCAGTTTCTAATAATTGTCTACATAAGTACAGACTTATGTAGTTTTCAAAGAAATTATATCCCTAACCTCAAAGGTATGTTGTGAGGGAAATAGACACATGTCAACAATGGTAAATCACCATCACTGTACATGTCCTCTGTTTTTTTTAGTGTAAATGTCCCAGTTACACATTCATCAGTAATTACCCAAGATTTCAAACCTCATTGTGAGGTTTTTGGGAAGGTACTAAGAAAAGATAGCTAGCCCTTATAACTGATATATGATATCCCCTCCTCTTTACTACAGTTTTGGTTCAGAGTGTATGATGATTGGAACTGACTGATCAGGTGACCAATGATTAGTTGAATATATAATAAGTGATCATGTCCAACTTATACGTAGGAAATATAGTTCTCATTGTCTGAAATATATAAGAAATTAGAAATAAAGGAATTTTACTAAAGATAGACATTACTTTGTGAAAGCTATAATTGATAAGTGCCCAATTTACGCACCAATGAATTTCAATAGATGGTATGTTGACAACACAATAACGACAGTGACTTACCAAACATAATAGTAACCGTGACAGACCATACATATAGTAGTGCTATTGTGATGTATATAATATAATTTGTTTTATTTTATAGATGGATACAAACCAATGTAAGGACCTTGAAGTTATTTTCTCCAATAATCTCTCTTGGCTACACCATTACGACATGATCTCCCGTGAAGCGTATTGCAAGCTATGTCTGATATGACGAACCTTCTCATCCACTGTTTCAGTGAAAGTCAAGAAGCTCCTCTATCTTTCATTGGTGCGATCTAAACTTACTTACTGTTCTCAAGTTTGGAGACCACGTCTTGTGAAAGATTTCACTTCCCTAGAGAGAATCCAGTGATGTGCAACTACATTTGTTCTGGGTGATTACTCTTCTAACTATCGGGATCCAAACAGGCTTATCTCCCTCAACCTGCTTCCACTGATGTATGTGTTTGAACTTTCTGATATCATGTTTTTCATCAAGTGTCTGAAGTTCCCTGACCCTAGTTTCCCGGTACTTGATTATGTTTCTTTTTTTTAGTGCCAAGACACGATCCTCTTCCTTTTCCAAATTAGTTCATTGCTCTCAGCCAACAAGACTCTCTCAGCATTCCTACTTTTGTTGTCTAGTTCATCTATAGAATTTCCTTTCACCAATTAATTTCTCTATTTCACTCCCTACTATCAAACTACATCTAAAGCAGGTGCTCTGGAGCCACTTACATTATTTTGATCCATCCAATACATGTACTTTTCATGTCATATGTCCCTGTAACAAGTACAGTCACCTCCCTATCTAGCCTAAATTTAACCATTCAACTCTCTCTTAATTAACCAGGTGGGTGCCAGTAGAAAGTATTGGCATGCCTCCAATGCAGCTCCTTTGACTTTGATTCTCATCTGCCAAATTATTTCATATCATTTTGTTGCATTGGGAAACAAATAATAATAATAATAATAATAATAATAATAATAATAATAATAATAAAGCAAATTTGACCCTATAGAAAAAAAATACTTCATTAATAATAATTTCATTTAGTTTTTCTAGCAGTCATCAAATCAACTCATAGAGAAACCAAACTATATGTATACAGGAAAAAGGGACTCCATGCCACTCCTCGTATTAAGTTTTCTTTTCAAAAATACAGAAACACTACACAAGTATCTGTGGTTAACTTAATAAACTCAATAATACGACTTTAGCGAGGGTGTTCGGAAGTCTTTTGAATTACACGCCACAGTAATAATAATATAATACTCATATTATACTAATAACACTTATACTACAAGTATGTGTCTACATAGCCTCGTACCCAGGCGTTCTACTAAAGAGTAGAACGCCTGGTTGTTTTTTATGGAATGATTCATTTTTTGATTATTACTAAGGAATGCAATTACTATTTATAATTTCAATTGCAAAATATTCTCTTAAGAGTGTACAGTTAATTCAACCATTGACCAATAGATGTATATAGAAATAGTGACTGTAGTGTTGTTACATTTTGTTGTAGATAAAATATCAGTGATAAAGCTATATTACATACACACTCACCTTCATTTAATATGAAACTTATAAGACAAGAATACACATATATTTTAGCTGACCATGATGGTGGTTTGCGTGGTGTTGTAATACTTAATTTTCCATGTTTTAATTCATCTAGTTTACAGAGAACATTGTAATTGATATGAGTACACTTACTACCTGAGAGATATACAAGTCTTTGTCTTTTGTTAAATTTAAGATATTTGGAGACATTATCTCTAGTTTATGGTAATTACTATATGTGAATTAACTACACCAGGAAACACAAATAGAACAACAGTAATACATACACCATCAATTTGTTTACTTTGATGGGAAAATACCTCCATCATGTTTGTCTACATATTTTAGTGAAAATTGAGAATTCATCATACTTTTATCAAATGACAATAGTAAGGACACTCTCACTCTTCCAGTATTAAAGCTAAAGCAAGTATGCTCCTGACTTTCATTTTAGCCACACAAGACTGGTCATATAGTATAATTAACCCATCAGTACCACCTATAGGGATTTTATGTATTACATGTTGCATCAAAGTGAATAGAAATACATCTGGTATAAATGCAAGTTATAATATAAATACTTTGACTGTGACAATACAACATTGACAGGTGTCATATTAGAAGAGGTTTATTGAGTGTCTCTAAATGTTACAGCTATATCACCACCAGTGTAAACAAACATATCAGAATTAATACAGTGACTAAAACCAAATCCATAATTATTGAACTTTAATATGATACATTAGTGTTGAGGCAAGAGGATTAAGTATTAGTATACAATAAAAAAATTATGCTACATAATGTGCAATAATCACATGATGTATTGTTTATTTTGTAGCAATGATTAAAATACAAACAAAGCTTTCGATTCGTATCATAATTGTGGATGTGTGTCATTAAAGATTATCTCAACTAATTTTGTTATTGTTACTACACATCTAGTGAACTCCAGTTTTCAAAAGGAAAATTTGATATATTGACAAACTCAAAAACAATATTTGTCTATTAATTTCCATTTTTAGACATTTAATTAATGATTGTCAATCAGTGAGTCTTCTTATTATAATATTACTGACTTTTCCAATCAGACAAAAGGTCATATTTTACATTATGTAGTTTGTCTGTGTCAAATTAAGACGCAAGTTATTTTGTATGATACATTACCAATACATAATAAGTACCACAGTTGATCACTTTTATTCATATATAGGAACATTATGAGAAGAAAGTGGTTCAGCAGTGGTAAGTGTTGAAATAACAAATATAAGAACAAATAATATTGGACTAAGGGATAATGTTATTTCTATAAATAGTATAAGGATTATAAAATAATATTTATAGTTGTAGCTGTATAACAATCATACATACAAAAGTGATGATAAAAATCACAACAAGGCACTATTCAAAGATGTACAGCGAGGTCAAAATTATCAATATAGCTTGACATAAATCAGACAAATGAGAACTAGAATATGAAAATATTTCATGTTTTGTATGTTTTTATTAATGTATAAATACATGTTATATGTAAATAAATTGACAATTTTAAAAGCATCAGTATATTAATTATACTATGGAATGGCATCCACAGAAGACTCCTCCTTCAGCATGAACCCAATATGTGTACAATATCTGTTTCATTTTCCTTGTACATTTTCCACAACTTGGTTTAATTGGTGTTTATAAAGGTCTGTTTATTAGTTATGGTATACCATAATACAAAGTCATTTAATATAAAAGCAAAACATTGTTCATATACAACCATACATATAAGTTATGTGACTTGAAAAGTTATTTTAATTTTATATAATTTAATTATATTGCAACAATGAAATAATTTCTCTTTATTAATTAACTGGTGTGCTTGTAATGAAGAACACACTTAAACAAAGTATAGTCTGTAGATAATACCACTAAATAAATGAGTAATGTAAACTTGTGAGCATCAGTATTGATTGTTGGTTAATTTTTTTGGCATAGAAAATCACAATATCTCCATGACTTATTTATGTCTCAATGTATACACTACAGGTACATAATACTTTTACTGTTTGGGTTGCAATTATGTGTAAGTATAAATATATACCAAGAAATAGAACATTGTAATAATATATATTATAATTACTAATACTGTTATTAATGGTCTGGAACATTTACTTGAGATTTAATCTCAAGTAATAAAATAGTTTGCTGTTTGTCTCATTTCATCGTTTTCAGATGATTAGATATTGATAATTACACTTTCATAATGTGGCTTGCCTCTTTTTGAACTTGGATTTATATTTCTTCCAACACTGACTCACAATTACACACAGAAATAGAATAAGAATGTAGTTGTATGAAACCATTACAAAACATAACCAGTAATACCTACTACCAAAGATGATAACAACCATAGTTGGCATATTAACAATGCTATAGAGTGATAGTGAACAAGTCATCAAAGAAGCTTTAGTCAAAGCTGGGGAAGAAAATACTAGAATTGTAAAAGCTCACTGCTTATCAACAGTTTATAATGCTCTGTGGTTGATTGTATTACCAAATGCATCAGAGACAGCAACAGCATGTAAGTTGAGAAGCTAAGATGACCAATAATTATTAATCATTATTTATTTTTGATAATTACAGTAGGATATTAATTTGCTACATGGAGTAAGTTATTAGTAATAAACAATAATTCAGCTAAATTAAAAAAGGACATGAATTTGCTATTGTGGGAATGCATATATCTTAAAATAGGTCAAGAATCTCATTTTGTTAAGATTTCAACGTGCAATATAAGGAGAGCTGTTGTCTTATCAATTTATTTGGGCTAGGCAGTTGTATTATCACTATTATATAAGATGGCATGAGCTATGTATTTGTCTATTGTCTTCTCCTTTTTATTTTAAATATATGTGACTGGATATGCGAAAAAGGACCACTTGGGTCAATTCTGTCATTTTGACTTTTTTATACCATTTTGAAGTATTGACGACGCTGAGTTTGTTGATATCTTCGATAAACACATGTGTTGTTAAAGTAACACAATATAAATGAAAAAACATTGGCTACTATACAAAATGAATTTTAAGAAAACTTGAATTTAAATTAAAAAATTACTGTCCAATTCAAATTCATATCTTGTGTGGATTGTCTTCTACCTTGGCCACGTCCTCGTATACCACGCCCATCAGTTGGACCACGTCTTCTTCTAGGAGTATCACTTCTTCTACTAGTATCAAAAATTCTTTGTTGAACAGTGCCACTTCCCCTAAATATACCATGACCTCTACCATCTGTACCACGTCCTCTAACACAACCTCTAACAGTACAATATCCTGTTCGTGTTCTATTGCCAGTGTCAGTCTCACTATCACCACCTTCACTACTGCTACTATCACATTCTCCAAAACTATTATCTAATACACCATCTTCATTATACTCCTGGTCATCCCGAATCCTCTCTTCCAAAAACGTATCATCTACATCACTGTCGCTTTCATCACCTTCTCCATACTCCATATTTAGTCCTACATCTAGCTCTTCATCCAAAATTTCTAGCACTTGTTCTGTTGTGATCCTGCATGCCATGTTGTTTATTGATTACTATAGATACAAGCAGCCTCTCCTCTATGCGCGTTTATTAATTATTAATTATTAATTAATATTAATGAATATTAATAAATTTCTAAAAATGACGAAAATAATAATAAATATGCAGTTTAAACTAACTTAAGTAATATAAAATAGCAAATTATTAACTTGTCACGAATGTGTGACATTGGTCTCACAATAAAAACTTGCTGGTCACATTTTTGTGACATTGGTCTCACACAGATGGTAGAAGTGTCTCAAATATGTGACATTGGTCGTGTAAGGGTTATTGAATACATAGAAAGTGTGTAAACACTGGACTGAACAGCTTGACTGAACTGACCTTTAATTATTAATATGAGTGACAGTTATTGTCAGAATCAAGCTATGCTACAATTTACATTTCATAGTCTTGTATGAGTACTCAATATTATGTCCTTGATTTTCTATGTTAGTACTGGTTGTAATTAAAATTTATAAATAGTTAAAGAATGAATACATTCAAAATAAAGCTATACTACAGGCTGCATAGTGATGTATGAGTAGATAATACAACATTGAGTAAAATAACACAATCTGTTTAACAGTTAATGATGATGTTTTAGTATGACGTTAATGTTGATAACATGAATATTTTTTCTTTATAAAGTTGACAACACCACACTATTTAGTGTAGTTGTGTGGATAAGTGTAGTTCCTTCAACTGACCACTATTCCTAATATAAAGATGTCTATAGATAATACATAATTTGATAGTAATAACTACTACATTGGAATGAGGAAACTCTACTAACTAAATCAACTGTAACGTAATTATAGTAAGATAGAGTATACTGTCTGTCTACTAACTACTACTATATGTAATAGATATACACTCACACTATGTATGTACTGGGTTGATATAAGTGGTGTAAGTATCACACACCAATAATTACTTGCTACTCAACTTCCAGACGTTTGAAAATTATGGAGAACAAAGACAAGTGCTTAGATATTTTCCTGTCTTAGTTAAAAATGTTGTGAAACTAATATAATCACAATTATGTTCCAAGTTAAAGAATTTTGGGTCTATACATTATTTAGTCTTCCAATTGCTGCCCACTTTGCATAGAGCAAATGTGGCCTGGATATAGCAACTTCAAACAAGAGATTAGTATTAATATCATGTTAAAGAGCAATGTATCAATGTTCACAGTAGCTATCTAAGTACAGTGAAGTCAGTATCATAAACTACACAATTATGTATGACTAATATTGTTGATATAATAAATCCTGTTTCAGTTTAACACTACATTGGTTTTTCCATATGCTGTCTGTTACTGGATAACTACAAACATATTGTCATTAGTCATTATTATGTCACAACATTGTATTCTTTCATTAGGTTCTTTGGAAGAGGAGATTGTAACAGAAATTATTCTCATTCAATTAGAATTATTCTGACTGTATAATCTTTAAACAGCAATCATGTATTTGTTATTACTTCTACTTATATGTCAATAAGTCTATTAATTATAGATCTCCAAAAATGAAAATTCATCTCATTAACATATTATCATATACTATCAATATCATTTATTATAAAGGACACATGTATCAATGTGACACTAATTCCTTACTGGAAGTAAACCTGCCTTTTGCTGGTTTTTTTGGAACTGCTACAACATCACTGTTAAAACATAGTGTTACGTAAACACCATGGTGTATGTATCTTACACCATATTGGTGTGTTCACACTGCACCATGTGTTACCCATACACCAACTAAGTGTTAATTTGTAAATGGTGAAATATTACAACAAGGTTATACAACTATTATTTTACATAATATTTCAACACAAGGGCAATATTTGATGAAATATAGTTCTGATATAAGGAAATATATGTAGATAAAGAATCATTAGGAATTAAATGAAGGTCTTCTGTTTCCGAAATGATATAACAATTAAAGAGTCTATTGTATTCAATTGTCTTGAAACGTTGTACATGAAATGTTATTCCATCTTTGAAAATAATGTCTTGAACTTTGCCGAAAGTTAAGTCTTCCTCCACCCTCTCTTGAAGGACAATGAAAGTTGTCGAGGTATTGTAGTAGGTGCCATGTATTCGAACCCATTTCAAGCTGTATAATGAGATATAAACCAGTATAGCCATTATAAACAAACTATGTATAGTAATATAGTGATTGGTCAATTAAACATGCATGGTTAACTTTGAATACTATACAAGCTATACTTTTGGCCATTCACCATTGTTTACTTAAGTGATTGTTTGTTATACATATATAATATATACAAGTATTGTACTACCTAAATGGTAGCAGAAAAATATACACAAATGTACACCATTCCACATTCCTCACAATGAGATTGTTACTTAGTGAATGTACTATCAATTTTGGACAAACAACAAATGATCATGATAGTTAGAATTTCAATGGACTTACAAACGATGTTCTGGAAGAAATTGTTGACATTGTAAATAAGAGCTGCTTGGATGAGCTTCTAAAATTTAGAGAAAAGATGTGGTTTAAAGTAATTTTTATTACATGTATATTGAATGTCCAGTATATGTATTTATACTATATATTGTCATCATAACACTTGAGAAAACATTTACCTGGTCCACACTCAATAGCTTTCAATAGGGGAGCATTCTCCTTCAACAGATAACACTGTAAACTTTGATGTCTACTAGCTAAAGATAGAGCTAAGTTTTTGAAGTTGCCCATTCTAGTAGATAACTGTTTTAACAATCGATGTTTAGCTTCAAAACGAACTGTCCAGTGATGCACAAGTGGACCAAACCTATTAAAATAGCATACACATAGGATTATCATAACTTAGTTCATGTACTTCAAAATTTTGTACAGTATGCTGTTTGCAATTTAAAAGATGAACAAGAACTTCCTACTACCCTAACTACATTTCTCTCAATGATTATGTGAACACTAAACTCTATTGTACTTCATATATCAGTTATAATATTATTATTCATTGTGTTAATAAATATTAGGTTCTCTCAAACAAACTATAGTGTTTCAGTAACACTTTGACAGTGTCTCACTTGTAACACTTTAAGGTGTTTATTTTGCCCACTTGTGAAAACACCTTTTTTGGTGTTCATCTAACACTTTTGTATTAACGGTGCTATTACAACAACTATGAAACACATTATATATATCTGTACAAGCAAAAAAATCAGGAAGATTTTTCACTTATTGTCTACAATCTTGTTCTATTCAACAATGTATCCTATTATTTGTATAACTATAGACAGATTGAAGGATTTGATAGATCATTTAATAAATTGAATAATTGAAATGAGTACAGAAACAGATAAAGATATTGAACAGTTGATAAGTATCATAAATTGATGAAGATAATGAAAATGATTTTTGATAGTTAAATAATCAGGCATTGAATAGATTAATCAATCAATAGATGTGATATGTTAATAATTGATTAATTAATGAATTCTAAGTGTATGAATTGTTTTATGGTACATGTTACAGATATACTTCTATTTGTGTTTGTAGGCAATGTAATTTTTAAAAATAAGGTTAACAAAATTAGGAAATTATATATTCATTCATGTAGACTAGTGACATTTTATTAGTAGTAATATATATAGCCAGTATTGTACATTGCTGTGATAGTAATATCATAGTTCTAACTAAGTCTGTAAACTTTTCTTGACCTTTAATATACACGATGAGTTGTGTATGTATAATTTATTGATAAGAAGATAAAATAAGAAGTAAAAATTATTCATTTATCCATTTATCACATCAAATATAAAGGTGCAACTGATCACAAATTGAATATAAAAGACCAAACACTAACTTTAATAAAGTGTTTATTCATGTGCAATTTGTATAATTCTAAGAGTGACACTAAAATAACAGAGAAATGATTGATAACAAAAATCTAATTATATAAAAATAATAGAGTAAACGTGGACAATAAAAAGTGTGTAATCTTCAAAAATGACAAAAGTAATGGATAACAGAAAATGTATTTTTAAAAAAATAGAAAAAATAGTAGATAATATAAACATACTTATCAAAATGTTACACATAAACTAAATTCAAAAAAATTAAAAAATTGAACTTAAGAACATTAGTAGTCAACTATTTTACTCCATACTTTGACTCAGTTTTAGCAAAAATCGATGGGTTTTCATTGCTGTGGAATGATGCTTAACTATAGGACCCTCAAGTATTGGCTAGTGTAATTGCACCAACATAATATGTAAACATGCCATCTGTCATTGTATGGCTTAAACTTGCAATGTGTAATGATGTATGAATGAGTAGAATTGTATGTATTTATACCGAGAACTTGGTATATCATTATATAACAATGTGCTTCATGAATATTAAATTTATAATAATAGTAACTTAATTAACTGACTAGGCTGCTCCAATTATAGACCGTATGAAACCACTGGTAAACATTGAAATTACTAATTAAATTTATGGAATATAATTGTAATTATTTATAATTAATTCACATTACTCTAACATTAACTTTTAATAACTTACTTTTTATGCCAGATCCTGAGCCAGATCCAGTGTCAATGTAAAGTGAGTATAATGGAGCACATATATGAGAATGATTCCAATGATTCCAATCCCAGACTAATAATGACAGTAATAAAATAAGACTGAAAAAGATAGTTGAAAGTTACTAAATGTTGCTATTATTGTTCAGTGGTCCTACAGATTTTAGTGTAAAAAGGATTTTATAACTAGAGTTACTCATGGAACGATTTTACACCAACACAACCTGGTGTATATCATGGGACAATTTTATACTTGTTCAGTATTTTATAATTGGAAAATTTTAAGTGAGTTCAAAGGTCATTATTAAAATCCTCCTTCAGTTATATGTGTTAGTTTTCACATTATATGGGGTAATTTTACACCACTTCCAGCTGAGGGTGGTAAATGGTGTGAAATTGTGACATAAAATATATATTAGTTTTACTGTGGAAGGAAGTTAAATGAGTAAACCCCTTTATTAGCCAATATGAATATGCACCATTACCTTTAAGAGACTATTGAGACTATCACCCCCACCTCCTACACTATTAACATGTAGACTAACGCATTCTCCATCCTTCAGCCCATAATCACGTAATGGGAACATGTGGTTGTATCAAAGATCCTTGATAAAATAACATCTGAATACGTTTTGAAATACCAGTAACTTTCTCTATCCTGAGGTATAATGATCTGCCAAGGACACACTGGTCAACTGATATAAGTATGGCTTTTCCAGACGGAAGCTTAACATCTATTTTCATTGATAAACCACTACATTCACTTCTCTTCAAAGCCTGTCTTTGATTTGAATTTAAAAGAAACTAATGAGTTGGAAGGTGAAAATTCAGAACCAATAACACAATCCATCCAGGTAGAGCAATGTGGCAAGTAAAAGGGCAACTTGGTGCAAAAAGAAGGTTTGCTCTTCAGTCACAGCCATAGCTCTGAATATTGCTTGTTTCTAAAAAGCAGGTCCAATATCACTGTCACATTTTATTAACAGACAAATGACTAGGACTTTTGAGAAACATCATCACTATAGCTTTACCGCCTGACAACACACTTGTCAGGCCAGCTTCACCCTAATAGAGCTGCGGTTGATAGATGCATGCATGTCTCAGCCACACCTAACATTTAACAAAACCTCCACCCCACCACACATGCAAGACTTATGTAAAACTCTTATTGAGTTGATTGTCAGATTATTATCTTAGGAAGGTTTTAAATGAGTTCAAGGTCAATGTTAAAATCTTCCTTCAGTTGAATGTATAGCTTTTACTTTATATGGAGTAATTTTACACCATTTCCAGTTGAGGGTTGCAACTGTGTAAAATTGTGCCATACAATAGAAAAGGAAATTACTGTGGGCGGAGTTAAATGAGTAAACCCCTTAATTAGCCAATTGGTGTAAAATTACCCCATAATAACACAAAGATAGAATACTATACTGAGGGATTTTAAACTAAAAACAATAGTATAAACTTGGCCCTAGAGTAAAATCAAGGTTGTATTGGTTTAAAATAGTCCCATGATATACTCCAGGTTGCGTTGGTGTAAAATCGTCCCATGAGTAACTCTAGCCGTAAAATCCTTTTTTACACTAAAATCTGTAGGACCTCTCTCTTTTATATATATTTGTATTAAGTGCAAACTTCAAATTGTGTCTCTAGAAAAATCTCTTGCAGACTTAGAGCTATTCAAACAGCTGGTTCCTAGCTTCTTTAGAGCATACAGTAGACCAGCAGAAAAGTTTCTATCAGTATTACAACTAGCTATCACAAATAATCTAACATTGAGATGAAAGGAATTTTGCATAGTTGACGGAGGAATCCTAGAGACTAGAGTATACTATTTTCCAAGAAATCTGTGGAAATTAAACGCATGCGCAAACAGTAGTACCCAGGCGTCTAGCCTGGGTACGAGGCTAATTAAGCACAAAGAGTATATCGTTAACCGATTATACGATAAATTCTATTAAACAATGAATGCACGTGACTGGAAAATTTATTTCAAGAATATGACCTTTTTGGATTGACCTGCAAAGAGCGAGTTGTACCAAAGAACTAGGCAGAATTGGTATAGGAAAGTATCGTTCAGAAGGTAGATGGTTCTACAAATAGATATCTATATCTTGAAAGTTGACTGTAGACATTACTACGACGGAGATATAATAGCTCCAGTAAAGCACTTTTTCGTATGCCAAACTAAAGCAAGTGGATCGCTGAAGCTATACAAACTACTGAAGACATTGCTATGTCTTTTCAAATACAGTAACACTAAGTAACGTAACTTTTTGAACTATAGAGTATTACTAAGCAGTATGTATACGTTAAAGTTTTCCTGTTTCTGCTCATGCAATTGTGACAATTGTTCGTGAATGTTGTAGCCATTGGCAATTTTTATTTCTTATTATAGGTTTTAGAAAATATTACAATGTGATAATAGGAAACTATATATCATCAGTAATACACAGTGGACTGATGTATATAATACATACAGTTTTTATGAGATATAGGATATTGTATGAATAGATACTTATAGACAAAAGGTATATTTATATTGCACAAATATTACTGGTATTGTTTTGTGTGCCACATTAGGAAGCAATCTTTAGCATAACCAGTGTGAAAAAAACAAACATTACACTCTCTATAATACTAGGAAGTGACGAACTATCAACACGAGTGTGGTAAACTGCATTGTGGTAAGAGTATTGACCTCTTTTCAAGTCGTTGTCATATCTTACCTTCATAGAAAAATGACAAAGAGATAGTTGATGAATAGATCTTCGATTGTCACCACATCTTAGTCGACTACAACAGTTACCTATCAACTCTTTTGCTAGCTGAATATGGAACTATTTTATGTTTTAAATGTTGCTGGTTGTGATAGTGTTTGTACAAAATATATGTATTCATGATGGTAACATTGAACAGAACAAAGACTATATAAATGTGTTTGTATAAAATGAATGTATTTGTGATGGTAACATTGAACAGAACGAAGACTATAATATCTTATATAATCACTCACCAGTTGGATATTACACATTTGAAATCGTTTAATCAACAGAGTCAGCCTGTATAGATATTCAATAGTAGTTGCAGCTTCCAGGTGAAGTAGCTTAAGCACAGTAGCAAACCATATTATTCAGAGAAAAGCAATTGTGTAGCAATTATAATTGTTCACCAGGACGTGTTTAGTGGCAAACGACATATCAATTTGTAGCTTGAAGATTGTAGAATTTAATATGACAAATTTCGATAATATAAAATTTTTGTGGTGTTTTAGGCTGTACTGGAAAATACATAATAGAGACTTTGGTGCTATTTTCGCATCTACGGTCAAGCTAAACAATAGAATAATGGAATTATTGATTGTAATACAATGCTACTACTTTTATTGATGTAGCATAAAAAATGTCAAGACAATAAGAGATTGTGTGTACCACTTTTAGAGATAATGCACGCAGACTTCACTTAGTGAGACTGCTAACGAATGTATAACTAAATTAGTAGGAGTGGTATGTCTTTTATACAAATTGTGAATCCATGCATGTAAAGCCATGTAGCTATAAGCATATTTATGTATAATTTTGGTGATCAGTATACTTACAGAAGAATGTTGATATTATTGTATATTTATTATGATAGCACTAGCCAAGTATTCCATTCAGAACTGTATGTTACAAGCTTAGATCTTGACAATGAAGAAGATTCTCTAAAACACCTCAATAGCATGTTTTATTTTGTGACTATTTGTTCAGTTGAAGTCTATATAGTATTTCTTTAGAAGTAAATATATTACACAACATAGAGTGGATTCCTGCTAGGTAAACATCAATAGTGTAAAATATCATTTGTAGATTATGTAAACATATTATGCGCATATTGTGTCAATATAATATGTATATATTATATTGCAACTTTGAAGAGTATGTAACATATGTAATTTAATTATAACTATAAGGAATGAGAAAAGGTAGGCTAAGTTTATATAAGCTTATGTATACAACTGATAACTTATACACCTCATGACATATAGATTGACCAGCAATGTACACTATATTATATATATATATATATATATATATATATATATATATATATACATATATATATATATGTATGTATATATATATATATTATATATATAATATGTATTTACATACTGTGAACTGTTTTACACCATTTTAACATCAAGTTGCCTATAATTAACGTTTAAATGAATTGACCAGTAAAGCACACCACATTATATAAATACATACTGTATACTCACCATAGCCTATTACTTAAGTATTACACCCTTCTACAGTTAAGATACTGTTATTGACCTTTAAAGTAATTGGATTATCAATAAAGACTATTGATATGTGTATGAAGTTCATTCTTGCTTACACTGCACTGTTTGTATGTAGGATACATGGAGGACATCAACCAAAACCTCATTGTCTAACTAGATGTCATGCAATGTGCAAACTAGGATAACATTGTTAACAGTTTATCAACAAGTGCACATAATATTAAGTAGACTGTATCTTCATATAGTATGAAGTTTTACTTCTCACTCGTTGTTAGACTCATGAATATAATTAATATAACTTATAATTTTCGATTTATTTATGTTGTGCCTTGTTTGTTCTTATGTTCTCTTGTATATCTGACATTAACATAGAATAAGCAAAACCTCATTAAAGACAAGACAAGAGATTTGTATGAAAATCACTAATTCCAAAGCCTTAATATACCAAAACATTTGATACTGATTATCATTAATTTTGGAAATGTAACAAAGTCCATTAAAGAGTACTTCATTGATCTACAGTAACAGTTTGCATACATATCCTTATCAATAGTATTACTTCTGTGACTCATTATGCATAATATTTTGAAACTTACTTTTGTGAGAACAATTATTGAGTTGACAAAAATTTTTATTAATGTCAAAATTGTAGTTTGATTGTTGACTTCTTATTTAAAGTTACTATAATATAAAATTTCTTAATTTAATTTATAATTGCTTAATGTAAGTTCCTTGAGTTTTATAATACTAAGTAGACTGTTACCTTCATAATATAAATTTCACTTCTCAGTAGTTTTTGAAAACTCTAAGCAGAAAAATCAATATAAAATCTTAAATATGTATGCACTCACCTTCTAAGTTAATTTTTCCATCTCCATCACTATCAACTTTTGCTATCATAGTGACTGCCCTTTCTCTAGTTACATCAGTAAATCCAATACTATGAACCAACTGAAGAAATTCATCAACATCAATATATCCATCACCATTTCTGTCATGTCTCTACAAAGATAATGAAACAAGAATATTATTTTATAATAAGTAATAAGATATTATCAATACTTGAAATGCCTCAGTCAGTTCACTTCGTTTTGTTTCAGGGTCCTTATCAGGTGTCCAGTATTCGCAATACTCATCAAAATCAATAGTACCACTGCTGTTAGTATCCATTTTCCCAATAATGTTAGTAATTTCTAAATCACTTAGTGGCCATTTCATTTCAATATATTTTGTCCTTATTTCTTCAGCAGTTATTTCTTCATTTCTGTCTGTATTAAAGCGATCAAAGATCATTTTAACAATCATTTTTTCGAAATCTGTAAGCTTTGCTGCCTGTATTGAAGTCAAAAAAGTCATTTTTATACTAATATACATGAAAACATTCATGAATATATAATAAAAATATTATTATTCCAAAGCTTTTAATATTATAAACTGACCATTTTGTCTTATTAATTCAGATCAAAATGACCGTTCAGTAGACACTACTTTATAACAATTGCAAAGACTGTATCTTTACACTTTACTATATTACATAAAGTGTTCAGGTGTCATCCATAGGAAACCATTCATAACACATACTGGTTTATACACCTGTGCTGCTATAAATACATTAATAGTGACATTATGTGGGTTATAAAATTTGTAGAGTATACATACATATATGATGTCACTATAATATATATAATGCATTGGTTCAATTTATATAAAGGTTGCACTGGGAAAAATTTAAATAGGAAATTCTATATAGAAATTTATTACAAACACAAACTTATGATTATATGTATTATATTTCAAACATAAATGTTTGATTATAGCTATAATGAATAAGGAAATATAGTCTAAGTTTTTATAAGCTTATGTTTATAACAGATAACTTATATACACATCATGTCATACTGATTTACTAGCAAAGTATGCCATACTATATAGATGCATGCTGTGCACTTACTATAACTAATGTACTCAAGTATTACACCATTCTATAGATGTCATACAATGTGTCAATCAGAAAAACATCATTATCAATGTATCAACAATTTTTAAGGAGTCATTTGAATGTATTTGGTTAATATTTTTACACAGTTATGTCTTGGGCATAGTTTGCCCTCTTGTGTATCTGTCATAGAGACAGAATAAACAAACATCAGTAATGAGAAGACTAGGGACTTGTGGCCGTTTCATTTCAATATATTTTGTTTTTATTTCTTCAACATTTTTTAATCATTTTTGTCTGCATCAAAGCGATCAAATATCTTTTTAATTATCATTTTTTCAAAGTCTGTAAGCTTTGCTGCCTACATGTATTGAAGTTGCAAATATAATACAAATTTGTTTTACTTCTTACTCATTTTCATTAACTCTAAATTGATGAGGAATTGGAGGATGAATTACTAAATATGTATATACTCACCTTCTATGTTTATTTGTTCATGCTATTAAATTT
The DNA here is from genome assembly GCA_963693285.1 of Xestospongia muta. Taxonomy (NCBI): domain Eukaryota; kingdom Metazoa; phylum Porifera; class Demospongiae; order Haplosclerida; family Petrosiidae; genus Xestospongia; species Xestospongia muta. The sequence continues at coordinate 19,240,163 of OY848918.1, read as the reverse complement.
ACTTTTTAAATCTTCGCTTGTATCTTTTGTTTAAATTATATGATCATTTGTATATTGGACAATATCTGAAGGAAAATAAAATGTATCATTGTTTGAGTCAAGTTTCTGTAAGTCTAGCTATAAGTAGCCAATTATAATTTTCAGATGTGAAGAATGTTCATACAACATCCATTTATACATGATAGGTACTGATTCAATCGCTTGGAACTATTGTTCTAGCAGTAACAAATGCTATAATGTCTTGCTCACACAGGAAAGTTAATTAATTTGCCTTTGGTGAGGCCTTTTTAGAGCCAACCTCCTCATTTCAATCATTCTCAATTACTTTATATGCTGATGACATCCTCCTATCTTGCCCCTACAAACTTACTCCTGACTCATCACAAATCCAATCCAGTACAAATCTTCTATCCTCTTGGCTCCATTCCAAACACCTAACCATTAACCCCTCCAAGACCAAGTACATGGTTATCTCCAGAATATTCTCTAATTCCCCCAATTTTCCCATACTTTATCTTAATGGCTCTCCCTTAGAAAAAAGTTACTCTTTCAAATACTTGGGTGTTATCCTGAACTGACCTTTCTTGGTCTCTTCATATTGACTATATCTGCTCCAAAACCAGAAAACTCCTCGGTTTTATTTTCCGCAATTTTTACTTTCACTCTTCTACTTATGCTCTACTCAAGCTTTATCAGTCCCTCATCCTCCCTCATCTCTCTTACTGTTCATCTCTATGGGACCCTTACCAATTGAAAGACATCAAGAAACTTGAAGATGTTCAGTCTTTTGCACTCAAGTTATGTACAAAACAATGGTCCTCTGATTACCACTCTTTACTATATCAACTCTCCTTTCCCAAACTCTTTTCCAGAAGGAAAATTTCCAAACTTCTCCTTCTCTATAAATTCATTCACAATATCTTATTTATTCCAAGTAACATTCTCAACTTTCAAGACAGTTCCTCATCTCATCTTCACTTTTCTCACCATCTAAACATTAGAATCCGCTATTCCCAAACCAATTCCTCCTTGTACTCCTTTTTCCCAAACATTTCTGCCCTGTGGAACTCACTTCCACCATCTGTTAATGACTTTAACAGTCCAATAATTTTAAGAAATTCCTTCTGTCATTTATTCAAGTAATTACTCATTATTTATATAATGTCATCATTGCTCTTTGTACTAGTCTCTGACTATTGAGCAATTTATTGTGTTTCTATAAAAAAAATTAAAAATAAAAATTATAGATACAGAATACTCTCTTTACTTACTACAGGTATTGCTGTACTTGCTTTTATCTTGTATTGATGATACATACTGTCTTATCTGTGTCTGTGAATGACTTTATTGGTTTTGTGTAGAAAATGGAGACACAGCTAGAGATACTGGATTTAGTGCAGCCTTATTTATTTCGAATTTTCCAATTACAATTTTACTAAGAAATGAAAATACTACAGCCACTCAGTGTTCAGTATGTTAATAAAAATATTCTGTTATGTATTTATTATTATATCGATTTTTATAGATTGTTTACAGAAATGGATTGTTTATAAAAAATGAAGAACCTGGATCATTGATTAATTTTTGTCCTCTGTCAAAAAACACTAGATCAACACATACAGGGGATGTCTTTTACAGGATAACAGACAATAGTACTCTGTTAAACAGAGCAAAAGAAGATGTTATCTTACTATATGTGACTTTAATCCAACTCATCTCATCATTGTCACATGGATAAACTTTTTTTATGGATCTTCATCTGTGATGACAGTAAGTATTAAACACTTATAATCTATTAGTCTATTATTATGTTAATTATAGGGTAACACATACCAACTTGTAGTTGCAACAGATCAAACTTCAACAATTGCTATTATCTTGTTTGGGGAAATAAACAATGCATTTCCAAATGAATAAGAACATATTGCATTTACAGATCCTGTGTCAGATATGATTAAACAAAGGATTTTTCTATCATATGTTAATGATACTACACAAGCTGCTAATCTCATGCTTAATTGTAATGTTCCTGGAAAATATATTGTTAAATTAAGTGCAGATGGTAGGAAATAATTAATACAATATCTTGTTGTGTTTTCTTTTCTATACAATCTCAATAACTATAGTATTATTACAGTGCAATAAATAATTCATTATTCAATTGTTTAGCTATACAAGTTCATATAACACTGAAATAATTAATTACTATTAAATTGCAGCTTACATGATTAGATTGTTAAGGAATTTGTTAATGTTATTCACTGAATATTGTACAATAATATCACAATATTAACTAATTTACATGTAAGTAAATAATTTAAATGAATTCTGGTCTCTATATCTAATCATGTATAGTACAGATTGGTTGTTAAAGTAAATTTTATAGTTAATAAATTGTAAGCACTGCCAGTGATTTTGATGCCTCATAGTTCATTTATAAGACTTCTTAAATTTAAATGAAGTTACTTGAATGACATATAATAACAAAAGATTATTTTACAGTTTTTTTTGCTTTGTTTTCTTTATTAATATAATTATTATACAGTACCTTGTTCCAAATGACCATCATGTCCAGTTAAAGGTACACAAGAATGTAAAAAAAAATCTAGCAAGACTAGTCTGTCAGAAAATGATCAAAGACAACATCAATTCAATACCAAAAGTCTGTCACTCCTTCTGAAAATACTATATATTATATTCATGACTTTCATATTATTATTTCATATTAATTGGTAAAGGTGTGTTATTTATCAATTTCATATTATAGTTGTAGTACATACAATGTTGTTATTAATGTTTCTATATGGTATGATTGTTTTTGAAATAAAAATTGTAGAAGATGTATACTATGTCATTAAGTCAAACAAGCTAATCCTTTGATGTGGGTACTGAGTAAGAGAGAGTAAGTAGATGATTTTAAATACATTACATACTTTCATATTTGTCTACATGACAACACTGACAATCAGTAAAATAAATCATTTTTAGGTATAAACATGCACACTATGTGACTAGTGTACACTGATACCTGAGTAGAGTTATAATTGACTTGTACTCCCAGCACAATTTAAAGTTTACATCATCAAACTTGCTATACCATCAGGTAGTAAATTGTGTAGGAAAGTAAGATACTATATGGCCATGTAGTAACCATTCACGTGTAAGCATTCGTATTTACATCAGCATTACCGTATTTACTGTACATTAGACTAATTCTAAATATGCAGTTATGTCATAACTTATAACATGTCATTCTATACATAAGGTGTGACTACTGTTTGGCCGAACATCAATAGAGTTATAATTGACTTATTACAGTGTAAGATTATATATGACCCAGATATGCTTTGATGTGATTGTGTTTATATTGAGAAACTCTCATTTAGCAGGTTGCCATGGTTCACTGCCATTATGTCTTGTTCATTCTCTTACACTTTAAAGAAGGCAACAATAAGTTATATCTATATATAATATAAGTTAACTATAACTCGATTATATCTTCAAGGAATAGTAATACACGCATAGTTAATAATAATAATATAGCTGTAGCTATCATAGGTGAGATGTATCTCCAAGAAATGTATCTCTATTTCTCAAATTTGCTGACAATCGTCACATCAGCTCAATATTCGGAATTTATTACAGATTTTGTATCAGTAGAACAAATTGATTTTTGTTGCAATAGATAAACAAGTAGTACCTTAATTTATTATAAACATTTGAAGGTTAATAGCAACAAATGACACCTGTATTTACTACACATTAGACTAATTCTAAATATGCACTTTAAAGAAGGCAACAATAAGTTATATCTATATATAATACAAGTTAACTATAACTCAATTATATCTTCAAAGAATAGTAATACACGCATAGTTAATTATATCAATAGAAGGGAAGAAAATGAGAAGGCGGGGCTAGATTGCCTTATAAAATAACGCTCTAGGTGCATGATAAGCAATCGAGACGCCTTTGAACGAAATACAGTTATTGAATTCATCAGAGGCTCTGATTAACTGTTTGCTGTCATCTACTATGGTTTATGTGTTTTGGTACGTATATTAAAGTTAATAACTAGAACTATATAATGAACTAGTGGATTTACTGTGTATGTATCAAGTACAAATACTATATTATACATCACATTGATATTAGAGTAGAAGATAATATCTATGACTATAATACAGTCTTGTATATCATAATTAGCAGTTAAAGTTTAAGTTTTAGTTCATATTTTATCAGTCAATTATAGACACTGGATACTTTCTTTACTTACTACAGGAGTTGCTGTACTTACTTTTATCTTGTATTGATGAGACATTCTGTCTTGTCTGTGTCTGTGAATGAGTTTTATTTGTTTGGTGTAGAAAATGTAGACACAACTATACAAAATGCAATTAGTGCAAACTTAATCTTTTCAAATTTTTCAATTACAAATTTGCTAAGAAATGAAAATGCTACAGCCACTCGGTGTTCAGTATGTTAATAAAAATATTCTGTTATGTATTTATTATTACATCAATTTTTATAGATTGTTTACAGGAATGGCTTGTTTTTACGAAATGAAGAATTTGGAACATTGGTTATTATTAGTCCTCTGGAAAAAAACACTGGTTCAATACATTCAGGGGATGTCTTTTACAGGATAACAGACAATACTACTCTACTGAATAGAGCAAAGGAAGATATTAAGCAATCCCATCTCACTCAATGTAACTTTAATCCAACTCATCTCATCATTGTCACATGGATAAATTTTTTTTATGGACCTTCATCAGTGATGGTAGTAAGTATTAAACACTTATAATCTCTTAGTCTATTATTATGTTAATTATAGGGTAACACATACCAACTCATAATTACAACAGATCAAACTTCAACATTTGCTATTATCTTGTTTGGCGAAATAAACAACACATTTCCCAATGAAGAAGCACATATTAGATTTACAGAACCCTTGCCAGAAAATACTGTAGAAATTGAGAGCGTGTCTCTACCATATGTTAATGATACTACACAAGCTCCTAATCTCATGCTTAATAGTAATGTTCCTGGAACATATATTGTCAAATTAAGTGCAGATGGTAAGAAATAGTAAACACAATCTCTTATTTTGTTTACTTGTTTATTCTATCACAATAATTGTCATAGCATTATTAGTATATGATAGTTTGATGCCTCATAGTTCATTTATAAGACATTTTAAATTTATATAGTGTTAATTTAATGACGTTGAACGACAAAGATTACTTTTACATTATTATTTTGTTTCTTTATTATATTATATAGTACCATGTTCTCAATCACCATCATGTCCAGTTAAAGGTACACAAGAATGTAAAAAAACTCTAGCAAGACTAGTCTGTCAGAAAATGATCAAAGACAACATTAATCCGATACCAAAAGCCTGTGACTCACTCTGATAATACACCAAATAATATATTATTCCATTCATGACTTTCTATTATCAATTTGGAATGTAGTTATGTAAAGTGAAGTCATCATGTAGAACAATGTTAAAGTTTTTGCCATTAAATGTTGATTAATGGTTTTTTGAAACTATAATAATTTGGATCATGTTTTGGTTTAAAACCATGTGCTATACATAATCCATGGATGTGAATAATTGAACATAACCATAGCAACAATATGTGTATTACTATAGCAATCACAGTAGTAACAATTACTATTAATATGGCAACATTAAGTTACTATAACAACCATTACTATGGTAACTATTACCATAGCAACATTTTTGAGTAATCACATCTTGAATGCAATGTAAATATTGCACTGTACACTGACAGCACAATAGGCAAAGATAAAAATGTTACTTAATATTAGATTTATATTTTACCAACACATTTGCTATTATAATGCCATTATATACAATACATGTGTGAATGATATTATTGCTAAATAGAAGATGTACTATAAATTTGATTGCCTACTTATAAATAGGTCTTGTGTGAATAGAAATGGTAATACAAACAAGAAACCTACTGGTAAATATGTGCCATTAAATAGAACATATATCATTAAATGATTTCCTACATTTTTATGGGATTCCTTTTAACATGTACAAATAATATTGTATGTTTTCCTATTAATAAAACACTTATTGTTTGTGAATTAACTAGTTGTATGGTATGTGTAGTAAGTACATCACATCTTGTAAGCCATTACATCCTACAGCACATTATATATATTATGAAAGTAACTGCTTTCCAACAAACAATTGAAATTTATTCCACTCTGCTAAACATCTACAAATATGCAAAAAGGTTTTCTGTTTTATAGCCTGCTTATGCATGGTTGCTGTCAGTTCTCAACCTCTACATAAAGGAAAAAAAATTACATTTTCTCCTCTTACCTTAACAGAGAAAGAAGTTCATTACAATAAACATGACCCAACAGAAGGCAATTCTGAAGATTAAGATGATCAATGTGGGTCACCATCATTATTATTGCCTTTTATCTTGTATACATGTGTGTCATAGGACCAGACATAATGGCAATGAACCATAGCAACCTGCAAAATGGAGGTTTCTCAATATAAACACAATCACATCAAAGTATATCTGGGTCATATATAATCTTACACTATAATAAGTCAATTATAACTCTATTGATGTTCAGCCAAACAGTAGTCACACCTTAGGTATAGACTTACATGTTATATGTTATGATATAACTGATGATGTACTAGTACATTCAAAGTTAATCACATCTTAGGTATAGAATTACATGTTATAAGTTATTACATAACTGCATATTTAGAATTAGTCTAATGTGAAGTAAATGCAGGTGTCATGTCTTGCTATTAAGGCACAACAACTATTGTACCATAGAACAACAGTAAAGTTTTATGCAATATATATATATATATATATATATATATATATAACATTTTATGTAACAACGTAAGCCTTTATTGTCTAATAAATCTAAACATGACATATATTCAATAATATATACCTGTAAGAATTTGTAAAATGTGGAAAATTTTTGTAATGTAACATATAAGTCATCATGATTGATATTTTATATCTTGCTCATGACTACTTTCTCGTAAGTCAGTCCCAACATCAAAAGACTTGTAATTGACTTAATTTTTATATCAAAGCAATCATTTCTATGACAATCTGTTACAATAGAGAACAATTGTTTGAGAACTACTTGTGAAAAGGTAGATGCTAACATATTTATATTACTTTAGGTTTTGGTTCAACGTACCAAAACTTATAAACCATAGTAGATGACAGCAAACACTTAATCAGACCGTCTGATGAATCCAGTAAATGTATTTCGCGCAAAAGCGTCTCCATTGATTATCAAGCACCTACAGCATTACTTATAAAGCAATCTAGCCCCGCCTTCTCAATTTACTCCGCTTGAAATGACATTATTGTGATCTACTATGCGTGCATTATTATTCCTTGAAGATATAATTGAGTTATAGTTAACTTGTATTATATATAGATATAAGTTATTGTTGTCCCTTTTAAATTGCATGAGAATAGACCAGATATAATGTTAGTGAACCATGCTAACCTGCAAAATGTTTAAAGCATATTTGGATTATATAAAACCTTATGCTATTATAAGTCAATTATAATTCTATTGATGTTCAGCCAAACAGTAGTCACACCTTATGTATAGAATTACATGTTATAATTTATGACATAACTGCATACTTGGAATTAGGCTAATGTGTAGTAAATACAGGTATTAAGGCACAACAACTAATATACCATGGTGCAACAATTATGTTTTATGGAATCATAATATGACCAAGATGTTTATAATGAGCAACATTAATTGTAACCAGGTCCTACATGAAATATATATATATATGTATATATATATATATATATATATATATATATATATATATATATATATATATATATAATATTGTATGTAACAATGTAAGCCTATATTGTCTAATAAATCTAAACATGACATACATTCAACAATACATGTAAGAATTTGTAAAATGTGGAAAGTATTTGTAATGTAACATACAAGTCATCATGATGGATATTCTATATCTTATTCATGACTACTTTCTCTTCAGGCAACCCCACATCAAAGGACTTGTAATTGATTTAATGATAACGTAAGATCAAGTATGTATCTTCTACAAATTTTTATATCAAAACAATCACTCCATTTAGAAACATTAATAACAACATTGTATGCATCCCAACTAATGAAATACAAAATAAACACGGAATTAACACAACTTTATCATTTTTATACATAAGTGTATTAAAGGGACTAAATTGATAATAGAAAGTCATGAATGGAATAACATATTATTTATTGTATTCTCAGAGTGAGTCACAGGCTTTGGTATTGGATTAAGGTTGTCTTCAATCAATTTCTGACAGGCTAGTCTTGAGAGAGAGAGAGAGAGAGAGAGAGAAGAGTAAAATGAAAAGTGCTTCTTTACATTCTCAGCTAGTACAAAGAGGTGTGGCGATGTAGTTATATATAACTTTTATACCCAATGTGCATGTGCAAAGACCACGCATGTTAAACATCATAATTAATAATGTCCATATAGTCATTAGACATTTATTTAATTGGTTCAATTATATTATTAGTGTAATAATACTTGATAGCTAATAGAAGGAGTCATTGGGAGAGAATTCGCATTATCACTGTGTAAGACTGGTGCATCTCTTAGGCAATAGGTAGAGCTGAGGCACTTGTTCCGCTTAGTCATACCACCTGAGAACACATCTCATTTCAAAATAAACGAAGGTGTTGTTGTTAAGGATAACAAACCAATGTATAATGTAATAATAATCAGTAAAGTTATACATAGGCGTATCTATAGTCATCAGACTACCAGGGCATAATTAAATATTCATGGTTATTAAAAATATTAATAATAATTATCAATAGTTATTAACTGTTAATTATGTATAGAGTCGTTCTACCTACAATCATAATTAATTACAAAGAAAAGGTGGAGTTTAGTTTTGTTTACAGAAGTACTATCCTGGAATTTTTGTGCTCCTGTTCAAACTGCAATACTAAATCTTCCAAATAGTGTAAATAATAATGTGGAGGAAAGATCTCTCTCTATGTACAAGAGAGCTAGACTATTGAGTCTTTGTTGTGTCATGGTCGAGCGTAAGTACTTTTTAAGCCGACTAATACTAAAAAAACTACGCTATGCAGAAGCCATTTTCTTTTCCTGGATCAGTTTACCAGGGCAATGCCCTGGTATGCCCAGGCCTAGATACGCCTATGAAGTTATATATAATGATATGTACAAAAGATATGCAGAACTATATATGACCGTAGATGCAAAAAGAGCACCAAAGTCGGGATTTGCACATTTTTAGTTGTTGTGTAGGCTGCAGTGTATGTTGTCTTGGCTACTGGCGTTTGTCCTATGTGATTTGGAGGTTGCGTTTTGAAGTTACACTACATAAAAGTAGGTCACTAAGAGATAGCGTTTTTGTAGAAATAAAGCATTTTAAAATTTTCCGTATACTCGTTCGTTTATGTGAAATCACATGACTTTACCACAAAACCTCGTGTGATTGTTTTGACTAGAAGATGCTAGGAAGACCTTGTCTGTTTTGAAAGTTACCTACTTTAGAGCACTAAAGGTACTGTTAAAAACGCAACAGTCATACAAAAATGTGGAGTTAAATGATTTTGTTCATGGAAATAGTAATTTGGTGGCGCCGTTTGCTAACTCTGTACAAAGGTATGTTTTATTTCAAAAGTATTCACTAAGCTATGTATGTTTAGATATAAGGGTGTAGCCTAGACAAGTGATTGATGATTTGGATTATGACTTAAAGTGGAGGTTAAACAAGTTGAAATCTTTTGCTATTTGGTGGTTCTTGAAAGAACTGTTAAAAGTGATTAGACATAGAGGTAAGAAGTGCTGAATTAATTCTCTTCTACTAGTCTACATAAACGAAGATTATGACCAGATCTACCACAGTTACCACACTGTCTTAATCTCTTATTAGGTGGAGCATCTAATAGAGGAGGAGGGGGACTTTGAGATGGAGGTGGAGATGATGATATAGCATGGGAGGTTGTTGGAGCTGGCACTGAACTTGTTGATGCTTGAAGATTTGATGATATAGGACATGTCAAATCCATAGACCTTTCAGTACAAAAAGGACGTATGTTTTCATAGAGATACAGTTTTCTTTCAGGAGATAACCCTCATGTCTGAACTAATGGTGGAAGGTCAGAGATACTAGGTTGCCACAAAGGATTTACACGCATATCCAGTTTTGTCTCTTCACTGTCACTGTATAATTTGCAGAGATGACAACTCCTGGATGATCTGCTAAAAATTTAAATTGATGGAACCTTTTGATGTTTGGTATTTTCTTAAAGTTAGGAGAGAGATATGTCTGCCAGTCGTAAGTTGGTATGAGAACTTGTCCCTCTTGTGTACCAACTAATCTTACATGGTTGATATAGCCAGACTTGTTCACTACATCCACAATATCACTGAGACATTCTACATGTGTTCTCCAATAACGCTGCTTTACTAACCCAAAACATGAGTCAGGAGTGAACTTAGTGTGTCCAACCACCATGAATTGCATAGTAATGGAACGACTTAAGCTGACCATGATTCTCCATTGAAGGTACTATTGAAATGATAGCAATAGTTAACATTAATTATCATAATTATTTGAGACACACCTGCATAATGGTGGTGTTCTTATTTTGTCCAACACAGTTATCAGCGTGTAATTGTTGAGTCATTTCTCCTAAACTGAGATTGGAGAAATAATCGTGTAGCAAGTTTGCGACAGTATTAGACCCTTTTCCTGTGTCAACAGCTTCGTCTATGAGATAGTTAACCTATGTTCAAGAGTAAGAATAATTTAGTAAGAAATTTTCAAATCTCTGATAATACCTGCCTAGGTAACCCTTCAGAACAAATTCCGAAAATGCTACATTTTCTGGGTGTGAGAAAGTAGATAGGTCCTGGTTTGAGAGGATTGGAAGGATAATGAACCTGTTGAGCGAAGTCAAAACTTGTATGTACTGTGATATCCAAAGAGCAGGGAGAAAAGAGAGATCCAATCAGAGGAGGACAGTAATCACCGTCTGGAGATGTAAATATTCTTTTCAGGTCTTCCCTGCTCTGAGTACATTGGAGTTTGTAGTGTGATCTCTCTTTTGTCGCTCTTTCTAAATGAGCTATGGCTTGTTGAAGTGCCTATTAAAGGTAAGTAAACCTATACAATAAAAACATTTAAAAGTTTACTTGTTGTTTCACACTCTCAGATAGATTAGTTGTGCTACTGATAGTTCTGTTGTTTCTCTGGCACAACCAGCAAAGGTCAGATTTTGGTTTGGTGATGATAATGTGAGGGAAAAACTTTCTCCAAATTTTACAGAAGCTGTGGTAACCCACAGTGCAAATATCAAAAGACCTACTGGCCTCAATGTACTCCATCCAGACTGATCATTTGGTTGTTTGTGTTGGTAGTAGTTGAATGTCCATTCTTTTAAATCCAGGTATTTGACCTGGAAGGAGTATTCCATTAGCCTCTGCGTAGTTTTTAATGTAAGTCACAGTGTGGATGAGCTCGTGGGTTGTAAAGCCATTGTGTGGTCTATGATTACAATTCCCATGTGTCCTTGAGGTAAGTCCATCATTTTCATAAGACACCCGGACATTATCTAATCTCCTCTTTCCTATTCCATGTAGAAAAAGGAAGGTGGTTCGGAATACCATGATGATAATAGGACATTCTTGTCTTCTTTCAAATAGAATATTTCTAATGGCTACATTGAACTGTAGAAGAATGAGAGTTTGTAGCTGTTATTTGTCCTAAAAGGACAAGTTCCAATGAAGCGTGATCCAAGTGTTGACATTGGCTACGGATGCTTTGTAAACGTTCTACTGAAAAGGCTTTGTTACAGGGACCTCCGAAGTACAAGGTACATCCACATCTACTTCCAAAAAAAATTCGCTACCTTATCTTCTTCCTCTCTGTCATATATCGTAGCTTCAACAATCACCTCTTCCTCGTTTTAAGTTAACAAGTTCTCTCCTTCATAAAAATGTTCTAATGGTATGAATAATACTTTAACTACATGATAGTTCTGTTACCTTCATAGTCAGAGGTAGTGCTGTGATCATCACTAATTACGAGAGGTCTTCAGAGTCATTTTCAATGATGCCATCCCCTATAATAGCTCTTATCTGGGAATGGTTTTCACAATCACAATTATTTCATCCTCGTCACCTATAAAATTATTCATAGTTTTTGTATTCATTTTTATCAGTCTTACTGGGAGGTTCTGGGTACTCCTCTTCCTGCGATTCATCAAAGAAGTCTTGGATGAAAGCTTCGTGTGCTCCCTGGTCACTATCGATAAGATGTGATGAATAAAGTTCGTTGAGAGCCTTAGCAATGGAACCTTTCTTGCTATTCATTTTCAAAAAGGATGCAGCTGTAAAATTGCTTTCGTCTTGAGTTTGAAAATTTGCTGTAAATCCGATTATTAATTGAATATTAATCGCGTCATTATCTTTCATTTAAACGCGAGGAGAACAAACACAACAAAAGTTACCATAACTCAAGAACCAGGACGTGTTTAGTGGCAAACGACATATCAATTTGTAGCTTGAAGATTGTAGAATTTAGTATGACAAAAATCAAAATTTCGATAATATAAAAATTTTTGTGGTATTTTGTGCAGTAACAGTTATAAGGAAAACCTTCCCATCTGATAATTACACTGGATTTAAATACTCAGATTTATAATTAATTTTCATCAACATAATGATATTATTACTTCGATTACAATCATGCAAACCAACTAGTATGCTCAGCTATTGCCTCTGTTTTATTTGGATGACTGTAGGTACTGCATAAAAAAGGTACAAGTGTATGTGGAAGGCTACAAGGTGTGGTGTTTTTGTCTTCTAAAAGTATACCACATCTCCTTAGCTAGTATACTAGAAGTCTCAAAGCATTTCTCAGTGAAATGACAGCTGCACATAACTGAGTAGTCACTTGGACTTGTCCAGCCTGCTCTAGTCCTCTTAACTTGCTTAATCCACTGTTCCCTTATTTCCTTTCTTATAGGGAATTTGAATAAGGATACACCATCCTTGTTTTTATTACTGCATCTAGCCACAGTACATCTTTTCCCCATGTTAGCTATATCAAGCAACCAATGACTAAAACGCGTCATCCTGGAGGCCACACCCGTTATATGAAGTAAATTGCAAGCCTTACAAATGTATCGACTTTTTCAGCGAAAATAATTTATCATGTTAGGTGCCCTTTAAATAAACCTTTTTTTTTAAAAAAAGTAAAAAGAAATCTACAAGAGCAGTTATAGATAAATACAGTTGCAATACAATAGACTTAGCAAATCATTATACTAACATATTCATATGGAATAACAATATTATAAGAATAGAAAAAAACAATACATATAACGTTAACTAATTATTCAAAAAATGCTCTATGTAATCATACCAAAACTAATATTGTCAGAAGTACTAACTTCAAACTATTAAGAAAATTTTAGCTAAAACAATTAAAATACAAAGTAAAAAATGTTATGAAAAATCTAAGTGTTCTGCTAAAACTAAAATTGTACATGTGTATAACACTATTTTACTTAATATTTTGAGTGGACCTCTGGTTTGGCTAAAAACTTTCGAATCTTTAAAGCAGTGGAGGGATGCTTCACAATTGGGCCTTCTACTGCAGCAAGAACAACATCCCAGGTACTGCTTGATGAAAATGTATCCATCCAACTTCGTAAGACTGTAATAAGTTTTGTTGTGTTATCATCATGACTTCGATTTAAACCACATAGGACACGATCTTCTACTTCTAAAGCGATGCCTATCTTGTCCCACTCATACTCAATATCTGTCAAAAGACTCACAAGCTCCACAAGCTTTGGTTTCTTCTTTAGGATGCAAGTGAGATCATCTACATTAGAAATAAAAGATTTAATAATAAATATAACCTTTACATCATAGAGTCTAACAGAGATGTCATTGGCTCTTTTAAGTATTTTATTAATATCTTCTTAAAACATTAATTATATAAAATTTATTTTTTTAATAATAGTAATATGGCAGGTGTTATATTTGGTAGGGCTTCTTTCTACAATATACTAAAGTGATCACTTATTTACAGGCTGAGGCCGTGTTTCTAGCATCACAGTAATGCTGAATATATAACAAAGCAGTTTATATTACTTAGGTATACATGTAAGTCACTCTTGCAATGATAACATTCCTTTTACCGAATATTTGTGTACATAAAGGTAATATCAATACAGGTAAAGACTAACCTTGTACTTTCACTTCATCAACTGACAGGTCTACTGCAATCCATGGTAGTTGTCGTGATCGATCAATACGTGCTGTTTTTCGAGGATCTCTGCAACAAGTAAGTATTTTCTTGCCTTCGTCTGGGCGACAGAGATGTTTAACAGTAGAAGCACACATTGAGCAATAAAAACGCTCTTGAGGTAACGAAAGAATTGGTTTATACTGAAACTTTTTAACCACATCTCCAATGCCTTCGAGAAGAGCATTTCGAATAAGTGAGCAATTTTCTGAAGGGCCACTGTAGTATACATCTAGAGAGTAGATAGCATCAACAAGTAAAACTCCTCCTCCTAAATCAAGACACAATAACTGGATAGCATTACGATATTGTAGTAGTTCCTCTGAAGGCTCATTAGACGTTGGAGGTCGATAAAGATCAAATTTTGGTGACTTTTGTCGCTTAACAACATTGACAGCTAGAGCAGGAAAGATTCCTTGAGGTACAGGCTTCATATCCCAAGTTAAAACAAGAGCATCTGTGACTTTTGTAAAGGAGCTTCTTATATTCTCCAAGTTAGAAGTAGTAGGTAAAACACAGGGTAAAAAGAACTTGCCTTTTTCTGGTAAAGGACCAATAATGAAGATATCTTCCATTAACTTTAAGAAGTCGTCTGCAGTAAAATCAGGTGAGAAACCATCAGGAAGACAATCAAGTAGCTCACGTGTAAAAATACCTTCAGCTTTGAGTTGAAGATGAGCATTTCTTGGAACAACTATATTCATTTCTTCTAAGTATGTAACAGCATCAGCAAAAGAAATACTGATAACTTCTGAAAGCTTATTAAAAAGAGGTTGAGGATGGAGAAAAACCACATTGGGTAATACTGCTGGAAAGTACAAGAAAATGGTTAAATCGTGGTAGTACAATAACGAAGCTTCAATGTCTTTCTGATCCATCTCAAGAGTCAAGCCTATTCTAAAGCATTCTCTTTTATTGACGACCATTGACTTGGTAATTTTCTGAAGATCCTCTAATTCAAGCTTAAACAAGAACCAGCGTGCTGGAATTTCTGCCTCAATGTAAGATCGGGACACAATTGTACGAATTCTCTCTGCAATTTTCATTTCAGACTCACCTCTGGCTGTTGTGTTGACAGGAAATATTATCTCCTTTTTCGCTTCACAATAATTCACATGCACTCCTCTGAATTGACTTAAGGTAGACCACAAACGAACATTCTTTTCTTCCAAAGACTCGCCCACGCATTCCGTTATTTTATCAAAAAACGTACCAAGTACAAGAAGGGAAGGCTCGGGATGTGAAAACTCAACGTGAATTTTGCGCAAATCACGCTGATCTATGGATGCTAGCGAACGAAAAGATGATTCAAGTAGTTGTAAATTGGTAATTTCTCGCTCTACAGGGGCTCCAATTTCTCGACCCTTAAAGCTAAAAAAAAATTTTGGCTTGTCTTCAAGCTTCTCGTTTAGCTTTTGCGTGAGAATATTAACTGGACTGTAGCGTAATATTGCAGGAGCAATATCCAAAAAGGCTGCTTGCCCACCTGAATCTACACAGTAAATCCAATGAGAGTTAAATAGCTCAGGAGATTCTTTTACAGTAGGCATGATCTCAGCAATCTCATTTACTGTTTGAGCTACAGGTGGATGTGTCGGCTTTAAAGGAGAAACTGAGGTGACTTCATTGAGGTCTGGTGGTGTTTCTTCTTGTGAACCATCATCATCAGATGAACTGTTGCTATCCTCATGTTGTGTAGTGAAATCAACAGGAGAAGATGGGACTCCAATTTTAATAGCTTTGGCAATCATACGTTTTACATATGGAGTATTAATTTCTTCCCAAAATTGACTGGTAAAAGATGAATCTGTTGACTCACTTCCTGCAATGAGACTTGCAGTCTCTATTCTTCTTACTTCAGGAGCAGTGGCTACAGAGGTGCTATGATGAAGGGTAGGTGGTGGGAGATTTAATAAAAGTTTCATGATAGATGATTTTCCTGTCCCAGGAGCTCCAGACAGTGATAACTTCGAGTATTTGCATCGAATTCGGCCTTCTTTGAGTGCTTTGTAAAGTAAACCAGTATAATCTATAAAGTAAAAGAGGAAAATCTTTATATAACTATTGATGTGATACTGTATAACACTATATGGTATCCTTCATATTGGTACTGTAATACTGGTACACTCATGATTAAAGATTGGTTTATCAGCTGGTATGACTGTATGATGTCATAATATGATAGTGTATGAGTCTCTGTAGTTTATGATTTTATGAATGGAATGTCAATTATCTTCAAAGACATGTTATGATATTAATTTTTTTATTATAACTGACATATCTTTAGAAGTCAAAACAATGATGTCTTAATAACTTTCAATAAGTTTCCAAACAATATCAGTAGTTAATAATTTGTTTGATCTGTTATTAATACAGTATATTTTATATGACTACTTTCAATATAATTTATACATACATATGTTACTAGTGAAGTCAAGACAAGTGTTTGATCATAGTACTGAGTGGTTGCTTGTAATCCTTGATTATCAGTTTGTACAGATTGTATAGTTATGTATAAAGTGACACTGTTATTACTAGCAGTATACATCATGTTACTAGGTTACATTATTATCATTGTATTGACATTTATTATAAGTACATTGTAATGTACAGAAAGTAACAATGAACTACATTAGTATAGAACTATACACTGACCATGTAGTGCCTTGTTAATTAGTTGTAGAATTTTGTCTTTATAGATATTATTAGGTTCTACCATGTCAGCAGGTGTTTGGCCCTCATTATTCTTTATGGTGGCATCTGCACCATATAACAGTAATATTTCAACACATTCTACTTTCCCTTTACGGCAGGCATCATGTAAGGGGCTATATCCATACTATGTGATAAAAGAAATTATAATAAAAGGAACATGAAAGACATTTATACTATAGCATTATAAGATAATGATTTACTATAATTATGTAATAAAACATAATGTAAGGAATATACTAAATTGATTTAATGGTAATATTAATGTTGTTCCAGTCATATCATTACAATTGTCCAACATATGATGATGTATACTATGTGTTATGATTGTAATAACCACTGTATATTAGTTCAACATTGATGATATCTGTTATTTGTTATTAAAATTATCTATAATAAACATATCTTATGATAGAGCTTGAGTAGTAGAAAGGGGATTCAAAAAATCTTTAAAATTGCAATGTATACAGTTTTCACACATATACTACAAAATACTAGCTTAAAGGAAGTGCATGATTTATTGTAGTTAAAACATTAGTACTATACTACACATTAAAGCAATGATTTCTTTATAATATCTGACACTAGCAAACATATCTTAGTAGGCAGATGGATGAATATGTGACAAGAATTATCATTAGCAAAATCCAGTTGTTACTATACTCTGTCTGAGTTGAGTTTAGTTGAGCCCTTCCCTTATATGGACTTAGCACTGAAGTACATTTTAGTGTTATTCATTACTTGTTCAATTCATTGTACTGATACCAAATCTGTAAAACTTCTCCCAATATTGACCTGACATGATGATTGTCATCAAATTTAAGAAATAGAGATATATTTCTTGGGGACACTTATGATAGCTACAGCTATATGAGATACTTTAAGCTTGTAACACAAAGCATTTTATCGAAACAAACAATTTTTGCTTGTACAAGGCTTTGTGTTCGTACTGAACTTTCGAAGTCACATTAGCCTTTTCAAGCTTTAACAGCAAATAGGGGTATCCAGATTATAAAAAGCATTCTTGATCTTACAAGAAATTGTATGTGAAAACTATATAAACAAGATAATTCACTAATAATTTGAAAGAGCCTATTTATTTCCATTTTATTGTTAGTTTAATTTAAAATAGGTGTTACCTTCTAAGGAAATAAATTGGTACAGTACTTTTGCAGGCACTGTGTCTTTTTATGTTAATTATAGCTACTATAATAATCACTTTTGTTATTGTAGTTATTTTAGGAGTGTCCATATAATAACTTATAGGAGATAATTAAACCACAAACATCTACATAATTACATGTATTAATAACAACATTACATACAAAATACAGTCATATATATTAATGACAACATATTTAATTAATGGAAATACTCACATTGTTAGTGGGATCAAGTGATGCACCAGCTTTAATTAGTATATGAGCTGTCTCAGAATGGCCTTTGATAGCAGCATAGTGAAGAGGAGTATTTCTGTCCTACATAAAGGATATGTTGGTATTTATGATCAATTCACTTTATAATATAAAGTTATATCTTAATAATACAACACAAAGGATAGGTAAAATAATTCATTATGTTCTTAGTAATGTGTATAGAGAGGTTAATACTCTAAAAACAATTGTGATGAGGCTATGGTAATGGCAATTAAAATTGAATGTAATTAACTAATGGTTTTTACATTTCTACAAGTAGTAATGATAATTATCATTGTAGAAAAATAATAGTAATTGTAATTGATTATTGTTGAAGTAAATGTAATGATAATGTTTAAATGATCCATGAATATCTGTCATTTGCTTGTGAACTTTGTCTTTGCTGGTACCATTTGAAATGTGTTGGTCTGAAACAACTAAAAGCTCGATATAGGTTTTGTTGAGATTTTCACAGCTCTCAACTGGAGTAGCAACTGGCTGAAGCTTGAAAGATTATCATTTTATTCATCATTCATTCTAAAAATAAAGTGCTTGAGCAATCTTGCAATTTCGTATGTGAAGCTTATGTGCATGGGCATGTGATCTCATGCCGGCACTGCAGCATTATTAATGCAGGTCTGGTACTGGGTCTCTAGCCACTGCCTATTTTAAGAGTAATAATTGTTATAATATAACATCTGTTCATATAATTAGAACTGTAATTTTGAATTGACACGTGACACATGGCTGACTTCTTAAGATAAATAGTGCTATTGAAGTACAATGAAGTTGTGCCATTGAAAATGTATGGAGTTTATAGTTGTTACTTTCTTGTAACACTAGAGAGCCACATTTTATTTATAAAATGTGTGTTTGCAAACTGAATTGATTCATGTAGGTTTCATACAGATAGCAGATAAAACAGCATAGTTATTTACATGTTTGGGTAGCTTAACTCAACCAGGTTATAGTATAATCCGTGTCACAGCCTATAATGTAAACGTTTCTGGCTGTAAGTATCAAATCTTATGCATATTAGCCTTCAAACGTTTATAATAAATTAAATTACTACTTCTTTATTTATTGCAACAAAAATCTATTTGTTCTACTGATACAAAATCTGTAAAAAGTATCCCAATATTGAGCTAACTTGATGATTGTCACTAAATTTGAGAAACAAAGATACATTTCTTGGAGATACATCTCACTCATGATAGCTACAGCTATATGAGATATTTTAAGCTTGTAACATAAAGCATTCTGTCGAAGCAAACAATTTTGCATTGTACAAGGCCTAGGCTTTGTGTTCGTGCTGAACTTTCAAAGTCACATTAGTCTTTTCAAGCTTTAACCGCAAAGAGAGGTATTCAGATTATAAAAAGCATTCTTGATCCTACAAGAAATTACATGTGAAAACTATGAAAACAAAAGATTTGACTAATACTCTGAAAGACCATATTTATTTCCATTTCATTGTTAGCTTAATTTAAAGTAGGTGTTACCTTCTAAGGAAATAAATTGCTACTGTACTTTTGCAGGCACTGTGTCATTTGTGTTAATTATAGCTACTACAATAATCACTTTTGTCTTTGTAGTTATTTTAGGAGTGTCCATATAATAACTTATATGAAATGATTAAATTACAAACATCTATATAATTACATGTATTAATAACAACATTACATACAAAATACGGTCATATATAGTAAGGACAACATATTTAAATAAAGGAAATACTCACATTGTCAATGGGATCCAGTGATGCACCAGCTTTAATTAGTATATGAGCTATCTCAGAATGGCCATTGTAAGCAGCCCAGTGAAGAGAAGTTCTCTTGTACTACATAAAAAATATGTCGGTATTCATGATCAATTCACTTTATAATATAAAGCTATATATAATGATACAATACAAATGATAGTTAAAATTATTCATTATGTTATTGCTAATGTGTATAGAGAGGCTAATAGTCTAAAAACAATTGTAATGAGGTTATGATAATGCCAATTAAAATTTAATGTAATTAACTAATGGTTTTTACATTTCTACAAGTAGTAATGATAATTATCATTGTAGAAAAGTAGTAGTAATTGATTGATTATTGTTGAAGTAAATGTAATGATAATGTTGAAATGATCCAATATTGTAATGGAAGTTGATTACATTGAGACTGTAATGGAGACATCACTAGATTGTAGTATAGTAAATATTGGATACTAACCACATTAACTATATGTAGATTAGCTCCACTGTTTATTAAAACTGTAGCAACTTCAGTCTTTCCATACCCAGCAGCATAGTGCAAAGGAGTACTCTTGTCCTAATAATATAGACAACATTAATAACACAATACATAGAAATACATGTACATAGACTGTATTGGTACACTATGTCACATTGTTGACTTCTACTTTAAATTGTTACAACAGTATTGTTACTATATATGAACACTCACATTACTAGTGCAATTTGGATCTGCATTTTTTTGAAGAAGAAGAGACACAATGTCAGTGTGTCCATGAGCAGATGCAGCAATCAATGGTCTCTCATAAAGCTATATAATAGTAGATGATAATGTTTGTTATTAACAAATGACAGTTACAAGATCTACATATTAATTATTTATTAAATAACAATACAAAATTTTAAAGAGTACATACAATATCACAATAGTAACAGTAGTATTAGTATATTAATAAAATATTAGTTATTTCTAATAGATGATATTACAAACAAGTCAGTGAGCCTATAATTATATAAGTACAACTTAAATTAACATTATAATACTATGAAAGTATTAATAGTCATTATTGGACTACTTTAATAACTTGAAAATATTTTAAATCATGGAGTCCTTATAAACACTACATTACTTATTAAAACATGTTATGAACATTATTTACAATTATATAGTTACTCTGTGGAATTTTTAGTAATACATGTTTTGCTAGTAAACATAATACACACAATATACTGGTTTAAACTCTATGTATAAGAAAGGTCAAACTAAATATCTTAAAAATTAAATGCTGTATGTACAGGAAACTCTTTCAGAAAGAATAATTTTGCAATTTTTTAAAAAGTAAACTGATTTTGGTTAATTCTCAGTTAATATATAAGTGTGACATGTGTATACAAATTTATTTTGATGAGTGAAATACCAAAGAATTTGTGCTCCAGATCCTATCACTAAATTTGAAAGTGAATGAAACTATTATCATATTATATTAAGGACTCTAAGCTGTGACTACTGATACGATCTCTAGTTAGAATATTAAAACATTCATAGTCATTTAGCTGTCTAATAACAGTCTGTCCCTTCACTTAGAAACCAAGAGTCTGGGGACTAGATCATATTGGACTCGTACAACCTATTGTGGTCTGCAAAATTGTTCCAGACCACAGAAATGTCACCTGATCTTCTATTTGAATGATAATTACCACAAATCAGTGCATATCACAACAGCTTTTTTATTTTTTTAACTCTCTTAACTGATGTTTAGTTCTAAGTACGCTCTATCCATAAACACATTCTTTCTATACAAGTCTTATATGCTTTTGTCTCGAGACTCATTGTCTCTTAGCAAAGGGACAAGATCACCATTCTAGTCTAATGCTTTATGAAATTTTAGCTGTTCTAATGTCTCCATATTTAATAAAGTCCAAAATGTCTTTTATTAACTATAATACCTCTTTAGCTAAGGGACTTCTAACATTATTTACTGTACCAACATTTAGTTTAGTAGGCTGTGGATATGTTAGTATCATATATTTTGCTTGTAATCTTAAAATATACAACATACTGGTTTAGCCTCTGTATATAAAAGGTCACTCTTGTTATTAAAATTACAAACTTAATCTTATTCATTGTCATAATATTCTTAATCAATGTATTAGTAAGTTATGAATATTGTTATTATATAAAGTGTGAACAAGCAAATAGATTTGCTTATGTGGCAATACACAGCTAAATGTAACACCTGTAATAGGTAATTGTGGAAGGAGATCATAGAGACATAAAATAAACTTTGGAAAAGTTAAATATCATATGACTTTTCCTGCCTATTGTCATGTCTTTAATTAAAATGCTGGAGGGAAACATTTTGTCAAATGAAGAACATTTTACTAAACTTACCATTTCCTATATGTTACCACAATCTCTCTAATGTTATAATTAATTGTGTGTACTAATTGTTTCTCAAATTTAAATGCTGGAATACAATAAACCTAAGGACTCTCTATAAAAATAGACCATAGTTAGGTATGTATGTATAGAACTTGTTTATACAATCAGAATCAAGGTTTCTGTTTGATACTATAAAAAACTATACTTATCAGAGTTTTATTAGCATTCTGGTAGATTGTAAACTTATGAGGACAGTGAGCAAGTAAATATGAGCATGGCATATAATCTTGTAATAATTCCAGAAAATCTACTTTGCAAATGCTATATTAAAAGTAAATTCATAAGAATATCGTCCTTCATAAGTTTGTGTTATATGATAGATATAGACTGGCTCTGTTAGAATAATTCAGTAACATTGTTATTAGATCAACAAATGTACACATCATGTCAGTAATATTAACACTTTTTATTATTAGAAGATGACACAGTAAATGAAAGAAACTCTTACACTATTGATTAAAATCACACAGGTATTTGTGATATTAAATTTAGACCATCCCTAGTCTCGTCTACAGACCTACTCGCAAGCTAAAGTAGGGGTCACAAAAATCAACTCGTGTGACCAGACCTATTTTAGCTTGTGAGTAGGTCTGGGGATGAGACTAGACCATCCCATGTATTATAGCTCAACCAACATCATACTATAATAATGATACAGTGTGTAGTGATATGATATTAATTTGATCTTAGACTTATTTATAAAAACACACTGTATATGAAAAATAGGCTTTACTGTTTTAGATATATACTTAAATATTGAGAGCTAGTAACTTACATAGTTTGAATGACAGTTTACATCAGCACCTTGTTCAATAGCAGATTTGACTTCTTCAATGTTTCCATAATAAGCTGCCCAGTACAGTTGTACATTCTATTATAAAGACAACATGTATCATGTAGTGTAGTATACTGAGTATACAGATCAGCCCTTATAACTAAAAGGCCATCTTTTAGAAAGATATTCTGTATATACAATAACACTGATATGTGAGTTTAGTTAGTATCACAGTGATATATAGGGATAATGACATAGTAATAGAAAGATTATAGACTTACTAGCCTATCCTGAGACATTTTGAAAAGGGTTGGTCCTGAGATGGTAACTGTTCCTGTGTCAGGTGTCTATAGATAATACAGAAAGTAGGTTATTAGATACTATGTATCTACTACATAAGAATGAGGAAACTCTACTAACTAAATCAACTATAACCTCATTATAGTAAGATAGAATATACTGTCTGTCTACTAACTACTACTATATGTAATAGATATACACTCACACTATGTATGTACTGTACACTATATGATATCATTGGATACTAATAATATGTAATATTTTAGTAGTAGAATACAATATCAAAAGTAATATACTAACCTGTTCTTGTTATCAGGTGAAACTTCCTCTGTTTGACGGTTGTTAATGGCAACTATATACCACGCCCACTAATCAGTATGTGGGCGATTTTCCCTTTTGAGATTTTAACCGTCCATCTGTTTAACTTGACAAGACAAATATTAATTTTTAAGGACTCGTTTGACTATATTACTTATTCAATCAGGTCAGTATTTATTTACGTTACTGAGTCGTTATATTTGAATAGTTTTCTCAGTGGTAGTGATATCAATGACAAACTATGACTTAGTAGACAAACATTGAGTACATCTGTGTTATTGACCTATAACCTAGTAAGTTACTTCATCAACTGTAATATCATATATGTGGGTATGTCCATTAAATGTTGTTGTATTTGATTTTTGAGAGTGAGGACATGAGATAACCCCACATAATTAAACAATATACACAACTAACAACTAATAAATTGTTTATCTTCAACAGTGTGTGTTATGTTGATACATATTGCTGATCATAATATTAATAAAATCTAGAGTCACTCCACACATATTATTCTATGAGATATTACCAGTCAAATGAAATTAATAAAAGTCTTGTTTACATAAACCTCGTTTATTCTTTGGTAATAATTTATCAAGGCAGTTGTTATTTGACTGTGACTGATGACTTACAAATTTTGTCTATTCAGCTAGTACCCCATTTTGATTGTTTAAACTTAGCTGTTATGGCTTCTGGAATTCCTAAACCCTAAATCCAAATCCCTAAACTCATGAATGTTCAATTAACAGTCAGTAGTCTCCCCTAATATGATTTAATGTACTCTACTGGTAACCATTAATGATCATTACAATTTAAAAGAACACTAACTAACAAAGTTTAGAGAATAGGACAAAGAAAAATAGACCTAAAAATTAGACCAAAAAATTGTAGCAGAATTAAAGTTGCGTTTGGCAACCATGTGTTATTGACCTATACCTTATGAATGACATGATAATCATATGATATCTGTAGTCTTGTGTTAGTATTATTGTTGTTTATGATTTTTACATAGTTCAGGTCTATTATCATATGACTGTCACATGATAATCACTTCCTGTGATATGACAGTAACTTGATAGTGATAGTTATATTTCAAACTTTCTTAAGAAGTTCAAGTAATTATTAATATTCATCATTGATAAAAATCCTCAGGTTTTCCAACTAGTACATAAAGTATACCAGAATCTCCTAGGATTATTTTGGACCACATGGTACATAACTTTCAATATTCATATATATATATATATATATATATAATATATATATATATATTTCACATTCTTTTAATGATATGAGACTTTTATAGCAATAGACAAACTACATAAAGTAACTACTGATGTACATAGCAACAATAAATATTATTATTGTTATGACAAGTGCTTTGTATTGGGATGAGTGATTGATGAATCAAGCATCAATGATTCTCCTCACATAATAAATTATATTCCCTTATATTAACAGTAGTATTGTTAAAATAATCTTCGGATTTTTACAATAATACAGATATTTATAATTATTATAAATATCTGTAACTAGAACTACACCTTCACTTATATTTACTGTAGTATTATCTTAAGTATGTACGTTGACAGTAGACCTACAATGTATACAGTTTAATATCAGTATAATGCAGCAGTAAAGCTTTTTCAATACTAGTCTCTCCAGGCCACACCTACTTAAATTATATTATGGTAAAAACAGATTGGCATCATAATGTACAGCTTGAGGATTTATTTGACAAAATATTCATAAATTTTAGAATGTAAAGGTGTTAGTGATATGTATAATAATAATGGTATTGTACAATATTAGGAGGTGGAACTAAAATATATTCATGTGTTATTGTAACTGAATATATCATTATCTACTGATATTTTTATATTGTGTACAATTTGTGGGTGGAACTGACATAGTATTCATATCGTAATGAAACTAACACATACATATATACACTAGTACAGCAGGAATTAATTGAAATAAAGTTTTATCTTTGGTATTCTGAGAAAATCTTATCAAACTCAATGAATCAGTTTCAATTCTCTTGAGAAATGTTTTTATATTCACTAAATATTAACTACCAAACATTTTAGAAGCAATTAATTGACCCAATTTTTTATCTAACAGGTTGTACTGTCCAGGTTAGAATGGCCAATTAATTGTACTGAAGCATGCCATGCTAGGTACATCTTGCAGTCTCATAATTGTTTGGACTGCATCTTATTGTTAATGTTATTGGGTCCATAACTTTGATATACTCATACAGTGTATTTTTATCTGCATTGCTGTCTATCTTTTACTCTCTCTCTCTCTCTCTCTCTCTCTCTCTCTCTCTCTCTATCTCTCTCTTTCAGAAGAGTCCGATGATGAGGTTTCTGACGAGTTAATTGTACATGAATTACCCTGGCAGTCTACAAGTATGAAATTGATATTTTTGTCATGTGTATTTTTAACATTTGTATAGAACTGAATGAATTTCTTCAACATCTTGACAAACGTTATGAAGTAAAAGTTAGAAAAGAGGGAACCTTTATAGCGAGGCCACTGAATTAAGTCCATTGGCAGAGGAAAAGATATCAGATCAAGTGTCACTACATGATGATATTCGACATACTAATTTTGCTGATAAAGATATTCAGAACAAATCAAATGAAGCAATTGAATTAGAGTCAATACATGATGAAAATGAAACTGAAAGTATTGAAGACTTGACGGAAGAACAAGAGAAAAGTAACAAA
This sequence comes from Xestospongia muta, assembly GCA_963693285.1. Classification (NCBI taxonomy): domain Eukaryota; kingdom Metazoa; phylum Porifera; class Demospongiae; order Haplosclerida; family Petrosiidae; genus Xestospongia; species Xestospongia muta. The sequence goes on along the minus strand of OY848918.1, from coordinate 19,213,328 downwards.
CCAATCCGCAAAATAAGTCGTTCAAAACAATGTGATCTCAAAACACAAAGAGGTCAAAAAAGAGTGAAGAGTTTGTTTTTACAAGAGGGACAGCAGCACATGGTTTACAAACCAGGAAAACATACTCAAACATTTGGAACAAATTTCCCTAACCTTTTGGACAACATTAAAAAAACAGAAAGTGCCTCGCCAACATCAACTCGAAGGACCAGTCTTAAGGAAAGGCTGGAAGACTTTAAGTCACATGTCAAAGCTACACAAGAGGTTGTAAAAGAGAGAACGGAAGAGCTTATAAACTCTAGTGAAACTGATAGTAAAAAACGCAGGTTAACATTTAAAGATGTCTCTGCAACAGTAACCAGTAAACTAAAAGAAGATAACCAGCCACGTATAGTTGCAATTGTAGAAAATGCTATGGCTCGAATAAGTAGTAAAGAAGATGATCAGGACAGACATGAATCCATTAGTAATCCTACTGTTGTTAATTATTCTCCAGCAAACATTGCTAATGCATGGCATGCTAAAGTCCGTGCAAAAAGACATCTCTCAATAGATCCAAACAATGTTGTAGCAGTTCCAATGGATAAATTACAAGAGCTAAAGAAAAGAGTGTCAAATGTTAGTAAATAATATCTACATGCCAATATTAGTTTGTGTAACTGTAAATGTACAGTACTACCAATCTATTATTTTTACTTGACATTTTCTGTATGCAAGGAAGCCCTAAACATCTCTTACATATTTGTAAACTCTATAAATAACTATTGAATTCAAAGACAATGAACACGTTTTTAATAAAAGTATAGACTCTGCAAATAGTTTTGCTATCAATAACTCAGTTCATTTATTAAATTCTTACTTATGAAACCATCCTGTAATAACATGTACACATTTCTTTGTTTTTTTAGTCAACTCCTGCATCTGTCCTCAGAGAACAAGCTGATGACTACACTTTTAAACCTATTCCTGACAGTCCTGTTTTGCCACTTTCATCTACTAGTCACAACCCTCCTGATGTGAACATAATTGCAGCCCCACCCATATATAGAGCTGAGAAAGCACCTATTGCATCTAATCTATTTATGACTCAACATGATTGGTTGGAGGAAGAACTGTTAGAGACTGATTTAGTTTGATGGAATTGACAAAACCACTAATGAAGATATATTTTTATATGCAATAAAATCCTTCATAAAAGTATATAGCTACTCTTAGTGTCATTATTATACATGCACAAGGAAAATAGTTTAACTAGTGCTATTCCTTGTAGTTTCTATTGTATTTAGTCATTATGTAACCTATTTATAATATTACATAACTTTAATAATTTGCTATTTGTTTGTGTATCTACATATTGGGTATATGTACATGTTTTGACACAATATATATTTTAAAATTGATTTTTGATTATTCTCAGCAGGCATAATATTTCTTGTACTTTGTGGGACACTCTACAATCCATGTTTTAAATATCACCAAATAGAGCCTGAAAACCTGGTCATTATTAAAGCTGAGAGCCATAGTGGTCTAACCATATGATGTTACTCTAATTAATAACTCTTTGAAGTGTTTTGTTTACTATAAAATCTCAATACAAGTTAAAGCCACAAGAATGCTTGATTGTAACCACAAATGGTTGGTGATCAACTCTTAATATATATTATTAATTTTAAATGAGAAATTTAGCATAATGCAATAAAGATATAGTTTAAAGAGCATCATCATCATTGTTGACACTATTGTTTCAGTCTTGAAATTCTCTCCATTTACAAGTCCATGATACAAAGGATGATAAATTAGAGTTATAAACTCTAAGAAACTAAAACAATTTCTATGTTTCTGTGCTCTCCAATGATGCAGTCCCTGTTTACTTTTTAGGTGTACTAACATAGAAGTATTTGTTGCTCCACGAATGTTAACTTTTAACGAGTCACGGGTTTTAGTAGTATCACTTTAGGTCTAAAAAATATATTGATTGACTTACTGTGTGTGTGAGTGACCAAGAGAGAGAGAGAGAGAGTGTGTGTCCACGTTTGAAATGTCACCAAATAGAGCACGAAAACCTGGTCATAATTAAAGCCGAGAGCCATAGTGGTCTAACGATATGATGACACTCTAATTAATAACTCTTTGAAGTGTTTTGTTTACTATAAAATCTCAATACAAGTTAAAGCCACAAGAATGCTTGACTGTAACCACAAATAGTTGATCATCAACTCTTAATATATATTATTAATTTTAAATGAGAAATTTAGCATAATGCAATAAAGATACAGTTTAAAGAGCATCATCATCATTGTTGACACTATTGTTTCAGTCTTTAGATCCTCTCCATTTACAAGTCCATGATACAAAGGATGATAAATTAGAGTTATAAACTCTAAGAAACTAAAATAATTTCTATGTTTCTGTGCTCTCCAAAGATGCAGTTCCTGTTAACGTTTTGGGTGAACTAGCATAGAAGTATCTGAATCTTAGCTTTTAACGAGCCACAGGCTTTAGTAGTATCACTTTAGGTCTAAAAAATATATTGATTGACTTACTGTGTGTGTGAGTGACCAAGAGAGAGAATGTCCACATTGGTTGGATATGGTGAACCTCCAGTTTTAGATTGGACTTGAAGAGCACAATCTAATCAGACACTGCAAGGATACGTAGAAGCTGTCTTGCATATTTTGTTCAAGTTTGAGCCATTACTGACAAAATATGTTTTACTTCAAGATCAACAAGATGATGAACCTCATAGAATGTACAGCTTTGTTTCAGTGTTTTAATCCAACCACAGATGTATGCGCTTTGAACATTAATGTCACCTGACCTCTAAAACCTTTCAAAAAGTCTCATTGTTTGATCCTCAGAACTTTCTCAAAGAATTTCAGGGCACATTCACATTGTGTTTGTCATTTTTTTGTCTGGTACCTAAAAAAATAAAGTTATTATGACTTATTATTATTGTTAGCTAATACAGTCATCACAGCAGTGATGACCTATGAATCTAAGTACTATTTTTTTGATGAAAAGATGTATTCTTGTCCCGATTTTTTAAACTTTTGGTGTTTTGTTTTACTTTTATTGGATTTATTAACTGAACCTGTTTTTTTGTAGTTTTAATTGTTAGTGGTCATGTACACAGGTACTTGTGAACTTAATAATGTAAACATTACCATATATAGTCATCTTTGGTTCTATTATATAAACAAAACAATGTAGCAACTATGTTTAATCAATTGAATAATTGAAATGAGTACAGAAACAAATAAAGATATTGAACAGTTGATAACAATCATAAATTGATGAAGATAATGGAAATGATTTTGATAGTTAAACAATCAGGCATCGAATAGATTAGTCAATCAATAGGTGTGATATGTTAATAATTGATTAATTAATGATTTCTAAGTGTATGAATTGTTTTATGGTACATGTTACAGATGTACTTCTATTTGTGTTTGTAGGCAATGTAATGTTTAAAAATAAGGTTAATAAAATTAGGAAGTTATATATTCATTCATGTAGACTAGTGACATTTTATTAGTAGTAATATTTATAGCCAGTATTATACATTGCTGTGATAGTAATATCACAGCTCTAACTAAGCCTGTAAACTTTTCTTGACCTTTAATATACACAATGAGTTGTGGATGTATAATATATTGATAAGAGGATAAAATAAGAAGTAAAAATTATTCATTAATCCATTTATCACGTCAAATATAAAGGTACAACTGATCAAAAATTGAATATAAAAGAGCAAACACTAACTTTAATAAAGTGTTTATTCATGTCCAATTTGTATAATTCTAAGAGTGACACTAAAATAACAGAGAAATGATTGATAAGAAAAATCTAATTATATAAAAAATAATAGAGTAAACATGGATAATAAAAGTGTGTAAACTTCAAAAATGACAAAAGTAATGGATAGCAGAAAATGTGTTTTAAAAAATAGAAAAAAATACTAGAGGATATAAACATACTTATAAAAAGGTTAGACGTGAACTAAATTCAAAAAATTAAAAACTTGAACTTAAGAACATTAGTAGTCAACTATTTTACTCCATACTTTGACTGCACCTCAGTTTTAGCTAAAATCACTGGGTTGTCATTGCTGTTGAATGATGCTTAACTATAGGACCCTCAACTGTAGTCAAAACAACATTCCAAGTACAGATTGATGGAAATGTATCGATCCAGCTACATAAGACAGCAATAAGTGTGTCTGTGTTATCATCATTACTTCAATACAAACAACCTAAAACCTGATTTTCAACTTCTAATGAAACACTGAGCTTATCCCAGTGATACTCATATGTTATATGTCAATTATTAGATTAACTAGCTTTGATTGTTTCTCAGCAATGCAAGTATCTCCATTAGAAACATAGGCTTACAATGATAATATAAGTAACATGCACTGAAATTATTAAAATAAAATTTGTCTTTATCTTTCATTAAATATTAACCAATCCTACGATCAATGAAATGTATGTTAATGGTTTGTTGATAATAATTACTAACCTAGTGGTCTTGCTTTATTGATGGAAGTTCCATTCTGTTCATGAGGTTGGCCACTTGATTCAATTAATGATAAAAAAGAAGTATGCTTCATTGCAAATATAGAATGAAAATGAGCTTAAATACAACGCATTATCAAGAACATTGAATGGTGTCAGTAGAGACAAAAAATCTACCAAAAGTAAGTGAATCATGTCAATGCTCTCGTGTTTAGCATGACAATTAACTTGAGTGTTATTCTCAATTAAATTAAATGTAGAGTCAATAAAACCAATGTAGGTATGAGAGCAAAATGTATATTTATTACAAAGTGAAGATAGCTTTACAAGAAAATATATAAGAAGAGGGATTGAGATATTTGAGAAGCATGTAAATTAATACCTATTATACAACAAAGCATGGAGTGTAATACACATCTTAAAATGTGCATGCAACAGAGTAAAGATTGAACTGTTGGGATGTGTAATAAATGATATTTATAATTATACTTTAAGGGTCCACTTTCAAAGTCTTTATATAAGATGACCATTCCTTGCAGGTACATAAAAAGAAGCTTTCGATGTCTTTTTGCTACTGAGCGTGATACATTTTTAAAGCAAATACGAACTATTTTTTATTAATATTAATTAATTATAATTTATTAATAAATTAACAAAGAGCATCAAATAACAAACCTCAGAGGTAGAGTAAAATTATCAACATGATACAAATCAAACAACATCCTATCTAATCAAAGAATAAGCATATTAACCTTTAACTAGATTAAAAAAACAGTTTAATGATTACTTATGGGGCTAAAGAGATGAATAATGTTTTCAGCTACAGAAGGTTCAAACACTGGTGGTAATTCTAGTGCAATCTTAATTATATGCCAGGTAACAAGAGTTGGTTGCTTGTCAAACCAAGTTTGAATGACATCAGAGAGTTTGTCAGTATTTCGACTCCTTTCATCACATATGTTATCTAGATCTCCATGACTTATTTTGAGTGACTCTCCTATTTGTCTCCATTTATATTTAATTCGATGTAGTAATTGAAGGGGATCAATCTTGTTCTCTGCAAGGTAAAAATCAAATAAACAATGTTATTAACAATTAATAAATGATACATAATGGAAGCATAATATCAATCTACTGTCAATAACAACCTACCAAGTTTGATTTGGACATGGACCAAGTTTTCAAATTCAATGTCTGAAATAGCATCTTGAATATCTGGAATAAGTCAATAATATAATTGTATATAGTAGTCTATGTCAATGTCATTTTACGATCAAATGGAAAATTTGCTAACTAACTGAACATAACAGACGTTGTTACCACAAAGAAATCACTAAAATAATCTACTAATATAATTATAAATTAATATTTTTATTATACTTCTAATGTTGGAAGTCAAATATGATTGTAATAATTGTATGAGTGTAAGATAATAGCTTGGTCCCAGACCTTTTGAATACCACACCATACTAACAACCATCCATCTTATCCTGTTTCCATGGTAATGACTACTCTCTCTTTCTCTCTTTCTCTCTCTCACTCTCTCTTACTCATACTCATCATACTATAATATTGATGTTAAAATGATGGCTAATCTTTTATGTATTTACTGTTTATTATTCATGTGTGTTTCAAATGTCACGGATATTGTTAAATAGTAATCAATTCAAGCTGCATATGTTATTAAATTTACCTTCTGAGTCAACACTAACTAATGACAAAAATGTTTGTTAATATAAGTGTTGATAAGTGGTTGACCAATCAAATCTTTGTAAAAATGGTTGTACCTAGACATTTTATACAAACTAAAAAAATAAGCAGACACATAGAGCAATGCAACATAAAGTATGTTAATTAATGTCATACTATATTCATATACATGATGTAAAGGATGTAACATAGATCTTAAATGAAATCAGAACATCAGTTATTACAGAAACTACTTACAATTAAATGCATTCGAAAATTTTTTGGTGGGTTTTTCAATAATATATAATCATGAACAGCCATTTTTATCATAACAGATGTTATCTGTACCACTTTAGGTCAAGAAGAATTTATGATGATTGTTTGAACTTAATATGTTGTTCTTATATATAAAAAATGGATGTTACTTTCTGTAAAACAATCAATTTCATAAGTGAATGAAGAATAGATAGCCATTTGAAAGGATTGAATTAATAGTTTAATATAGTCAACAAATAAATGTATTCTCAAACAAATAAAGAAATGGAAAATCAATCATTTAATGTATCACAGATTGATGGACATACTGTAAATGATATGATAAGTCATACTTTATCTAAATACAATGACTTACCACTTTGCTGATGAAATGTTTTCCAATGGTGGCTAATATTTTGTTAACATTAACAATAACTACATGAACAGGCCAGGAAACATATACCTCACTGAGTATGATAGTATGATGCTCAGGTTATAGACAGCACCAGGACTATACGCCCTTTAGAGCACACAGATGATAATCAACATTATGGTATATTGCAATTGTCTATAATTATATGGCCTTTCCAATGAAATCATATTAAAAGTAACTTATTAGTTATTTATTTTATTCAAATTAACTAATAAAAAATTACAAAAATAAGTAAGAACTAGTTAACATTTTAAAAGAACAATGTCCTAATTGAATGTGAAAATTATTATTTATATTATAATAAAAATGTGACAAATTCCAATGTGTATCTAGAGAAGAAAAATAAAATAAAATATTTGTTAATCAGTTACTTAATAATGATGTCATGAAACACTGTGACATGAAAAATCAGTTCATACTGAAAATAGTTATTGAGATGTATGAATGAAGAAATCATGTGTTAGATTATGATAATTATATGATTTACAATTATGAAACTTTCTTTGATGTATTAAGCATTATTGTTGTTTTGTTTACACATACAAAAGTTTTCAAACATACCTTTGCATATGTGGCTGTAGCGACTATTATAAAGTACTGCTGGGAGGATTATCTATAAATATAACAATTATAATAATATGATGGTTAAGACAATCTTACTACCATAACCAGTTTGTTGTTTAAATTGATTAGCTTTAACTTAGCATCTATTTTAAACTAGCATGTATATTACCACAGTAAAAAGTTAATAACAGACCTGAATCTATGCCAAGTAATTTGCACATTTCATTAGCAAGTGATTTCTTTTGTAGAGGACCCTCAACAACACTGATGATATTACCCCATGTTGCTGGAGTAGGCTCATTGTCCAACCAGCTTTGTAGCATCTTTGACATCTTCACCGCATCAGTGAAATTAGAGTAACACAAGCCATCAATAGTATTAGAGTCAACTCCAAGTAGACTTCCCATTTCTTGCCATTTTGCTGTCACAGAAGAGAGCATTCTCAACAAAATGTATTTCTCTGGTTTATTAGCTGTAAATGTAGAGAAATTGTAATCGGAATTAGAATATATATATACATAAATTAATGACAGATTGCTGATGATTAGAACATTTAAAAACAAAAAGTAGTTATATACATAATGCCACATGTTATCTGTATAAACTAATCTATTCACAGTCATCCTAAGACTATGTGTTTACAAGACAGCAAGATAGTTTAAAAACATTCAGATGGACACACAAAATACTAAAGGGTAGATAAGCATGCAAGTTAGGAGCTTCGTCAAATATTTATAAAATATTTCAATGGAGTTGTGCATAGCTCTGCAGTCAATGAATCAGTTTAATTTCATAAAGTACTTTAATATAAAAAATAATATCCATTGTATATAACTATTAAAAGAATACAAGTACATATGCCAGTTATGTCTTAGCATATGAAAAAATCACCTGTTATGTAAAAATGAAAGGTGATATATTTTATTTTTTGACAAAATACAATGATAGAACAATACATACATACATGTATATATATATATAATATATATATATATATATATATATATATATATATATATATATAAAGAGCAACATACCTGAAGTAATTGGACCACCACTTACTATCTCAGATTTTGTACTAGGATATGAGCCTTGAGTGTCTATAATTAAAATTACAAATCACTGAAATTTAATTATATAATAGCAATTATGATACATTGTTACAAAATAATATTCTCTCAGTTGTTTATATTGCCATCTTAATAGAGTTATATGTATATAAGATATCATTTGTAAACATTGCTCATACCATCTGTATCCAAAGTGGGAGGGACTTCAACCACTTGGATTTGATGAGCAGATGTTTGATCTATAATTAAAGTAACAAATAAAATACACATACCTAGTATTGCATACCTTTGTATCCAGTAAACCAATGTCCCTCTTTCTCTGTATCAAGTGGTATAGGCTCTAAATCTCTCATTACTGTGCACTGAACATATTTAGAGTAAATTAAGTTTGCTGGATGTGGCTGTATACTTAAATCTGTCATATGATCAGGATGTCTACACAACAGACTAACTGTAAACTTGAGAGCAGAAGGCTCATAAGATAAGGGATTAGCACAGGATGATACAGCTTCATCCAGTGTTTGGCGTAAGACACTACAATTACTGCTAGGAATTCCAGTAAAGTAGACCTCCATCCAAGAAAGAGAATCAACCAGAAAAATTAACCCCTTTAAATCATTAGATAGTAATTTCACTCCATGGCGTAGTTGATTTGAGGATATTAGTGATGAATCATCTACTGTAAAGGTTGGAGGAGTCTTCCTATTTAATAAAGCTACTACAGTAGCAGGGAAAACACCCTATAACATAACAACATTGTAGAGTTATGACTAACATGTATGACATAACTTACCTGAGGTACAACTTTCTTTTCAAATTGAAGCACCATTGGCTGGCATGTTTTCTTAAAACGTTTCTTTTCTTCCTCTGTAATATGACTGCTGGGAAGAACTGCTGGTATAAAATACTGCTGTGTTGATGAAATTGACGTAGTCTCCGTTAGATTCTTTAAAGGACTGATGATGCAAAGATGTGCCATTAACTCAAGGAAGTTATCCTTAGTGAACAAACCCTCAACAAATTGGACATTCACCAGAGCATCGAGGAATTTGCTTTCAAATATGCCTTTGTGTCGAAGCTTTTGATTCCAGCCTGGGTAGGGAGCACAATCTTTGAAAATTTTACATTTCACAGGATCAACAAACGAAGCTCTAATTATGCTTGTAACCAAGTTGACTAGGTACTGTGGATTGGTGAATATAACATTATCATTTACGTCAGGAAAGTAGAGAACTAAAGACAAAGAGTTGAGGTATTCAACACAGTGGGTTGTATCAAAATATTTCATTTTCAGCTCTTGACCAATCTCCATACACCTGTTAAGAGAGACCATACCATGATCCACCTTCTCTGCCACTTCTTTGAGACGTAATTCAAAGACATACCATCGAATTGGTATTTCTACTTCAGCAGCAACATTTTCGTAGCTAGTAATACGTTTTCGAATATCTTTTGATATTTGTTCGCGATACCACCAGCACATGTTGTCAACAGGAAAGATCAACTCGTCTTCTGATTCATTATAAAAAATAAAGTGATCACGAAACTCTTTTAAAGCACTTAACAGCTTAGAAGTTTTTTCATGCAATGGCTCTAATTCCTTGAACAGAGTAGTGATTCCATATGTACGATCATAATTGGTACCAATAATGCAGAAAAGAGGCTTAAAATCAACTTTGTCAAAACCTTTGGCAATTGTGTGCTTGGCTGATGCTATAGGGCGGACAAGGTATTCTATCAGTTGAAGATTGGTCATCTGAAGCAAGCTAGGCTGATGTACAACTTGACCATCAACAGAGTACAGAAACTTAGGCTTATCACTCAGTAACTCATTTAATTTTGTGACAATAACATTGAGGCAATTTCCACGAAGAAAAGCCCGTGAAACATCAGCAAATTGAGGCTGACCTCCACTATCAAGGATGTGTATCCATGTTGAAACATTCAGCTCTTTTGACATATTCCCTTTTGCTAAAACGTCAAGTATTTGGTCAGAGAAATAAGGAGCATTAGAATCAATAATAGACTTGGGATCTAAATTAGTTGCACCATTAGCAATTTTTGTGAGACTAGACTGAAAAGAAGCAATATCTTGTTGATTGGTATGTTGGGCTTCTATAAATAATGTGGGTACATCGCCACGTTCATCCACACTAGAGGGGATGCTAGGAGTAGACTCGGTATTAACTTTTTCATAGACAAAAAAAGTAGGTAATGCTTCCATTACTCTCCTCAATAATTCTACACCCTCCATTCTCTCACAAATATTTCCATGCTTCTCTCCAACTACACGCTCAATTGCACGGATAGGTCTACTGGCAATAGCTGTGCTGTTATGATACTTTGGAGCTGGCCAATTGAAAAGTAAATGCAAAAAAGAGGTTTTGCCTACACCTGGAGGACCCATTAGTACCAACTTGATAATTTCTACAATAACAGACCCTTCCCTTAAAGCTTGTGCAAATGATTTAGCTGATTCTGTAGAAGAGAAATGTAAGTCAACATTAATGAGAAATAACATAATAAAATTGTTGTCATACATTTAATACAAAGATAATTTGATTAAAGTATCTTTGTATTAACAAATTACATCTTGTTATGCAATATATAATTAGTATAAATGTGCTATTATATATAATAGCACATTTTTATTAATTACATATTTCATAACAATATATACATTGCAATTTCTACTAAAATAGTGCAAATTGGTTATTTTAAGATAAGTGTGTAATTATAATATTTTACAATATGTTTTGTATGTATTTGGCATAATAATTAATGGTCACATAGATTAATATCATATAGAGATATTTTAATCCTTTCCATATAAAGTAACAACACTTAAGTGACATTCGCTGTCCAGCACTTTGACAATGCATTACTAGTTTTAAACTACAAACTTGATTCAACTAACCTGAATACAAGCATTGTCTAATAGCTTGAGTCGACACATTAGTCAGATCAATAGGTAATTTTCCTTTCTAAAATACAAACACTCAGTATTTATACATACAATATATGACTTACCTTGTCTGGTATGGTAAAGTCAGCTCCAAATTGATGTAGCAACTTTACTACTTCCATTTGGTTTCTCTTGAATGCAAAATGAAGTGGAGTTTGTCTTTGCTATAAATATAAATATAAATATAATTCTAAAAAGACTTTTTTTGTTATCATACAATAATGTAAATACAAGACTTTAAACTAGTCATCTTATCATAGTAATTATAAAATATTCCTAGAAACAAGATCTATACGTATCTCAGAAAGACTTAGATGCTGTTATTAATTGTCAAACACCTGCATATACAACTAGTTTAACATTTTGCTATACCAAGTTTATACTAAAGTTTTAAGAGGTCAACTAGTATGACCAACTCTTCCAAATTGGGTATGAAAATGCTATGTGTGTACTGTTATTTTCTGGAACTAACATAAAGATCAGTGTACATATATCATACCAAAGTTGTTGATATATTTTGTCAAGATATTTATTATACTGAGAATTAAGAAAGCACAGGTTATTGACCTTGGGCTTTCTTCTAATTAGTCCCATCTGGTTAAATATCTAACAAGTAGGTATAGAGAAGCACATACACTAGTAAAATGCTAATATGATTTAGTTTAAGAGGTATAGACTTTGTTTGATGTTAAAAAATGGCTGTTATTAAAAACGTGCATGATTGTATATTATAATTATATATTATATAAGATGTATAAATACATGATGATATATTGTATTATAATTTGTAAATATTATTTGTAAATATTATTAGGAGAACATTCTCTATGAGACACACTCAATGTTGTATATAGACTGGTACCTTATTGACAGCATCAAGGTTTGCTCCAGTTCGTATAAGTAGTTGAACTACTTCAGTGTTTCCGTTGAATGCAGCATCGTGTAATGGTGTATTTCCATTCTGCATAATGAAATGTGCTAATATTTTTGAAAGTGGTAAGACAATTTAGATTTACATTATAATGACAAATTATAATGTCAAATCAAGTAAACAACACAATTTTGATATACATTATAATGACAAATCAAGTAAACAACACAATTTTGACTTACATTATAATGTCAAATCAAGTAAACAACACAATTTTGATATACATTATAATGACAAATCAAGTAAACAACACCAGCTTCAATAGAAAGTTTAGTGTAAAAACAACAACTGGTACCATTGGTGAAAAGAGAAGTATAAGTGCAGTCATTTAGATAATCTTGCATTATTAGATTATATTTTTTTGTTGTTACATTGAGTGTCAAGCTATTAAATTATACATATGATAGAATAAAGGTAATTTAAAAATGTGGCCATGTTAGTTTTTACATCTAGACCCTTGAACATTAAAGATAAATTATTTTTATTCTGGCTTATTGGCTAACGATTGTTGCTTCAAGAATTAAGTCCATCCCTGTACACACATTTATAAGCACATTAGCTTTTTACTTCAGACTACTGCAATACACAACTGGACCATACTTTAATTGTCTTGTTATAAAATGTTTCTCAATGAAATATTCATACAAGATGTATAGCCTTACAAATGAGTATGCTATAAAATAAATTAAATTAGCACACTAAATATTTGGTTGTGAAAATACTAAGTTGACTATTTTGTAAGTGATATCTACTGTTGATTATGCTGACCACTTGCAGGAGATCTCAATTATCATCACAATTGAGATATGAGTATTGTTATATAAAATGCTTAGATTACTACAAGCAGTAGTTTACAAACATTCTCTCATATGTCATGTTGTACGAAGTCACTAACAGTCAACAATTCTATCATACAAGTAAAATCTAATTCTCTCAATATAAATGTCAGAGCATATTTATGAATTGATCAAAAGTAATACACAGTATCGTGGTATATTTACTTTGTTGATACTGACAGTGTCATACAATAAACATAATGAAGACATTGACTAGTTAGTGCTAGGGTTATAGTGAATGTAGCCATCTTGTTTATATTGTGATAATATGTAGGCTCTTGAAATTAGGGATAATTTCAACCTAAGAAATATAGATCATGCATCTTCATCCTCTCTTCCACTTGTAAAATAGTAATTCAACAAATAATAATTCAACATTGATGATACCTGTTATTTGTTATTAAATTTATCTATAATAAACATATCTTATGATAGAGCTTGAGTAGTGGAAAGGGGATTCAAAAACATCTTAAAAATTGCAATGCATACAGTTTTCACACATATACAGTAAAATACTAGACTTCAAGGAAGTGCATGATTTATTGTATTTAAAAGATTCAATGTAAACTATTTACAGTAATGGATAAAAGTAAAATGCTACAAAGGAATGTACCATAAAATAAATTAAATTAGCACACTAAAAATCTGGTTGTGACAATTCTGAATGAACTACTTTGTGAGTGATGTCTACAGTTGATTATGCTGACCACTGGCAGAAAATTAGTTATTATTGCAACAAAGATACAATAATAGTTATATAAAAGTTAGGAATAATACAAGCAATAGTTTGTAAACAATAACTCATATGTCATGTTGTTATAAGTCACTAACAAACAAAAGAATCGATTATACGGGTAAAATTTTTTCTGTCAATGTAAATATCAGAGCATATTACTACAAGTAATAAACAGTATCCTTGTATAATTACTATCACTTAGAATGTCAAACCATTTAACTTATATCATGTAATAAACATACTGATGACACTGACTATAATTATAGTTTAATGCTAGGGTTTTAGCAAATACAGACATGTTGTTTATAATTCGTGATATGTGTGCTTTTAAAAGGAGGAGATAATTTCATTCTAGCTTATATCTGGTATTAGTAGCAACCCATATGTTGTAGTAGTAGGTAGTAGTTGAATGTACATAAACAAATAGACAGAGCTCAAGTGGTATCCTGTAGTTGCTCTATCTTATTATTTAATTTTTTATATCTGCTTATCAGTAAGGCCCTTGCAAACGATCACTGTTACATGATAAAAGAAGTAGATACACAATTATAAACACATTAGTTCTATCCTACACATTAAAGCAATGATTTCATTATATCTGGCACTAGCAAACATATTTCAATCATATCCCTTAGTAGGCAGATGGATGAATACAACAGCATTAGCAAAATCCTGATGTTACTATACTCTGTCTGAGTTGAGTTCAGTTGAGCCCTCTTCTTATATGGACTTAGCACTGAGGTACATTTTAGTGTTATTCATTACTTATTCACGTGAATGTCATGTGAACAGACCATGTTTTCTCTCATGCTCATAAAAATACAAAGTGAAAAAGAGACTGAGGACACAAACAAAGGAGGTTGTTGTGAATGTCTATGAATATTTCAAAAATATGAACAGACGTCAATGGACTCAAGGACCTGTTACATAAACTACTGGTGCCACAGAAGTTTTATGTGCCAGCATCAAGAAGTTACGAAAAGAGAAATTTAACACTGGTGGAGCTGTTTTTTCCACTCCAACAGTTTTTTCGTATAGCTACAGCTATATCAGATACTTTAAGCTTGTAACACAAAGGTTTCTGTTGAAGCAAACATTTTGTGTTGTACAAGACTTTGTGTTTGTGCTGAACTTTCGAAGTCACATTAGTCTTTTCAAGCTTTAACAGCAAATAGGGGTATCCAGATTATAAAAAGCATTCTTGACCCTACAAGAAATTGTATCCGAAAACTATATAAACAAAAGAATTCACTAATACTTTGAAAGAGCATATTTATTTCCATTTCATTGTTAGTTTAATTTAAAGTAGGCATTGCCTTCTACGGAAATAAATTGGTACTGTACTTTTGCAGGCACTGTCTCATTTTATGTTAATTATAGATACTACAATAATCACTTTTATCTTTGTAGTTATTTTAGGAGTGTCCATATAATAACTTATAGGAGATGATTAAACCAGAAACATCTATGTAATTACATGTATTAATAACAACATTATATACAAAATACAGTCATATATAGTAATGACAAAATATTTAATTAATGGCAATACTCACTTTCTCAATGGGATCCAGTGATGCACCAGCTTTAATTAGTATATGAGCTATTTCAGAATGGCCGTTGTAAGCAGCCCAGTGAAGAGGAGTATTCTTGTCCTACATAAAGGATATGTTGGTATTTATGATCAATTCACTTTATAATATAAAGCTATATCTAATGATACAACACAAAGGATAGGTAAAATAATTCATTATGTTATTACTAATGTGTATAGAGAGGTTAATACTCTAAAAACAATTGTGATGAGGTTATGATAATGGCAATTAAATTGAATGTAATTAACTAATGGTTTTTACATTTCTACAAGTAGTAATGATTATTGTAGTTGTAGAAAAATAGTAGTGATTGTAATTGATTACTGTTGAAGTAAATGTAATGATAAAGTTGAAATGATCCAATATTGTAATGGAAGTTGATTACATTGAGACTGTAATGGACACATCACTAGTATGCATGTAGTATAGTAAAATAATTAGAGTAATAGTTATATTACATGTATAAACATGACATGTACATTAATGTACAAAGCTTACTGAGAACACTATTAAAATGTCTAATATAACAATCTGATATGTAACTGAACTATACTGATTACAGAATAGTAGAGTATATTATGTAAGTATTCTATTCCAGTAAACATTAAATCAGCTGATGATATTGGAATTTAAAATAAATGGTATACAGTTCAATTCCCACATTATTCTTATTTAGTGTGAAGGCTCATATTACATATCTGTTCATTGCTTTATCAGTCATTTGTTTATTTACAAATCACTCCAAGAACATGCAATTGTCTATTGATTGTCATGTAGACAAGACAAGAATCTGATTTTATGACACTGAGATCATGTTTTGTGATTAGAACTGTAGAGAAATCACATTTCACAACTTTTATAGCCTAAGACATGTCACATATGTAAAATAGATCATGTAAGTGTATACTATATGTCAGTAAAATAGTGCTATCAAGCAAAAGGATGTACTCTACAAGACATAAATGTATTCTTGAGGTAATCAGGATATAAACTGTGACTAATGTGATAAGTGTAGAAAATATGAACTAATAAGAGATACACTCATGATAGTTACGTAATATAAAGTATATACCTTATTATAGAGATCACATTCTATATAATGCACTACTTTGTCAGTTGGTTGTTATTGGGAAAATTTCTTTTTTAAGTATGTTTATTTATTATTCACAGTATGTATTTGTTGATATAATATTATATTATCAATAATTATTAAGGAAATTATATCATATAAATATACTCTTGATTAGGGAATTAAAGAGACTCTATTCACAACATGTACCAGCCATCCAACAATGACACTGGCTGGACATATGAGTTAGTGACTATCATAGTTATCTTAATCTGATGACAACAATGAAGACAGTACAACATACATTACAAATCACTGGTACATCATACTTATAGACTGAGTGTAAAAACACTGCCATGTATTAGAAACTATAACTTAACATATAAAAACTTTGTTATATCACTTCTTTGTAAAATTGTAGAGATAGTTTGTGTCACTAGAGTAACTGTTATATAACAATTCTAAGCTTCTGTTTATATATAGTATTAGAATCATGACAAGAAGCTGTTAACATAATTATTTACAATATAATATCACATATTTTACTAAGCCTGTGTGCGAGGCTTGTCATTACAGGTTTACAAAGCTCTATTAAGCTATACATTTGTCATTTCACTAATCCATTATCAATGTATTCATTAACTGAACATTACAAGTGATGACTCTTTGCTACAATCACTTGGAAAAAGCATTTATTATATAATACAAAAGGTTTCCATATTTTCTGAGTCAACAAGTAATGTGTATTAAATGGGAATTCATTCTGACCACACAATTCGTCATTGTAAATGAGGTTTATATTATTCAGGGAGTACAATATTCCACTGTACTGATACTGATAGACTTACATGTACTTAATATGACATTTGTTATGTTATTTAACGAAACTACACGTGCTGTACCATATAGCGGGATTTTTTCGGGTAGGGGGTTAAAATTTTCATGGTTTTCGTGGTTGAGAAACAAACCACAAAATATTTACCCAAGAAAGTTAATTAGATGAAATGTGCCACACCCATTCATGCATACACGTGGTTGCATGCACGTTATCACATTGTTGATCAGCGAGTCTTAGATTCAGTATGGCCTCATTTCAATACTTCAAGAGGGAAAAGAACAACCTACCAATCCTCGTGGCCCTTTAGCACAATCTGTATCATCAACTTCAATTGTAGCTGCCAACTCGTCACTCTTTGGCACTCAAGTTGTTCCCCAAATATAGCATCCCAGATCCCTTTGTATTAGTGGTAGCCTTGTATTATGGCTTGAATTTTGAAGCATGGCATTTGTACACCTCATGTGTAAGGGGATGTGGTTTGGACTAGATCGCTTGACCACAAAATTTTTACCACCAACTAAAAAGAAATTTGACGTCCACGAAAATTTTTTCCCCCCCCCCCCCCCCGAAAAAACCACTATACCATATTCAAATATTTTGAATAAACTATTTTGTATATGTGGTTGCTGGGCAATTTTTTGTACAATTATGCTAAAAAAATTGGTTTCCAGGTACTTTCATTATTGTTCTTCCTGGATACAGGTATAGTATACATTCAGTATATAATACATGCATACAATCATTACGTCAAAATGTTTTTGAGCAACATCTGTAATTTCCCCAAATTTGGACACATTTAATATATTCTCTAAATTCCTATGATTGATGTATAATTATAATGTTTGCTATTCATTCATGAGGGAATTATCAACTTAAGAAGAGACGATCATATGAACATATAAACTTAATTTTGAACATACCAGGGTGTGTATCATGTAACTCATTAATGAGGGAATTATGAAAATATGAAACTCATTCATGAGGGAATTATTAGGTCTAGGATGGACAATGATAGGAACATACAAGGCTAATTTTAGACATACCAGGTTGTGTATCTTGTAACTCATTAATTAGGAAATTATGAAAATCATTCATAAGACAATTATGACAATCATAGGAAACCTCAGAGGAAATAGACATCTTTTCAAACATATGCAGTACTACGTCTTCATGTACACCCGAGAGAGAAAACATATGAGAAACATAATAGGATAGGGTTTAATATAACCAGGGGTGTCAAGCAAGGTTTCAAAATGGTCCAAAAATAATATGTGTCAACTGATAGAGTTATAGTGGACAGACAACTTAATGATTTGGCAATACATAAAGAAAAATAAAGAAGTCTTCACAGACAAGTTGGGCACAATGACTCAACATGTTGCTAAACTGGACTTGAAGAGAAATCACAAACCCAATTTTTGAAGACCTCAACCTGTGTCTTTTCTCTTAAACTATCGTTAAAGCTGAGCTAGACAAGTTGCTGTCATTGGTCAAAATTAAGCCTGTTAATTTCAGTGAGTGGAAAGACCTTATCGTAACTATTCTATTGTAGCAAGATGGAAAACTACCACTGTGTAATAGCTATAAAGAAATGATCAGCCCAGTACTTGATGTGGATCTATATCCGTTACTGAAACCAGATGACCTTTATACATAATTATCTGGGGGAAGTAAATTCTCTGTTTTTAACATCTCCTATATTATAACATTGAAATGCTAATAAATTGAGGTTTAATTTTCACAATTTTAAGAATATTACTAACAAAACAAAAAAGTACAACATGACAATTACATTAATAAACTCACATGTGTATATTACATGTACAATGTATACATATATACATTACAACAGTATTGTTACTATATATGAACACTCACATCATTAGTGCAATTTGGGTCTGCTTTTTTTTGAAGAAGAAAAGACACAATGTCAGTATGTCCAAAAACAGATGCAGCAATCAGTGGTCTCTTAAAATGCTATATAATAGTAGATGATAATATTTGTTATTAACAAATGACAGTTACAAGATCTACCTATTAATTATTAATTAAATAACAATACAAAATTTTAAAGAGTACATACAATATCACAATAGTAACAGTAGTATTAGTATATTAATAAAACATTAGTTATTTCTAATAGATGATATTACAAAGAAGTCAGTGAACCTATAATTACATTAGTACAACTTAAAATAACATTATAATACTATGAAAGTATTAATAGTCATTATTGGACTACTTTAATAACTTGAAATTATTTTAAATTATGGAGTCCACATAAACACTACATTACTTATTAAAACATATTATGAACATTATTTACAATTATATAGTTACTCTGTGGATATGTTAATAATATATGTTTGCTAGTAAACATAATACACACAATATACTGGTTTAAACTCTGTGTATAAGAAAGTTCAAACTAAATATCTAAAAAATAGAATGCTGTATGTACAGGAAACAATTTCAAAAAAATAATTTGGGAAATGTTTTGAAAGTAAACTGATTTTGGTTAATTCCCAGTTAATATATAGGTGTGACATGTGTATAGCAATTTATTCTGATGAGTGAAATACCAATGAATTTGTGCTCCAGATCCTGTCACTAAATTTGAAAATGAATGAAACTATTATCATATTATATTAAGGACTCTAAGCTGTGTCTACTGATAAGATCTCTAGTTAGAATATCAAAACATTCATAGTCATTTAGCTGTCTAATAACAGTCTGTCCCTTCACTTAGAGACAAAGGGTCTGGGGACTAACACATATTAGACTCGTACTGTCTATTGTGGTCTGCAAAAATGTTGCAGACCACAGAAATATCATCTGTGTTTCTATTTGAAAGATCATTATCACTGATCAGTGCATATCACAACAGCATTTTTATTTTTTAAACTCTCTTGACAGATGTTTAGCTCTAAGTATGCTCTATCCATAAACACATTCCTTCTATACAAGTCTTATATGGTTTTGTCTCCAGACTTATCCTCTCTAAGCAAAGGGACAAGAACACCATACTAGTCTAATACTTTATGGAATTTTCTAAACATTTTGGAAAATGAAGAACATTTTACTAAACTTACCATTTCCTATATGTTACCACAATCTCTCTAATGTTATGATTAATTGTGTGTACTAGTTGTTTCTCAAATTTAATGCTGGAATACAATAAACCTAAGGACTTTCTACAAAAATAGACCATAGTTAGGTATGTATGTATACAACTTGTTGATACAATCAGAATCAAAAGTTCTGTTTGATACTTTAAAAAAATATACTTATCAGAGTTTTATTAGCATTTTGGTAGATTGTAAACTTATGAGGACAGTGAGTGAATAAATATGAGCATGGTATAAAATCTTGTAATAATTCTAGAAAATGTATTTTGCAAATGCTATATTAAAAGTAAATTCATAAAAATATTGTCCTTCATAAGATTGAGAATAATTCAGTAACATTGTTATTAGATCAAGAAATGTACACATCATGTCAGTAATATTAACACTTTTTATTATTAGGAGATGACACAGAAAATGAAAGAAAATCCACACTATTGATTAGAATCACACAAGAATTTGTGATATTAAATTTAGACCATGCCTAGTCTCATCCCAAGACCAACTCGCAAGCTAAAGTAGGGGTCACAAAAATGAACTCGTGTGAACAGACATTAATTAGCGACTAGACCATCTCATATATTATAGCTCAACCAACATCATATTATAATGATGATACAGTGTGTAGTGATATGATAATTATTGGATTTTAGACTTATTTATAAAAACACACTGTATATGAAAAATAGGTTTTACTGTTGAGATGTATACTTAAATATTGAAAGCTAGTAACTTACATCGTATGGATAATAATAGTTTTCATCAGCACCTTGTTCAATAGTAGATTTGACTTCTTCAATGTTTCCATCATGAGCTGCCCAGTACAGTTGATCATTCTATTATAAAGACAACATATATTTTGTAGTGTAGTATAGTGAGTATACAGATAAGCACTAATAACTAAAAGATCTTCTTTTAGAAAGATATTCTGTCAATACAATTACACTGATATGTGAGTTTAGTTAGTATCACATTGATATATAGGGATAATGACATAGTAATAGAAAGATTATAGACTTACTAGCCAATTCTGAGACATTTTGAAAAGTGTAGGTTCTTAATTGATCACTGTTCTTATGTCAGGTGTCCATAGATAATACAGGAAGTAGGTGACATAGATAGTAATAACTATATACTACATTGGAATGAGGAAACTCTACTAACTTAATCAACTATAACCTAATTATAGTAAGATAGAGTATACTGTCTGTCTACTAACTACTACTATATGTAATAGATATACACTCATACTATGTATGTACTGTACACTATATGATCATATATGATCAACATCTGCTTAGTAAAGTCTGCCACTTGATAACCACAAAAGTAATGGCTAGTGCTATTGTCATTGTTGTGTCATAATATTACATTCTCATTAGATTCTTTGGTACGTAGAGGAGATTATAAGAGAAAATGTTCTCATTCTTTTAAAATTATTTTGACATTATCATCTTTACATAACAATCTCATATTTATCATTAGTTCTAGCTATAATTATCTTAATAACTGTACAGATCTCTATAAATGAAGCGTCATCTCATTAACTTATTATAATATGCTTATGTTTCTATAGTATACTATCAGTATCATTATTACAAAGTACACATGTATCAATGTGACAGTAGTTCAAGCAAATGTGATCTTAGATACTCAAAGCTCTAACAAGACACCAGTACTACATATAATGATGTACATTATTAACTTGATAGTAAAGGTGTTTTAATAGCTGTAACAGATTTGTGCAATATATCTATCATTCTATAGTTATATTTAAATAAATGATGGATATTATAAAAATGAATTTAATTTTGTCATTTGACAGGTGATAATTAGATGTTCTAATAAGACAGTCAGCGGTAGGAGCAGGATGAAGAGGAAGTAATGTCCACGAAGCTATGATGGTGTTAGAATAATAGAATTGATCTATGACTAATGAGCACATAAAGTGTCTGGTTGTGGTAATAATAAGTTAACGATTTAGTAAGTGATGTACTGTATCATATGTTGTTATTAATTGTTATTAATCCTTTATCTCCGTTATGCTAAAAATTTTATCCCACACCACGCCCTTAACGAGCAATTTTAGCCTAAAATTGCTCGTTAAGGGCGTGGTGTGGGATAAAATTTGATTGAATCAACTACCAGTTATTGCGTTTTCTATTTATAGTAGAAGTTGTTCTATTTACAGTAAGAGACTAAAAATAGCTTGTATGGTCAGCCACCAATCGTTGTGGGCAGAGGGGGTTGCAATGTTATGGTTAGAGTTGGTCAAGCCTTCCTACCATTCTCTTCGTACAAATGGTAAGGTTTTTAATCACATATTCTTTAAAAATACTCTTCATTTGCCCTATATTCTCCTTGCCCTTTTCAGAGACGAGTTTGGACTTGAATGAATTGCACGTGTCAAAGTTACATTTGACCTCGCCATGTCTGACTTAATTTTAGTTGACTATGATATTTGAGTTGATTACAAGGTAGGTAGGTAGAATGTAATTGAAACAGCAGATAAGACTTTGTGTAAAGGTCTGTATTGCTTAAAATGAGCTTGTTTGATTGTGTACATTTTTATTGTCCTGTGTATGCCTTATACCTGACTACATTAACAGTTATGATGATGTAGAAATAAATGATTATAAGTGTGTGAAACAATTTGTTCAACTAACATATTAGGTAAATGTTCTTATAGTTTTTGAACATATGATACTTCTTAAAACAAGGATGTATACAAAGATGAATATCACATAATGTTACATTTGATGTTGGTTTGTTTTCTGTTAGCAGATTGTCTTCCGCTGCATACTTTACAGCCCCTTTTTAAGCTGAGGAGTATGAAAAATTGACCACTTACTCAGGCTGGGATATGTTGTGGTACAGTAGGTACTATAAGTGTATTGTTGAGTACTACCTGTAGAAAGAAATCAATATGTGAGAGATGATAGCCAGGTTAGACTCTGCACATGATGTACACATTTATGAGAGTGATGTCTAACAAGTGGAAAAGGTTCATTTCTACCATTTCTAAAGTGACGAAGTCCATAGTATGTAACTTATTATCCACCTTGTTAACACCTCCCATATAGGTATTGTAATGGTAAATGATTGCTGGCTTCTGGATGCTCTCCACTCCCTTTTGGAAATTATTGGTGTGTCTTTGAAACTTGACTATAGAGTCATCATCAATAGTAGAAAGGGCAGCCATAACTCTTTTATTCATCCACTTAACTCCAAGTATGCATATATCATGATATGTTGTGATTTCACTTTTTTTCTCTTGTGGATTAAATAGGTATTCCTTTTCTGCTTAGCTTGACTGTACCACAGATTCCAGAACCAGTTTCATTTAGCCATCTACACAAGTATGGACTTGTGTAGTTATACCCCTTAATTTGAAGGTCAGCTATCAGGTAAAGAACAACATGAGTTGACAGTGGTAAATCTCCATCTCAGTACTCAGATTTTCCAGTGTAGATGTCCCAGTTCGACATGTAGCCACTGTTGGCATCAGTAAGTATCCAAGCCTTCATCCCTCTTTTGTGTGGCTTTTTGGGGAGGTACTAAGAAAAGATAGCAACTCTTAGAACTGATATCCCCTCCTCTTTTACTACTGTTTTGGTTTAAAGTATATATTGGAACTGACTTATCAGGTGAGCAGTGATTGGTTAAATTTATAATAAGTGATCATATCCAACTTGCATATAGGAAGTATAGTTATCATTGTCTGATAGATGAAGAAATTAGAAAAAGAAGAAACTTATCTTCAGATGGACATTACTTTTTGAGAGCAGTCATTGATATGTGGCCAATTTGTGCACCATTATATTTGAATAGATGGTAAACTGACAACACTTATTATGATTACTAATGTTATCAAAAATTATAGAGCTCTCCTAGGATGAATTGATGTTTAGTAAAATCATGCAATCAAGGTATAGGATGGTGCTGTAGATGATTATCAGGAGAGTTAATATAATGTTGACTATAGAGGTTTGTTTGATGTAATATTTCATTACTTATTGTGTTTATCCATAGTTGATTGAAATAATTAACAGCATCTTCTTGAGAGTTGTTGCTCGTTAGTCCAGATTGTCTTGAAATGGAGACATAGTAGTAGAAGTTGGACCAATAGCAGCAGTAGTTGAAGTTTAGGGTAGAAACAACAGACACAGTAGCAGTAACTGTTAGGTGTAGTAAAAGTAATACTACTTTCATTTTTATTAAAAAGCAATTGTCATCCATCATCCACATAACCAGTATCTTCAAAATCATCATCACTGTAGTTGATAT
This sequence comes from Xestospongia muta, assembly GCA_963693285.1. Lineage (NCBI taxonomy): Eukaryota > Metazoa > Porifera > Demospongiae > Haplosclerida > Petrosiidae > Xestospongia > Xestospongia muta. The sequence goes on along the minus strand of OY848918.1, from coordinate 19,188,421 downwards.
CAATGTCTGCCATCATATCCTGCAATACATCTGGATTGCTTATACTGAGAAAACTACGCCATTGGAAATAGAGTTTGATAGATATATGTTTGTTATAAAATTATATCCTGGTACCAGAAGAGGTTCCCTGCGATTAAATTGGGTAGGGCTCCGAATAGCTCCTTGGTATTTTAATAGTTAATATTGATAAGCACTCAATCATTTAGAAACATCACAGGATTAACATACATCAGATAAATAATAATGGCACAATGTATGAGATCTGTTTAAAATATATATCACATGTATGCAATCATAAAATAAATACATTTCCAAGAATTTAATTAAATACAAGACAGTTCACTAACTGACTTAATATAACAAAGTAAATATTAACATATTATGACTATCTTATAATGTGTAAACTATGTAGACTGGATGTTTGCTTGTAACTTGAAAAGTTGCAAACTCTTTTTTAAACTTTGATGTAGCAATTCTAAAAGAACAAGTAATTATTAATTGTTCTTTTAGAATTGGCTACATCAAAGTTTTAAAATAAAGAAAGCTTACAAGCATTAAAATATAATGTATCACACCTTTATCTTTTGACATTATTTTGTGAGCTAAGTCATGTCAATTTAAACTATCATCTCTTAAATATTTATGAAAGTTGTGAAGGTGCTAGCAACGTGTTCGACATGATCTATTAGAATCCAATCAATAGACTATATATGTATGTATAGCAGTCATTTCGAAAGCTACAAAAAGTTTGTAGGTCATTTCATTAGGAACCCTAAATTGAGTACATTTACTAATTCTGTTAAAATAATTTATTAAATTTATGTAATTGTTATCTGAAAAATTATCCCTTATAAAGGGGAAGTGGGCCACACCTGGAAGTACTGCATTACCAAGGCAACCCGTAGAGTGAAGCAAGTTTCACATATCACTCCTAATGAAAAAAATGGATTAACAGCTTGAGGATATATTATCCTCATTCGAGCTATTAAACTCGAACAAACAGTTTTTTTCACTTAATCTTAGCCGATAGGCCAAAAAGCAACAACGCTACAAAATTTATAGCTTGTCTTATAGTTATACAATAGAGTTTGCTCTTAGGGGACAAGTAGTAGTGATTCCAATGAATATCTTCGTAAATTGTAACATGTCAAGCCTTGTGTTGATTAGGAATACACACTTGTTTGCAAAATATTATAGTAATACTATATCCTTATATATTGTGTATACCATAGAAAAGGGCGTGGGAAAAATTAGGGGAGTAGTGTGTTGCGGGGGAGTTTGCATAGCAATAATAAATACAATCTTTCTTTATTTGTAATATGTAATATTGTAGTGTCCTGTAAATAACTACACTATGTTTTATTACGTGATGGCTATTGTACAATTGGTATATTATCTTTACATCTCTTCTTGTATGTCATGATTTAATAAACCATTCAATAAATCATTACTTTGTTAGACTAAAAGATTCACATAATATTACTCATTTGTACCAGTTTGTACTGTCATCTAGAAATAATTACAATGAACTTATTAACCATTACAAGGCAAACTTTGCAGATGTCATTATTGTTTTCTGAATTTGAAAAAAAACAGAAGACTAAATGCTTTTGGTGTAGTATTTAGAGGTAAATTAATGAAGGAAAATAAAACAACTGATGTGGCTATCAAGTCTTTTAAAGGTTAGGCTGATATAATGAATTCTAATTTATTGTAACACTATAACTGATCTACCTTCACCAACATTTGGAGAAGTAGAGGATGTTTTGATCTTAGATGTTGAACATTCTAATTTTATGAGATTGTTAGGTGTATGATTTGCTACTGAAGATCAACCTACTTGATATTTTATTACCATGTATGGTTATGGAGATCTCCAGGTTTTTGTAAACTGAAAGGTCGACACTTGGTAGTTGTATAGTTAATTGTAAGAGTTAGGAAGATATTGTCTATTGTCTCATTAGTTAGACACAAGAAATTTCATAGATTATGAGCCCAAGTATAAAGGATGTCACTATGGAATTTATAACAGGACATTCCTATATATAACTTGCTTGCTTTTTTCTAAAGAGATATTTGTTGAAGTAAATGAGCTGACAAAATATAGCAATTAGTAATCAAAACATCATATGTTGTGAATTCCTTTCAATATTGTAGAAATGTATGAAGCCTACATGACTATGAGTTAGTTAAGGCAACCAATCTATTTTAGCAGTGGTATACATAATATATATATATATATATATAGATAAATATGCTAACTTTTGCATTAATGACTATAAGGATATATTGATTCTTGATCTGTTAGGCACTTAACTCATTATATTCTTCATTGAATAGCTACAGGGTTTTATTCTGAACAGTTAAAGTAAGTAAGAGTAATTCATAGATATATGAAAAGTAGTATTTACATTCAGAAGGCCAGATGTGAACCCCAACTGTCACAAGAGGAGTTATGAAATAATGATTATGCTACAGGCATAGTTATCTAAAATTTAAAACATGAAATTATATAGCATAAAACTATAGTAAAAATAGCATGAGTAGGGTATATTTATAAAGCTTTTTTAGTTACTTTGCTAAGTGTGTAAATTTTAAGGAGAAACAGTGATATCACATAATCAGCAGAAATTTGTATGTTATAACGAATTAACATAAAACTCAAAGTAAGGATTGTCAAAAAAGTATTGGAGCAATTAAGGTACTCAATCAAGTAAACTTGTCCATGTCATGTTTGAAAGAGACTAATGACATAAAGTTTGAGTGATTGCGTAATAGTAGTGATGATAATTAATATACCAATACCCAATAAACATTATGTTATAGTCTATACACAGTGCATGGAATTATGAAGAATAGACATGAAAGTGTTTTCTTAACTATTTACCTCATTATAGGACATAAACATGAATTTGGAAATTGATTAAATAGTTTGTACTTGTTTTTTTAAAAAGATCTGATTTATCTTTTTTTCTAATGATCAAGAAACAGGTATCTTTACTGTACATTACAAGTTGAATTTATTATTTCCAACTTAGTTATGTATATACATAACTCATTCTTTCTGATACATGAATAATAATTATACTATTGTTAGTTATGATAACATTATTGCAAAGCCCAGTTTATAGTATATCTTGAATACACTCATTAAACCTGTAATAATAAAGAAAAACATTGTGAACATATTTTACCTAATTTTTATTCAAGTATAAATAACAATCAAGTGAATAAAAATTCCAAAAAATCATAAAAGTAGGGATAAAACATTTCACAATATTTCAAATATAATATTTCAAAATATTTCAAAATATTTCAAACAAGCCCAAATAGAAATGGCAGCATGGATATCCCTATATAGAAGCCTAGAAAAGTTTTACTTGTTCTGATAATCCATAATTATCATTGTCGTATTTATAATAAAGAGAGACCCTATGTATAGTCATCTTACTAGACATTCTCATATCCATAATAAAATGTAACTTGACACTCCCAATTAACACATTTTAATCATCATTTATCCATTAATACAGTACCTATTCATTGTCATATATTATATCATATCTATTTACTATATAAAACATTGTTATAATCACTTATTGATAATGGTTCAATGTCAACCTTATCTGAAACAGGAGACTTTCTACAAATGATAGTTTATACAAATCAAAATGAATAGACCATCCTGTTCAAGAATTAGTCATCATTAGTCCAAACATTATGATTGTCATAATACAAGATCAAGTGGTTTAGTTATTAGCAGATTCCTTAGCATTTCAACTTAAATTCCAGGTATCAACAAGTAATAATATAAGAGGGCAGATATTATCTTTCTGTTTAAGTAATCTTTCACTTTGTCTTGTTGACCACCTGTATAGTAATTTTCACACAATATATGATTGGATGGCTGTTACATTTAAAAATTAAGATCTATCATTCTATTTATGGCTTGTGAATTAAGTTCATTTAATTAATGGATTTCTCAAAAAGTGCTGTCTATGCAAGTCTGTATGATGTGTGGACTATAACTAGCTGATGACATTTCAAAATGAATAAACGTATAAAGTTGATGAAAGACAGAGAGAGAGTGTGTGCATATCATGTCTGAAAGAGAAAGAGAGAGAGAGAGAGAGAGAGAGAGAGAGAGAGAGAGAGAGAGAGAGAGAGAGAGATTATAACCACTTTTCACAACCTTCTTTCCACAAATGAACCAAAACAGATCATGTCAACATAGAGCTGCTCAACAATCTAGTTATGCAATTTAATTTTTTTAACAATCTACATAAACAGATATCATCCATTACTGATATGCTTAAAATAAACAGGAGAAAACAATAGACAAGGTACAACTGCCCTAGCTCCTGCCCAATATAACATTGATAAATACAGCTGCCTAACTCAATAAGGCAACAGCTGTCTTTTCATTGCATGCTGATATCTGGTATGTAAAAAGGTGTATTTAAGCAATATAGATTACTTAACTAAAGATGCAAGGCAACAGATAGCTAATTCCCTAGTGTTGACAATTGGACATAGCTTTTAATATACTGTTGATAATTGCAACTGACCATCAGAACATGATAGATTTCAATCTTAAAGAGGCAACAGCTGCAAGTCCGCTTGTCAATGGAGAAGGTGATATATTTCCTAAGCAGCAACAGCTGCCCTCTAATGGCATGTTGATACATGTAGCACAAACAGTGGAACTATAGGTGATATCTTTCATAACTGTCACAACTGCTCTCCAATTATGACAATTCTGGATGTTCTTGTAGTTGACATGAGAATGTGGTACATAATGTCCTTACTCCCATTATTGCAATCTACAAAACAAATTTACACGAGAAATTATAATATTAAAACAAGGAAATGCAATAGATACCTCACACCTACAGGCAAATATAAGCAGAAATTCATTTCCCAATAGAAATAGTACTGCTTGGTGATCTAACATGACAATTTATTATGGTACTTTTTAGCTTGAGTTCTATAATAGACATTATTGAGAACTGAACTAGGTATACATAAAACAAAATTAACAGTTATTAAGTAAGTTCATTGTTGTCACTGATTTAAGGTATTAACGTTTCAAATTAATTATGAAGTTTGTAAATTTAGTTCACTTTATTTCATTATAAATGTACTAACCATCTAATAAGCTATCAAATGAAATAAAATAAAATCATAAAGGTTTTTTAAATTAAGATTTAATTAATTATAATATATCTTCAGTTGCTTTCAACAATTGATATGAGAGAGAGAGAAAGAGAGAGAGATTATAACACTTTTCATAAGATTTAATTAAAGTTCCTCAAGTTAAATGAACATGAAGAGATTTTATCAACTTCAAATTGTTCAACTACAGGAATGTAGTTATATACATGTTTTTCTATCTACATAATAGAAGAAAAACAAACAAAAATATCATTTATTACTGATATACTTAAAATAAAACAAGACAAAGCTATAGACATGGTAACAGATGCTCCTGCCATCATATATTGTTGAGAATAACAATTGGTCAAAAAAAAATATGTGGTTCATTTCTCACTAGGTACAACAGTGGGTTTTCTTTCATTGTATAATGATACCTGAAATACAAACAGGTAAAATTAGTCATTATAGATAGTGTGAGCACTATGAGGCCAGTGGCCTGGCCCATAGTGTTGACAATTACAAACTGCTACTCAATTTCCCTTTTATATATTTGATTGATAATTATAGCTAACCAACTTGATAAATTTTGATCTTAAATTTATAAAAGCCAACAACTGCCCTCCTTTATATTATATAACAATTACAAAAGCCAACAGGAGAAAGTGATAGATTTCCTAATTAGAAAAAGTAATATCTGCCCTCTAATATTATTGAATACGTGTTAATACCTTGAATTATTGATCTGTTTTATAAATATACCAACTGTTTCTTGCATTATGACAGTCAGGACTGCTATAAGGAGCTCAGCCTCAGAAATCTAAAATTGTAACTATTGTATTGAGAACTACTATTAAAGCAGTTATGACTCCACATAATAAACGTGTATCTTATGATTGACTTCTGCAAGTCACATTGAGATTATTAAACTCCATAACTGACATCAAAGTGACAGAGGTGTCTATGTTGATCACCATTAATACTTTTTTAATATTATCCAGTAATTACACTAGATAAAGTAATTTAGTGTAATTATTAATGTTAACTTTATCAAAAATCTTTTTAACAAGTACATAATATGAAATAATGGCCTATACGATAAGGGAAACAAAAAATAACTGCAAATCTTTAGTCTCTATTTGTACTGTTATGTATTCCCTTTTTCAAGTTTGGCATCACAGCTCATTATTGTTGTTTTGAATCAACAATTTGGAAAGTGCAGTAAGTTGTCATACCTTGAACATGAGGTTCATTAGTAATCTGAGCAATATAAGGACCTGAGGTTAAATTATTCAATGTAAAGTTGGGCTTTTGTCCAGGTTTATAAGAAAACTCAACCAAAATTTCTCCACCGGAAACTAAAATCTTGAAAATACCAGATGTTGAGTCTTTGCCAGAAGCCTGTATGCAAATTTATCAAGTAAAATTACAGATTTGATAATTTATAACATACCTGGATAAAGCCTTGAGTATTAAGCTTGTTTGGATGTGACAGCCACCATTCATTTACAATTCCATACATAACATGTAATGGTGTACCTGAACTGTTTAATGCAGTAATATCAAACGCTATATACAAAGAAGAAAACATTAACTCAGGTACACATTTATTATTAAAATAATTACTGTAATAATCACTACTCATGATTCTTTCAATTGACGTCTGATGATTGTGAGTTGAAGAGGAATTTAATCTGAAGAAGTCTCTGATTGATCTGAAAACTAAGATAAGAAAGGTCTTTATATACCTTAAAGAAAGCTTCCCTCCCATATATTACAGCTCACCAGCAGCAATAGGTGATAGACTTCAGTCATACATATAGAAAAGCAACAGCTGCTTTGCATATATTGTTTGATAATTTCAGCATGATTAAATGAAAAGGTGCTAGATTTCCTAAGTGGAGAACGTAACAGTTGCTTTCCAATTGTATATTGGACAGAGAGAGAGCTTATAACCATTTTTCAAAATGAACTAAAGGAGATTATCTCAACATAGACTTACTCAGGAATCTAGTTATGTCAACATTTCAACGTGCAAAGTAAGGGCAGCTGTTGTGTTATTGAGTTAGGCAGCTTTATTTGTTACTAATATATGGGATGGCTAGATCTAAGACAGCTGTTATCTTGTCTATCGCCTTCTCCTGTGTTATTTAAAATATATCAGTAATAGATTTTATCTGTTTATGTAAATTGATAAAAATACTGATATCTGGAGTACCAATAATGAGATTAAGTAATATAGATTACTTGACTAGGCAACAGTTATTCAGCCTCCTAGTGATGACAAATGCACATAGCTTGCAAACAACTAAACAGCTTTCCTTCAATAAACTGTTAATAATTAGAACTGGCTATCAGAAGGTGATAGATTTCAATCTTAAAATTAAATAGACAACAGCTTCAAATAAAACCATTAACAGGAAAAGGTTATAGATTTCTTTAGAGGCACCAGCTGCAACATTTCACATCTTGATACATGTAGTGCAAACAATGAAACTAGGTAATATCTTTCACGCTTGCCACATCTGTTCTCCTGTTATGACAATAACGCATGGTATAGATAGTTTACAAGAGAATGTCATAAATTTCCTGAATAAGTCTGGCAAAAGCTGCCTCTGCTTCCATTATTGACAAATACAAAATTTAATCACATGATGAATGTATTTAACCAGGTAATAAGCTTACAGATGAAATTTAAAAAAAAATATTGAAGACATTAACATATTTATTAAATAAAAGTTTTGATAACCTCTTTTTTGTTCACTAGAAATAAACATATACAATTTAAAAATAAATATGAATGTTATAAATAAAAAGATCTTCAATTTCATTCAACAACAAATAAGAGAGAGAGAGTTAGATAGAGAGATTATATTTCATATGATTAAGGCTACTCAAGCTAAATGAACCTAAAGAAATTTTTATCAACTTAGAATTGCTAAAGACTTAAGAATCTAGTTATATAAATATTTCTACATATTTTACTATCTATACTTTATACCACTTAAAAAATATATCATCCTTTACTGATATATTTAGAATAAAACAAGAGAAGGCAAGAGACAAGGCAACAGCTGTCCTAGTTCCAACCTCTTTTATTATTGATAACTAAAGCTTCCTAAAACTATTAGGTGATTGACTACTAACTAGGTAACCATTAAACAATGGCTGCCCTTTATTACATGTTCATATCTGGAGTGCAAAAAGGTGAGGAGATTAAGCAATATATAGATTATTTACTAGGTATTACCTTTAATAATAATATTTATATTCCTCCTGTGTAAAATTAGAAAATTATTCAAGAAATTTTCATTTTTTAATAGAAGATAAGAAATAATAATCTAAGGACGAGTATGACCTTTTGCATTACAAATGGATGTCTGCTATTGACATCTGTAACATGCAGTTACAGGACATCTGCCACTTTGTCCACCCTGGAAATATAGCACATTATCTGTTGGACAGCTGTAATTATCTAACAATATATACAGATATAACTGTTGCTTTTTTATAGCTACAATTGAAATATATCACCTATTGCATTTTTGGCCAGCTGTGAATTTGAGGGAAGCTATCTGTAATGTATATAAAGACCTTTCTTAACTCAATTTTTTAGATCAGTCAAAAGACTTTCTTCAGATTAAATCCCTCTTTAGCAAACTATCAATTGAAAGGAATATGGGTGAATATTATGGTAATTATTTTAATAATATATGTACGTGAGTTATGTTTACATCTCTGTAGCCTATAAAATTACTGTCTTAAACGAGTCTGGTACACCAATACAGCTTACATATGGAGGTGTACATGAATGGTGGCTTTCACATCAAAATGTCATTATCTCTCAAGGTTTCATCGAGGTATGACCTAAATAATCAAATCAGTCCTTTTATGCAAACATTTTTATACAGGCTTGTGGTATTGGTTCAACATCTGGTACTTTCAAGATGATAATTAAAGATGAGATAATTCAGGTTGATTTCAACTTTGCACCTGGACAAATGCCTTCCTTTGAAAGTAAAATGCTGAATCCAGGTCCTTATGAAGTTCAGATCGTTAATGGCATTCGTGTTGAGGGTGAGACAGCTTACTGCACTGTCAAAGTTGTTGATTCAAAGAAATAAAAATGAGCTGTGATGCTAAACTTGAAAAAAGGAATACAAAACAATACAAATAGAGATTAAATTTTTGCAGCTATTATTTTCATTTTCCTTATTTCATAGACCTTTATTAATTTATATTATGTACTTGTTAAAAAAAGTTTTGGATAAAACTAACATAATAACATTAAAATACTTAATTAAGCCAGAACATTGTATGATGTATATTGTGAGAGTTATGCAGCAGAGTAATGTGACAATATAATAAGACAGTGCAACAGAAGTCAATCCTAATTTACAGGCCTATTTTGCTGAGTCATAACAATTTGTTCAACAGCAGTTTTGAATACAAAAGGTATAGGCTGTGATCTCTAAATCTTAACTACTTATAACACAACCTGATTGTTATAGTACAATAACAAGTGGTTTAGTTATAAATGAGTTCACATTGTTTGTCTGTTTAAATTCCAGGTATCAACATGTAATAACATCTGTTTAATAACAATACTGGATAGTCAATGTAAATGATTGGAGTGGCTTGGGCATGTAATTTTATAAAGGAAGTAAGAGACTATCTGATGGATTAACGTATTCTCACAGAGTTCAATTTTAATTTTCTTTTAACCACTGTTGGTCTGTGTATATCACAGATTAACCATCAGTACTATTTTTTCTCTAAATCATTCACACTCTGCAACTGGTTTACTTTATGTATGGTAATGTTCATTAATAATAATAATAATAATCAACTGGCCTATTCTTTTAAGTTTTTCATCATTTGATTTAAGTAAGAGTGCCCTTTGTTAATAATGAGAGGTTGTTCATAATAGTGGCGTCTGTTATCCACTCTCTTATGTCTATACCTGAACTACTATAGTCAGAGACATTAGCAACAACGTATTTGTTTGTGAGCTCATTCTCTTTCTCTTTGGCATCTTCACGAATCACGAGCACGAGAGAATATGTGTTGTGTTCGCATGACATGCACGTGAACAAATAATGAATAAAATTAAAATAATTATACTTTAGCGCTAATTGCATATAATAGCCGAGGAAATACCTCACCTTACATAAAACAACTTTTTAAAAAAGGTCTTAACTCAACTCGGACAGAGTATAACATGTTCTTATGACAATACTTTTATTATGAGTAATATGATTCTTGTTATTTGACACTGTCACACCAGTGGTAAGCTAACGCAAGGTAAATATTACTATAGGACACCTCATTAGATCTATTAATTAAAGGGAATTCTCATTTACATGTATCACGCAAAAAGTATATGCATTATGCACGTAACTCTTTTCTGACCTACCATCTCATTCCCATTCCTTCCACTTGGGTCTCAGCCTTCTCTAGGTCACAATACTTGTATATAAATTTCATTGACTACTATACATTATGCATATAATCTTAGTATAATATGCAGAAACCCATAACATAAAAGCTTGCAAGAATAAAATTTTAAAATCTACAAAGTGATAACATGATAGTCATAGTGTTTCACTTAGAAGGAAATGTGTATTTACAGACCACATAATTCAATATTAGAGATTACTTTATTAATGAGTTTGTCCCAAGAGTTAACAATAAATGAACATCATAGACTTCATTTAATTCATTTTAGACAGTGTATACTCCATATATAGCATAATTTAATTGATCTTTAGCTTCTAGTAGATGTGTATTGCCAATACATATAATGTAGTGTCATATTTATGGCATGGTAACAGTACTTTATAAATGACTCTTATATGAATATGATACTAGTAACTTAAATAGCTAATTAGACAGGTACTTACCCAGCTATATATTAATGCATTGATTTAAGAACTAGATGTCTTTTGTTTATACAGTGTTTTTATTGATATTAAGTAGAAATATAAACTTGAAAGTAGTAGTTTATAGCTAACATTTATAGTGTGTTAGATTCATGCCATCAAATATAATACAATTAGGCAAATATTTTCTATCCTTATTATCTCGATACATTAGATTAACAACATTAGTCACATTAGATTAACAAGCAGTATTGTTGTTTATTGGGAAATGAATTTCTGCTTATAATTGCCTGTAGGGGTGAGGTATCAATTGCCAAGTTGTAGTAATCCCTCGTCTTTACACAAGGTCATACGATCACTGACTGCACGAGATGATGCTAGGACCAAATATTTGAAGCAAAATTAGGTTATCGCTCGGGGGAGTTGCCAATCTGAGAACGAGACTAGCAAAAGAGGCGGCTTAACGGAAGCATATTATACACGTGATCTTGTGCTGTATTTGTAGTAAAAAGGCCTGTCTTAGCTCAGATTTTCATATCAGTCAAGAAATTTTTTCTGATTGAAACCCTCTTCACCTCACAGTCAGAAGACTTCAATTGTAAGAAACATGAGTTTAGGTAATTAATTTAATAATGTGTGTGACTTAATAGTATTTTCCTCTTAGTAAGATATAGTATTACATTAATCGACAATTCTGGTGCAGCAATAATAGTTCACTATGGAAATGTACACGAATGGTGGCAATCAAATCCAACTGAGATAGTTACAAGAGGCACTATACAGGTATATTATAAATTATAATCAAAACATTGCTTGTATTATATAAATTTGCATACAGGCTGAAGGAAGGGATTATGTGTCTGGTTCTTTCAAGATTTTAGTTTCTGGAGAAACAATTTTTGTTGAGTTCAACTACACACTTGGACAAAAGCCCACTGTTTCACATTATCCGTTGAATCAAGGTCCTTTTATAGTTGAGGTTGTTGAAGGACCAACTGTTGATGATTTGACAGCTTATTGCACTCTCCAAGTTATTGATCCACGAAAGAAGAAATGAGCAGCGATACTAATCTTTATAAAAGGGAACATGTAACAGTACTAGTAGTGACTGCAGTTTCTTAGCTATATTTTTTGGTTCCTTTTTGTAGTCTATCAATTTTTTTTCATGTAGTTGATAAAATATTTCTTTGATGAAGTTAATATTGATAATAATGCTAAATTACTTATAAATCCTGTACACAGTAAAATATGACTTTATTCTGGACCTATAGGTATTTCCTCATTTTACAAAGTGATATACTGTATAATCAAATAAATAGATCTCTGATCTATAATGCTTGTAATATATAAAAGTACACATTGTCTAATTTAAATGAATTATTATACATGAAAAATGCATGCTTATTAACTAGAGGGTTAGTTTAAATCTTTGATACTACACTTTAAAAATGATATAGATTCATGATATGTCATCAAAAATGACTATGATGATAGCAATGCATAGTAATAGTAATACACCATGGTATCAATCTGCATGGTGATTGCAATGTCATTGTAATAAACTATATAGTTCTCAAGTATGACATTGATGATATGAACTGTGTATTAGAATGAACCCATACATAAACTTCTATGAAGCTCTAACATTTCTAAGAACAAATTTATTAATTCATTTATACATATATTGACTTCTATAGTTACACTATAAGCAGGCATGGGCTAAGTACATTGGTACTTGTACTTAAGTATTATAAGTACAACTATGAAAGTACTTGTATTTACACTTAAATCCTTTCTTCATTTCTGCACAGTACTTGTACTTGTACTCAAGTACTAAGGGAGGTATTTACAAGTAATAAAATACTTGTAAGTACTTTGAAGTACCTGTAAGTCCTTTTTAATCTTATTCATCAAATCAACAAAGCTAACCCTACCCAAGCTCATGTTGAGGGTAGTTTGGAACCACATATAAAGAAGAGTGAAACCTTATTTAGCTTTATTTCGATCATCCTGAGACTAAAACCACTCCTTTTTCCAAAGCCATTCAAACACAGATGATTACTTAGCAGCTCCTTGTGTCTTCATGGACACAAATCCAGCCAAGTATTAGAAAGAGAATCGTAGAAGTGTCTATCTATTGTGAAGCTTGCATGCCAAAGTTCTTGGAGTACCTTCTTCATCTTCACCAGTGGAGAGGCTGTTCAGCAATACAGGAAAAATTTTCTGGTGTGAAAATTTTTCCTGTATTGCTGAACAGCCTCTCCACTGGTGAAGATGAAGAAGGCACACCAGAAAGATGTAGACTGAGTGATGACACAATTAAACAGTTGCACTTAAAATAGTATTTTGTCATTTCAACCATTGTCTTCACTACCATAATCTCATCAATAAAATGTTAGCCCAATATTGAGTTATTACAAAGCCAAAACTGGTCTAATTCAATATGTGTAAAGTCAATTAGAATCCAAAAAGTACTCTTTGTAGTTTTGGTCCAACAACTGAGACCATAAAAGAGAGGTAGATGCTATTTCAACTTAACTAACTGGATAAGTTTCAGTTAAAATAGTATCTGCTTATAGCATCAATTGAAGCCATGATGAATTACTATACCAAAGTGGCTTTAATAGTGCCAGTTCACAACCTCTCTCTATAAGTTTGGTATGAATAACAAAAGATAAATGATGGTATCAGGACTCCCTAGATTATAAAATTACATTTTGATGTACAGCAGTAAACATATGAATGTATCATTATCTTCCTATATATGGTACATGTATGTCACATTGGGAATGAGTGCTGTTTAGTGGAATTTTAAGTGTGACAATGCAATCAATGTTACTTAGTCATGGCATCATAGTAGTAGGGATTTTGTGTATCAGGATGACGTTTTTAGTGGATCACAAATTCAATATTAGAGTTTATTTTATTAATGGGTTTGTCCCAAGAGTTAACCATATTTGAGCATCATAGACTTCATTTGATTCATTTTAGACAGTGTATACTCCATATATAGCATAATTTAATTGATATTAATATATATATATATATATATATATATATATATATATATATATATATATAATGTATATATATATATATATATATATATATATATATATAATGTATATATATATATATATATATATATATATATATATATATATATATATATATATATATATGTATGTATGTATATATGTATACACACACATATATATACACATATATCTAACATGTTTGTAGAGATTATAGAACTCAATAATTATTGAGCAGTAGTTCTAATAAAGTCAAAGCATCAGGGACAAGAATGTCAGACATGACATACAGAAAAGAATATACTTCCATTATAAGTTGATAGTTGTCCTAAACTACAACTCAGATGTCTTAGTCATCAGGAAGCCATCTATATACATAAAGTGACCACACATCTAGTTTTGGTCCAACAACTGAAACCATAAGAGAGAGGTATATACTATTTCAACTTAACTTACTGGATAATTTTTAAATTAAAATAGTATATGCTTATAGCATCATACATGATAGAATGAACAATAACCCAGCATGGAAGGGTATAAAGGTAAGCATATTATGTACATGTATTGACAATTACTTCAATAGAATTTTAATATTCTTAAATTTTTATGTGTAATTTTTAACCTCGCTGTGCGTGGGCGCAAAGCGAGGGTACTGTAGTCTGTCAGTGTGTGTGTCTGTGTCTGCATTGCCTGTTTTTTTGAACTGCTATAACTTGGCAGGCGAAGCATTAGCAGCTACCAACATTTAGCATCGAATAGAAAAACGTGTGAACTTTACAACAGTAGTATCAAGAACATCGTCAAGAAAAGAAAAGCTTAAAACTCACAAAAAAAATTTCAGGCTGCAGAGGTCAGGTGCTGTTTCTTAAAAAGTAAAAAAACTTAATGTGGAGATTTTTTAGTATGCTGTAGAGAATCTTAGAGGAATATAGATCAGCAAGATAGATCGAAGCAATCATTAGAAAAGTTCTATAAAGTGTTTTGTGGACTTGGAACGAAGTAACACATTCAGGAAACGTCTCAAAGCACTGAAAAAATTCCTACTAATAGATAATATATTGATTCATATTTGTGCTACAGGATGTTTCCAAAGAACGCTTCATTTTCAAGTTACAATAAATTTTGTATATGAAATATTGAAACATTTTAAAAAGTCATGTAATGGCTCAGAGAAACATTCATCACAAATGTAGCACTTAATCTTTCTTGGCAAATGAATGATACTATTACTAACTCAGTTACAGCTTCACAGACATGTCAATCAGAATGCAAAGTACCCAGTAAACGACAAAGCTTTTTTCCCTTGCTGAGTCATCAAACAACAGTTTGTAATGTGCATCACGTGACCCCATCAATAATTTGACCACACCTTGTCCAATCTTAAATGTACATGTTACATGCAGTATAGGTCTACACTGGGCACCACAGCGAGGTTAAACACTTTAGTGCATTTTTATATATATCTTTAATATAATACATGTATATTCTGTTCACATTGAGAGTGACTGTAGTTTAGTGGTATTCTAATGTGGCTTAGTCATCAACATTACTTGAGCATGGCATCATAAGTGCAAAGTTTTTGTGAGTCATATTGAATCTTTTCATATTTTTTATAGCTGTCTCTTATTTTTACTACTAAAGATATTTTTGACAATTCTGAACTTTTTTGCAGAAGCTAGAGAGCATTTGAGCAAGTATTCATTAATAATTGCAAACTATGTATGATGTGAGTGGTATAAGAAGAATGACATTCAGTTTATATATATGATTACTGTTTACAACTTATCTAGATAGCTAGTGTTCAAAGTTTTGCTAAACTTGTAGACTTTCAAGACCTTTTGAATGAATCATACCATTTCTTTCTAGCTCATTCCCAATAAGAGTTATAAAACTGAATTATTGTTTGTTCTCAATGTGAACAGAATATAAATGTACCAAAAATAAGTTAATATATAAAATATATAAATATATAGTGAAGTAAATATCTGTACCTTTTTATTTACTTCTCTATACAGCTATGTATCCATTTAACCCTTTTATTTATCCATTCACTTGTTCATGTACTTTATGCATCCATATCGTCCTATCATTCATCTATTGATATAATAATTGTCTATATGATATAGGTCATACTATCTGACACTAATGTCCCTGGTGAAGGAGAACACAAGATAATGGACTATATTCGTAAGCAGCGTGGTTCACCAGGACATGACCCAAACACTCATCATTGTCTATATGGAGCTGATGGTATGTTGTATTTCAAATATTGACTATTAAATTTATACTTGTAATCTAGTATGGTGTTGTTGACCTTTTGCTTAGAGAGGGTCTGCGGACAAGTGCATATTGAACTCACACAGCAGGAATGTTGATGTGGGAGATATTGCTTAGAAATGAGCATGTGTTAAGAGAGTGAAAAATGCAAGATGACTGTTGTGACAGCACTGGTTGTAGTAATGATCTTTCAAATAGAAGCATAGACTATCTTTTACTTGCTAGTTCTGCTCATATTATGAACTGCTATAGAGCAGAGTTTTAAGAAGATTCAACGACTTTAATAGCCATTGTTGACTCACATAGAATATCTGTTATGTGAAAAAGAGGAGCTCATAAGTGCATGAAGCATATCAATGTCCTGCAAGATTTTTTGCTAACTATATCGGTCCTTTATGCGCTTGTCCCTAGACACTTCCTATCTTATTGTGAAGGCACAACAATGCTAACTACATGTAATCAATGTATAATGTTTTGTTTTGTCCATGTAGCTGATTTAATAATGTTGGGATTAGCTACACATGAGCCTTATTTTACTATTTTAAGAGAAGAGTTTAAACCAAACCAGCCACGCCCATGTGAAGTCTGCAATCAATATGGTGAGTATGTATTTTGTGATTGTCAGGTGATGAACATTGTTACCATGGTTACAGGTCATTCTATGAAGGAATGTACTGGTGAAGTTAGAGTCAAACAAGGAGAGGTTAGTACATGTGTAAAATAATTTTCCTCTTTTCTTTTATGTATGTATGTAATGTATTATATGTGATTTCTATAACTTGTGAGAATGAAATTTTTTTTTTGTATTTTAGTTTGATGAGCTAGCTACTTCTAGTATTGCTCAAGAGAAACAGTTTATTTTTATTAGAATAAATGTCCTGAGAGAAGTGAGTATCATTTAGTAATTGATGAGGACTTCTCTCTCTCTCTCTCTCTCTCTCTCTCTCTCTCTCTCTCTCTCTCTCTCTCTCTCTCTCTCTCTCTCTCTCTCTCTCTCTCTCTCTCTCTCTCAGTATCTTCAAAGAGATCTAAAGATAGATGCTTTAAGTTTTAAATACGATTTTGAAAGAGTTATTGATGATTGGGTTTTTATGTGTTTCTTTGTTGGCAATGACTTCTTACCACATCTTCCTTCACTACAAATTAGGTAAAAAATGAAGAAATGTAATAGATAACACTATGATATGACATGTATAAGTTATGTACTTACATATTTACATTGTTATGTAATTTTATTACTTTCCAGAGAAGGAGCTATTGATAGACTCATTACTTTGTATAAAGATTTCTTACCATCATCAAAGGTAGTCCTTTTAGTGTTATAATGAATACTTCCTCTGCCCCTTTAATATAGGGTTATTTAACTCATAATGGATTTGTTGATGTAAAAAATGTTCAAGTTATATTAGCAGGTAAATGATGATATTAGAACTGCTTTGACTAAAGTACAATCTGATGAGGACACCTTATGTACAACGATAAATATGTACATATCAATATCATGTACATGTATATCTATATGATGTCTAAGTTGTCTGTGGGAGTTTTTTGTATGGAAAGTATCACAATACTTTATATAAGAGATTTTGTACTTGCATTAGATGTAGTATATTATGTTTTTATAAATTGTTACAGAGCTTGGTAAGGTTGAAGATGAGATATTTCGAAACCGGCGTGATCGTGAGATGAAGGATAAAGAGCGACAAAAACAGCGGTCAAAACGTCAAAAAATAGTAAGGCAATTACCTATTTGACCCTATTAATTAATGACTAATAACTACAGGAAGATTATCGTGCTCCGACATTTATACCTGAACAGCTCAATCCAGTGGTAAGTTAGCATAAGATAAATGTATAATACAGGGCACCTCATTAATCCATTAATTCAAGGAACATTCTCATTTATATGTATTATGCAATAAGTACACACTATGTACATCTTTTTCTGATCTAACATCTTGTTCTCATTCCAGCCACTTGGGTCTCGGCCTTCTCCAGCTTACAATGCTCGTTATGATGCTTATCAAATGAGACAATCTAGTACATTAGCTAGTAATCAAGAAGCAGCTCAAAGTATGAAGGCACTCCTGAAAAGATCAAAGGTAAATAGTACATGTGAATTTAATCTTGTAGGCATTCTCTAGTGGTTAGATTTTTGATTTGTTAGTATTACACATGTACATATAGGTAATATCAGCAGCCACTAAAAGTAATGTAGGATCATGCAACACCCACTCAAATTATTGATTTTCATTTTTTTGAAATATTTTTTGAGTTTTACTATTTTTAAACACTTGTGTAACCATGCCCACATACTTGTATGAACATGTCGACTTTTACTATTTCTACAATAAGTGTTTTACGCATAGCTGAGAAAATGTTTCTTATGACATTTTCTTGATGTTTCTGTGTCATATGAATTAGCTCTTCCTTTTATTTGAAGGAAATTTAATTAAAATATTACTTTGCAAGTGGCTTTAAAATAGCAATAAATGTAAAACATGAAAATTAATTATTTGCGTGGGTGTTACATGCTCCTGCCTACATTTTTATATTTTTGTTAATACAATTACCATCTTGAGAGCTAAATATAATTGTAAATATGACACAATATTATCTGCTTAATACTCAGTTTAACACTCACACACACTTAACAAGAATTGTTATCAGTACAATCAGTGGTGAAGGTGTCAGGGTTAAAATACATCGTTGCTAAATAATGTTATTATATAAAATTAATACTATGTGTAACTTTTCTAGTCTTTTCAAGAATCATCTACTTTCAGTCAAGATGATTGGCAAAAGGGAGAAAGAAAGGAGAGTTTGACTAATGATGAAGAAGAACGAATGAAGAGGAAACGTTGAGCAGATGTTTATCAACATGGGAATGAATTTGAATTTGATCCTGATACTAAGAGACAAAAAGGAGAAAGAAGGTCAAGTTTGACTAATGATAAAGAGGAAGAACAAATGAAGAGGAAACGTCGAGCAGATGATGATCAACATGGGAATGAGACTGAAAGTGATCCTGAGATTGAGGATGAAGTCAGGTAGGGCAGTAATATGTAGACATCTAAAAAGATATGTCACAATGTTAACAGTTACATTATTACATGTACATGTAGATTGTTGATATTGTCATTGACCTTTTTGTTATATTAACTCTGTATGAACTTGTATGGTTTAGCATTGATTCGTATCATGGTTTAGTGTTGAGTCAGTTAGCAATGTGATATTGTGTAGTAATATACACAAACACATATTGTACTGCAAGGTACCTTTAAATCTTAAATGCATTTTTGGATGTTTAAAAAATGTATCTAAAATTATGATGTTTATTTGTTATATAGTGTAAAGTTATTAATCAGTTTTTTAGACAAATATATATTGAATATTTCTCGTTTAGGTTGTGGGAGGAGGGATGGAAGGAACGTTACTATCAGAGTAAGTTTTGTGTGTCATGTGATGATGTGGAATTTGTGCAAAAAGTTGTGGAGAATTATGCTCAGGGACTGTGTTGGGTGATGAGCTATTATTATCAGGTGATTTGAGGGACATTACTTGTAGTAATTATAATTTATAAGTGTATTAAATCAATTATGTTATAATTATACCATTGCTATCTTTATTGTTATCAATAATTATTATCTTGATAAATATGGGACATCCCCTTAATTATTATCAGGAATTAATATGGCCCCTAATAATTATTGTAACAATAATTATGATGCAATTACCTATATTATATATATTGTACAATTACATAATGTAAATTATTATTGTTTTAATTTATTATCTATATAAAATGATATTTACTTATTGTATATGTACTTTTGATGATGTTTTTATGTAGGGCTGCCCATCTTGGAAGTGGTACTATCCCTTTCATTATCCACCCTTTGCCTCCAACTTTCGGTACATTGTTCAGATAAGAGATAGGTTTGAAAGAGGTTCATAACTGGTAAGGAAGGAGAGAGAGAGAGAGAGAGAGAGCGAGAGACATTTGTGTGGCACGAATAAATTAAATTTTATGTTTTAAATTCTTAGTTCCGGCCATTAGAACAACTTATGGGTGTGTTTCCCTCTGCAAGTTGCAAATTCCTTCCTCCCTTATGGCAAAACCTCATGTTAGATGAAGTAAGTTAATACAATACTATCAGCTATTAACATACATATATCATAATACAGGACTCTGCCATTGTTGACTTTTATCCGTCAAATTTTTAAAATTGACTTAAATGGAAAGAAATTTGCTTGACAGGTAAATACATTGTACATCCATACTGGTAAATGTACATGTACATAGAAATAAATACATTTATATTTTATATACTGTAGATATATTTGCATTTATACACATTTCATTTCACCTATTTATATATAGGGTGTGGCTTTACTCCCATTTGTTGACGAGCATTGATTACTTGATGCCCTAAGTGAAATCTATGATTCATTGACTCCTGACGAAAGTATGTGTAATTTAATTTAATTGATTTATTACATAACAGAGGCTCGTAATAGTTTGGGTTGTGATTCTCTATTTGTCCATAAATATAACAGGCTAAATGCCTTTTTAAAAACACTCTATGAGACTTATAATAAAGACTCTACAGATAGAATAGACAATGAGGTAAGTTGCTGTACTGTACATGCTATATGCTAAGCTGTCACATGTAACAATATGCTGTATATTCTATCAATGTGAACATTTTTGTAGCCTGTACAAATAAACCCCAAGACATCTCAAGGTGTATCAGAGAGGGTGTGGCCTAATATGAGCATGAAAACTATACTTAAGAAAGGAGGGTAAGTACATACACATATTGTCGTGTACTATGACTTATATATTATCACTGTAGGTTGGTAGAGTCTCCATTGCCACATTTAACAGATATTGAGAAGTCACAAGCTATATGATAAGAACAATTAATAGTATTATTTATGTACAATTGTCAAAATCTTTCTATAAGATAATATTTTATACATATATGTGGTAATGTGATGTTAGTTTGACTAAATTATATATTTTTAATTTTATTAAGTAGTATTTTTTATAATTATTAATGTCTTCTTAGCTATAACTTTCAAGATCCCACTTTTACTTCTGACTATATGTATGAAGCCAAACTCCTTCCTAATGTCATTATCCCTCCACCCACTTTAAGGCCCGATGACATGAGATTTGCTCCACCTGGTAGTTATAGACCTCAGGTGAATAATGACATCATTATGACATCATATTATATCATATGATATCTCTTGTAAACTCCATATAGTACACCTCAGTCAGCAAGAAGGTTTATAAGGTATACACAATTATAAATAGAAACATGTATTAAATTGAAACTTTGATTATTTTACTCTAAGTTAAGATATAATTTTACTAATCATTGGGATCCACATGTTATAATGAAGAGGTGTTTCCGTTTGTATATGCTAGGTATTATAATTATGTTCATATAGATAAACAAGTATCTGTATTAGCAGATACATTAATACTAAGACTAATGTATCCTATATTGTAATAAATTAAATTAACATAATTCATACATAGATGAAGTACCAGATCTAGTTTTGTTAATATTATTGTATATATATAATTACTAAGTTGACTGTAGGTATCTGGTGCTAATACATGAAAAAGCTTGAGACCTAGAGCTTGTGATTAAATGAGTACACAGAGTCATACTTTATAGAAATAGTGCTAAAGAACAAACTAAATTCATTCTCTACTTTAAAGGCATCTGCAACAATTTATCTTCGCAGATGTAGACAGGATTGGTTGGATGCAATCAACCTTTAATAAATGCACATGGAGTGTTAAAATGAGAATATTTAGTATATATAGTGTATGCACGTGACACATGGAGACTTTACTATGTATATTAGTCAATAATCAGTTGATGAAATGCTGTAATTAGGAGGCTTTGCACTAGATATAACAATGACAAACTTCTATATTGTTCTGTTCAGAGATTCTTATTAGACACTCACAAACATGTTAGCATTGTAGTTGTATTTTTCATTTGTTCTTGTGCTGTCATTTATTGTCTTTAAGTGTAGCCAAGATTTGTCCATAGGCTAGTATGAGATGTTGTGAAATTTTCAGATGGAAATTCGTTTTGGTGTCCTTTTTAACGAAATAATTGCGTAGGTGGGGTCACCGGATGTCGAAATTTAATTTGCCTCAAGCACATGTTCATAGAAACAAGAGGAAGACGCCTTGGAGAACTTTTAACAGGTTCATTTACGAGTAAATAAGGCAACCGTCGTTGATTTGTAGGTCTAGAGATGTTATAAAACGATTCTACAAGTAAATTCTACCTTGAACTCTACTGAAAGTAAGTCATTCTATCGTATCTTTTCTACTACCGTCTTTGTAATGAAAAAATCGCTTGAAATTGAAGCGTTAGGGCTAAGGTACAATAGTGATAGTATCTGTAAGTACTATAAATGATGCAAAACATGTCCAGTATATAAACAAGTTAGTATTGCTTACCTTGTTTGTAGAAATTTATAGTTGGATTTTGTGTGTTGTCTGTGTCTATCCGTATATGCTTATTATTTGAATGACTACTGTTTGGTTAGACATTTCAGTTAGGTGTTGATAATATATATTTATTCTTTTGTATATATGTAAGTGTCTCTTTAATTTTCATTAGGTCCATGGTGGGTGTGGTAGTGTAGGAAACAGTCATCACTCTTTCCAGTATGACAGAGGTAAAGGCTGCAGTCACTACAATACCATTGAGTATCTCTTTGTTTGTTTAGAAATGCATAACAGTAGTGACACCTGTGTCTACTGCCATCGTGCTTTTGAGGAAAACGGTGCTAATAAAATTTTCTCACTGGTAGAACAATGAAGGACAACCAGGACGCTTACGACCACAATACGATCCAATGAGAAGGTGGCCTAAATTGACGCAAAAGTCTTTGATTGTTTTGAATGGAGATGTGGGAAGGAATGTTTGCAAGAGGTAAGTGTTTGTAATTATAACATCAGTTACAAAGTAAAAGATGTACATATAAGTCTTATATCCTCTTGCATTGAGACAGTAGTACTGCCTCAGTTGATCATTATGATCAACTCCACCCATTTTTTGGTTATAGTTGGCTATTAGTTGAGGACAATTTACTATTTTTTTTTCTCCATTTTGTTGCTTCCTCTCCACTTGTGTTATTGCCAAAGGTTGAGAGTTTGTAGCAAGAGCACTTACTACCTTTGTGTCTTGCCACACTGTCATTAGCAAACTTTCATGTTGTAATAGCTTGAGTTATCCCCTCTCCTTGAAACCTTTCTTTAGAATTGGTTTGAATTCTGTTGGATAGAACTTTCTATCTGAACACATGGTTCCGCAGGCATAAATCTTGTCTTCTATAAGATCCTTAAAAAGTGGAATGCCTGTAAAAAAGTTATCACAGTATATGTGATGGTTTTTTACGACAATGGTTCTTAAGTCTCCGACAACCCGTGACTCTAGTCCTGTTTCTGATCTCTTCTCCTTTCCACAGTATACTTGGTATTCACATACAAACCCATTGTCACTATCAGCCCTGACCCAAACTTTAAATCCTCTCTTGATAGGCTTTTTTGGAACATATTGTTTCATTACTGATCTGCCCTTAAATTTTATCATTGCCTCGTCTATACTGTTGTCACAATTTGGATTATATAATGTAAGGAATTTGTTGTTAAGAAATTCCAGAATTGGTCTTACTTTACCAAGACGATCATATTGTGGTGTACCTGGTAGTGCTAACGTCGCATTGTCTACAAAATTGAGATATCGTGAAATGTCCATGAATCTATCTCGAGAAATTCGATCAGCTATGGGAGTGTAGTGAAAATATGGGTCATTATACCAATAATCATATAGGGATGGTGAGTTTACTATCCCCATTACGATCATAAATCCCAAGTATGCCTGCAATTCTTCAATAGACACTTTTGTCCATTTGGCATACTTTTTTCCACCCATACATGTTTCAGCATATCTGTTTGTCTCATTTACTATCAGTTGTAGAAGTGATTTTGTAAAAAATAGCATAAATGCCTCAAGTGGTGATGAAGGGACAGACAGTTGGTCCCACTGACTCTGTAAATGAATCTATAGTGACTGGCATGTAATTGTTTGACCATTTTATCTCCCCTAGGGTGTGGTCACTTGGGCATTGGCTATGAAGATATTTACAGATGAGAAATGTACGTTTATTGTATAACTTACCTTTGTTTACATTTGTTAGTGGCAGACACAGGATTTTCAAGAGAAGTCCTATTATGATTGTAGGTAAACTCTTTTTTTGGCATGTGTTCACTTGCGCTGAAAGTGGTGTATCATTTAGTGAACTTGATGGACATGCAAGTGACTCTATTTGTTGGTAGCTATTTATTTCACAATCAGTAAAAGATAATATCTGTGATATTTACCATAGCGGTGCAGGTAACTTGACTGGAGACTTTTCGACATCAACAGATGTACCTTCTGTTATACTAAGATTGGTAGGTTTTATATACTTTGTAAATTATCTTATAATTTATTACCAGTAGTCGTCCTCCATCTCATCATCTAATGTGTCAAATTCTTCATCACTCCCTGGATACATTGGTTCTTTTTCAATAATATCCAAGACTTCGTCTCTTGTAAATAATCGTCTATCAGTCATTCTATTTACATAATGCATTTGTTGTTAATTGTTTACATTTATTTGAGTGATGTACTAATTATAATATGCAAGTATACTTATCTTTATCATGGTTCGTATGAATGTGAGTTACTAACTTGGACTGTTAAGTTGCAAGTGGAGATGTGCAGACTGAGTTGTCAACAATAATCAATACACGAGGTAATAACTTGGAGTGTTAACTTTAAATACAAAGACTGGAAACTTGGGTCAAATGCTGACTGCAGATTCAAAGGCAAGCAATAACAAGTACAGGAACTACTACTGTAGAAAATACACACTCTAACTACCTGTCAATGTTGCGCTATTGCTTAGTAAATTCAAATGACGCGACGCGTCATTCGTCAACTGATGTCACAATATTGATGACGCGATATGCGTCATTCGTTAAAAAAAACCATTATGATCCTTTTATAGATGCTACGAAAACTTATTTTCAGGTTGTCACACTAAGGTAAAGCTCAGAAATTCAGAAAAATAGTCTAATAAGTGTGGAAACAGAGAAGAAGAAACAGGATAACTACAGTAAGTAGTTCATATTAATTAATACTATTGAAATTTCCATTATAGGAAATGATATTAATAATGATAGTGTAAATACCTATGGATTTTTCCTTTTGTTTCAAACACTGTTTTTTAGTAGAAGCTACAACGAAGACTTACTGAATATGATCAAATAGCTGACCTATCTGATGCTACTAAAGCAAATTGGAGAGTTTTTCACTGGTGATATGATGAGCTCAGAAGAGAGTGATTAAAATGAAGACTACCAGTTTATTATCCCTACTCTTTCCTGGAGAGGAAAAAATCTAACAAAATAACTGTATGCTTTGGACAAAAAATTTTCCAAAAATTATTCAGTAAGAAATAAACGTTATGACTTAAAATGAAGGAAGGTCTTTCTTCTGATAGACTGAAACCAGCTGGTTATTTCGAATGTGCTTTTCAGCATTGATTGCAATGACAGTGGTTATTCAATAATTAATTTTTTGGGTCATTTAAAAGTTATGTTATGTGGTATATCATGTCCATGAAGTGTTGGTTTGTTGAGAGTATTCTGATTATGTTATTTATTGTTTAAGTTCTTTATGTGACAATGACATTATCTTTGTGATTTACATAACATTTCCTTTTTTTGAGAATATCATAATGGAAATGTATTTAATTTTGTAGTGATTACTTGATGTTTTTGGATTTGTTGTATTTGTAAATAATTATTAACTTCAATGGAAACATTAAAGTTTCTTTAGTAAGCACAAATAAAAATTTGGTGTTTTTATGTGTTTCTATATGGTGGGAAACTTGCTCTTCATATGTGTTTCTTATCAAAAGAAATCTTTATGATTCCTTAGTTTGGAAACACCAGAAACATAACAGGATACTTGACATTTTCAAAACGTTTCCAGAAGTTTCATGGTGCAGAAACATATTAATTATTACACTGTAACTCTCTATGTGTATCTCTATCTAATAGTGACAGGAAAACATGGTTTAAATAAGCCTTTTTTAAAGAAAACATAGCAAAGCAAAATGGTTTACAAAAATTAACATAATATCATAGAAAAGGGCAGTGTTAAGAAATTACTTACAAGATTTATTGGAAAAAAGCACTCAAAGCAATAAATGTAACATAGTCAAATTAAAGCAAAATCAGAAAAAAAACAATATCATCAATTTTAAACTAGTCCAAATATAGACATCAATAAACTATAGAAAAAAATTTAAAGAAGCAAAACGTTCAATGTCGGACAAAGTCCTTTTTACGAAGATATTTGGCATGTACATCTGGTTTAGCTAGAAACTCTCTCATTTTCATTGCAGTAGAATTGTGTGCTACTATAGGGCTTTCTACTGCAGCAATAACAATCTCCCAAGTCACATCAGTGGGCATCGTGTCTACCCAACTGTAGATTACTGTCATAAGCTTATTGCCATTATCTTCTGGGCTATTACTACAACCTTGTAAGACACTACGTTCAACTTCAAGGGCTTGACCAATCTTTTTCCATTCATACTTTATATCAGATAGTAGACCAAGAACATCATTAATGCTGGGTTCCTTCTTAAGGACTCCTGATATATCTATAATAAGAGAAAAATAAAATATAAAGTGTATGGCTTATAACTGAAAATCAGTGCTGACATACTAAACATTAACATTAACATGATGTGGTTGTATCCTTATCAATACTAATGAAACATGAAAGTTTTGTTTATAACAATGCAAAATTCACTGGTACATCTCCTCCATCAACTATAGTACTAATATGGCATCTATGTTTACATACACAGTAGTAACCCAAGTTCAGATCATGTATGTGTCTTATTAGATTAATCCATTCACAGTAAAGCACAATAAAAGAGAAGGAGTAAAATATGTCTAGATGCTGTCAATTAAATGATCTTACCAAGTTCACTCTTAACTGCAGTAGTAGCAGGAGCAGCATTTTCATCAATCCAGGGAAGCTGTCGTGCTCGATTAATATCTTTTGTTGACATGCCATCTTTACAGCAAGTAAGTATCTTCTTGTCTTCATCTGGACGACACAGATGGTTTGCCGAAGGTGAACAAATAGAGCAAAGAAAACGTTCCTGAGGCATTGAGAGAATTGGCTTATACTGGAATTTCTTGACTACATTTTCGATTGCTTCAAAGATGACATCTTTGATAGTGGAGCACTTTACAGGAGGGCCAGAATAATAGACCTCCATCCAGTAGATAGCATCAATAAGTAAAACTGCTCCTCCATAGCCAGGACATGTTAAACGAATTGCATTACGATACTGCATCTCACATTCTGATGGTCGATATAGCTTAAATTTTGGCGAGACAGATCGTTTAAGTAGACCTACAATCAAAGCAGGAAAAACACCTTGAGGAATTGGCATTTCATCCCATGTCAAAACAAAACAATCAATACTTTTAATAAACGGAGCTCTAATAATATCTAAAGAAGAAGTTGTCGGCAAAACGCTTGGTATGAAAAACTTTCCTTTTTCAGGCAATGGAGCTATCACAAATATATCCTCCATTAATTTTAAGAAATCATCTGCTGTAAAATCAGGTGAAAAACCATCAGGAAGATGATCTAGTAGCTCACGTGTAAAAATACCTTCATGCTTGAGTTGAATATGAGCATTAATTGGAAGGACGATATTCATTTCCTCTAATTGGATAACAGCATCAGCAAAAGAAATGCTGACTACTTCTGAGAGCTTATTAAAAAGGGGTTGAGGATGGAGGAAAACCACATTAGGCAATACAGCTGGAAAATATAAGAAAATGGTTAAATCATGATAGTACAGTAACGAAGCTTCAATGTCTTTCCGGTCCATCTCAAGAGTCAACCCTATTCTAAAGCATTCCCTTTTATTGACAACCATTGATTTGGTAATTTTCTGAAGATCCTCTAATTCAAGCTTAAACAAGAACCATCGTGCTGGAATTTCTGCCTCAATGTAAGATCGGGACACAATTGTACGAATTCTCTCTGCAATTTTCTTTTGAGGCTCATCTCTGGCTGTTGTATTGACAGGAAATATTACTTCCTTTTTGGCTTCACAGTAATTCCTACGCACTCCTTTGAATTGACTTAGGGTAGACCACAAACGAGCATTTTTTTCTTCCAAAGACTCGCCCACGCATTCCATTACTTTATCAAAAAACGTACCAAGAACAAGAAGGGAAGGCTCGGGATGTGAAAACTTAACGTGAATTTTGCGCAAATCAGGCTGATCTATGGATGCTAGTGAACGAAAAGAAGACTCAAGCAGTTGTATATTGGTAATTTCTCGCTCTACAGGGGCTCCAATTTCTCGACCCTTAAAGCTAAAAAAAAATTTTGGCTTGTCTTCAAGCTTCTCGTTTAGCTTTTGCGTAAGAATATTAACTGGACTATAGCGCAATATTGCGGGGGCAATATCCAAAAAGGCTGCTTGTCCACCTGAATCTACACAGTAAATCCAATGAGAGTTGAATAGCTCAGGAGATTCTTTTACAGTAGGCATGATCTCAGCAATCTCATTTACTGTTTGTGCTACAGGTGGAGGTGTCGGCTTTGAGGGAGAACCTGAGATGACTTCATTGAGGTCTGGTGATGTTTCTTCTTGTGAACCATCATCATCAGATGAACTGTTGCTATCCTCATGTTGTGTAGTAAAATCAACAGGAGAAGATGGGACTCCAATTTTAATAGCTTTGGCAATCATACGTTTTACATATGGAGTATTAATTTCTTCCCAAAATTGACTTGTAAAAGACGAGTCTGTTGACTCATTTCCTGCTATTAGATTTGCAGTCTCTACTCTTCTTACTTCAGGAGCAGTGGCTACAGAGGTGCTATGATGAAGGGTAGGTGGTGGGAGATTTAATAAAAGTTTCATGATAGATGATTTTCCTGTCCCAGGAGCTCCAGACAGTGATAGCTTTGAGTATTTGCAACGAATTCGGCCTTCTTTGAGTGCCTTGTAAAGTAAACCAGTATAATCTATAAAGTAAAAGAGAAAATTATAATATAACTATTGCTGTGATACTGTATAACACTATATGTTAGCCTTCGTATAGGTACAGTAATACAGGTACACTCATGATTAAGGATTGCTTTGTCAACTGATATAAATGTATGATGTCATAACATTATACTGTATGAGTCTCTGTAGTTTATGATTTGATGTATGGAATGTTAATTATCTTCAAAGACATGTTATGATATTAATCTGTTTATTATAACTGACATATCTTTAGAAGTCAAAACAATGATGTCTTAATAACTTTCAATAAGTTTCCAAACAATATCAGTAGTTAATAATTTGTTTGATCTATTATTAATACAGTACATTTTATACAACTACTTTCAATATAATTTATACATACATATGTTACTAGTGAAGTCAAGACAAGTGTTTGATCATAGTACTGAGTGGTTGCTTGTAATCCTTGATTATCAGTTTGTACAGATTGTATAGTCATGTATAAAGTGACACTGTTATTACTAGCAGTATATATCATGTTACTAGGTTACATTATTATCATTGTCTTGACATTTATTATAAGTACATTCTAATGTACAGAAAATAACAATGAATACATTAGTATAGAACTATACACTGACCATGTAGTGACTTGTCAATTAGTTGTAGAATTTTCTCTTTATTGATATCATTAGGTTTTACCATGTCAGCAGGTGTTTGGCCATTATTTTTCTTTATGGTGCCATCTGCTCCACATAACAGTAATATTTCAACACATTCTACTTTCCCTCTACGGCAGGCATCATGTAAGGGGCTATCTCCAACCTATGTGATAAAAGAAATTATAGTAAGTGGAACATGAAAGACTTTTGTATTATAGCATTATAAGATAATCACTACTATAATTATGTAATAAAACATAATGTAGGGAATATACTAAATTGATATAATGCTAACATTAATGTTGTTCCAGTCATATCATTACAATTGTCTAACATATGATGATGTATACTATGTGTTATGATTGTAATAACCACTGTATATGAATTCAACATTGATAATATCTGTTATTTGTTATTAAAATTATCTATAATAAACATATCTTATGATAGAGCTTGAGTAGTAGAAAGGGGATTCAAAAACATCTTAAAGATTACAATGTATACAGTTTTCACACATATACCGCACAATACTAGACTTCAAGGAAGTGCATCATTTATTGTAGTTAAAACATTCAATGTAAACTATTTACAGTAATGTATAAAAGTATAATGCTACAAAGGAGTGTACCATAAAATAAATTAAATTAGCACACTAAATATCTGGTTGTGACAATACTGAATGAACTACTTTGTAAGTGATATCTACAGTTGATTATGTTGACCACTGGCAGTAGAAATCAGTTATTATTACAACAGAGATACCATAACAGTTATATAAATGTTAGGAATAATACAAGCAATAGTTTGTAAACATTCACTCATATGTCATGTTGTTATAAGTCACTAACAAACAGAAGAATCTATTATACGAGTAAAATTTTTCTGTCAATGTAAATATCAGAGCATATTCTACAATTACTAAACAGTATCTTAGTATATTCACTATCACTTAGAATGTCAAACCATTTAACTTATATCATGTAATAAACATAGTGATGACACTGACTATAATTATAGTTTAATGCTAGGGTTATAGTAATGACAACATATTTAATTAATGGAAATACTCACTTTGTCAATGGAATCCAGTGATGCACCAGCTTTAATTAGTATATGAGCTATCTCAGAATGGCCATTGGAAGCAGCCCAGTGAAGAGGAGTTCTCTTGTCCTACATAAAGAATATGTTGGTATTTATGATTAATTCACTTTATAATATAAAACTATATCTAATGATACAATACAAAGGATAGATAAAATAATTCATTATGTTATTACTGATGTGTATAGAGAGGTTAATACTCTAAAAACAATTGTGATGAGGTTATGATAATGGTTAATTAAAATTGAATGTAATTAACTAATGGTTTTTACATTTCTACATTTTTTACATTTCACTCCAAAAACATGTAATTGTTCATTAATTGTCATGTAGACACTGAGATCATGTTTTGTAATTAGAACTGTATATAAATCAAAATTTTACAACATTTATAGCTTTAGACACCTCTCATATGTAAAATAGATCATGTAAGTGTATACTATATGTCAGTAAAATAGTGCTTATCAAGCAAAAGGATGTACTCTACAAGCCATAAATGTATTCTTGAGGTAATCAGGATATAAGCTGGGACTAATATGATAAGTGTAGAAAATATGAACAAATAAGAGATACACTCATGATAGTTACGTAATATAAGGTATATATCTTATTATAGAGATCACATTCTATATAATGCCCTACTTTGTCAGTTGGTTGTTATTGGCAAAATTTCTTTTGTCAATCAGTTTTAAGTATGTTTATTTATTATTCACAATATGTATTTGTTGATATATAGTATCAATAATTATTAAGGTAATTATATCATATAAATATACTCTTGATTAGGGAAGTAAAGAGACCCTATTTACAACATGTACCAGCCATCAAACAATGACACTGGCTGGACATATGACTTAGTGACTATCATAGTTATCTTTATCTGATGACACAATGAAGACAGTACAACATACATTACAAACCACTGGTACATCATACTTATAGACTGAGTGTAAAAACACTGCCATGTATTAGAAACTATAACTTAACATATAAAAACTTTGTTATATTATTTCCTTGTATAATTGTAGAGATAGTTTGTGTTACTAGAGTAACTGTTATATAACATTCTAAGCTTCTGTTTATATATAGTATTAGAATCATGACAAGAAGCTGTTAACATAATTATTTACAATATAATATCAATATATTTTACTAAGCCTGTATGTGAGGGCTGTCATTACAGGTTTACAAAGCTCTATTAAGCTATACGTTTGTCATTTCACTAATCCATTACAATGTATTCATTAACTGGACATTAGAAGTGATGACTCTTTGCTACAATCACTCGTAAAAAGCATTTATTATATAATACAAAAGGTTTCCATATTTTCTGAGTCAACAAGTAATGTGTATTAAATGGGAATTCATTCCGACCACACAATTTGTCATTGTAAATGAGGTTTCCATTATTCAGGGAGTACAATATTCCACTGTACTGGTACTGATAGACTTACATGTACTTAATATGACATTTGTTATGTTATTTGACAAAACTACACATGCTGTATCATAAAGCGGGGTTTTTTCGGAGAGAGGGAGGGGGGGGATTATCATGGTTTTTGTGGTTGAGAAACAAACCACAAAATATTTACCCACGAAAGTTAATTAGATGAAATGTGCCACAACCATTCATGCGTACACATGGTTGCATGCACATTATCACATAGCCATCTTTTCAAGCATATGTAGTGATACTAGGTCTTCATGTACACCTGAGAGAGGAAACCCATGAGAAACATAATAAGATAGGGTTTAATATAACTAAGGGCATCCGGCAGGGTTTCAAAATGGTCCAAAAATAATATGTGTCAATTGATAGAGTTACAGTAGACAGACAACTTAATGATTGGGCATTACATAGAGAAAAATAAAGAAGTCTTCAGAGACAAGTTGGGCACAATGACTCAACATGTTGCTAAACTGGACTTGAGTAGAAATCCCTAACCCAATTTTTGAAGACTTCAGCCTGTGTCTTCTCTCTTAAACTATCCTTAAAGCTGAGCTAGACAAGTTGCTGTCATTGGTCAAAATTAAGCCTGTTAATTACAGTGAGTGGAAAGCCGGTATTGTAACTATTCTATTGTAGCAAGATGGAAAACTACCCCTGTGTAATAGCTATAAAGAAATGATCAGCACAGTACTTGATGTGGATCTATATCCGTTACTGAAACCAGATGACCTTTATACATAATTATCTGGGGGAAATAAATTCTTTTTTTTAACATCTCCTATATTATAACATTGAAATGCTAATAAATTGAGGTTTAATTTTCACAATTTTAAGAATATTGCTAACAAAACAAGAAAAGTACAACATGACAATTACATTAATAAACTCACATGTGTATACCTACATGTACAATGTATACATATATACATTACAACAGTATTGTTACTATATATGAACACTCACATTAGTAGTGCAATTTGGGTCTGCTTTTTTTTGAAGAAGAAAAGACACAATGTCAGTATGTCCACTAGCAGATGCAGCAATCAGTGGTCTCTCATAAAGCTATATAATAGTAGATGATAATGTTTGTTA
The DNA here is from genome assembly GCA_963693285.1 of Xestospongia muta. Classification (NCBI taxonomy): domain Eukaryota; kingdom Metazoa; phylum Porifera; class Demospongiae; order Haplosclerida; family Petrosiidae; genus Xestospongia; species Xestospongia muta. The sequence goes on along the minus strand of OY848918.1, from coordinate 19,154,616 downwards.
TTAACAAATGACAGTTACAAGATCTACCTATTAATTATTTATTAAATAACAATACAAAATTTTAAAGAGTACATGCAATATCACAATAGTAACAGTAGTATTAGTATATTAATAAAATATTAATTATTTCTAATAGATGATATTACAAAGAAGTCAGTGAACCTATAATTACATTAGTACAACTTAAATTAACATTATAATACTATGAAAGTATTAATAGTCATTATTGGACTATTTTAATAACTTTAAATTATTTTAAATTATGGAGTCCTTATAAACACTACATTACTTATTAAAACATATTATGAACATTATTTACAATTATATAGTTACTCTGTGGATATGTTAATAATATATGTTTTGCTAGTAAACATAATACACACAATATACTGGTTTAAACTCTGTGTATAAGAAAGGTCAAACTAAATATTTTAAAAATAAAATGCTGTGTGTACAAGAAACCATTTTAAAAAAATAATTTTGCAAATATTTCAAAAGTAAACTGATTTTGGTTAATTCCCAGTTAATATATAGGTGTGACATGTGTATAGCAATTTATTCTGATGAGTGAAATACCAATGAATTTGTACTCCAGATCCTGTCACTAAATTTGAAAGTGAATGAAACTATTATCATATTATATTAACGACTCTAAGCTGTGTCTACTGATAAGATCTCTAGTTAGAATATCAAAACATTCACAGTCATTTAGCTGTCTAATAACAGTCTGTCCCTTCACTTAGAGACTAAGGGTCTGGGGACTAGCACATGTTTGACTCGTACAGTCTATTGTGGTCTGCAGAATGTTGCAGACCACAGAAATATCATCTGTGCTTCTATTTGAAAGATCATTATCACTGATCAGTGCATATCACAACAGCATTTTTATTTTTTAACTCTCTTAACAGATGTTTAGTTCTAAGTATGCTCTATCCATAAACACATTCCTTCTATACAAGTATTATATGGTTTTGTATCCAGACTCATACTCTCTAAGCAGAGGCACAAGAACACCATACTAGTCTAATGCTTTACGAAATTTTAGCTGTTCTCATGTCTCCCTATTACTTGTCCAGACAAAATAGAGTCCAAAATGTCTTTTATTAATTATAATACCTCTCTAGCTAAGAGACTTTTAACATTATTTACTGTATCAACATTTAGTTTAGTAGTCTGTGGATATGTTAGCATTATACCGTATACCTGGATTTATTGGCGACCGATAAAATTTTGTGAATTGGCGAATTTTAAAAATCGGCGAATAAATAACCATCAAAAATTTTCGCGTAGTTACCACGCCCACAATTTTTATTTTTTTTTTACGCGTGAAACATTGTGACTGGATGGCTAAAGTGGGTGTGGTAACAAGCCATGTGCTAAATTCGTAAAATTTAATATAGCTAATTGTAAAATTTTACAATTCCGCCAAATTTTATCGTCGCTAATAAATCCCTGTATACAGTATGTTTTGCTTGTAATCATAAACTATACAACATACTGGTTTAACCTCTGAATATAAAAGCTCACTCTTGTTATTAAAATTACAAACTTAATCTTATTCATTGTCATAATATTCTTAATCAAATTATTAGTAGGTTATGAATATTGTTATTATATAAAGTGTGAACCAGCAAATAGATTTATTTATGTGGCAATACACAGCTAAATGTAACACCTGTAATAGGTAATTGTGGAAGGAGATCATATAGATATAAAATAAACATTGGCAAATTTAAATAACAATGAATTGTTCTGCCTATTGTCATGTCTTTAATTAAAATGCTGGAGGAAAACATTTTGGCAAATGAAGAACATTTTACTAAACTTACCATTTCCTATATGTTACCACAATCTCTCTAATGTTATAATTAATTGTGTGTACTAATTGTTTCTCAAATTTAAATGCTGGAATACAATAAACCTAAGGACTCTCTATAAAAATAGACCATAGTTAGGTATGTATGTATACAACTTGTTGACACAATTGGAATCAAGGTTTCTGTTTGATACTTTAAAAAACTATACTTATCACAGTTTTATTAGCATTCTGGTAGAGTGTAAACTTATGAGGACAGTGAGTGAGTAAATATGAGCATGGCATAAAATCTTGTAATAATTCCAGAAAATCTATTTTGCAAATGCTATATTAAAAGTAAATTCATAAGAATATTGTCCTTCATAAGTTTGTGTTATATGATAGATATAGACTGGCTCTGTTAGAATAATTCAGTAACATTGTTATTAGATCAACAAATGTACACATCATGTCAGTAATATTAACACTTTTTATTATTAGGAGATGACACAGAAAATGAAAGAAACTCTTACACTATTGATTAAAATCACACAGAGATTTGTGATATTAAATTTAGACCATCCTTAGTCTTGTCCCCAGACCTATTCGCAAGCTAAAGTAGGGGTCACAAAAATCAACTCGTGTGATCAGACCTATTTTAGCTTGTGAGTAGGTCTGGGGACGAGACTAGACCATCTCATGTATTATAGCTCAACCAACATCATACTATAATAATGATACAGTGTGTAGTGATATGATAATTATTGGATCTTAGACTTATTTATAAAAACACACTGTATATGAAAAATAGGCTTTACGGTTGAGATATATACTTAAATATTGAGAGCTAGTAACTTACCCCGAATGGACGATGATAGTTTACATCAGCACCTTGTTCAATAGTAGATTTGACTACTTCAATGTTTCCATTAAAAGCTGCAAAGTACAGTTGATCATTCTATTATAAAGACAACATGTATCATGTAGTGTAGTATAGTAGTATACAGATCAGCCCTTATAACTAAAAGACAATCTTTTAGAAAGATATTCTGTCTATACAATAACACTGATATGTGAGTTTAGTTAGTATCACAGTGATAAATAGGGATAATGACATAGTAATAGAAAGATTATAGACTTACTAGACTTAGGTGACTATACTGAGACATTTTGAAAAGTGTTGGTCCTTAGATGGTAACTGTTCTTATGTCAGGTGTCTATAGACAATAGAGCAAGTAGGTGATATAGATAGTAATAACTATATACTACATCGGAATGACGAAACTCTACTAACTAAATCAACTGTAACCAAATTATAGTATAGTGTGTGATCTAACCTGTTCTTCTCGTGTGACTGCGTTGTTTGGCGGTTGTTATGGCAACTCTGACACGCCCACCAATTTTAATTACTAGGCTAATATAAGTGGGCGGAAGTATCACACACACATTTACGACTTGTAGAGTTTTGAAAATAGAAAGAACAAAGACAGGTGTTTAGATAAACTATTTTGTGTTGGTCAAAAATGTTGTGAAACTTATACAATCATAGTTATGTTCCAAAGTTGAGAATTTAGTGTCTAGATATTACTTAGTCTTGTATTGTTGCCCACTTTGTGTAAAGTGAACGTAGTGTCTATTTGTCCGGCAGGAAATGTATACTTTGTTGTATAAAGGTAGGTTAGGTTTAGGGGGTGGGGATCAGTTTAATACACAACAAAGTATGCATTTCCTGCCGGACAAATAGACACTGCCTAAAGTGAAAATGTTCTGGGGATAGCAACTCAAGAGATTAGTATTAATTTCACATTAAAGACCAATGTATTAATGTTCACAGTAGCTACCTCAGTATACAGAACTAAATATCATAAACAACTACACAATTATGTATGACTAATATTGTTGATATAATAAATCCTGTTTCAATATAACAGAACATTGGTTTTTCTATCCACTGCACTTTGTGTGGTCTGTTACTTAATAACTATAAAAGTAATGTCATTTATCATTATTATGTCACAACATTGTCTTCTTTCATTAGATTCTTTGTAAGAGGAGATTGTAACAGAAATTATTCTCATTCAATTAGAATTATTCTGACAGTATCATATTTAAACAACAATCATGTATTTGTTATTACTTCTAGTTATATGTCAATAAGTCTATTAACTAGATCTCCATAATGAAAATCATCTCATTATGCTATTATCATATACTTCTACAGTATACTATCAGTATCATTCATTATAAAGGACACATGTATCAATGTGACACTAACTCTCCATGTATACTCTTAGAGAAATCAAACTTGTAACAAGACATTAAAACTATACATAATCATGTATATTAAACTGATAGTAATGGTGTTTTAATAGCTGTAACACATTTATATAATATATTTATCATTCTAAAGATGGGTCATTTAAGAGGAATTAATTTTTGTCATTTGACACAATTTAAAAGAGTGAAAGATAAACTAAGAAAGAGTGCTTGAAAAGACATTACCCAGATACCTAGTGAAGATATCAATGCATCTTGTGAGCATTGCTGTTGATGCATCTGAAAATGAGGAAGCTGCTGATCAATATCTTGACATTTGGAATTAGACATTCTGTGACACATTCAAGTTTTGGATTATTACTAAGGAATGCAATTAGTGTTTATAATTACAAACACTAAACACTCCCTCAACACTATACAGCTAACAATAGAGTATTCTATCATACTAACAGTACATGACTATATATACTAATATACTATAATATACAGGTAGTGTATTTATTGGAAAATTAAATTAGAACTATACACAACAGTACTGGTTTCTTCATAACACTCATAATTAGGAGGACTATGTCAATAAGTCTATTAACTAGATCTCCATAATGAAAATCATCTCATTATGCTATTATCATATACTTCTACAGTATACTATCAATATCATTTATTATAAAGGACACATGTATCAATGTGACACTAATTCTTTAAGTACATTCTTAGATAATCAAAGTTCTAACAAGACATCAGTACTACACATAATCATGTATATTGAACTGATAGTAATGTTTTCTTTTTATAGCTGTAACACAATTATATAATATATCCATTATTCCATAGTTATATTTTAATGACAGATAGACATTTGAAAGAAATATAATTTTTTCATTTGACAGATTAAGTGATTGTCTGAGATATTATTTAACAATTTATACATCAGTACATGTTTCCTCATATTTATATAGAATGAGTAAGTTTTTGATTATTACTAAGGAATGCAATCAGTACTTATAATTAAAAATACAAAACACTTCCTCAATACTGTACAGTTGTTAACACTAGACTATTCTATTATATTGTATAATAGTACCTGACTACATATAATAATATGTATTACTAGTGGACAATTAAAGTTGAACTATACACAATAGTACTGTTTTCCTCATAAAACAGTCCTAATTAAGAAGACTATTAATGTCTTTTCTTAAGTTATTTTTATAGTTTGTAGAAATATAAATATATTGTTAAGTCTGTGGAAATACCAGTGTCCTAATCACAGAGTGTCAATGAAATTAAGAAACACTGAGGAAACACTTGATGGGTACAATCTCGTATTTTCATTAATGGTATGGGCTGGAACATTCACACTCATCATCTAAAATCTGTCATAAAAGTGTGTAAACACTGTACTGGGCAGCTTGAGTGAATTGAAGTTTAATTATTAATATGAATGAAAGTTGCTGTCATAATCAAGCTATGCTACAATTTGCTAATCAAATGTTTTGTATGAATTCTCAATTTAAAAATTAATAATTAAAATAATTAAAAAATAAATACATTCAAAATAAACCTATGCTACAGGCTGTATAGTGATGTATGAGTAGACAATACAACATTGAGTAAAATAACACAGTCTTTTTGACTTGCAAAGTGGTCATTCATCAGAATTACATGCATTCTTTCCAGTGAATTATGTTTTAGTTAATGTTGTTAACATGAATTGTTTGCCTTGAAAGTTAACAAAACGACACTATTTAGTGTAGCTGTGTGGATAAGTGTACTTTCTCCAACTGACCACTATTCCTAATATCAAGACTTCTATAGATATACAGGAAGTATGTGACATAATTACTACATTACAATGATAAAACTCTACTAGCTAAATCAACTATAACCTAATTATAGTAAGATAGAGTATACTGTCTGTCTACTAACTACTACTATATGTAATAGATATACACTCACACTATGTATGTACTGTACACTATATGATCATATATGATCAACATCTGCTTAGTAAAGTCTGCCACTTGATAACCATAAACGTAATACCAATAGTAATTATTTGTGTGAAAAATTACATTCTTTCATTAGATACGTCGGTAGAAAAATTGCAAGAGAAATTTTTCTCATTCTTATTTTGACACTATGATCTTTACACAACAATCACATATTTATCATTACTTCTAGCTATATTTATGTCAATAACTTTTATTACTCTATAAATGAAGGCCATATCATTAATTTATTATAATATGGTATACTGTATAAGTTTAAGCATATTATGCTTAAACTTCTACAGTATACTGTCAGTATCATTGATTAAAAAGGACAAGTGTTTCAATGTGACACTAATTCTTTCATACGTTATCTTAGATACTCAAACCTCTAAAAAGACATCAATACTACATGTATGATTTACATAATTAAGTTGATAGAAATGGTGTTTAATACCTGTAACAAATTTGTATAATATATCTATTATTCTGTAGTTATATTTAAATGGATGAATAATTTCCAATTAATTTAATTTTATCATTTGATAAGTGATAATTAGATGTTTGAATAAGACAGTCAGTATGAGCGAAATTAAAAGGAAGTGATGTCCATGAACCTGTGATGTTGCTAGAGTAATAGAATTGATCTGTGACTACTTATTATGATATATAATAATACATTATATTTTAAAATTGATCAGAACCTTTCAATTCAAAAATTATTTCTATAATAATCTCTTCGTCATGAGTAGAGACAGGTTTATACTTCTAACCATTAGATACACAATTAGTCATTTCTTGTGTTCTTTAGGTATAAATGCATCACTCTACAAGTAGCAGTGTGTGCCCCAATATATGTTTTTATTGAGATTATTAATATAAATTTTACCATATTGTGTACTCTCTTATCATCATTACATACATTAATGTTGTTGTTATATTGTTATTTAGTATTGTAGCTTTATATAATAAAGAGGACAACCTGATAGTTGAACACATTCATAAATAATCCATGCATTGATCATAATTATTACTCTTACATTTATGCAATTTTCATTTGATGTACTACTATATATACTAGATATAGGCCACCATCCATTTATATTATGTCTTATTTCCTGTCCTGTGTACCTTTCTTTATTTTAAACTAAATTAAGAGTAAAGAAAATATCTTGAACTCAGAATAATAATAGATATCATATCCTCGAATCATACCAGTGTCGTTATCATTTTTCAAATTACATGATATACAAAACCTTTGTACAGTTCTTGGAACACCAATGTACAATCAATTCATTATTTAAACCTTATATTGCATGCATATGCTGTTGTATATGGATAATGTCACTATTCACTATAATGTTGATAAATGTCCTGTCATAGCTACTATGAGTATGGTTGTGATAAGAGCAATAGTAAAGTTGTGACAAGTGTACACTCCCTCTCATATATACACTATATATAACAGTGTATTAATGTATTATGTTAGTCTTATATTTACTTCAGTTGATTGCTATATTGTATGTATAAAAACAGACACAGCTTTATTAGATGTAAACATCATATACTATAATCTATGACAGGATACACTATCCATACTGTTCAATGTGTTGATTTGTTTATTATCATAACTTTACTCACATATCAGCTGCTGTGATGATTGTAGTGTCTATTCATACCTATCATACATCATTAGTTAATATTACAATATCATTTTAGCAATGACATAGCTATAGATCTCAAAAAACCCTTGTCACATATCGTTAATATAGTTATAGCATTTAATAATATTAAAAACTGTGTTGCATAACTTGTCAATATTCAATTCTGTAGTAAATATAATTATATAGAGGTATTGATTATTAAGTTATGAGAGTGTTTTACAAGCATATCAATGTAGACACTGCCATATTTGGTAATCCCTAGTATTGTTATATATTATGTCATGTCTCTATCTGTCTATCCAAGTCTCTCGGTTTTTGTCTCTCCATCTTTCTCTGTCTGTCTATTTCCCATGCTAGAATTGTTGTCATACAGTTGTTGGTAACATTATGTGGATATCATATCTCTCAAATGATATCAATTCACTGAGCAACCCTTTTAGTCTCCCCATTTGATGCAAAATCTTTTCCTATTTTCCTAATTAATTGTTTTTATCTGTTGTTATTTATATTTGCTTTTCCATTTAGATTATCAAATGTAGTGTTTGGTTACTGATTCTGTAATAATACTTTTATGTAGCACAATTAAAAAATCTTTGCTTTGATTTGCATTTATTTTTAATTTATAAATTTCATTTTTGTTAATATAATACTATATTTAAGTTTATGTGTGGCATACTTTAAACATATTTCTAACACTTAATTAATTATTTCCAAATCACTTTGTAATTATTCTGATCATTATAGTTATCTAATGCTTAGTAACTAATGTATTTGCATACAAATTTTGCTGAGTTAGGCTTATATTATTAAAACAACTGGTATTCTTATGGCTTGTATTTGAGTGGGTGTTACTCTTTTAAACGGATTGAATGCAGCTAATGGAGCTCTAATATACTTTTTAATAGTCCATGCATAAAGTAATGTCACTACACCATGGCTTGGCTACTAAAATACAAGTATTAGTACAACAGAGAGCCTAGATTGAACTCTAATAATTATTAGTGTAGTTAAGACAAATTATGATAAATCAATATGATAGAAAATATTAAAAATCATTATTTTTCATATAAAATAAAATTGATTTTGAGATCCACTGTACACCTAAAACTCCTTTCTTCTACCATTATTAATAAAAATAAAAACTTATATAAATATCATAAATTGAGTGACTGACAGAGAAAATGAAAACTTCTGATTACCAACAATAACAATTTCCTTAAAACTTTCTCATATTGCTGAGTCAACAGATCCTTTTTCACATTTATCACAAATGAAATAAAATAAGTGACTTAATAAAATTATTTCTATTTTGTTCAGTGTAGTATGCTATAAACATATTACTGTATTCAACATGTAATTTCATGGCATTTTCAATTGGTAACTAATCAATACACTTTCCATAATAGAGTGTAATTGTCTTCATATAAAGAAATTCTACAGCTTTAGCTTGGTAGTCATTTGGTAGTGCTAGATGGTGCTCCCTCTGTTATGACTTTAAAAGGACAGATAGAAATTGATGATTTAGTCTTTACAACCATATTCTGTTTATATAACATTTTTAAAGTATTAAAATAAAAGTAAATTCAAAATAAACTACATTGAAATATAAGAACTTAATATAGGAATCTGTTATCTAAACAAGTGTATGACAAAAAACATATATTATACAAAAAATGGCATAACTCATAAATTTCAAAGAAACTAAATACAATTAGTAACAGCAAGGATTAAGATATCTATATTTAAAATAATAGATGATGAAACAATTGTTATACTATAAATCAACAATCATTACTTATTTAAAATTAATAATAAAGAATAAAACTTAAAGTTATTACTAGATCAAAAACAAAAAAAGGTGAAATGAAAAACTTATAAAAGTGGTTTATGTCAAAATATTTAGACAATAACTTAATGTCCTTATTAGGCTTTGTCTTCCTATGAAATGTTGCTAGTGATAGATATTTCCTACCAACATAATTTTATTCTAAATATAAGCTACACTAATCACAAAATAATGTATCTAAATTAGTTTTTTCTTTATAGACAAAACCAAGGCAGAACATGTTGAAAATGTTCACCTATAACAGACTGAAAATTGTTTTCTCAACAATCTAATAATTTTCCACAAGTAAAAGGCTGCTTTCTAATGCTAAATTAAGTATGACATGTCAATTCTTCATTCTTTTATATGATAAAAATCCGGTCCATCACACCAAGTCATCAAAATAAACTTAAGATTGTTTTACAATCAAAATATTATTTCTTGTCCAGATACAATAATAATATTTGCACTTTCTAATATATCAACTAAATGTTCCAACATTCATTTTAACTAATAACAATCAGATTTGCAATGCCAACTGATATTATCACATTTATTTTTTTAATATCAATAGATAAATGTTCACCATTATACTATTTTCAATAAAAAGAGTTGGCATTAGCTTTTCTTAAATGACATTAAAAGACTAGAAAAGGTCACTACAAATACCATTATTACTAAACACTGTACTTTTTATGAGAATAATTTAACTGAAAATATTCGGTAGGACACAAAGCTGGTTTATCTGAACATGTGCCAACTACAAAAAGTATGAGTTTTTTTTATCTTTTTCAGTAATGTACACAACATACAATCATTCTGTTATACAATGTCTCTAAATGATTGTCTGTCTCATTTAATTTCTGTGAACTTGATCTGACACTGGTGGAGAATATTACATTTAGAGTTGTCTTGTCAGCTTATTGATAATTTCATAACGAAACTCAGGGTTATTCATTTTGTTTTTGTTTCCTTTATGTTTGTTTAGGTATAATATAACCATCTACAATAGGCATATCTAATAACCAGAACAATGCGCTTCACCACCATTTGACTGACTTATGACGAAATTCATAGTAACTTTTCATTTGGTCAGGTTTATGGATACCCAACATAATATTCACTGTACTCAGCAACAACCATTTTTTTATTCCTCAGATGTTCTTCTGTATTAAATGAAGGAATTAGTTTATAGCTGACATTATTGTATGGGATTAACATAGACTGAATTTTAATATCTTGTTTGAATATAAGGTTGAAAACATTATCATATTTCTTTTGTCCATCTATCTAAGGATGATATTATAATCTTATTTATTATGATTGTATTGTATCTCTCATGTCCTTATTAATACCTGTTACTTGTTTAGGCAGCCTTTCTTCTTGAAAATAATTGCATGTGTGAATGATATTGCAAATTTATCAAGTTCATAGACTAGTGGTATGTTTGTATACAACCTGTCAATGTACAGGTCATGTCCTTTACTTTCAAGTATTCTGGTAATGAAAAAAACTACATTAGTAGTGTGAGATAAAGTAGGCTGTTGTATTAGTGGTGCTTTTTTGCCTGAGTAAGCCAACATGTTGTGCATATAGCCTGCATGATTTGTTACCAGCAAGTAATTCACTTTATTCCCCATTGGTTTTTCCCTTGATCTATATACATACATACATATATATATATATATATATATATATATATATATATACATATATATATTGGTGAAAGCTCATCCTCCTTTATAATTGATTATTGACTGGCCAATGGGCAATTTTTATATGGGTACACATTATATTTGATAATTGGAAACAACAAGTCTATGAATGATTGGACCATATCCGTTTTTTTTCATTAATCAATGTCTCCAGAATGACATGTACAAGGCCTTTATATCTTCTGTAGTTACTGGTATCCAGTTTCAACACACTGAGAGCAGTTTAGTTTACCTTGCTAGTTTTTATGATGCAAATTCATTAGTCCTGTCAACTAGAAACAGATACTCAGCATTGATAAACATTAAATTGAAGCATTATAGGGATATGAGTCCTTCAGATTGTGGAATAGTTGCTCACAGGTAAATAATGGTTCTACTTAAATTTCATCAGATCCTAAGATGTTAATGTTCACTCTAATTTGTACTTATATTTTTCACTCTTTTTTCTTTGTCTCTTGACTTATTATCCCACCTCTACCTCTCCTTGCTGATCTTACTCTTCTTCTATCATTAGGTAAATTAATGTTCATATCACTCTTCAATAACATTACCACTATTGCTCATACATTCATCACTCTCTTCATTACATCTTCATCACTTGAATCTGATTCTGAATTGCATTCTTCCTCTGTTTTGATATCTGACCATCTGTCCAATACCTTACTTCATTCTCACTAGTTTAAATATTGTAGTATAATTAATTTTAATAACATTAAATTTTATTAGTAATATATTACTTAGTGTAAACCATGTTTTTGTATTATGTGTGTTAAGTCATATAGGAATAGCAATATTGACTTGGATAACTGCACTCTATACAACAATACTGCTCCAATTGGAGGAGGAGGCATGTATATTAGATCTTATGGGAATAGCAGTATTGACTTGGATAACTGCACTCTATACATCAATACTGCTCAGTATGGAGGAAGAATGTATATTCAATCGAATTCCAAGACTGTGGAATGCCCTTCCTCCAATTGATCTAGACTTGCCTATTAAAACTATTAAGAAACAGCTAACAAAATTCTTTTGGTTCTGTTTTACCAACAAGTTTGACCCTTCTAACCCCTGCTCATTCCATTTTGTTTGCCCATGCAGCAAATGTTCTCTTTGTTCCCTTCCCTCACAATTCACTAAATCACTTTAATCAACCTCATCACTTAGGCTATTAATAGGACTTACTAATAGGCCCTCTGTTCAATAGCCGTCTTACTTCTATCATTTACCGTTCATCTCATTTTTATAATTCCATTATTGTTCTGTAAAATGATAATAATAATAATAATAATAATAATAATAATAATAATAATAATAATAATAATAATAATAGTGAATTAAATAGCTTACTAGACAGCTATAACTACATTTATGAAGCCATCCATCACTGCAGATATATCTATCGATAATTTTAATCCATAAAATAAAAATTGTCTGAAATGGACTGCTGATATTATATTACACACTCAAACATTGCTCAATTTTAATTTCATGAGTTGTATATAGTTCTCCATAATTATGTTTGAATGGTTTTAAGCTCAGAATACTCGTGAGGTAGCCCTTATCAAGTACTTATAACAAACTTGTAAGACTTACATCCTCAACATGGTCATACCATACTGTATACCATATAACTTTTAGAAGACAATGTATGAATTCATTTCTAAGAAAATGTCTATTAAATGTAAATTTGATAAAAATGATTATTCAGGAATGCTAGTAATATATTGGACACATAAGTTGATTGACTTTGAGACAATATATATAATAATATAAGTATAGTGTAATTCATATATAACACATAATTATTATGTTAATAATAACCTTAATTTAATCAGCTTAAAGTGAGGGTACCTTTCGATGAACTTACATATACAGTGATATTCCTATCACCATGATGATGTAATGACTGGTGACCATTGGAAACACCCTCAATATTTACTATTTCATTTTTGATTTTTGTCCCAAAATATTTTATAACTTAATATTACTTTCTCTAATTAATAAACAATCATGATCATTCCTTCATATATAACATCTCAGATTTGTAGTCTATTTTAAGAGAGTAATATATAAACATTTTGATATGAAGTACTTCTATTAACTTTGAAAAGGACCAATTTCAACTATAATACAATAGTTAGCTATTATTATGTTATTCCTGGACCAATACTGATATTAGAGAATATTGAGTTGATTACAGTATCTAAATACACTATTATCATAGCCAGCACACAATATATAAAAGCAGCCAACTTTTAATTATATAACATCTATATTATTTGGTGATTATATATAGTCTATGACTTAATTATTATATCGAAATATTAATTTATTTATATTCCCAGTGTTGAATGACTTAATTAATGGAATGAAGTGTCTATTATGCAACTTTCTTTAATTTTATTAACTACCTTGTAATTTACGAACTGGAAATTATCTTACGTATTATTGGGAAAACCAAAATTTGAAAATAAATTCAATTAATATGGTCACTTACTGGAACGAACCTATTCATCAAAATTAAGTGTATTAACATGACGTCATTAGTGATGTAGACATATTCCTAGAATAATATTTATTCTAGAAAATTAATATTTAAAACGTTATTGTGTATTGTGATAATTAAGCCTTTAATAATACCAAATGTTACAGTTCTATTAAAGAGTTTCATTATAGAAGTCATTGAATATATTAATTAACAAATAATTTTAATTGTGCAGACATTCCACCTCATAATCTTCTTTGTAGATTTCACCAGTTGTTTCAGCCTATAGCATAGGGTCTTTATCAAGGATATTAGGTTAGAAAACTTACGACTTCAGTGTGGAAGGTATTTGTAAGTTACAATAATAATTTTTTAAGACTTATCTACCAACAATATGGTCATAGTATTATGTACTGTGTAAAGTATAACTCTTAGAAGTCATACTATGAATTCATTCTATGAAAATGTTCATATTATACTATTTTTCAGACTATGTATTCAAATATAAATTGTAAATGTTTTCCAGGAATTGACCATATTTAACATCATGAATTAATTTCAGACATAATATATATACCTATACATAATATAATATACTTCATATATATTTAGTTAATAATAAATAATAACTTAATTAACTTACGAGTCTGCTACAAGTAGACAGTACCAACCATGTGTAAATATTATCATTAATAATTAAAATATATGGAATGTAATTATACTTCAAAGAATTTGATCATAAATCAATTATCATTAAACAATAGATAAAATCAATAATATAATTGTAAGTGTGATTTCAAGAGATATGTTTTTGTTCTATTTCTTAGCATTATTACATAATCCTATTATGTAAACACTTACTATGACCTTCATTAACCTATCTAGGTTTATAGTCAACACATACATCATAAATATTTAGGAATGCTGTTGGTAAGAGCAGTCATATCTAATTTATCTGGCTTTGCTTTGACATGAAGTAGCAATAAACCATACGGCAATTCCTGTAAAATACCTAATTTGTAACCAGTTTGATTATTGATCAAGACTAACTTTTAGAAGAATAAATGCACTACTGTTCTGTGGCTCCCAAGCATCACTGCTCCACCTCTTATAATGCATTTCAGCTCTGCTATCACAATTTCTGGTAAATCTATAAATGGATTATCAAAAATGGTAGTTCTTGTGTAATAAATATACCTGAATGAATACATGAGGATTAGAGTGATTATGAAGCTCCTCAGTAATAGGTAAGAGCCAACCTTTTATATCATATATTTGTTTTAAGACACAGACTATATCGATGATACTGACATGGTGAATGTATTGGCAACAGTGAGAGGCACAACCATCCATCTTTTGTACTTCAAAAGAATTCCATGGTCTTAGTGACAAACAATCTAAATTGTATCAAAAAAATAAACTGGAAACTAAATAACTAACATTATTTCATTGCCATATGTGGCATCTACTGAGCTACATACAACAGTTAATCTATTGTTGTTAATTAATAACTCACCTAGTAACAAGCTGTCAACATCATCACTACTAAAGCAGTCACTTTTTGAGGCTTTCTTTGCCATGGGTTCTTCTATAATTTCTATTATTTATTATTTAAAGTCATAGATGAGATTACATTCCAATACATGTTTAAACCATAAGTAGTATGATATAATTAACATAAATTATAAAAAGTTGTAGATTGTTGATTCTGTTTGTTATTTAATTTCTACTTGTTAATAATAGTAGTAATAAAGTTTAGTAAACAATGTTATGTCAGTAGAAGCTGAGTTTAAATAAAAATGTCTACAATGTGTACAAGAAACAATTTTTACCACACATGCTTGCTTGTACTTGATGAGAGATGATATTATGGGTAAATTATATGGATACATTTTAGATTATTGCTGAGGAATGCAATTTATAAATACAATTACAAAACATTCTCTCAAGAGAATACAGTTGACCCAAACATTGACCAGTAATTATAATAGTGGTTGTAGTGATGTTACATACTGTTGTAGGTGAAATATCAGTGATAAAGCTATTACATACACACTCACCTCCACTTAATATTAAACCCATTGGACAAGGATACACATATATTTTAGCTGATCACAATGGTGGATTGCCTGCATGGTGTTGCAATATTTAATATATACTCCATGTTTTAATTAATCTAGTTTACGGAGAACATTGTAATTGATTTGACTACCAGAGAGAGGTACAAGTCTTTGTCCTTATTTTAAATATAAGATATTAATTTTTGGAGACATCATTTCTAGTTTATGGTAATTACTATTTGTGAATGAAGCTACAGCAGGAGACACAAGATGGAGATCACAGTAATACTTACACCACCAATTTGTTTAGTTGATGGCATAATACCTCCATCATGTATGTCTACATATAACCACTAGTATTGAGTATAAAAAACCTCTAATCATGTGTGCCATCATATTTATGTTGAATGTGACTGATCTGCTCTAGTACCTTGTTTATCGCTCCTTTTTTACAGTAATTTTCACTCTTCTTTCAGTTTCAGAGTAAATGCAGTTTTTGTTTTTTATCAACAAATACATGAAAGTAAATGATATTACTGCATGAAAGTAAATGTTATTACAACCAGTAAATATATGAAAGTAGATGGTATTAATACAAGTAGATACTAGGTAGATTTTTAAAGTAAATGTAGATACATAGTAGATGGATATTGAGTAGATGATGCAATGTCTGTCACTCTTTATGCTTTCTATAGTTTCTCCTTCCTTTTTTTTATTCGTATATAATCAGTGTTAATATTATAGTATTAATGTACTTAAACTACAATTTTTGAACTCTGGTTATTTTACTCTAAATTTAGATATAATTTTACTAATCAGTCAGTTGCACTGGGATCCACAGGTTATAATGAAGAGGTGTTTCCGTTTGTATATCCTAGATATTATAATTATGTTCATATAGATAAACAAGTATCTGTATTAGCAGATACATTAATACTAAGACTAATGTATCCTATATTGTAATAAATTAAATTAACATAATTCAGAGAGATGAAATACCAGATCTAGTTTTGTTAATATTATTGTATATATATAATCACTAAGTTGACTGTAGGTATCTGGTGCTAATACATGAAAAAGCTTGAGACCTAGAGCTTGTGATTAAATGAGTACATAGAGTCATGCTTTATAGAAATAGTGCTAAAGAACAAACTAAATTCATTCTCTACTTTAAAGGTATCTGCAACAATTTATCTTTGCAGATGTAGACAGGATTGGTTGGATGCAATCAACCTTTAGTAAATGCACATGGAGTGTTAAAATGAGCATATTTAGTATATATAGTGTATGCACGTGACACATGGAGACTTTACTAAGTATATTAGTCAATAATCATTTGGTGAAATGCTGTAATTAGGAGGCTTTTCACTAGATATAACAATGACAAACTTCTATATTGTTCTGTTCAGAGATTGTTATTAGACACTCACAAACATGTTAGCATTGTACTTGTATTTTTTATTTGTTCTTGTGCTGTCATTTATTGTCTTTAAGTGTAGCCAAGATTTGTCCATAGGCTAGTATGAGATATTGTGAAATTTTCAGATGGAAATTCGTTTTGGTGTCCTTTTTTAACGAAATAATTGCTTAGGTGGGGTCACCGGATGTCGAAATTTAATTTGCCTAAAGCACATGTTCATCGAAAGAAGAGGAAGACGCATTGGAGAACTTTTAACAGGTTCATTTACGAGTAAATAAGGCAACCGTCGTTGATTTGTAGGTCTAGAGATGTTATAAAACGATTCTACAAGTAAATTCTACCTCGAACTCTGCTGAAAGTAAGTCATTCTATCGTATCTTTTCTACTACCGTCTTTGTAATGAAAAAAGCGCTTGAAATTGAAGCGCTAGGGCTAAGGTACAATAGTGATAGCTTCTGTAAGTACTACAAATGATGCAAAACATGTCCAGTATATAAACAAGTTAGTATTGCTTACCTTGTTTGTAGAAATTTATAGTTGGATTTTGTGTGTTGTCTGTGTCTGTCTGTATATGCTTATTATTTGAATGACTACTGTTTGGTTAGACATTTCAGTTAGGTGTTGATAATATATATTTATTCTTTTGTATATATGTAAGTGTCTCTTTAATTTTCATTAGGTCCATGGTGGGTGTGGTAGTGTAGGAAACAGTCATCACTCTTTCCAGTATGACAGAGGTAAAGGCTCCAGTCACTACAATACCATTGAGTATCTCTTTGTTTGTTTAGAAATGCATAACAGTAGTGACACTTGTGTCTACTGCCATCATGCTTTTGAGGAAAATGGTGCTGACAAAATTTTTTCACTGGTAGACACAATGAAGGACAACCACGACGCTTACGACCACAATACGATCCAATGAGAAGGTGGCCTAAGTTGAGGCAAAAGTCTTTGATTGTTTTGAATGGAAATGTGGGAAGGAATGTTTGCAAGAGGTAAGTGTTTGTAATTACAAAATCAGTTACAAAGTAAAAGATGTACATATAAGCCTTATATCCTCTTGCATTGAGGCAGTAGTACTGCCTCAGTTGATCATTATGATCAACTCCACCCATTTTTTGGTTATAGTTGGCTATTAGTTGAGGACAATTTACTATTTTTTTTTCTCCATTTTGTTGCTTCCTCTCCACTTGTGTTATTGCCAAAGATTGAGAGTTTGTAGCAAGAGCACTTACTACCTTTGTGTCTTGCCACACTGTCATTAGCAAACTTTCATGTTGTAATAGCTTGAATTCTCCCCTCTCCTTGAAACCTTTCTTTAGAATTGGTTTGAATTCTGTTGGATAGAACTTTCTATCTGAACGCATGGTTCCGTAGGCATAAATTTTGTCTTCTAGCAGATCCTTAAAAAGTGGAATGCCTGTAAAAAAGTTATCACAGTATATGTGATGGTTTTTCCTGACAATGCTTCTTTTTAAGTCTCAGACAACCAGTGACCCTAGTCCTGTTTCTGATCTCCTTTCCACAGTATACTTGGTATTCACATACAAACCCATTGTCACTATCAGCCCTGACCCAAACTTTAAATCCTCTCTTGATAGGCTTTCTGGGAAAATATTGTTTCATTGCTGATCTGCCCTTAAATTTTATGATTATCTCGTCTATACTGTTGTCACAATTTGGATTATATAATGTAAGGAATTTGTTGTTAAGAAATTCCAGAACTGATCTTACTTTACCAAGACGATCATATTGTGGTGTATCTGGTAGTGCTAACGTCGCATTGTCTACAAAATTAAGATATTGTGAAATGTCCATGAATCTATCTCGAGAAATTCAATCTGGTGTGGGGGTGTAGTGATAATATGGGTCATTTTTCCAATAATCATATAGGGATGGTGATTTTACTATCCCCATTACGATCATAAATCTCGAGTATGCCTGCAATTCTTCAATAGACACTTTTGTCTATTTGGCATACTTTTCTCCACCCATACATGTTTCAGCATATCTGTTTGTCTCGTCTACTATCAGTTGTAGAAGTGATTGTGTAAAAAATAGCATAAATGCCTCAAGTGGTGATGAAGGGACAGAAACAGTTGGTCCCACTGATTCTGTAAATGAATCTATAGTGACTGGCATGTAATTGTTTGACCATTTTATTTCCCCTGGGTGTGGTCACTTGGACATTGGCTATGAAGATATTTACAGATGAGAAATGTACATTTATTGTATAACTTACCTTTGTTTAGATTTGTTAGTGCCAGACACAGGATTTTCAAGAGAAGTCCTATTATGATTGTAGGTAAACTGTTATTTTGACATGTGTTCACTTACGCTGATAGTGGTGTATTGTTTAGTGAACTTGATGGACCTGCAAGTGACTCTATTTGTTGGTAGCTATTTATTTTACAATCAGTAAAAGGTAATATTTGTGATATTTACCATAGCAGTGCAGGTAACTGGACTGGAGACTTTTCAACATCAACAGATGTACCTTCTGTTATACTAAGATTGGTAGGTTTTATATACTTTGTAAATTATCTTATAATTTTATTATCAGTAGTCGTCCTCCATCTCATATCTAATGTGTCAAATTCTTCATCACTCCCTGGATACATTGGTTCATCTTCAATAATATCCAAGACTTCATCTCTTGTAAATAATCGTCTATCAGTCATTCTATTTGCATAATGCATTTGTTGTTATTTGTTTACATTTATTTGAGTGATGTACTAATTATAATATGCAAGTATACTTATCTTTATCGTGGTTCGTATGCATGTGAGTTACTAACTTGGACTGTTAAGTTGCAAGTGGAGATATGCAGACTGAGTTGTCAACAATAATCAATACACGAGGTAATAACTTGGACTATTAACTTTAAATACAAAGACTGGAAACTTGGGTCAAGTGCTGACTGCAGATTCAAAGGCAAGCAATAACAAGTACAGGAGCTACTACAGTAGAAATTACACACTCTAACCACCTGTCGATGTTGCGCTATTGCTTAGTAAATTGAAATGACTGGATCGGGTCATTCGTCACTGAGGTCACAATATTGACGCGTTATTTGTTAAAAAAGGGATATTGACCTAAGTGGCTATAATCGACCTCATAATAGTAATTTTATTTGCATAACTCATGATTACTAGTAGTATCAACTTCAACATTTTACATGACGTTAAGCATATTATGACACACTGTGTCCTAAATTTTAAGTCTTTTAATATCTGTTTTACCAAATGCCTATCCCATTTTCTCCATTTTTTAGATCTCCTTTGTTTCGTCCATATCTACGAACAGAAGACTCAACTGTTGACTTTATAACTATAATAGTGAAGACTATTCAAAATCAAACCACTTACATGTAGTCAGAATGATGTATTTGTTATTATTTGTTTGAAATTGAAAATTGAAAAGAAAATAGTCAATTTTTAGGTAGTGTGTGGGTGGACTCAGGCCTTAAAATAGCAGTGAGGTATTTGATAATGTTTTATCTTATGATTGTGTCCACTTTTAGAATACATATTAACAACTCTTTGTTAGATATATTATTGATTGTAAGATACTAAGATCATAGTTTCATTGAATCATCATTTTAATAGTTTAAATTTTAAATTTAAAAAATGGTGTCAAGTAACTAAATAATAGTAAAAATAAAAGTTATCAAAACAATACACTTTTAACAAAGAAAGACTAATAATCATTAATAATGTTACTGTTGGTATAGAAAGTAAAATTATCTATCATCTAAAGGAAAGAGGAGAAATGTTATAATACATTGTTATAGATGTAATACGTGTAAGTTAACTATCATATGTATTATATAGACATTATGTTGACGGGATTATTACTATATAATAATACACATAAATTTTCATGATATATCAGTTGAAAGCAGTATCTATTCTATTCATCCGAATGAATTTTTTAAAATTTAATATGCTTGTATTTATGACTGAGCCACATCTAGTTAAATAACTAAAATTTTATATCAAAAGCTCATCCATGATATCTGATTATCATATGACTATACAAAGTATATCATGTTACAGGTCATGTCCTTTAAATACAAATAGAACTTAAACTTAATACATATAGCTAGTTGTCAATTGGACTACACACAACATTCTAGTTATTAGAGTAAGTATGTCACTCCAAATGTGAGTTAATATCTTTACCTCAGGTAAGAGTTAATGTTCTTTAAAGTGAATGAAGTGTACTCCCTTCACCTATGAAGATAGAAAGGAGAATATGACAATTTGAACATTTCTTCATAATAATAACTATTTATTATATGAACATGACAAAGGATCAATATGAAACAGTGACCGATTGATTGATTTCACTATCAACTAAAATGCTTACTTGTTTTAATTTTTTGACGAATTTCCACAGCAAGAGCTTTCTTCTGAAGAGGTCCCTCTATGATATCGAGAATATTGTCCCATGAAGCAGGAGTTGGTTCATTATCTAACCAGCTTTCTAACATTTTTGCCATTTTAATTTCATTTGAAACCAAGGAACTAGACAAGCTGTCAATAGTGTTGGAATCAACCCCCAATAAATCACCAATCTCATGCCATTTGCCACTGATTGGATAAAGTGATCTCAATAATGCATGCTTTTCAGGTTTCAAAGCTGAAAAAGAAATAGAAAAGACAAAATTCAAAGTGTGTAAGGATAAAGACATGACAATGAGATTGATTGTAATGAAATCATACTTCTTTCCTCTCTCTGACAATGCAAATAAACAAAACAAGTGTAGTCAAAGTCAGTGTGCAATAACACTTATTAGGTTTTCATAATAGCAATAGATTTATGATGTATACAAAGAAAAATATAATTATATATATATTTATATATATATACTGACATATATATATATATATATATTATCTATATAAACTTAACAGAATAATATGAAGGTATTAATTCAAACAACACCTATCAAATACAATTATGCTAACCTTTTTCTTTCTTAACTGTAGCAGCATCTTTATTGATCCAAGGTAGTTGTCTTGATTGATCAATGCTTTTTGTTGTCATGCCATCTTTACAACAAGTCAGAATCTCCTTTTTATCATCTGTATGACAAAGATGGCCTATAGGAGGTGGACATATAGAGCAAAGGAAACATTCCTGAGGTCTTGAAAGAATCTTCTTATACTGGAATTTCTTGACTACATCTTCGATTGCTTCAAAGATGATATCTTTGATAGTGGAGCACTTTTCAGGAGGGCCAGAATAATAGACCTCCATCCAGTAGATAGCATCAATCAGTAAAACTGCTCCTCCATAGCCAGCACATGTTAAACGAATTGCATTACGATACTGCATCTCACATTCTGATGGTCGATATAGCTTAAATTTTGGCAAGACAGATCGTTTAAGTAGACCCACAATCAAAGCAGGAAAAAGACCTTGAGGAATTGGCATTTCATCCCATGTCAAAACAAAACAATCAATACTTTTAATAAACGGAGCTCTAATAATATCTAAAGAAGAAGTTGTCGGCAAAATGCTTGGTATGAAAAACTTTCCTTTTTCAGGCAATGGAGCTATAACAAATATATCTTCCATTAACTTCAAAAAGTCATCTGCAGTAAAATCAGGTGAGAAACCATCAGAAAGACAATTTAGAAGCTCGCATGTGAAAATACCTTCAGCCTTGAGCTGAATATGAGCATGTGCGGGTAGAACTATATTCATTTCCTCTAAGTGGGTAACGGCATCAGCAAAAGAAATACTAATTACTTCTGAGAGCTTATTAAAAAGGGGTTGTGGGTGCAGAAAAACCACATTGGGTAATACAGCAGGAAAGTACAAGAAAATGGTTAAATCGTGATAGTACAGTAACGAAGCTTCAATGTCTTTCCGATCCATTTCAAGAGTCAACCCTATTCTAAAGCATTCCCTTTTATTGATGACCATTGATTTGGTAATTTTCTGAAGATCCTCTAATTCAAGCTTAAACAAGAACCAGCGTGCTGGAATTTCTGCCTCAATGTAAGATCGAGACACAATTGTACGAATTCTCTCTGCAATTTTCATTTCAGACTCACCTCTGGCTGTTGTGTTGACAGGAAATATTATCTCCTTTTTGGCTTCACAGTAATTCACATGCACTCCTCTAAATTGACTTAAGGTAGACCACAAACGAATATTCTTTTCTTCCAAAGACTCGCCTACGCATTCCGTTACTTTATCAAAAAACGTACCAAGTACAAGAAGGGAAGGCTCGGGATGTGAAAACTCAACGTGAATTTTGCGCAAATCAGGCTGATCTATGGATGCTAGCGAACGAAAAGATGACTCGAGTAGTTGTAAATTGGTAATTTCTCGCTCTACAGGGGCTCCAATCTGTCGACCCTTAAAGCTAAAAAAAAACTTTGGCTTATCTTCAAGCTTCTCGTTTAGCTTTTGCGTGAGAATATTAACTGGACTGTAACGTAATATTGCGGGAGCAATATCCAAAAAGGCTGCTTGTCCACCTGAATCTACACAGTAAATCCAATGAGAGTTGAATAGCTCAGGAGATTCTTTTACAGTAGGCATGATCTCAGCAATTTCATTTACTGTTTGTGCTACAGGCGGAGCTGTCGGCTTTGAAGGAGAAACTGAGGTGACTTCATTGAGGTCTGGTGATGTTTCTTCTTGTGAACCATCATCATCAGATGAACTGTTGCTATCCTCATGTTGTGTAGTAGAATCAACAGGAGAAGATGGGACTCCAATTTTAATAGCTTTGGCAATCATACGTTTTACATATGGAGTATTAATTTCTTCCCAAAATTGACTTGTAAAGGAAGAATCAGTTGACTCACTTCCTGCAATGAGACTCGCAGTCTCTATTCTTCTTACTTCAGGAGCAGTGGCTACAGAGGTGCTATGATGAAGGGTAGGTGGTGGGAGATTTAATAAAAGTTTCATGATAGATGATTTTCCTGTCCCAGGGGCTCCAGACAGTGATAACTTTGAGTATTTGCATCGAATTTGGCCTTCTTTGAGTGCCTTGTGAAGTAAACCAGTATAATCTATAAAGTAAAAGAGGAAAATCTTTATATAACTATTACTGTGATACTGTATAACACTATATGGTAGCCTTCATATTGGTACAGTAATACTGGCACACTCATGATTAAGGTTTGTTTTGTCAACTGGTATAAATGTATGATGTCATAACATTATACTGTATGAGTCTCTGTAGTTTATAATTTGATCTATGGAATGTCAATTATCTTCAAAGACATGTTATGATATTAATCTGTTTATAATAACTAACATACCTTTAGAAGTCAAAACAATGATTTCTTTAATAACATTCAATAAGTTTCCAAACAATATCAGTAGTTAATAATTTGTTTGATCTGTTATTAATACCGTACATTTCATATGACTACTTTCAATATAATTTATACATACATATGTTAATATTGAAGTCAAGACAAGTGTTTGATCATAGTACTGAGTGTTTGGTTGTAATCCTTGATTATTAGTTTGTACAGATTGTATAGTCATGTATAAAGTGACACTGTTATTACTAGCAGTATACATCATGTTACTAGGTTACATTATTATCATTGTATTGACATTTATTGTAAGTACATTCTAATGTACAGAAAATAACAATGAACTACATTAGTATATAACTATACACTGACGATGTAGTGACTTGTCAATTAGTTGTAGAATTTTCTCTTTATTGATATCGTCAGGTTTTACCATGTCAGCAGGTGTTTGGGCCTCATTATTCTTTATGGTGGCATCTGATCCATATAACAGTAATATTTCAACACATTCTACTTTTCCAGAACGGCAGGCATTATGTAAAGGGCTAAGTCCATTCTATGTAATAAAAGAACTTATAATAAAAAGAATATAAAAGAGCCTTTTTACTATAGCATTATAAGATAATCATTACTATAGTTATGTCATAAAAAATAATCTTGGGAGTATGCTAAATTGATATAATGCTAACATTAATGTCGTTCTAGTCATATTATTACAATTGTCCAATATATGATGATGTATACTATGTGTTATGATTGTAATAACCACTGTATATGAATTCAGCATTGATAATATCTGTTATTTGTTATTAAAATTATCTATAATAAACAATGATAGAGCTTGCGTTATAGAAAAGGGGATTCAAAAACATCTTAAAAATTGCAATGCATACAGTTTTCATACATATACTGTAAAATACTAGACTTCAAGAAAGTGCATGATTTATTGTAGTTAAAACATTCAATGTAAACTATTTACAGTAATATATAAAAGTAAAATGCTACAAAGGAGTGTACCATAAAATAAATTAAATTAGCACACTAAATATCTGGTTGTGACAATATTCAATGAACTACTTTGTAAGTGATGTCTACAGTTGATTATGTTGAGCAATGTCAGTAGAAATCAGTTATTATTACAACAGAGATACCATTATAGTTATATAAAAGTAAGGAATAATACAAGCAAAAGTTTGTAAACATTCACTCATATGTCATATTGTTATAAGTCACTAACAAACAGAAGAATCTATTATAAGAGTAAAATTTTTCTGTCAATGTAAATATCAGAGCATATTACTACAAGTAATAAACAGTATCCATGTATAATTACTATCACTTAGAATGTCAAACCATTTAACTTATATCATGTAATAAACATAGTGATGACACTGACTATAATTATAGTTTAATGCTAGGGTAAATACAGATATGTTGTTTATATTGTTTATATTGTGTGATATGTTTGCTTTTGAAAGGAGGAGATAATTTCATTCTAGCTTATATCTGTTATTAGTAGCACCTCATAAGTTCTAGTAGTAGCTAGTAGTTGAATATACATAAACAAATAAACAGTGCTAATTATGAATTGACATATGACACAGCTGACTTCTTAAGATCAATAGTGTTATTCGAAGGTATGGAATTTGAAATATATGATGAAGGTATGCTATTAAAAATGTATGGAGTTTATAGTTGTTACTTTCTTGCAGCACTAGAGAGCCACATTTTATATATAAAATGCGCATTTGCAAGCTGACTTCATTAGTCCAGGTTTCATACAGATAGCATGTAAAATGGCAGAGTTATTTACATGTCTGTGTAGCTCAAATTAACCAGGTCAGAGTATAATCCATGACACAGCCTATAATGTAAACGTTTCTGGCTGTAAATATTAAAGCTTATGTAGATTAACCTTCAAATGTTTATAACAAATTAAGGTACTACTTGTTTATCTATTGCAAAAAAATGAATTTGTTCTACTGATACAAAGTCTGTAAAAATTCTCCCAATATTGACTTGACTTGATGATTGTCACCAAATTTGAGAAATAGAGATACATTTCTTGGAGACACATCTCACCTATGATAGATACAGCTATATGAGATACTTTAATCTTGTAACACAATGCATTCTATCGAAGCAAACAATTTTGCTTGTACAAGGCTTTGTGTTCGTACTGAACTTTCAAAATCACGTTAGCCTTTTCAAGCTTTAACTGTAAAGAGGGGTATCTAGATTATAAAAACATTCTTGATACTACAAGAAATTGTATATGAAAATTATAAAAATGAAATAATTCACTAACTCTTTGAAAGAGCATAATTATTTCCATTTCATTGTTAGTTTAATTTAAAGTAGGCAGTATCTTTTAAGGAAATAAATTGCTACTGTACTTTCGCAGGCACTGTGTCATTTTATGTTAATTATAGCTACTACAATAATCACTTAAGCTTGTAACACAAAGCATTCTGTCAAAGCAAACAATTTTGTGTTGTACAAGGCTTTGTGTTTGTGCTGAACTTTCAAAGTCACATTAGTCTTTTCAAGCTTTAACAGCAAATAGGAGTATCCAGATTATGAAAAGCATTCTTGTTCCTACAAGAAATTGCAAGTGGAAACTATGAAAACAAGAGAATTCACTAATACTTTGAAAGAGCATATTTATTTCCATTTCATTGTTAGTTTAATTTAAAGTAGGTGTTACCTTCTAAGGAAATAAATTGGTACTGTACTTTTGCAGGCACTGTGTCATTTTATGTTAATTATAGCTACTACACTAATCACTTTTATCTTTGTAGTTATTTTAGGAATGTACATATAATAACTTATAGGAGATGATTAAACTACAAACATCTGCATAATTACATGTATTAATAACAACATTACATACAAAATACAGTCATATATATTAATGACAACATATTTAATTAATGGAAATACTCACATTGTCAATGGGATCCAGTGATGCACCAGCTTTAATTAGTATATGAGCTGTCTCAGAATGGCCATTGGAAGCAGCAAAGTGAAGAGGAGTTCTTTTGTCCTACATAAAGGATATGTTGGTATTTATGATCAATTCACTTTATAATATAAAGCTATATCTAATGATACAAGACAAAGGATATGTAAAATAATTCAATATGTTATTACTAATGTGTATAAACAGCTTAATACTTTAAGACAATTGCGATAAGGTTATGATAATGGTCAATTAAAATTGAATGTAATTAACTAATGGTTTTTTACATTTCTACAAGTAGTAATGATAATTATCATTGTAGAAAAGTAGTAGTAATTGTAATTGATTACTGTTAAAGTAAATGTAATGATAATGTTGAAATTATCCAATAATGTAATGGAAGTTGATTACATTGAGACTGTAATGGACACATCACTAGTATATAGTGTAGTAAATATTTGATACTAACCTTAATAACAGCATCAAGATTAGCTCCACTGTTAATTAACAGTGTAGCAACTTCAGTCTTTCCATTCATTGCAGCAAAGTGCAAAGAAGTCCACTTGTACTAAAAGATGTAGACAACATTAATAACACAATACAAAGAAATACATGTACATAGACTGTACTCGTACACTATGTCACATTGTTGACTACTACTAGAAAATGTATCACAGTATGGTTATACACACTAATTACTGATTATGTGATATTGTATTTGACTACATTGAAAGTTTGTATCTATGTAATTATGACTACATTGTATCCTTTATACTATTGACATATATGATTTATAGAAATTAATCCTTGTATGTTTACCTCTGACAAACACAGCAAGTAATGAGTCTATTTACTGTTATAAAGACAATATTAATTACATATGTGTCCATTTACAGCAATGTTTGTAACTTTTAAAGACTACTGAGAAAGCTAACACTTGATGAGGTGATATTGGTGGGTATTCAGTCAAGTTGGATTGAAAACATCATATTTAAAACTTAACTTCAAAAACATGTACTTGTCCATTAATTATCACGTAGACACTGAGATCATGTTTTGTAATTAGAACTGTATATAAATCAAAATTTTACAACTTTTATAGCTTTAGACACCTCTCATATGTAAATAGATCATGTAAGTGTATACTATATGTCAGTAAAATAGTGCTTATCAAGCAAAAGGATATACTCTACAAGTCATAAATGTATTCTTGAGGTAATCAGGATATAAGCTGGGACTAATGTGATAAGAATTGTTGTGTAGAAAACCGAACAAATAATAGATACTCTCATGATAGTAATATAAGGTATATATCATATTATAGAGATCACATTCTATATAAAGCCCTACTTTGTCTGTTGGTTGTTATTGGCAAAATTTCTTTTGTTCATTTATTATGCACAGTATGTATTTGTTGACATATAGTATCAATAATTGTTAAGGAAATTACACATCATATAAAGACTTTATTAATTAGGGAAGTAAGAACACTCTATTAACAACATGTATCAGCTATCAAACAATGACATTGGCTTGATATATGACTTGTGACTCTCACAGTTAGCTTTATCTGCTGACAACAATGAAGATAGCACAGTATACATTACAAATCACTGGTACATCATACTTGTATATTGGGTGTAAAAACGCTGCCATGTATTGGAAACTATAACATAATATATAAAAGCTTTGTTATATTATTTCCTTGTATAATTATAGAGATAGTTTGTGTTACTGGAGTAACTGTAATATAACATTCTAAGCTTCTGTTCATATATATCAATATATCATACTAAGCCTGTGTGCGAGGGCTATCATTACAGTTTTACAAAGCTAATTAGACTATACGTTTGTGATAACACTATCCATTATTAAACACATGAAATCAATGTATTCATTAATTGGACATTAAAAGTGATGACTCTTTGCTACTATCACTCATAAAAGCATTTATTATATGTAATACAAAGGTTTCCATATTTCTTGAGTCAACAAGTAATGTCTATTAAATGCAATTCATTTCGACCACACAATTTTTCATTGTAAATGAGGTTTCCATTATTCAGGAGGTACAATATTCACTGTACTAATACTGATAGACTTACATGTACTTAATATGACATTTGTTATGTTATTTGACAAAACTACACATGTTTTACCATATAATGAAAACTCACAAAATTAGTGTAATTTGGGTCTGCATTTTTTAAAATTAGAAGAGACACAACATCAGAGTGTCCACGAGCAGATGCAGCAATCAGTGGTCTCTGAAATGTCTATATAATAGTAGATATTAGTGTTTGTTATTAACAAATAACAGTTGCAAGATCTACCTATTAATTATTTATTAAATAACAATAAAAAAATTTTAAAGAGTACATACAATATCACAATAGTAACAGTAGTATTAGTATATTAATAAAATATTAATTATTTCTAATAGATGATATTACAAAGAAGTCAGTAAACCTATAATTACATTAGTACAACTTAAATTAACATTATAATACTATGAAAGTATTAATAGTTATTATTGAACTACTTTAATAACTTGAAATTATTTTAAATTATGGAGTCCTTATAAACACTACATTACTTATTAAAACATATTATGAACATTATTTACAATTATATAGTTACTCTGTGGATATGTTAATAATATATGTTTTGCTAGTAAACATAATACACACAATATACTGCTTTAAGCTTTGTGTATAAGAAAGGTCAAACTAGATATTTTAAAAATAAAATAATGTATGTACAAGAAAACATTTCATAAAGAATAATTTTGTTAAGTGTTCAAAAGTAAACTTATTTTGGTTAATTCCCAGTTAATATATAGGTGTGACATGTGTATAGCAATTTATTCTGATGAATGAAATAACAATGAATTTGTGCTCCGGATCCTGTCACTAAATTTGAAAGTGAATGAAACTATTATCATATTATATTAAGGACTCTAAGCTGTGTCTGTTAATAAGATCTCTAGTTAGAATATCAAAACATTCATATTCATTTAGTTGTCTAATAACAGTCTGTTCCTTTACTTAAAAATGAAGGGTCTGGGGACTAACACATATTGGATTTGTACAACCTATTGTGGTATGCAAAATGTTGCAAACCACAGAAATGTCATCCGTGCTTCTATTTGAAAGATCATTACCATAAATCAGTGCATATCACAACAGCATTTTTATTTTTTTAACTCTCTTAACAGATGTTTAGTTCTAAGTATGCTCTATCCATAAACACATTCCTTCTATACAAGTCTTATATGGTTTTGTCTCCAGACTTATCGTCTCTAAGCAAAGGGACAAGAAGGTAAGACTGGTCTAATATTTTATGAAATTTTAGATGTTCTCATGTCTCACTATTACTTGTCCAGACAAAAGAGAGTCCAAAATGTCTTTTATTAACTACAATACCTCTCTAGCTAAGACATTTCTAACATTATTTACTGTACCAACATTTAGTTTAGTAGTCTGTGGATATGTTAACATTATATGTTTTACTTGTAATCATAAAATATACAACATACTGGTTTAATCTCTGAATATAAAAGATCACTCTTAAATTAAAATTATAAACTTAATCGTATTCATTATTCTTAATCAAATTATTAGCAGGTTATCAATATTGTTATTATATCAAGTGTGAACCAGCAGTTAGGTTTGTTTATGTGGCAATCCACAGCTAAATGTAACACCTGTAATAGGTAATTGTGGAAGGAGATCATATCGATATAAAATAAACTTTGGCAAAATTAAATATCATATGATTTCTTCTGCCTATTGTCATGTCTTTAATTAAAATGCTGGAGGGAAACATTTTGGCAAATGAAGAACATTTTACCAAACTTTCCATTTCCTATATGTTACCACAATCTCTCTAATGTTATAATTAATTGTGTGTACTAATTGTTTCTCAAATTTAAATGCTAGAATACAATAAACCTAAGGACTCTCTATGAAAATAGACCATGGTTAGGTATGTATGTATACAACATGTTTTATACAATCAGAATCAAGGCTTATGTTTGATACCTTAAAAACTATACTTATCAGAGTTTTATTAGCATTCTGGTAGATTGTACACTTATGAGGACAGTGAGTGAGTAAATATGAGCATGGCATAAAATCTTGTAATAAATCCAGAAAATCTATTTTGCAAATGCTATATTAAAAGTAAATTCATAAGAATATTGTCCTTCATAAGTTTGTGTTATATGATAGATATAGACTGGCTCTGTTAGAATAATTCAGTAACATTGTTATTAGATCAACAAATGTACACATCATGTCAGTAATATTAACACTTTTTATTATTAGGAGATGACAAAGAAAATGAAAGCGTCTCCTAGACCTTTGATTAAAATCACACAAGAATTTGTGATATTAAATTTAGACCCCCCCTAGTCTTGTCCCCAGACCTACTCACAAGCTAGAGGACACAAAAATCAAATGTGTGACCACACCCACTATAGTTTACAAGTAGGTCTGGGGACTAGACTAGACCATCTCATGTATTATAGCTCAACCAACATCATACTTTAATGATGATACACTGTGTAGTGATATGATAATTATTGGATCTTAAACTTATTTATAAAACACACTGTTTATGAAAAATAGGCTTTACTGTTGAGATATATACTTAAAAATTGAGAACTAGTAACTTACATAGCCTGGTTTATGATAGTTTACATCAGCACCTTGTTCAATAGTAGATTTGACTACTTCAATGTTTCCACCTTCAGCTGCCAAGTACAGTTGTTGATTCTATTATAAGGACAACATGTATCATGTAGTGTAGTATAGTGAGTACACAGATCAGCCCTAATAGCTAAAAGACCATCTTTTAGAAAGATATTCTGTCTATACAATAACACTAATATGTGAGTTTAGTTAGTATCATAGTGATATATAGAGATAATGACATAGTAATAGAAAGATTATAGACTTACTAGACTATCCTTAGACATTTTGAAAAGTGTACGGCACTGGTCACTGTTCCTATGTCAGATGTCTATAGACAATAGAGCAAGTAGGTTACATAGATAGTAATAGCTATATACTACATT
Source organism: Xestospongia muta (assembly GCA_963693285.1). NCBI lineage: Eukaryota > Metazoa > Porifera > Demospongiae > Haplosclerida > Petrosiidae > Xestospongia > Xestospongia muta. The sequence continues at coordinate 19,122,044 of OY848918.1, read as the reverse complement.
GGAATGAGGAAACTCTACTAACTAAATCAACTATAACCTAATTATAGTAAGATAGAATATACTGTCTGTCTACTAACTACTACTATATGTAATAGATATACACTCACACTATGTATGTACTGTACACTATATGATATCATTGGATACTAATAATATTCAACACTTTAGTAATAGAATACAATATAATATGTGATCTACTAACCTGTTCTTCTTGTGTGACTCGTTTTTTGGCGGTTTTTATGGCAACTCTGTGACAAGCCCACTAATTTTAATTACTGGGCTAATATAAGTGGGCGGAAGCATCACACACACAATTACTGTACTTGCTACCAAATAGGAAATATATGATCACCTTCCTCGTCAACGGATAAACCTGCAAAATGAAGGTTTCTCAATATAAACACAATCACATCAAAGCATATCTGGGTCATATATAATGTTACACTATAATAAGTCAATTATAACTCTATTGATGTTCAGCCAAACAGTAGTCACACCTTAGATATAGAATTACATGTTATAAGTTATGACATAACTGCATATTTAGATTTAGTCTAATGTGAAGTAAATGCAGGTGTCATGTCTTGCTATTAAGGTACTACAACTAATGTACCTTAGAACAACAGTAAAGTTTTTGCAATATATATATATTTGTGTATATATATATATATATATATATATATATATATATATATATAGCATTGTATGTAACAATGTAAGCCTTTATTGTCTAATAAATCTAAGCATGACATATATTCAATAATATATACCTGTAAGAATTTGCAAAATGTGGAAAGTATTTGTAATGTAACATATAAGTCATCATGATGGATATTTTATATCTTGCTCATGACTACTTTCTCGTAAGTCAGTCCCAACATCAAAAGACTTATAATTGACTTAATTTTTATATCAAACCAATCATTTCTATGACAATCTGTTACAATAGAGAACAATTGTTTGAGAACTACTTGTGAAAAGGTAGATGCTAACATATTTATATTACTCTAGGTTTTGGTTCAACATTCCAAAACTTATAAACCATAGTAGATGACAGCAAACACTTAATCAGAGCGTCTGATAAATCCAATAAATGTATTTCACGCAAAAGCGTTTCCATTGATTATCAAGCACCTACAGCATTATCTTATAAAGCAATTCTCAATTTACTCCGCTTGAAATGACATTATTGTTATCTACTATGCATGCATTATTTTTCCTTGAAGATATAATTGAGTTATAGTTAACTTGTATTATATATAGGTATAAGTTATTGTTGTCCCTTTTAAATTGTATGAGAATAGAGCAGACATAATGTTAGTGAACCATGGTAACCTGCAAAATGTTCAAAGCATATTTGGATTATATAAAACCTTACACTATAATAAGTCAATTATAACTCTATTGATGTTCTGTCAAACAGTAGTCACACCTTATGTATAGAATTACATAATGTTAGTGAATCATGGTAACCTGCAAAATGTTTAAAGCATATTTGGATTATATAAAACCTCACACTATAATAAGTCAATTATAATTCTATTGATGTTCAGCCAAATAGTAGTCACACCTTATGTATAGAATTACATGTTATAATTTATGACATAACTGCATACTTGGAATTAGGCTAATGTGTAGTAAATACAGGTATTAAGGCACAACAACTAATATACAAACTAATATGCTAGGTTTTTTTACATTCTTGTGTACCTTTAACTGGACATGATGGTGATTGAGAACAAGGTACTGTATAAAATAATAAAGAAAACAAAATTTTTAAAAACACTATATTAAGTTAATAAAATTTAAAAATGAACTATATATGAAGCATCAAAAATCTCTGGCAATCTTTTCAATATTTCACTGTATAAGTTAATTTATGAATCAATTTGTACTTTACATGATTACATATGGAGACCAGAATTCATGTAAATAACATACATATGGCAATCCTTTCAATATAAGTTGATAAATTATAATATTATTATTATTATCCCACAAAATCTCTGATTATTTAGTGAGTAAAATTAATTAATAAATATAGGATGTAAACTACAATTTTGTAATAATAACTTATTAATTTTTCCAGAGATATATATTTGGTTGTGGAGCTAAACCATAGAATAATGGAATTATTGATAATACAATGCTACTACATTTATTGATATAGCATAAAAAAGTCAACACAATAAGAGATTGTGTCTACTATTTCGTACCATCTGCACTTAACTTGACAATATATGTTCCAGGAACATTACTGTTAAGCATGAGGTTAGAAGCTTGTGTAATATCATTGACATAAGGTAGATTAATGCTATCAATCACTTTAACAATATCTGATGCAGGATCTGTAAATGTAATATGTGCTTCTGTATTGGGAAATAAGTTGTTTATTTCACCAAACAAGATAATAGCAAGTGTTGAAGTTTGATCTGTTATAACTATGACTTGGTATGTGTTACCCTATAATTAATATAATAATAGACTAAGAGATTATAAGTGTTTAATATTTACTACCATCACTAATAAGGATCCATAAAAATTTTTTTTCCATGTGACAATGATGAGATGACTTGGATTAAAGTCACATTGAGTAAGATTGGATTGCTTAATATCTTCTTTTGCTCTATTCAGTAGAGTAGTATTGTCTGTTATCCTGTTAAAGACATCTCCTAAATATGTTGATCCACTTTTTTTTTTCAGAGGACTAATGATAATCAATCGTCCAGATTCTTCAGTTTGAAGAGATAAACCACTTCTGTAAATATTCTATAAAAATTGATCATTTCCTGAAAGGCTAGTCTTGCTAGATTTTTTACATTCTTGTGTACCTTTAACTGGACAAAATGTTAGTTGAGAACAAGGTACTGTATAATATAATCAAAAAAACAAAATTTGTAAAAAGACTATATATAGTTAAGAAGATTTAAAAATGAACTAGTAGCCTTCAAAAATGTCTGGCAATTATTTTAATATATTCACTGTTAATTTATCAATCAATTTGTACTTTACATTATTACATATGGAGACCAGAACTCATGTAAATAACTTAACTTATATATATATATATATATATATATATATATATATATATATATATATATATATATATATATATATATATATATAAGTTGATAATGTTTAAGGCACTAAACTATATCTTTACAGAACGTTAGGTGAGATATTGTTTAAGGGAACAGAGTTATAATAAGTCAATTATAACTCTGTTTATGTTCAGCTTACCTTATGTTAATGATATTACACAAGCTTTTAATCTCATGTTTAATAGTAATGTTCCTGGAACATATATTGTCAAATTAAGTGTAGACTGTAGGAAATAGTAAACACAATCTCTTTTTGTGTTTACTTGTTTATGCTATCACAATAATTGTTGTAGCATTATTAGTATATGATATTTTAATGCCTCATAGTTCATTTATAAGACCTTTAAGTTTGTATACTGTTAATTAAATGACATTGAATGACAAAGATTATTTTTACATTTTTTATTTTGTTTTCTTCATTATATTATACAGTACTTTGTTTTCAATGACCATCATGTCCAGTTAAAGGCACATAAGAATGTAAAAAAAGTTAGCAAAAAAATTATAACAATCATGTGTCACTTTTTGATTTGAGACCATATGGTATGCATAATGTATAGTCCTGTAGAAAATTGAAAATTATTATGGTAATAATGTCCATAACAACATCACTATAGCGACAACAAAACTTTTACTTTGGAATGTAATTATGTAAAGTAAAGTCATCATATTATGTAATGTTGTTATTTAACTTATAACTAATAAATGTTGCATTTTTTGATAAAATGATTATTCCAGGAAATGCTAGTCCTATAATTGGACATGTAAGTTAATTGACACTGAGACATTATAAATAATCTTATACATTGTGTAGTTCATGTATAACATATTCAATTGATGATAATATAAACTTAATCAGCTTAAAGTGAGTGTTCCTGTCAATGAATTTGCATATACTCTGATATTTTATATTATATTTTCTGTATAACACATAATGATAGTAAGCTAAGTAGCTTAAGTAATAATAACTAGTAACATTTATGAAGTTATCCTTTACTGCATATATATCCAAAGACAATATTTTAATTCTTAAAATCCAATTGCCTGAAATGGACTTCTACCATTAAACATTGCTCAATTTTGATTCCATGAATTGTAATTCTCATCAATTTCATTTAACTTGAGGAACCTTAATTAAAACTTATAAATTTTTATAATCCTCCTATCTTTCTCTCTCTCTCATATCTGCTGTTAAAAGAAACTGAAGATACATCATCAAGCAGGACTATTAGTTATTACGAGATAATACTTATGGGCATAGTTGCCCCTAAAGGAGAGGTATTGTCTTGTCAAGTTTTGAAAGTGATTACTTTCTCCTGTAATATTGCACAGTAATTTTAAATAATGTGAGCAAGATAAGGTTTTTACCTGATTCTAGTTAATATATAAGTTATCTAATAAAATATATTACTTGTCTTTTAAATATATAACTTATCTTCTCTGTTTACAAACCAGGTATCGACATGCAAATAGATGACAGCTGTCATCTTGTCCACTTAGGAAATCCAGCACATCTTCTGTTGGTCAGCTGTAAAATTAAACAATGTAGGCATGATAGGTGCTGTTTTTCTATAGCTGCGACTGAAATCTAACACCTATTGTTACTGGCAAGCTGTAATATACTGAAGTGAAGTTAACAATAAGGTATAAAAAGACCTTTCTTAGCTCAGTTTTCAAATCAGTCAAAACCCTTTCTTCGGATTAAATCCTTCCTCAGCTCACTGTCAACAAATTTAATTGAAAGAAAAATGAGCAGTGAATATTACAGTAAATATACTGATAAGATATGTGACTGAGTTAATTTTATCTTCTTTGTATATAGCATTTAATATTACTGCCTAAAACAGTTCAGGTGGAGCAATACTGGTAAAATATGGAAATGTGAACGATTGGTGGCTTTCACACCCACAAGCGATTAATACTCAAGGCTTTACCAGGTTTGTCATAAATTATTAAATCAGTACTTTTATTACATAAATTTAAATACAGGTTACTGGCAAGGGTTCAGCATCTGGTACTTTCAATATTATAGTTTTTAGGTGAAGAAATATAGGTTGATTTTGTTACAAACCTGGACAAAAGCCGTCCCTTACATCTAAAAAGTTCAGCTCTGGTCTTTATATTGCTCAGGTTACTAATGGAACTTACATTGAAGGTATGACAGCTAACTGCACCTTCCAAGTTGTTGATCCAAGGAAATAATTAAGAGCTGTGATACTAAATATGAAAAAAGGAATACATAACAGTACAAACAGAGACTAAAGGTTTACAGGTATTTTTTGGTTCTCTTATTGTATATATAGGCCATTATTTTATATCATATACTTGTTTTAAAAAAGTTTTTTAATAAAGTTATCGTTAATAATAACCCTAAATTAGTATATCAAATGCAAGTAATGAAAAAATTAAAAAGTGTATTAATAGAGATTGACAGAATTATCTCCATCTCATTGACATGAATTAAGGAATTTCATGACAGCAGAGTAACTTGCAGAATTACTTATAAGATACATGTTTATTATGTTGTGGCATAAAAATATAGTTCAACAGTAGTTTAGAAGTCAGCCTTAGATCTCTGAAAATTAACTACTTATAAAATGGCTCATTGTTATATTGAAAGATAAGCTGATGTAGTTGTAAAACAGTTCACTTAATTTATCTGTTTAAATTCCAGGTATTAACATATTAGATGAAAAATGTTACAGTTCGTACTTAGAAGAGTTTTTCTTCGACTAGTATAAACCTATTGTTTTGATTTAATAGTCAACAGTTATCTCTTGAAAATTCAAACAATCGCATTTGAAATTTCAAACTTGACAATGCAAGGGTTTTGAAATTAAAAAAAAATTCATTTATCTCTTGAAATTTCAAAAATTTACAAGTCAAGCATTTTGAAATTTCAAGGAAGATCAGCTCTATACTTTTGAATGCATCATTTGAAATTGTAAAATTACAATTTAGTTATGTATTGCTTGAAATTTCAAACAATTGCATTTGAAATTTCAAAACTTTAGAAGTCAAGTGTTTGAAATTTCAAAAAAAGTATTCTCATGTATGCATCAATAAATCAACAAAGTAAGTATGCTTGTGATGTGATTTTACCTGTGGTATCTCCTTAGTTCTTAGTTCACTATGAGCTTGTAAGTTGTCAGGAAGGGCATCGTCAGTTGATGGTATTAGGTTTATATCCTTTATCAACTCTACAATATCTGGTAAAGGCCATGAAAACTCTGTCTCACCTACTAAATAAATTTTAAAGGTGTAAGTTACCATTACGTGTTTAGCATAGATGTGTGTTCTTTGGGTAATGCAACAAAACAGAACTATTAACCTTCACACTGAAATTTAGCTTCTAACTCAACCAAGAAACCTTTCCACCAGATTTGGTGATTTGGTGAAAGACATAAATATTTAGGAATGCTGTTGGTGAGAGCAGTCATATCTAATTTATCTGGCTTTGCTTTGACATGAAGTGGCAATAAACTATACGACAATTCCTGTAAAATACCTAATTTGTAACAAGTTTGATTATTGATCAAGACTAACCTTAGAAGAATGAATCCACTACTGTTCTGTGGCTCCCAAGCATCACTGGTCCACCTCTTATAATGCATTTCAACTATGCTATCACAATTTCTGGTAAATCTATAAATGGATTATCAAAATGGTAGTTCTTGTGTAATAAATATACCTGTATGAATACATGAGGATTAGAGTGATTATGAAGCTCCTCAGTAGCAGGTAAGAGCCAACATTTTACATCATATATTTGTTTTAAAACATGAACATATATCAATAATACTGACATGGTGAATGTATTGGTAACAGTGAGAGGCACAACTATCCATCTTTTGTACTTCAAAAGAATTCTGTGGTCTCAGTGACGAACAATCTAAATTGTATCAAAACATAAACTGGAAACTAAATAACTAACATTATTTTATTGCCTTATGTGGCATCTACTGAGCTACATACAACAGTTAATCTATTGTTATTAATTAATAACTCACCTAGTAACAAGTTGTCAACATCATCACTACTAAAGCAGTCACTTTTTGAGGGTTTCTTTGCCATGGGTTCTTCTATAATTTCTATTATTTATTATTTAAAGTCATAGATGAGATTGTATTCCAATACATGTTTAAACCATAAGTAATATGATATAATTAACATAAATTATAAAAAGTTGTAGATTGTTGATTCTGTTTTGTTATTTGATTTCTACTTGTTAATACTAATAGTAATAAAGTTTAATAAACAATGTTATGTTAGTAGAAGCTGAGTTTAGATAAAAATGTCAACAATGTGTGCAAGAAACAATTTTTTACCACACGTGCTTGCTAGTACTTGATGAGAGATGGTATTGTTGGTAAATTATATGGATACATTTTAGATTATTGTTGAGGAATGCAATTTATAAATACAATTACAAAACATTCTCTCAAGAGAGTACATTTGACCCAAGCATTGACCATTAATTATAGTAGTGGTTGTAGTGATGTTACATACTGTTGTAGGTGAAATATCAGTGATATAGCTATTACATACACACTCATCTCCACTTAATATTAAACCCATTGGACAAGGATACACCTATATTTTAGCTGATCACGATGGTGGATTGCCTGCATGGTGTTGCAATATTTAATATATACTCCATGTTTTAATTAATCTAGTTTACTGAGAATATTGTAATTGATTTCACTACGAGAGAGAGGTACAAGTCTTTGTCCTTATTTTAAATATAAGATATTAATTTTTGGAGACATCATCTCTAGTTTATGGTAATTACTATTTGTAAATGAAGCTACAGCAGGAGACACAAGATGGGGATCACAGTAATACTTAGACCACCAATTTGTTTAGTTGATGGCATAATACCTCCATCATGTTTGTCTACATATTATAGTGAAAATTGAGAATTCATCATACTTTTATGAAAAAACACTAGTAATGATCCACTCACTGTTCTACTATTATAGGTAAAGCTATTATACTGACTTTCAAATTTAGCCACATAAAACTGGTTATAAAATACAGTTAACCCACCAGCACTAACTTTAGGAATTTTCCGTATTTCATGTCCTATCAGAGTCAATAGTACTACTTCTAATGAACTGTGACAATACAATATTGACAGGAATCATATTATAAAAGTTTTACTGAGTGTCTTAAATATTAGAGCTATACTACCTCCAGAAAAAACAAACATATCAGAATTAATACAGTGACTAAAACTAAATCCATATTGAACTTAACTATGATACTTTGATGATGAGCCAAGAGGATTGAGTATTAGTATACTATATTCTACATAATGTGCAATGATCAAGTGATGTTTCATTTATATTGTAGCAAAAAATGGTTCAATACAAGCAAAACTTTCTGTTTGTATTATAATTGTGCATGTGTGTCATACAGGATGTCACAGCTGATTGTGTTATTGTTGCTCCACATCCAATGAACTCCAGGTTTTCTAAAGTAATACTTTATAAGTTCATAAACTCAAAACCAGTAGATGAAGAGGAATATTAATTTCCATTTTCCATTAGTGAGTCGTCTTAATATAACATTACTGACATTTCTATTAAGACATAAGGTCATGTTGTACAGTCATAGTTCATTTGTGTCAAATTAAGAACTAAGTTATTTGCATTGATACATTACCACTACATAACCAGTACCACAGTAGATCACTTATGTTGATTGGAACAATATGTGAAGAAAGTGGTTCAGCAGTGGTATGTGCTGAAATAGCAATTATAAAACAAACAATACTGACTATGTGATTATGTCAATTCTATAAATCCTATAAGGATTATAAAATAATATTTATAACTATAACTGTATAACAATCATACTTAAATATGTATAAGAATACTCCACAGAAAATCTTATATTATTAGCTAAAATGGTGTACTATTTTAATTCCTGTCTCTGACATTCTCTCTAGATCTCTAGATTTGTTGTGTAATCAATATACTAGCTATTAGAGTGTCATTGACTTAAAACGAACAATGCCAATTTACACAGCGGATTATTTTACTTACGCCATTCAATGCAACATAATTATTAGTGCTATATTTAATATGATATTGTTATAGCTAGATTTTTCATAAAAAATAATAAAATTGTATTGAAAATAAGCCTAATCTTATAGTTATATAATACATACATTCCTGTGTATTTTTACTCTGCTTTGACACCATAACCACTAGTACTGAGTATAAAAAACCTCTTATCATGAGTGCCATCATATTTATGTTCAATGTGACTGATCTGCTCTGGTACCATTTTTATCACTTTTTATGCTTTCTATAGTTTCTCCTTACTTTTTTAACTCGCATATAATCAGTGTTAATAATGGTATTAATGTACTTAAACTATAATTTTTGAACCCTGGTTACTTTAATCTAAGTTTAAATATAATTTTACTAATCAGTCAGTTGCATTGGGATCCACAGGTTATAATGAAGATGTGTTTCCGTTTATATACACTAGGTATTATAATTATGTTCATATAGCTAAACAAATATCTGTATTAGCAGATACATTAATACTAAGACTAATGTATCCTATATTGAAATAGATTAAATTAACATAATTCATAGACAGATGAAGTAACAGATCTAGTTTTGTTAATATTATTGTATATATATAATTACTAAGTTGACTGTAGGTATCTGGTGCTAATACATGAAAAAGCTTGAGACCTAGAGCTTGTGATTAAATAAGTACATAGAGTCATGCTTTATAGAAATAGTGCTAAAGAACAAACTAAATTCATTCTCTACTTTAAAGGTATCTGCAACAATTTATCTTTGTAGATGTAGACAGCTAGGATTGGTTGGATGCAATCAACCTTTAATAAATGCACATGGAGTGTTAAAATGAGAATATTTAGTATATATAGTGTATGCACATGACACATGGAGACTTTACTAAGTATATTAGTCAATAATCAGTTGATGAAATGCTGTAATTAGGAGGCTTTGCACTAGATATAACAATGACAAACTTCTATATTGTTCTGTTCAGAGATTCTTATTAGACACTCACAAACATGTTAGCATTGTACTTGTATTTTTCATTTGTTATTGTGCTGTCATTTATTGTCTTTAAGTGTAGCCAAGATTTGTCCATAGGCTAGTATGAGATATTATGAAATTTTCAGATGGAAATTCGTTTTGGTGTTCTTTTTTACGAAATAATTGCGTGGGTGGGGTCACCGGATGTCGAAATTTAATTTGCCTCAAGCACATGTTCATCGAAAGAAGAGGAAGACGCCTTGGAGAACTTTTAACAGGTTCATTTACGAGTAAATAAGGCAACCGTCGTTGATTTGTAGGTCTAGAGATGTTATAAAACGATTCTACAAGTAAATTCTACCTCGAACTCTGCTGAAAGTAAGTCATTCTATCGTATCTTTTCTACTACCGTCTTTGTAATGAAAATAAGCGCTTGAAATTGAAGCGCTAGGGCTAAGGTACAATAGTGATAGTATCTGTAAGTACTACAAATGATGCAAAACATGTCCAGTATATAAACAAGTTAGTATTGCTTACCTTGTTTGTAGAAATTTATAATTGGATTTTGTGTGTTGTGTGTGTCTATCTGTATATGCTTATTATTTGAATGACTACTGTTTGGTTAGACATTTCAGTTAGGTGTTGATAATATATATTTATTCTTTTGTATATATGTAAGTGTCTCTTTAATTATCATTAGGTCCATTGTGGGTGTGGTAGTGTAGGAAGCAGTCATCACTCTTTCCAGTATGACAGAGGTAAAGGCTCCAGTCACTACAATACCATTGAGTATCTCTTTGTTTGTTTAGAAATGCATATCAGTTACAAAGTAAAAGATGTACATATAAGCCTTATATCCTCTTGCATTGAGGCAGTAGTACTGCCTCAGTTGATCATTACGATCAACTCCACCCATTTTTTGGTTATAATTGGCTATTAGTTGAGGACAATTTACTAGTTTTTTTCTCCATTTTGTTGCTTCCTCTCCACTTGTGTTATTGCCAAAGGTTGAGAGTTTGTACCAAGAGCAATTACTACCTTTGTGTCCTGCCACACTGTCATTAGCAAACTTTCATGTTGTAATAGCTTGAATTCTCCCCTCTCCTTGAAACCTTTCTTTAGAATTGGTTTGAATACTGTTGGATAGAACTTTCTATCTGAACGCATGGTTCCGCAAGCATAAATTTTTTCTTCTAGCAGATCCTTAAAAAAGTGTAATGTCTATAAAAACATTATCACAGTATATGTGATGGTTTTTTCGACAATGCTTCTTTTTAAGTCTTGGACAACCCGTGACTCTAGTCCTGTTTCTGATCTCTTCTCCTTTCCACAGTATACTTGGTATTCACATACAAACTCATTGTCACTATCAGCCCTGACCCAAATTTTAAATCCTCTCTTGATAGGCTTTTTGGGAACATATTGTTTCATTGCTGATCTGCCCTTAATTTTTATCATTGCCTCGTCTATACTGTTGTCACGATTTGGATTATATAATGTAAGGAATTTGTTAAGAAATTCCAGAATTGGTCTTACTTTACCAAGACGATCATATTGTGGTGTACCTGGTAGTGCTAACGTTGCATTGTCTACAAAATGGAGATATCGTGAAATGTCCATGAATCTACCTCGAGAAATTCAATCTGCTATGGGGGTGTAGTGATGATATGGGTCATTTTTCCAATAATCATATAGGGATGGTGATTTTCTATCCCCATTACGACCATAAACCCCAAGTATGCCTGCAATTCTTCAATAGACACTTTTGTCCATTTGGCATACTTTTCTCCACCCATACATGTTTCAGCGTATCTGTTTGTCTTGTCTACTATCAGTTGTAGAAGTGAATTTGTAAAAAATAGCATAAATGCCTCAAGTGGTGATGAAGGGACAGAAACAGTTGGTCCCACTGATTCTGTAAACGAATCTATAGTGACTGGCATGTAATTGTTTAACCATTTTATCTCCCCTAGGGTGTGGTCACTTGGGCATTGGCTATGAAGATATTTACAGATGAGAAATGTACATTTATTGTATAACTTACCTTTGTTTAGATTTGTTAGTGGCAGACACAGGATTTTCAAGAGAAGTCCTATTATGATTGTAGGTAAACTGTTATTTTGACATGTGTTCACTTACACTGATAGTGGTGTATTGTTTAGTGAACTTGATGGACCTGCAAGTGACTCTATTGGTTGGTAGCTATTTATTTTACAATCAGTAAAAGGTAATATTTGTGATATTTACCATAGTGGTGCAGATAACTGGACTGGAGACTTTTCAACATCAACAGATGTACCTTCTGTTATACTAAGATTGGTACGTTTTATATACTTTGTAAATTATCTTATCATTTTATTACCAGTAGTTGTCCGCCATCTCATCATCTAATGTGTCAAATTCTTCATCACTCCCTGGATACATTGGTTCAACTTCAATAATATCCAAGACTTCATCTCTTGTAAATAATCGTCTATCAGTCATTCTATTTGCATAATGCATTTGTTGTTATTTGTTTACATTTATTTGAGTGATATACTAATTATAATATGCAAGTATATTTATCTTTATCATGGTTCGTATGAATGTAAGTTACTAACTTGGACTGTTAAGTTGTAAGTCGAGATGTGCAGACTGAGTTGTCAACAATAACCAATACACGAGGTAATAACTTGGACTGTTAACTTTAAATACAAAGACTGTTGAAACTCGGGTCAAATGCTGACTGCAGATTCAAATGCAAGCAATAACAAGTACAGGAGCTACTACTGTAGAAAATACACACTAACTAGCTGTCAATGTTGCGCTATTGCTTAGTAAATTCAAATGACGCGATCGCGTCATTCGTCAACTGATGTCACAATATTGATGACCCGTTATGCGTCATTCGTTAAAAAGGATATTGGCCTAAGTGGCTACAATCGACCTCATAATAGTAATTTAATTTGCATAACTCATGATTAATGATTATTGTTGGTATCAACTTCAACATTTTACATGACGTTAAGCATACTATGACACACTGTGTCCTAAATTTTAAGTCTTTTAATATCTGTTTTACCAACTGCCTATCCCGTTTTCTCCATTTTTTAGATATCCTTGGTTTCGTCCATATCTACGAACAGAAGACTCAACTGTTGACTTTATAACTATAATAGTGAAGACTATTCAAAATCAAACCACTTACATGTAGTCAGATGATGTATTTGTTATTATTTGCTTGAAATTAAAAATTGAAAATAAAATTGTCAATTTTTAGGTAGTGCGTGGGTGGATCTAGGCCTTAAAATAGCAGTGAAGTATTTGATAATGTTTTATCTTATGATTGTGTCCACTTTTAGAATACATATTAACAACTCTTTGTTATATTATTGATTGTAAGATACTAAGATCATAGTTTCATTGAATCATCATTTTAATAGTTTAAATTTAAAATTTAAAAAATGGTGTCAAGTAGCTAAATAATAGTAAAAATAAAAGTTATCAAAACAACACACTATTAACAAAGAATGGCTAATAATCATTAATAATGTTACTGTTGCTAAAGAAAGTAAAATTATATATCATCTAAAGGAAAGAGGAGAAATGTTATAATACATTATTATAGATGTAAAATGTGTAAGTTAACTATCATATGTATTATATAGACATTATGTTGATTGGATTATTACTATATAATAATACACATAAATTTTCATGGTACATCAGTTGAAAGCAATATCTATTCTATTCATCCAAATAAATTCTTTTAAATTTAATATGCTTGTATTTATGACTGAGCCACATCTAGTTAAATAACTAAAATTTTATATCAAAAGCTCATCCATGATATCTGATTATGATATGACTATACAAAGTATATCATGTTACAGGTCATGTCCTTTAAATACAAATAGAACTTAGACTTAATACATATAGCTAGTTGTCAATTGGACTACACACAACATTCTAGTTATTGGAGAGAGTATATGTCACTGGAAATGTGAGTTAATATCTTTACCTCAGGTAAGAGTTAATGTTCTTTAAAGTGAACAAAGTGTACTCCCTTCACCTATGAAGATAGAAAGGAGAGTATGACAATTTGAACATTTCTTCATAATAATAACTATTTATTATATGAACATGACAAAGGATCAATATAAAACAGTGACCAATTAATTGAATTCACTATCAACTAAAATGCTTACTTGTTTTAATTTTTTGACGAATTTCCACAGCAAGAGCTTTCTTCTGAAGAGGTCCCTCTATGATATCGAGAATATTGTCCCATGAAGCAGGAGTTGGTTCATTATCTAACCAGCTTTCTAACATTTTTGCCATTTTAATTTCATTTGAAACCAAGGAACTAGACAAGCTGTCAATAGTGTTGGAATCAACCCCCAATAAATCACCAATCTCATGCCATTTGCCACTGATTGGATAAAGTGATCTCAATAATGCATGTTTTTCAGGTTTCAAAGCTGTAAAAGAAATAGAAAAGAAAAATTCAAAGTGTGTAAGGATAAAGACATGACAATGAGATTGATTGTAATGAAATCATACTTCTTTCCTCTCTCTGACAATGCAAATAAACAAAACAAGTGTAGTCAAAGTCAGTGTGCAATAACACTTATTAGGTTTTCATAATAGCAATAGATTTATGATGTATACAAAGAAAAATATAATTATATATATATATTTATATATATATACTTACATATATATATATATATATATATATATATATATATTATATATATAAACTTAACAGAATTATATGAAGGTATTAATTCAAACAACACCTATCAAATACAATTATGCTAACCTTTTTCTTTCTTAACTGTAGCAGCATCTTTATTGATCCAAGGTAGTTGTCTTGATTGGTCAATGCTTTTTGTTGTCATGCCATCTTTACAACAAGTCAGAATCTCCCTTTTATCATCTGGATGACAAAGATGGCCTATAGGAGGTGGACATATAGAGCAAAGGAAACATTCCTGAGGCCTTGAAAGAATCTTCTTATATTGAAATTTCTTGACTACATCTTCTATTGCTTCAAAGATGACATCTTTGATAGTGGAGCACTTTTCAGGAGGGCCAGAATAATAGACCTCCATCCAGTAGATAGCATCAATAAGTAAAACTGCTCCTCCATAGCCAGCACATGTTAAACGAATTGCATTACGATACTGCATCTCACATTCTGATGGTCGATATAGCTTAAATTTTGGCAAGACAGATCGTTTAAGTAGACCTACAATCAAAGCAGGAAAAAGACCTTGAGGAATTGGCATTTCATCCCATGTCAAAACAAAACAATCAATACTTTTAATAAACGGAGCTCTAATAATATCTAAAGAAGTTGTTGGCAAAACGCTTGGTATGAAAAACTTTCCTTTTTCAGGCAATGGAGCAATAACAAATATATCTTCCATTAACTTTAAAAAGTCATCTGCAGTAAAATCAGGTGAGAAACCATCAGAAAGACAATTTAGAAGCTCGCGTGTGAAAATACCTTCAGCCTTGAGCTGAATATGAGCATGTGCGGGTAGAACTATATTCATTTCCTTTAACTGGGTAACGGCATCAGCAAAAGAAATACTAATTACTTCTGAGAGCTTATTAAAAAGGGGTTGTGGGTGCAGAAAAACCACATTGGGTAATACAGCAGGAAAGTATAAGAAAATGGTTAAATCGTGATAGTACAGTAACGAAGCTTCAATGTCTTTCCGATCCATCTCAAGAGTCAACCCTATTCTAAAGCATTCCCTTTTATTGATGACCATTGATTTGGTAATTTTCTGAAGATCCTCTAATTCAAGCTTAAACAAGAACCATCGTGCTGGAATTTCTGCCTCAATGTAAGATCGGGACACAATTGTACGAATTCTCTCTGCAATTTTCATTTCAGACTCACCTCTGGCTGTTGTATTGACAGGAAATATTATCTCCTTTTTCGCTTCACCATAATTCACATGCACTCCTCTGAATTGACTTAAGGTAGACCACAAACGAATATTCTTTTCTTCCAAAGACTCGCCCACGCATTCCGTTATTTTATCAAAAAACGTACCAAGTACAAGAAGGGAAGGCTCGGGATGTGAAAACTCAACGTGAATTTTGCGCAAATCAGGCTGATCTATGGATGCTAGCGAACGAAAAGATGACTCGAGTAGTTGTAAATTGGTAATTTCTCGCTCTACAGGGGCTCCAATCTGTCGACCCTTAAAGCTAAAAAAAAACTTTGGCTTATCTTCAAGCTTCTCGTTTAGCTTTTGCGTGAGAATATTAACTGGACTATAGCGTAATATTGCGGGAGCAATATCCAAAAAGGCTGCTTGTCCACCTGAATCTACACAGTAAATCCAATGAGAGTTGAATAGCTCAGGAGATTCTTTTACAATAGGCATGATCTCAGCAATCTCATTTACTGTTTGAGCTACAGGTGGAGGTGTCGGCTTTGAGGGAGAACCTGAGGTGACTTCATTGAGGTCTGGTGATGTTTCTTCTTGTGAACCATCATCATCAGATGAACTGTTGCTATCCTCATGTTGTGTAGTGGAATCAACAGGAGAAGATGGGACTCCAATTTTAATAGCTTTGGCAATCATACGTTTTACATATGGAGTATTAATTTCTTCCCAAAATTGACTTGTAAAGGAAGAATCAGTCGACTCACTTCCTGCAATGAGACTTGCAGTCTCTACTCTTCTTACTTCAGGAGCAGTGGCTACAGAGGTACTATGATGAAGGGTAGGTGGTGGGAGATTTAATAAAAGTTTCATGATAGATGATTTTCCTGTCCCAGGAGCTCCAGACAGTGATAACTTTGAGTATTTGCATCGAATTCGGCCTTCTTTGAGTGCCTTGTGAAGTAAACCAGTATAATCTATAAAGTAAATAAGGAAAATCTTTATATAACTATTACTGTGATACTGTATAACACTATATGTTAGCCTTCGTATAGGTACGGTAATACTGGCACACTCATGATTAAGGATTGCTTTGTCAACTGGTATGAATGTATGATGTCATAACATTATACTGTATGAGTCTCTGTAGTTTATAATTTGATGAATGGAATGTTAATTATCTTCAAAGACATGTTATGATATTAATCTGTTTATTATAATTGACACATCTTTAGAAGTCAAAACAATGATGTCTTAATAACTTTTAATAAGTTTCCAAACAATATCAGTAGTTAATAATTTGTTTGATCTGTTATTAATACAATATATTTTATATGACTACTTTCAATATAATTTATACATACATATGTTACTAGTGAAGTCAAGACAAGTGTTTGATCATAGTACTGAGTGGTTGCTTGTAATCCTTGAATATCAGTTTGTACAGATTGTATAGTCATGTATAAAGTGACACTGTTATTACTAGCAGTATACATCATGTTACTAGGTTACATTATTATCATTGTATTGACATTTATTGTAAGTACATTCTAATGTACAGAAAGTAACAATGAACTACATTAGTATAGAACTATACACTGACCATGTAGTGACTTGTCAATTAGTTGTAGAATTTTCTCTTTATTGATATCATCAGGTTCTACCATGTCAGCAGGTGTTTGGCCATTATTATTCTTTATGGTGGCATCTGCACCACATAACAGTAATATTTCAACACATTCTACTTTCCCTTTACTGCAGGCATCATGTAAGGGGCTATCTCCAACCTATGTGATAAAAGAAATTATAGTAAGTGGAACATGAAAGACTTTTGTATTATAGCATTATAATATCATCATTACTATAATTATGTAATAAAACATAATGTAGGGAATATACTAAATTGATATAATGCTAACATTAATGTTGTTCCAGTCATATCATTACAATTGTCTAACATATGATGATGTATACTATGTGTTATGATTGTAATAACCACTGTATATGAATTCAACATTGATAATATCTGTTATTTGTTATTAAAATTATCTATAATAAACATATCTTACGATAGAGCTTGAGTAGTAGAAAAGGGATTCAAAAACATCTTAAAAATTACAATGTATACAGTTTTCACACATATACTGTACAATACTAGACTTCAAGGAAGTGCATCATTTATTGTAGTTAAAACATTCAATGTAAACTATTTACAGTAATGTATAAAAGTATAATGCTACAAAGGAGTGTACCATAAAATAAATTAAATTAGCACACTAAATATCTGGTTATGACAATACTGAATGAACTACTTTGTAAGTGATGTCTACAGTTGATTATGTTGACCACTGGCAGTAGAAATCAGTTATTATTACAACAGAGATACCATAACAGTTATATAAAAGTTAGGAATAATACAAGCAATAGTTTGTAAACATT
The DNA here is from genome assembly GCA_963693285.1 of Xestospongia muta. Classification (NCBI taxonomy): domain Eukaryota; kingdom Metazoa; phylum Porifera; class Demospongiae; order Haplosclerida; family Petrosiidae; genus Xestospongia; species Xestospongia muta. The sequence continues at coordinate 19,103,582 of OY848918.1, read as the reverse complement.
CACTCATATGTCATGTTGTTATAAGTCACTAACAAACAGAAGAATCTATTATACGAGTAAAATTTTTCTGTCAATGTAAATATCAGAGCATATTCTACAATTACTAAACAGTATCATAGTATATTCACTATCACTTAGAATGTCAAACCATTTAACTTATATCATGTAATAAACATAGTGATGACACTGACTATAATTATAGTTTAATGCTAGGGTTATAGTAATGACAACATATTTAATGAATGGAAATACTCACATCATCAATGGGATCCACTGATGCACCAGCTTTAATTAGTATATGAGCTATCTCAGAATGGCCATTGTAAGCAGCTCTGTGAAGAGGAGTTAACTTGTACTACATAAAGGATATGTTGGTATTTATGATTAATTCACTTTATAATATAAAGCTATATCTAATGATACAATACAAAGGATAGATAAAATAATTCATTATGTTATTACTAATATGTATAGAGTGGTTAATACTCTAAAACAATTGTGATGAGGTTATGATAATGGTTAATTAAAATTGAATCTAATTAACTAATGGTTTTTACATTTCTACATTTTTTACATTTCACTCCAAAAACATGTAATTGTTCATTAATTGTCATGTAGACACTGAGATCATGTTTTGTAATTAGAACTGTATATAAATCAAAATTTTACAACATTTATAGCTTTAGACACCTCTCATATGTAAAATAGATCATGTAAGTGTATACTATATGTCAGTAAAATAGTGCTTATCAAGCAAAAGGATGTACTCTACAAGCCATAAATGTATTCTTGAGGTAATCAGGATATAAGCTGGGACTAATGTGATAAGTGTAGAAAATATGAACAAATAAGAGATACACTCATGATAGTTACGTAATATAAGGTATATATCTTATTATAGAGATCACATTCTATATAATGCCCTACTTTGTCACTTGGTTGTTATTGGCAAAATTTCTTTTGTCAATCAGTTTTAAGTATGTTCATTTATTATTCACAGTATGTATTTGTTGAGATATAGTATCAATAATTATTAAGGAAATTATATCATATAAATATATTCTTGATTAGGGAAGTAAAGAGAATCTATTTACAACATGTACCAGCCATCAAACAATGACACTGGCTGGACATATGACTTAGTGACTATCATGGTTATCTTTATCTGATGACAACAATGAAGACAGTACAACATACATTACAAATCACTGGTACATCATACTTATAGACTGAGTGTAAAAACACTGCCATGTATAAGAAACTATAACTTAACATATAAAAACTTTGTTATATTATTTCCTTGTATAATTGTAGAGATAGTTGGTGCTACTAGAGTAACTGTTATATAACATTCTAAGCTTCTGTTTATATATAGTATTAGAATCATGACAAGAAGCTGTTAACATAATCATTTACAATGTAATATCAATATATTTTACTAAGCCTGTATGTGAGGGCTGTCATTACCGGTTTACAAAGCTCTATTAAGCTATACGTTTGTCATTTCACTAATCCATTATCAATGTATTCATTAACTGGACATTAGAAGTGATGACTCTTTGCTACAATGACTCGTAAAAAGCATTTATTATATAATACAAAAGGTTTCCATTTTTTCTGAGTCAACAAGTAATGTGTATTAAATGGGAATTCATTCCGACCACACAATTTGTCATTGTAAATGAGGTTTCCATTATTTAGGGAGTACAATATTCCACTGTACTGATACTGATAGACTTACATGTACTTAATATGAGATTTGTTATGTTATTTGACAAAAATACACATACTGTACCATATAGCGGGGTTTTTTCGAGGAGGGGTGTGGGGGATTTTCATGGTTTTTTGTGGTTGAGAAACAAACCACAAAATATTTACCCATGAAAGTTAATTAGATGAAATGTGCCACACCCATTCATGCATACACATGGTTGCATGCACGTTCTCACATTGTTGATCAGCGAGTCTTAAATTCAGTATGGCCTTATTTCGATACTTCAAAAGGGAAAAGAACAACCTACAGATCCTCATGCCCCTTTAGCACAATCTGTGTCATCAACTTTGATTGCAGCTGCCAACTCGTGTCTCTTTGGCACTCAAGTTGTTCTCCAAACTTAGCATCCCAGATCCCATTATGGCTTGAATTTCGAAGCACGCCATTTGTACACCTCATGTGTGAGGGGATGTGGTTTGGACTAGATCGCTTGACTACAAAATTTTTACCACGAACTAAAAAAAGTTGATGTTCACGAAAATTTGCCCCCTTCCCAAAAAAACCGCTCTACCATATTAAAATATTTTCAATAAACTATTTTGTATATGTGATTGATGGGCAATTTTTTGTACAATTATGCTAAAAAATTGGTATCCAGGTACTTTCATTATTGTTCTTCCTGGATACTGGTATAGTATACATTCAGTATATAATACATGCATACAATCATCAATCAAAATGTTTTTGAGCAACATGTGTAATTTTCCCAAATTTGGACACATTTAATATATTCTCTAAATTCCTATGATTGATGTATAATTATAATCTTTGCTATTCATTCATGAGGGAATTATTAGGTGTGTATCATGTAACTCATTAATGAGGCAATTATGAAAATCATTCGTAAGACAATTATGGCAATCATAGGAAACCTCAGAGGAAATAGCCATCTTTTCAAGCATATGCAGTGATACTAGGTCTTCATGTACACCTGAGAGAGGAAACCCATGAGAAACACAATAGGATAGGGTTTAATATAACCAGGGGTGTCAGGCAAGGTTTCAAAATGGTCCAAAAATAATATGTCTCAACTGATAGAGTTACAGTGGATAGACAACTTAATGATTTTGGCAATACATAGAGAAAAATAAAGAAGTCTTCACAGACAAGTTGGGCACAAAGACACAACATGTTGCTAAACTGGACTTGAAGAGAAATCCCAAACCCAATTTTTGAAGACCTCAGCCTGTGTCTTCTCTCTTAAACTATCCTTAAAGCTGAGCAAGACAAGTTGCTGTCATTGGTCAAAATTAAGCCTGTTAATTACAGTGAGTGGAAAGCCCTTATTGTAACTATTCTATTGTAGCAAGATGGAAAACTACCACTGTGTAATAGCTATAAAGAAATGATCAGCCCAGTACTTGATGTGGATCTATATCTGTTACTGAAACCAGATGACCTTTATACATAATTATCTGGGGGAAGTAAATTCTCTGTTTTTAACATCTCTTATATTATTACATTGAAATGCTAATAAATTGAGGTTTAATTTTTTCCTTTAAAGTTATGAATTTATGTTATTACTTGATAATAAATTTTGAAGTATAATATTATCAATGAAAACATTTCTTTCTAACCTTTGGAATTGTGGAGTATTTTAATATTGGAAACATAATAAAAATTACAAATTTCCAAAGCAGAAACATATCGAGAAATTTATTATATATGTTTCCTATACGTTTCTTAGAGGACAACGTACTGGAAACATATTTAATTTTCCAGTGTTTCTCCCAGTGTTTAAACCCCCCAATCAGACTTAATAGAGTATAAAGTATTTGTCAATGATGTTGGGCAATTCTACCAAATTTTAGACAAATTTAATATTCAAAATTGTATAAATTACAAACACAATTATAAATTATCTAAACAACTAAACAAGTTATTATAATTGTTAACAAAAAATCAAATAACAACCCTCAGTGGCTAAAGTAAAAATTATCATCATGATACATATTAGACAAAATCATATCAAGTCAAAGATAAGCAAATTAATTTTAACTAGATAGAAAAAGCACAGTTTAATGATTACTTATGGAGCTAAAAAAATGCATAATCTTTTTAGCTACAGAAGGTTCAAATACTGGTGGTAGTTCTACTGCAATCTTAATCATTTGCCAGGTAACAACAGTTGGTTGCTTGTCAAACCAAGTTTGAATGACATCAGAGAGTCTGTCAGTAGTTCGTCTCTTTTCATCATATATGCTTTCTAGATCTCCATGACTTATTTTGAGTGACTCTCCTATTTGTCTCCATTTATATCTAATTGGATGTAGTAATTGAAGGAGATCAATCTTGTTCTCTGCAAGGTAAAAATCAAATAAATAATATTATTAGCAATTAGAAGTATAGTATCAATCTACTATATAGAACTACCTACCAAGTTTGATTGGAACATGGACCAAGTTCTCAAAGTCAATGTCTGAAATAGTATCTTTAATACCTGAAATAAAATAAACGATTCAATATAAAAATATTTCATAGAGTACTATATATTAATGATATTTTTATGATCAAATGGATATTTTTTAAACTGACTGAACATAACAGACATCATTACTATTGGATTAATGTAATGATAGTAAAGCACAATAAAAGTGAAGGAATAAAGTAGGTCTAGACACTGTCAAGTAAATAATCTTACCAACTTCACTCTTAACTGCAGCAACAGCAGTAGCTTCATTTTCATTAATCCAGGGAAGCTGTCGTGCTTGATTGATGTCTTTTGTTGACATGCCATCTTTACAGCAAGTAAGTATTTTCTTGTCTTCATCTGGACGACACAGATGGTCTGCCGGAGGTGAACAAATAGAGCAAAGGAAACGTTCCTGAGGCAATGAGAGAATTGGCTTGTATTGAAATTTCTTGACTACATCTTTGATTGCTTCAAAAATGACATATTTGATAGTAGAGCACTTTGTTGGAGGGCCAGAATAGTATACCTCCATCCAGTAGATAGCATCAACAAGTAAAATTGCTCCACCAGGACCAATACATGTTAAGCGAAAAGCGTTACGATATTGCATGCCAGAATCTGATGGTTGATGAAGATTAAAATGTGGTGTGACATGTCGTTTAAGGAGACCCACAACCAAAGCAGGAAAAAGACCTTGAGGAATTGGCTTTGTATCCCATGTGAAAACAAAACAATCAATGCTTTTATTAAATGGACCTCTAATACTCTCTAAATGTGAGGTTGTTGGTAAAACACTTGGTAGAAAAAACTTGCCTTTTTCAGGCAATGGAGCAATTACAAATATATCCTCCATTAACATTAGAAAGTCATCTGCAGTAAAATCAGGTGAAAAACCATCAGGAAGACGATCTAGTAGCTCACATGTAAAAATGCCTTCATGCTTGAGTTGACTATGAGCATTAACTGGAAGAACTATATTCATTTCCTCTAATTGGATAACAGCATCAGCAAAAGAAACACTGACTATTTCTGAGAGCTTATTAAAAAGGGGTTGAGGATGGAGGAAAACCACATTAGGCAATACAGCTGGAAAATATAAGAAAATGGTTAAATCGTGATAGTACAGTAACGAAGCTTCAATGTCTTTCCGATCCATCTCAAGAGTCAACCCTATTCTAAAGCATTCCCTTTTATTGACAACCATTGATTTGGTAATTTTCTGAAGATCCTCTAATTCAAGCTTAAACAAGAACCATCGTGCTGGAATTTCTGCCTCAATGTAAGATTGGCTAACAATCGTGCGAATCCTCTTTGCAATTTTCATTTCGGACTCACCTCTGGCTGTTGTGTTGACAGGAAATATTACTTCCTTTTTGGCTTCACAGTAATTCCTACGCACTCCTCTGAATTGATTTAAGGTAGACCACAAACGAGCATTCTTTTCCTCCAATGACTCGCCCACGCATTCCGTTATTTTATCAAGAAACGTACCAAGAACAAGAAGGCAAGGCTCTGAATGTGAAAACTTAATATGAATTTTGCGCAAATCAGGCTGATCTATGGATGCTAGCGAACGAAAGGAAGACTCAAGTAGTTGTAAATTGGTAATTTCACGTTCTACAGGAGCTCCAATTTGTCGACCCTTAAAGCTAAAAAAAAATTTTGGCTTGTCTTCAAGCTTCTCGTTTAGCTTTTGCGTGAGAATATTAACTGGACTATAGCGTAATATTGCGGGAGCAATATCAAAAAAGGCTGCTTGTCCACCTGAATCTACACAGTAAATCCAATGAGAGTTGAATAGCTCAGGAGATTCTTTTACAGTAGGCATGATCTCAGCAATCTCATTTACTGTTTGTGCTACAGGTGGAGGTGTCGGCTTTGAAGGAGAATCCGAGGTGACTTCATTGATGTCTGGTGATGTTTCTTCTTGTGAACCGTCATCATCGGATGAACTGTTGCTATCCTCATGTTGTGTAGTAGAATCAACAGAAGAAGATGGGACTCCAATTTTAATAGCTTTGGCAATCATACATTTTACATATGGAGTATTTATTACTTCCCAAAATTGACTGGTAAAAGATGAATCTTTTGACTCACTTCCTGCTATGAGACTTGCAGTCTCTACTCTTCTTACTTCAGGAGCAGTGGCTACAGAGGTACTATGATGAAGGGTAGGTGGTGGGAGATTTAATAAAAGTTTCATGATAGATGATTTTCCTGTCCCAGGAGCTCCAGACAGTGATAACTTTGAGTATTTGCATCGAATTCGGCCTTCTTTGAGTGCCTTGTGAAGTAAACCAGTATAATCTATAAAGTAAATAAGGAAAATCTTTATATAACTATTACTGTGATACTGTATAACACTATATAATAGCCTTCGTATAGGTACGGTAATACTGGCACACTCATGATTAAGGATTGCTTTGTCAACTGGTATGAATGTATGATGTCATAACATTATACTGTATGAGTCTCTGTAGTTTATAATTTGATGAATGGAATGTTAATTATCTTCAAAGACATGTTATGATATTAATCTGTTTATTATAACTGACATATCTTTAGAAGTCAAAACAATGATGTCTTAATAACTTTCAATAAGTTTCCAAACAATATCAGTAGTTAATAATTTGTTTGATCTATTATTAATACAGTACTTTTTATACAACTACTTTCAATGTAATTTATACATACATATGTTACTAGTGAAGTCAAGACAAGTGTTTGATCATAGTACTGAGTGGTTGCTTGTAATCCTTGATTATCAGTTTGTACAGATTGTATAGTCATGTATAAAGTGACACTGTTATTACTAGCAGTATACATCATGTTACTACGTTACATTATTATCATTTTATTGACATTTATTGTAAGTACATTCTAATGTATAGAAAATAACAATGAACTACATTAGTATAGAACTATACACTGACCATGTAGTGACTTGTCAATTATTTGTAGAATTTTCTCTTTATTGATATCATCAGGTTCTACCATGTCAGCAGGTGTTTGGCCATTATTATTCTTTATGGTGGCATCTGCACCACATAACAGTAATATTTCAACACATTCTACTTTCCCTCTACGGCAGGCATCATGTAAGGGGCTATATCCAACCTATGTGATAAAAGAAATTATAGTAAGTGGAACATGAAAGACTTTTGGATTATAGCATTATAAGATAATCATTACTATAATTATGTAATAAAACATAATGTAGGGAATATACTAAATTGATATAATGCTAACATTAATGTCGTTCCAGTCATATCATTACAATTGTCTAACATATGATGATGTATACTATGTGTTATGATTGTAATAACCACTGTATATGAATTCAACAGTGATGATATCTGTTATTTGTTATTAAAATTATCTATAATAAACATATCTTATGATAGAGCTTGAGTAGTAGAAAGGGGATTCAAAAACATCTTAAAAATTACAATGTATACAGTTTTCACACATATACTGTAAAATACTAGACTTCAAGGAAGTGCATGATTTATTGTAGTTAAAACATTCAATGTAAACTATTTACAGTAATGTATAAAAGTATAATGCTACAAAGGAGTGTACCATAAAATAAATTAAATTAGCACACTAAATATCTGGTTGTGATAATACTGAATCAACTACTTTGTAAGTGATGTCTACAGTTGATTATGTTGACCACTGGCAGTAGAAATCAGTTATTATTACAACAGAGATACCATAACAGTTATATAAATGTTAGGAATGATACAAGCAATAGTTTGTAAACATTCACTCATATGTCATGTTGTTATAAGTCACTAACAAACAGAAGAATCTATTATACGAGTAAAATTTTTCTGTCAATGTAAATATCAGAGCATATTCTACAATTACTAAACAGTATCTTAATATATTCACTATCACTTAGAATGTCAAACCATTTAACTTATATCATGTAATAAACATAGTGATGACACTGACTATAATTATAGTTTAATGCTAGGGTTATAGTAATGACAACATATTTAATTAATGGAAATACTCACATTGTCAATGGGATCCAGTGATGCACCAGCTTTAATTAGTATATGAGCTATCTCAGAATGGCCATTGTAAGCAGCACAGTGAAGAGGAGTTATCTTGTCCTACATAAAGGATATGTTGGTATTTATGATCAATTCACTTTATAATATAAAACTATATCTAATGATACAATACAAAAGATAGATAAAATAATTCATTATGTTATTACTAATATGTATAGAGAGGTTAATACTCTAAAAACAATTGTGATGAGGTTATGATAATGGTTAATTAAAATTGAATGTAATTAACTAATGGTTTTTACATTTCTACATTTTTTAGATTTCACTCCAAAAACATGTAATTGTTCATTAATTGTCATGTAGACACTGAGATCATGTTTTGTAATTAGAACTGTATATAAATCAAAATTTTACAACTTTTATAGCTTTAGACACCTCTCATATGTAAAATAGATCATGTAAGTGTATACTATATGTCAGTAAAATAGTGCTTATCAAGCAAAAGGATGTACTCTACAAGCCATAAATGTATTCTTGAGGTAATCAGGATATAAGCTGGGACTAATGTGATAAGTGTAGAAAATATGAACAAATAAGAGATGCACTCATGATAGTTACGTAATATAAGGTATATATCTTATTATAGAGATCACATTCTATATAATGCCCTACTTTGTCAGTTGGTTGTTATTGGCAAAATTTCTTTTGTCAATCAGTTTTAAGTATGTTCATTTATTATTCACAGTATGTATTTGTTGAGATATAGTATCAATAATTATTAAGGAAATTATATCATATAAATATACTCTTGATTAGGGAAGTAAAGAGACCCTATTTACAACATGTACCAGCCATCAAACAATGACACTGGCTGGACATATGACTTAGTGACTATCATAGTTATCTTTATCTGATGACAACAATGAAGACAGTACAACATACATTACAAATCACTGGTACATCATACTTATAGACTGAGTGTAAAAACACTGCCATGTATTAGAAACTATAACTTAACATATAAAAACTTTGTTATATTATTTCCTTGTATAATTGTAGAGATAGTTTGTGTTACTAGAGTAACTGTTATATAACATTCTAAGCTTCTGTTTATATATAGTATTAGAATCATGACAAGAAGCTGTTAACATAATCATTTACAATGTAATATCAATATATTTTACTAAGCCTGTATGTGAGGCCTGTCATTACAGGTTTACAAAGCTCTATTAAGCTATACGTTTGTCATTTCACTAATCCATTATCAATGTATTCATTAACTGGACATTAGAAGTGATGACTCTTTGCTACAATGACTCGTAAAAAGCATTTATTATATAATACAAAAGGTTTCCATTTTTTCTGAGTCAACAAGTAATGTGTATTAAATGGGAATTCATTCCGACCACACAATTTGTCATTGTAAATGAGGTTTCCATTATTCAGGGAGTACAATATTCCACTGTACTGATACTGATAGACTTACATGTACTTAATATGACATTTGTTATGTTATTTGACAAAAATACACATACTGTACCATATAGCGGGGTTTTTTCGAGGAGAAGGGGGGGGGGATTTTCATGGTTTTTTGTGGTTGAGAAACAAACCATAAAATATTTACCCACGAAAGTTAATTAGATGAAATATGCCACACACATTCATGCATACACGTGGTTGCATGCACGTTCTCACATTGTTGATCAGCGAGTCTTACATTCAGTATGGCCTTATTTTGATACTTCAAGATGGAAAAGAACAACCTACAGATCCTCATGCCCCTTTAGCACAATCTGTGTCATCAACTTTGATTGCAGCTGCCAACTCGTGTCTCTTTGGCACACAAGTTGTTCTCCAAACTTAGCATCCCAGATCCCTTTGTACTGGTAGTAGCCTCGCATTATGGCTTGAGTTTCGAAGCACACCATTTGTACACCTCATGTGTAAGGGGATGTGGTTTGGACTAGATCGCTTAACCACAAAATTTTTACCACAAACTAAAAAAAGTTGACGTTCACGAAAATTTTGCCCCCTCCCAAAAAAACCGCTATACCATATTAAAATATTTTCAATAAACTATTTTGTATATGTGGTTGATGGCCAATTTTTTGTACAATTATGCTAAAAAATTGGTATCCAGGTACTTTCATTATTGTTCTTCCTGGATACTGGTATAGTATACATTCAGTATATAATACATGCATACAATCATCAATCAAAATGTTTTTGAGCAACATGTGTAATTTTCCCAAATTTGGACACATTTAATATATTCTCTAAATTCCTATGATTGATGTATAATTATAATGTTTGCTATTCATTCATGAGGGAATTATTAGGTGTGTATCATGTAACTCATTAATGAGGCAATTATGAAAATCATTTGTAAGGCAATTATGACAATCATAGGAAACCTCAGAGGAAATAGCCATCTTTTCAAGCATATGTAGTGATACTAGGTCTTCATGTACACCTGAGAGAGGAAACCCATGAGAAACATAATAGGATAGGGTTTAATATAACCAGGGGTGTCAGGCAAGGTTTCAAAATGGTCCAAAAATAATAATTATGTGTCAAATGGTAGAGTTACAGTGGACAGACAACTTAATGATTGGGCATTATATAGAGAAAAATAAAGAATTCTTCACAGACAAGTTAGGCACAATGACTCAACATGTTGCTAAACTGGACTTAAAGAAAAATCCCAAACCCAATTTTTGAAGACCTCAACCTGTGTCTTCTCTCTTAAACTATCCTTAAAGCTGAGCTAGACAAGTTGCTGTCATTGGTCAAAATTAAGCCTGTTAATTACAGTGAGTGGAAAGCCCTTATTGTAACTATTCTATTGTAGCAAGATGGAAAACTACCCCTGTGTAATAGCTATAAAGAAATGATCAGCCCAGTACTTGATGTGGATCTATATCTGTTACTGAAAGAAGATGACCTTTATACATAATTATCTGGGGGAAGTAAATTCTCTGTTTTTAACATCTCCTATATTATAACATTGAAATGCTAATAAATTGAGGTTTAATTTTCACAATTTTAAGAATATTGTTAACAAAACAAAAAAGTATAACATGACAATTACATTAATAAACTCACATGTGTATACCTACATGTACAATGTATACATATATACATTACAACAGTATTGTTACTATATATGAACACTCACATCATCAGTGCAATTTGGGTCTGCTTTTTTTTGAAGAAGAAAAGACACAATATCAATATGTCCACTAGCAGATGCAGCAATCAGTGGTCTCTCATAAAACTATATAATAGTAGATGATAATGTTTGTTATTAACAAATGACAGTTACAAGATCGACCTATTAATTATTTATTAAATAACAATATAAAATTTTAAAGAGTACATACAATATCACAATAGTAACAGTAGTATTAGTATATTAATAAAATATTAGTTATTTCTAATAGATGATATTACAAAGAAGTCAGTGAAGCTATAATTACCGTCAAATAAATAACCGTCAAAAATTTTCACGTAGTTGCCACGCCCATAATTTTTATTTTTTTATATGTGAAACATTGTGGCTGGATGGCTAAAGTGGGTGTGGTAACAAGTCATGTGCTAAATTCGTCAAATTTAATATCGCCTTTTGTAAAATTTTACAATTCCACCAAATTTTATCGTCGCTAATAAATCCCGGTATACAGTATGTTTTGCTTCTAATCATAAACTATACAACATACTGGTTTAAACTCTGAATATAAAAGGTCGCTCTTGTTATTAAAATTACAAACTTAATCTTATTCATTGTCATAATATTATTAATTAAATTATTAGTAGGTTATGAATATTGTTATTATATAAACTGTGAACCAGCAAATAGATTTATTTATGTGGCAATACACAGCTAAATGTAACACCTGTAATAGGTAATTGTGGAAGGAGATCATATAGATATAAAATAAACTTTGGCAATTTTAAATAACAATGAATTGTTCTGCCTATTGTCATGTCTTTAATTAAAATGCTGGAGGAAAACATTTTGGCAAATGAAGAACATTTTACTAAACTTACCATTTCCTATATGTTACCACAATCTCTCTAATGTTATAATTAATTGTGTGTACTAATTGTTTCTCAAATTTAAATCCTGGAATACAATAAACCTAAGGACTCTCTATAAAAATAGACCATAGTTAGGTATGTATGTATACAACTTGTTGATACAATCAGAACGAAGGCTTCTGTTTAATACTTTAAAAAACCATACTTATCAGAGTTTTATTAGCATTCTGGTAGATTGTAAACTTATGAGGACAGTGAGTGAGTAAATATGAGCATGGCATAAAATCTTGTAATAATTCCAGAAAATCTATTTTGCAAATGCTATATTAAAAGTAAATTCATAACAATATTGTCCTTCATAAGTTTGTGTTATATGATAGATATAGACTGGCTCTGTTAGAATAATTCAGTAACATTGTTATTAGATCAACAAATGTACACATCATGTCAGTAATATTAACACTTTCTATTATTAGGAGATGACACAGAAAATGAAAGAAACTCTTACACTATTGATTAAAATCACACAGGGATTTGTGATATTAAATTCAGACCATCCCTAGTCTCGTCCCCAGACCTACTCACAAGCTAAAGTAGGTGTCACAAAAATCAACTCGTGTGATCAGACCTATTTTAGCTTGTGAGTAGGTCTGGGGACGAGACTAGACCATCTCATGTATTATAGCTCAACCAACATCATACTATAATGATGATACAGTGTGTAGTGATATGATAATTATTGGATCTTAGACTTATTTATAAAAACACACTGTATATGAAAAATAGGCTTTACTGTTGAGATATATACTTAAATATTGAGAGCTAGTAACTTACACTGTATGTATGATAGTTTACATCAGCACCTTGTTCAATAGTAGATTTGACTTCTTCAATGTTTCCATCTTCAGCTGCCAAGTACAGTTGTACATTCTATTATAAAGACAACATGTATCATGTAGTGTAGTATAGTGAGTATACAGATCAGCCCTTATAACTAAAAGACCATCTTTTAGAAAAATATTCTGTCTATACAATAACACTGATATGTGAGTTTAGTTAGTATCACAGTGATATATAGGGATAATGACATAGTAATAGAAAGATTATAGACTTACTAGACTTAGGTGATAATACTGAGACATTTTGAAAAGTGTTGGTCCTTAGATAGTAACTGTTCTTATCTCAGGTGTCTATAGACAATAGAGCAAGTAGGTGATATAGATAGTAATAACTATATACTACATTGGAATGACAAAACTCTACTAACTAAATCAACTGTAACCAAATTATAGTATAGTGTGTGATCTACTAACCTGTTCTTCTTGTGTGACTGCGTTGTTTGGCGGTTGTTATGGCAACTCTGACACGCCCACCAATTTTAATTACTAGGCTAATGTAAGTAGGCGGAAGTATCACACACACAATTACGACTTGTAGAGTTTTGGAAATAGAAAGAACAAAGACAGGTGTTTAGATAAACTATTTTGTGTTGGTCAAAAATGTTGTGAAACTTATACAATCATAGTTATGTTCCAAAGATGAGAATTTAGTGTCTAGATATTACTTAGTCTTGTATTGTTGCCCACTTTGCGTAAAGTGAACGTAGTGTCTATTTGTCCAGCAGGAAATGTATACTTTGTTGTATAAAGGTAGGTTAGGTTTAGGGGGTGGGGATCAGTTTAATACACAACAAAGTATGCTTTTTCTGCCGGACAAATAGACACTGCGTAAAGTGAAAATGATCAATGTTCATAGTAGCTACCTCAGTATACTGAACTAAATATCATAAATAACTACACAATTATGTATGACTAATATTGTTGATATAATATATCCTGTTTCAATATAACAGAACATTGGTTTTTCTATCCACATGCACTTTGTGTGGTCTGTTACTTAATAACTATAAAAGTAATGTCATTAGTCATTATTATGTCACAACATTGTATTCTTTCATTAGATTCTTTGGAAGAGGAGATTGTAACAGAAATTATTCTCATTCAATTAGAATTATTCTGACAGTATCATATTTAAACAACAATCATGTATTTGTTATTACTTCTAGTTATATGTCAATAAGTCTATTAACTAGATCTCCATAATGAAAATCATCTCATTATGCTATTATCATATAATTCTACAGTATACTATCAGTATCATTCATTATAAAGGACACATGTATCAATGTGACACTAATTCTCCATGTATATTCTTAGAGAAATCAAACTTGTAACAAGACATTAATACTATACATAATCATGTTTATTAAACTGATAGTAATGGTGTTTTAATAGCTGTAACACATTTATATAATATATTTATCATTCTACTGATGGGTCATTTAAGAGGAATTAATTTTTGTCATTTGACACAATTTAAAAGAGTGAAAGATAAACTATGAAAGAGTGCTTGAAAAGACATTACCCAGATACCTAGTGAAGATATCAATGCATCTTGTGAGCATTGCTGTTAATGCATCTGAAAATGAGGAAGTTGCTGATCAATATCTTGACATTTGGAATAAGACATTCTGTGACACATTCAAGTTTTGGATTATTACTAAGGAATGCAATTAGTGTTTATAATTACAAACACTAAACACTCCCTCAACACTATACAGTTAACAATAGAGTATTCTATCATACTAACAGTACATGACTATATATACTAATATACTATAATATACAGGTAGTATATATATTGGAAAATTAAATTAGAACTATACACAACAGTACTGGTTTCTTCATAACACTCATAATTAGGAGGACTATGTCAATAAGTCTATTTAACTACATCTCCATAAATGAAAATTCATCTCATTATCTCACTATTAGTACTTCTAGTTATATGTCAATAAGTCTATTAACTAGATCTCCAAAAATGAAAATTCATCTCATTAACATATTATCATATACTTCTACAATATACTATCAATATCATTCATTATAAAGGACACATGTATCAATGTGACAGTAATTCTTTAGTACATTCTTAGATAATCAAAGTTCTAACAAGAGATCAGTACTACACATAATCATGTATATTAAACTGATAGTAATGTTTTCTTTTTATAGCTGTAACACAATTATATAATATATCTATTATTCCATAGTTATATTTTAATGACAGATAGACATTTGAAAGAAATATATTTTTTTCATTTGACAGATTAAGTGATTGTCTAAGATATTATTTAACAATTTATACATCAGTACATGTTTCCTTATATTTATATGGAATGAGTAAGTTTTTGATTATTACTAAGGAATGCAATCAGTATTTATAATTAAAAATACAAAACACTTACTGAATACTGTACAGTTGTTAACACTAGAGTATTCTATTATATTGTATAATAGTACCTGACTACATATAATAATATGTATTACTAGTGGACAATTATAGTTGAACTATACACAATAGTACTGTTTTCCTCATAACACAGTCCTAATTAAGAGGACCATCATTGTCTTTTCTTAAGTTATTTTTATAGTTTGTAGAAATATAAATATATTGTTAAGTCATCGAAAATACCAGTGTCCTAGTCACAGAGTATCAATAAAATTAAGAAACACTGAGGCAACATTTGATGGGTACGATCATGTATTTTCATTAATTGTGTGGGTTGGAACATTCACACTCATCCTCTAAAATCTGTCATAGAAGTGTGTAAACACTGTATTGGGCAGCTTGAGTGAATTGAAGTTTAATTATTAATATAGATGAAATTTGCTGTCATAATCAAGCTATGTTACATTTTGCTAATCAAACCTACCCGTCTTGTATGAACTCTTAATTTTATGTCCTTGATTTTCTACATTAGTAAATGTTATAATTAAAATATAAAAAAAAATAAAGAATGAACACATTCAAAATAAACCTATGCTACCGGTTGTATAGTGATGTATGAGTAGACAATACAACATTGAGTAAAATAACACAGTCTTTTTGACTTGCAAAGTGGTCATTCATCAGAATTACATGCATTCTTTCCAGTTAATGATGTTTTAATTAATGTTGTTACCACCAATAGTTTACCTTTAAAGTTAACAAGACCACAGTATTTAGTGTAGTTGTGTGGATAAGTGTAGTTCCTTCAACTGACCACTATTCCTAATATCAAGGTGTCTATAGATAATACAGGAAGTAGGTGACATAGTTAGATAGTAATAACTACTACATTGGAATGAGGAAACTCTACTAACTAAATCAACTGTAACCTAATTATAGTAAGATAGAATATACTGTCTGTCTACTAACTACTACTATATGTAATAGATATATACTCACACTATGTATGTACTGTACACTATATGATCATATATGATCAACATCTGCTTAGTAAAGTCTACCACTTGATAACAATAAAAGTAATTCCAATACTCATTATTGTGTCATAATGTTACATTCTTCATTAGATTCTTTGGTAGAGGATATTATAAGAGAAAATGTTCTCTTTCTTTTAAAATTATTCTGACATTGTCATCTTTACATCACAATCACATATTTATCATTACTTCTAGTTTTAATTATGTCAATAACTGTATAGATCTCTATATATGAAGAGATATCTCATTAATTTATTATAATAATTATGCTTATACTTCTACAGTATACTATCAGTATCATTCACTAAAAAGGACACATTTATCAATGTGACACTAGTTCATTCAAATGTGATCTTAGATACTCAAAGTTCTAACAAGACATCAGTACTACATATAATGATGTACATTATTAAGTTGATAGTAATGGTGTTTTAATAGCAGTAACAAATTTATATAATATATCTATCATATTCTACAGTTATATTTAAATAAATGATAGATAATTTAAAAGAATTGAATTTTGTCATTTGACAGGTGATAATTAGATGTTTGAATAAGACAGTCAGTGGTAGGAGCATGATGAAGAGGAAGTGATGTCCATGAAGCTATGATGGTGTTAGAAAAATAGAATTGATCTATGACTAATGAGCACATAAAGTGTCTGGTTGTGGTAATACTAAGTTAACGATTTAGTCAGTGATGTACTGTATCATATGTTGTTATTAATTATTATTAGTCCTTTATCTCCGTTATGCTAAAATTGCTCGTTAAGGGCGTGGTGTGGGATAAAATTTGATTGAATCAACTACTTAACTGTTATTGTATTTTCTATTTATAGTAGAAGTTGTTCTATTTATAGTAAGAGTCTAAAAATAGTTTGTATGGTCAGCCACGAACCGCTATGGGCAGAAGGGATTGCAATGTTATGGTTGAAGTTGGTTAAGCCTTCCTACAATTCTCTTTGTACAAATGGTAAGTTTTTTACTCACATGTTCTTTAAAAAATACTCTTCATTTCCCCTATATTCTCCTTGCCCTTTTCAGAGACGAGTTTGGACTTGAATGAATTGCACGCGTCAAAATTAACTCGCCATGTTTGACTTAGCTCTAGTTGACTACGATATTTGAGTTGATTACAAGGCAGGTAAGTAAAATGTAAATGAAACAGCAGATAAGACTTTGTGTAAAGGTCTGTATTGCTTAAAATGAGCGTATTTGATTGTGTACATGTTTATTTTCCTGTGTATGCCTTATACCTGACTACATTAACAGTTATGATGATGTAGAAATAAATAATTGTAAGTGTGTGAAACAATTTGTTCAACTAACATATAGGATGAATGTTCTTATAGTTTTTGAACATATGATACTTCTTAAAACAAGGATGTATACAAAGATGAATATCACATAATGTTACATTTGATATTGGTTTGTTTTCTGTTACCAGATTGTCTTCCGCTGCATACTTTACAGTCCCTTTTTAAGCTGAGGAGTAAAAAAAAATGACCACTTAGTCAGCCTGGGATATGTTGTGGTACAGTAGGTACTATAAGTGTATTGTTGAGTACTTATTGATAAGAGCTTGAACTACCTGTAGAAAGAAATCAATATGTGAGAGATGATAGCCAGGTTTAGTAGTCAATAGTAGAAAAGGCAGCCATAACTCTTTTATCCATGCACTTAACTCCAAGTATGCATACATTATAGTATGTTGTGATTTCACCTTTTTTTCTCTTGTGGATTAAATAGGTATTCCTTTTCTGCTTAGCTTGACTGTACCACAGACTCCAGAACCAGTTTCATTTAGCCATCTACACAAGTATGGACTTGTGTAGTTATACCTCTTAATTTGAAGGACAGCTATCAGGTAAAGAACAACATGAGTTGACAGTGGTAAATCTCTATCTCAGTACTCAGATTTTCCAGTGTAGATGTCCCAGTTCGATATATAGCCACTTTCGCCATCAGTAAGTATCCAATCCTTCATCCCTCTTTTGTGTGGCTTTTTGTGGAGGTACTAAGAAAAGATAGGCAACTCTTAGAACTGATATCCCCTCCTCTTTTACTACTGCTTTGGTTCAGTGTGTATAATGATTGGAACTGACTAATCAGGTGAGCAGTGATTGGTTAAATTTATAATAAGTGATCATATTCAACTTGTACATAGTAAGTATAGTTATCATTGTCTGATAGATGAAGAAATTAGAAAAAGAAGAAACTTATTTTCAGATGGACATTACTTTTTGAGAGCAGTCGTTGATAAGTGGCCAATTTGTGCACCAATATATTTGAATAGATGGTATACTGACAACACTTATTATGATTACTAATGTTATCAAAAAATTATAGAGCTCTCCTAGGATGAATTGATGTTTAGTAAAATCATGCAATCAAGGTATAGGATGGTGCTGTAGATGATCATCATGAGAGTTAATATAATGTTGACTATAGAGGTTTGTTTGATGTAATATTTCATTACTTATTGTGTTTATCCATAGTTGATTGAAATAATTAACAGGATCTTCTCGAGAGTTGTTGCTCATTAGTCCAGATTGTCTTGAAATGGAGATGTAGTAGTAGAAGTTGGACCAATAGCAGCAGTAGTTGAAGTTTAGGGTAGAAACAACAGACACAGTAGCAGTAACTGTTAGGTGTAGTAAAAGTAATACTATTTTAATTTTTATTAAAAAACAATTGTCATCCATCATTCACATAACCAGTACCTTCAAAATTATCATCACTGTAGTTGATATCAATGTCCTCCATCGTCTCCTGCAATGCATCTGGATCACTTATACTGAGAAAACTATGCCATTGGAAATAGAGTATGATAGATCATGTTGTTGAAAATTATATCCTGGTACTAGAAGAGGTTCCCTGTTTTGCGATTAAATTGGGTAGGGCTCCGAATAGCTCCTTGATATTTTAATAGTAAATATTGATAAGCACTCAATCATTTAGAAACATCACATGATTAACATACATCAGAGAAAGAATAATGTCACTATGTATGAGACCTGTTTAAAATATATATCATGTGTATGCAATCATGAAATAATTACATTTCCAAGAATTTAATTAAATACAAGACAGTTCACTAACTAACTTAATATAACAAAGTAAATATTAACATATTATGACTATCTTATAATGTATAAACTATGTAAAGTGGGTGTTTGCTTGTAACTTGAATAGTTGCAAACTCTTTTTTAAACTTTGATGTAGCCAATTCTAAAAGAACAAGTAATTATTAATTGTTCTTTTAGAATTGGGTACATCAAAATTTTAAAATAAAGAAAGCTTACAAACATTAAAATATAATGTATCACACCTTTATCTTTTGACAATATGTTTGACATGATCCTTTAAACATGATCCAAGGAAATAAAGAGCTGTGATAGCAAATTTGAAAAAGGTAATAAATAACAGTACAAATAGAGACTAAAGGTTTACAGCTTTTTTGGTTCCCTTATTGTATATATAGGTCATTATTTTATATCATATAGTTGTAAAAAAAGTTTTAAATAAAGTTATCATTAATAATAACCCTAAATTACTATATCAAATGCAAGTAATGAAAAAATAAAAAAGAGAGAGAGAGAGAGAGAGAGAGAGAGAGAGAGAGAGAGAGAAAGAGAGAGAGAGAGAGAGAGAGAGAGGGAGGGAGGGAGAGAGAGAAAGAGAGAGAGAGAGAGAGGGAGGGAGGGAGGGAGGGAGAGAGAGAGGGAGACAGAGAGACGGAGACAGAGACGGAGACAGAGAGTGAAAGAGAGAGTGTTTATAACCATTATACAACATTTAAGACTCTAATGTTAAAATGACCAAAACAGATCATTTCAAAATATAACAGTTAAAGAATCTAGTTATGTCATTATTTCTGCATTTTTAGATATCATCTATACCAATATACTTAGAATAAAACAGGAGAAGACAATAGACAGGGCAACAGCTACTGTCATCCTATACAATATTGATAGTTACAGCAGCTTAATAACTCAATAAAACAACAGCTTATTTTTTTTCTTTCATTGGATTTCATATCTGCTGTGCAAAAAGATAAAATTTAGCAATATACAGAACTTACTAGAGATACACGGCAACACCTAGTCAATTCTCAAGTGATGACAATTGCACACAGCTTCCATTATACTTTTGATAATTACAGCTAGCCATCAAAAAGTGATAGATTTTACTCATAATTAACGAAGCAACAACCGCAAATGTGTTTGTCAGTGAGAAAATATGATAGATTTCAAATAGCAAAGCTGCCCTTTAATGGCATGTTTTTATATGTAGTACAAACAGTGAACCTAGGTAATATCTTTCATAACTGCAACAGCTGTTCTTCATTAAATCAATCATGTATGTTACATGTTGTTAACAGGAGAATGTCATAAATGCTGTTCCTTCTCCCATTATTGACAACTATAAAACAAAGTTACAGGTAATTATAAGGAAAGCATTAGACTATCAAAATTTACATTTAAGAAACTTTTATAATTTTGATTTTTTTAATTTCATCTGAAAGGTTATTAGCTCATTAGATTAAATTAAGCAATCTAGATTACTTAACTAGAGATACATGGCAACAGTTCGTCAATTCTCTAGTGATGACAATTACACACAGCTTTCAATATACTTTTGATAATTACAGCTGACCATCAGAAAGTGATATATTTAATCATAATTAACGAAGTATAAAACTCAATTAACAGTTATTAAGATAATTAAGATATTTAATTTTTGTCACAAGTTTAAGATTATTAAAGGTTATTAATGTTAACTTAATCAAAAATCTGTTTAACAAGTACATAATATAAGATAATGGCCTATACAATAAAGGAAACAAAAAAATATGCATAGCAGCAAAAATTTAGTCTCTATTTGTACTTTTAATCTTTCCCTTTTTCAAGTTTAGCAACATAGCTCATCATTTCCGTTGTGGATCAACTACTTGGAAAGTGCAGTTAGTTGTCATACCTTCAATGTAAGGTCCATTAGTGACCTGAACAATGTAAGGACCAGAGCTCAACTTTTTAGATCTAAGGGACGGCTTTGTCCAGGTTTTTAAGAAAAGTCAACCTGAGTTTCTTCACCTGAAACTAAAATCTTGAAAGTACCAGATGCTATACCCTTGCCAGAAACCTATATACAAATTTATTTAGTAAAATTACTGGATATATACATATAGTGATGTCATTATATATGATGACATCACCTAAACTCTAAACCAAACCTAACATTAATAACTCTATGACACATGGTGATTGTTACATCATCAATCGAGTTACACCAAGAAGCACCCTTGAATACTATCGTATATATCATGTATGAAGCTGATTGTAGTCTCACATATAGCAAGGTCCACTTGTTCTAACCAAGTGACCTACCAACTTTCAGTAGCTTTTCAAATGACTGCTATAAATAATAGTCTACCAGATCCTCAGGATCTGGTAGACTATATATATGTATAGCAGTCATTTGGAAAGCTACTAAAAGTTTGCAGGTCATTTCATTAGGAACTCTGAAGTCAGTTACTATAAAAGTCAGTTTTTGCCATGATGGCAACATTACTAAGTATCTTTGTACTATATGAAATTACACAATTTAAGAAATCATCCTATATTAATTTATTTGTTAATCAATTTAATGAAGTTACTTTAATTCTATAAAATAGTATATTACATAAAATATTAACTTTATCCATTTTGTTTTGAAATTAGAAGTTTGGATATACATGGACATATGTATACCTGGAATATGCACATTCTGTTGTAGGCTACAAGTACATACTATGAGGTTTATTCAATATTCAAGCCATTGAAGTCAATGTATGTATGTATTTATTCCAGGAATATTAATAATTATGTCGATGCTTTGTATATGTACAAACTGACTACATGCTTTGTATATGTACAAACTGACTACATGCTTTGTATATGTACAAACTGATTACATGCTTTGTATATGTACAAACCGACTACAAGTTTTGTATATGTACAAACTGACTACATGCACTACATGCTTTGTATATGTACAAAGTGACTACATGCTTTGTATATGTACAAACTGACTACATGCTTTGTATATGTACAAACTGACTACAATGTAGTTTAATATTTGTAGGCTTGTAGTTCAGTAGAAAAGATGTTGATAATTATGTTTATATAATTGCCATTAACTCATTATAAATTAAGACAGTGCTCACTAGTTATTCTTAATACACGATAAATCCTGGTTGGAGCCTAAAACTTTACACTAAACAGTGATGTTAGCTTTGGATAAATGTTCTAGATGCTAGCTGAGACATCCTTATATTTAATAATTTTTCAAAGAAATTGTAATTTACTTGTTACATAATTAACAAGGTATGTTATTATTGTGACTGAGAGATAGAGCAATGACAAGACTATGAAGAGAAGCAGATGAATAAGAATAGAGATGAGACACTTCTACATGTAAATCTTTACTTTAGACTTGATTTCTATGAGACTGTTTATCTCATACAACTGCTGCCACGAATTTGGGCTTGTTTGAGATGCTAGCTGAGACCTCCTTATATTTAATGATTTTTAAAGAAATTGTAATTTACTACAATCCCTATTTTTATTGAATTCTGTTGGCTTGTCTGTGTATTAATTACTCTTTCTATCTGCACGGGTCATATAATGATGATATCTGCTATATTTTGGACTACCATCACAACATCATCATTGACCATATGGAAAGTACTTAGATACAAACGAGTATATTTACCAATTCTGTTAAAACAATTCATTAAATCTTTATATAACTGTTATCTGAAAAATTATCCCCCATAAAGGGGAAGTGGGCCACACCTGGAAGTACTGCAATACCAGGGCAACCCGTGGAGTGAGGGAAGAAAGCTTCACATACCACTCCTAATGAAAAAAATGGATTAACAGCTTGAGGACATATTATCCTCATTCGAGCTATTAAACTCGAAAGAACAGTTTTTTTCACTTAATCTTAGCCGATAGGCCGAGAAGCGATGTGGAGACAAAATTTACATCTTGTCTTATAGTTATACAATAGAGTTTGCTCTTAGGGGACAAGTAGTAGTGATTCCAATGAATAGCTTTGTAAATTGTCACATGTCAAGCCTTGTGTTGATGAGGGATACACACTTGTTTGCAAAATATTATAGTAATACTATATCCTTATATATTGTGTATACCATAGAAAAGAGCATGGGAAACATTAGGGGAGTGGTGTGTTGCGGGGGAGTTTGCATAGTAATGATAAATACAATCTTTCTTTATTTGTAATATGTAATATTGTAGTGTCCTGTAAATAACTACACTATGTTTTATTAAGTGATGGCTATTGTACATTTGTTATATTATCTTTACATCTCTTCTTGTATGTCATGATTTAATTAACCATTCAATAAATCATTACTTTGTTAGACTAAAAGATTCACATAATATTACTCATTTGTACCAGTTTGTACTGTCACCTAGAGATAATTACAATGAACTTATTATCCATTACAAGGCAAACTTTGCAGATGTCATTATTTTTTTCTGAATTTGAAAAAAACAGAAGACTAAATGCTTTTGGTGTAGTATTTGGAGGTAAATTAATAAAGGAAGATACAACAAATGATGTGGCTATCGAGTCTTTAAAAGGCTAGGTTGACATAATTAATTCTAATTTATTGTAACACTATAACTGATCTACCTTCAGTAACATTTGGAGAAGTAGAGGATGTTTTGATGTTAGACATTGAACATTCTAATTTTATGAGATTGTTAGGTGTATGATTTCCTATTGAAGATCAATCTACTTGATATTTTATTACCATATATGGTTATGGAGATCTCCAGGTTTTTGTAAACTGAAAGGTAGTAAACATTCACGTTTTTTTCATAAATGATATACTCATTGACACTTGGTAGTTGTGTAGTTAATTGTAAGAGTTAGGAAGATATTGTCTATTGTCTCATTAGTTAGACACAAGAAATTTCATAGATTATGGGCCTAAGTACAAAGGATGTCACTATGGAATTTATAACAGGACATTCCTATATATTACTTACTTGTTTTTTTCTAAAGAGTCATTTGTTGAAGTAAATGAGCTGACAAAATATAACAATTAGTAATCAAAACATCATATGTTGTGAATTCCTTTCAATATTGTAGAAATGTATGAAGCCTACATGACTATGAGTTAGTTAAAGCAACCAATCTATTTTAGCAGTGGTATACATAATATATATATATATATATATATATATATATACTGATAAATATGCTAACTTTTGCATTAATGACTATAAGGATATATTAATTCTTGATCTGTTAGGCACTTAACTCATTATATTCTTCATTGAATAGCTACAGGTTTTATTGTGAACAGTTAAAGTAAGTAAGAGTAATTCATAGATATATGAAAAGTAGTATTTACATTCAGAAGGCCAGATGTGAACCCCAACTGTCACAAGAGGAGTTATGAAATAATGATTATGCTATATACAGGCATAGTTATCTAAATTTTAAAACATGAAATTATATAGCATATAACTATAGTAAAAATAACACGAGTAGGGTATATTTATAAAGCTTCTTTAGTTGCTTTGCTAAGTGTGCAAATGTAAAGAGAAGCAGTGATATCACATAAGCAATAGAAATTTGTATGTTATAAGGAATTAACATATTAAAACTCAAAGTAAGGATTGTCAAAAAAGTATTGGAGCAATTAAGGTACTCGATCAAGTAAACTTGTCCATGTCATGTTTGAAAGAGACTAATGACATAAAGTTTGAGTCATTGTGTAATAGTAGTGATGATAATTAATATACCAATACCCAATAAACATTATGTTATAGTCTATACACAGTGCATGGAATTATGAAGAATAAACATGAAAATGTTTTCTTAACTATTTACCTCATTATAGGACATAAACATGAATTTAGAAGTTGATTAAATACTTTGTTCTTGTTTATTTAAAAAGATCTGATTTATCTTTTCTTCTAATGATCAAGAAACAGGTATCTTTACTGTACATTACAAGTTGAATTTATTATTTCCAACTTAGTTATGTCTATACATAACTCATTCTTTCTGATACATGAATAATATACTATTGTTAGTTATGATACCATTATTGCAAAGCCCAGTTTATAGTATATCTTGAATACACTCATTACACCTGTAATAATAAAGAAAACATTGTGAACATATTTTACCTAATTTTTATTCAAGTATAAATAACAATCAAGTGGATAAAAATTCAAAAAAATCATAAATATTTAGGGATAAAATATTTCACAATATTTCAAATACAATATTTCAAAATATTTCAAAATATTTCAAACAAGCCCAAATAGAAATGGCAGTATGGATATCTCTATATAGAAGCCTTGAACATAATATTTATATTTGAAAGCTACTTTTTACTGTATTATAATATAAGTACATTCCATAAACAAAATCCTTACTTTCTATGTAACGTTAATTGTCAGTCAGTTACTTCAGACTTTGAATTCTAAGAGACTGTTTATCTCATATAACTGCTGCCACAAAACATGATGCCCATGATGTATGGATGTCCATATACTGCCATTCCTAATTTGAACTTGTTTGAGATGCTAGTAGAGACATCCCTATATTTAATGATTTTTTAAAGAAATTGTAATTTACTTGTTACATAATAAACAAGACATGTACAGCACATCTGTGGGAATCCAATGAACTACACATTCTTGTCATAAGGTTGTGTGGATGGACAATAATTAGGAATACATCTGGAAATTCAATGTAGTTCAATTATTAGGGTGTTAGGTCTGGGCAGCCAGACTAACTAAACATGTCATCTAGCTCTAAGGTGTATTGTCTTGTACATGGTTGTAAGAAAACATATACTAACTCAATTGTAATAACTGATCATCTCCTCAACAATCACTGTTCCTGAAAAGAAGGTTTTTTCATTGTCCTTTGTGTCATAATGTGACTAGTACTGTTCGTAACATTATGACTTATCATATTTGTTCTCATCACAGTGGTGATAAACCCTATCACTGTCCAGATGACTGTAAGTGTACATTTAGTCTAGAAGCTAACCTCAACACACATTGTCATATATGTCATCAAACACAAAGTGTATCAACTACATCAAGTCATTCTACTTGTGTTGTATGCAATCCTATAAATCATTATTGTACTACATTTGGAAAAAGTTCTTATATCATAGTCAGTTACTGTGTCGTTCTCGTACTCACACTGGAGAAAAACCCTTCATATGTAAGGACTATGGGAAAGGTTTTTTGTACATTTAGTATATTGACTCAACATTCTCATATTCATACTGGAGAAAAACCCCTTATATGTAAGGACTGTGGGAAAAAATTTGCTCAGTCTTGTGATCTTACTAAGCATTCTCGTATCCATACTGCAGAAAAACCCTTTATATATAAGGACTGTGGGAAAGGTTTTACTAGTTCTGATAGTGTTAATCATTGTCGTATTCACATTGGAGAAAAAACATTTATATGTAAGGCCTATGGGAAAGGATTTTATTAACTTTAGTGAATTGAGCCAACATTCTCCTATATACTGGAGAAAAACCTATGTAAGGACTGTGGGAAAGATTTTACTCAGTCTAGTAATCTTATTAATTGTTCTCATATCAATACTGGAAAAAACCCTATATATATAAGGACTGTTGGAAAAGTTTTACTCATTCTGATAATTCATAATTATCATTGTTGTATTTATAATGAAGAGAGACCCTATGTATAGTCATCTTACTACACATTCTCATATCCATAATAAAGTGTAACTTGACACTCCCAATTAACACATATTAATCATCATTTAACCATTAGTACAGTACCTATTCATTGTCATATATTATATCATATCTATTTACTATATAAAACATTGTTATAATCACTTATTGATAATGGTTCAATGTCAACCTTATCTGAAACAGGAGACTTTCTACAAATGATAGTTTATACAAATCAAAATGAATAGACCATCCTGTTCAAGAGATTAGTCATCATTAGTCCAAACATTATGATTGTCATAATGCAAGATCAAGTGGTTTAGTTATTAGCAGATTCCTTAGCATTTCAACTTAAATTCCAGGTATCAACATGTAATAATATAAGAGGGCAGATATTATCTTTCTGTTTAAGTAATCTTTCACTTTGTCTTGTTGACCACCTGTATAGTAATTTCACACAATATATGATTGGATGGCTGTTGCATTTAAAAATTAAGATCTATCATTCTATTTATGGCTTGTGAATTAAGTTCATTTAATTTATGGGTTTTCTCAAAAAGTGCTGTCTATGCAAGTCTGTAAGATGTGTGGACTATAACTAGCTGATGACATTTCAAAATGAATAAACGTCTAAAGTAGATGAAAGACAGAGAGAGAGAATGTGCATATCATGTCTGAAAGAGAGAGAAAAAGAGAGAGAGAGAGAGAGAGAGAGAGAGAGAGATTATAACCACTTTTCATAACCTTCTTTTCTTAAATGAACCAAAACAGATCATGTCAACATAGAGCTGCTCAAGAATCTAGTTATGATATTTAATTTTTTTAAGAGTCTACATAAACAGATATCATCCATTACCGATATGCTTAAAATAAACAGAAGAAAACAATAGACAAGGTACAGTTGCCCTAGCTCCTGCCTGATATAACATTGATAAATACAGCTGCCTAACTCAATAAGACAACAGCTGCCTTTTCATTGCATGCTGATATCTGGCATGTAAAAAGGTGAATTTAAGCAATATAGATTACTTAACTAAAGATGCAAGGCAACAGATAGCCAATTCCCTAGTGTTGACAATTGCACATAGCTTTCAATATACTGTTGATAATTACAACTGACCATCAGAACATGATAGATTTCAATTTTAAAGAGGCAACAGCTGCAAGTCCACTTGTCAATGGAGAAGGTGATATATTTCCTAAGTAGCAACAGCTGCCCTCTAATGGCATGTTAATACATGTAGCACAAACAGTGGAACTATAGGTGATATCTTTCATAACTGTCACAACTGTTCTCCAATTACGACAATTCTGGATGTTATAGGTAGTTCCTTTATATTATATAACAATTACAAAAGCCAACAGGAGAAAGTGATAGATTTGCTAATTAGAAAAAGTAATATCTGCTCTCTAATATCATTGAATACATGTTAATACCTGGAATTGATTGATCTGTTTTATAAATTTACCAACTGTTTCTTGCATTATGACAGTCAGGACTGCTATAAGGAGCTAAGTCTCAGAAATCTAAGGTTGTAACCATTGTATTGAGAACTACTATTAAAGCAGTTATGACTCCACATAATAAACCTGTATCTTATGATTGACTTCTGCAAGTCACATTGTGATTATTAAACTCCATAACTGACATCAAAGTGACAGAGGTGTCTATGTTGATCACCATTAATACTTTTTAAATATTATCCAGTAATTACACTTGATAAAGTAATTTAGTGTAATTATTAATGTTAACTTTATCAAAAATTTTTTTAACAAGTACATAATATGAAATAATGGCCTATACAATAAGGGAAACAAAAAATAACTGCAAAATTTTAGTCTCTATTTGTACTGTTATGTATTCCCTTTTTCAAGTTTGGCATCACAGCTCATTGTTGTTGTTTTGAATCAACAATTTGGAAAGTGCAGTAAGTTGTCATACCTTGAACATGAGGTTCATTAGTAATCTGAGCAATATAAGGACCTGAGGTTAAATTATTCAATGTAAAGTTGGGCTTTTGTCCAGGTTTATAAGAAAACTCAACCAAAATTTCTCCACCTGAAACTAAAATCTTGAAAATACCAGATGTTGAGTCTTTGCCAGAAGCCTGTATTCATATTTATCAAGTAAAATTACAGATTTGATAATTTATAACATACCTGGATAAAGCCTTGAGTATTAAGCTTGTTTGGATGTGACAACCACCATTCATTTACAATTCCATACATAACATGTAATGATGTACCTGAACTGTTTAAGGCAGTAATATCAAACGCTATATACAAAGAAGAAAACATTAGCTCAGGTACACATTTATTATTAAAATAATTACTGTAATAATCACTACTCATGATTCTTTCAATTGACGTCTGATGATTGTGAGTTGAAGAGGAATTTAATCTGAAGAAGTTTCTGATTGATCTGAAAACTAAGATAAGAAAGGTCTTTATATACCTTAAAGAAAGCTTCTCTCCTATATATTACAGCTCACCAGCAGCAATAGGTGATAGACTTCAGTCATACTTATAGAAAAGCAACAGTTGCTTTCCATATATTGTTTGATAATTACAGTATGATTAAATGAAAAGGTGCTAGATTTCCTAAATAGACAACGTAACAGTTGCTTTCTAATTGTTTGTTGGACAGAGAGAGAGCTTATAACCATTTTTCAAAATGAACCAAAGGAGATTATCTCAACATAGACTTACTCAGGAATCTAATTATGTTAACATTTCAACATGCAATGTAAGGGCAGTTGTTGTCTTATTGAATTGAATTAGGCAGTTTTATTTGTCACTAATATATGGGATGGCTATAGATCTAAGACAGTTGTTACCTTCTCTATTGCCTTCTCCTGTTTTATTTAAAATATATCAGTAATGGATTTTATCTGTTAATGTAGAATGATAAAAATACTGATATCTGGAGTACCAATAATGAGATTAAGTAATATAGATTACTTGACTAAGCAACAGTTATTCAGCCTTCTAGTGTTGACAAATGCACATAGCTTGCAAACAACTAAACAGCTTTCCTTCAATAAACTGTTAATAATTAGAACTGGCTATCAGAAGGTGATAGATTTCAATCTTAAAATTAAATAGGCAACAGCTTCAAATAAAACCATTAACAGGAAAAGGTTATAGATTTCCCTAGAAGCACCAGCTGCAACAATGGCATCTTGATACATGTAGTGCAAACAGTGAAACTAGGTAATATCTTTCACGCTTACCACATCTATTCTCCTATTATGACAATAATGCATGGTATAGATAGTTTACAAGAGAATGTCATAAATTTCCTGAATGGGCCTGGCAAAAGCTGCCTCTGCTTCCATTATTGACAAATACAAAACTTAATCTCATGATGAATGTATTTATTCAGGTAATAAGCTTACAGATGAAATTTAAAAAAATATTGAAGCAATAGCATATTTATTAAATAAAAGTTTTGAAAACCTCGTTTTTGTTCACTAAAAATAAACATATACAATTTAAAAATAAATATGAATGTTATAAATAAAAAAGATCTTCAATTTCATTCAACAACAAATAAGAGAGAGAGAATTAAATAGAGAGCTTATATTTCATATGATTAAAGCTACTCAAGCTAAATGAACTTAAAGAAATTTTTGTCAACTTAGAATTGTTAAAGACTTAAGAATCTAGTTATATAAATATTTCTACATATTTTACTATCTATACTTTATACCACTTAAAAGAATATCATCCTTTACTGATATACTTAGAATAAAACAAGAGAAGGCAAGAGACAAGGCAACAGCTGTCCTAGTTCCAACCTCTTTTATTATTGATAACTAATGCTTCCTAAAACTATTAGGTGATTGACTACTAACTAGGTAACCATTAAACAATGGCTGCCCTTTATTACATGTTCATATCTGGAGTGCAAAAAGGTGAGGAGATTAAGCAATATATAGATTATTTACTAGGTATTACTTTTAATAACAATACTTATATTCCTCCTGTGTAAAATTAGAAAATTATTCAAGAAATTTTCATTTTTTAATAGAAGATAAGAAATAATAATCTAAGGACGAGTATGACCTTTTGCATTACAAATGGATGTCTGCTATTGACATCTGTAACATGCAGTTACAGGACATCTGCCACTTTGTCCACCCTGGAAATATAGCACATTATCTGTTGGACAGCTGTAATTATCTAACAATATACAGATATAACTGTTGCTTTTTTATAGCTACAATTGAAATATATCACCTATTGCATTTTTGGCCAGCTGTGAATTTGAGGGAAGCTATCTGTAATGTATATAAAGAACTTTCTTACCTCAATTTTTTAGATCAGTCAAAAGACTTTCTTCAGATTAAATCCCTCTTCGGCAAACTATCAATTGAAAGGAATATGGGTGAATATTATGGTAATTATTTTAATAATATCTGTACATGAGTTATGTTTACATCTCTGTAGCCTATAAAATTACCGTCTTAAATGAGTCTGGTACACCAATACAGTTTACATATGGACGTGTAGATGAATGGTGGCTTTCACATCAAAATGTCATTATCTCTCAAGGTTTCATCGAGGTATGACCTAAATAATCAAATCAGTCCTTTTACGCAAACATTTTTATACAGGCTTGTGGTATTGGTTCAACATCTGGTACTTTCAAGATGACAATTAAAGATGAGATAATTTAGGTTGATTTCAACTTTGCACCTGGACAAATGCCTTCTATTGAAAGCAAAATGCTGAATCCAGGTCCTTATGAAGTTCAGATCGTTAATGGCATTCGTGTTGAGGGTGAGACAGCTTACTGCACTGTCAAAGTTGTTGATTCAAAGAAATAAAAATGAGCTGTGATGCTAAACTTGAAAAAAGGAATACAAAACAATACAAATAGAGATTAAAATTTTGCAGCTATTTTTTTCATTTTCCTTATTTCATAGAACTTTATTAATTTATATTATGTACTTGTTAAAAAAAGTTTTGGATAAAACTAACATAATAACATTAAAATACTTAATTAAGCCAGAACATTGTATGATGTATATTGTGAGAGTTATGCAGCAGAGTAATGTGACAATATAATAAGACAGTGCAACAGAAGTCAATCCTAATTTACAGGTCTATTTTGCTGAGTCATAACAATTTATTCAACAGCAGTTTTGAATACAAAAGGTATAGGCTGAGATCTCTAAATCTTAACTACTTATAACACAACCTGATTGTTATAGTACAATAACAAGTGGTTTAGTTATAAATCAGTTCACATTGTTTGTCTGTTTAAATTCCAGGTATAAACATGTAATAACATCTGTTTAATAACAATACTGGATAGTCAATGTAAATGATTGGAGTGGCTTGGACATGTAATTTTATAAAGGAAGTAAAAGACTATCTGATGGATTAAGGTATTCTCACAGAATTCAATTTTAATTTTCTTTCATTTTTCTTTTAACCACTGGTGGTCTGTGTATATCACAGATTAACCATCAGTACTATTTTTTCTCTAAATCATTCACACTCTGCAACTGGTTTACTTTATGTACGGTAATGTTCATTAATAATAATAATAATAATCAACCGGCCTATTCTTTTAAGTTTTTCATCATTCGATTTAAGTAAGAGTGCCCTTTGTTAATAATGAGAGGGTGTTCATAATAGTGGCGTCTGTTATCCACTCTCTTATGTCTATACCTGAACTACTATAGTCAGAGACATTAGCAACAACTTATTTGTTTGTGAGCTCATTCTCTTTCCCTTTGGCATCTTCACGAATCACGAGCACGAGAGAATATGTGCGCTAATTGCATATAATAGGCGAGGAAATACCTCACCTTACATAAAACACCTTTTTAAAAAAGGTCTTAACTCAACTCGGACAGAGTATAACATGTTCTTATGACAATACTTTTATTATGAGTAATATGATTCTTGTTATTTGACGCTGTCACACCAGTGGTAAGCTAACGCAAGGTACATATTACTATAGGACACCTCATTAGATCTATTAATTAAAGGGAATTCTCATTTACATGTATCACACAAAAAGTATATGCATTATACACATAACTATTTTCTGACCTACCATCTCATTCCCATTCCTTCCACTTGGGTCTCAGCCTTCTCTAGGTCACAATACTTGTATATAAATATCATTGACTACTATACATTATGCATATAATCTTAGTATAATATGCAGAAACCCATAACATAAAAGCTTGCAAGAATAAAATTTTAAAATCTACAAAGTGACAACATGATAGTCATAGTGTTTCACTTAGAAGGAAATGTGTGTATTTACAGACCACATAATTCAATATTAGAGATTACTTTATTAATGAGTTTGTCCCAAGAGTTAACAATAAATGAACATCATAGACTTAATTTAATTCATTTTAGACAGTGTATACTCCATATATAGCATAATTTAATTGATGTTTAGCTTCTAGTAGATGTATATTGCCAATACATATAATGTAGTGTCATATATATGGTGTGGTAATAGTACTTTATAAATGACTCTTATATGAATATGATACTAGTAACTTAATTAGCTAATTAGACAGGTACTTACCCAGCTATATATTAATGTATTGATTTAAGAACTAGATGTCTTTTGTTTATACAGTGTTTTTATTGATATTAAGCAGAAATATGAACTTGAAAGTAGTAGTTTATAGCTAACATTTATAGTGTGTTAGATTCATGCCATCAAATATAATACAATTAGGCAAATACTTTGTATCCCTATTATCTGGATACATTAGATTAACAACATTAGTCACATTAGATTAACAAGCAGTATTGTTGTTTATTGGGAAATGAATTTCTGCTTATAATTGCCTGTAAGGGTGAGGTATCAATTGCCATGTTGTAGTAATCCCTCGTCTTTCCACAAGGTCACATGATCACTGACTGCACGAGATGACGCTAGGACCAAATATTTGAAGCAAAATTAGGTTATCGCTCGGGGGAGTTGCCAATCTGAGAACGAGACTAGCAAAAGAGGCGGCTTAACGGAAGCATATTATACACGTGATCTTGTGCTGTATTTGTAATAAAAAGGCCTGTCTTAGCTCAGATTTTCATATCAGTCAAGAAATTTTTTCTGATTGAAACCCTCTTCACCTCACAGTCAGAAGACTTCAATTGCAAGAAACATGAGTTTAGGTAATTAATTTAATAATGTGTGTGACTTAATAGTATTTTCCTCTTAGTAAGATATAGTATTACATTAATCGACAATTCTGGTGCAGCAATAATAGTTCACTATGGAAATGTACACGAATGGTGGCAATCAAATCCAACTGAGATAGTTACAAGAGGCACTATCCAGGTATATTATAAATTATAATCAAAACATTGCTTGTATTATATAAATTTGCATACAGGCTGAAGGAAGGGATTATGTGTCTGGTTCTTTCAAGATTTTAGTTTCTGGAGAAACAATTTTTGTTGAGTTCAACTACACACTTGGACAAAAGCCCACTGTTTCACATTATCCGTTGAATCAAGGTCCTTTTATAGTTGAGGTTGTTGAAGGACCAACCGTTGATGATTTGACAGCTTATTGCACTCTCCAAGTTATTGATCCACGAAAGAAGAAATGAGCAGTGATACTAATCTTTATAAAAGGGAACATGTAACAGTAGTAGTAGTGACTGTAGTTTCTTAGCTATATTTTTTGGTTCCTTTTTGTAGTCTATCAATTTTTTTTCATGTAGTTGATAAAATATTTCTTTGATGAAGTTAATATTGATAATAATGCTAAATTACTTATAAATCCTGTACACAGTAAAATATGACTTTATTCTGGACCTATAGGTATTTCCTCATTTTACAAAGTGATGTACTGTATAATCAAATAAATAGATCTCTGATCTATAATGCTTGTAATATATAAAAGTACACATTGTCTAATTTAGATGAATTATTATGCATGAAAAATGCTTGCTTATTAACTATAGGGTTAGTTTAAATCTTTGATACTACACTTTAGATTAATGATATGTCATCACAGTATGACCATAATGATAGTAATGCATATAGTAATAGTAATACACCATGGTATCAATCTGCATGGTGATTGCAATGTCATTGTCATTGTAATAAACTATATAGTTCTCAAGTATAACATTGATGATATGAACTGTGTATTAGAATGAACCCATACATAAACTTCTGTGAAATTCTAACATTTCTAAGAACAAATTTATTAATTCATTTATACATATATTGACTTCTATAGTTACACTATAAGCAGGCATGGGGCCAAGTACATTGGTACTTGTACTTAAGTACTATAAGTACAACAATGAAAGTACTTGTATTTACACTTAAATTCTTTCTTCATTTCTGCACAGTACTTGTACTTGTACTCAAGTACTAAGGGAGGTATTTACAAGTACTAAAATACTTGTAAGTACTTTGAAGTACCTGTAAGTCCTTTTTAATCTTATTCATCAAATCAACAAAGCTAACCCTACCCAAGCTCATGTTGAGGGTAGTTTGGAACCACATATAAAGAAGAGCGAAACCTTATTTAGCTTTATTTCGATCATCATGAGATTAAAACCACTCCTTTTTCCAAAGCCATTCAAACACAGATGATTACTTAGCAGCTCCTTGTGTCTTCATGGACACAAATCCAGCCAAGTATTAGAAAGAGAATCGTAGAAGTGTCTATCTATTGTGAATCTTGCATGCCAAAGTTCTTGGAGTACCTTCTTCATCTTGACCAGTGGAGAGGCTGTTCAACAATACAGGAAAAATTTTCTGGTGTGAAAATTTTTCCTGTATTGCTGAGCAGCCTCTCTTCTGGTGAAGATGAAGATGGCACACCAGAAAGATGTAGACTGAGTGATGACACAATTAAACAGTTGCACTTAAAAAAGGATTTTGTCATTTCAACCATTGTCTTTATTACCATAATCTCATCAATATAATGTTAGCCCAATATTGAATTATTACAAAGCCAAAACTGGTCTAATTCAATATGTGTAAAGTCAATTAGAACCCAAAAAGTACTCTTTGTAGTTTTGGTCCAACAACTGAAACCATAAGAGAGAGGTAGATACTATTTCAACTTAACTAACTGGAGTAGTTTCAGTTAAAATAGTATCTGCTTATATCATCAATTGAAGCCATGATGAATTACTATACCAAAGTTGCTTTAATAGTGCCAGTTCACAACCTCTCTCTCTAGATTCGGTATGAATAACAAAAGATAAATGATGGTATCAGGACTGCCTAGATTATAAAATTACATTTTGAATGTACAGCAGTAAATATATGAATGTATCATTATCTTCCTATATATGGTACATGTATGTCAGATTGGGAATGAGTGCTGTTTAGTGGAATTTTAAGTGTGACAATGCAATCATGTTACTTAGTCATGGCATCATAGTAGTAAGGATTTTGTGTATCAGGATGACATTTTTTATTGGATCACATAATTCAATATTAGAGTTTACTTTATTTGGGTTTGTCCCAAGAGTTAACCATAATTGAAATCATATATTTCATTTAATTAATTTTAGACAGTGTATACTCCATATATAGCATAATTTAATTGATATTAATATATATATATATATATAATATATATATATATATATACATATATATATATATATATATATATATAATATATATATATATATATACATATATATACATATATATACATACATATATATACATATATATAATATGTTTAATTTGTAGAGATTGTAGAACTCAATAATTATTGAGCAGTAGTTCTAATAAAGTCAAAGTATCAGGGACAAGAATGTCAGACATCACATACTTCCATTATAAGCTGATAGTGGTCCTAAACTACAACTCAGATGTCTTAGTCATCAGGCAGCCATCTATATACATAAAGTGACCACACATCTAAAAGGTAATATAAAGATCTTCAAACAGACATTTGGTAGATCAGTTAAAAAGAAAGGTTCCAATGAATTCCTTCTTCAAAAAACCACCTACTGACATGAATGTAGACTAAGCCAGCAAAAATAATAATGTAAGAGGTTACAACATTATTAACTTTCCAGGTGAAAAATTTAAAATTAATTTTGAATTGTCTGAGGATGTATATCTTTATATAAAAGGTAGTAAGATGCCTGGGACAGCCAATCCTATAATTTTCTTCATCTTGACATTCATCGTCCACCTAGAATTGATCATTTAAAAGCAAAAGTGACATTCCAGGTTGTCGATCCACAATAAAAAAAATTCACAAAGTCAAAATTGGACAAAGAACAATGTTAATAATGTACATGTAGTGACTAGATTTAGTAGCTAAATCAGTGTTTAGTTTTCATGTGTAGTCCTTTGTTTTATTGATCATGTAGTTTGTTTTTAAAAATATTTTTTCAAATGATGATATAATGTCAATAAGATTAATTTATTCGGAAATAGGGTACTGTCACACTGTATCACTATATTTCAAACATTTCATAATACGTAATGAATAAACTAGAAAACTGAACTTAAAGAATATAAAACAACAATAATCATTGATCATGTTTGGTTGTGATTCAACAAAGTTTTATCATGAAAGAGTTGAACATTTGAGTTTTCTCTATGTAAATAACTCAATCTCTGTTAAAGAAATATTCTATACTAATAAAAAATCCTGTAATACATATCCATGTGAGTTAATTGGTAAAGATTAAATAGTTTTAGTCAATTGTAATTTATAAATTTTTTGGTTGCATCACTGTTGATTAAAAAAATTAAATGCAGGAGTATTTCAATGAATAGTGAGTCATTCACTTAGTGACTCCCTTGTATCTTACTTGTATATATCAGGTAGGTTAGCTAGATAATTCGTTCCTATGACTGCAAAATGATGGCAAATTAACCTTTGAACTTCAATAATGATTAAAAGGTTGGGCTTAATAACTGGGCGTGGCATTGTTGTAACACGTGGTTTGTCAAGTTTGTGATGGGAGTTCCAGCCTTTTTCCGATGGCTTTCTCGAAAATATCCTTCTATTGTGGTACACTGTGTAGAAGAGAAGGTATGGAATGTATTAGTACTGATAAAAAACCTACGTGTACCTAAAATATAAGCAGTATTTTACTTTTTGATGAGTGATTCAATGGTAGTTCATATACTATTGATCAAAGGCGTAGACTTTGTTTAACCTATCAGTCAAGTCACGTGACTCATGTATATGTAATATACACTATATTTACATGTACAACTTACTTTAAGTTGCCATGACTACTTGTATACGTATTTTATAGATGAAAATTGTTCAAGGGTTAAAAATACCGGTTGATGCTACACTCCCTAATCCCAATGAAGTGGAGTTTGATAATCTCTATCTTGATATGAATGGTATTATCCATCCATGTTGTCATCCTGAAGACAAGTAAGATAAACAGGTTTGACCTGTAAATTTGTACAGTATTCATGTATGTTCATAATGTGTATGGTTTGTGTAACTGTTGATGTATTATATATCATTGTGTATTAAGTGTTTGAGATGTTTTCTTTGGTCTCACGTATAAAGCATGCTAAGCAGATTTAAAAATGTTTTAGACCTTGTCCCAACTAACAACATACCAATGCCTGTTTTTATGATCTCATATATTGTTGTATGTTGTGAGTTGGTGCCATTTGGGCATGATTGATCAAGTCTTAGAGAATATCAACTTGTGAAAAATCCTAGTGTTGCTCTAACATGTTTTGGTTCTTTATTCTTCAGTAGTAACAAATTCTTTATATTTGATTGACAAAGTATTGCTATAAAGACAGTAGATATGTGACATTTATATTCTTGCTCAACTTCAGACCTGCTCCAGAAAACGAAGATGAGATGATGGAAGCTATATTTGAATATATTGATAGAATCTTTAATATTGTTCGTCCTCGTAAACTCCTTTACATGGCTATTGATGGAGTGGTAAGGCTATCTGTGTGTGTGTGTGTGTGTGTGAGAGAGAGAGAGAGGCCTTCACACTGCTTTACTCTTTTTAGGCTCCTC
Organism: Xestospongia muta; assembly: GCA_963693285.1. Taxonomy (NCBI): domain Eukaryota; kingdom Metazoa; phylum Porifera; class Demospongiae; order Haplosclerida; family Petrosiidae; genus Xestospongia; species Xestospongia muta. Next base: position 19,064,254 of record OY848918.1, on the reverse strand, counting down.
GAGCTAAAATGAACCAACAGAGATCACGTCGATTTAGATCTGCTCTAGAAGCTAAGTATGTTAATACATTGTATGCTGTATATGTACTTCTACTGTTAATATACATTATTGTGTCTTTACAGTTAATAGTACATTGTAAACAACTTATAAAACAACATATTATTATTATTAATTTTCTCTTTTAGCCATTGTTTAAAATGTTTTATGTACAATTACATCTACCTTTTGTGCTACTGCATATATTAACATGTATTTATGTTCTAGCACAAAAATCTTCATAAAATTGATTTTAATAAAAGTTTATTATATCTTTCAATATAGAGATAAGTTGGAAGAGATTAAGCGTATTCGTAGTAAACTTAGAGAGAGTGGTTGTGAACTGCCACCATTAAAACCAGACAATGCTCACTTTGACAGCAATTGTATTACTCCGGTAAGTGAAGAGAGAGAGAGAGACTTAGTAGATATATATGTGTATCCTCATCCTTTGACATGTACTATATTGTTCTCTTACAGGGTACACCATTCATGGCTAATCTTGCAATATGTCTACAATATTACATACATGATAGAATGAACAATAACCCAGCATGGAAGGGTATAAAGGTAAGCATATTATGTACATGTATTGACAATAACTTCAATAGAATTTTAATGTTCTTAAATTTCTATGTGTAATTTTTAACCTCGCTGTGAGTGGGCGCAAAGCGAGAATACTGTAGTCTGTCAGTGTGTGTGTGTGTCTGCACTGCCTGTTTTTTTGAACTGCTATAACTTGGCAAGCGAAGCGTTAGCAGCTACCAACGTTTAGCAATGAATAGAAAAACATGTGGACTTTATAACAATAGTATCAAGAACATCGTCAAAGAAAACGAAAGCTTAAAACTAGCAAAAGAATTTTCAGGCTGCAGAGGTCAAGTGCCGTTTCTCAAAAAGTAAAAAACTTAATGTGGAGATTTTTTAGTATGCTGTAGAAAATCTTAGAGGAATACGGATCAGCAAGATAGAAGGCCGTTGGTCGAAGCAATCATTAGAAAAGTTCTATACAGTGTTTTGTGGACTTGGAGCGAAGTAACGCATTCAGGAAATGTCTCAAAGCATTGAAAAAACTGCTACTAATAGATAATTTATCGATTCATATTTGTACTACGGGATGTTTCCAAAGAACGCTTCATTTTCAAGTTACAATAAATTTTGTATATGAAATATTCAAACATTTTAAAGCATCATGTAAAGGCTCAGAGAAACATTCATCACGAATGTAGCACTTAATCTTTCTTGGCAATTGAATGATACTATTACTAACTCAGTTACAGCTTCACAGACATGTCAATCAGAGTGCAAAGTACCCAGTAAACGACAAAACTTTTTTTCCCTTTGATTGAAGAGAAATGCTGAGTCATCAAACAACAGTTTGTAATGTGCATCACGTGATCCCATCAATAATTTGACCACACCTTGTCTAATCTTAAATGTACATGTTACATGCAGTATAGGTCTACACTGGGCACCACAGCAAGGTTAAGCACTTTAGTGCATTTTTATATATATCTTTAATATAATACATATATATTCTGTTCACATTGAGAGTGAATGTAGTTTAGTGGTATTCTAATGTGACTTAGTTATCAACCTTACTTGAGCATGGCATCATAATTGCAAAGTTTTTGGGAGTCATATTGAAGCTTTTCATATTTTTTATGGCTGTCTCTTATTTTTACTACTAAAGATATTTTTGACAATTTCTGAACTTTTTTGCAGAAGCTAGAGAACATTTGAGCATGTATTCATTAATAATTGCAAACTATGTATGATGTCAGTGGAATAAGAAGAATGCCATTCACTTTATATAGGATTTCTGTTTGCAACTTATCTAGATAGCTAGTGCTCTAATTTTTGCTAAAATTGTAGACTTTCAAGACCTTTTGAATGAATCATACCATTTCTTTCTATCTCATTCCCAATAAGAGTTATAAAACTGAATTATTGTTTGTTCTCAATGAGAACAGAATATAAATGTACCAAAAATAAGAGTAATTTACTAATTTACTAAAGTAATTTCTTTGTTTAAGAAACTTACCTTTACAATACTCTGTCATCTATTTTTATTCTTTTTCTTATCCTTTATACATGTACTATAAATCCTTTCTGTTATTCCTATACTGTAGGTCTACAAGTTAGAACCACGTGCTTATGACAAACAAGTTCAACAACATGTACAACAACGAAATTTTGATCTAGCACTAGAAATAGCGGTAGGTCATGTGACTCTCTCTTAAATGTCTTGTGATCTCTTATTTTTATATATAAATATATAGGGAAGTAAATATCTGTACCTTTTATTTACTTCTCTGTACAGTTATGTATCCATTTAACTCTTTTATTTATCCATTCACTTGTTAATGTACTTTATGCGTCCATATCATCCTATCATTCATCTATTGATATAATAATTGTCTATATGATATAGGTCATACTATCTGACACTAATGTCCCTGGTGAAGGAGAACACAAGATAATAGACTATATTCATAAACAACGTGGTTCACCAGGACATGACTCAAACACTCATCATTGTCTATATGGAGCTGATGGTATGTTGTATTTCAAATATTGACTATTGTACATTCTACTTATAATCTAGTATGGTGTTGTTGACCTTTTGCTTAGAGAGGGTCTGGGGACAAGTGCATATTGAACTCACACTGCAAGAATGTGGATGAGGGAGACATTACTTAGAAATGAGCATGTGTTAAGAGAGTGAAAAATGCAAGATGACTGTTGTGACAGCACTGGTTGTAGTAATGATCTTTCAAATAGAAGCATAGACTATCTTTTACTCGCTAGTTCTGCTCGTATTATGAACTGCTATAGAGCAGAGTTTTAAGAAGATTCAACGACTTTACTAGCCATTGTTGACTCACATAGAATATCTGTTATGTGAAAAAGAGAAGCTCATAAGTGCATGAGGCATACTAATGGCCTGCAAGATTTTTGCTAACTATATCAGTCCTTTTTGTGCTTGTCCCTAGACACTTCCTCTCTTATTGTGAAGGCACAACAATACTGACTACATGTAATCAATGTTGTAATGTTTTATTCTGTCCATGTAGCTGATTTAATAATGTTGGGATTAGCTACACATGAGCCTTATTTTACTATTTTAAGAGAAGAGTTCAAACCGAACCAGCCACGCCCATGTGAAGTCTGCAATCAATATGGTGAGTGTGTATTTTGTGATTGTCATGTGATGAATATTGTTACCATGGTTACAGGTCATTCTATGAAGGAATGTACTGGTGAAGTTAGAGTCAAACAAGGAGAGGTTAGTACATGTGTAAGATAATTTTCTCTTTTCCTTTGTGTATGTAATGTATTATATGTGATTTCTATAACTTGTGAGAATGAAATTTTTTGGTATTTTAGTTTGATGAGCTAGCTACTTCTAGTATTGCTCAAGAGAAACAGTTTATTTTTATTAGAATAAATGTCCTGAGAGAAGTGAGTATCAATTAGTAATTGACGAGGACCTCTTTCTCTCTCTCTCTCTCTCTCTCTCTCTCTCTCTCTCTCTCTCTCTCTCTCTCTCTCTCTCTCTCTCTCTCTCTCTCTCTCTCTCTCTCTCTCTCTCTCTCTCTCTCTCTCTCTCTCTCTCTCTCTCTCTCTCTCTCTCTCTCTCTCTCTCTCAGTATCTTCAAAGAGATCTAAAGATAGATGCTTTAAGTTTTAAATACAATTTTGAAAGAGTTATTGATGATTGGGTTTTTATGTGTTTCTTTGTTGGCAATGACTTCTTACCACATCTTCCTTCACTACAAATTAGGTAAAAATGAAGAAATGTAATAGATAACATTATAATATGACATGAATGTGTTATATACTTACATATTTACATTGTTATGTAATTTTATTTCTTTCCAGAGAAGGAGCTATTGATAGACTCATTACTTTGTATAAAGATTTCTTACCATCATCAAAGGTAGTCCTTTTAGTGTTATAATGAATACTTCCTCTGCCCCTTTAATATAGGGTTATTTAACTCATAATGGATTTGTTGATGTAAAAAATGTTCAAATTATATTAGCAGGTAAATGATGATATTAGGACTGCTTTGACTAAAGTACAATCTGATGAGGACACCTTATGTACAACGATAAATATGTACATATCAATATCATGTACTTGTACATGTATACGATGTCTAAGTTGTCTTTTGTCATGGTTTTTTTTTTGTATGGAACGTTTCACAATACTTTATATAAGAAATTTTATACTTGCATTAGATAGATGTAGTATATTATGTTTTTATAAATTGTTACAGAGCTTGGTAAGGTTGAAGATGAGATATTTCGGAACAGGCGTGATCGTGAAATGATGGATAAAGAGCGACAAAAACAGCGGTCAAAACATCAAAAAATTGTAAGGCAATTATTGATAATTACCTATTTGACCCTATTAATTAATGACTAATAACTACAGGAAGATTATCGTGCTCCGACATTTATACCTGAACAGCTCAATCCAGTGGTAAGTTAACATAAGATAAATGTATAATACAGGGCACCTCATAAATCCATTAATTCAAGGAACATTCTCATTTATATGTATTCTACAATAAGTACACACTATGTACATCTTTTTCTGATCTAACATCTTGTTCTCATTCCAGCCACTTGGGTCTCGGCCTTCTCCAGCTTACAATGCTCGTTATGATGCTTATCAAATGAGACAATCTAGTACATTAGCTAGTAATCAAGAAGCAGCTCAAAGTATGAAGGCACTCCTGAAAAGATCAAAGGTAAATAGTACATGTGAATTTAATCTTGTAGGCATTCTCTAGTGGTTAGATCTTTGATTTGTTAGTATTACACATGTACATATAGGTAATATCAGCAGCCACTAAAAGTAATGTAGGATCATGCAACGCCCACTCAAATTATTGATTTTCATTTTTTTGAAATATTTTTTGAGTTGTTACTATTTTTAAACATGTCGACTTCTACTATTTCTACAATAAGTGTTTTACGCATAGTTGAGAAAATGTTTCTTATGACATTTTCTTGATGTTTCTGTGTCATATGAATTAGCTCTTCTTTTTATTTGAAGGAAATTTAATTAAAATATTACTTTGCAAGTGGCTTTAAAATAGCAATAAATGTAAAACATGAAAATTAATTATTTGCGTGGATGTCACATGCTCCTGCCTACATTTTTATATTTTTGTTAATACAATTAGCACCCTGAGGGCTAAATATAATTGTAAATATTAGACAATATATCTGCTTAATACTCAGTTTAACACACTCACACACACTTAACAAGAATTGTCACCAGTACAATCAGTGGTGAAGGTGTCAGGGTTAAAATACATTGTTGCTAAATAATGTTATTATATAAAATTAATACTATGTGTAACTTTTCTAGTCTTTTCAAGAATCATCTACTTTCAGTCAAGATGATTGGCAAAAGGGAGAAAGAAAGGAGAGTTTGACTAGTGATGAAGAAGAACGAATGAAGAGGAAACGTCGAGCTGATGATTATCAACGTGGGAATGAATTTGAATTTGATCCTGATACTAAGAGACAAAAAGGAGAACGAAAGGAGAGTTTGACTAATGATAAAGAGGAAGAACGAATGAAGAGGAAACGTCGAGCAGATGATGATCAACATGGGAATGAGACTGAAAGTGATCCTGAGATTGAGGATGAAGTCAGGTAGGGCAGTAATATGTAGACATCTAAAAAGATATGTCACAATGTTAACAGTTACATTATTACATGTACATGTAGATTGTTGATATTGTCATTGACCTTTTTGTTATATTAGCCCTGTATGAACTTGTATGGTTTAGCATTGATTCGTATCATGGTTTAGTGTTGAGTCAGTTAGCAATGTGATATTGTGTAGTAATATACACAAACTTCATTCATTTCATTATACATTTAAATATTACATGCATTTTTGAATGTTTAAAAAATGTATATAAAATTATGATGTTTATTTGTTATATAGTGTAAAGTTATTAATCAGTATTTTAGACAAATATATATTGAATATTTCTCGTTTAGGTTGTGGGAGGAGGGATGGAAGGAACGTTACTATCAGAGTAAGTTTTGTGTGTCATGTGATGATGTGGAATTTGTGCAAAAAGTTGTGGAGAATTATGCTCAGGGACTGTGTTGGGTGATGAGCTATTATTATCAGGTGATTTGAGGGACATTACTTGTAGTAATTATAATTTATAAGTGTATTAAATCAATTATATTATAATTATACCATTGCTATCTTTATTGTTATCAATAATTATTATCTTGATAAATATGGGACATCCCCTTAATTATTATCAGGAATTAATATGGTCCCTAATAATTATTGTAACAATAATTATGATGCAATTACTTATATTATATACATTGTACAATTACATAATGTAAATTATTATTGTTTTAATTTATTATCTATATAAAATGATATTTACTTATTGTATATGTACTTTTGATGATGTTTTTATGTAGGGCTGTCCATCTTGGAAGTGGTACTATCCCTTTCATTATGCACCCTTTGCCTCCGACTTTCGGTACATTGTTCAGATAAGAGATAGGTTTGAAAGAGGTTCATAGCCGGTAAGGAAGGAGAGAGAGAGAGAGAGAGAGAGAGAGCGAGAGACATTTGTGTGGCACGAATAAATTAAATTTTATGTTTAAATTCTTAGTTCCGGCCATTAGAACAACTTATGGGTGTGTTTCCCTCAGCAAGTTGCAAATTCCTTCCTCCCTTATGGCAAAACCTCATGTTAGATGAAGTAAGTTAATACAATACTATCAGCTAATAACATACATATATCATAATATAGGACTCTGCCATTGTTGACTTTTATCCGTCAAATTTTTAAAATTGACTTAAATGGAAAGAAATTTGCTTGACAGGTAAATACATTGTACATCCATACTGGTAAATGTACATGTACATAGAAATAAATACATTTATATTTTATATACTGTAGATATATTTGCATTTATACACATTTCATTTCACCTATTTATATATAGGGTGTGGCTTTACTCCCATTTGTTGACGAGCATCGATTACTTGATGCCCTAAGTGAAATCTATGATTCATTGACTCCTGGCGAAAGTATGTGTATTTTAATTTAATTGATTTATTACATTGTAACAGAGGCTTGTAATAGTTTGGGTTGTGATTCTCTATTTGTACATAAATATAACAGGCTATATGCCTTTTTAAAAACACTTTATGAGACTTATAATAAAGACTCTACAGATGGATTAGACAATGAGGTAAGTTGCTGTACTGTACATGGTATATGCTAAGCTGTCACATGTAACAATATGCTGTATATTCTATTAATGTGAACATTTTTGTAGCCTGTACAAATAAACCTATTTGTCGTGTACTATGACTTATATATTATCACTGTAGGTTGGTAGAGTCTCCATTGCCACATTTAACAGATATTGAGAAGTCACAAGCTATATGGTATGAACAATTAATAGTATTATTTATGTACAATTGTCAAAATCTTTCTATAACATAATATTTTATACATATATGTGGTAATGTGATGTTAGTTTGACTAAATTATATATTTTTAATTTTATTAATTAGTATTTTTTATAATTATTAATGTCTTCTTAGTTATAACTTTCAAGATCCCACTTTTACTCCTGACTATAATTATGTATGAAGCCAAACTCCTTCCTAATGTCATTATCCCTCCACCCACTTTAAGGCCCGATGACATGAGATTTGCTCCACCTGGTAGTTATAGACCTTAGGTGAATAATGACATCATTATGACATCATATTATATCATATGATATCTCTTGTAAACTCCATATAGTACACCTCAGTCAGCAAGAAGGTTTATAAGGTATATACAATTATAAATAGAAACATGTATTAAATTGAAACTCTGGTTATTTTACTCTAAGTTAAGATATAATTTTACTAATCAGTCAGTTACATTGGGATCCACAGGTTATAATGAAGAGGTGTTTCCATTTGTATATGCTAGGTATTATAATTATGTTCATATATCTAAACAAGTATCTGTATTAGCAGATACATTAATACTAAGACTAATATCCTATATTGTAATAAATTAAACTACCATAATTCATAGACAGATGAAGTAACTGATCTAGTTTTGTTAATATTATTGTATATATATAATCACTAAGATGACTGTAGGTATCTGGTGATAATACGTGAAAAAGCTTGAGACCTAGAGCTTGTGATTAAATGAGTACTAGTGCTAAAGTTAAATAGTGCTAAAGAACAAACTAAATTCATTCTCTACTTTTAAAGGCATTTGCAACAATTTATCTTTGCAGATGTAGACAGGATTGGTTGGATGCAATCAACCTTTAATAAATGCACATGGAGTGTTAAAATGAGAATATCTAGTATATATAGTGTATGCATGTGACACATGGAGACTTTACTAAGTATATTAGTCAATAATCAGTTGGTGAAATGCTGTAATTAGGAGGCTTTGCACTAGATATAACAATGACAAACTTCTATATTGTTCTGTTCAGAGATTCTTATTAGACACTCACAAACATGTTAACATTGTACTTGTATTTTTCATTTGTTCTTGTGCTGTCATTTATTGTCTTTAAGTGTAGACAAGATTTGTCCATAGGCTAGTATGAGATATTGAGAAACTTTCAGATGGGAATTCGTTTTGGTGTCCTTTTTTAACGAAATAATTGCGTAGGTGGGGTCACCGGATGTCGAAATTTAATTTGCCTCAAGCATATGTTCATCGAAAGAAGAGGAAGACGCCTTGGAGAACTTTTAACAGGTTCATTTACGAGTAAATAAGGCAACCGTCGTTGATTTGTAGGTCTAGAGATGTTATAACACGATTCTACAAGTAAATTCTACCTCGAACTCTGCTGAAAGTAAGTCATTCTGTCGTATCTTTTCTACTACCATCTTTGTAATGCTAAAAGCGCTTGAAATTGAAGCGCTAGGGCTAAGGTACAATAGTGATAGTATCTGTATGTACTACAAATGATGCAGAACATGTCCAGTATATAAACAAGTTAGTATTGCTTACCTTGTTTGTAGAAATTTACAATTGGATTTTGTGTGTTGTGTGTGTCTATCTGTATATGCTTATTATTTGAATGACTACTGTTTGGTTAGACATTTCAGTTAGGTGTTGATAATATATATTTATTCTTTTGTATATATGTAAGTGTCTCTTTAATTTTCATTAGGTCCATGGTGGGTGTGGTAGTGTAGGAAACAGTCATCACTCTTTCCAGTATAACAGAGGTAAAGGCTGCAGTCACTACAATATCATTGTGTATCTCTTTGTTTGTTTAGAAATGCATAACAGTAGTGACACCTGTGTCTACTGCCATCGTGCTTTTGAGGAAAATGGTGCTGACAAAATTTTTTCACTGGTAGACACAATGAAGGACAACCAGGACACTTACGACCACAATACGATCCAATGAGAAGGTGGCCTAAGTTGAGGCAAAAGTCTTTGATCGTTTTGAATGGAGATGTGGGAAGGAATGTTTGCAAGAGGTAAGTGTTTGTAATTACAACATCAGTTACAAAGTAAAAGATGTACATATAAGCCTTATATCCTCTTACACTGAGGCAGTAGTACTGCCTCAGTTGATCATTATGATCAACTCCACCCATTTTTTGGTTATAATTGGCTATTAGTTGAGGACAATTTACTAGTTTTTTTTTTCTCCATTTTGTTGCTTCCTCTCCACTTGTGTTGTTGCCAAAGGTTGAGAGTTTGTAGCAAGAGCACTTACTACCTTTGTGTCTTGCCATACTGTCATTAGCAAACTTTCATGTTGTAATAGCTTGAATTCTGTTGGATAGAACGTTCTATCTGAACACATGGTTCCGCAGGCATAAATTTTGTCTTCTAGCAGATCCTTAAAAAGTGGAATGCCTGTAAAAAAGTTATTACAGTATATGTGATGGTTTTTTTCCGACAATGGTTCTTGTTAAGTCTCAGACAACCCGTGACCCTAGTCCTGTTTCTGATCTCTTCTCCTTTCCACAATATACTTGGTATTCACGTACAAACCCATTGTCACTATCAGCCCTGACCCAAACTTTAAATCTTCGCTTGATAGGCTTTTTGGGAACATATTGTTTCATTTGCTGATCTGCCCTTAAATTTTATCATTGCCTCGTCTATACTGTTGTCAGGATTTGGATTATATAATGTAAGGAATTTGTTGTTAAGAAATTCCAGAATTGGTCTTACTTTACCAAGATGATCATATTGTGGTGTACCTGGTAGTGCTAACGTCGCATTGTCTACAAAATGGAGATATCGTGAAATGTCCATGAATCTATCTCGAGAAATTCGATCTGCTATGGGGGTGTAGTGATAATATGGGTCATTTTTCCAATAATCATATAGGGATGGTGATTTTACTATCCCCATTACGATCATAAATCCCAAGTATGCCTGCAATTCTTCAATAGACACTTTTGTCCATTTGGCATACTTTTCTCCACCCATACATGTTTCAGCATATCTGTTTGTCTCGTCTACTATCAGTTGTAGAAGTGATTGTGTAAAAATAGCATAAATGCCTCAAGTGGTGATGAAGGGACAGAAACAGTTGGTCCCACTGATTCTGTAACGAATCTATAGTGACTGGCATGTAATTGTTTGACCATTTTATCTCCCCTAGGGTGTGGTCATTTGTTCATTGGCTATGAAGATATTTACAGATGAGAAATGTACATTTATTGTATAACTTACCTTTGTTTAGATTTGTTAGTGGCAGACACAGGATTTTCAAGAGAAGTCCTATTATGATTGTAGGTAAACTGTTATTTTGACATGTGTTCTCTTACACTGATAGTGGTGTATTGTTTAGTGAACTTGATGGACCTACAAGTGACTCTATGTTTTGGTAGCTATTTATTTTACAATCAGTAAAAGGTAATATTTGTGATATTTACCATAACGGTGCAGATAATGGACTGGAGGCTTTTCAACATCAACAGATGTACCTTCTGTTGTAGTAAGATTGGTAGGTTTTATATACTTTGTAAATTATCTTATAATTTTATTACCAGTAGTCGTCCACCATCTGATCATCTAATGTGTCAAATTCTTCATCACTCCCTGGATACATTGGTTCTTTTTCAATAATATCCAAGACTTTATCTCTTGTAAATAATCGTCTATCAGTCATTCTATTTGCATAATACATTTGTTGTTATTTGTTTACATTTATTTGAGTGATATACTAATTATAATATGCAAGTATACTTATCTTTATCATGGTTCGTATGAATGTGAGTTACTAACTTGGACTGTTAAGTTGCAAGTGGAGATGTGGAGACTGAATTGTCAACAAGAATCAATACACGAGGTAATAACTTAAAATGTTAACTTTAAGTACAAAGACTATTGAAACTCGGGTCAAATGCTGACTGCAGATTCAAAGGCAAGCAATAACAAGTACAGGAGCTACTACTGTAGAAAATACACACTCTAACTACCTGTCAAAAAATCTTCCAAAAATTGTTCAGTAAGAAGTAAGCATTATGACTTAAAATGGAGGAAGGCCTTCTATCTGATAGACTGAAACCAGCTGGTTATTCTGAATGTGCTTTTCAGCATTGATTGCAATGACAGTGGTTATTCAATATGAGTCATTTATCTAATCATTTAAAAAGTTATGTTATGTAGTATATCATGTTATCAAGTACTGGTTTGTTGAGAGTATTCCAATTATGTCATTTATTGTTTAAGTTATTTATGTGACAGTGACATTATATTTAATTATTTATGATTTACATATCATTTCCTTTTTTTGAGGACATCATAAATGTATTTAATTTTGTAGTGATTACTTGATGTTTTTGGATTTCTTGTATTTGTAAATAATTATTAAATTCAATGGAAACATTAAAGTTTCTTTAGTGAATACAAATAAAAATTTGGCGTTTTCAAGTGTTTCTATATAGTGGGAAACTTGCTCTTCACATGTGTTTCTTATCAAAAGAAATCTTTATGTTTCCTTAGTTTGGAAACACCAGAAACATAACAGGATACTTGACATTTTCAAAACGTTTCCAGATGTTTCATGGTCCAGAAACATATTAATTTTTCCAGTGACTATGACACATTGTTGTCCTAAATTTTAAGCCTTTTAACACCTGTTTTACTAACTGCCTATCCCGTTTTCTCCATTTTTTATCCTTGGTTTCGTCCATATGTACGAACAGAAGACTCAACTGTTGACTTTATAACTATAATAGTGAAGACTATTCAATATCAAACCACTTACATGTAGTCAGAATGATGTATTTGTTATTATTTGTTTGAAATTGAAAGTTGAAAATAAAATCGTCAATTTTTAGGCAGTGCGTGGGTGGACCCAGGCCTTAAAATAGCAGTGAAGTATTTGATAATGTTTTATCTTATGATTGTGTTCACTTTTAGAATACATATTAACAACTCTTTGTTAGATATATTATTGATTGTAAGATACTAAAATCATAGTTTCATTGAATCATCATTTTAATAGTTTAAATTTTAAATTAAAAATGGTGTCAATTAGCTAAATAATAGTAAAAATAAAAGTTATCAAAACAACACACTTTTAACAAAAAATGACTAATAATCATTAATAATGTTACTGTTGCTAAAGAAAGTAAAATTATCTACCATCTAAAGGAAAGAGGAGAAATGTTATAATACATTGTTATAGATGTAATATGTGTAAGTTAACTATCATATGTATTATTATAGATATTATGTTGATTGGATTATTACTATATAATAAGACACATAAATTTTCATGGTATATCAGTTGAAAGCAGTATCTATTCTATTCATCCAAATGAATTGTTATAAATTTAATTTGCTTGTATTTATGACTGAGCCACATCTAGTTAAATAACTAAAATTTTATATCAAAAGCTCATCCATGATATCTGATTATCATATGACTATACAAAGTATATCATGTTACAGCTCATGTTCTTTAAATACAAATAGAACTTAGACTTAATACATATAGCTAGTTGTCAATTGGACTACACACAACATTCTAGTTATTAGAGAGAGTATGTCATTCCAAATGTGAGTTAATATCTTTACCTCAGGTAAGAGTTAATGTTCTTTAAAGTGAACGAAGTGTACTCCCATCACCTATGAAGATAGAAAGGAGAATGTTTGAACATTTCTTCATAATAATAACTATTTATTATATGAACATGACAAAGGATCAATATAAAAAGTGACCAATTGATTGATTTCACTATCAACTAAAATGCTTACTTATTTTAATTTTTTGACGAATTTCCACAGCAAGAGTTTTCTTCTGAAGAGGTCCCTCTATGATATCGAGAATATTGTCCCATGAAGCAGGAGTTGGTTCATTATCTAACCAGCTTTCTAACATTTTTGCCATCTTAATTTCATTTGAAACCGAGGAACTAGACAAGCTGTCAATGGTGTTGGAATCAACCCCCAATAGATCACCAATCTCATGCCATTTGCCACTGATTGGATAAAGTGATCTCAATAATGCATGTTTTTCAGGTTTCAAAGCTGTAAAAGAAATAGAAAAGAAAAATTCAAAGTGTGTAAGGATAAAGACATGACAATGAGATTGATTGTAATGAAATCATACTTCTTTCCTCTCTCTGACAATGCAAATAAACAAAACAAGTGTAGTCAAAGTCAGTGTGCAATAATACTTATTAGGTTTTCATAATAGCAATAGATTTATGATGTATACAAAGAAAAATATGATTATATATATATTTATATATATATACTTACATATATATATATATATATATATATATATATATATTATATATATAAACTTAACAGAATAATTATGAAGGTATTAATTCAAACAACACCTATCAAATACAATTATGCTAACCTTTTTCTTTCTTAACTGTAGCTGCATCTTTATTGATCCAAGGTAGTTGTCTTGATTGATCAATGCTTTTTGTTGTCATGCCATCTTTACAACAAGTCAGAATCTCCTTTTTATCATCTGTATGACAAAGATGGCCTATAGGAGGTGGACATATAGAGCAAAGGAAACATTCCTGAGGCCTTGAAAGAATCTTCTTATATTGAAATTTCTTGACTACATCTTCTATTGCTTCAAAGATGACATCTTTGATAGTGGAGCACTTTTCAGGAGGGCCAGAATAATAGACCTCCATCCAGTAGATAGCATCAATAAGTAAAACTGCTCCTCCATAGCCAGCACATGTTAAACGAATTGCATTACGATACTGCATCTCACATTCTGATGGTCGATATAGCTTAAATTTTGGCAAGACAGATCGTTTAAGTAGACCTACAATCAAAGCAGGAAAAAGACCTTGAGGAATTGGCATTTCATCCCATGTCAAAACAAAACAATCAATACTTTTAATAAACGGAGCTCTAATAATATCTAAAGAAGAAGTTGTCGGCAAAACGCTTGGTATGAAAAACTTTCCTTTTTCAGGCAATGGAGCTATAACAAATATATCTTCCATTAACTTTAAAAAGTCATCTGCAGTAAAATCAGGTGAGAAACCATCAGAAAGACAATTTAGAAGCTCGCGTGTGAAAATACCTTCAGCCTTGAGCTGAATATGAGCATGTGCGGGTAGAACTATATTCATTTCCTCTAAGTGGGTAACGGCATCAGCAAAAGAAATACTAATTACTTCTGAGAGCTTATTAAAAAGGGGTTGTGGGTGCAGAAAAACCACATTGGGTAATACAGCAGGAAAGTACAAGAAAATGGTTAAATCGTGATAGTACAGTAACGAAGCTTCAATGTCTTTCCGATCCATCTCAAGAGTCAACCCTATTCTAAAGCATTCCCTTTTATTGACAACCATTGATTTGGTAATTTTCTGAAGGCCCTCTAATTCAAGCTTAAACAAGAACCATCGTGCTGGAATTTCTGCCTCAATGTAAGATCGGGACACAATTGTACGAATTCTCTCTGCAATTTTCATTTCAGACTCACCTCTGGCTGTTGTGTTGACAGGAAATATTATTTCCTTTTTCGCTTCACAATAATTCACATGCACTCCTCTGAATTGACTTAAGGTAGACCACAAACGAACATTCTTATCTTCCAAAGACTCGCCCACGCATTCCGTTATTTTATCAAAAAACGTACCAAGTACAAGAAGGGAAGGCTCGGGATGTGAAAACTCAACGTGAATTTTGCGCAAATCAGGCTGATCTATGGATGCTAGCGAACGAAAAGACGACTCAAGTAGTTGTAAATTAGTAATTTCTCGCTCTACAGGGGCTCCAATTTCTCGACCCTTAAAGCTAAAAAAAAACTTTGGCTTATCTTCAAGCTTCTCGTTTAGCTTTTGCGTGAGAATATTAACTGGACTGTAGCGTAATATTGCGGGAGCAATATCCAAAAAGGCTGCTTGTCCACCTGAATCTACACAGTAAATCCAATGAGAGTTGAATAGCTCAGGAGATTCTTTTACAGTAGGCATGATCTCAGCAATTTCATTTACTGTTTGAGCTACAGGTGGAGGTGTCGGCTTTGAAGGAGAAACTGAGGTGACTTCATTGAGGTCTGGTAATGTTTCTTCTTGTGAACCATCATCATCAGATGAACTGTTGCTATCCTCATGTTGTGTAGTGGAATCAACAGGAGAAGATGGGACTCCAATTTTAATAGCTTTGGCAATCATACGTTTTACATATGGAGTATTAATTTCTTCCCAAAATTGACTTGTAAAGGAAGAATCAGTCGACTCACTTCCTGCTATGAGACTCGCAGTCTCTATTCTTCTTACTTCAGGAGCAGTGGCTACAGAGGTACTATGATGAAGGGTAGGTGGTGGGAGATTTAATAAAAGTTTCATGATAGATGATTTTCCTGTCCCAGGAGCTCCAGACAGTGATAACTTTGAGTATTTGCATCGAATTCGGCCTTCTTTGAGTGCCTTGTGAAGTAAACCAGTATAATCTATAAAGTAAATAAGGAAAATCTTTATATAACTATTACTGTGATACTGTATAACACTATATGGTAGCCTTCATATAGGTACGGTAATACTAGCACACTCATGATTAAGGATTGCTTTGTCAACTGGTATGAATGTATGATGTCATAACATTATACTGTATGAGTCTCTGTAGTTTATAATTTGATGAATGGAATGTTAATTATCTTCAAAGACATGTTATGATATTAATCTGTTTATTATAACTGACATATCTTTAGAAGTCAAAACAATGATGTCTTAATAACTTTCAATAAGTTTCCAAACAATATCAGTAGTTAATAATTTGTTTGATCTGTTATTAATACAGTACATTTTATACAACTACTTTCAATATAATTTATACATACATATGTTACTAGTGAAGTCAAGACAAGTGTTTGATCATAGTACTGAGTGTTTGCTTGTAATCCATGATTATCAGTTTGTACAGATTGTATAGTCATGTATAAAGTGACACTGTTATTACTAGCAGTATACATCATGTTACTAGGTTACATTATTATCATTGTATTGACATTTATTGTAAGTACATTCTAATATACAGAAAGAACCAATGAACTACATTAGTATAGAACTATACACTGACCATGTAGTGACTTGTCAATTAGTTGTAGAATTTTGTCTTTATTGATATCATCAGGTTTTACCATGTCAGCAGGTGTTTGGCCCTTATTATTCTTTATGGTGCCATCTGCACCACATAACAGTAATATTTCAACACATTCTACTTTCCCTCCACGGCAGGCATCATGTAAAGGGCTATCTCCATCCTATGTGATAAAAGAAATATAATATAAGGAACATGAAAGACTTTTGTATTATAGCATTATAAGATAATCATTACTATAATTATGTAATAAAACATAATGTAGGGAATATACTAAATTGATATAATGCTAACATTAATGTTGTTCCAGTCATATCATTACAATTGTCTAACATATGATGATGTATATTATGTGTTATGATTGTAATAACCACTGTATATGAATTCAACATTGATAATATCTGTTATTTGTTATTAAAATGATCAATAATAAACATATCTTATGATAGAGCTTGAGTAGTAGAAAGGGGATTCAAAAACATCTTAAAGATTACAATGTATACAGTTTTCACACATATACTGTACAATACTAGACTTCAAGGAAGTGTATCATTTATTGTAGTTAAAACATTCAATGTAAACTATTTACAGTAATGTATAAAAGTATAATGCTACAAAGGAGTGTACCATAAAATAAATTAAATTAGCACACTAAATATCTGGTTATGACAATACTGAATGAACTACTTTGTAAGTGATGTCTACAGTTGATTATGTTGACCACTGGCAGTAGAAATCAGTTATTATTACAACAGAGATATCATAATAGTTATATAAATGTTAGGAATAATACAAGCAATAGTTTGTAAATATTCACTCATATGTCATGTTGTTATAAGTCGCTAACAAACAGAAGAATCTATTATACGAGTAAAATTTTTCTGTCAATGTAAATATCAGAGCATATTCTACAATTACTAAACAGTATCTTAGTATATTCACTATCACTTAGAATGTCAAACCATTTAACTTATATCATGTAATAAACATAGTGATGACACTGACTATAATTATAGTTTAATGCTAGGGTTATAGTAATGACAACATATTTAATTAATGGAAATACTCACATTGTCAATGGGATCCAGTGATGCACCAGCTTTAATTAGTATATGAGCTATCTCAGAATGGCCATAGTAAGCAGCCCTGTGAAGAGGAGTTCTCTTGAGCTACATAAAGGATATATTGGTATTTATGATTAATTCACTTTATAATATAAAGCTATATCTAATGATACAATACAAAGGATAGATAAAATAATTCGTTATGTTATTACTAATGTGTATAGAGAGGTTAATACTCTAAAAACAATTGTGATGAGGTTATTATAATGGTTAATTAAAATTGAATGTAATTAACTAATGGTTTTTACATTTCTACATTTTTTACATTTCACTCCAAAAACATGTAATTGTTCATTAATTGTCATGTAGACACTGAGATCATGTTTTGTAATTAGAACTCTATATAAATCAAAATTTTACAACATTTATAGCTTTAGACACCTCTCATATGTAAAATAGATCATGTAAGTGTATACTATATGTCAGTAAAATAGTGCTTATCAAGCAAAAGGATGTACTCTACAAGCCATAAATGTATTCTTGAGGTAATCAGGATATAAGCTGGGACTAATGTGATAAGTGTAGAAAATATGAACAAATAAGAGATACACTCATGATAGTTACGTAATATAAGGTATATATCTTATTATAGAGATCACATTCTATATAATGCCCTACTTTGTCAGTTGGTTGTTTTTGGCAAAATTTCTGTCAATCAGATTTAAGTATATTTATTTATTATTCACAGTATGTATTTGTTGATATATAGTATCAATAATTATTAAGGTAATTATATCATATAAATATACTCTTGATTAGGGAAGTAAAGAGACTCTATTTACAACATGTACCAGCCATCAAACAATGACACTGGCTGGACATATGACTTAGTGACTATCATAGTTATCTTTATCTGATGACACAATGAAGACAGTACAACATACATTACAAATCACTGGTACATCATACTTATAGACTGAGTGTAAAAACACTGCCATGTATTAGAAACTATAACTTAACATATAAAAACTTTGTTATATTATTTCCTTGTATAATTGTAGAGATAGTTTTTGTTACTAGAGTAACTGTTATATAACATTCTAAGCTTCTGTTTATATATAGTATTAGAATCATGACAAGAAGCTGTTAACATAATTATTTACAATATAATATCAATATATTTTACTAAGCCTGTATGTGAGGGCTGTCATTACAGGTTTACAAAGCTCTATTAAGCTATACGTTTGTCATTTCACTAATCCATTACAATGTATTCATTAACTGGACATTAGAAGTGATGACTCTTTGCTACAATCACTCGTAAAAAGCATTTATTATATAATACAAAAGGTTTCCATATTTTCTGAGTCAACAAGTAATGTGTATTAAATGGGAATTCATTCCGACCACACAATTTGTCATTGTAAATGAGGTTTCCATTATTCAGGGAGTACAATATTCCACTGTACTGATACTGATAGACTTACATGTACTTAATATGACATTTGTTATGTTATTTGACAAAACTACACATGCTGTACCATATAGCGAGAATTTTTCGGGAAGGGGGGGGGGAAATTTTTATGGTTTTTGTGGCTAAGAAATAAACCACAAAATATTTACCCATGAAAGTTAATTAGATGAAATGTGCCACACCCATTCATGTGTACACATGGTTGCATGCATGTTATCACATTGTTGATCAGTGAGTCTTAGATTCAGTATGGCCTTATTTTGATACTTCAAGAGGGAAAAAAACAAACTACCGATCCACGTGGCCTTTAGCACAATCTGTATCATCAACTTCGATTGTAGCTGCCAACTCGTCCCTCTTTGGCACTCAAGTTGTTCCCCAAATTTAGCATCCCAGATCCCTTTGTACTGGTAGTAGCCTCATATTATGTCTTGAATTTCGAAGCACGCCATTTGTACACCTCATGTGTAAGGGGATGTGGTTTGGACTAGATCGCTTGACCACAAAATTTTTACCACAAACTAAAAAAATTTGATGTCCACAAAAATTTTGCCCCCCCTCCAAAAAAGATCCGCTATACCATATAAAAATATTTTGAATAAACTATTTTGTATATGTGGTTGCTGGGCAATTTTTTGTACAATTATGCTAAAAAAATTGGTATCCAGGTACTTTCATTATTGTTCTTCCTGGATACAGGTATAGTATACATTCAGTATATAATACATGCATACAATCCCTAGGTCAAAATGTTTTTGAGCAACATGTGTAGTTTTCCCAAGTTTGGAAACATTTAATATATTCTCTAAATTCCTATGATTGATGTATAATTATAATGTTTGCTATTCATTCATGAAGGAATTATCAGCTTAAACGAGCATGCGCAGTATAAAAGGGGGCTGGGCTGCCCACAAAATGGCACACACAAAACTTTTCAATATCAAAAAAAATGGAAGCTGTGTTTCTTTTTCTGTTTACATCATAATATGCACTTCCCGTAGCTGTTGCAACAACTGCTTAATTAATATTATGTGTATGTTCAGTGCAAATATTCCCGTTTTTTGGATACGTGTAAGTTTCTGTAGTGAAATGGCGAACAGTAGATAACGTGTAAGACTTTCTCTTGTGATCGACTTTGACAGTCTAGAGGGGAAGAAAGGTGTTCAAGAGAAGGTTGGAACACGTTAGGAAAGTTCTAACTCCTGCATAGCAATCTGATTTAGACAACTATGGTCTTGTGTCAGCCATCTTTGATTCTGTCATGTATAATTCAGTACAGCAATAAAAGTTATTATCTAATATTATCAACTGTGTATTTGACATAACACGTGTTTGTACCTAGAGCTAACTATTATAGATGTTTTGCATGGGTTGTTCAGGTTGGTATGGCTACTATCTAGAACGATATCTAGGTTTGAATATTGCCACCATCTCACTCTTTGGTACATATAAACTTAATTATGAACAATACCTCTTAAGCTGAGAGAGTTCTAACATTATTTACTGTACCAACATTTAGTTTAGTAGTCTGTGGATATGTTAGCATTATATGTTTTGCTTGTAATCATAAAATATACAACATACTGGTTTAACCTCTGAATATAAAAGGTCACTCTTGTTATTAAAATTACAAACTTAATCTTATTCATTGTCATAATATTCTTAATCAAATTATTAGTAGGTTATGAATATTGTTATTATATAAAGTGTGAACAAGCAAATAGATTTGCTTATGTGGCAATACACAGATAAATGTAATGCCTGTAATAGGTAATTGTGGAAGGAGATCATAGAGATATAAAATAAACTTTGGAAAAGTGAAATATCATATGACTTTTCCTGCCTATTGTCATGTCTTTAATTAAAATGCTGGAGGAAAACATTTTGGCAAATGAAGAACATTTTACTAAACTTACAATTTCCTATATGTTACCACAATCTCTCTAATGTTATAATTAATTGTGTGTACTAATTGTTTCTCAAATTTAAATGCTGGAATACAATAAACCTAAGGACTCTCTATAAAAATAGATGATAGTTAGGTATGTATGTATACAACTTGTTGATACAATCAGAATCAAGGCTTCTGTTTGATACTTTAAAAAACTATACTTATCAGAGTTTTATTAGCATTCTGGTAGATTGTAAACTTATGAGGACAGTGAGTGAGTAAATATGAGCATGGCATAAGATCTTGTAATAATTCCAGAAAATCGATTTTGCAAATGCTATATTAAAAGTAAATTCATAAAAATATTGTCCTTCATAAGTTTGTGTTATATGATAGATATAGACTGGCTCTGTTAGAATAATTCAGTAACATTGTTATTAGATCAACAAATGTACACATCATGTCAGTATTATTAACACTTTTTATTATTAGGAGATGACACAGAAAATGAAAGAAACTCTTACACTATTGATTAAAATCACACAGGGATTTGTGATATTAAATTTAGACCATCCCTAGTCTCGTCCCCAGACCTACTCACAAGCTAAAGTAGGGGTCACAAAAATGAACTCGTGTGATCAGACATATTTTAGCTTGTGAGTAGGTCTGGGGATGAGACTAGACCATCTCATGTATTATAGCTCAACCAACATCATACTATAATGATGATACAGTGTGTAGTGATATGATAATTATTGGATCTTAGACTTATTTATAAAAACACACTGTATATGAAAAATAGGCTTTACTGTTGAGATATATACTTAAATATTGAGAGCTAGTAACTTACACTGTATGTATGATAGTTTACATCAGCACCTCGTTCAATAGTAGATTTGACTTCTTCAATGTTGCCACGATAAGCTGCCTGGTACAGTTGATCATTCTATTATAAAGACAACATGTATCATGTAGTGTAGTATAGTGAGTATACAGATCAGCCCTTATAACTAAAAGATCATCTTTTAGAAAGATATTCTGTCTATACAATAACACTGATATGTGAGTTTAGTTAGTATCACAGTGATATATAGGGATAATGACATAGTAATAGAAAGATTATAGACTTACTAGCCTATCCTGAGACATTTTGAAAAGTTTAGATTCTTAGTTGGTCACTGTTCCTATGTCAGGTGTCTATAGATAATACAGGAAGTAGGTGATATAGATAGTAATAGCTATATACTACATTGGAATGAGGAAACTCTACTAACTAAATCAACTATAACCTAATTATAGTATAGTGAGTGATCTACTAACCTGTTCTTGTGTGACTGCGTTGCTTGGCGGTTGTTATGACAACTCTGATACGCCCACCGATTTTAATTACTGGGCTAATATAAGTGGGCGGAAGTCTCACACACACAATTACAACTTGTAGAGTTTTGGAAATAATTATAGAGAACAAAGACAGGTGTTTAGATAAACTATTTTGTGTTGGTCAAAAATGTTGTGAAACTTATAGAATCATAGTTATGTTTCAAAGATGAGAATTTAGGGTCTAGTCTAGAGATTAGTTAATCTTGTATTGTTGCCAACTTTGCGTAAAGTGAACGTAGTGTCTATTTGTCCAGCAGGAAATGTATACTTTGTTGTATAAAGGTAGGTTAGGTTTAGGGGGTGGGGATCAGTTTAATACACAACAAAGTATGCATTTCCTGCCAAACAAATAGACACTGCGTAAAGTGAAAATGATCTGGGGATAGCATTATCAAGAGATTAGTATTAATTTCACATTAAAGAGCATTGTATCAATGTTCACAGTAGCTACCTCAGTATAGTTGAACTCAATATCATAAACAACTACTTAGTATCATATTTAAACAACAATCATGTATTTGTTATTACTTCTAGTTATATGTCAACAATGTCTACTTAACTAGATTTCCATAATGAAAATCATCTCATTTTTCTATTATCATATACTTTTACAGTATACTATCAGTATCATTCATTATAAAGGACACATGTATCAATGTGACACTAATTCTCCATGTATACTCTTAGAGAAATCAAACTTGTAACAAGACATTAATACTATACATAATCATGTATATTAAACTGATAGTAATGGTGTTTTAATAGCTGTAACACATTTATATAATATATTTATCATTCTACAGATGGGTCATTTAAGAGGAATTAAATTTTGTCATTTGACACAAATTAAAAGAGTGAAAGATAAACTAAGAAAGAGTGCTTGAAAAGACATTACCCAGATACCTAGTGAAGATATTAATGTATCTTGTGAGCATTGCAGTTAATGCATCTGAAAATGAGGAAGTTGCTGATCAATATCTTGACATTTGGAATTAGACATTCTGTGACACATTCGAGTTTTGGATTATTACTAAGGAATGCAATTAGTGTTTATAATTACAAACACTAAACACTCCCTCAACACTATACAGCTAACAATAGAGTATTCTATCATACTAACAGTATATGACTATATATACTAATATACTATAATATACAGGTAGTGTATATATTGGAAAATTAAATTAGAACTATAGACAACAGTACTGGTTTCTTCATAACACTCATAATTAGGAGGACTATGTCAATAAGTCTATTTAACTACATCTCCATAAATGAAAATTCATCTCATTATCTTACTATTAGTACTTCTAGTTATATCTCAATAAGTCTATTAACTAGATCTCCAAAAACGAAAATTCATCTCATTAACATATTATCACATACACCTACAATATACTATCAATATCATTCATTATAAAGGACTCATGTATCAATGTGACAGTAATTCTTTAGTACATTCTTAGATAATCAAAGTTCTAACAAGAGATCAGTACTACACATAATCATGTATATTGAACTGATAGTAATGTTTTCTTTTTATAGCTGTAACACAATTATATAATATATCAATTATTCCATAGTTATATTTTAATGACAAATAGACATTTGAAAGAAATATATTTTTTTCATTTGACAGACTAAGTGATTGTCTAAGATATTATTTAACAATTTATACATCAGTACATGTTTCCTCATATTTATATGGAATGAGTAAGTTTTTGATTATTACTAAGGAATGCAATCAGTATTCATAAATACAAAACACTTACTGAATACTGTACAGTTGTTAACACTAGAGTATTCTATTATATTGTATAATAGTACCTGACTACATATAATAATATGTATTACTAGTGGACAATTATAGTTGAACTATACACAATAGTACTTTTTTCCTCATAACACAGTCCTAATTAAGAGGACCATCAATGTCTTTTCTTAAGTTATTTTTATAGTTTGTAGAAATATAAATATATTGTTAAGTCTGTGGAAATACCAGTGTCCTAGTCACAGAGTGTCAATGAAATTAAGAAACACTGAGGAAACACTTGATGGGTACAATCTTGTATTTTCATTAATTGTGTGGGCTGGAACATTCACACTCATCCTCTAAAATCTGTCATAGAAGTGTGTAAACACTGTATTGGGCAGCTTGAGTGAATTGAAGTTTAATTATTAATATAGATAAAATTTGCTGTCATAATCAAGCTATGTTACATTTTGCTAATCAAACGTACCCGTCTTGTATGAACTCTTAATTTTATGTCCTTGATTTTCTACATTAGTAAATGTTATAATTAAAATATAAAAAAAATAAAGAATGAACACATTCAAAATAAACCTATGCTACCGGCTGTATAGTGATGTATGAGTAGACAATACAACATTGAGTAAATTAACACAAAGTCTTTTTGACTTGCAAAGTGGTCATTCATCAGAATTACATGCATTCTTTCCAGTTAATGATGTTTTAATTAATGTTGTTACCACCAATAGTTTACCTTTAAAGTTAACAAGACCACAGTATTTAGTGTAGTTGTGTGGATAAGTGTAGTTTCTTCAACTGACCACTATTCCTAATATCAAGGTGTCTATAGATAATACAGGAAGTAGGTGACATAGTTAGATAGTAATAACTACTACATTGGAATGAGGAAACTCTACTAACTAAATCAACTGTAACCTAATTATAGTAAGATAGAGTATAGTGTCTGTCTATTAACTACTACTATATGTAATAGATATACACTCACACTATGTATGTACTGTACACTATATGATCATATATAATCAACATCTGCTTAGTAAAGTCTACCACTTGATCACAATAAAAGTAATTCCAATACTCATTATTGTGTCATAATGTTACATTCTTCATTAGATTCTTTGGTAGAGGAGATCATAAAAGAAAATGTTCTGTTTCTTTTAAAATTATTCTGACATTGTCATCTTTACATAACAATCACATATTTATCATTACTTCTAGTTTTAATTATGTCAATAACTGTATAGATCTCTATATATGAAGAGATATCTCATTAATTTATTATAATAATTATGCTTATACTTCTACAGTATACTATCAGTATCATTCACTAAAAAGGACACATGTATCAATGTGACAGTAGTTCATTCAAATGTGATCCTAGATACTCAAAGTTCTAACAAGACACCAGTACTACATATAATGATGTACATTATTAAGTTGATAGTAATGGTGTTTTAATAGCAGTAACGAATTTATATAATATATCTATCATATTCTATAGTTATATTTAAATAAATGATAGATAATTTAAAAGAATTGAATTTTGTCATTTGACAGGTGATATTTAGATGTTTTAATAAGACAGTCAGTGGTAGGAGCAGGATGAAGAGGAAGTGATGTCCGTGAAGCTATGATGGTGTTAGAATAATAGAATTGATCAATAACTAATGAGCACATAAAGAGTCTGGTTGTTGTAATACTAAGTTAACGATTTAGTAAGTGATGTACTGTATCATATGTTGTTATTAATTGTTATTAATCCCTTTATCTCCGTTATGCTAAAATTGCTCGCTAAGGGCGTGGTGTGGGATAAAATTTGATTGAATCAACTACTTAACTGTTATTGTATTTTCTATTTATAGTAGAAGTTGTTCTATTTATAGTAAGAGTCTAAAAATAGTTTGTATGGTCAGCCACGAACCGCTATGGGCAGAGGGGATTGCAATGTTATGGTTGAAGTTGGTCAAGCCTTCCTACAATTCTCTTCGTACAAATGGTAAGTTTTTTACTCACATGTTCTTTAAAAAATACTCTTCATTTCCCCTATATTCTCCTTGCCCTTTTCAGAGACGAGTTTGGACTTGAATGAATTGCACGCGTCAAAATTAACTCGCCATGTTTGACTTAACTTTAGTTGACTACGATATTTGAGTTGATTACAAGGCAGGTAAGTAAAATGTAAATGAAACAGCAGATAAGACTTTGTGTAAAGGTCTGTATTGCTTAAAATGAGCGTATTTGATTGTGTACATGTTTATTTTCCTGTGTATGCCTTATACCTGACTACATTAACAGTTATGATGATGTAGAAATAAATAATTGTAAGTGTGTGAAACAATTTGTTCAACTAACATATAGGATGAATGTTCTTATAGTTTTTGAACATATGATACTTCTTAAAACAAGGATGTATGTTAAGATGAATATCACATAATGTTACATTTGATATTGGTTTGTTTTCTGTTACCAGATTGTCTTCCGCTGCATACTTTACAGTCCCTTTTTAAGCTGAGGAGTAGAAAAAATTGACCACTTACTCAGGCTGGGATATGTTGTGGTACAGTAGGTACTATAAGTGTATTGTTGAGTACTTATTGATAAGAGCTTGAACTACCTGTAGAAAGAAATCAATATGTGAGAGATGATAGCCAGGTTTAGTAGTCAATAGTAGAAAGGGCAGCCATAACTCTTTTATCCATGCACTTAACTCCAAGTATGCATACATCATAGTATGTTGTGATTTCACCTTTTTTTCTCTTGTGGATTAAATAGGTATTCCTTTTCTGCTTAGCTTGACTGTACCACAGATTCCAGAACCAGTTTCATTTAGCCATCTACACAAGTATGGACTTGTGTAGTTATACCTCTTAATTTGAAGGACAGCTATCAGGTAAAGAACAACATGAGTTGACAGTGGTAAATCTCTATCTCAGTACTCAGATTTTCCAGTGTAGATGTCCCAGTTCGACATGTAGCCACTTTCGGCATCAGTAAGTATCCAAGCCTTCATCCCTCTTTTGTGTGGCTTTTTGTGGAGGTACTAAGAAAAGATAAACAACTCTTAGAACTGATATCCTCTCCTCTTTTACTACTGCTTTGGTTCAGAGTGTATAATGATTGGAACTGACTAATCAGGTGAGCAGTGATTGGTTAAATTTATAATAAGTGATCATATTCAACTTGTACATAGTAAGTATAGTTATCATTGTCTGATAGATGAAGAAATTAGAAAAAGAAGAAACTTATCTTCAGATGGACATTACGTTTTGAGAGCAGTCATTGATAAGTGGCCAATTTGTGCACCAATACATTTGAATAGATGGTATACTGACAACACTTATTATGATTACTAATGTTATCAAAAAATTATAGAGCTCTCCTAGGATGAATTGATGTTTAGTAAAATCATGCAATCAAGGTATAGGATGGTGCTGTAGATGATCATCATGAGAGTTAATATAATGTTGACTATAGAGGTTTGTTTGATGTAATATTTCATTACTTATTGTGTTTATCCATAGTTGATTGAAATAATTAACAGGATCTTCTCGAGAGTTGTTGCTCGTTAGTCCAGATTATTTTGAAATGGAGATGATGTAGTAGAAGTTGTACCAATAGCAGTAGTAGTTGAATTTTAGGGTAGAAACAACAGACACAATAGCAGTAACTGTTAGGTGTAGTAAAAGTAATACTATTTTAATTTTTATTAAAAAAACAATCATCATCCACATAACCAGTACCTTCAAAATCATCATCACTGTAGTTGATATCAATGTCCTCCATCATCTCCTGCAATGCATCTGGATCACTTATACTGAGAAAACTACGCCATTGGAAATAGAGTTTGATAGATATATGTTGTTGAAAATTATATCCTGGTACCAGAAGGGGTTCCCTGTTTTGTGATTAAATTGGGTAGGGCTCCGAATAGCTCCTTGGTATTTTAATAGTAAATATTGATAAGCATTCAATCATTTACCAGAAGGGGTTCCCTGTTTTGTGATTAAATTGGGTAGGGCTCCGAATAGCTCCTTGGTATTTTAATAGTAAATATTGATAAGCATTCAATCATTTAGAAACATCACAGGATTAACATACATCAGAGAAAGAATAATGTCACGATGTATGAGATCTGTTTAAAATATATATCACATGTATGCAATCATAAAATAATTACATTTCCAAGAATTTAATTAAATACAAGACAGTTCACTAACTGACTTAATATAACAAAGTAAATATTAACATATTATGACTATCTTATAATGTATAAACTATGTAAAGTGGATGTTTGCTTGTAACTTGAAAGTTGCAAATTCCTTTTTAAACTTTGATGTAGCCAATTCTAAAAGAACAAGTACTTATTAATTGTTTTTTTTGAAATTGGCTACATCAAAGTTTTAAAATAAAGAAAGCTTACAAGCACTAAAATATAATGTATCACACCTTTATCTTTTGACATTATTTTGTCAGCTAAGTCATATCAATTTAAACTACCATCTCTTAAATATCTAGGAAAGTTGTGAAGGTGCTAGCATTGTGTTTGACATGATCCATTAGAATCCAATCAATTGTCAATTCTTGGTTTCTCATTGGATCTCAAAAAAGCAGTCTGTGCTGTTTTTTTGACCTCACAAAAGCATTTGATTCTGTCCCTCACCATCCCCTACTTGACTCCTTATCTTTGCTTGACCTTCTCTCTCTTCTCTTGTCTTGGCTCCATAGTTATCTACAAGGATGTACACAACAAGTAGCCATAAATGATTCTCTCTCTTCTAAATCTCAATCACTTTCTTCTGTTGGCCAGCTGTAAAATTGAACAATATAGACCTGACAGGTGCTGCTTTTCTATAGCTGTGACTGAAATCTAACACCTATTGCTACTGACCAGTTGTAATATATGGAAGTGAAGTTGTCTGTAAGGTATAAAAGACCTTTCTTAACTCAGTTTTCAGATCAATCAAAAGACTTTTTTCAGATTAAATCCCTCTTCAGCTCACTGTCAACAGACCTTAATTGAAAGAAAATGAGCAGAGAATATTACAGTAATTATTTAATAATATGTGTGTCCGAGTTAATGGTTTCTTCTTTATATAGCATATGATATTACTGCCTTAAACAGTTCAGGTGTAGCAATACTGCTTACATATGGAAACGTGAACGATTGGTGGCTTTCACACCCACAAGTGATTAATACTGAAGGCTTTATCCAGATTTGTTATAAAATATTAAATCAGTACTTTTATTACATAAATTTGTATACAGGTTACTGGCAAGGGTATAGCATCTGGTACTTTCAAGATTTTAGTTTCAGGTGAAGAAATTCAGGTTGATTTTTCTTACAAACCAGGACAAAAGCCGTCCCTTACATCTAAAAAAAGTTGAGCTCTGGTCCTTATATTGCTCAGGTTACTAATGGACCTTACGTTGAAGGTATGAGAGCTAACTGCACCTTCCAAGTCATTGAATCAAGGAAATAATGAAGAGCTGTGATCCCAAATTTGAAAAAGGGAATAATAACAGTACAAATAGAGACTAAAGGTTTACAGCTTTTTTTGGTTCCCTTATTGTATATATAGGCCATTATTGTGGTATCATATAGTTGTTAAAAAAATTTTAAATAAAATTATCATTAATAATAACCCTAAATTACTATATCAAATGCAAGTAATGAAAAAAAGTGTATTAATGGAGATTGACAGATTAATCTCCATCTCATTGACATTAGTTAAGGAATTTCACAACAGCAGAGTGACTTGCAGAATTACTCATAAGATACATGTCTATTATGTTGTGGCATAGAAATATAGTTCAACAGTAATTTAGAAGTCAGCCTTAGATATCTCAAAATTAAATACTTATAAAATGGCTCATTGTCATAATGAAAGATAAGCTGATGTAGTTGTAAAACAGTTCACTTAATTTATCTGTTTAAATTCCAGGTATTAACATATTAGATGAAAAATGTTACAGTTCGTACTTAGGAAACATTATTTTCTCCTGATGGCCACTGTCATTTTCATACAAAGCTAAGGAAGGTAGCTTTTGCCTTTGAAATTTAAGGTTGAAATCTATCAAGTTGGCTCTCTCTAATTAATTGGTTCACACAGGAGTCAGTTGATTAGTTTTTTTAACTATGTGCTATTGTCAATACTAGGAGTCTGGGCAACTTTTGATGTAATCTATATTGCCTATTTACCTTGTTAGCATTTCAATTATCATTGTACAATGTAAGCAAAGTCATTGTCTTGCCTATTAGGGAAGTCAATTGTATAATCTTGATTGACTAGTTGTAATTATGAATAATATAACTTGACAGGTGCTAGAACAGCTCTTACCATGTCTATAGCTTTCTTTAGTTTTATTCTAATTAAAACAGCCTGTCAGCAAGAGAAGGTGATAGATTTCCTAAGTTGCAGACAAACCTGTCCTCTAATGGACATGTTCATATATGCAGTGCAGACAGTGAAACTAGGTACTGGAACACCTGTTCTCCCTTACATCAATCATGAATGTTATAGGTAGTTTACAGGAGAATGTCATAAATACTATCCCTTGTCCATTATTGAAAAATGTTAAACAAATTTACAGAAGAAGGTAAAATATTAAATCTGAAAAAGGGTCATTATTTTGATAATTAAAAAAATAAAATTAACCTTATTTAATTACTAGATTTCTTAAACTGATGTGTTCGCAAGTCTGTATGATAAGTACATCAAATGAAATAAATGTCTATAACAATTGCAAGAGAGAGAAAGAAAGAAAGAGAGAGAGAGAGAGAGAGAGAGAGAGAGAGAGAGAGAGAGAGAGAGAGAGAGAGAGAGAGAGAGAGAGAGAGAGAGAGACAGAGACAGAGACAGAGACAGAGACAGAGAGGAAGAGAGAGAGAGTGAAAGAGAGAGTGTTTATAACCATTATACAACATTTAAGACTCTAATGTTAAAATGACCAAAACAGATCATTTCAAAATATAACAGTTAAAGAATCTTGTTATGTCATAATTTCTGCATTTTTAGATATCATCTATACCAATATACTTAGAATAAAACAGGAGAAGGCAACAGACAGGGCAACAGCTACTGTTATCCTATACAATATTGATAGTTACAGTGGCTTAATAACTCAATAAAACAACAGCTTATTTTTTTCTTTCATTGGATTTCATATCTGTTGTGCAAAAAGATAAAATTTAGCAATATACACTACTTACTAGAGATATACGGCATCAAGTGACAATTGCACACAGCTTCCAATATACTTTTGATAATTACAGCTAGCCATCAGAAAGTGATAGATTTTACTCATAATTAACAAAGCAACAACCGCAAATGAGTTTGTCAGTGAGAAAAGGTGATAGATTTCAAATAGCAAAGCTGCCTTTTAATGGCATGTTTTTATATGTAGTACAAACAGTGAACCTAGGTAATATCTTTCATAACTGCAACAGCTGTTCTCCCTTAAATCAATCATGTATGTTACAGGTTGTTAACAGGATAATGTCAATAATGCTGTTCCTTCTCCCATTATTGACAACTATAAAATAAAGTTACAGGTAATTATAAGGAAACATTAGACTATCAAAATTTACATTTAAGAAACTTTTATAATTTTGATTTTTTTAATTTCATCTGAAAGGTTATTAGCTCATTATATTAAATTAAGCAATCTAGATTACTTAACTAGAGATACATGGCAACAGCTCATCAATTCTCTAGTGATGATAATTACACACAGCTTTCAATATACTTTTGATAATTACAGCTGACCATCAGAAAGTGATATATTTAATCATAATTAACGAAGTATAAAACTAAATTAACAGTTATTAAGATAATTAAGATATTTAATTTTTGTCACAAGTTTAAGATCATTAAAGGTTATTAATGTTAATTTAATCAAAAATCTTTTTTAACAAGTACAAATATAAAATAATGGCCTATACAATAAAGGAAACAAAAAAATATGCATAGCAGCAAAAATTTAGTCTCTATTTGTACTTTTAATCTTTCCCTTTTTCAAGTTTGGCAACATAGCTCATCATTTCCGTTGTGGATTAACAACTTGGAAAGTGTAGTTAGCTGTCATACCTTCAATGTAAGGTCCATTAGTGACCTGAACAATATAAGGACCAGAGCTCAACTTTTTAGATGTAAGGGACGGCTTTTGTCCAAGTTTGTAAAAAAGTCAACCTGAATTTCTTCACCAGAAACTAAAATCTTGAAAGTACCAGATGCTATACCCTTGCCAGAAACCTGTATACAAGTTTATTTAGTAAAATTACTGAATATATACATATAGTGATGTCTTTATATATGATGACATCACCTAAACTCTAAACTCAACCTAACATTAATAACTCTATGACACATGGTGATTGTTACATCATCAATCGAGTTACACCAAGAAGCACCCTTGAATACTATTGTATAATATATCATGTATGAAGCTGATTGTAGTCTCACATATAGCAAGGTCTACTTGTTCTAACCAAGTGACCTACCAACTTTCAGTAGTTTTTCAAATGACTGCTATACATATAGTCTACCAGATCCTCAGGATCTGGTAGACTATATATATGTATAGCAGTCATTTTGAAAGCTACTAAAAGTTTGTAGGTCATTTCATTAGGAACTCTGAAGTTAGTTATTATAAAAGTCACTTTTTACCATGATGGCAACATTGCTAAGTATCTTTGTAGTATATGAAATTACACAATTTAAGAAATCATCCTATATTAATTTATTTGTTAATCAATTTAATGAAATTATTTTAATTCTATAAAATAGTATATTACATAAAATATTAACTTGATCCATTTTGTCTTTGAAATTAGAAGTGTGTATATACATGGACATATGTATACCTGGAATATGCACATTCTGTTGTAGGCTACAAGTACATACTATGAGGTTTATTCAATATTCAAGCCATTGAAGTCAATGTATGTATGTATTTATTCCAGGAATACTAATATGTCGATGCTTTGTATATGTACAAACTGACTACATGCTTTGTATATGACTACATGCTTTGTATATGTACAAACTGACTACATGCTTTGTATATGTACAAACTGACTACAATGTAGTTTAATATTTGTAGGCTTGTAGTTCAGTATAAAAGATGTTGATAATTATGTTTATATAAATGCCATTAATTCATCATAAATTAAAACAATGTTCAGTAGTTATTCTTAATACTTGATAAATCCTGGTTGGAGCCTAAAACCTTAAACCAAACAGTGATGTTAGCTTTGGATAAATGTTCTAGATGCTAGCTGAGACATCTTAATATTTAATAATTTTTTAAAGAATTGTAATTTACTTGTTACATAATTAACAAGGCATGTTATTATGGTGACTAAGAGATAGATAAAGCAATGACAAGACTATGAAGAGAAGCAGATAAATAAGAATAGAGATGAAACATTTCTACATGTAAGTCTTTACTTTAGACTTTAATTTTTATGAGACTGTTTATCTCATACAACTGCTGCCACGAATTTAGGCTTGTTTGAGATGCTATATTGCTATTCCTACAATCCCTATTTTTATTGAATTCTGTTATTGGCTTCTCTGTGTATTAATTACTCTTTCTATCTGCATGGGTCATATTATATTGACAATATATGCTATATTGTGGGCTAGCACCACAAGGTCATAACTCTGGTAGTATAGTCATATCCACTATTAGTAGCAATAAATAACTTTCTACCAGACTGACATAACCTAGGCAACACATTAAACATAATAATAACATTGTTACATTACCAGTAAAGAAAGTGAGGGAGTCGAGAGTCTTTCTTGACATAATTGTCAAGTTTTTGTACAGTTTTTTCCTTCAAGTTCCCCTACAACAAACCAATGTAGCAATAATATATCTACTTTATATTTACCTCAGTGTGGGCCCAATGTACAGCATTACGAACGTCTTGTTGTATAATTTGGTATGTAATAACAATGTCACCAGATATAACTCCAGTATACCATCATCATTGACCATATGGAAAATACTTAGATACAAATGAGTACATTTACCAATTCTGTTAAAACAATGCATTATATTTATATAACTGTTATCTGAAAACTATCCCCTATAAAGGGAAAGTAGGCCACACCTGGAAGTACTGCAATACCAGGGCAACCCGTGGAGTGAGGAAAGCAAGCTTCACATACCACTCCTAATGAAAAAAATAGATCAACAGCTTGAGAATATATTAGCCTCATTCGAGCTATTAAACTCGAAAGAACAGTTTGTACATAATAATAAATAGTAAGTTTACTTTATAGTTATTTCATAATGAAAGCAGGGACAGCTTTTGTCTGGGTTATTTAGGAAGTTATCACATTCTCCTGTTTACTGATTTCAATCCGTATATAACATTCATAATTGTCCTAATGGAACAGCAGCTATTGTATATAGTTATAAAAGATATCATGTAGTCCTCCTGTTTGCACTACATGCATCAACATGCCATTAGAGTGCAGCTATTGCCTAAAAGGAAATTTATCACCTTCTTTTGTTAATGTCATTCAACTGCAGTTGTTATCACTTTAATTTCAGAATGAAATCTGTCACTTTCTGAGGGCCAGCTGTAAATATTAACAGTAAATTGGAGGAAAGCTCTCTAGCTGTTTGCCAACTGTATGCCATTGTCAACACTAGGAGGCTAGGTACCGTTTCCTAGTTAAGTAATGTATGTTATGTTTTCACATACCTCTTTCCAACTTGTAACTCCAACATGTAAAAATTGATAATCAACTAAACAAACAATGCTATTAAGTACTACACTCATGCACCTAATATGCCTCTTTTAGTATTACTAGGTAAGTGGTCACTACCACTCCTTATTTCTCTTGTCCATTACTCTCTTTTACTGAGAAAATAACTTCTCTTTTATTTTTGGCACAATATTTACTACATGAGAGATTTACATCAATTGTAACTATAACACTTACCCTTTTCTTCTGATTGTACTTTTGGAGGAGTAAGTTGAATCTAAAGTATTTAAAATTCTTTATCATTCAAAGACAACAAAACTATGGTTCCACATCTGGTACTTTTAAAATGACAATTTGAAATGAAGTAATTCAGGTTGATTTTACGTATAGAGAAAGGCAAATGCCTTCCTTTAATTTCAAAAAGTTGAATGAAGGTCCCTATGCAGTTGAGATAGTTAGTGGACCTTAAGCTAAAAATACAAGCGCTAAGTGCACTTTCAAATTAGTTGATTCAAGGAAATAATAATAGTAAGCTGTGATACTAAAACGTGATAAGAGGAATACAAAACATTACAAATAGAGGCTAAATTTTTTAATTTTTTTAATTTTCTTATTTTATAGACCTTCATTTTTTATTGTGCACTTGTTAAAAAAGTTTTGAAAAAACCTAACATTAAAATACCTAATTAAGCCAGAACATTGCATGATGCATATTGTGGGAGTTATGCAGCAGAAAATATGTGACGATATAATAAAACAGTAAAACAGACGTCAATCCTAATTTAGAGGTCTATTATGCTGAGTCATAACAGTTTGGTTCAACACCTGATCTAAGTACAGAAAAGAGATATAGGCTGAGATCTCCAAACCTTATAACATGCCTGATAGTCATTATACAAGAACATCTGGTTTAGTTATTTATTAGCAGATGACTTAGCTTTTCTGCTTAAAATTCATGTATCAACATGTAATAATATTCAAGGCAACAGCTAGCCAATTCTCTAGTGTTGATAATTGCAAACAGCTAGACAGTATCCTTTAATATACTGTTTGTAATACAGGTGGCCATTAGAAGGTGATAGATTTCAATCTTAAATTCAAAAGGGAACTGCTGCAGATCAGCTAGTCACCAATAGAAGGTGATAGATTTCCCAAATGGCAAAGCTGTCTTTTAATGGCATGTTGATATACAATGCAAACAGTGAAACTAGGTAATATCTTTTGTAATTACAACAGCTGTTCTCTGTTATATCAATCATGAATGTTATAGGTAGTTAACAAGAGAATGTCATAAATACTCTACCTTTTCTCATTATTGACAACTACTAAACAAACCTACAGAATAAGGTAATTAATTAAAACTAAAAACTCTCATTTTTTGATATTTTTAATAATAAATAAAATTTATTTAATTACTAGATTTCTCAAAATGATGTGTATGCAAATCTGTATAAGTACAGTGTAACTAACTGATCACCTTTAAATGAAATAAAAGTCTAAAACAGTTGCTAGAGAGAGAGAGAAAAAGATAGAGAGAGAGAGAGAGAGGCATAAAGAGAGAGCAAAAAAGAGAGAGAGAGAGATAGTGAGATAATGAGCTTATAACACCTTTTTATGACATCTGTGTGAAATCTCTTTCTACCCCTCTTACATTTTTGCATTTCCACCAATTTTATCAGCGAGTCTTCACTTGTTGATGGACTCTCGGTAAACGATGATTGACTTTGTTGTTGGTATTTCGAGGGCTCTTGTTAATCTAATGGAACGAGCTAATAATCTTTCAAAAGAAATGAAAATCAAACTTATGAAGGTTTTTTAAGTGTAAATTCTGATAATAATCTGCTCTGTTTACTATATTATAATAATTATCATTTGCTATTTTGATATTTTTTTATTTATTACATATCTTCTATTGCTTCATCAATAAATAAGAGAAAGATAGTGAGATAATGAGCTTATAACACCTTATGACATTTTATTAAGTTACCTTTGCTCAAATTAAATGAACGTTAAAAGATTTTGTTAACTAGGAATATTACTCAAGCAGAGAAATTTAGTTATGTTAATATTTCTACATGTTTTTCTATCTGCATAAAAAATAAAGTAAACAAATATCAACCATTACTGAATACCTATAATGCAATCAAAAGTTGTAGACAATGTAACTGCTCCCCTAGCTCCTGCCCTACTATATACATTCATTGATAGTTAAAACTGCCCAACTCAATAAGACAACAGCTGCCCTTTCATTGCATGTTGATATCATGTGTGCAAAAAGGTAAAATTAAGCAATATCAATTACTTAACTAGATATACAAGGTAACAGCTAGTCAAGTCTCTAATGTTGACAATTGCAAACAGCTGACAAATAGCTAGAGAATATCCACCAATATACTGTTGGAGATTACAGGTGGCCATCAGAAGGTGATAGATTTCAATCTTTAATTAAACAGGGAATAGGTGCAAATCAGCCTGTCAACAAGAGAAGGTGATAGATTTCCTAAGTTGCAGACAAACCTGTCCTCTAATGGACATGTTCATATATGCAGTGCAGACAGTGAAACTA
Organism: Xestospongia muta; assembly: GCA_963693285.1. Taxonomy (NCBI): domain Eukaryota; kingdom Metazoa; phylum Porifera; class Demospongiae; order Haplosclerida; family Petrosiidae; genus Xestospongia; species Xestospongia muta. The sequence continues at coordinate 19,026,742 of OY848918.1, read as the reverse complement.
GATACTGGAACACCTGTTCTCCCTTACATCAATCATGAATGTTATAGGTAGGTTACAGGAGAATGTCATAAATACTATCCCTTGTCCATTATTGAAAATTGTAAAACAAATTTACAGAAGAAGGTAAAATATTAAATCTGAAAAAGGATCATTATTTTAATAATTAAAAAAATAAATTAACCTTATTTAATTACAGCTAGCCATCAGAAAGTGATAGATTATACTCATAATTAATGAAGCAACAACCGCAAATGAGTTTGTCAGTGAGAAAAGGTGATAGATTTCAAATAGCAAAGCTGCCCTTTAATGGCATGTTTTTATATGTAGTACAAACAGTGAACCTAGGTAATATCTTTCATAACTGCGACAGCTGTTCTCCCTTAAATCAATCATGTATGTTACAGTTTGTTAACAGGATAATGTCATAAATGCTGTTCCTTCTCCCATTATTGACAACTATAAAACAAAGTTACAGGTAATTATAAGCAAAGCATTAGACTATCAAAATTTTCATTTAAGAAACTTTTATAATTTTGATTTTTATAATTTCATCTGAAAGGTTATTAGCTCATTAGATTAAATTAAGCAATCTAGATTACTTAACTAGAGATACATGGCAACAGCTCATCAATTCTCTAGTGATGACAATTACACACAGCTTTCAATATACTTTTGATAATTACAGCTGACCATCAGAAAGGGATATATTTAATCATAATTAACGTAGTATAAAACTCAATTAACAGTTATTAAGATAATTAAAAGATATTTAATTTTTGTCACAAGTTTAAGATTATTAAAGGTTATTAATGTTAACTTAATCAAAAATCTTTTTTAACAAGTACATAATACAAAATAATGGCCTATACAATAAAGGAAACAAATAAAAATATGCATAGCAGCAGAAATTTAGTCTCTATTTGTACTTTTAATCTTTCCCTTTTTCAAGTTTGGCAACATAGCTCATCATTACCGTTGTGGATCAACAACTTGGAAAGTGCAGTTAGCTGTCATACCTTCAATGTAAAGTCCATTAGTGACCTGAACAATATAAGGACCAGAGCTCAACTTTTTAGATGTAAGGGACGGCTTTTGTCCAGGTTTGTAAGAAAAGTCAACCTGAATTTCTTCAGCAGAAACTAAAATCTTGAAAGTACCAGATGCTATACCCTTGCCAGAAACCTGTATACAAATTTATTTAGTAAAATTACTGAATATATACATTTAGTGATGTCATTATATATGATGACATCACCTAAACTCTAAACCAAACCTAACATTAATAACTCTATGACACATGGTGATTGTTACATTATAAATCGAGTTATACCAAGAAGCACCCTTGAATACTATCGTATATATCATGTATGAAGCTGATTGTAGTCTCACATATAGCAAGGTCCACTTGTTCTAACCAAGTGACCTACCAACTTTCAGTAGTTTTTCAAATGACTGCTATACATATAGTCTACCAGATTCTCAGGATCTGGTAGACTCTATATATGTATAGCAATCATTTGGAAAGCTACTAAAAAGTTTGTAGGTCATTTCATTAGGAACACTGAAGTCAGTTATTATAAAAGTCAGTTTTTGCCATGATGGCAACATTGCTAAGCATCTTTGTAGTATATGAAATTACACAATTTAAGAAATCATCCTATATTAATTTATTTGTTAATCAATTTAATGAAATTATTTTAATTCTATAAAATAGTATATTACATAAAATATTAACTTGATCCAATTTGTCTTTGAAATTAGAAGTGTGTATATATATGGACATATGTATACCTGGAATATGCACATTCTGTTGTAGGCTACAAGTACATACTATGAGGTTTATTCAATATTCAAGCCATTGAAGTCAATGTATGTATGTATTTATTCCAGGAATATTAATGTATCGATGCTTTGTATATGTACAAACTGACTACATGCTTTGTATATTTACAAAATGACTACATGCTTTGTATATGTACAAACTGACTACATGCTTTGTATATGTACAAACTGACTACAATGTAGTTTAATATTTGTAGGCTTGTAGTTCAGTATAAAAGATGTTGATAATTATGTTTATATAAATGCAATTAATTCATCATAAATTAAAACAGTGTTCAGTAGTTATTCATAATACATGATAAATCCTGATTGGAGCCTAAAACCTTAAACCAAACAGTGATGTTAGCTTTGGATAAATGTTCTAGATGCTAGCTGAAACATCTTAATATTTAATAATTTTTTTAAAGAAATTGTAATTTACTTCTTACATAATAAATAACAAGGCATGTTATTATGATGACTGAGAGATAGATAAAGCAATGACAAGATTATGAAGAGAAGGAGATGAATAAGAATAGAGATGAAAAACTTCTACATGTAAGTCTTTACTTTAGACTTTAATTTCTATGAGACTGTTTATCTCATACAACTACTGCCACGAATTTAGGCTTGTTTGAGATGCTATATTGCTATTCCTACAATCCCTATTTTTATTGAATTCTGTTATTGGCTTCTCTGTGTATTAATTACTCTTTCTATCTGCATGGGTCATATTATATTGACAATATATGCTATATTGTGGGCTACCACCACAAGGTCATAACTCTGGTGGTATAGTCATATCCACTATTAGTAGCAATAAATAACTTTCTACCAGACTGACGTAACCTAGGCAAACCATTAAACATAATAATAACATTGTACATTACCGGTAAAGAAGGTGAGGAGTCGAGAGTCTTTCTTGACATAATTGCCAAGATTTTGTACAGTTTTTTCCTTCAAGTTCCCCTACAACAAACCAATGTAGCAATAATATATCTACTTTATATTTACCTCAGTGTGGGCCCAATGTACAGCATTATGAACATCTTGTTGTATCATTTGGTATGTAATAACAATGTCACCAGATATAACTACAGTATACCATCATCATTGACCATATGGAAAGTACTTAGATACAAATGAGTACATTTACCAATTCTGTTAAAACAATGCATAATATTTATATAATTGTTATCTGAAAAATTATCCCCTATAAAGGGGAAGTGGACCACACCTGGAAGTACTGCAATACCAGGGCAACCCGTGGAGTGAGGGAAGCAAGCTTCACATACCACTCCTACTGAAAAAAATGGATTAACAGCTTGAGGATATATTATCCTCATTCAAGCTATTAAACTCGAAAGAACAGTTTTTTTCACTTAATCCTAGCCGATAGGCCGAGAAGCAATGCTGAGACAAAATTTACAGCTTGTCTTATAGTTATACAATAGAGTTTGCTCTTAGGGGACAAGTAGTAGTGATTCCAATGAATAGCTTTGTAAATTGTCACATGTCAAGCCTTGTGTTGATTAGGAATACACGCTTGTTTGTAAAATATTATAGTAATACTATATCCTTATATATTGTGTATACCATAGAAAAGGTCATGGGAAACATTAGGGGAGTGGTGTATTGCGGGGGAGTTTGCATAGAAATAATAAATACAATCTTTCTTTATTTGTAATATTTAATATTGTAGTGTCCTGTAAATAACTAGACAATGTTTTATTAAGTGATGTCTATTGTACAATTGTTATATTATCTTTACATCTCTTCTTGTATGTCATGATTTAATAAACCATTCAATAAATCATTACTTTGTTAGACTAAAAAATTAAATAATATTACTTGTTTGTACCAGTTTGTACTGTCATCTAGAAATAATTACAATGAACTTATTATCCATTACAAGGCAAACTTTGCAGATGTCATTATTGTTTTCTGAATTTGAAAAAAACAGAAGACTAAATGCTTTTGGTGTAGTATTTGGAGGTAAATTAATGAAGGAAGATAAAACAACTGATGTGGCTATCAAGTCTTTAAAAGGTTAGGTTGATATAATTAATTCTGATTTATTTTAACACTATAACTGATCTACCTTCACCAACATATGGAGAAGTAGAGGATGTTTTGATGTTAGACGTTGAACATTCTAAATTTATGAGATTGTTAAGTGTATGATTTGCTACTGAAGATCAATCTACTTGATATTTTATTACCGTGTATGGTTATGGAGATCTCCAGGTTTTTGTAAACTGAAAAGTAGTAAACATCCACGTTTTTTCATAAATGATATACTCATTGACACTTGGTAGTTATGTAGTTAATTGTAAGAGCTAAAAAGATATTGTCTATTGTACAAAGGATGTCACTATGGAATTTATAACAGGACATTCCTATATATTACTTACTCGCTTTTTTCTAAAGAGTCATTTGTTGAAGTAAATGAGCTGACAAATTATAGCAATTAGTAATAAAAACATCATATATTGTGAATTCCTTTCAATATTGTAGAAATGTATGAAGCCTACATGACTATGAGTTAGTTAAGGCAACCAATCTATTTTAGCAGTGGTATACATAATATATATATATATATATATATATACTGATAAATATGCTAACTTTTGCATTAATGACTATAAGGATATATTAATTATTGATCAGTTTGCCACTTAACTCATTATATTCTTCATTGAATAGCTACAGGTTTTATTGTGAAGAGTTAAAGTAAGTAAGAGTAATTCATAGATATATGAAAAGTAGTATTTACATTCAGAAGGCCAGACGCGAACCCCAACTGTCACAAGAGGAGTTATGAAATAATGATTATGCTACAGGCATAGTTATCTAAATTTTAAAACATGAAATTATATAGCATATAACTATAGTAAAAATAGCATGAGTAGGGTATATTTATAAAGCTTCTTTAGTTGCTTTGCTAAGTGTGTAAATGTAAGGAGAAACAGTGATATCACATAATCAGCAGAAATTTGTATGTTATAAGGAATTAGCATATTCAAACTCAAAGTAAGGATTGTCAAAAAAGTATTGAAGCAATTAAGGTACTCGATCAAGTAAACTTGTCCATGTCATGTTTGAAAGAGACTAATGACATAAAATTTGAGTCATTGTGTAATAGTAGTGATGATAATTAATATACCAATACCCAATAAACATTATGTTATAGTCTATACACAGTGCATGGAATTATGAAGAATAGACATGAAAGTGTTTTCTTAACTATTTACCTCATTATAGGACATAAACATGAATTTGGTAGTTGATTAAATACTTTATTCCTGTTTTTTTAAAAGATCTGATTTATTTTTTCTTCTAATGATCAAGAAACAGGTATCTTTACTGTACATTACAAGTTGAATTTATTATTTCCAACTTAGTTATGTATATACATAACTCATTCTTTCTGATACATGAATAATATACTATTGTTAGTTATGATAACATTATTGCAAAGCCCAGTTTATAGTATATCTTGAATACACCCATTAAACCTGTAATAATAAAGAAAAACATTGTGAACATATTTTACCTAATTTTTATTTAAGTGTAAATGACAATCAAGTGGATAAAAATTCCAAAAAATCATAAAAGTAGCGATAAAATATTTCACAATATTTCAAATATAATATTTCGAAATATTTCAAAATATTTCAAACAAGCCCAAATAGAAATGGCAGAATGGATATCCCTATATAGAAGCCTTGAACGTAATATTTATATTTGAAAGCTACATTTTACTGTTTTATAATATGAGTACATTCCATAAACAAAATCCTTACTTTCTATGTAACGTTAATTGTCAGTCATTTACTTTAGACTTTGAATTCTATGAGACTGTTTATCTCATATAACTGCTGCCACAAAACATGATGCCCATGATGTATGGATGTCCATATACTGCCATTCCTAATTTGAACTTGTTTGAGATGATAGTAGAGACATCCCTATATTTAATAATTTTTTAAAGAAATTGTAATTTACTTGTTACATAATAAACAAGACGTGTACAGCACATCTGTGGGAATCCAATGAACTACACATTCTTGTCATAAGGTTGTGTAAATGGACAATAATTGGGGATGCATCTGGAAATTCAATGTAGTTCAATTATTAGGGTGTTAGGTCTGGGCAGCCAGACTAACTAAACATGTCATCTAGCTCTAAGGTGTATTGTCTTGTACATGGTTGTAAGAAAACATATACTAACTCAACTGTAATAATTAATCATCTCCTCAACAATCACTGTTTCTCAAAAGAAGGTATTCTCATTGTCCTCTGTGTCATAATATGACTAGTACTGATCTTAACATTATGACTTATCATATTTGTTCTCATCACAGTGGTGACAAACCCTATCACTGTCCAGACTGTAAGTGTACATTTAGTCTAGAAGCTAACCTCAACACACATTGTCATATACGTCATCAAACACAAAGTGTATCAACTACATCAAGTCATTCTACTTGTGTTGTATGCAATTCTATAAATCATTATTGTACTACATGTGGAAAAAGTTCTCATATCATAGTCAGTTACTGTGTCATTCTCGTACTCATACTGGAGAAAAACCCTTCATATGTAAGGACTGTGGGAAAGGTTTTTTTACATTTAGTATATTGACCCAACATTCTCATATTCATACTGGAGAAAAACCCTTTATATGTAAGGACTGTGGGAAAAAATTTGCTCAGTCTTGTGATCTTACTAAGCATTCTCGTATCCATACTGCAGAAAAACCCTTTATATGTAAAGACTATGGGAAAGGATTTTATTAACTCTAGTGAATTGACCCAACATTCTCCTATATACTGGAGAAAACCTTTTATATGTAAGGACTGTGGGAAAGATTTTACTCAGTCTAGTATCTAATTAATCGTTCTCGTATCAATACTGGAAAAAAACCCTATATATATATATAAGGACTGTTGGAAAAGTTTTACTTGTTCTGATAATTCATAATTATCATTGTCATATATATTTATAATGAAGAGAGACCCTATGTATAGTCACCTACAGGCAAATATAAGCAGAATTTGTTTCCCAATAGAAATAGTACTGCTTGGTGATCTAACATGACAATTTATTATGGTACTTTTTAGCTTGAGTTCTATAATAGACATTATTGAGAACTGAACTAGGTATGCATATAACAAAATTAACAGTTATTAAGTTAGTTCATTGTTGTCACTGATTTAAGGTATTAACGTTTTTATCAAATTAATTATGAGGTTTGTAAATTTAGTTCACTTTATTTCATTATAAATGTACTAACCATCTAATAAGCTATCAAATGAAATAAAATAAAATCATAAAGGTTTTTAAAATTAAGATTTAATTTAATATAATAATTCTTCAGTTGCTTTCAACAATTGATATGAAAGAGAGAGAAAGAGATTATAACACTTTTCATAAGATTTAATTAAAGTTCCTCAAGTTAAATGAATGCGAAGAGATTTTATCAACTTCAAATTGCTCAATTACAGGAATGTAGTTATATACATGTTTTTCTATCTACATAATAGAAAAAAAACAAACAAAAATATCATTAATTACTGATATACTTAAAATAAAACAAGACAAAGCTATATACATGGTAACAGATACTCCTGCCATCATATATTGTTGAGAATAACAATTGGTCAAAAAGGAATATGTGGTTCATTTCTAACTAGGTACAACAGTGGGTTTTCTTTCATTGTATAATGATGCCTGAAATACAAACAGGTAAAACTAGTCAATATAGATAACTTATCTAGGCAACAGTGACCTGGCCTCATAGTGTTGACAATTACAAACTGCTACTCAATTTTCCTTTTATATATTTGATTGATAATTATAGCTAACCAACTTGATAAATTTTGATCTTAAATTTATAAAAGCCAACAACTGCCCTCCTTTATATTAAGAGAAAGTGATAGATTACTTAATTAGAAAAAGTAATATCTGCCCTCTAATATTATTGAATACATGTTAATACATGGAATTGATTGATCTGTTTTATAAATATACCAACTGTTTCTTGCATTATGACAGTCAGGACTGCTATAAGAAGCTAAGTCTCAGAAATCTAAGGTTGTAACCATTGTATTGAAAACTACTATTAAAGCAGTTATGACTCCACATAATAAACCTGTATCTTATGATTGACTTCTGCAAGTCACATTGTGATTATTAAACTCCATAACTGACATCAAAGTGACAGAGGTGTCTATGTTGATCACTATTAATACTTTTTAAATATTATCCAGTAATTACACTTGATAAAGTAATTTAGTGTAATTATTAATGTTAACTTTATCAAAAATCTTTTTTAACAAGTACATAATATGAAATAATGGCCTATACAATAAGGGAAACAACAAATAACTGCAAAAGTTTAGTCTCTATTTGTACTGTTATGTATTCCCTTTTTCAAGTTTGGCATCACAGCTCATTATTGTTGTTTTGAATCAACAATTTGGAAAGTGCAGTAAGTTGTCATACCTTGAACATGAGGTTCATTAGTAATCTGAGCAATATAAGGACCTGAGGTTAAATTATTCAATGTAAAGTTGGGCTTTTGTCCAGGTTTATAAGAAAACCAAAATTTCTCCACCTGAAACTAAAATCTTGAAAATACCAGATGTTGAGTCTTTGCCAGAAGCCTGTATTCAAATTTATCAAGTTAAATTACAGATTTGATAATTTATAACATACCTGGATAAAGCCTTGAGTATTAAGCTTGTTTGGATGTGACAGCCACCATTCATTTACAATTCCATACATAACATGTAATGGTGTACCTGAACTGTTTAAGGCAGTAATATCAAACGCTATATACAAAGAAGAAAACATTAACTCAGGTACACATTTATTATTAAAATAATTACTGTAATAATCACTACTCATGATTCTTTCAATTGACGTCTGATGATTGTGAGTTGAAGAGGAATTTAATCTGAAGAGGTCTCAGATTGATCTGAAGACTAAGATAAGAAAGGTCTTTATATACCTTAAAGAAAGCTTCCCTCCCATATATTACAGCTCACCAGCAGCAATAGGTGATAGACTTCAGTCAGACCTATAGAAAAGCAACAGCTGCTTTGCATATATTGTTTGATAATTACAGCATGATTAAATAAAACGTGCTAGATTTCCTAAGTGGAGAACGTAACAGTTGCTTTCTAATTGTATGTTGGACAGAGAGAGAGCTTATAACCATTTTTCAAAATGAACCAAAGGAGATTATCTCAACATAGACTTACTCAGAAATCTAGTTATGTCAACATTTCAACATGCAATGTAAGGGCAGCTGTTGTCTTATTGAGTTAGGCAGCTGTATTTGTTACTAATATATGGGATGGCTAGATCTATGACAGCTGTTACCTTCTCTATTGCCTTCTTCTGTTTTATTAAAAATATATCAGTAATAGATTTTATCTGTTTATGTAAATTGATAAAAATATTGATATCTGGAGTACCAATAATGAGATTAACTAATATAGATTACTTGACTAGGCAACAGTTATTCAGCCTCCTAGTGTTGACAAATGCACATAGCTTGCAAACAACTAAACAGCTTTCCTTCAATAAACTGTTAATAATTAGAACTGGCTATCAGAAGATGATAGATTTCAATCTTAAAACTAAAAAGGCAACAGCTTCAAATAAAACCATTAACAGGAAAAGGTTATAGATTTCCGTAGAAGCACCAGCTGCAACAATGACATCTTGATACATGTAGTGCAAACAGTGAAACTAGGTAATATCTTTCACACTTGCCACATCTGTTCACCTATTATGACAATAATACATGGTATAGATAGTTTACAAGAGAATGTCATAAATTTCCTGAATGAGCCTGGCAAAAGCTGCCTCTGCTTCCATTATTGACAAATACAAAACTTAATCACATGATGAATGTATTTAACCAGGTAATAAGCTTACAGATGAAATTTTAAAAAAATATTGAAGACAATAGCATATTTATTAAATAAAAGTTTTGATAACCTCTTTTTTGTTCACTAGAAATAAACATATACAATTTAAAAATAAATATGAATGTTATAAATAAAAAAAAGATCTTCAATTTCATTCAACAAAAAATAAGAGAGAGAGAGTTAGATAGAGAGATTATATTTCATATGATTAAGGCTACTCAAGCTAAATGAACCTAATGAAATTTTTATCAACTTAGAATTGCTAAAGACTTAAGAATTTAGTTATATAAATATTTCTACATATTTTACTATCTATACTTTATACCACTTAAGAAATTATCATCCTTTACTGATATACTTAGAATAAAACAAGAGAAGGCAAGAGACAAGGCAACAACTGTCCTAGTTCCAACCTCTTTTATTATTGATAATTACTGCTTCCTAAAAGTAGTAGGTGATTGACTTCTAACAAGGTAACTGATAAACAATGGCTGCCTTTCATTACATGTTTATATCTGGACTGCAAAAAGGTGAGGAGATTAAGCAATATATAGATTATTAACTAGGCATTGCCTTTAATAATAATATTTATATAACTCTTGTATAAAATTAGAATTTTGGCAAATGAAGAACATTTTACTAAACTTACCATTTCCTATATGTTACCACAATCTCTCTAATGTTATAATTAATTGTGTGTACTAATTGTTTCTCAAATTTGAAAATGAAAATGAAAGAAAATGAAAGAAACTCTTACACTATTGATTAAAATCACACAGGGATTTGTGATATTAAATTTAGACCATCCCTAGTCTCGTCTACAGACCTACTCGCAAGCTAAAGTAGGGGTCACAAAAATCAACTAGTGTGATCAGACCTATTGTAGCTTGTGAGTAGGTCTGGGGACGAGACTAGACCATGTCATGTATTATAGCTCAACCAACATCATACTATAATGATGATACAGTGTGTAGTGATATGATAATTATTGGATCTTAGACTTATTTATAAAAACACACTGTATATGAAAAATAGGCTTTACTGTTGAGATATATACTTAAATATTGAGAGCTAGTAACTTACCCAGTTTGGATTATAATAGTTTACATCACCACCTTGTTCAATAGTAGATTTGACTACTTTAATGTTTCCATCACCAGCTTCCCAGAACAGTTGTACATTCTATTATAAAGACAACATGTATCATGTAGTGTAGTATAGTGAGTATACAGATTAGCCCTTAAAACTAAAAGACCATCTTTTAGAAAGATATTCTGTCTATACAATAACACTGATATGTGAGTTTAGTTAGTATCACAGTGATATATAGGGATAATGACATAGTAATAGAAAGATTATAGACTTACTAGACTTAGGTGACTATACCAAGACATTTTGAAAAGTGTTGGTCCTTAGATAGTAACTGTTCTTATGTCAGATGTCTATAGACAATAGAGCAAGTAGGTGATATAGATAGTAATAACTATATACTACATTGGAATGAGGAAACTCTACTAACTAAATTAACTGTAACCAAATTATAGTATAGTGTGTGATCTACTAACCTGTTCTTCTTGTGTGACTGCGTTGTTTGGCGGTTGTTATGGCAACTCTGACACGCCCACCAATTTTATTTATTGGGCTAATATAAGTGGGCGGAAGTATCACACACATAATTACCACTTGTAGAGTTTTGGAAATAGAAAGAACAAAGACAGGTGTTAGATAAACTATTTTGTGTTGGTCAAAAATGTTGTGAAACTTATACAATCATAGTTATGTTCCAAAGATGAGAATTTAGTGTCTAGATATTAGTTAGTCTTGTATTGTTGCCCACTTTGCGTAAAGTGAACGTAGTGTCTATTTGTCCGGCAAGAAATGTATACTTTGTTGTATAAAGGTAGGTTAAGGTTTAGGGGGTGGGGATCAGTTTAATACACAAAAAGTATATTTTTCCTGCCAGACAAATAGACACAGCCTAAAGTGAAAATGTTCTGGGGATAGCAACTCAAGAGATTAGTATTAATTTCACATTAAAGAGCAATGTATCAATATTCACGGTAGCTACCTCAGTATACAGAACTAAATATCATAAACAACTACACAATTATGTATGACTAATATTGTTGATATAATATATCCTGTTTCAATGTAACAGAACATTTGTTTTTCTATCGACGTGCACTTTGTGTGGTCTGTTACTTAATAACTATAAAAGTAATATCATTAGTCATTATTATGTCACAACATTGTATTCTTTCATTAGATTCTTTGGAAGAGGAGATTGTAACAGAAATTGTTCTCATTCAATTAGAATTATTCTGACAGTATCATATTTAAACAACAATCATGTATTTGTTATTATTTCTAGTTATATGTCAATAAGTTTATTAACTAGATCTCCATAATGAAAATCATCTCATTATGCTATTATCATATACTTCTACAGTATACTATCAGTATCATTCATTATAAAGGACACATGTATCAATGTGACACTAATTCTCCATGTATATTCTTACAGAAATCAAACTTGTAACAAGACATTAATACTATACATAATCATGTATATTAAACTGATAGTAATGGTGTTTTAATAGCTGTAATGCATTTATATAATATATTTATCATTCTACAGATGGATCATTTAAGAGGAATTAATTTTTGTCATTTAACACAAATTAAAAGAGTGAAAGATAAACTAGGAAAGAGTGCTTGAAAAGACATTACACAGATACCTAGTGAAGATATTAATGTATCTTGTGAGCATTGCTGTTAATGCATCTGAAAATGAGGTAGTTGCTGATCAATATCTTGACATTTGGAATTAGACATTCTGTGACACATTCAAGTTTTGGATTATTACTAAGGAATGCAATTAGTGTTTATAATTACAAACACTAAACACTCCCTCAACACTATACAGCTAACAATAGAGTATTCTATCATACTAACAGTACATGACTATATATACTAATATACTATAATATACAGGTAGTGTATATAATGGAAAATTAAATTAGAACTATACACAACAGTACTGGTTTCTTCATAACACTCATAATTAGGAGGACTATGTCAATAAGTCTATTTAACTACATCTCCATAAATGAAAATTCATCTCATTATCTTACTATTAGTACTTCTAGTTATATCTCAATAAGTCTATTAACTAGATCTCCAAAAATGAAAATTCATCTCATTAACATATTATCACATACTTCTACAATATACTATCAATATCATTCATTATAAAGGACTCATGTATCAATGTGACACTAATTTTTTAGTGCATTCTTAGATAATCAAAGTTCTAACAAGAGATCAGTACTACACATAATCATGTATATTGAACTGATAGTAATGTTTTCTTTTTATAGCTGTAACACAATTATATAATATATCCATTATTCCATAGTTATATTTTAATGACAGATAGACATTTGAAAGAAATTTAATTTTTTCATTTGACAGATTAAATGATTGTCTGAGATATTATTTAACAATTTATACATCAGTACATGTTTCCTCATATTTATATGGAATGAGTAAGTTTTTGATTATTACTAAGGAATGCAATCAGTATTTATAATTAAAAATACAAAACACTTCCTCAAGACAGTACAGTTGTTAACACTAGAGTATTCTATTATATTGTATAATAGTACCTGACTACATGTAATAATATGTATTACTAGTGGACAATTAAAATTGAACTATACACAATAGTACTGTTTTCCTCATAAAACAGTCCTAATTAAGAGGACTATTAATGTCTTTTCTTAAGTTATTTTTATAAGTTTGTAGAAATATAAATATAGTGTTAAGTCTGTGGAAATACCAGTGTCCTAGTCACAGAGTATCAATGAAATTAAGAAACACTGAGGAAACACTTGATGGGTACGATCTCGTATTTTCATTAATTAATGGTATGGCTGGAACATTCACACTCATACTCTAAAATCTGTCATAAAAGTGTGTAAATACTGTACTGGGCAGCTTGAGTGAATTGAAGTTTAATTATTAATATGAATGAAAGTTGCTGTCATAATCAAGCTATGCTTGTATAGTGATGTATGAGTAGACAATACAACATTGAGTAAATTAACACAAAGACTTTTTGACTTGCAAAGTGGTCATTCATCAGAATTACATTCATTCTTTCCAGTTAATGATGTTGACCACTATTCCTAATATCAAGACTTCTATAGATATACAGGAAGTATGTGACATAATTACTACATTACAATGATGAAATTCTACTAGCTAAATCAACTGTAACCTAATTATAGTAAGATAGAATATACTGTCTGTCTACTAACTACTACTATATGTAATAGATATACACTCACACTATGTATGTACTGTACACTATATGATCATATATGATCAACATCTGCTTAGTAAAGTCTGCCACTTGATAACCATAAACATAATACCAATTGTAATTATTTGTGTGAAAAATTACATTCTTTCATTAGATACTTCGGTAGAAAAACTTGCAAGAGAAATTTTTCTCATTCTTTTTTCGACACTATGATCTTTACACAACAATCACATATTTATCATTACTTCTAGCTATATTTATGTCAATAGCTTTTATTACTCTAAAACGAAGGCTATCTCAATAATTTATTATAATATGGTATACTGTATAAGTTTAAGCATATTATGCTTAAACTTCTACAGTATACTGTCAGTATCATTGAATAAAAACTACAAGTGTTTCAATGTGACACTAATTCTTTCATACGTTATCTTAGATACTCAAACCTCTAAAAAGACATCAATACTACATGTATGATTTACATAATTAAGTTGATAGTAACGTGTTTAATAGCTGTAACAAATTTGTATTATATATCTATTATTCTGTAGTTATATTTAAATGGATGGATAATTTCGAATTAATTTAATTTTATCATTTGATAAGTGATAATTAGATGTTTAAATAAGACAGTCAGTATGAGCAAAATTAAAAGGAAGTAATGACCATGAACCTGTGATGTTGCTATAACTGTGACTACTTATTATGATATATGATAATACACTATAATTTAAAATTGATCAGAACCTTTCAATTCAAAAATTATTTCTATAATAATCTCTTCGTCATGAGTAGAGACAGGTTTACACTTCTAATCATTACATACACAATTAGTCATTTCTTGTGTTCATTAGGTATAAATGCATCACTCTACAAGTAGCAGTGTGTGCTCCAATATATGTTTTTATTGAGATTATTAATATAAATTTTACCATATTTGGTACTCTCTTGTCATCATTACATACATTAATGTTGTTGTTATATTGTTATTTAGTATTTTAGCTTTATATAATAAAGAGGACAACCTGATTGTTGAACACATTCACAAATAATCCATGCATTGATCATAATTATTACTCTTACATTTATGCAATTTTCATTTGATGTACTACTATATATACTGGATATAGGCCAGCATCCATTTATATTATGTCTTATTTCCTGTCCTGTGTACCTTTCTTTATTTTAAACTAAATTAAAAGTAAAGAAAATATCTAAAAACTCAGAATAAAAATAGATTTGATATCCTCGAATCATACCAGTGTCGTTATAATTTTTCAAATTACATGATATACAAAACCTTTGTACAGTTCTTGGAACACCAGTGTACAACAATTCATTATTTAAAACATTATATTGCATGCATATGCTGTTGTGTTTTCATGGATAATGTCACTATTCACTATAATGTTGATAAATGTCCTGTCATAGCTACTATGAGTATGGTTGTGATAAGAGCCATAGTAATGTTGTGACAAGTGTACACTCCCTCTCATATATACACTGTATATAACAGTGTATTAATGTATTATGTTAGTCTTATATTTACTTCAGTTGATTCCTATATTGTATGTATAAAAACAGACACAGCTTTATTAGATGTAAACATCATATACTATAATCTATGACAGGATACACTATCCATACTGTTCAATGTGTTGATTTGTTTATTATCATAACTTTACTCACATATCAGCTGCTGTGATGATTATAGTGTCTATTCATACCTAGCATACATCATTAGTTAATATTACAATATCATTTTAGCAATGACATAGCTATAGAGATCAATAAACCCTTGTCACATATCATTAATATAGTTATAGCTTTTAATATTAAAAAAACTGTGTTGCATAACTTGTCAATATTCAATTCTGTAGTAAATATAATTATATAGAGGTATTGATTATTAAGTTATGAGAGTGTTTTACAAGCATATCAATGTAGACACTGCCATATTTGGTAATCCCTAGTATTGTTATATATTATGTCATGTCTCATCTGTCTATCCAAGTCTCTCGGTTTTTGTCTCTCCATCTTTCTCTGTCTGTCTATTTCCCATGCTAGAATTGTTGTCATACAGTTGTTGGTAACATTATGTGGATATCATATCTCTCAAATGATATCAATTCACTGAGCAAGCCTTTTAGTCTCCCTATTTCATGCAAAATCTTTTCCTATTTTCCTAATTAATTGTTTTTATCTGTTGTTATTTATATTTGCTTTTCCATTTAAATCATCAAATGTAGTGTTTGGTTACTGATTCTGTAATAACGCTTTTTTGTAGCACAATTAAAAAAATCTTTGCTTTGATTTGCATTTATTTTTAATTTATAAATTTCATTTTTGTTATTATAATACTATATTTAAGTTTATGTGTGGCATACTTTAAACATATTTCTAACACTTAATTAATTATTTCCAAATCACTTTGTAATTATTCTGATCATTAAAGTTATCTAATGCTTAGTAACTAATGTATTTGCATACAAATTTTGCTGAGTTAGGCTTATATTATTAAAACAACTGGTATTCTTATGGCTTGTATTTGAGTGGGTGTTACTCTTTTAAACGGATTGAATGTAATATACATGCAGCTAATTGAGCTGTACTATACTTTTTAATAGTCCCTGCATAAAGTAATGTCACTACACCATGGCTTGGCTACTAAAATACAAGTATTAGTACAACAGAGAGCCTAGATTGAACTCTAATAATTATTAGTGTAGTTAAGACAAATTATGATAAATCAATATGATAGAAAATATTAAAAATCATTATTTTTCATATAAAATAAAATTGATCTTGAGATCCACTGTACATCTAAAACTCCTTTCTTCTACCATTGTTAATAAAAATAAAAACTTATATAAATATCATAAATTGAGTGACTGACAGAGAAAATGAAAACTTCTGATTACCAACAATAACAATTTCCTTAAAACTTTCTCATATTGCTGAGTCAACAGGTCTTTTTTCACATTTATCACAAATGAAATAAAATAAGTGACTTAATAAAATTATTACTATTTTGTTCAGTGTAGTATGTTATAAATATATTACTGTATTGAACATGTAATTTCATGGCATTTTCAATTGGTAACTAATCAATCCACATTCCATAATAGAGTATAATTGTCTTCATATAAAAAAATTCTACAGCTTTAGCTTGGTAGTCATTTGGTAGTGCTAGATGGTGCTCCCTCTGTTATGACTTTAAAAGGACAGATAGAAATTGATGACTTAGTCTTTACAACCATATTCTGTTTATATAAGGTTTTTAAAGTATTAAAATAAAAGTAAATTCTAAATAAACTACATTGAAATATAAGAACTTAATATAGGAATCTGTTATCTAAACAAGTGTATGATAAAAAAACATATATTATACAAAAAATGGCATAACTCATAAATTTCAAAGAAACTAAATACAATTTAATAACAGCACGGATTAAGATTTCTATATTTAAATAATAGATGATGTAACAATTGTTATACTATAAATCACCAATTATTACTTGTTTAAAATTAATACTAAAGAATAAAACTTAAAGTTATCACTAGATCAAAAACAAAAAAAAGGTGAAATGAAAAACTTATAAAAGTGGTTAATGTCAAAATTTTTAGGCAATCACTTAATGTCCTTATTAGACTTTGTCTTCCTAAGAAATGTTACTAGTGATAGATATTTCCTACCAACATAAAGTTTGTAGAAATATAAATATATTGTTAAGTCTGTGGAAATACCAGTGTCCTAGTCACAGAGTATCAATGAAATTAAGAAACACTGAGGAAACACTTGATGTGTACAATCTAGTATTAATGGTATGGGCTGGAACATTCACACTTATACTCTAAAATCTGTCATAAAAGTGTGTAAATACTGGACTAGACAGCTTGAGTGAATTGAAGTTTAATTATTAATATGAATGAAAGTTGCTGTCATAATCAAGCTATGCTACAATTTGCTAATCAAATGTCTTGTATGAATTCTCAATTTAAAAATTAATAATTAAAATAATTAAAGAATGAATACATTCAAAATAAGCCTATGCTACAGGCTGTATAGTGATGTATGAGTAGACAATACAACATTGAGTAAAATAACACAGTCTTTTTGACTTGCAAAGTGGTCATTCATCAGAATTACATGCATTCTTTCCAGTTAATGATGTTTTAGTTAATGTTGTTAACATGAATTGTTTGCCTTGAAAGTTAACAAAACAACACTATTTAGTGTAGTTGTGTGGATAAGTGTATTTTCTCCAACTGACCACTATTCCTAATATCAAGACTTCTATAGATATACAGGAAGTATGTGACATAATTACTACATTACAATGATGAAACTTTACCAACTAAATCAACTGTAACCTAATTATAGTAAGATAGAATATACTATCTGTCTACTAACTACTACTGTATGTAATAGATATATACTCACACTATATATGTACTGTACACTATATGATCATATATAATCAACATCTGCTTAGTAAAGTCTGCCACTTGATAACCATAAACGTAATACCAATAGTAATTATTTGTGTGAAAAATTATATTCTTTCATTTGATACTTCGGTAGAAAAAATTGCAAGAGAAATTTTTCTCATTCTTATTTTGACACTATGATCTTTACACAACAATCACATATTTATTATTATTTCTAGCTATATTTATGTCAATAACTTTTATTACTCTATAAATGAAGGCCATATCATTAATTTATTATAATATGGTATACTGTATAAGTTTAAGCATATTATGCTTAAACTTCTAGAGTATACTGTCAGATCATTGATTAAAAAGGACAAGTGTTTCAATGTGACACTAATTCTTTCATACGTTATCTTAGATACTCAAACCTCTAAAAAGACATCAATACTACATGTATGATTTACATAATTAAGTTGATAGTAATGGTGTTTAATACCTGTAACAAATTTGTATAATATATCTATTATTCTGTAGTTATATTTAAATGGATGGATAATTTCGAATTAATTTAATTTTATCATTTGAGAAGTGATAATTAGATGTTTAAATAAGACAGTCAGTATGAGCAAAATTAAAAGGAAGTGATGTCCATAAACCTGTGATGTTGCTAGAGTAATAGAATTGATCTGTGACTACTTATTGTGATATATAATAATACACTATATTTTAAAATTGATCAGAACCTTTCAATTCAAAAATTATTTCTATAATAATCTCTTTGTCATGAGTAGAGACAGGTTTATACTTCTAACCATTACATACACAATTAGTCATTTTTTGTTTTCATTAGGTATAAAGGCATCACTCTACAAGTAGCAGTGTGTGACCCATATATGTTTTTATTGAGATTATTAATATAAATTTTACCATATTTGGTATTCTCTTGTCAACATTTCATATATTAATGTTGTTGTTATATTGTTATTTAGTATTGTAGCTTTATATAATAAAGTGGACAACCTGATTGTTGAACACCTTCATAAATAATCCATGCATTGATCTTGTGTTCTTTAGGTAATCCATGCATTGATCTTGTGTTCTTTAGGTATAAATACATCACTCTACAAGTAGCAGTGTGTGCCCCAATATATGTTTTTATTGAGCTTATTAATATAAGGTTCACCATATTGTGTACTCTCTTGTCATCATTACATACATTAATGTTGTTGTTATATTGTTATTTAGTATTGTAGCTTTATATAATAAAGAGGACAACCTGATTGTTGAACACATTCATAAATAATCCATGCATTGATCATAATTATTACTCTTACATTTATGCAATTTTCATTTGATGTGCTACTATATATACTGGATATAGGCCACCATCCATTTATATTATGTCTTATTTCCTGTCCTGTGTACCTTTCTTTATTTTTAACTAAATTAAGAGTAAAGAAAATATCTTGAACTCAGAATAATAATAGATTTGATGTCCTCAAATCATACCAGTGTCGTTATAATTTTTCAAATTACATGATATACAAAACCTTTGTACAGTTCTTGGAACACCAATGTACAATCAATTCATTATTTAAAACCTTATATTGCATGCATATGCTGTTGTGTTTTAATGTATAATGTCACTATTCACTATAATGGTTGATAAATGTCCTGTCATAGCTACTATGAGTATGGTTGTGATAAGAGCCATAGTAAAGCTGTGACAAGTGTACACTCCCTCTCATATATACACTGTATATAACAGTGTATTAATGTATTATGTTAGTCTTATATTTACTTCAGTTGATTGCTATATTGTATGCATAAAAACAGACACAGCTTTATTAGATGTAAACATCATATACTATAATCTATGACAGGATACACTATCCATACTGTTCAATGTGTTGATTTGTTTATTATCATAACTTTACTCACATATCAGCTGCTGTGATGATTATAGTGTCTATTCATACCTAGCATACATCATTAGTTAATATTACAATATCATTTTAGCAATGACATAGCTATAGAGCTCAATAAACCCTTGTCACATATCATTAATATAGTTATAGCTTTTAATAATAGAAAAAACTGTGTTGCATAACTTGTCAATATTCAATTCTGTAGTAAATATAATTATATAGAGGTATTGATTATTAAGTTATGAGAGTGTTTTACAAGCATATCAATGTAGACACTGCCATATTTGGTAATCCCTAGTATTGTTATATATTATGTCATGTCTCTATCTGTCTATCCAAGTCTCTCGGTTTTTGTCTCTCCATCTTTCTCTGTCTGTCTATTTCCCATGCTAGAATTGTTGTCATACAGTTGTTGGTAACATTATGTGGATATCATATCTCTCAAATGATATCAATTCACTGAGCAACCCTTTTAGTCTCCCCATTTCATGCAAAATCTTTTCCTATTTTCCTAATTAATTGTTTTTATCTGTTGTTATTTATATTTGCTTTTCCATTTAGATTATCAAATGTAGTGTTTGGTTACTGATTGTGTAATAACGCTTTTTTGTAGCACAATTAAAAAATCTTTGCTTTGATTTGCATTTATTTTTAATTTATAAATTTCATTTTTGTTATTATAATACTATATTTAAGTATATTTGTGGCATACTTTAAACATAATTATTTCTAACACTTAATTAATTATTTCCAAATCACTTTGTAATTATTCTGATCATTAAAGTTATCTAATGCTCAGTAACTAATGTATTTGCATACAAATTTTGCTGAGTTAGGCTTATATTATTAAAACAACTGGTATTCTTATGGCTTGTATTTGAGTGGGTGTTACTCTTTTAAACGGATTGAATGTAATATACATGCAGCTAATGGAGCTCTAATATACTTTTTAATAGTCCATGCATAAAGTAATGTCACTACACCATGGCTTGGCTACTAAAATACAAGTATTAGTACAACAGAGAGCCTAGATTGAACTGTAATAATTATTAGTGTAGTTAAGACAAATTATGATAAATCAATATGATAGAAAATATTAAAAATCATTATTTTTCATATAAAATAAAATTGATTTTGAGATCCACTGTACACCTAAAACTCCTTTCTTCTACCATTGTTAATAAAAATAAAAACTTATATAAATATCATAAATTGAGTGACTGACAGAGAAAATGAAAACTTCTGATTACCAACAATAACAATTTCCTTAAAACTTTCTCATATTGCTGAGTCAACAGATCCTTTTTCACATTTATCACAAATGAAATAAAATAAGTGACTTAATAAAATTATTACTATTTTGTTCAGTGTAGTATGCTATAAACATATTACTGTATTGAACATGTAATTTCATGGCATTTTCAATTGATAACTAATCAATCCACATTCTATAATAGAGTTTAATTGTCTTTATATAAAGAAATTCTACAGCTTTAGCTTGGTAGTCATTTGGTAGTGCTAGATGGTGCTCCCTCTGTGTTGACTTTAAAAGGACAGATAGAAATTGATGATTTAGTCTTTACAACCATATTCTGTTTATATAAGGTTTTTAAAGTATTAAAATAAAAGTAAATTCTAAATAAACTATATTGAAATAATTATAAGAACTTAATATAGGAATCTGTTATCTAAACAAGTGTATGAGAAAAAACATATATTATACAAAAAATGGCATAACTCATAAATTTCAAAGAAACTAAATACAATTAATAACAGCACAGATTAAGATATCTATATTTAAATAATAGATGATGTAACAATTGTTATACTATAAATCAACAATCATTACTTGTTTAAAATTAATACTAAAGAAAAAAACTTAAAGTTATTACTAGATCAAAAACAAAAAAAGGTGAAATGAAAAACTTATAAAAGTGGTTAATGTCAAAATATTTAGGCAATAACTTAATGTCCTTATTAGGCTTTGTCTTCCTATGAAATGTTGCTAGTGATAGATATTTCCTACCAACATAATTTTATTCTAAATATAAGCTACACTATTCACAAAATAATGTATCTAAATTAGTTTATTTCTTTATAGACAAAACCAAAGCAGAACATGTTGAAAATGTTCACCTATAACAGACTGAAAATTGTTTTCTCAAGAATCTAATAATTTTCCACAAGTAAAAGACTGCTTTCTAATGCTAAATTAAGTATGACATCTCAATTCTTCAGTCTTTTATTTGATAAAAATCAGGTCCTTCACACCAAGTCATTAAAATAAACTTAAGATTGTTTTACAATCAAAATATTATTTCTTGTCCAGATACAATAATAATATTTGCACTTTCTAATATATCAACTAAACATTCATTCCAACATTCATTTCAACTAATAACAATCAGATTTGCAATGCCAACTGAAATTATCACATTTATTTTTTTAATATCAAATAGATAAATGTTCACCATTATACCATTTCCAATAAAAAGAGTTGGTATTATTTTTTCTTAAATGACATTAAAAGACTAGAAAAGGTCACTACAATTACCATTATTGCTAAACCCTGTACTTTTTATGAGAATAATTTAACTGAAACATTCAGTAGGACACAAAGCTAGTTTATCTAAGCATGTGTCAACTACAAAAAGTATGAGTTGTTTTTACTTGATTGTCTGTCTCATCTAATTTTTGTGAACTTGATCTGACACTGGTGGAGAATATTACATTTAGAGTTGTCTTGTCAGCTCTTTGATAATTTCATAGCGAACTCAAGGTTATTCATTTTGTTTTTGTTTCCTTTATGTTTGCTTAGGTATAATATAACCATCTACAATAGGCATATCTAATAACCAGAACAATACGCTTCACTACCATTTGACTGACTTATGAGGAAATTCATAGTAACTTTTCATTTGGTCAGGTTTATGGATACCCAACATAATATTCCTTGTACTCAGCAACAACCATTTTTTTATTCCTCTGATGTTCTTCTGTATTAAAGGAAGGAAATAGTTTATAGCTGACATTATTGTATGGGATTAACCTAGACTGAATTTCAATAACTTCTTTGAATATTAGGTTGAAAACATTATCATATTTCTTTTGTCCATTCATCAAAGGATGATATTATAATCTTATTTATTATGATTGTATTGTATCTCTCATGTCCTTATTAATGCCTGTTATATTTGCCAATGGGCAATTTTTATATGGGTACACAATGGATTTGATAATTGGAAACAACAAGTCTATGAATTATTGGAACATATCCGTTTTTTTTTCATGAATCAATATCTCCAGAATGACACGTACAAGGCCTTTATATCTTCTGTAGTTACTGGTATCCAGTTTCAACACATTGAGGGCAGTTTAGTTTACCTTGCTAGGTTTTATGATGCAAGTTCATTAGTCCTGTCAACTAGAAACAGACATACAGCATTGATAAACATTAAATTGAAGCATTATAGAGGTGTGAGTCTTTCAGATTATGGAATAGTTGATCACAGAGTTTGGTAAATGATGGTTCTACTTAGATTTCATCAGATCCTAAAATGTTAATGTTCATTATAATTTGTAATTATATTTTTCACTCTTTTCTCTTTGTCTCTTGACTTATTCTGATTCTGAATTGATTTCTTCCTCTATTTTGATATCTGACCATCTGTCCAATACCTTACTTCAATCTCACTACTTTAAATTTTGTAGTACAATTAATTTTAAATAACATTAAATTTTATTATTAATATATTACTTAGTGTAACTCTAAAGAATAAACAATAAGTTAAATAAGATATAGTTTCACAGTTATTACAGTGAAAAGCTCAGTATTCCTTAGAAACAGCTGCTCAAGCATATGAGACTTTCTTAGTTACTGTATACCCACCAAGATAGATACGTGATGACCATGAATTAAACGATGTATGTTCGTAACGAATTTATGACATTCGCCGACGAACTTTTTAGAAAGGAACCTTACTTCGAAACATCATTTGTAAAACTAATTACTGAGAAAAAAAGCAACTTGTACTCTAGTAAATAGGAATAGATGGCAAACTAATAACACCTATGCTGATTACTAATCCTTGAAAATAATAGCTCTTGTAGAGTGAATTTACATTTAGCAAAATCATGGACTCGAGCTCCAAGATGTTGCTGAGGATGGTCAAAATATTGCTGACTATCAAAGTTTGTTTGGTACAATGTTTAATTTTTTGGGGTGTTTGTCCATAGTTCATTGAAAAAATCTATAAGTTCTGATGTAGAAGATTTGCTCATTGTTCTTTTTTTCCTAAATTCATGAAATACTAAAAAATAGCTCTTATCGTTACATTCCCAAAAATCTATGCAAATAGGAGATGAAGGCTTTCGGTATTTGCTGATGCCAAAAGTAGCTGCATAAAGAACTGGGACCTCTACAGAGGAAGTCAGAGAAACCAGATGATGATTTACCACCATTCATCTTGTCCTGTTTCCATGGTAATGACTACTCTCTCTTTCTCTCTCTCCACTCTCTTTTACTCATACTCATCATTACAAAGAACATCAAGTAGAACCTTTGCTCGGATGATGTATAGATATGTTTTACAAGCACAGGAATCTAAGTAAGTAATTTCCAAATATGTTGCAATCTGTTATCTTCATTTTTGTAGCATAATTATTATATGTACTTATAATGGTTTCTTATTGTACTACTTTACATTAACTCTGTCTCTATCTTTTCTCAAGATTTTTTGTACAACTAATACTACTTATTTGAATATCAGTGATACCAATCTTTTGCACTTTTTCAATCAATCAGTTTACTTGATCTGACATTTCTTCATTCTTTTTATTTTGTTATATTTTTTTAACATTTTGACTATATCTTATTGTCTGATTGATTAATTAATATTATAATTAATGTATTTATATTATTATGTGTAGCATATTAATAATACCAAATGTTACAGTTCTATTAAAGAGTTTCATTATAGAAGTCATTGAAAATATTCATTTACAAATAATTTTAATTGTGCAGACATTCCACCTCATAATCTTCTTTGTAGATTTCACCAGTTGTTTTAGCCTATAGCATAGGCTCTTTATCAAGGATATTAGGTTAGAAAACTTAAGACTTCAGTGTGGAAGGCATTTGTAAGTTACAATAACAATCTTTTAAGACTTATCTACCAACAATATAGTCATAGTATTATGTACTGTGTAAAGTATAACTCTTACAAGTCATACTATGAATTCATTCTATGAAAATGTTCATATTCTACTATTTTTCAGACTATGTAATCAAATATAAATTTTAATTTTTTTCCAGGAATTGACCATATTTAGACATGATGAATTAATTTCAGACATAATATATATACCTATACATAATATAATATACTTCGTATATATTAAGTTAACAATAAATAATAACTTAATTAACTTACTAGACTGCTACAAGTAGACAGTACCAAACCATGTGTAAATATTATCATTAATAATTAAATTATATGGAATGTAATTATATTTCAAAGAATTTGATCATAAATCAATTATCATTAAACAATAGATAAAATCAATAATATAATTGTAAGTGTGATTTCAAGAAATATCTTTTTGTTCTATTTCTTAGCATTATTACATAATCTTATTATGTAAACACTTACTATGACCTTCATTAACCCATCTAGGTTTATAGTCAACACATACATCTGTCTCTATCTTCATTAGTTGATTTAGTGTATTATATTTTATGTATTATACATAATGATAGTAAGTTATGTTGCTTACTGAATACCTAATAACATTTATGAAGCTATCCATCACTGCAGATATATATGTCAATAATAATAATTTAATTCAAAAATATAAATTATCTAAAAAGGATTTCTGATATTACATTACACACAATATATTGCACAATTTTGATTCTGTGAATTGTAATTCTCCATATTATTGTACATATTTAATCTCTGTATATTCATATGGAAACTTTTAACATGTTTTGCTAACTTACATCCTCAACATGGTCCTACTATATATATGCAGTAAAACTCTTAGAAGACAATGTATGAATTTATTTCCAAGAAAATCTCTATTAAGTATAAATTTAATAAAATAATTAATCTACGAATTGTTAGTACTATAATAGAGTTAATTAATGTAATAAACTGTCTGCTAAGCAACTTTAATGAAAGGCACTAAAGTGCCGAACCTCGCTGTAGTTTCTAAGTTATTTATAAATTCTATGCCAGCTTAGGCCCAGCTATGATGTTGTTATTGCAAGAAAATTTATTAACATTCCAGAAGGTGTGGTTATAAAATGGTAATTTTTGTCATTCTGTATATGCTCATTAATTGTTGCTTGATTTTTAGCTTTGCCATGTTTGTGAAGCAGTAACTGAGAAAGTGATAGTATCATTCAATTGCCAAGCAAGATTAAGTGCTAATTTCGTGATGAAAAGTTTCTCTGAGTCTTTACATGACCCTTTAAAATGTATCAATATTTCATATATAAAATTTATTGTAACTTGAAGATGAAACGTTCTTTGGAAACGTCCCGTAGTACAAATATAAATCAATATATTATCTATTAGTAGCAGTCTTCTCAGTGCTTGGAGACGTTTCCTGAATGCGATCCTTTGCTCCAAGTCCACAAAACATTTTTCAGAACTTTTCTAACGATTACTTCGACCAACGGCCTTCTATCTTGCTGATCCGTATTCCTCTGAGATTGTTTACAACATACTAAAAAATCTCCACGTTAATTTTTTTACTTTTCGAGAAACGGCACTTGACCTCTGCAGCCTGAAAATTCTTTTGCGAGTTTTAAGCTTATGTTTTCCTTGACGATGTTCTTGATACTACTGTTGTAAAGTCCACATGTTTTTCTATTCGTTGCTAAACATTGGTAGCTGCTAATGCTTCGGTTGCCAAGTTATAGCAGTTCAAAAAAACAGGCAGTGCAGACACACACACACACACACAAACAGACTACAGTACCCTCGCTATGCGCCCACGCACAGCGAGGTTAATAATAATCATTAACTATAATATTATAATATTACAAATGTAAATTATGTTATATATTATTGGCAACACAAAAAATCCTGCTCACAATCACAAAAGCATATCATATACAATGTTACATTATAATAAGTCAATTATAACTCTATTGATGTTCAGCCAAACAGTAGTCATACCTTAGGTATAGAATTACATGTTATAAGTTATGACATAACTGATCATATAATGGTACATTCAAAGTTAAATATACTGCTTTATTTAGTGGTCACTGTAAGAAACATAACTTAACCAGGTATTTGAGAGAGCTATAATTAAAAAAATGTTTCTAAACAAGTACTAATTATAACATAATGTTTTTTATGTTAATCTATTGTTGTATGTGAATTTAAAAAAAAACAAAATAAAATTACGTCTTAATTGTTTCTTTCCATATTGAGATGAACTATAGATTAAAGCAATGATAATAAATGTAGTTACACACTTATCAACCAGTAAATTACTTGTATATGCTACAATATAATGATCAAATTCATTTTTTATTATAAGAATACAAAATGATACTTTGGAATGTAGTTATGTAAAGTGAAGTCATCATATTATGTAATGTTGTTATTTAACTATTGATATTAAATGCTGTGTTTTTAAAAATATAACAACCTTGTGTCACTTTTTGATTTGAGACCATGTGGTATGCATAATGTATAGTCCTGTAGAAAATGGAAAATTACTATAATAACAATGTCCATAACAACATTACCATAGCAACAACAAAATTTTAACTTTGGAATGTAATTATGTAAAGTGAAGTCATCATATTATGTAATGTTGTTATTTAACTTACTACTAATAAATGTTGAATTTTTTTTGATAAATGATTATTCCAGGAAATGCTATATAGTACTATAATTGGACATGTAAGTTAATTGACACTGAGACATTATAAATAATCTTATACATTGTGTAGTTCATGTATAATATATTCAATTGATGATAATATAAACTTAATCAGCTTAAAGTAAGTGTTTCTGTCAATGAATTTGCATATACTCTGATATTTTATATTATATTTTCTGTATAACACATAATGATAGTAAGCTAAGTAGCTTAAGTAATAATAACTAGTAACATTTATGAAGTTATCCTTTACTGCATATATATCCAAAGACAATATTTTAATTCTTAAAATCCAATTGCCTGAAATGGACTTCTACTATTAAACATTGCTCAATTTTGATTCCATGAATTGTAATTCTCATCAATTTCATTTAACATGAGGAACCTTAATTCAATCTTATAAATTTTTATAATCCTCCTATCTTTCTCTCTCTCTCATATCTGCTGTTAAAAGAAACTGAAGATATATCATCAAGTAGGACTATTAGTTATTACAAGATAATACTTATGGGCATAGTTGCCCCTAAAGGAAAGGTATTGTCTTGTATAGTTTTGAAAGTGATTGATTACCTTCTCCTGTAATATTGCACAGTAATTTTAAATAATGTGAGCAAGATAAGGTTTTTTCCTGATTCTAGTTAATATATAAGTTATGTAATAAAATATATTACTTGTCTTCTAAATATATAACTTATCTTCTCTGTTTACACACCAGGTATCAACATGCAAATAGATTACAGCTGTTGTCTTGTCCACTTATGAAATCTAGCACATCTTCTGTTGGTCAGTTGTAAAATCAAACAATGTAGGCATGATAGGTGCTGTTTTTCTATAGCTGCGACTGAAATCTAACACCTATTGTTACTGGCGAGATGTAATATACTGAAATGAAGTTATCAATAAGGTATAAAAAGACCTTTCTTAGCTCAGTTTTCAAATCAGTCAAAACACTTTCTTCGGATTAAATCCTTCCTCAGCTCACTGTCAACAAATTTAATTGAAAGAAAAATGAGCAGTGAATAATACAGTAAATATACTGATAAGATATGTGACTGAGTTAATGTTATCTTCTTTGTATATAGCATTTAATATTACTGCCTAAAACAGTTCAGGTGCAGCAATACTGGTAAAATATGGAAATGTGAACGATTGGTGGCTTTCACACCCACAAGTGATTAATACTCAAGGCTTTACCAGGTTTGTCATAAATTATTAAATGAGTACTTTTATTACATAAATTTAAATACAGGTTACTGGCAAGGGTTCAGCATCTGGTACTTTCAATATTATAGTTTTTAGGTGAAGAAATACAGGTTGATTTTGTTACAAACCTGGACAAAAGCCGTCCCTTACATCTAAAAAGTTCAGCTCTGGTCTTTATATTGCTCAGGTTACTAATGGAACTTACATTGAAGGTATGACAGCTAACTGCACCTTCCAAGTTGTTGATCCAAGGAAATAATTAAGAGCTGTGATACTAAATATGAAAAAAGGAATACATAACAGTACAAACAGAGACTAAAGGTTTACAGGTATTTTTTGGTTCTCTTATTGTATATATAGGCCATTATTTTATATCATATACTTGTTTTTAAAAAGTTTTTTAATAAAGTTATCGTTAATAATAACCCTAAATTACTATATCAAATGCAAGTAATGAAAAAATTAAAAAGTGTATTAATAGAGATTGACAGAATTATCTCCATCACATTGACATGAATTAAGGAATTTCATGACAGCAGAGTAACTTGCAGAATTACTTATAAGATACATGTTTATTATGTTGTGGCATAAAAATATAGTTAAACAGTAGTTTAGAAGTCAGCCTTAGATCTCTGAAAATTAACTACTTATAAAATGGCTCATTGTTATATTGAAAGATAAGCTGATGTAGTTGTAAAACAGTTCACTTAATTTATCTGTTTAAATTAAAACAGCTGAGCAATGGGAAAAATGAGTAGGTACAGTAGCACTGATAAGTACTGGTCTAATAGCAAGATGAATAGCAGAAAGAACAGGTCAGTGGAACTGAGTAGCACTGGTAGAGACTGCAAATAAAGACAGCTTACAAAGAACACGACCTTTAGCTTGCAATAACGACGCACTAACACCTGTCTATCACCTAAACATAACACGACAATGCACGCTTTTCTTTACCTTATTTCCATGACGTCCAAGGACGGCAACGGTCGTTCCGCGAAAACGCGTACGCGCGTCTTTAGACGTCAACGGGCTATAAAGGGTTAACATATTAGATGAAAAATGTTACAGTTCGTACTTAGAAGAGTTTTTCTTCGACTAGTATAAACCTATTGTTTTGATTTAATAGTCAACAGTTATCTCTTGAAAATTCAAACAATCGCATTTGAAATTTCAAACTTGACAATGCAAGGGTTTTGAAATTTAAAAAAATTCATTTATCTCTTGAAATTTCAAAAATTTACAAGTCAAGCATTTTGAAATTTCAAGGAAGATCAGCTCTATACTTTTGAATGCATCATTTGAAATTGTAAAATTACAATTTAGTTATGTATTGCTTGAAATTTCAAACAATTGCATTTGAAATTTCAAAACTTTACAAGTCAAGTGTTTGAAATTTCAAGAAAAGTATTCTCATGTATGCATCAATAAATCAACAAAGTAAGTATGCTTGTCATGTGATTTTACCTGTGGTATCTCCTTAGTCATTACTTCACTATGAGCTTGTAAGTTGTCAGGAAGGGCATCGTCAGTTGATGGTATTAGGTTTATATCTTTTATCAACTCTACAATATCTGGTAAAGGCCATGAAAAATCTGTCTCACCTACTAAACAAATTTTAAAGGTGTAAGTTACCATTACATGTTTAGCATAGATGTGTGTTCCTTGGGTAGTGCAACAAAACAGAACTATTAACCTTCACACTGAAATTTAGCTTCTAACTCAACCAAGAAACCTTTCCACCAGATTTAGTGATTTGGTGAAAGACATAAATATTTAGGAATGCTGTTGGTGAGAGCAGTCATATCTAATTTATCTGGCTTTGCTTTGACATGAAGTGGCAATAAACCATACAACAATTCCTGTAAAATACCTAATTTGTAATAAGTTTGATTATTGATCAAGACTAACCTTTAGAAGAATGAATCCACTACTGTTCTGTGGCTCCCAATCATCACTGCTCCACCTCTTATAATGCATTTCAGCTCTGCTATCACAATTTCTGGTAAATCTATAAATGGATTATCAAAAATGGTAGTTCTTGTGTAATAAATATACATGAATGAATACATGAGGATTAGAGTGATTATGAAGCTCCTCAGTAGCAGGTAAGAGCCAACCTTTTACATCATATATTTGTTTTAAGACATAGATATATATTGATGATACTGACATGGTGAATGTATTGGCAACAGTGAGAGGCACAACCATGTATCTTTTGTACTTTGTAAATCAGTAGATGAAGAGGAATTTTCATTTTCCATCAGTGAGTCCTCTTAATATAACATTACTGACATTTCTGTTGTACAGTTCATTTGTGTCAAATTAAGAACTAAGTTATTTGCATTGATACATTACCACTACATAACCAGTACCTCAGTAGACCACTTATGTTGATTGGAACAATATCTGAAGAAAGTGGTTCAGCAACGGTAGGTGCTGAAATAGCAATTATAATTAAAACAAACAATACTACTACGTGATTATGTCAATTCTATAAATCCTATATATAAGGATTATAAAATAATATTTATAACTGTAACTGTATAACAATCCTACTTAAATATGTATAAGGATACTCCACAGAAAATCTCATATTGTTAGCTAAAATGGTGTACTATTTTCATCCCTGTCTCTGTCATTCTCTGTAGATCTCTAGATTTGTTGCTAATCAATATACTAGCTATTAGAATGTCATTGACTTGAAATGAACAATATCAATTTACACAGCAAATTATTTTACCTACGCCACTCAATGTAAAATTATTATTAGTGCTATATTGAATTTGATATTGTTATAGCTAGATTTTTCATAAAAAATAATAAAATTGTGTTGAAAATAATCCTAATCTTATAGTTATATAATACATACATTCCTGTGTATTTTTACTCTGCTTTGACACCATAACCACTAGTACTGAGTACAAAAAACCTCTTATCATGAGTGCCATCATATTTATGTTCAATGTGACTGATCTGCTCTGGTACCATGTTTATCACTCCTTATGCTTTCTATAGTTTCTCCTCACTTTTTTAACTCGTATATAGTCAGTGATAATAATGGTATTAATGTACTTAAACTACAATTTTTGAACCATGGTTACTTTAATCTAAGTTTAGATAAAATTTTACTAATCAGTCAGTTGCACTGGGATCCACAGGTTATAATGAAGAAGTGTTTCCATTTGTATATGCTAGGTATTATAATTATGTTCATATAGATAAACAAGTATCTCTATTAGCAGATACATAAATACTAAGACTAATATCCTATATTGAAATAGATTAAATTAACATAATTCATAGACAGATGAAGTAACAGATCTAGTTTTGTTAATATTATTGTATATATATAATTACTAAGTTGACTGTAGGTATATCTGGTGCTAATACATGAAAAAGCTTGAGACCTAGAGCTTGTGATTAAATGAGTACATAGAGTCATACTTTATAGAAATAGTGCTAAAGAACAAACTAAATTCATTCTCTACTTTAAAGGCATCTGCAACATTTTATCTTTGCAGATGTAGAGAGGATTGATTGGATGCAATCAACCTTTAATAAATGCACATGAAGTGTTAAAATGAGAATACTTAGTATATATAATGTATGCACGTGACACATGGTGACTTTACTAAGTATATTAGTCAATAATCAGTTGGTGAAATGCTGTAATTAGGAGGCTTTGCACTAGATATAACAATGACAAACTTCTATATTGTTCTGTTCAGAGATTCTTATTAGACACTCACAAACATGTTAGCATTGTACTTGTATTTTTCATTTGTTCTTGTGCTGTCATTTATTGTCTTTAAGTGTAGACAAAATTTGTCCATAGGCTAGTATGAGATATTGTGAAATTTTCAGATGGAAATTCGTTTTGGTGTCGTTTTTTAACGAAATAATTGCGTAGGTGGGGTCACCGGATGTCCAAATTTAATTTGCCTCAAGCACATGTTCATCGAAAGAAGAGGAAGACGCCTTGAAGAACTTTTAACAGGTTCGTTTACGAGTAAATAAGGCAACTGTCGTTGATTTGTAGGTCTAGAGATGTTATAACACGATTCTACAAGTAAATTCTACCTCGAACTCTGCTGAAAGTAAGTCATTCTATCGTATCTTTTCTACTACCATCTTTGTAATGAAAAAAACGCTCGAAATTGAAGCGCTAGGGTTAAGATACAATAGTGATAGTATCTGTAAGTACTACAAATGATGCAAAACATGTCCAGTATATAAACAAGTTAGTATTGCTTACCTTGTTTGTAGAAATTTATAATTGGATTTTGTGTGTTGTGTGTGTCTATCTGTATATGCTTATTATTTGAATGACTACTGTTTGGTTAGACATTTCAGTTAGATGTTGATAATATATATTTATTCTTTTGTATATATGTAAGTGTCTCTTTAATTTTCATTAGGTCCATGGTGGGTGTGGTAGTGTAGGAAACAGTCATCACTCTTTCCAGTATGACAGAGGTAAAGGCTGCAGTCACTACAATACCATTGAGTATCTCTTTGTTTGTTTAGAAATGCATAACAGTAGTGACACCTGTGTCTATTGCCATCATGCTTTGAGGAAAAATGTGCTGACAAAATTTTTTCACTGGTAGACACAATGAAGGACGACCAGGACGCTTACGATCACAATACGATCCAATGAGAAGGTGGCCTAAGTTGAGGCGAACGTCTTTGATTGTTTTGAATGGAGATGTGGGAAGGAATGTTTACAAGAGGTAAGTGTTTGTAATTACAACATCAGTTACAAAGTAAAAGATGTACATATAAGCCTTATATCCTCTTGCATTGAGGCAGTAGTACTGCCCAGTTGATCATTATGATCAACTCCACCCATTTTTTGGTTATAGTTGGCTATTAGTTGAGGACAATTTACTATTTTTTTTTCTCCATTTTTTTGCTTCCTCTCCACTTGTGTTGTTGCCAAAGGTTGAGAATTTGTAGCAAGAGCACTTACTACCTTTGTGTCTTGCCATACTGTCATTAGCAAACTTCATGTTGTAATAGCTTGAATTCTCCCCTCTCTTTGAAACCTTTCTTTAGAATTGGTTTGAATTCTGTTGGATAGAACTTTCTATCTGAACGCATGGTTCCACAGGCATAAATTTTGTCCTCTAGCAGATCCTTAAAAAGTGGAATGCCTGTAAAAAAGTCATCACAGTATATGTGATGGTTTTTTTCTGACAATGCTTCTTTTTAAGTCTCGGACAACCCACGACTCTAGTCCTATTTCTGATCTCTTCTCCTTTCCACAGTATACTTGGTATTCACATACAAACCCATTGTCACTATCAGCCCTGACCCAAACTTTAAATCCTCTCTTGATAGGCTTTTTGGGAACATATTGTTTCATTGTTGATCTGCCCTTAAATTTTATCATTGCCTCGTCTATGCTGTTGTCACGATTTGGATTATATAATGTAAGGAATTTGTTGTTAAGAAATTCCAGAATTGGTCTTACTTTACCAAGACGATCATATTGTGGTGTACCTGGTAATGCTAACGTCGCATTGTCTACAAAATTGAGATATCGTGAAATGTCCATGAATCTATCTCGAGAAATACAATCTGCTATGGGAGTGTAGTGATAATATGGGTCATTTTTCCAATAATCATATAGGGATGGTGATTTTACTATCCCCATTACGATCATAAATCCCAAGTATGTTTGCAATTCTTCAATAGATACTTTTGTCCATTTGGCATACTTTTCTCCACCCATACATGTTTCAGCATATCTGTTTGTCTCATCTACTATCAGTTGTAGAAGTGATTGTGTAAAAAATAGCATAAATGCCTCAAGTGGTGATGAAGGGACAGAAACAGTTGGTCCCACTGATTCTGTAAACGAATCTATAGTGACTAGCATGTAATTGTTTGACCATTTTATCTCCCCTAGGGTGTGGTCACTTGGACATTGACTATGAAGATATTTACAGATGAGAAATGTACATTTATTGTATAACTTACCTTTATTTAGATTTGTTTGTGTCAGACACAGGATTTTCCAGAGAAGTCCTATTATGATTGTAGGTAAACTGTTATTTTGACATGTGTTCACTTACACTGATAGTGGTGTATTGTTTAGTGAACTTGATGGACCTGCAAGTGACTCTATTTGTTGGTAGCTATTTATTTTACAATCAGTAAAAGGTAATATTTGTGATATTTACCATAGCGGTGCAGGTAATTGGACTGGAGACTTTTCAACATCAACAGATGTACCTTCTGTTATACTAAGATTGGTAGGTTTTACATACTTTGTAAGTTAACTCATCATTTTATTACCAGTATTTGTCCTCCATCTCATCATCTAATGTATCAAATTCTTCATCACTCCCTGGATACATTGGTTCATCTTCAATAATATCCAAGACTTCGTCTCTTGTAAATAATCGTCTATCAGTCATTCTATTTGCATAATACATTTGTTATTTGTTTACATTTATTTGAGTGATGTACTAATTATAATATGCAAGTATATTTATCTTTATCACCATTCATATGCATGTGATGTACTAACATGGACTGTTAAGTTGCAAGTGGAGATGTGCAGACTGATTTGTCAACAAGAATCAATACACAAGGTAATAACTGGAGTGTTAACATTAAATACAAAGACTGTGGAAACTCGGATCAAATGCTGACTGCAGATTCAAAGGCAAGCAATAACAAGTATAGGAGCTACTACTGTAGAAAATACACACTCTTATCACCTGTCAATATTGGGCTATTCTTAGTAAAAATTCAATTGATGCTGATTCGCGTCATTCGTCATCTGAAGTCACAATATTGATGACCCGATTTCGTTAAAAAAAATTTGTTTATGTCACAATGATTATCTTTATGATGTACATAACACTTCCTTTTTTTGAGGACATCATAAAGGAAATGTATGTAATTTTTTGTGATTACTTGATTTTTTTTAATTGTTGTATTTCTAAATAATCATTAAGTTCAATGGAAACATTAAAGTTTCTTTAGTAAATACAAAAAAAAATTGGTGTTCTCAAGTGTTTCTATATAGCGGGAAATTTGCTCTTCACATATGTTTCCTGTCAAAAGAAATCTTTATGTTTCCTTAGTTGGGAAGCACCAGAAACATAACAGAATACATGACATTTTCAAAACGTTTCCAGTTGTTTCAAACTGCAGAAATATAATAATTTTCCAGTGAATGTTGTATGAAGGATAATCATCAATCATTAATGTAACTCTCTATATGTATCTATCTAATAGTGACAGGAAAAGATGGTTTAAAATAACATTTTTAAAGAAAAAAGGAAAAGAAACAAAAGCAGTTATAGATAAATACTGTTGCAGTACAAGAGATTTAGCAAATAGTTACACAAGTATATTCATATTGTATAACAATGTTATATAAATAGAAAAAGCAATACATGTAACGTTAAATAATTTTTTCAAAAATACACAAGATAATCATACAAAAAATAACATTGCCAGAAGTAGTATAATAACTAAAAACTATTAAGAAAATTCTAGCTCTAATATTTTAAAGCAAAATGTGTTATCAAAAAAGAAAACTAAAAGTTTTCTGCTAAAGTTAAAATTGTCCATGTGTCAATCTCATTTCACATTATATTTTGAGTGGACCTCTGGTTTGGCTAAAAACTTTCGAATCTTTAAAGCAGTTGAAGATTGTTTCACAATTGGGCCTTCTACTGCAGCTAGAACAACATCCCAGGTACTGCTTGATGGAGATGTATTCATCCAACTTCGTAACACTTTTATAAGTTTTGTAGTGTTATCATCATTGTTTTGAATTAAACTACCTAGAACACGATCTTCTACTTCTAAAGCAGTGCCTATCTTGTACCACTCGTACTCAATATCTGTTAGAAGACCCACAAGCTCTGCAAGGTTTGGTCTCTTATTTAGTACACAAGTGAGATCAACTGGATTAGAAATAAAAGGTTTAATAACAAATATAATTTTTACAGCAAAAGCTTCAGAGATAATATTGGCTTTCTCAAGTAATTATTATTATTTCCTTAAAATATTAATTATCTACAATTTAGTTTATTTAATAATAGTAATATGGCAGGTGTTACATTTAGTAGGTAGGGTTTCTTTGCACAATGTACTAGAGTGATCACTTATTTACAGCTAAGGCAATGTTTCTAGCATCACAGTAAAACTGAATATATAACATAAGCAGTTTACATTACTTTACATTACATGTAAGTCACTCTTGTAATGCTAAGTTTCCTTTTTCCTGATATTAGTGCACAAAATTTAAATAAAAGTAAAAACTAACCTTGTAGTTTCACTTCTTCTACTAACAGGTCTACTGCAATCCATGGTAATTGTCGTGATCGATCAATACATGCTGTTATTCGAGGATCTCTGCAACAAGTAAGTATTTTCTTGCCTTCGTCTGGGCGACAGAGATGTTTAGCAGAAGAAGCACACATTGAGCAATAAAAACGCTCTTGAGGTAACGAAAGAATTGGCTTATACTGAAATTTTTTAACCACATCTCCAATGCCTTCGAGAATAGCATTTCGAATAAGTGAGTAATTTTCTGAAGGGCCACTGTAGTATACATCTAGAGAGTAGATAGCATCAACGAGTAAAACTCCTCCTCCTAAATCAAGACACAGTAACTGGATAGCATTACGATATTGTAGTAGTTCCTCTGAAGGCTCATCAGACGTTGGAGGTCGATAAAGATCAAATTTTGGTGACTTTTGTCGCTTAACAAGATTGACAGCTAGAGCAGGAAAGATTCCTTGAGGTACAGGCTTCATGTTCCAAGTTAAAACAAGAGCATCTGTGACATTTGCAAAGGAGCTTCCTATACTCTCCAAGTTAGAAGTAGTAGGTAAAACACAGGGTAAAAAGAACTTGACTCTCTCTGGTAAAGGAGCTATAATGAATATATCTTCCATTAACTTTAAGAAATCATCTGCCATAAAATCAAGTGAGAAACCATCAGGAAGACAATGTAGTAGCTCACGTGTAAAAATACCTTCAGTTTTGATTT
The DNA here is from genome assembly GCA_963693285.1 of Xestospongia muta. Taxonomy (NCBI): domain Eukaryota; kingdom Metazoa; phylum Porifera; class Demospongiae; order Haplosclerida; family Petrosiidae; genus Xestospongia; species Xestospongia muta. Next base: position 18,988,153 of record OY848918.1, on the reverse strand, counting down.
GAAGATGAGCATTTCTTGGAACAACTATATTCATTTCTTCTAAGTATGTAACAGCATCAGCAAAAGAAATACTGATTACTTCTGAAAGTTTATTAAAATGGGGTTGGGGATAAAGGAAAACCACATTGGGTTATACAACTGGAAAGTACAAGAAAATGGTTAAATCGTGATAGTCAGTAATGAAGCTTCAATGTCTTTCCAATCCATCTCAAGAATCAAGCCATTCTACAGCATTCCCTATTATTGACGATCATTGATTTGGAAATTTTCTGTGGGTCTCTAATTCTTTGCAAACTTAAACAAGAACCATCGTGCTGGAATTTCTGACTCAAGGTATTTATAACACAGTAGCATATAATGAATCAATAGGCTGTTATAAGCACTTACTATAAGTGTGTAATAAAGAAGCTTATCTACAACTTTTTTCAAGTATAAGCAAGGGATTGCTGAGTAATAAGACTGCTTATATTAATGTATTTATCGTGTGGTATTTTATTTCAATCAGGTCAACTAATAACAAAACTAAAAAATAATTATAAATTTCTAAAATGTTGAAGAAAAAATTTCAATTCTAAATTTATTGTCAGTTACTATAGCTAAACAATGTAAAAGGTGAAGTATAAGTCCAATGTGTATCTACAGAAAAAAAGAAAACTATTAATAACTAGTCTTAATGGAATTTGCTGTCATAAAAGATTGTAAAAAATTATTTCACATAAAATAATTTATTTTGTTGCATTTACAAAAGGATGGACTGATCCACAAAGTATTGTAGTGACTATTTATAACTATTGTGATTCTTTATAATAATAAAGTGGAACACTCTTTGATGAATAATATATTTAACAGTTTATTGACATGTCAAGATTTAAAACATACCTTTTATGTTGCCTACATGATTGTAGCAGCTATTATGAAGTACTGCTAGGAGGTTTATCTGTGATAATATGAGACATTATAGAAATTGTAATGCATAAAGTAAAGTGCAAAGATAGTACTAAAACAATTGATTTTTTAAACAGATTAGTTTTACTTAAAATCACATGTTGTAGTAATATATTAATAACATACTTGACTCTTTGGTAAGATATTGACAAATTTCATTGGCAAGTGATTTATTTTGTAGAGGACCATCTATGACATCAATGATATTACCCCAAGTTGCTGGAGTAGGTTCATTGTCCAACCAACTTTGCAGCATCTTTGACATCTTCACTTGGTCAGAGAAAGTAGAATGACACAACCCCCTAATAGTGTTAGGGTCAACTCCAAGTAGATCTCCTATCTCTTGCCACTTTGAATTTATAGAAGAAAGAAGCCTGAGGAGTTTATGCTTCTCTGGTTTGTTGTCTGTGAATTCATTATTGAAAGAAAATGAGCAAACAGTATTAATAATGACATACAGTAAAAATGTATTATTAATAGTGTCTTATTAAAGGAGGTAACAGTTGATAAGGTGCTAGCTACATGAAGGTATGGCTATACATTGATATTCTGTCAAATTGTTTATACTTTTCTTTAAAGAACTGTTAATAAAAATATGAGCATTTTGGTTTTATTGCAATATTTAACAATGGTGATCTAAGCAAATTACAGTTCCTTATATGTAGAAATACATGGAGTAATTAATTAAGAACTAAAAAAACAACATAATGAAATCACAAGCTATCTTGTTACTTTGGCTGTAATGATATGTTTGCATTCTCTACAATTTCATAATTACAAGATGGCAGGTGGTATAATATTTATATATAAATGCATTTTTAGGTATGCATGTAGGTTAATTAATGCAAACATTTCTTAACCTTCAACAGAATGTTTGTAAACAAATTCCAGTAAGTAAATACTAACCTTGTAATTGTAGTTTCCCTACAGCCACACCCTGTGTAATCCAAGGTAATTGTCGTAAAGGATCAATATCTGCTATTAATCGAGGATTTCTACAACAAGTAAGTATGTTCTTGTTTTCATCTGGACGACAAAGATGATTGGAAGAACAACATATTGAACAATAGAAATGTTCCTGAGGTGATGAAAGAATTGGCTTATACTGAAACTTTTTAACCACATCTCCAATGCCTTCGAGAATAGCATTTCGAATAAGTGAGCAATTTTTTGAAGGACCACTGTAGTATACATCTAGAGAGTAGATAGCATCAACAAGTAAAACTCCTCCTCCTAAATCAAGACACAGTAACTGGATAGCATTACGATATTGTAGTAGTTCCTTTGAAGGCTCGTCAGACGTTAAAGGTCGATAAAGATCAAATTTTGGTGACTTATGTCGGTTAACAAGATTAACCACTAGAGCAGGAAAGATTCCTTGAGGTACAGGCTTCATATCCCAAGTTAAAACAAGAGCATCTGTGACTTTTGTAAAGGAGCTTCTTATACTCTCCAAGTTAGAGGTAGTAGGTAAAACACAGGGTAAAAAGAACTTGCCTTTCTCTGGTAAAGGAGCTATAATGAAGATATCTGCCATTAACTTCAAGAAGTCATCAGCTGTAAACTCTGATGAAAATCCATCAGGAAAACGATCAAGGAGGTCACATGTAAAAATACCTTCTGTTTTTAGTTGTACATGAGCATTTGGTGGAAGAATAATATTCAATTCATCTAAATAAGTGGTGGCATCAGTAAAGGAGATGCTGATAATTTCTGATAGCTTATTAAAAAGGGGTTGCGGATGGAGGAAAACCACATCAGGTAATACAGCAGGAAAATACAGGAAAATGGTCATATCATGGTAGTACATCAGTGCAGCTTCTACCTCATTTCCATTCATCCTAATTGCAAACCCTATTCTCAAGCATTCCCTCTTACTGACAACCATTGATTTTGTACTCTCCTGAAGATCATATAATTCAAGCTGAAACAGGTACCATCGTATTGGAATTTCTGCCTCAATGTAAGATTGGCAAACAATTGTACGAATTTTCTCTGCAATCTTCTTTTCTGACTCACCTCTGGCTATTGTGTTGAGAGGAAATATTATCTGCTTTTCCTTTTCACAATAATTCATGCGTACATCTTGAAACTGTTTTAAAGTAGACCACAAATGTGCATTCTTTTGCTGCAAAGACTCGCCCTCACATTCTGCTATTTTATCGTAAAATGTGCCAAGAACAAGAAGGGAAGGCTCAAGATGTGAAAACTTGACATGAATTTTGTGCAAATTAGGCTGATCTATGGACGCTAGCGAACGAAAGGAAGACTCAAGTAGTTGTAAATTTGTAATTTGTCGCTCCACTGGTACACCAAGTTGTTGACCTTTGAAACTAAAGTAGAATTTAGGCTGGTCATCAAGCTTCTCATTTAGTTTTTGTGTAAGTATGCTGACTGGATTATAACGTAGCAATACAGGAGCTATATCCAGGAATGCTGCCTGTCCACCAGAGTCAATACAGTGTATCCAGTGGGTGTTGTAAAGCTCAGGTGACTCCTCTACAATAGGTAAGATTTTGACAAACTCTGTTGTGGCTGTTGATAAAGGTGGACGTGGTGACTCCAGAGAGATGACTTCACCTGATTGTGGTTTATCCATTGATGAAGAAGAATTTTGTGATCCATCATCATCAGATGATGACTCACTCTCATCATTATGAGCTGAAGGAGTAATAGATTCAGATGCAGTTGACTGTAGCATACTTTTTACTGTTCTAGCAAGCATCTTTTTGAATGACGACCGGTCTACCTTGCCCCATATTTGGGTGGTGGATGAAGTTGCTGGATCAGATTCAGTGATGACACTGGTCGTCTCTACCTTTCTTATCTCTGGAGCAGTAGTTACGGGAGTACTATGATGACTTTGTGGAGGTGGCTGATTCAGCAAAAGGTTCATAGCCGATGATTTCCCTGTTCCTGGAGCTCCTGACATTGCCATCTTTGAGTATTTTGCTGTAATTTTTCCTTCATCAAGAGCTTTGTCAAGTAACTTAGAATAATCTGTAGGAATATGAACAGGAAGAAAACACAATTTAATAATACAAAAGTTTCATCTTCTATTGAAACAAAAAAGCTTAAAGTTAAAGACAACTTTAGACAAGACAAGACTATTAATAATAGGCTATTACAAGAATGAACTGATATGATAGTATTACCACTAGAGATCACAAAGATGTTTTGTATTGTATAACTGACAATAAATAAACAGATTCTACTAATGACTATTTGAGAAAAAATCAGAATATGTAATACATTGTCACAGCAATTAGCTATTCATATACATATTATAGATCCAAGATTTTATATCTATCAGGTAACATGTGACATCTAACTGTCACTGCTACCCTACTCATAACCGAGCCACAGAGAGTACAATTCTGTATAAAATGCTTGAAGAACAAAGTTTGAGTTGTGGTACCTTACATGCTAACTTGCTGTTCAGTGTATCGTGATTAGCTATAATTCTAATTCCAAATGACCATATTATAATATCAGTTATATCAAGGTGCTGAAAATGACAAAAGATGACATAATGTGTGCCTGTGTTTTGTAATACTACATAATAGTTAAAAAATGCATTCTAATAAATGACCATCATCATTGTTTTCTTGTACATAATCTACAAGTATGCTTTGTTTGCTATCAAGGTTTAGAGATCAATACTATACATATGTTACTAATATATGTATCATAATGTAACATCAAAATATACTGACATTAAAAAATACTAAAGATGTCATTACAAGTATGTAGTAACATAGTTATGACCTATTTAATTAGCTGAATTGTGGAGGCAGTAGTTTCATTTCATAAGATACTCATACTCATATACTAGTATCACTTACATTATAAGTACATGTCTATTGTGATGAACTACATTACCTTTTTTGGCTTCTTCAATCAAATGTAATATAGTAGCTCTGTTCTTGTCATCAGGTTCAACTTTGTCTGCAGCTGTTTCACCTTTATTGTTCTTAATGGTAGCATCAGCTCCACTAGATACTAGTAGTTTAATACATTCCATTCTACCCACAGAGCATGCATCATGTAATGGTGTGTTACCATCCTATATAATAAAATACTATCACATATAGTAAAATTGAAAGTTGTTAATTAGATATATTGATAGATTATAATAAATACAATAATGTTAGTGTTTACTAAAAACTCATTTATTAATTTATATAATAATCATACACATATATGAAAACATAGGACATATCCTTCCAGTCATATTATCATTATATTATGTACACAAAGTATCTACTCATTACATCAAGTATATTATAACTAAGTATTATTACTGATATTAACTATGTTAACTCCTACAACATGATGTGTTGCTTACTAATGTTGCATATTTATACCTCATAACTACACAATGAGGGGCCTTTTTGTTAAAAAAAGGTATGTAAACAGGAGTACATCATTAAAACCATTAGCATCATTAACTCAAAGATATTATTATATATGATATACAGTAAATAAACATAATTACAGCATTTATTGTCTGATAAACTTGTTATCATCAATTTTAGAACACCACTTAACATATGTTTTTACTTTAACTAACTTCATTTTCACAACTTACAAATTACTACAATGACTTAATGTGTTCAAATGAATACATGACAATAGGTGATGACATATGCACAAAAGTCATAATATCTATGACAACATTCTTATACATAATTAAAATCCATTTTCAATTATTACATAAATGGAGTGTCTAAAGTAATAACACTGACAACTATTAAGACCATATGTGACCAAAAATACAAAAATGGTATGTAATAGACAAACAAATTTAGAGCAATGCTTGCATATAAATAGTTGCTTTGTGATCACCTTGAAATTCCATTAACTTCTTGTTCAAGATGGGCACATAGCAATGCTTTCAATGCAAGCACTTGTTTACACGTTAGGTACAATTATCATATTTATGGTCACATGTTAATATGTCTCAGGTGTATGTTTCACAATACACAATGCAATGTTTATTGATTGTATACAAGAAGTTTGGTGTAAGAAATGACAGAAACACACTAAATAGTTGGTTGTGGTAATAGTGAGTTAATGATTTTGTGAGTGATGTACTGTATCATTTGTTGTTGTTACTTGCTATTAATATGTTATCATAATGATTATACGCTGTCCGAGTTGAGTTGGGCCCTTCATTAAAAAAATGTTACATGCATTGATGTAAGGTGAGGTATTTTCTCACCTAATTAATTAAATTGGCACTAAAGCACATTTTAATGTTATTCATTATTTGTATACGTGAATGTCATGCGAATAGACTATGTTGTCTTTCATGCTTGTGAAAATGCAAAGAGGCAAGAGACTTAGATCACAAACAAAGGAGGTTGTTGCAAATGTCTATGACTATTTCGAGGAAGCCACCAGGCGTCAGGGGACTCAAGGGCCTCTGAAAAGAACCTGTGATGCTACAGGGGTTTCACGTATCTCCATCAAGAGACTATGGAAAGAGAAAGCTGACCCTGGTGGAGCTGCGTTTTCTACTCCAACAAAGAGATATAGATTTTCCAGACCCCTGCTAGTTGATGATTTTGATCATGAAGCCATCAGACGAAGAATCTATCACCTTTATCAGGCGAAAGAACATGTGACACTTGCCAAGTTGCTTGTTGTTTTAAAAGAGGATAACCTCTTTCGCAGTCAGAGGTCAACTCTTCACATTTTGTTAAAGGAAATGAGTTTCAAGTGAATCACCATAACTTTTTTATCATGTCTATTAATATTGTACTTCGTAGACATAAGAAAGTGGATGACAAATGCCACTACTACAAACAACCTTGTATTATGGAACAGAGGCATGCTTACCTTCGTCGAATGAGCAATAACCATCAAGAGAATAGGCCAGTTGTTTACCTTGATGAAACCTGAGCCGATCCTCACAATGGTAAGGATTGTGCTTGGGTGGAGAGGGATGATGTGACTGGTGAAACTCTTGGCTGTATAAGAAGGCCTCCAGGGAAGGGTTCACGGCTTATTATTCTTGGAGCTGGTAGTGAGACTGGTTGGATTCCCAACACCACTCTCATATTTAGATACTACAAACAACCTTGTATTATGGAACAGAGGCATGCTTACCTTCGTCGAATGATCAATAACTTCAAGAGAATAGGCCAGTTGTTTACCTTGATGAAACCTGGGCCAATCCTCACTATGGTAAGGATTGTGCTTGGGTGGAGAGGGATGATGTGACTGATGGAACTCTTGGCAGTATAAGAAAGCCTCCAGGGAAGGGTGCAAGACTTATTATTCTTGGAGCTGGTAGTGAGACTGGTTGGATTCCCAACACCACTCTCATATTCAGATCCAAAAAAATACTGGCGATTACCATGATGAGATGACTGATGATCATTTTGAGGAGTGGTTTGCTACCAAACTTCTCCCTAATGTTCAACTTAACAGTCTTATTGTCATGGATAATGCCTCATATCATAGTCATCGTAGTGACCCTGTCCCAGTCAAAAGTTGGACAAAGCAAAAGATGCAAGATTGGCTTCAGGCAAAGGGAATTGAATTCCCAACAAATGCCTTGAAAGCTGAATTATATAGCATCATACAAAGATTGAAACCTACTCCTCGCTATGTTGTTGATGACATGGCCGCTGCTGCTTGTAAGTACTCAGTCAAAATGCCATTTTATTTATTAATCTGTACATCATGTAGGCTACGAGGTTGTCCGACTTCCTGTTGCTCACTGCACTCTCAATCCTATTGAGTGGGCATGGGCACAGGTTAAAGGTCACATCAAGGCCAATGCTCATGCATTCAATCTCCGTGAGGTAGAGCAGCTGGCATGGGAGGGTTTTGATGTTGTGACACCTGACCGTTGGAAGAGCCTTGTTGAACATGTTAAGATCCACTTTGAAGACCACTATTGGTCTAATGATGACCTCTATGAAAAATTAGTGATGAGTTCATTATTCGAGTTGGAAGTGATCAGATGAGTCTGATGTTTCTGATCAATCTGATGATAGTTCTGATGACGTTTTAGGCATCCTCAGTTTTCATTCTTTGTAAAAAGGTTTTTTTCAAAACCACGGTGGCTTTATAGCTGCCCAAAATTCACAAAAGACGATACCTGATAATTATTTCAATGGATTTACAATAAAAATTTGTTCGTATAATTAGAACTATAATATTGAATTGCCACGTGACAAATGGTTGGCTTCTCAAGATGAGAAGAGATTTTAATTAAATCCTCGAGGGTGTGCAATTCGAAGTATGTCAAAAGTATGCCATTGAAAATGTATGGAGTTTTTTAGTTTGATACTTTTTCATAGCGTTAGAGAGCCAAATTTTATATATAAATAGTGCGTTTGCGAGCTGAATCGATTGGTGCAAGTTCTATGCAGATAGCATGTAAAACAGCAAAGTTATTTACATGTCAGGGTGGCCTAACTCAACTTGGACATAGTATAATATGAACAGTAGTTTGAAAGATACACTTCTTACGTAAATGTATTAAAATTATTGACAAACAGAAAATCTTATCACACAAACCTCTCAATATGAAATGACAGAGCATATTATTCAAAGAAATAAACAGTGTCCTGTATATTAGCTTTGTTGCTACTGAGAGTGTCAAACAATTTAGCTTATATAATGGACTACAAGTAATTAAAATAGCGACAAGTTAATGCTGGGTTATAGTAAATGTAGCCATTTTGTTTATATTGTGATAATATGTAGTTATATAAAGTGACAAAACCACAAATAACTACATAATTACATAAATTAATAACAATATTACATACAAAATACAGTCATGTATAATAACAACATGTTTAACAATGAAGACACTTACATTGTCAATGGCATCCAATAGTGCACCAGATTTTATTAGCACATCAGCTACATCAAAACGGCCATTGTTAGCAGCCCAATGTAGAGGAGTATCATTTTCCTGTAAAAAATAATTGTCAGTATTTATGATCATTTCATTTTATAATATATGGCTTATATGTACTAGCACTGTAGTACATTTTAGTGTTATTCATTATTTGTTCATGTGAATGTCATGTGAACAGACCACATTTTCTCTCATGCTCATGAAGATGCAAAGGGAAAAAAAACTGAGGTCACAAAAAAGGAGGTTGTTGTGAATGTCAATCACTATTTCAAGAAACTCAACAGACATCAATAGACTCAAGGACCTCTTACATAATCTGCTGATACCACAAGAGATTATATGCCAGCATCAACATAGTTTTGATGACAAATATTTCTATGCATTCTCAGTCTTCCTCCTTTGTTAAAAGGTTCTTTTCAAAACTATGGTGGCTTAATAGCTGTCTTAAATTGCAAAAGACAATACCTGATTATTATTTAATAACATTGAATTAATGATTGTTATAATTGACATCTGTTCATTTAATTAGAACTGTAATTTTGAATTGACACGTGACACACGGCTGACTTCTTAAAATGAATAGTGTTATTCGAAGGTGTGGAATTTGAAGTAAGATGAAAGTATTCCATTGAAAATGTATGGAGTTTATAGTTGTTACTTTTTTGTAGCACTAGAGAGCCACATTTTATTTATAAAATGCGCATTTGTACGCTGAATTGATTTGTGCAGGTTCCATACGGATAGCATGTAAAAAGGCTGAGTTATTTACATGTCTGTGTAGCTTAACTCAACCAGGTCAGAGTATAATCTGTGATACAGCCTATAATGTAAACATTTCTGGCTGTAAGTATTAAAATTTATGTACATTAACCTTCAAATGTTTATAATAAATAAAGGTACTACTTGTTTATCTATTGCAACAAAAATCAATTTGTTCTACTGATACAAAATCTATAAAAATTCTCCCAATATTGACCTGACTTGATGATTGTCACCAAATTTTAGAAAGAGAGATACATTCTTGGAGATACATCTCACCTATGATAGCTACATCTATACGAGATACTTTAAGCTTGTAACACAAAGCATTCTGTCAAAGCAAACAATTTTGCATTGTACAAGGCTTTGTGTTCATGCTGAACCTTCGAAATCACATTAGTCTTTTCACACTTTAACTGCAAAGAGGTGTATCTAGATTCTAAAAGCATTCTTGATCCTACAAGAAATTATATGTGAAAACTATAAAAATGACAGAATTAACTAACACATTGAAAGAGCATATTTACTTCCATTTCATTGTTAGTTTAAGCCTTCTAAGGAAATAAATTGGTACTGTACTTTTGTTGAAGTAAATGTAATGATAATGTTGAAATGATCCAATATTGTAATAATGGAAGTTGATTACATTGAGACTGTAATGGACACATCACTAGTATGTAGTATAGTAAATATTTGATATTAACCTTAGAGACAGTGTTAAGATTAGCTCCACTTTTTATTAAAACTGTAGCAATTTCAGTCTTTCCATCCTTTGCAGCATAGTGCAAAGGAGTCCACTTGTCCTAAAAGATATAGACAACATTAATAACACAATACAAAGAAATACATGTACATAGACTGTACTGGTACACTATGTCAAATTGTTGACTACTACTTTAAATTGTATCACAGTATGGTTATAAACACTAATTACTGATTATGTGATATTGTATTTGTACTACATTGAAAGCTTGTATCTATGTAATTATGACTACATTGTATCCTTTATACTATTGACATATATGATTTATAGAAATTAATCCTTGTATGTTTACTTCTGACAAACACAGCAAGTAATGAGTCTATTTACTGTGTTAAAGACAATATCAATTACATATGTGTCCATTTACAGCAATGTTTGTAACTTTTAAAGACTACTGAGAAAGCTAACACTTGATGAGGTGATATTGGTGGGTATTCAGTCAAGTTGGATTGAAAACATCATATTTAAAACTTAACTCCGAAAACATGTAATTGTTCATTAACTGTCATGTAGACACTGAGATCATGTTTTGTAATTAGAATTGTATATAAATCAACATTTTACAACTTTTATAGCTTTAGACACCTCTCACATGTAAAATAGATCATGTAAGTGTATACTATATGTCAGTAAAATAGTGCTTATCAAGCAAAAGGATGTACTCTACAAGCCATAAATGTATTCTTGAGGTAATCAGGATATAAGCTGGGACTAATGTGATAAGTGTAGAAAATATGAACAAATAAGAAATACACTCATGATAGTTACGTAATATAAGGTATATATCTTATTATAGAGATCACATTCTATTTAATGCCCTACTTTTTCAGTTGGTTGTTATTGGCAAAATTTCTTTTGTCAATCACTTTTAAGTATTTTCATTTATTATTCACAGTATGTATTTGTTGAAATATAGTATCAATAATTATTAAGGAAATTATATCATATAAATATACTCTTGATTAGAGAAGTAAAGAGACTCTATTTACAACATGTACCAGCCATCAAACAATGACACTGGCTAGACATATGACTTAGTGACTATCATAGTTATCTTTATCTGATGACAACAATGAAGACAGTACAACATACATTACAAATCACTGGTACATCATACTTATAGACTGAGTGTAAAAACACTGCCATGTATTAGAAACTATAACTTAACATATAAAAACTTTGTTATATTATTTCCTTGTATAATTGTAGAGATAGTTTGTGTTACTAGAGTAACTGTTATATAACATTCTAAGCTTCTGTTTATATATTGTATTAGAATCATGACAAGAAGCTGTTAACATAATTATTTACAATATAATATCAATATATTTTACTAAGCCTGTATGTGAAGGCTGTTATTACAGGTTTACAAAGCTCTATTAAGCTATATGTTTGTCATTTCACTAATCCATTATCAATGTATCCATTAACTGGACATTAGAAGTGATGACTCTTTGCTACAATCACTCGTAAAAAGCATTTATTATATAATACAAAAGGTTTCCATATTTTCTGAGTCAACAAGTAATCTATATTAAATGGGAATTCATTCTGACCACACAATCTGTCATTGTAAATGAGGTTTCCATTATTCAGGGAGTACAATATTCCACTGTACTGATACTGATAGACTTACATGTATTTAATATGACATTTGTTATGTTATTTGACAAAACTACACATGCTGTACCATATAGCGGGGTTTTTTTGGGGAGGGGGGGGGGGATTATCAAGGTTTTCGTGGTTGAGAAACAAACCACAAAATATTCACCCACGAAAGTTAATTAGATGAAATGTGCCACACCCATTCATGCGTACACATGGTTGCATGCACGTTATCACATAGCCATCTTTTCATGCATATATAGTGATACTAGGTCTTCATGTATACCTGAGAGAGGAAACCCATGAGAATCATAATAGTATAAGGTTTAATTTAACCAGGTGTGACAGGCAAGGTTTCAAAATGGTCCAGAAATAATATGTGTCAACTGGTAGACTTACTATGGACAGACAACTTAATGATTAGGCATTATATAGAGAAAAATAAAGAAGTCTTCACAGACAAGTTGGGCACAATGACTCAACATGTTGATAAACTGGACTTGAAGAGAAATCCCAAACCCAATTTTTGAAGACTTCAGCCTGTGTCTTCTCTCTTAAACTATCCTTAAAGCTGAGCTAGACAAGTTGCTGTCATTGGTCAAAATTAAGCCTGTTAATTACAGTGAGTGGAAAGCCCTTATTGTAACTATTCTATTGTAGCAAGATGGAAAACTACCCCTGTGTAATAGCTATAAAGAAATGATCAGCCCAGTACTTGATGTGGATCTATATCTGTTACTGAAACCAGATGACCTTTATACATAATTATCTGGGGGAAGTAAATTCTCTGTTTTTAACATCTCCTATATTATAACATTGAAATGATAATAAATTGAGGTTTAGTTTTCACAATTTTAAGAATATTGCTAACAAAACAAGAAAAGTACAACATGACAATTACATTTATAAACTCACATGTGTATACCTACATGTACAATGTATACATATATACATTACAACAGTATTGTTACTATATATGAACACTTACATTATTAGTGCAATTTGGGTCTGCATTTTTTTGAAGAAGAAGAGACACAACATCAGTATATCCACGAGCAGATACAGCAATCAGTGGTCTCTGATAAAGCTATATAATAGTAGATGATAATGTTTGTTATTAACAAATGACAGTTACAAGATCTACCTATTAATTATTTATTAAATAACAATATAAAATTTTAAAGAATACATACAATATCACAATAGTAACAGTAGTATTAGTATATTAATAAAATATTAGTTATTTCTAATAGATGATATTACAAAGAAGACAGTGAACTTATAATTACATTAGTACAACTTAAATTAACATTATAATACTATGAAAGTATTAATAGTCATTATTGCACTACTTTAATAACTTGAAATTATTTTAAATTATTGAGTCCTTATAAACACTACATTACTTATTAAAACATATTATGAACATTATTTACAATTATATAGTTACTCTGTGGATATGTTAATAATATATGTTTTGCTAGTAAACATAATACACACAATATACTGGTTTAAACTCAGTGTATAAGAAAGGTCAAACTAAATATCTTAAAAATAAAATGCTGTATGTACAAGAAACCATTTTCAAAAAAAATAATTTGGCAAATTCTTCAAAAGTAAACTAATTTTGGTTAATTCCCAGTTAATATATAGGTGTGACATGTGTATAGCAATTTATTCTGATGAGTGAAATACCAATGAATTTGTGCTCCAGATCCTGTCACTAAATTTGGAAGTGAATGAAACTATTATCATATAATATTAAGGACTCTAAGCTGTGTCTACTGATAAGATCTCTAGTTAGAATATCAAAACATTCATAGTCATTTAGCTGTCTAATAACAGTCTGTCCCTTCACTTAGAGACGAAATGTCAAAGGACTAGCACATATTGGACTCGTACAGTTTATTGTGGTCTGCAAAAATGTTGCAGACCACAGAAATGTCATCTGTGCTTCTATTTGAAAGATCATTATCACTGATCAGTGCATATCACAACAGCATTTTTATTTTTTTAACTCTCTTAACAGATGTTTAGTTCTAAGTATGCTCTATCCATAAACACATTCCTTCTATACAAGTCTTATATGCTTTTGTCTCCAGACTCATCCTCTATAAGCAAAGGGACAAGATCACCATACTAGTTTAATGCTATATGAAATTTTAGCTGTTCTCATGTCTCCCTATTACTTGTCCAGACAAAATAAAGTCCAAAATGTCTTTTATCAACAATAACATTCTAACATTATTTACTATACCAACATTTAGTTTAGTAGTCTGTGGATATGTTAGCATTATATGTTTTGCTTGTAATCATAAACTATACAACATACTGGTTTAACCTCTGAATATAAAAGGTCACTCTTGTTATTAAAATTACAAACTTAATCTTATTCATTGTCATAATATTCTTAATCAAATTATTAGTAGGTTATGAATATTGTTATTATATAAAGTTTGAACCAGCAAATAGATTTATTTATGTGTTAATACACAGATAATGTAACACCTGTAAGAGGTAATTGTGGAAGGAGATCATATAGATATAAAATAAACTTTAGCAAATTTAAATAACAATGAATTGTTCTGCCTATTGTCATGTCTTTAGTTAAAATGCTGGAGGAAAACATTTTGGCAAATGAAGAACATTTTACTAAACTTACCATTTCCTATGTGTTACCACAATCTCTCTAATGTTATAATAAATTGTGTGTACTAATTGTTTCTCAAATTTAAATGCTGGAATACAATAAACCTAAGGACTCTCTATAAAAATAGACCATAGTTAGGTATGTATGTATACAACTTGTTGATACAATCAGAATCAAGGTTTCTGTTTGATACATTAAAAAACTATACTTATCAGAGTTTTATTAGCATTCTGGTATATTGTAAACTTATGAGGACAGTGAGTGACTAAATATGAGCATGGCATAAAATCTTGTAATAATTCCAGAAAATCTATTTTGCAAATGCTATATTAAAAGTAAATTCATAAGAATATTGTCCTTCATAAGTTTGTGTTATATGATAGATATAGACTGGCTCTGTTAGAATAATTCAGTAACATTGTTATTAGATCAACAAATGTACACATCATGTCAGTAATATTAACACTTTTTATTATTAGGAGATGACACAGAAAATGAAAGAAACTCTTACACTATTGATTAAAATCACACAGGGACTTATGATATTAAATTTAGACTATCCCTAGTCTCGTCCCCAGACCTACTCGCAAGCTAAAGTAGGGGTCACAATAATTAACTTGTGTGATCAGACCTATTTTAGCTTTTGAGTAGGTCTGGGGACGAGACTAGACCATCTTATGTATTATAGCTCAACCAACATCATACTATAATGATGATACAGTGTGTAGTGATATGATAATTATTGGGTCTTAGACTTATTTATAAAAACACACTGTATATGAAAAATAGGCTTTACTGTTGAGATATATACTTAAATATTGAGAACTAGTAACTTACCCTGTCTAATTGACAGTTTACATCAGCACCTTGTTCAATAGTAGATTTGACGTTTTCAATGTTTCCATCAACAGCTGCCCAGTACAGTTGATCATTCTATTATAAAGACAACATGTATCATGTAGTGTAGTATAGTGAGTATACAGATCAGCCCTTATAACTAAAAGACCATCTTTTAGAAAGATATTCTGTCTATACAATAACACTGATATGTGAGTTTAGTTAGTATCACAGTGATATATAGGGATAATGACATAGTAATAGAAAGATTATAGACTTACTAGTGATCTCTGAGACATTTTGAAAAGTGTTGGTCCTTAGATGGTAACTGTTCTTATGTCAGGTGTCTATAGATAATACAGGAAGTAGGTGATATAGATAGTAATAACTATATACTACATCGGAATGACGAAACTCTACTAACTAAATCAACTGTAACCAAATTATAGTATAGTGTGTGATCTACTAACCTGTTCTTCTTGTGTGACTGCGTTGTTTGCGGTTGTTATGGCAACTCTGACACACCCACCAATTTTAATACTAGGCTAATATAAGTGGGCGGAAGTATCACACACACAATTACGACTTGTAGAGTTTTGGAAATAGAAAGAACAAAGACAGGTGTTACGATAAACTATTTTGTGTTGGTCAAAAATGTTGTGAAACTTATACAATCATAGTTATGTTCCAAAGATGAGAATCTATCTATATATCCATAATCAGTCATTCCTAGAAGGTTGCCTCGAAGCTATTGAAGAACATATAAGAAAAAGTAGTAGTGCAAGCAGTTCAGGGAGTGATAAAAGTAAAGTCAAAGTTACAAGATGTTTGACAGTAAGATGGTTATTTGAGTATCATACATACTATACTGATTTTGTCATTACAGAAAAAAGTTTCAGCTGTTCATGACAGTGTAGACGAGACTTTAGAGCTGAGGAAAGGTAAACAATTGTAATTCGTTTGAATTATGAATGCCTGAATTTTCCAGTTTAAAGTCAGAACATAATTCAAAAGTAAGGGGAGTTATTGAAAATGAACTATGTTAAGGAAAAGAGGTTAAAGATGATGCTGAGAATGTGACAGGTTTGGCTATTAATATCATGATACTTTTAGACACTTTGGGTAGTTGCTGTCAAAAGAAAGTATGAAGCATTGAGAAGACAGTGGAAGGATGAAGATAGAGAGAACCATGAAGAGATAGCAACAAAGAAAGCCAGAGTAAAGAGATACAGGCAGCGTAGAAGAAAAGTAATTTTAAATTTTGGTGCTATTTATTTGACTTTCAGTAGAAATTTGAAAATAAATCTCTTGTTATAATGGAGAGTGAGAGGAAGTATTGGGATCAATTGACAGTTGACTACATGACAGAAGAGTCTGATGATGAGGGTTCTGATAAGTTAATTGTACATGAATTACCCTGGCAGTTTACAAGTATGAAATCGATATTTTTGTCATGTGTATTTTTAACTGAATAAATTTCTTCAACGTCTTGACAAACGTTATTAAGAAAAAGTCAGAAAAGAGGGAACCTTTATAGCGAGAAAAATCAGGAAGATTGGATCACCTTCCAAGTTACCTGTTCCTTCCAACCATCCTGCCTGGACTGTAAATAGAGACCAGTTGCTTCAGTAAATGATTTTTGTGAACAATGAATAATTATTAATAATTAATACTATCAGTTAATGAATGTTGTGAACAATGAATAATAATTACTACTATTGATGGTGTGCAATCAGTGCACAATCTAGGACACTTGTAGTGAACAATGATGTGCACTCCTACTGTGCACAATTGTTCATTTCCAAAAGTTTCCCTCTTTTTGGACACTTCCAATTTCTAAAATTGTGCACTAAGTGGACACACTTGTGAACAAGTGAGTATACAAACTGTGCACTTGATCCTTTCTGGCAGTGTTTATTAACAGGAACTCACACTGTACTAGTTATACTACTAATACTGAGAAAGTACTGGTACTTTTAAGATACATACAGTTTACAAAGGTATTGTAATCCATTTATCTATTTCATCTATCTATGTGTCTATTGGTACCATTTAGTATATGTATATTTGTGACTATAAATATAAAAATAGTACCTAACGTGCAAACAAATTTCGAACAAACACTTCTGTAGAATTGGTTATTATACATTTGTCTTATCCAGAAAGACAATATCAATCATTAAGCTTGTTACCTACTAAATGTTAATAACTTTCTGTTCAAGATGGCTGCATAGCAACAATTTATACGCAAGTGCCTGTTTGAAATTTTTTGTCCATTTTATCTGCTGTTAATCTATTCATCTATTTATTTATCTATTAGGTCCAGTTTTAAGTTAACTCAAGATACAACTCATGACATAATGAAGTACTCAATGTGATATTATATGTGATGATCTGTTCAATTAGTGAACAATATATACTCAAGTTATGATAAACTGGACTTTTTAAAATATATAAGAATGTACATGTACGTACAATACAATTATATATTCACATGTTCATGAAATAAAATAGTAATACAATTAAGTATATATATTATATGTACCATACATTATAATGACCAGTGTTCATATTAAAATTATAAGATTGATTTCCTTGATAATTAAGAATTCATCCATACCCTCAGTGTTGTGGTTTCCCATTTCTACTTTGAGATAGAATCTCATGAACTTTGGGATGTATTTTGATTAGCTTGTCCTGAATGGAAGAGGTAGATCATCTCAAGGAAAATAAGACAGTTGATGATATATGGCTGTGTTGTTATGTTTTGTAGCTATAACAACTTGAAGGTCTTTGAATTGGTAATGAGATTAATTCAACTATTATGGTCCCAAGACTAGATCTCATTCATAGTAGTTAGTTTAATGATGTTACTAGTAACAACTGTAAATGCTAGATTATAGATACATATAGAATTGTGTAATTGTATTTGAAGAATAATATGAGGACCTGCTTACATAGTACATAGTACATTTACCTCTTACTGGCTTTATTACAGCTCATAATAAGTGAGTTAACTGCTTCTTAACTTAACGGTACATCTGAGTGTACAAGCTGGTTATAAACTTTGGTTACTTGGCATGCTGACCGTGCAAATACTGTATAACAGTTTTTTTTCGAGGACAGTATATTTCTCGATTAAAGCTAAAATTTCACGAATGTGTTGCACATTCTATAGTCATACTTCCTAACATTTAGGGTGTCAGTTATTTTCACAATTGCTGTCCTTGAAAAAAACCTGTTATACAGTAGACTAAATTACAACCCTTATATACAAGTGTTGTTAATACCACATAAACAAACCAGTATACTCATAGTACACTCCTAGTGCTCATTAATATACACTTAACTTGCATACTTGAATATATAAACTATTTCTAGAACTTCTATTTACTAAGTCTAGGTAAAAGCTCTTTTAAAACAAAATTTCTATTTTAGGAAAAGATAAAAACTAACTGAGAAATCATCATTAAGACTCTAATTTTATTTTTTGATTGCCGCTTTCCATACTTTTCCATGCCATCTTACATGCTGTCTTCGTAAATTCTTCTCACTTCTGATAAGAGCATTTTATAGCAGGTACAAATCAAGAAATCATTTAAAAAACCACCTTTCATTTTTAATATTGATATTATATTTGCAACTTGGTGAAATATGAAGTACATCCAATATGATGACATGAACTTTAAGATATTATACAGATGTTGAGCTATAGTTACAGTAGTTATGTCTATATATTATTTATAATTATGGCATTTAACAAATCAAGTAACCTTTCCTCAATTTATTTTAATTGATGTTTATTGGATAATAATTGTAACTTATTAAAACAATATTCTAAGTACATAATAAGTATTATAGTACATATTTATAATTGTTAGATGACTAACTGAGAGTTGACTGTTTATTTACTCTCTAGAAATATTTAGTTCCACTTCATGAGCTTTCAACATTAGTCTAAATTTAGATAAATGTTACTTAATTTGCACTGAGTACCATGATGTATGGTTCAGATTGTGTTTATAGGAATTTGTCATATTAGCACCTCTATGTCATGATACAGTATCATGTGTTTCAGCTGACTTACTCAGAAAAATGGGCAGGACCATAACAATGTTGGGAGATTTAAATGAAATACAAATTCTTATAGTGATCTTTCTTAAGATTCTGTTGAAATGATAAAAGAATGGATTCTTTTCTTTGATAACAATTTTGAAATTAAAGTTTAATTGCAGTACTTACTTTATTTATTATGATGTAAGAATTATCATTTGAATAGCCACTGTGACATGTGTACATGTTATTGGTAAGGCAATTAACATCACCAAATACATTGACATCCAATGATGTCAGTGGTCATTGAATCGTTTTAATAAAATTTTGGAAAATTATTAATTTTGTTACCTTGTTATAGAATGAAGACATTGAGGTGTGGATAAATATAGAGGAATCTACACACTATTAATGAACAGAAACAGCTGTTAGAAAAATTATTAATATTCTTTTTCTTTTGACAAAATATTTTTAGATTGTCAGACATTGGACTAACATTGGTTATATTTTATTTCTTTATTTGTCCTTAGGATGGGATTGCAATTTAATTTGGATTTTTTTACAAGTTTTGCTACTATTTTATCAAAGTCTGCCTGTTTTTATTTGTTTTTCAGCTTTGTCAATAAAAGTAATTATTTATTTTTTCAAAATGTTCCACATTCTACAAAGTAGACAATTGCATAATTACTAATAGAGATAGAGCAAAGAATTAGTTTTTACATTATTTATCAAAATCATCGTCATAAAAGGCAATGAATACAGTGTTAAATTTACTAATGAAAGAAGTTTGAACAGGTGGATCAACTACATATTTTTATTCATGACAGCTCTATTGTCGTACAAAGGATATCTAAGCTCTGAAAACTTTATATTCACAAGCAATTGTTGAAAAATATGAACAGTTACGTACCAGAATTTAAAAGACAACATATCTGAAGATACCTTTGATGGGAAATAACGGAAAGAGTTCTTGTCTCTCTAGAAGGTCTTTCCACTCATTACTCTATAACTTTTCATTTTGTACAAACATTGATTTGTTTCAACCATTTAAACATTCACAAAAAGTTGTGGTTTTTTTAGTTGTTGTTTCTAAGGGTACTCCACAGAAAATGACGTTTTATTACCTATAAATGCTGTATTACTTAAATCTCTCTCTGTCATTCTCTTTAAATTTATTGTCCAATCATTACTAGCTACTTAAATGAACAATACCAATTCACACAGCAAATGATTTAGAATATTTTCAAATAGATTTTATTATTACTTGTGAATTGGCAGTAATATTAATGTCACTTAGCATTAAACTATAATATTAGTTATGTAGAGTTAATCTTTAAGATAATACTAAGTTGAAGTATTAACTTCATATATCCAATAAGAAATACAGCTATCATAAGGAAAGAATTTAAAGACATCAAGGATATTTTCATTGATAATTAGACATTGTATGTACCAGCTATTATACAGTATACAAAGAAATTGAAAGTGTCCAGTCAGTAACAATCAAACACAATGTTTAGATAATTTGATATAGCTACTAAAAATTTATATAAAATGTATAGTGTGTTCTTAATGTATATAGATGAAGATGGTTGTCAAATTATTGATTACCCTCAATATATTTAGGAGTGCTGGAAAAAAAGGAATCTATAGTATAAGCCACTAAAACTATGATATCTTTGAAGAATGTCAGGTGAGATGTTGTTTAAGAGAAAGTGATTTTGGTCAAGTGAGTAACCATATTTGTGTCCTAAAGGAACAATATTAACATAATTTATAATAATTGGATGCTTGAGGCAAACTGATATAGAACACCAACACTTTGAGTCAGCAAAATGGCAGTTATTTACTCAAAATTCATATTTGTGTACAGAAACTTCACTTTTTGTTTGTCTGTTGTCTGTTAAAATGCCTATTGAGAAGTTTTATACCACTTCTCATAACACAGCATTCCTTAATTGCATGGAAATGAAAAACATTGGCAGTTGTAGACCTGTGTAGGTTTAGGTGATCAATGTATACTTTGACCTAGCCTGATTCTGATCCTTCGCTTATAGTTAAAAAATAAGGGTCAGTAATGCTAGACTGATTGTGACCAGTATAGTTTTCTAATCTTGTAGATATCTGACAATGTCATATTAAAAACAAACCAATAATATATAAAATAAAGCATGTAATGAATACCAGCAAATGAACAGATCAGAATTATTTTGAGTGTTTCTCTCAGTTTCATTGACTTCCTTATTTATTCAGTGTTAATATAGATATCACCTTTCATTATAGAGAGTAAAGTAAATGGTCTTAAGTTGTGTTGTATTGAACCTAATTATTCTTCCAGCTATATATTTGGTGTTATTCATTACAATATTTGTGAAAGTACATCTCTCTCTCTCTCTCTCTCTCTCTCTCTCTCTCTCTCTCTCTCTCTCTATTTATCTATCTATCTCCAGTTAAAGGTACACAAGACATGATCAAATACAACATTAATCTGATACCAAAAGCCTGTACCTTACTCTGAGAATACAATAAATACTATATTATTCTATTAATTACTTTCTATTATCAATTTAGGGCCATTAATATTATACTTACTTATAAAAATGATAAAGTTGTGTCAACTCTATTTCATTAGTTGGAATACATACCTAGTAAAGTTATCTTTTACAGTGAATACTATATAAATCAGTACATTTAATGCACTAATCCATAGTCGGTTTTGACATAACTTATAACATGTAATTCTATACCTAAGATTGTACATTAAATCCATTTTCGCTAGCTGTGTCACCGTTTTCTACATCACACCAATAAAAGTCATTCACAGACACAGATAAGAGAGTATGTATCATCAATACAAGATAAAAGTAAGTACATCAATTCCTGTAGTAAGTAAAGAAAGTATCCAGTGTCTATACTTTTCTGACAAAAATATAAAGTAAAACTTAAACATTAACTGCTAATTATTATATGCAAGACCTTAATATTAACATAGATGTTACCTTCTCTTCTAATATAAATGTGAAGTATAATATAGTACTTGTACTTGATACATGCACAGTAAGTCCACTAGTTCACTATATAGTTCTAGCTATTAACATTAATACACATACCATAATTCAATCTTAATTGTTTCATTTCACATTAAGATAGATTAAGGTAAAGATAATAAGTATAATTACACACTTATCAACATATCAATCTACTTGTATATACTACAATATAATGATCAAAATTTTCTTTATTATAAGAATAGAAAATTATATTTTTGAATGTAGTTATTCAATATATTTTTTTAATAACTATTTGATTTATAAGAATTATTTAAGTATTCTAAATATGACCGGGTGTTGACTGAAACATACGTTGTATAAAGTTCTATAACAGTGGCTGCTAACAGCAGCCAAAGCAAACAGGAAGCTTGTATTAATTGTTGCTCACCGTTTTGCTATCAAGACACGAAATGACTTACAATGTCTTAACTTTCTATTTATTCCTGCCTCTCTTCATAACTGAGGCAGCCTTGACGTGGACCACTGTCCGAGATAAAGCAGCTCTTTGCAACGACTTTTCCAGAGCAGGGTATTTCATAGAGAAAACAAATTCCTCCAGTAAATGGCTGGTCTTTCTGGAAAGTGGTGGACTTTGCTACTCACCAGAAACTTGTAACAGACGATTCTTTAATTCTAAAGTTAGAAAAGAGTTTGCTACCAGCCAAGAAACACTATTAGACAATTTTTATCCTCAATTCAACCTCACTGTGGCTTGGACTGCTACAGAAAAAAGAAACTTGAGTGTCAGGCTTAATCCATACATGACTTCCATGAGCACTTTTATTAAAGATAATGAAGTACTAAAGAACATAGTAGGTAGAGATATTATTGACTCAAAGAAGGAGAATAACCCTTCATTTTATGATTATAATCATGTCATTATCCCTTACTGCAGCAGTGATATGTGGCTTGGAAATGATACCAGAGATGTACCTAATATCAATGAATCAGGTAACCCTCATTCAGACTTCTTAGACAAAGTTTACAAACCAGAAAGTCCAACATTGCAATTCACGTTCAGAGGATTAGTCATATTTCGTAGCATTTTTAATGAACTAATGGTTAATGGGTTGTCTGATGCCACAGATCTGATTCTTGCTGGCTCCAGTGCAGGAGGTCTAGGTGTGGTCAACAATGCGAAATGGGTTTACGAAAAGCTCAATAATATAACCAATATAAGTATAATCGCTGACTATCATGGTTTGTTAACTTTCGTAACAATATTTATCATAGATTTAATGGCACAGTTAAGGATGAAGATGATACAATGAACATACCTACCAACATCAAATCAACAAAGGACTTACTTACTATCATCTCAACTAGTCCTCAGTGCTCTGATACAACCCGAGGCTCCCCATGTTGCCTCAGTATCTACTGTGTATTAACTAGCCCAGATTACTTCCCAAGAGGTGAAATACCCATTATAACACTCTTTAGCCTTTATGATGTATACCTCTTAGCAGAGAGCATTGCTAATAGCATAATTACAGGACAGTACCAGGGAGATAGTGTACAACCAAGTTTAGGGTTAGAGTTTCTGTTCATAGTAGCTGAATACGGAGGCGTTATGAATTCTAGCGTTGATAGATCAAAGACTGTACCATTATTAAGTTTTATAGTGACTGAGTGTTTGCAACATATTTATTTTGCTACTTCAAGTCTATTTGATTCTGATGGGATTTTGTCCGGTATATCAAATGAAGAAATAACACAAGATATTGGCAATTTGAGGGGGTCGTTTATGTAAGTTAGATTATAAATTATCATATAATTGTGATACTTTGATAGTATTGTATACTGCTCCATTAATTATTGTAGTAATTAGATTGAATTCCACTACTTTTGTCTTAATATTATTTACCTAATGTTCTAGTGCATGTACATGTCCATAGAATCTATATATGCACCATTATTTTTTGCACATATATTTGTATGTACAAGTATGAGCTTCATGAATTTTGCCTGTTATAGCTACCTAATAATAATAATAATAATAATAATAATAATAATGCACTTAAGTGCTTTGCCTCGCTGTGGTGGGCAGTGTAGATCTATATAGCAGAGTACAGAGTGCATGTACACTTAACATTCCACAAGCTTAAAAGTATGCTTAATTATTAATGGCTCAGCTTTACTCCGACAATAGTCAATTTACCGGCCAATTTGTGAACTAATTGACCATATGGCACTACTAAGAAAATTCTTTATTGCTTTTAGCATTCTCAAGTGACGTATACCAGACAAGAATATCTCACGTAATATATCTTATAATAATGCACTAAAGTGCTTAAACTGGCTGTGGTGAGCAGTGTAGATCTATACAGCAGAGTGCAGAGTGCATGTACACTTAACATTCCACAAGCTTAAAAGTATGGTAAATTATTAATGGCTCAGCTTTACTCCGACAATAGTCAACTTACTGGCCAATTTGTAAACTAATTGACC
Source organism: Xestospongia muta (assembly GCA_963693285.1). NCBI lineage: Eukaryota > Metazoa > Porifera > Demospongiae > Haplosclerida > Petrosiidae > Xestospongia > Xestospongia muta. The sequence continues at coordinate 18,963,158 of OY848918.1, read as the reverse complement.
ATAAGGCACTACCAAGAAAATTCTTTATTGTTTTTAGCCTTCTCTAATAACGTATCCAGACAAGTATATCTCACGTGATGCGCAAGATGACTATTGATGACTCAGCATTTCTCTTCAATCAGAAGGAGAAAAGTTTTTAAAATGCGCTGTGGTCTACTGGGTACTTTGCAAGCTAATTGACAAAAGATCCAATGCTTTCCAACTTCTTAGTAAAAGTTAGTGATTCTCCAATGACAGCTATGGTGCTAGTATTTTTAGTTCGCGCTCAATGTATTTACAAAGAAAACTGCCAAAAGTTAGTAAAATTGTCATAACTTTCCAACGAAGTATTTTTGCAAAACTTCTCACTCATGTCATAAACTGTATGCAAGTGGTTTTTATTGGATTCTCGAGTCTTCACTGAAAGCTGTGCTTTTTTTCAAATGTTTTCAGACTTTTAAAGCTTTTTGTTCGTTTGACGCTTTTTTGGCAGTATTCTTAAAAAGTACATAAGTTTTGCTACCAACCACTATAGTTTGGTGGCTACCAGTGCCTGTTTGCCGAATTAAAGCAGCTCAAAGCCAATTGCCCGGATAACAGACACACATACAGACAACACTGACAGACTACAGTAACCCTAGCTATGCACCCACTCACAGCGAGATTAATTAATAACAATAGTAATAATAATAATATTTGATTAATTATATGATGGAAACAGGATCAATGTAATAATAGTAAAAGTTATTCATGTTAATATAAATAAACTATCTATTAATTATAGTCATACTATAAAAAGTGGGGTGTGGTCTTCATATTACTTTTCTGGAAGCACATCAAGTGAACAAGTGGCTAATACAAAATCATGTAATCCAGCTGATGTAAGTTTCTAAGATGTACAACACATATATATGTCACTAATTGAATGCAATTGGAATGTGTTAAATCAAATTGTCACATCTCAATTATAACTGAGTTAAGAATATTGCCGCTGTGCTTTAGTAATAGAATTAATGCTGTTTAAAAGTTTATAAATGTACAATACAAACTACATATGTTGTATTGAAAAGAATATTGATGGAATAATAGTCTATGATGTGAGAAAAAGGGCCTTATCTACAGAGCATAACTGGAGACAGAGATTGTAAAGAGATAATAGAGTATATCTTGGATAAGCAAGTAAAAATGAGAATGAGAAATAAAACAGAGGTAGAAAGACAAGTTAGACAATATAGTATGCTACTTAGAGAACACAACAGAGAGCAAGTAAGGCCGACATATAAAAAGAAATAATGTTTGCTATATACAGACAGCAGAAAAAAAAGCATGGAGTGAAATTGCTGATTAAGCAATATACAGAATCACTAGTCATTACAGCACACGTATCCCTACTAAATAGTATTGAGTAGATTATCCAGACTTCAACAATCATTTTGCTCTATTGCTCATGTCTTCTACTTTAGGCTTTGACTATCCAAGATGCTATTTCCATGTGGTACAGATGTCGATATATTGTGGATAACTTAGAATTCAGAGATACTTGTTATTCAATTCATTGTAACCAATTCTGTCCTGATAAGTTAGACTTCAGTTCTATTAAGGGAGAATTAGATTATGATTGGGTTAAAATCAGTGTCATTGTTGTTGTTGTCTCAATTACTGTCTTTTCTATTATTGTAAAGGTAAGTCTATTTAATATGACATATAATAGTACTAATAGTGATGTGATATGGGAAGGAAAGTATATGAAAAGGAAGAGAGATGGTTGGTGGGAATTTGTGAGAAGGTGTTTGTATTGCATTTTTATTGTTACCAATTAAATCTACATGTATTAAGTGACTGTTATATTGTTAACTTTAATTCACAACATGTACATGTGGTTGTACATGTACATAATTTGTATAATGTATTGATATCACTTCTTTATATTGTCATTATTAGTAGTCGGTTTGTTTCTGTCTTTAGATCATATTTTATATCTGGGAAATTATCTTATTTGTTCGACAACGCTTGTACTTGGAACGAGTGTCTTTAGAAGAGAAGAAACAGATTGGTGTCCCACAGGTATGACCCTCTATCAGATTAATAATTATTATTTTAAAAATTTTCCTGTTTTGGTTTTTGTCATGTTTATTGTATCATAAAATATTGACTATTTCATTATTTGCTAGTACATTTACATGTATATGTCATATATACTGTACATGTTTTAATAATACATGTATACAAGTACAAATATGTGCAATTTTTGTCTTCTGTAGTTTCCAGTATGTGGTTTAGAAGAGGCTGTCTCTGTTGCTTGTATTGATTTAAAGTACAGTGTTGACATTTATCCTAAGAAGGAAAAAGATGAGAAAACAGATGCTACCACTGTATCTTTTGTTTTAGAGGATAATATTCAAGAATCTGAAGATGAAATAGAAAACAATGCACCTATTAAACCACGTGATTATATGGATGGATGGATAGATTAATGCCATATATAGAGATAGACTACAGACATATTAATAAATGAACAGACAGATTGACAACAAGAGATAGACAGATAAATAGATGGATATGTGGACTAACAGTTGATAGATTTTATTAACAAATGTCTTTTCTTCTTTAGCATTTAAAAGGTCTCATAGTGCTATATATCATAGGAAATCAAAAAGCACAATACGTGGACCTACAGATTGGACTGCTCAGTTCCTCTTAAGACCTTGTTCTAGCACATGTAAGTCATGTGATCATTATATAGTAGTCACATGATAAGTATATTCCTTAAATAGCTACACCAAATGTCTTGAAAAACTTTCGTCGTCCATCTCAACCATCAATAATTGATGAGGAGATTATTGAAGAGAATGAAGATGAGGAGCCATGTCAAAAAGGTGATCCTGTCACCACACCCTCTGTTGGTATGTACTCATACCCTCTATAGTGTGTGTTATAATGTACATGTACACTGTATATTGTAATGACATAGTGACATATAAGTATGTACATGTAGTCATGTATCATGATGTAGTAATGATGATTGCTTTCCTTTTTAGATATGTACATTTTTATGTCAATTACAATAACAGTATATTCACATGTACAACATGTACAGTTACATGTGCAACATGTACATTGATAACAACTATATTTCATTATATATAGTATTTGATTTTGAACATGTTCCAGTGTCTTTAAGTCATAATGAGCGTAAAGTATCCTCTCAAAGTGAACATAGTACATCTAAAGCATGGATGCTTAAAGATAGCAAAGGCTCTGTAACAAAACTTGGTAGCAGAACTAAATTTGGCGTAGGCTCTATCCCTTCTGCTCACAAAAGCAAATACTCATTTAAAGTAAGTAGTACTGTAGAAGATTATGAAAGTATATACATTAAAGGTATTGTAAGAGTACTTACTTCTAACGATACATACTGTTCTCTACCATATTGGACTGAACTGCAGTGTTATAGTACAGTACTTAAGAAAAATACCAGTATAGAGGGTCTGATTACTTTATTGTTTTGTACATAATATGTGACATTTTGTAGCTTAGTACATCTGATAAACCATCTACACCACATTTGAAATCTGTATCTTGTTTTGAAGAAAGTGTACAGCCATCACATACTAAAATATCACAAGAAACAGAGAAGGTACAGAATGAAAAAACATACATATATAATAACATTCTATATTACATGTATATGTCACTAATCCTATTGAGTAAAATGTACACATACATATATACATGCTTTTATTCCATTAGATGGATATGTCAGTGACTTCAAGTTTAGTGTCAAAACGGCCTAGTTATTTTAGTTATAATAACACTGATAATAAATTTGAAGCTCAGGTAAACCTTAAACATACATGTACATACATGTACAAGTGTTCCAAATACTACATATATATGACAAGTAGTCTGTGTATATACATGTATATGTGATATTCCTCTATAGACTCAACCTATTCCTGGTTATTGTGGATGTGGTCGAGTACCTAAGGAGATTTTACATGGAATATCACTTTATTTTAATCCAGGAGAACTTGTTGGTATCATGGGACCATCAGGTGACTATCATATGACAAAATGCATGTTTATTATTTGACTTTAATGTTACCAACATGTCATGTACATATATGCGGTATATAGCAATATCAATGTTATGTTATGGAGTTATTACATGATTTTATTTATCAATTCTTATATAACATCATATGATTGTTACATTTTTTAGGATGTGGGAAGACAACATTTTTAGATTTGCTTACTGGAAGACGAAAAACTGGCAACATATCGGTAATTAACTGTTTAAAAGATACTTAATATTGTACATGTATGTCTATAGGGTGAGATATATGTTAATGGACATTCATTGGATAAAGTACGACAAAAGTATATAGCTAACACTAGATATGTTTTACAGTTAGCCACACCTTATTATGAAGAACTTACTGTTAGGTGAGTATGTAACTTGAGATGACATTATAATGAACACTAATTTATAGAGAGAACTTAACTTTGGCTGCTCACATGAAATTACCTGATAAAATGACTTGGAGACAGAAATTTGAGAGAGTAGAACAAGTTATGGAAGTGGTATATTATATAATTATACATGTACAACACATATAGTATAATGGAATTATCAACATGTACATATATATAAAATATAGACTTCATGTTCATGGTGTGTATTTGCATGTATGAATTGTTAAGTTTCAATTCATTCAAGTGTTAATTTATATATACATATACAGTACCTGTACAATATAATATACATTACATGTACTTCTGAATGTCATTGTTTTCTTTAGACTGGTCTCCATTTAGTCTAAGACACAAAAGTAGGTGGGGCTTCTGGACCTGGACTTAGTGGTGGACAAAAGAGGAGATTAGTGATTGCATTGCAACTACTCACAATGCCTAAGGTCATCTTTTTAGATGAACCAACATCAGGTAAGTTATGTTATAACAATGACAGGTATTTCATATAGACATGCATGTACATGTACATTAGAGATCATAACACAATATATATATATATATATGAAGTTAACCCCAAGTATATACATGTTAATTCACATACAATTAATAGATGTAGCATAAAATTTTATTTTATTTTAAATTAACAGCATAGCAATATTGGCACACTTGTTAAGTGTATTAATGTTGAGGTGACACTTTCCTTGTTACATAACCAGTACAAATTAATGTCATTAATTGTTACAAAAAATATAAATGTTATTAGTTGATACAGGAAATGTAAATAAACTCCATGAATATAATTAACAAAGAATTAATTGTCAATAGTTAATAACTTTTCTTCATAATCATATTAATAAATTTATGTGTTGTAGTACATTATATATAGCTAACCTGATATTTACAGGTTATCTAAGGAATTTCAGCAGTCCTTTTATAAATAGCTCCATATACAATATGTAATATGTAATATTATTATAATATATATTTATTTATCACAGGTCTTGATGCTACTGCATCAATTGAACTGCTCAGTCACTTAAACCGTCTTGCTTATTCCAATAGAACTGTTGTTCTCATAATACATCATCCACGATTTGAGATATTTTACATGTTTCATAAACTGATTTTACTTAGTGATGGTAATGTAGCTTATCATGGAGTACCCCAGAAAGCATACAGTTTCTTTGTTGAGGCTTTAATGAATGAATTTCTTAAACGAGGTCTAATATTATCTCAACTTGAAGAACACAACCCAGCAGGTAATAATATTACTTGTTTAATAATCTATGTATGCCTTACATTACTTTTGTTGTCAATATTAATGTTACTTAATATAATTGTTGTGCCATAAACCTACACCACAGTTTATAATCATAGCATTAATTTTTTACATCAATAAAGCAACTTTATATAGAAGAATGTTATTAATATTGTTCTATAGATGTCATTATGGATATGTTGGGCAAACCACGGATGAGAGAAATCATATTAGAACATTATCAGGTATGCTAATACAAAATACAACCATAGGACTCATTGTAATATAGTACACAATTACAAGGATATCTACACTGCCTACTGATATGCATTGTTACTTCAAAAATAGAGGGATTGTATGTGAACATGTATATATAATAGTGACTGTTTCTTTTCAGAATTCAACTGAACAAGATTTAATAAAGTGGGCTATAAAATGTGCTCGTGTAAAGGACTTTGAAAGTATGTCTATACAAACTCTTGATAGACAGCAAAAAAATCCTTTATACATCAGAACTTCCTCTACTTTACCTCTGTAAGATATTATTGCTATGTATATACATATTAGGACTTTCCTTTCCCTCTTTCTCTCTCTCGTTTTTCTCTCATACATATACTCACACACAGAAACGTTCATGCTAGTAATAAAAACAAGGATAGGCGACAGCTAGAGCTAGTAAACGAAATACTATTGTGTGGAGGTTATATTTACTTATTATATTCTTTGCCTATGGACTATTGTTAGGTAAATGATTGTATAAACTTTAACTGTAATTAGATATTGTTATCATTTTATTTACTAAATATATCAATTCAATGTTTTTGATTATAACATTATTTTTCTTTGTGCTTTTAGGAACAGTCTATTTTCAACAGGACACTCCCATTTTAATAATGTCTGGATTTTGTGTGTATTCAGTGGCTAGTGCTTTGTTTATGTTCCCAGTTCTACAAAACTACTATCTAAAGGCATTACAAGTAATAACAGGATTCAATGACAAGTGTACATGTCATTTGAGCATAATTTATAATATAATGTATTCTACAATACAAATAATGTATTTTCAGGAAGTTAATTTAATATGATGCACCTATATTAAGTGTATATATGGTTGCCTTTGTGTTTCCATTTAACCTAATATACATACATCAACGTATACAGTACATATATGGGTCCTTTGAACCAAATGTATATACATGTATGTATATGTATTGATACAATACTTTGTATAGGTGTATGGGTTTGAAAAAGCTGATGGCGCTGGTAGATCACATGACCTAATCTGTCAAGGCTTCTTTCGTTTTGTTACCATGGCAATCATACCTGTTGTCCTTTGTGCTCTTGTTTTGTACCTACTGGTAAGAAAGTTTACAAAATATATAATCAAGTCACTAACATAGTTATTATTGTTTAACATGACTAATGTTTATTATATTTATAGCTTGTTAATATGACATACTGGAGTGCTACTGTCTTTCTTCAACTAGTTGTTGTAGCTATGGCTCTCAATCAAACTTGGATTTCTCTTCTCATTTTTATTATCTCAGCTTTACCCTCATATGCATTTCGTCTGTCACCCATCATATCAAGTGTAGCAGGATTCACAAGTGGTTTCTTTATTCCTCGTGATGATACTCCCTGGGTGTGAGTCTATCTATATATTATCAAATGTACAGATGTATTATGTTAATACTTAATAGTTTAGTATTGTTAACATTATACTATGATATACATATAAATTGTATTCTATTAATGTTATAGGTATCGTTGGCTCTTTTATATTAATCCTAACTATTATGGCTTCTCTGCCTCAGCTTCATTCCTTCTCACTGGCTTTAAAGCAAAGTGTACTACAGGAGAATCAGAAGTAGAGTGTTATCTTTCATCTGGTGATTATATCCTTCAGGCATATAACTTTGATGATGTTCGACCTTATGTGAATATAGCTGTAAGTTAATAATAATTATATAAGTATTATAAGGTCATTATAGTGATATCTTATACTTAAAGTAGACATTAAATTTACCTTATCTATGTTCATTGGTGATCTTTATTTGATTATGTCATACACAAATATACTGGTATGATTGCGCTTTTTTAATTGAGCAGCACAAATTCAATTGTAAAATAGACCCTATTTATTATTGTGACTTACATTCTCTAGGTACTCCTTTTTATGACTTTAGTGTATTTGATATTAGCAGTATCATGTAACTGGTTAAGACATACTACTACTAAATATAAAATAAAAGGATTAATCAGGTACATACTCATATGTATTATCTTTTATAAAACTACTCTACTAATATATTAATTTATGCATATAAGTATTATAACAAAGCATTTTTGCAGATTTTAAGTGTATTATTATTTTACCTCAACAGATCAAATGATAATGACTTTATGTCAGAAGATGAAGAGACTTCTCAATTTACTGACTTAGAACAAGAGAGTGATGTATGTGGTGAACTTGATAATGATGATGAATATCAGGAGGAATGTAGTGAGAAGGATGAACTATTTCAATCATATGATCAAGCACAAGATAATGTCTTTATTGAGTCACTGAAGGCCACTGAATTAAGTCCATTGGCAGAGGAAAAGATATCTGATCAAGTGTCACTACATGATGATATTCAACATACTAATTTTGCTGATGAAGATATTCAGAACAAATCAGATGAAGCAATTGAATTAGAGTCAATACATGATGAAGTTGAACTTGAAAGTATTAAAGACTTGACGGAAGAACAAGAGAAAAGTAACAAACGAATCTGCAAAATAAGTCATTCAAAACAACGTGATCTCAGAACACAAAGTGGTCAAAAAATAGTGAAGAGTTTGTTTCTACAAGAAGGACAACAGCACATGGTTTACAAACCAGGAAAACATACTTAAACATTTGGAACAAATTTCCCTAACCTTTTGGACAACATTAAAAAAACAGAAAGTGCCTTGCAAACATCAACTCGAAGAACCAGTCTTAAGGAAAGGCTGGATAACTTTAATTCACATGTCAAAGCTACACAAGAGGTTGTAAAAGAGAGAACGGAAGAGCTTATAAACTCTAGTGAAACTGATAGTAAAAACACAGGTTAACATTTAAAGATGTCTCTGCAAAAGTAACCAGTAAACTAAAAGAAGATAACCAGCCACGTATAGTTTCAATTGTAGAAAATGCTATGGCTCGAATAAGTAGTAAAGAAGATGATCAGGACAGACATGAATCCATTAGTAATCCTGCTGTTGTTAATTATTCTCCAGCAAACATTGCTAATGCATGGCGTGCTAAAGTCTGTGCAAAAAGACAGCTCTCAATAGATCCAAACAATGTTGTAGCAGTTCCAATGGATAAATTACAAGAGCTAAAGAAAAGAGTGTCACAGGTTAGTAAATAATATCTACATGCCAATATTAGTTTGTGTAACTGTAAATGTACAATACTACCAATCTATTATTTTTACTTGACATTTTCTGTGTGCAAGGAAGCCCTAAACATCTCTTACATATTTGTGAACTCTATAAATAACTATTGAATTCAAAGACAATGAACATGTTTTTAATAAAAGTATAGACACCACAAATAGTTTTGGTATCAATAACTCAGTTTATTTATTATATTCTTACTTATGAAACCATCCTGCAATAACAAGTACACATTTCTTTGTTTTTTAGTCAACTCCTGCATCTGTCCTCAGAGAACAAGCTGATGACTACACTTTTAAACCTATTCCTGACAGTCCCGTTTTGCCACTTTCATCTACTACTAGTCACAACCCTCCTGATGTGAACATAATTGCAGCCCCACCCATATATAGAGCTGAGAAAGTACCTATTGCATCTAATCTATTTATGACTCAACATGATTGGTTGGAGGAAGAACCGTTAGAGGCTGATTTAGTTTGATGGAATTGACAAAACCACTAATGAAGATATATTTTTATATGCAATAAAATCCTTCATTAAAGTATATAGCTACTCTTAGTGTCATTATTATACATGCACAAGGAAAATAGTTTAACTAGTGCTATTGCTTGTAGTTACTATTGTATTTAGTCATTATGTAACCTATTTATAATATTACATAACTTTAATAATTTGCTATTTGTTTGTGTATCTACATATTGGGTATATGTACATGTTTTGACACAATATATATTTTAAAATTGATTTTTGATTATTCTCAGCAGGCATAATATTTCTTGTACTTTGTGGGACACTCTACAATCCATGTTTTAAATATCACCAAATAGAGCCTGAAAACGAGGTCATTATTAAAGCTGTGAGCCATAGTGGTCTAACCATATGGTGTTACTTGTAATTAATAACTGATTGAAGTGTTTTGTTTACTATAAAATCTCAATACAAGCTAAAGCCACAAGAATGCTTGACTGTAACCACAAATGGTTGGTGATTAACTCTTAATATAATATTATTAATTTTAAAAAAATTTGCATAATGCAATAAGGATATGGTTTAAAGAGCATCATTATCATTGTTGACACTATTGTTTCAGTCTTGAAATTCTCTCCATTTACAAGTCCATGATACAATGGATGATAAATTAGAGTTATAACTCTAAGAAACTAAAACAATTTCTATGTTTCTGTGCTCTCCAATGAGGAAGTTCCTGTTTACTTTTTAGGTGTACTAACATAGAAGTATCTGTTGCTTCACGAATGTTAACTTTTAACGAGTCACGGGTTTTAGTAGTATCACTTTAGGTCTAAAAAATATATTGATTGACTTACTGTGTGTGTGAGTGACCAAGAGAGAGAGAGAGAGAGAGTGTGTCCACGTTTGAAATATCACCAAATAGAGCATGAAAACCTGGTCATAATTAAAGCTGAGAGCCATAGTGGTCTAACGATATGATGATACTCTAATTAATAACTCTTTGAATTGTTTTGTTTACTATAAATGCTGCATTTTTTGATAAAATGATTATTCCAGGAAGTGCTAGTACTATAATTGAACATGTAAGTTAATTGACACTGAGACATTATAAATTATCTTATACATTTTGTAGTTCATGTATAACATATTCAATTGATGATAATATTAACTATTAATTAATGTAAACAGACCCATTATATGTAATGTGACTTATAAGTGTAAATAAGTATTCAATATCTTGTTTTTGACTATTTTCTCTTAATTCAGTCCCTACATCAAAGGATTTGTAATTGACTTAACGATTATGTAAGGTAAAGTATGTATCTTCTACAAATTTAATATCAAAACAATCATTCCATATAAAAACATTAATAACAAAAATATATTTATTTCAACTACATGAAATACAGAAATACACGGTTTTAATATGTGACCATATTAAAGGCACTAAACTAATAATATAAAAGTAATGAATACAATAATGTATTGTATATTATATTCTCAGAGTGAGTCAACAGGCTTTTGTATTGGATTAATGTTGTCTTTGATCATTTTCTGACAGACTAGTTTGCTAGGTTTTTTACATTCTTGTGTACCTTTAACTGGACATGATGGTGGTTGAGAACAAGGTACTGTATAATATAATAAAGAAAAAAAAATTTGTAAAAACACTATACGAAGTTATTAAGATTTAGAAATGAACTATCTATGAAGCATCAAAAATCTCTGGCAATCTTTTCAATATATTTACTGTATAAGTTAATTTATGAATCAATTTGTACTTTACATGATTACATATGGAGACCAGAACTCATGTAAATAACATACATATGGCAATCCTTTCAATATATATAAGTTGATAATGTTATAATATTATTATTATTATTTCACAAATTATCTGATTATATAGTAAGTAAAATTAATTAATAAATATAGGGTGTAAGCTACAATTTTGTAATAATAACTTATTAATTTTTCCAGAGATATATATTTGCTTGTGAAGCTAAACAATAGAATAATTGAATTATTGATTGTAATACAATACTTCTACATTGATATAGCATAAAAAAGTCAACACAGTAAGAGATTGTGTCTACTACTTCTTACCATCTGCACTTAACTTGACAATATATGTTCCAGGAACATTACTATTAAGCATGAGGTTAGGAGCTTGTGTAATATCATTGACATAATGTAGATTAATGCTATCAATCACTTTAACAATATCTGATGCAGGATCTGTAAATGTAATTTGTGCTTCTTCATTGGGAAATGCGTTCTTTATTTCACCAAACAAGTAAGTAGCAAATGTTGAAGTTTGATCTGTTATAACTATGACTTGGTATGTGTTACACTATAATTAATATAATAATAGACTAAAAGATTATAAGTGTTTAATACTTACTACCATCACTAATGAGGATCCATTAAAAAAGTTTTTCCATGTGACAATGATGAGATGAGTTGGATTAAAGTCACATTGAGTAAGATTGGATTGCTTAATATCTTCTTTTGCTCTATTCAGTAGAGTAGTATTGTCTGTTATTAAGTTAGTAATAAATAATAACTTAATTAACTTACTAGACTGCTACAAGTAGACAGTACCAAACCACGTGTAAATATTATTATTAATAATTAAATATATGGAATGTAATTATATTTCAAAGAATTTGATGATAAATCAATTATCATTAAATAATAGATAAAATCAATGATATGATTGTAAGTGTGATTTCAAGAAATATCTTTTTGTTGTATTTCTTAGCATTATTACATAATCCTATTATGTAAACGCTTACTATGACCTTCATTAATCCATCTAGGTTTATAGTCAACACATACATCTGTCTCTATCTTCATTAGTTGATTTAGTGTATTATATTTTATGTATTATACATAATGATAGTAAGTTATGTTGCTTACTGGATACCTAATAACATTTATGAAGCTATCCATCACTGCAGATATATATGTCAATAATAATAATTTATTTCATAATATAAATTATCTAAAAAGGATTTCTGATATTACATTACACACAATATATTGCACAATTTTGATTCTGTGAAATGTAATTCTCCATATTATTGTACATATTTAATCTCTGTATATTCATATGGAAACTTTTAACAGGTTTTGCAAACTTACATTAAATGAGTACATAGAGTCATGCTTTATAGAAGTAGTGCTAAAGCACGAACTAAATTCATTCTCTACTTTAAAAGCATCTGCAACAATTTATCTTTGCAGATGTAGACAGGATTGGTTGGATGCAATCAACCCTTTAATAAATGCACATGGAGTGTTAAAATGAGAATATTTAGTATATATAGTGTATGCACGTGACACATGGAGACTTTACTAAGTATATTATTCAATAATCAGTTGGTGAAATGCTGTAATTAGGAGGCTTTGCACTAGATATAACAATGACAAACTTCTATATTGTTCTGTTCAGAGTTTGTTATTAGACACTCTCAAACATGTTAGCATTGTACTTGTATTTTTCATTTGTTATTGTGCTGTCATTTATTGTCTTTAAGTGTAGACAAGATTTGTCCATAGGCTAGTATGAGATATTGTGAAATTTTCAGATGGAAATTCGTTTTGGTGTCCTTTTTTAACGAAATAATTGCGTAGGTGGGGTCACCGGATGTCGAAATTTAATTTGCCTCAAGCACATGTTCATCGAAACAAGAGAAAGACGCCTTGGAGAACTTTTAACAGGTTCATTTACGAGTAAATAAGGCAACCGTCGTTGATTTGTAGGTCTAGAGATGATATAACACGATTCTACAAGTAAATTTTACCTCGAACTCTACTGAAAGTAAGTCATTCTATCGTATCTTTTCTACTACCATCTTTGTAATGAAAAAAGCGCTTGAAATTGAAGCGCTAGGGCTAAGGTACAATAGTGATAGTTTCTGTAAGTACTACAAATGATGCAAAACATGTCCAGTATATAAACAAGTTAGTATTGCTTACCTTGTTTGTAGAAATTTATAATTGGATTTTGTGTGTTGTGTGTGTCTATCTGTATATGCCTATTATTTGAATGACTACTGTTTGGTTAGACATTTCAGTTAGGTGTTGATAATATATATTTATTCTTTTGTATATATGTAAGTGTCTCTTTAATTTTCATTAGGTCCATGGTGGGTGTGGTAGTGTAGGAAACAGTCATCACTCTTTCCAGTATGACAGAGGTAAAGGCTGCAGTCACTACAATACCATTGAGTATCTCTTTGTTTGTTTTAGAAATGCATAACAGTAGTGACACCTGTGTCTACTGCCATCATGCTTTTGAGGAAAATGGTGCTGACAAAATTTTTTCACTGGTAGACACAATGAAGGACGACCAGGACACTTACGACCACAATACAATCCAACGAGAAGGTGGGCTAAGTTAAGGCAAAAGTCTTTGATTGTTTTGAATGGAGATGTGGGAAGGAATGTTTACAAGAGGTAAGTGTTTGTAATTACAACATCAGTTACAAAGTAAAAGATGTACATATAAGCCTTACATCCTCTTGCATTGAGGCAGTAGTACTGCCTTAGTTGATCATTACGATCAACTCACCCATTTTTTGGTTATAATTGGCTATTAGTTGAGGACAATTTACTAGTTTTTTTTCTCCATTTTGTTGCTTCCTCTCCACTTGTGTTATTGCCAAAGGTTGAGAGTTTGTACCAAGAGCAATTACTACCTTTGTGTCTTGCCACACTGTCATTAGCAAACTTTCATGTTGTAATAGCTTGAATTATCCCCTCTCCTTGAAGCATTTCTTTAGAATTGGTTTGAATACTGTTGGATAGAACTTTCTATCTGAAGCATGGTTCCGCAAGCATAAATTTTTTCTTCTAGCAGATCCTTAAAAAAGTGTAATGCCTATAAAAACATTATCACAGTATATGTGATGGTTTTTTCGACAATGCTTCTTTTTAAGTCTTGGACGACCCGTGACTCTAGTCCTGTTTCTGATCTCTTCTCCTTTCCACAGTATACTTGTTATTCACATACAAACCCATTGTCACTATCAGCCCTGACCCAAATTTTAAATCCTCTCTTCATAGGCTTTTTTGGGAACATATTGTTTCATTGCTGATCTGCCCTTAATTTTTATCATTGCCTCGTTCATACTGTTGTCACGATTTGGATTATATAATGTAAGGAATTTGTTAAGAAATTCCAGAAATGGTCTTACTTTACCAAGATGATCATATTGTGGTGTACCTGGTAGTGCTAACGTCACATTGTCTACAAAATGGAGATATCATGAAATGTCCATGAATCTATCTCAAGAAATTCGATCTGCTATGGGGGTGTAGTGATAATATGGGTCATTTTTCCAATAATCATATAGGGGTGGTGATTTTACTATCCCCATTACGATCATAAATCCCAAGTATGCCTGCAATTCTTCAATAAACACTATTGTCCATTTGGCATACTTTTCTCCACCCATACATGTTTCAGCATGTCTGTTTGTCTTGTCTACTATCAGTTGTAGAAGTGATTGTGTAAAAAATAGCATAAATGCCTCAAGTGGTGATGAAGGGACAGAAACAGTTGGTCCCAATGATTCTGTAAATGACTCTATAGTGACTGGCATGTAATTGTTTGACCATTTTATCTTCCCTAGGGTGTGGTCACTTGGACATTGGCTATGAAGATATTTACAGATGAGAAATGTACATTTATTGTATAACTTACCTTTGTTTAGATTTGTTAGTGTCAGACACAGGATTTTCAAGAGAAGTCCTATAATGATTGTAGGTAAACTGTTATTTTGACATGTGTTCACTTACACTGATAGTGGTGTATTGTTTAGTGAGCTTGATGGACCTGCAAGTGACTCTATTTGTTGGTAGCTATTTATTTTACAATCAGTAAAAGGTAATATTTGTGATATTTACCATAGCGGTGCAGGTAATTGGACTGGAGGCTTTTCAACATCAACAGATGTACCTTCTGTTATACTAAGATTGGTAGGTTTTACATACTTTGTAAGTTATCTTATCATTTTATTACCAGTATTTGTCCACCATCTCATCATCTAATGTATCAAATTCTTCATCACTCCCTGGATACATTGGTTCATCTTCAATAATATCCAAGACTTCATCTCTTGTAAATAATCGTCTATCAGTCATTCTATTTGCATAATGCATTTGTTGTTATTTGTTTACATTTATTTGAGTGATGTACTAATTATAATATGTGCAAGTATACTTATCTTTATCATGGTTCGTATACATGTGATGTACTAACTTAGACTGTTGAGTTCCAAGTGGAGTGTTCAGGCTGAGTTGTCAACAATAATCAATACACGAGGTAATAACTTGGAGTGTTAACATTAAATACAAAGACTGTAGAAACTCGGATCAAATGCTGGCTGCAGATTCAAAGGCAAGCAATAACAAGTACAAGAGCTACTACTGTAGAAAATACACACTCTAACCACCTGTCAATATTGCGCTATTCTTAGTAAACTCAATTGACGCTGATCACGTCATTCGTCATCTGAGGCCACAATATTGATGACGCGTTTCGTTCAAAAAAATTAACTTGTTTATGTGACAATGAATATCTTTAATTTACATAACACTTCCTTTTTTGAGGACATCATAAAGGAAATGTATTTAATTTTTTTGCGATTACTTGATTTTTTTTAATTGTTGTATTTGTAAATAATCATTAAGTTCAATGGAAACATTAAAGTTTCTTTAGTAAATACAAAAAAAAATTGTTGTTCTCAAGTGTTTCTATATAGCGGGAAATTTGCTCTTCACATATGTTTCCTATCAAAAGAAATCTTTATGTTTCCTTAGTTGGGAAGCACCAGAATACATGACATTTTCAAAACGTTTCCAGTTGTTTCAAACTGCAGAAATATAATAATTTTCCAGTGAATGTTGTATGAAGGATAGTCATCAATCATTAATGTAACTCTCTATATGTATCTATTTAATAGTGACAGGAAAAGGTGGTTAAAAATAACTTTTTTAAAGAAGAAGGGAAAAGAAACAAAAGCAGTTATAGATAAATACTGTTGCAGTACAAGAGATTTAGCAAATAGTTACACAAGTATATTCATATTGTATAACAATGTTATAGAACTAGAAAAAGCAACAGATTTAACGTTAAATAATTTTCCAAAAATACACAAGGTAATCATACCAAAAATAACATTGCCAGAAGTCATATAGTAACTTCAAACTATTAAGAAAATTCTAGCTCTACTATTTTAAAGCAAAATGTGTTATCAAAAAAAAAACTAAAAGTTTTCTGCTAAAGTTAAAATTGTCCACGTGTAAATCTCATTTCACATTATATTTTGAGTGGACCTCTGGTTTGGCTAAAAACTTTCGAATCTTTAAAGCAGTTGAAGATCGTTTTACAATTGGGCCTTCTACTGCAGCTAGAACAACATCCCAGGTACTGCATGATGGAGATGTATCCATCCAACTTCGTAACACTTTTATAAGTTTTGTCGTGTTATCATCATTGTTTTGAATTAAACCACCTAGAACACAATCTTCTACTTCTAAAGCAGTGCCTATCTTGTACCACTCGTACTCAATATCTGTTAGAAGACCCACAAGCTCTGCAAGGTTAGGTTTCTTCTTTAGTACACAAGTGAGATCAACTGCATTAGAAATAAAAGATTTAATAACAAATATAACTTTTACAGCAAAAGCTTCAGAGATATCATTGGCTTTCTCAAGTAATTATTATTATTTCCTTAAAATATTAATTATCTACAATTTAGTTTATTTAATAATAGTAATATGGCAAGTATTATATTTAATAGGTAGGGTTACTTTGCACAATATGCTAAAGTGATCACTTATTTAGAGCTGAGGCAATGTTTCTAGCATGACAGTAAAACTGAATATATAACAAAAGTAGTTTACATTACTTTACATTACATATAAGTCACTCTTGTAATGCTAAGGTTCCTTTTGCCAGATATTAGTGCAAAAAATTTAAATAAAAGTAAAAATTAACCTTGTAGTTTCACTTCTTCTACTGAAAGGTCCACTGCAATCCATGGTAATTGTCGTGATCGATCAATACATGCTGTTATTCGAGGATCTCTGCAACAAGTAAGTATTTTCTTGCCTTCGTCTGGGCGACAGAGATGTTTAGCAGAAGAAGCACACATTGAGCAATAAAATCGCTCTTGAGGTAACGAAAGAATTGGCTTATACTGAAATGTTTTAACCACATCTCCAATGCCTTCGAGAATAGCATTTCGAATAAGTGAGCAATTTTCCGAAGGGCCACTGTAGTATACATCTAGAGAGTAGATAGCATCAACAAGTAAAACTCCTCCTCCTAAATCCAGACACAGTAAATGGATAGCATTACGATATTGTAGTAGTTCTTCTGAAGGCTCGTCAGACGTTGGAGGTCGATAAAGATCATATTTTGGTGACTTTTGTCGCTTAACAAGATTGACAGCCAGAGCAGGAAAGATTCCTTGAGGTACAGGCTTCATATCCCATGTTAAAACAAGAGCATCTGTGACTTTTGTAAAGGAGCTTCCTATACTCTCCAAGTTAGAAGTAGTAGGTAAAACACAGGGTAAAAAGAACTTGCCTTTCTCTGGTAAAGGAGCTATAATGAAGATATCTTCCATTAACTTCAAGAAGTCATCAGCTGTAAACTCTGATGAAAATCCATCAGGAAAACGATCAAGGAGGTCACGAGTAAAAATACCTTCTGTTTTTAGTTGTACATGAGCATTTGGTGGAAGAATAATATTCAATTCATCTAAATAAGTGGTGGCATCAGTAAAGGAGATGCTGATAATTTCTGATAGCTTATTAAAAAGGGGTTGGGGATGGAGGAAAACCACATCAGGTAATACAGTTGGAAAATATAGGAAAATGGTCATATCATGGTAGTACATCAGTGCAGCTTCTACCTCATTTCCATTCATCCTAATTGCAAACCCTATTCTCAAGCATTCCCTCTTACTGACAACCATTGATTTTGTATTCTCCTGAAGATCATATAATTCAAGCTGAAACAGGTACCATCGTATTGGAATTTCTGCCTCAATGTAAGATTGGCAAACAATTGTACGGATTTTCTCTGCAATCTTCTTTTCTAACTCACCTCTGGCTGTTGTGTTGAGAGGAAATATTATCTGTTTTTCCTTTTCGCAATAATTCATACGTACATCTCGAAACTGTTTTAAAGTAGACCACAAACGTGCATTCTTTTGCTCCAAAGACTCGCCTTCACATTCTGCTATTTTATCGTAAAATGTGCCAAGAACAAGAAGGGAAGGCTCAAGATGTGAAAACTTGACATGAATTTTCCGCAAATTAGGCTGATCTATGGACGCTAGCGAACGAAAGGAAGACTCAAGCAGTTGTAAATTTGTAATTTGTCGCTCCACTGGTACACCAAGTTGTTGACCTTTGAAGCTAAAGTAGAATTTAGGTTGGTCATCAAGCTTCTCATTTAATTTTTGTGTAAGTATGCTGACTGGATTATAACGTAACAATACAGGAGCTATATCCAGGAATGCTGCCTGTCCACCAGAGTCAATACAGTGTATCCAGTGGGTGTTGTAAAGCTCAGGTGACTCCTCTACAATAGGTAAGATTTTGACAAACTCTGTTGTGGCTGTTGATAAAGGTGGACGTGGTGACTTCAGAGAGATGACTTCACCTGATTGTGGTTTATCCATTGATGAAGAAGAATTTTGTGATCCATCATCATCAGATGATGACTCACTCTCATCATTATGAGCTGAAGGAGTAATAGATTCAGATGCAGTTAACTGTAGCATACTTTTTACTGTTCTAGCAAGCATGTTTTTGAATGACGACCGGTCTACCTTGCCCCATATTTGAGTGGTGGATGAAGTTGCTGGATCAGATTCAGTGATGACACTGGTCGTCTCTACCTTTCTTATCTCTGGAGCAGTTGTTACGGGAGTACTGTGATGACTTTGTGGAGGTGGCTGATTCAGCAAAAGGTTCATAGCCGATGATTTCCCTGTTCCTGGAGCTCCTGACATTGCCATCTTTGAGTATTTTGCTGTAATTTTTCCTTCATCAAGAGCTTTGTCAAGTAACTTAGAATAATCTGTAGGAATATGAACAGAAAGAAAACACAATTTAATAATACAAAAGTTTCATATTCTATTGAAACAAAACAGCTTAAAGTTAAAGACAACTTTAGACAAGACAAGACTATTAATAAATAGCTATTACAAGAATGAACTGATACGATAGTATTACCACTAGATATCACAATGATGTTTTGTATTGTATAACTGACAATAAATAAACATATTCTACTAATGACTATTTAAGTAAAAATCAGAATATGTAATGTATTGTCACAGCAATTAGCTATTCATATACATATTATAGTTCAAAGTTTTTATAACTATCAGGTAACATGTGACATCTAACTGTCACTGCTATCTTACTCATAACCGAGCCACAGAGAGTACAATTCTGTATAAATGCTTGAGGAACAAATTTTGAGTTGTGGTAGCTTACATGCTAACTTGCTGTTCAGTGTATCGTGATTAGCTATAATTCTAATTCCGAATGACCATATTATAATATCGGTTATATCTAATTGCTGAAGATGACAAAAAGATGACATAATGTGTGCCTATGTTTTGTAATACTATATAATAGTTAAAAAATGCATTCTAATAAATGACCATCATCATTGTTTTCTTGTACATAATCTACAAGTATGTTTTGTTTGCTATCAAGCTTTAGAGATCAATACTATACATATGTTACTAATATATGTATCATAATGTAACATCAAATATACTGACATTAAAAAATACTAAAGATGTCATTACAAGTATGTAGTAACATAGTTATGATCTATTTAATTAGCTGAATTGTGGAGGCAGCAGTTTCATTTCATAAGATACTCATACTCATATACTAGTATCACTTACACTGTAAGTACATGTCTATTGTGATGAACTATATTACCTTTTTTGGCTTCTTCAATCAAATGTAATATAGTAGCTCTGTTGTCGTCATTAGGTTCAACTTTGTCTGCAGCTGGTTCACCTTTATAGTTCTTAATGGTAGCATCAGCTCCATTTGATAAGAGTAATTTGATGCATTCCAGTTCACCCCAAGAGCATGCGTTATGTAATGGTGTGTCACCAAACTATATAATGAAATAATATCACTTATCTTAAGCGTTATATCTAATTGTTATTTAGATTATAACAAATACAATAATGTTAGTGTTTACTAAAAACTTATTTATTAATTTATACAATAATCATACACATATATGAAAACATAGGACATATCCTTCCAGTCATATTATCATTATATTATGTACACAAAGTACTTGCTCATTACATCAAGTATATTATAACTAAGTATTATTACTGATATTAACTATGTTAACTCCTACAACATGATGTGTTGCTTAATAATGTTGCATATTTATACCTCATAACTACACAATGAGGGGCATTTTATTAAAAAAGGTATGTAAACAGGAGTACATTATTAAAGCCATTAGCATCATTAACTCAAAGATATTATTATATATGATATACAGTAAATAAACATAATTACAGCATTTATTGTCTGATAAACTTCTTATCATCAATTTTAGAACACCACTTAACATATGTTTTTACTTTAACTAACTTCATTTTCACAACTTACAAATTACTACAATGACTTAATGTGTTCAAATGAATACATGACAATAGGTGATGACATATGCACAAAAGTTATAATATCTATGACAACATTCTTATACATAACTAAAATCCATTTTCAATTATTACATAAATGGAGTGTCTAAAGTAATAATACTGACAACTATTAAGACCATATGTGACCAAAAATACAAGAATGGTATGTAACACACAAACGAATTTAGAGCGAATGCTTGCGTATAAATAGTTGCTTTGTGGTCATCTTGAAGAGTAAGTCACTGAATTTGGTATACCAGAACCTCAATGATTAGCCATATGATTACCAAATTCCATTGACTTCTTGTTCAAGATGGGCATATAGCAATGCTTTCAATGCAAGCACTTGTTTACACGTTAGGTACAATTATCATATTTATGGTCACATGTTAATATGTCTCAGGTGTATGTTTCACAATACACAATGCAATGTTTATTGATTGTATACAAGAAGTTTGGTATAAGAAATGACAGAAACACACTAAATAGTTGGTTGTGGTAATAGTGAGTTAATGATGTACTGTATCATTTGTTGTTACTTGATATTAATATGTTATTATAATGATTATACTCTGTCTGAGTTGAGTTGGGCCCTTCATTAAAAAAAAAACTGTTGCATGCATGGAATGTAAGGTGAGGTATTTTCTCACCTAATTAATGAAATTAGCACTAAAGCACATTTTAAAGCTATTCATTATTTGTTCACGTGAATGTTATGCAAACAGACTACGTTGTCTTTCGTGCTTGTGAAAATGCAAAGAGGCAAGACTTAGATCACAAACAAAGGAGGTTGTTGCAAATGTCTATGACTATTTCAAGGAAGCCAGTAAGCGTCAGGGGACTCAAGGGTCTCTCAAAAGAATCTGTGATGCTACGGGGGTTTCACATACCTCCATCAAGAGACTATGGAAAGAGAAAGCTGACCCTGGTGGAGCTGCGTTTTTTACTCCAACAAAGAGATATAGATTTTTCAGACCCCTGCTAGTTGATGATTTTGATCATGAAGCGATCAGACGAAAAATCTACCACCTTTATCAGGCGAAAGAACACGTGACACTTGCCAAGTTGCTTGTTGCTTTAAAAGAGGATAACCTCTTTCGCGGTCAGAGGTCAACCCTTCACATTTTGTTAAAGGAAATGAGTTTCAAGTGAATCACCATAACTTTTTTATGATGTCTATTAATATTGTACTTCATAGACATAAGAAAGTGGATGACAGATGCCACTACTACAAACAACCTCGTATTATGGAACAGAGGCATACTTACCTTCATCGAATGATCAATAACCGTCAAGAGAATAGGCCAGTTGTTTACCTTGATGAAACCTGAGCCAATCCTCACAATGGTAAGGATTGTGCTTGGGTGGAGAGGGATGATGTGACTGGTGAAACTCTTGGCGGTATAAGAAGGCCTCCAGGGAAGGGTGCACGGCTTATTATTCTTGGAGCTGGTAGTGAGACTGGTTGGATTCCCAACACCACTCTTATATTCAGATCCAAAAAAATACTGGTGATTACCATGATGAGATGACTGATGATCATTTTGAGGAGTGGTTTGCTACCAAACTCAGTCAAGATGCCATTTTATTTATTATTCTGTACATCATGTAGGCCACGAGGTGGTCCGACTTCCTGTTGCTCACTGCACTCTCAATCCTATTGAGTGGGCATGGGCACAGGTTAAAGGTCACATCAAGGCCAATGCTCGTGCATTCAATCTCCGTGAGGTAGAGCAGCTGGCATGAAAGGGTTTTGATGTTGTGACACCTGACCATTGGAAGAGCCTCGTTGAACATGTTAAGATCCACTTTGAAGACCACTATTGGTCTAATGATGGCCTCTATGAAAAGTTAGTGTATGAGTTCATTATTTGAGTTGGAAGTGATCAGATGAGTCTGATGGTTCTGATCAATCTGATGATAGTTCTGATGACGTTTTAGGCATCCTCAGTCTTCATTCTTTGTAAAAAGGCTTTTTTAAAAACCACGGTGGCTTTATAGCTGCCCAAAATTCACAAAAGACAATACCTGATAATTATTTTAATGAATTTACAATAAAAAATTGTTTGTATAATTAGAACTATAATATTGAATTGCCACGTGACAAATGTTTGACTTCTCAAGGTGAGAAGAGAATTTAATTAAATCCTCGAGGGTGTGCAATTCGAAGTATGTCAAAGGTATGCCATTGAAAATGTATGGAGTTTTTTAGTTTGATACTTTCTCGTAGTGCTAGAGAGCCAAATTTTATATATAAATAGCGTGTTTGCGAGCTGAATCGATTGGTGCAAGTTCTATGCAGATAGCATGTAAAACGGCAAAATTATTTACATGTCTGGGTGGCCCAACTCAACTTGGACATACTATAATATGAACAGTAGTTTGAAAGATACACTTCTTATGTAAACATATTAAAATTATTGACAAACAGAAAATCTTAATACACAAACCTCTCAATATGAAATGACAGAGCATATTATTCAAAGAAATAAACAGTGTCCTGTATATTAGCTTTGTTGCTACTGAGAGTGTCAAACAATTTAGCTTATATAATGGACTACAAGTAATTAAAATAGTGACTAGTTAATGCTAGGGTTATAGTAAATGTAGCCATTTTGTTTATGTTGTGATAATATGTAGTTATATGAAGTGACAAAACCACAAATAACTACATAATTATATAAATTAATAACAACATTACATACAAAATACAGTCATGTATAATAACAACATGTTTAATAATGAAGACACTTACATTGTTAATGGCATCCAATAATGCACCAGATTTTATTAGCACATCAGCTACATCAAAATAGCCATAGTAAGCAGCAAAATGAAGAGGAGTATTATTTTCCTGTAAAAAATAATTGTCAGTATTTATGATTATTTCATTTTATAATATATGGCTTATATGTACTTAGCAAAGAAGTGCATTTTAGTGTTATTCATTATTTGTTCATGTGAATGTCATGTGAACAGACCACATTTTCTCTCATGCTCATGAAGATGCAAAGGGAAAAAAGACTGAGGTCACAAAAAAGGAGGTTGTTGTGAATGTCTATGACTATTTCAAGAAACTCAACAGACATCAATGGACTCAAGGACCTCTTACATAAACTACTAATACCACAAGAGTTTATGTGCCAGCATCAAGATAGTTTTGATAACAAATATTTCTATGCATTCTCAGTCTTCCTCCTTTGTTAAAAGGTTCTTTTCAGAACTATGGTGGCTTTATAGCTGTCTTAAATTGCAAAAGACAAGACCTGATTATTATTTTAATAATAATGAATTATTGATTGTTATAATAGAACATCTGTTCATTTAATTAGAACTGTAATTTTGAATTGACACGTGACACACACCTGACTTCTTAAGATGAATAGTGTTATTCGAAGGTGTGGAATTTGAGGAATGATGAAAGTATGCCAATGAAAATGGATGGAGTTTATAGTTGTAACTTTTTTGTAACACTAGAGAGCCACATTTTATTTACAAAATGTGCATTTGTAAGCTGAATTGATTCGTGCAGGTTCCATATGGATATCATGTAAAGAGGCTGAGTTATTTACATGTCTGGGTAGCTTAACTTAACCAGGTCAGAGTATAATCCATGACACAGCCTACAATGTAAACATTTCTGGCTGTAAGTATTAAATTTTATGTACATTAACCTTTAAATGCTTACTACATGTTTATCTATTGCAACAAAAATCAATTTGTTCAATGGATACAAAATCTGTAAACATTCTCCCAATATTGACCTGACTTGATGATTGTCACCAAATTTTAGAAAGAGAGATACATTCTTGGAGATACATCTCACCTATGATAGCTACAGCTATATGAGATACTTTAAGCTTGTAACACAATGCATTCTGTCAAAGCAAACAATTTTGTGTTGTACAAGGCTTTGTGTTCATGCTGAACTTTCGAAATCACATTAGTCTTTTCACACTTTAACTGCAAAGAAGTGTATCTAGATTCTAAAAGCATTCTTGATTCTCCAAGAAATTGTATGCGAAAACTATAAAAATGACAGATTTCATGAACACATTAAAGAGCATCTTTTCTTCCATTTCATTGTTAGTTTAAGCCTTCTAAGGAAATAAATTGGTACTGTACTTTTGTTGAAGTAAATGTAATGATAACGTTGAAATGATCCAATATTGTAATGGAAGTTGATTACATTGAGACTATAATGGACACATCACTAGTATGTAGTATAGTAAATATTTGATACTAACTGTAGTAACAGCATTAAGATTAGCTCCTCTTTTTATTAAAACTGTAGCAATTTCAGTCTTTCCATCCCTTGCAGCATAGTGCAAAGGAGTCCACTTGTTCTAAAAGATATAGACAACATTAATAACACAATACAAAGAAATACATGTACATAGACTGTACTGGTACACTATGTCACATTGTTGACTACTACTTTAAATTGTATCACAGTATGGTTATACACATTAATTACTGATTATGTGATATTGTGATTGTACTACATTGAAAGCTTGTATCTATGTAATTATGACTACATTGTATCCTTTATACTATTGACATATATGATTTATAGAAATTAATCCTTGTATGTTTACTTCTGACAAACACAGCAAGTAATGAGTCTATTTACTGTTATAAAGACAATATTAATTACATATGTGTCCATTTACAGCAATGTTTGTAACTTTTAAAGACTACTGAGAAAGCTAACACTTGATGAGGTGATATTGGTGGGTATTCAGTCAAGTTGGAATGAAAACATCATATTTAAAACTTAACTCTGAAAACATGTAATTGTTCATTAATTGTCATGTAGACACTGAGATCTGTTTTGTAATTAGAACTGTATATAAATCAAAATTTTACAACTTTTATAGCTTTAGACACCTCTCATATGTAAAATAGATCATGTAAGTGTATACTATATGTCAGTAAAATAGTGCTTATCAAGCAAAAGGATGTACTCTACAAGCCATAAATATATAAGGTACATATCTTATTACAGAGATCACATTCTATATAGTGCCCTACTTTTAATAGATACATGATAGTTACGTAATATAAGGTATATATCTTATTATGGAGATCACATTCTATTTAATGCCCTACTTTGTCAGTTGTGTTATTGGCAAAATGTCTTTTGTCAATCAGTTTTAAGTATGTTCATTTATTATTCACAGTATGTATTTGTTGATATATAGTATCAATAATTATTAAGGAAATTATATCATATAAATATACTCTTGATTAGAGAAGTAAAGAGACTCTATTTACAACATGTAACATGTACATGTACAACATGTACTAGAGTAACTGTTATATAACATTCTTAGCTTCTGTTTATATATAGTATTAGAATCATGACAAGAAGCTGTTATCATAATTATTTACAATATAATATCAATATATTTTACTAAGCCTGTATGTGAGGGCTGTCATTACAGGTTTACAAAGCTCTATTAAGCTATACGTTTGTCATTTCACTAATCCATTATCAATGTATTCATTAACTGGACATTAGAAGTGATGACTCTTTGCTACAATCACTCGTAAAAAGCATTTATTATATAATACAAAAGGTTTCCATATTTTCTGATTCAACAAGTAATGGATATTAAATGGGAATTCATTCCGACCACACAATTTGTCATTGTAAATGAGGTTTCCATTATTCAGGGAGTATAATATTCCACTGTACTGATACTGATAGACTTACATGTACTTAATATGACATTTGTTATGTTATTTGACAAAACTACACATGCTGTACCATATAGTGGGGTTTTTTCGAGGAGTGGGGGGGGGGGGAATTATCATGGTTTTCGTGGTTGAGAAACAAACCACAAAATATTTACCCACAAAAGTTAATTAGATGAAATGTGCCACACCCATTCATGTGTACATGTGGTTGCATGCACGTTATCACATAGCCATCTTTTCAAGCATATGTAAGGATACTAGGTCTTCATATACACCTGAGAGAGGAAACCCATGAGAAACATAATACTATAGGGTTTAATATAACCAGGGGTGACAAGCAAGGTTTCAAAATGGTCCAAAAATAATATGTGTCAACTGGTAGAGTTACTATGGACAGACAACTGGGCATTACATAGAGAAAAATAAAGAAGTCTTCACAGACAACTTGGGCACAATGACTCAACATGTAGCTAAACTGGACTTGAAGAGAAATCCAATTTTTGAAGACCTCAGCCTGTGCCTTCTCTCTTAAACTATCCTTAAAGCTGAGCTAGACAAGTTGCTGTCATTGGTCAAAATTAAGCCTGTTAATTACAGTGAGTGGAAAGCCCTTATTGTAACTATTCTATTGTAGCAAGATGGAAAACTATCCCTGTGTAATAGCTATAAAGAAATGATCAGCTCAGTACTTGATGTAGATCTATATCCGTTACTGAAACCAGATGACCTTTATACATAATTATCTGGGGTAAGTAAATTCTCTGTTTTTAACATCTCCTATATTATAACATTGAAATGCTAATAAATTGAGGTTTAATTTTCACAATTTTAAGAATCTTGCTAACAAAACAAAAAAAGTAGAACATGACAACTACATTAATAAACTTAGATGTGTATACCTATATGTACAATGTATACATATATACATTACAACAGTATTGTTATTATATATGAACACTTACATTATCAGTGCAATTTGGGTCTGCTTTTTTTTGAAGAAGAATAGACACAACCTCAGTATGTCCATAATAAGATGCAGCAATCAGTGGTCTCTGATAAACCTATATAATAGTAGATGATAATGTTTGTTATTACTATGAAAGTATTAATAGTCATTATTGGACTACTTTAATAACTTGAAATTATTTTAAATTATGGAGTCCTTATAAACACTACATTACTTATTAAAACATATTATGAACATTATTTACAATTATATAGTTAATCTGTAGATATGTTAATAATATATGTTTTGCTAGTAAACATAATACACACAATATACTGGTTTAAACTCTATGTATAAGAAAGGTCAAACTAAATATATTAAAAATAAAATGCTGTATGTACAAAAAACCATATCAAAAAAATAATTTTGCTAATTCTTCAAAAGTAAACTTATTTTGGTTAATTCCCAGTTAATATATAGGTGTGACATGTGTATAGCAATTTATTCTGATGAGTGAAATACCAATGAATTTGTGCTCCAGATTCTGTCATTAAATTTGAAAGTGAATGAAACTATTATCATATTATATTAAGGACTCTAAGCTGTATCTACTGATAAGATCTCTAGTTAGAATATCAAAACATTCATAGTCATTTAGTTGTCTAATAACAGTCTGTCCCTTCACTTAGAGACAAAGGGTCTGGGGACTACCACATATTGGACTCGTACAACCTGTTGTGGTCTTCAAAAATGTTGCAGACCACAGAAATGTGATCTGTGCTTCTATTTGAAGATCATTACCACAGATCAGAGCATATCACAACAGCATTTTTTATTTTTTTAACTCTCTTAACAGTTCTTTAGTTCTAATTATGCTCTATCCATAAACACATTCCTTCTATACAAGTCTTATATGGTTTGTCTCCAGACTCATCTATTCTAAGCAAAGGGATAAGAACACCAGACTAGTCTAATACTTTATGAAATATTTAGCTAAGAGACTTCTAACATTATTTACTGTACCAACAATTAGTTTAGTAGTCTGTGGATATGTTAGCATTATATGTTTTGCTTGTAATCATAAAATATACAACATACTGGTTTAACCTCTGAATATAAAAGGTCACTCTTGTAATTAAAATTATAAACTTAATCTTATTCATTGTCATAATATTATTAATCAAATTGTTAGTAGGTTATGAATATTGTTATTATATAAAGTGTGAACCAGCAAATAGATTTATTTATGTGGCAATACACAGCTAAATGTAACACTTGTAATAGGTAATTGTGGAAGGAGATCATATAGATATAAAATAAACTTTGGAAAATTTAAATAACAATGAATTGTTCTGCCTATTGTCATGTCTTTAATTAAATGCTGGAAGAAAACATTTTGGCAAATGAAGAACATTTTATTAAACTTACCATTTCCTATATGTTACCACAATCTCTCTAATGTTATAATTAATTGTGTGTACTAATTGTTTCTCAAATTTAAATGCTGGAATACAATAAACCTAAGGACTCTCTATAAAAATAGACCATAGTTAGGTATGTATGTATACAACTTGTTGATACAATCAGAATCAAGGTTTCTGTTTGATACTTTAAAAAACTATACTTATCAGAGTTTTATTAACATTCTGGTAGATTGTAAACTTATGAGGACAGTGAGTGAGTAAATATGAGCATGGCATAAAATCTCGTAATAATTCCAGAAAATCTATTTTGCAAATGCTATATTAAAAGTAAATTCATAAGAATATTGTCCTTCATAAGTTTGTGTTATATGATAGATATAGACTGACTCTGTTAGAATAATTCAGTAACATTGTTATTAGATCAACAAATGTACACATCATGTCAGTAATATTAACACTTTTTATTATTAGGAGATGACACAGAAAATGAAAGAAACTCTTACACTATTGATAAAATCACACAGGAATTTGTGATATTAAATTTAGACCATCCCTAGTCTCAACCCCAGGCCTACTCGCAAGCTAAAGTAGGGGTCACAAAAATCAACTTGTGTGATCAGACCTATTTTAGCTTGTGAGTAGGTCTGGGGATGAGACTAGACCATCTCATGTATTATAGCTCAACCAACATCATACTATAATGATGATACAGTGTGTAGTGATATGATAATTATTGGATCTTAGACTTATTTATAAAAACACACTGTATATGAAACATAGGCTTTACTGTTGAGATATATACTTAAATATTGAGAGCTAGTAACTTACATAGTGTGGATAATGATTGTTTACATCAGCACCTTGTTCAATAGTAGATTTGACTACTTCAATGTTTCCATCAACAGCTGCCCAGTACAGTTGTAGATTCTATTATAAAGACAACATGTATCATGTAGTGTAGTATAGTGAGTATACAGATCAGCCCTTATAACTAAAAGACCATCTTTTATAAAGATATTCTGTCTATACAATAACACTGATATGTGAGTTTAGTTAGTATCACAGTGATATATAGGGATAATGACATAGTAATAGAAAGATTATAGACTTACTAGCCTATCCTGAGACATTTTGAAAAGTTTAGATTCTTAGTTGGTCACTGTTCCTATGTCAGGTGTCTATAGACAATACAGGAAGTAGGTGATATAGATAGTAATAGCTATATACTACATTGGAATGAGGAAACTCTACTAACTAAATCAACTGTAACCTAATTATAGTATAGTGTGTGATCTACTAACCTGTTCTTCTTGTGTGACTGCGTTGTTTGGCGGTTGTTATGGCAACTTTGACACGCCCACCAACTTTAATTACTGGGCTAATATAAGTGGGCGGAAGTATCACACACACAATTACAACTTGTAGAGTTTTGGAAATATAGAGAACAAAGACAGGTGTTTAGATAAACTATTTTGCGTTGGTCAAAAATGTTCTGAAACTTATAGAATCATAGTTATGTTCCAAAATGAGAAGTTAGGGTCTAGACTAAAGATTAGTTAATCTTGTATTGTTGCCCACTTGCGTATAGTGAACATATTGTCTATTTGTCCGGCAGGAAATGTATACTTTGTTGTATAAAGGTAGGTTAGGTTTAGGGGGTGGGGATCAGTTTAATACACAACAAAGTATACATTTCCTGCTGGACAAATAGACACTGCGTAAAGTGAAAATGATCTGGGGATAGCATTATCAAGAGATTAGTATTAATTTCACATTAAAGAGCATTGTATCAATGTTCACAGTAGCTACCTCAGTATAGTTGAACTCAATATCATAAACAACTACTTAGTATCATATTTAAACAACAATCATGTATTTGTTATTACTTCTAGTTATATGTCAACAATGTCTACTTAACTAGATCTCCATAATGAAAATCATCTCATTTTTCTATTATCATATACTTCTACAGTATACTATCAGTATCATTCATTATAAAGGACACATGTATCAATGTGACACTAATTCTTCATGTATACTCTTAGGGAAATCAAACTTGTAACAAGACATTAATACTATACATAATCATGTATATTAAACTGATAGTAATGGTGTTTTAATAGCTGTAATACATTTATATAATATATTTTTCATTTTACAGATGGGTTATTTAAGAGGAATTAATTTTTGTCATTTGACACAAATTAAAAGAGTGAAAGATAAACTAAAAAAGAGTGCTTGAAAAGACATTACCCAGATACCTAGTGAAGATATTAATGTATCTTGTGAGCATTGCTGTTAATGCATCTGAAAATGAGGAGGTTGCTGATCAATATCTTGACATTTGAAATTAGACATTCTGTGACACATTCAAGTTTTGGATTATTACTAAGGAATGCAATTAGTGTTTATAATTACAAACACTAAACACTCCCTCAAGACTGTACAGTTAACAATAGAGTATTCTATCATACTAACAGTATATGACTATATATACTAATATACTATAATATACAGGTAGTGTATATATTGGAAAATTAAATTAGAACTATACACAACAGTACTGGTTTCTTCATAACACTCATAATTAGTAGGACTATGTCAATAAGTCTATTTAACTTCATCTCCATAAATGAAAATTTATCTCATTATCTTACTATTAGTACTTCTAGTTATATGTCAATAAGTCTATTAACTAGATCTCCAAAAACGAAAATTCATCTCATTAACATATTATCACATACTTCTACAATATACTATCAATAACATTTATTATAAAGGACTCATGTATCAATGTGACAGTAATTCTTTAGTACATTCTTAGATAATCAAAGTTCTAACAAGAGATCAGTACTACACATAATCATGTATATTGAACTGATAGTAATGTTTTCTTTTTATAGCTGTAACACAATTATATAATATATCCATTATTCCATAGTTATATTTTAATGACAAGTAGACATTTGAAAGAAATATAATTTTTTCATTTGACAGATTAAATGATTGTCTGAGATATTATTTAACAATTTATACATCAGTACATGTTTCCTCATATTTATATGGAATGAGTAAGTTTTTGATTATTACTAAGGAATGCAATCAGCATTTATAATTAAAAATACAAAACACTCCCTCAAGACAGTACAGTTGTTAACACTAGAGTATTCTATTATATTGTATAATAGTACCTGACTACATATAATAATATGTATTACTAGTGGACAATTATTTCCTCATAAAACAGTCCTAATTAAAAGTACTATCAATAGCTTTTCTTAAGTTTTTTTTATAGTTTATAGAAATATATTTTGTAAAGTCAGTGGAAATACCAGTGTCCTAGTCACTGAGTGTCAATGAAATTAAGAAACACTGAGGAAACACTTGATGGGTACAATCTCGTATTTTCATTAATTGTGTGGGCCGGAACATTCACGCTCATCCTTTAAAATCTGTCATAGAAGTGTGTAAACACTGTACTGGGCAGTTTGAGTGAATTGAAGTTTAATTATTAATATGAATGAAAGTTGCTGTCATAATCAAGCTATGCTACAATTTGCTAATCAAATGTCTTGTATGAGTTCTCAATTTAAAAATTAATAATTAAAATAATTAAAGAATGAATACATTCAAAATAAACCTATGCTACAGGCTGTATAGTGATGTATGAGTAGACAATACAACATTGAGTAAAATAACACAGTCTTTCTGACTTGCAAAGTGGTCATTCATCAGAATTACATGCATTCTTTCCAGTTAATGATGTTTTAGTTAATGTTGTTAACATGAATTGTTTGCCTTAAAAGTTAACAAGACTACACTATTTAGTGTAGTTGTGTGGATAAGTGTATTTCCTTCAACTGACCACTATTCCTAATATCAAGGTGTCTATAGATATACAGGAAGTATGTGACATAATTACTACATTACAATGATGAAACTCTACTAGCTAAATCAACTGTAACCTAATTATAGTAAGATAGAGTATACTGTCTGTCTACTAACTACTACTATATGTAATAAATATACACTCACATTATGTATGTACTGTACACTATATGATCATATATAATCAACATCTGCTTAGTAAAGTCTATCACTTGATAACAATAAAAGTAATGCCTATAGTCATTATTTGTGTGAAAGATTACATTCTTTCATTAGATTCTTTTGTAGAGAAAATTGCAAGAGAAATTTTTCTTATTCTTTTAAAATAATTTTGACACTATGATCTTTACACAACAATCACATATTTTCATCACTTCAAGCTATATTTATTTCAATAACTTTTGTATCTCTATAAATGAAGGCCATCTCATTAATTTTTTATAATATGGTATACTGTATAAGTTTAAGCATATTATGCTTAAACTTCTACAGTATACTGCAGTATCATTGATTAAAATGGTAAGTGCTTCGATGTGACACTAATTCTTTCAAATGTTATCTTAGATACTCAAACCTCTAAAAAGACATCAGTACTACGTGTAATGGTTTACAACATTCAGTTAATAGTGTTTAGTAGCTATAACAAACTTCTATAATATATCTATTATTTTGTAATTACATTTAAATGGATGGATAATTTAGAATTAATTTAAGTTTATCGTTTGACAAATGATAATTAGATGTTTGAATAAGACAGTCAGTATGAGAAAAATGAAAAGGAAGTGATGTCCATGAAGCTGTGATGTTGCTAGGGTAATAGAATTGATCTGTGATTACTTATGAAATATATTATTACACTATATTTTAAAAGTGATCAGAACCTTTCAATTCAAAAATTATTTCTATAATAATCTTTTCGTCATGAGTAGAGAAAGGGTTTTACTTCTAAGCATTACATACACAATTAGTGATTTCTTGTGTTCATTAGGTATAACACATCACTCTACAAGTAGCAATGTGTTCCAAATGTATGTTTTTATTGAGCTTATTAATATAAGGTTTACCATATTGTGTACTCTCTTGTCATCATTACATACATTAATGTTGTTGTTATATTGTTATTTAGTATTGTAGCTTTATATAATAAAGAGGACAACCTGATTGTTGAACACATTCACATATAATCCATGCATTGATTATAATTATTACTCTTACATTAATGCAATTTTCATTTGATGTACTACTATATATACTGGATATAGGCCACCATCCATTTATATTATGTCTTATTTCCTGTCCTGTGTACCTTTCTTTATTTTAAACTAAATTAAGAGTAAAGAAAATATCTTGAACTCAGAATAATGATAGATTTCATATCCTCGAATCATACTAGTGTCGTTATAATTTTTCAAATTACATGATATACAAAACCTTTGTACAGTTCTTGGAACACCAATGTACAATCAATTCATTATTTAAAACATTATATTGCATGCATATGCTGTTGTGTTTTAATGGATAATGTCACTATTCACTATAATGTTGATAACCGTCCTGTCATAGCTACTATGAGTATGGTTGTGATAAGAGCCATAGTAAAGTTGTGACAAGTGTACACTCCCTCTCATATATACACTGTATATAACAGTGTATTAATGTATTATTTTAGTCTTATTTTTACTTCAGTTGATTGCTATATTGTGTATATAAAAACAGACACAGCTTTATTAGATGTAAACATCATATACTATAATCTATGAAGGAGGATACACTATCCATACTGTTCAATGTGTTGATTTATTTATTATCATAACTTTACTCACATATCAGCTGCTGTGATGATTATAGTGTCTATTCATACCTAGCATACATCATTAGTTAATATTACAATATCATTTTAGCAATGACATAGCTATAGATCTCAAAAAACCCTTGTCACATATCATTAATATAGTTATAGCATTTAATAATATTAAAAACTGTGTTGCATAACTTGTCAATATTCAATTCTGTAGTAAATATAATTATATAGAGGTATTGATTATTAAGTTATGAGAGTGTTTTACAAGCATATCAATGTAGACACTGCCATATTTGGTAATCCCTAGTATTGTTATATATTATGTCATGTCTCTATCTGTCTATCCAAGTCTCACTGTACTCTCTTTGTCTCTCTATGTTTCTTTGTCTGTTTATTTCTCACGCTGGAATTGTTGTCATACAGTTGTTGGTAATATTATGTGAATATCATATCACTCATATGATATCAATTCACTGAGCAACTTTTTAGTCTCCCCATTTGTTGGAAAATTTTTTCCTATTTTCTTAATTAATTGTTTTTATCTGTTGTTATTTATATTTGCTTTTCCATTTAGGTCATCAAATGGTTGGTTACTGATTCTGTAATAATACTTTTTTGTAGCACAATTAAAAAATTTTTGCTTTGATTTGCATTTATTTTTGTTATTATAATACTATATTTAAGTTTATGTGTGGCATACTTTAAACATATCTAGCACTTAATTAATTATTTACAACTCACTTTGTAATTATTCTGATCATTATAGTTATCTAATGCTTAGTAACTAATGTATTTATATACAAATTTTGCTGAGTTAGTCTTATATTATTAAAACAACTGGTATTTTTATGGCTTGTATTTGAGTGGGTGTTACTCTTTCAAACGGATTGAATGTAATATACACGCAGCTAATGGAGTTCTAATATACTTTTTAATAGTCCATGTATAAAGTAATGTCACTACACCATGGCTTGGCTACTAAAATACAAACATTAGTACAACAGAGAGACTAGACTGAACTCTAATAATTATTGAGTGACTGACAGAGAAAATGAAAACTTCTGATTACCAACAATAACAATTTTTTTTAAAACTTTCTCATATTGCTGAGACAACAGATCCTTTTTCACATTTATCACAAATGAAATAAAATAAGTGACTTAATAAAATTATTACTATTTTGTTCAGTGTAGTATGTTATAAACATATTACTGTATTGAACATGTAATTTCATGGCATTTCCAATTGGTAACTAATCAATCCACATTCCATAATAGAGTGTAATTGTCTTCATATAAAGAAATTCTACAGCTTTAGCTTGGTAGTCATTTGGTAGTGCTAGATGGTGCTCCCTCTGTTATGACTTTAAAAGGACAGATAGAAATTGATGATTTAGTCTTTACAACCATATTCTGTTTATATAAGGTTTTTAAAGTATTAAAATAAAAGTAAATTCAAAATAAACTATACATTGAAATATAAGAACTTAATATAGGAATCTGTTATCTAAACAAGTGTATGACAAAAAAACATATATTATACAAAAAATGGCATAACTCATAAATTTCAAAGAAACTAAATACAATTAATAACAACACAGATTAAGATATCTATATTTAAATAATAGATGATGTAACAATTTTTATACTATAAATCAACAATCATTACTTATTTAAAATTAATACTAAAGAATAAAACTTAAAGTTATTACTAGATCAAAAACAAAAAACGGTGAAATGAAAAACTTATAAAAGTGGTTAATGTCAAAATTTTTAGGCAATAACTTAATGTCCTTATTAGGCTTTGTCTTCCTATGAAATGTTGCTAGTGATAGATATTTCCTACCAACATAATTTTATTCTAAATATAAGCTACACTAATCACAAAATAATGTATCTAAATTAGTTTATTTCTTTATAGACAAAACCAAAGCAGAACATGTTGAAAATGTTCACCTATAACAGACTGAAAATTGTTTTTTCAAGAATCTAATAATTTTCCACAAGTAAAAGGCTGCTTTCTAATGCTAAATTAAGTATGACATCTCAATTCTTCATCTCTTTTATTTGATAAAAATCAGGTCTTTCACACCAATTCATTAAAATAAACTTAAGATTGTTTTACAATCAAAATATTATTTCTTGTCCAGATACAATAATAATATTTGCACTTTCTAATATATCAACTAAACATTCATTCCAACATTCATTTCAACTAATAACAATCAGATTTGCAATGCCAACTGAAATTATCACATTTATTTTTTTAATATCAAATAGATAAATGTTCACCATTATACCATTTCCAATAAAAAGAGTTGGTATTATTTTTCTCAAATGACATTAAAAGACTAGAAAAGGTCACTACAATTACCATTATTGCTAAACCCTGTACTTTTTATGAGAATAATTTAACTGAAACATTCAGTAGGACACAAAGCTAGTTTATTTGAGCATGTGCCAACTACAAAAAGTATGAGTTGTTTTTACCTGATTGTCTGTCTCATCTAATTTTTGTGAACTTGATCTGACACTGGTGGAGAATATTACATTTAGAGTTGTCTTGTCAGCTCTTTGATAATTTCATAGCGAACTCAAGGTTATTCATTTTGTTTTTGTTTCCTTTATGTTTGCTTAGATATAATATAACCGTTTACAATAGGCATATCTAATAACCAGAACAATGGACTTCACTACCATTTGACTGACTTATGAGGAAATTCATAGTAACTTTTCATTTGGTCAAGTTCATGGATACCCAACATAATATTCATTGTACTCAGCAACAACCATTTTTTTATTCCTCTGATGTTCTTCTGTATTAAAGGAAGGAATTAGTTTATACCTGACATTATTGTATGGGATTAACCTAGACTGAATTTCAATAACTTCTTTGAATATTAGGTTGAAAACATTATCATATTTCTTTTGTACATTCATCTAAGGATGATATTATAATCTTATTTATTATGATTGTATTGTATCTCTCATGTCCTTATTAATGACTGTTATATTTGCCAATGGGCAATTTTTATATGGGTACACAATGGATTTGATAATTGGAAACAACAAGTTTATGAATTATTGGACCATATCCGTTTTTTTTTCATGAATCAACATCTCCAGAATGACACGTACAAGGCCTTTATATCTTCTGTAGTTACTGGTATCCAGTTTCAACACATTGAGGGCAGTTTAGTTTACCTTGCTAGTTTGTATGATGCAAATTCATTAGTCCTGTCAACTAGAAACAGACATACAGCATTGATAAACATTAAATTGAAGCATTATAGAGGTGTGAGTCTTTCAGATTGTGGAATAGTTGGTCACAGAGTTTGGTAAATAATGATTCTACTTGAATTTCATCAGATCCTAAGATGTTAATGTTCATTATAATTTGTAATTATATTTTTCACTCTTTTCTCTTTGTTTCTTGACTTATTATCCCATCTCTACCTCTCCTTGCTGATATTACTCTCCTTCTATCATTAGGTAAATTAATGTTCATATCACTCTTCAATAACATTACCACTATTGGAAATATTATACACATTCATCTGTTGTACTTTGTTCTACTGTATTTGATCATTAGTCATGTACAAGTTTTATCTCGATTAGTAGAATTATGTGTAGTTGTGTTATATCCCCTCACAAGCTTCTCTCATGTGTGACTATGATATAAACTATGTTTGTGTTGCTGTTCCTCTTATGAAGTATAATACTGCTTAATCATATTTCATAATGAATATATAACTACTTCATTTCATAAAAAAATGTTTTGTAATTCAGCAATCATAATAAATGATGGATTTTACTGGGAACATCAATAAAATTTATCAGTTTGTACAGAATGCCTGTATTGTGAGGATCAATCAAGCAGATAATATTCATTATAAAGTTTTTGATGCCTTACTTTTGTTGAAGTGGAACATTATGTATTTTCCACAATTGTTACTCTGATCCTCAAATGCGTGTCAAGGTAAACGTGAAGATATGGGCTTAGTTGTGCGCTTATATAATTCAGTGTTATATTGTTAATGCAATAACTAGCAGTAATATTGTTAATGAGGAGGAAACAACTATGATATAAACTTGTTCCTGTAGAAAAAGACCATCCTGCTCACATTGAAGGTATGTGCAGTAGCACATATTCTGTCATCATGTTATTATATACATTATAAACACTAGAATATTGGTGAAATTATTACATTGAATATTTTAGAATTCCATTAGTAAAGATAAGCATTAATCACTAAGTTAGTTTGTATAATATAAAGGGTAATATTTGCAAGTAAGAAGAAGTGCAAGATTGTAAAAAAATAAGAGATCATTTTAAAATTACAGAATATACATTTTATTTATTTTAACGATGCCTTTAATGCTGAAGAATTAGATTTGTCCTTGTCTAAAAATGATAATATAACTGTTATGTCATTTATTTTCTAAAGTACAATCAAAAAATGAGTCAACTAAATTAAGCAAAATGTCATAATGATTATACATTTACCAATAACTACAAATCGCAAATAAAATAGTTTTTATGTTCTTTAATAGGATGTGAAACTTAAAAGATTACATGAACAAATGAGACAATTCTCACCCTCACTTTACTCATAGCAGTTATTGCAAATATGTTTGTTTACTTTTTCTAACATCTTGAAACAACATACACTTAATTTCTAATTAAAGAGACACATTGTTGTCATTTTTATAGTTATATAGTTTTCTTATTATGTTTTTTAAATGAAAGATATTCCTTACATTACTGAGGTCATGTTAGTGGTCAAAATACTTTTAAGGAAATATGTGTATTGTCCTGGTGAATAATTGTAAGTGCTACATACAATCAGAACTTGTACGAGTTTCTTGACACATCAAAGTTTTAGATTGGTGTATGTCTATATCTTAAGCAGTCCAGTTCTCAAAGCCACTATACAATGGCTTACTTCCAAATGCCGATGTCACGAGTTCTTTCATGCCCTATAAACATCAAAACTAGCATTAAAATTTGAAAATTCACAAACTTTTCAAATTGAATTAAGGTCACATGCAACACATGCTAAAATAGTTCTCATGGTTGTCAAATAAAGAAGAGTGGAAAAGGCTTGAAATGTAACACAATCATACAGTAACTGCAAATCTCTAACAGTGGAGAAAGAATGGTATTTTAAAAGATACTTTGGTTCATAAACAAAGAAAAGTTTTGCTGATGGCCTAGTATCATTTTTGTCATGTGAAAGGTTTCTTATAAATTTTAAATGTCTAAGCGTATCACTCCAATTCATCCTCAGGAGAGAGAATGAATACGGTGTTGAATTTTGCTAATGACAGAGGTTCAAACAGCTAGATCAAATACATCCCTTTATTAATGACAACTCTATTGTTTTTTGAGGGTTACAAAAAATTTATTCACAAAAAAATTATTGACATGTGTAAACTGTCACACACATAAAATTTAAAGACAATGTGTACGAAGATAACTTAATGGAAATTAATGGAAAATGTTTCTTGTCTATCTAGGAGTTCTTTCCACTCATTACCTTATAACTTTTCCTTTTGCATGAGCATCGATTTCTTAAACCATTCCAACATTCACAAAAAGTTGCAGTTCTTTTTATCTCGCAATATACAATGACATCTTATTAGCTATAAATGCTGTATTACTTTAATTTCTATCTCTGTCATTCTCTATAAATTTGTTGTTCAATCATTACTAACTACTAGAATGTCATTGACTTAAATGAGCAATACCAATTCAAACAATAAATGATTTAATTTATGACATTTAATACAAAATATTTTTTGTCATTTGTCAATGGATCAGTTGTGTTGATCTATTATTTTTTCACTCTTTATTTTTCATTTCTTCATAATTATTAAAAGTGCTGTATATATTGTAGCAGAGTTTAACATCATAGCTAATCCTTCACATGTAATAAATCTTATTAAAAATAATCCTGACTTAAAGTTAGTTAATACAAACATTGTTATGTATTTTTTCTCCACTTTGACAACTACAATACAACCACTACTACTGAATATAAAAGGCTTCAAAATCATCAACAAAATACTCTAGCTCCTTTCTGGCATATTCACTTTTAAACCATCCCCTGGCATATTCACTTTTAAACCATCCTCTACTCATAGTTCTCATCATTATTACCATATCATGCTCTCAATACACTTTTCTCATACATCTGCTTCATTACAATGATTTGTTCCCTCTGCTTTTTTATTTAGAATACTCTTCTATATTCTATTAAATTGTTGGAAGAAATAAATTATAAGCATAATTTGTATAATGTACATACTGCTATCTTTATTCATTTCTATTGCAATTAATTATCATAATGTTATAAGGTTATATATCCTTAACATTAGCTACTTGTTGTTCAAATTTCCATTTTTTCATTAAAATATTAGCATCGACCCACAGATGATTAACAGCAGATTCAATTTTATAATAATTCTTCATCTGCGTTATGCAAAAATTGTTTGTTGTTTTGTGGTGCGTGATAAAATTAGATTGAATTTTCAGTTACTTCTATTTAGAGTAGAAGCACTTCTATTAATAGTAGAAGTTTAAAAAAACTCGTATGTTTTGCTACGGGTTGACAATTGCAGTGAGATAGTTGAGGTCTGTCAAGTCTTAGTACTATTGTTTTGTACAAATGGTATGGTTTTTACGAAATAAACAAAATTTTCGTAAAAGTAGTCTTCATTTGTATTTCATTCCCTTTTCTTTTTCACAAGCTCATTATCAGGCAAGTTTGGAGTAGAATAAAGTGCATGTGTTAATGTTGTTTTGACCTCCATGTGTTTGACTGAACATTAATGAACTATGACATTTGAGTTAATTTCAAGATAGAATGTTGAGGAAACAGCAGATAAGACTGTGTAAGGGTCTGCATTGTTTTGATTGTGCATATTTGACTGTGTGTATGTGTATTTTCCTGTCTATGCCTTATACCTGGAAAATATAATAATATGAATTACAATGTTAACAATATGAATGTGTGTGAGTGTGTACTAATATAAAATAATAAATTTGACTAATATATTGGATGAATGTTTTTATAGTTTTTGAATGTATGATACATCTTTAAGCAAGGATATATTCATAGGTGATTATAACATATGTAACATTTGATGTTGGTTTGTTTTCTTTTACCAGATTATTTTCTGATGTATATTTTACAGTCACTTTTTACACTGGGGACATGGAAATGACGTTCACTTAGTCGTATTGAGCCATTATCCTGTAGTGTGGCAGGTACTTAGCATATATATATATATATATATATATATATATACGTATGTATGTATTGTTGACTGTATATTGATAAGGGCTCAAGCTACTACAGAAATCTGTATGTTAGAGCAATAGCCAGTTTTAGATTCTTTGTACATGATGTACTCTTTTATGAGTGTGGCGTGTAGTTAGTGGAAAATATTAATTTATACCATTCAACTCACTACTCAATGTCCTCTTGATAAGTATGGGTTCATGTTTGAATCTTAATTCACTATAGTCACCATAACTGCTAAAAATGATAGCTACAACTTTATTATCCATATATTTAACTCCAAGTATGCATCCATCATATTATGTTGTCATTTCACCATTTCATTTATTATTTTTGTTTTTTCTAGAACCATTCAGGTATTCGTTTTCAGTTTAGCCTGACTCTATCACAGCTTTAAAAATCAGTTTCTAATAATTGTCTACATAAGTACAGACTTATGTAGTTTTCAAAGAAATTATATCCCTAACCTCAAAGTTTTGTTGTGAGGGAAATAGACACATGTCAACAATGGTAAATCACCATCACTGTACATGTCATCTGGTTTTTTAGTGTAAATGTCCCAATTTACACATTCATCAGTAATTACCCAAGATTTCAAACCTCATTGTGAGGCTTTTGGGAAGGTACTAAGAAAAGATAGCTAACCCTTATAACTGATATATGATATCCTCTCCTCTTTACTACAGTTTTGGTTCAGAGTGTATAATGATTGGAACTGACTGATCAGGTGACCAATGATTAGTTGAATATATAATAAGTGATCATGTCCAACTTATACATAGGAAATATAGTTCTCATTGTCTAAAATATATAAGAAATTAGAAATAAAGGAATTTTACTAAAGATAGACATTACTTTGTGAAAGCTACAATTGATAAGTGCCCAATTTACTCACCAATGAATTTGAATAGATGGTATGTTGACAACACAATAACGACAGTGACTTACCAAACATAATAGTAACAGTGACAGACCATACATATAGTAGTGCTATTGTCATATATATAATATAATTTGTTTTATTTTATAGATGGATACAAACCAATGTAAGGACCTTGAAGTTATTTTCTCCAATAATCTCTCTTGGTTACACCATTACGACATGATCTCCCGTGAAGCATATTGCAAGCTATGTCTGATATGACGAACCTTCTCATCCACTGTTTCAGTGAAAGTCAAGAAGCTCCTCTATCTG
Source organism: Xestospongia muta (assembly GCA_963693285.1). Taxonomy (NCBI): domain Eukaryota; kingdom Metazoa; phylum Porifera; class Demospongiae; order Haplosclerida; family Petrosiidae; genus Xestospongia; species Xestospongia muta. The sequence continues at coordinate 18,919,568 of OY848918.1, read as the reverse complement.
TCTTTGGTGCGATCTAAACTTACTTACTGTTCTCAAGTTTGGAGACCACGTCTTGTGAAAGATTTCACTTCCCTAGAGAGAATCCAGTGATGTGCAACTAAATTTGTTCTGGGTGATTACTCTTCTAACTATCGGGATCCGAACAGACTTATCCCACTGATGTATGTGTTTGAGCTTTCTGATATCATGTTTTTCATCAAGTGTCTGAAGTTCCCTGACCCTAGTTTCCCGGTACTTGATTATGTTTCTTTTTTTAGTGCCAAGACACGATCCTCTTCCTTTTCCAAATTAGTTCATTGCTCTCAGCCAACAAGACTCTCTCAGCCTTCTTACTTTTGTCGTCTAGTTCATCTATAGAATTTCCTTCCACCAATTAATTTCTCTATTTCACTCTCTACTATCAAACTACATCTAAAGCAGGTGCTCTGGAGCCACTTACATTATTTTCATCTATCCAACACATGTACTTTTCATGTCGTATGTCCTTGTAACAAGTGCAGTCACCTCCCTATCTACCCTAAATTTAACCATTCAACTCTCTCTTAATTAACCAGGTGGGTGCCAGTAGAAAGTATTGGCATGCCTCCAATGCAGCTCCTTTGACTTTGATTCTCATCTGCCAAATTATTTCATATCATTTTGTTGCATTGGGAAACAAATAATAATAATAATAATAATAATAATAATAATAATAATAATAATAATAATAATAATAATAATAATAAAGCAAATTTGACTCTATAGAAAAAAAATACTTCATTAGTAATAATTTCATTTAGTTTTTCTAGCAGTCATCAAATCAACTCATAGAGAAACAAAACTATATGTATACAGGAAAAAGGGACTCCATGCCACTCCTCGTATTAAGTTTTCTTTTCAAAAATACAGAAACACTACACAAGTATCTGTGGTTAACTTAATAAACTCAATAATACGACTTTAGCGAGGGTATTCGGAAGTCTTTTGAATTACACGCCACAGTAATAATAATATAATACTCATATTATACTAATAACACTTATACTACAAGTATGTGTCTACATAGCCTCGTACCCAGGCGTTCTACTAAAGTGTAGAACGCCTGGTTGTTTTTATGGAATGATTAATTTTTGATTATTACTAAGGAATGCAATTAGTATTTATAATTTCAATTGCAAAATATTCTCTTAAGAGTGTACAGTTAATTCAACCACTGACCAATAGATGTATATAGAAATAGTGACTGTAGTGTTGTTACATTTTGTTGTAGATAAAATATCAGTGATTAAGCTATATTACATACACACTCACCTTCATTTAATATGAAACTTATAGGACAAGAATACACATATATTTTAGCTGACCTTGATGGTGGATTGCTTGGTGTTGTAATACTTAATTTCCCATGTTTTAATTCATCTAGTTTACTGAGAACATTGTAATTGATATTAGTACACTTACTACCTGAGAGATATACAAGTGTTTGTCTTTTATTAAATTTAAGATATTTGGAGACATTATCTATAGTTTATGGTAATTGCTATATGTGAATTAACTACATCAGGAAACACAAATGGAACAACAGTAATACATACACCATCAATTTGTTTACTTGATGGGAAAATACCTCCATCATGTTTGTGTACAAATTTTAGTGAAAATTGAGAATTCATCATACTTTTATCAAATGACAATAGTAAGGACACTCTCACTCTTCCAGTATTAAAGCTAAAGCAAGTATGCTCCTCTCGAAATGTTTTTCTCGAAATGGAGGAATACTAATTACAGTAGTGGTGTAGTAGTTAATGTTGTAACCATAGCAGCTGTAATAATAGGAAATGATAGGAGAGCAATAGAAGTGTTAGTTGAATTTGATAATAGAAATTGTGGAAGTAGTAGCAGTAGCAGTGATAAGTGTTGTAATACCCAGTAATACTACATTTATTAACAAGAAAAGGCAATTGTGATCACATCCACACACATATAGCCCAAAATCATCATTATTGTAGTTGCTATATGTGCTGCAGGAATCCTTCTAGATCACTTGTACCAAGAAACTGCGCCACATGGAACTATTGTTCAGTAGAAACCATAATGTATTTCACAATAAAGAAAAATTAACTAGTGTCTTTTGTCTTTTGTAATTAAATTGGTTGAGGTTCTGTATGGACCTTTCCGTATATCAATGAAAGTTTAATAAATATTGAACAAACATTTATAAGTTAAGAGTCATTACATGTTTAATATCCATCAAAAATTTATGTCACAATACATGAGATATATTAAAAATAAATATATCACGTACACGCAGTCATAAAATGATGACATTTCTCAGAATAGACATTTCAATAACTGATGTAACAATAACAATGAAAATATTAACAAATTATGATTATGTAAACTATGTAAAATGGTTGTTCATTTGTAATTTCAAAAGTTGCAAACTCTATTTTAACACTTCAATGTAGACAATTCTGAAACAACAAGTATTTAATAAAATTCATAATTAAAAATTAATGTATAATACCTTTATATTTTGACATTATTATGTCAGCTAAGTCACGTTGATTTAAACTATGATCTTTTAAAACATCTAAGAAAGTTGTGAAGGTGCTACCATTGTGTTTGACATGATCCTTTAGATCATCAAGAATCCGATCAAGACGTTCAGAACTTGTCTCTCTTGTTTCCCTGTCCTTAACCTTTTTGTAAATATTCTCAGAAATAACTTCTTTTGCATACAACTTTCTTGCTAGGGCAATGGGATCAATATTTGACTCAACAATAATGTTAGTACATTGAACTAATGCCCTTCTACCTATTTCACAGTTTAGAGTACCATCTATAGAATGAAGACAAAACAGAAGTACCAGTAATTATATATAATGAGATGGTTAGTCTGTATCAGATGACTACATAATTATAGTCTTATGAGATGAACAGGCTTTGTAATATTAACATTGTCATGTCATACTCTACAAAAGTATTGCTTGAAAGGATATATATATTGACTTACCTGTGATTGACAATGAGCTTCTTGAATGTTCTGTATGCATATGAGCAGGAAATGATTCTACATAAAAATAATGTCAATACATTACTAGATTTGAAAGGAACCATAATGAAAGAATGACAGAAAAACAGGAAGGGAGAGAAGCATGAAGAGCACACGTAGATAACTAATGTGTCTAATTTCAGTTTTTCTGGCTAACGAGGTTCTTAGTTTTAGAAAAACACTTAAGCAAGGACTATGAAAACAAATGATTGTGCAATGATCAACTATAAACTATTGTACTAATATAGGCATCCATGTCTACATACAAAGTAATAACCTAAGTTCAGATCGTGCATGTCTCCTTTTGGATTAATGCAATCACTGTAAGCACAATAAAAGCCAAGGAAAAAATTAGGTGCACACACTTTTAAGTAAATGCTCTTACCAAGTTCACTCTTAACTCTAGCAGCAGTAGCAGCAACAGCAGTAGCTGCATTTTTATCAATCCAGGGAAGCTGTCGTGCTTGATTAATATCTTTTGTTGACCTGCCATCTTTACAGCAAGTAATTATTTTCTTGTCTTCATCTGGACGACACAGATGGTCTTCTGGAGGTGAACAAATAGAGCAAAGGAAACGTTCCTGAGGCAATGAGAGAATTGGCTTGTATTGAAATTTCTTGACTACATCTTCGATTGCTTCAAAAATGACATCTTTGATAGTAGAGCACTTTGTTGGAGGGCCAGAATAGTATACCTCCATCCAGTAGATAGCATCGACAAGTAAAATTGCTCCACCAGGACCAATACAAGTTAAGCAAATAGTGTTACGATATTGCATGCCACACTCTGATGGGTGATGGAGGTTAAAATATGGTGTGACATGTCGTTTAAGGAGACCCACAACCAAAGCAGGAAAAAGACCTTGAGGAATTGGCTTTGTATCCCATGTGAAAACAAAACAATCAATACTTTTATTAAAAGGACGTCTAATACTCTCTAAACATGAGGTTGTGGGTAAAACACTTGGTAGAAAAAACTTGCCTTTTTCAGGCAATGGAGCAATCACAAATATATCTTCCATTAACTTTAAGAAATCATCTGCAGTAAAATCAGGTGAAAAACCATCAGGAAGACAATCTAGTAGCTCACGTGTAAAAATGCCTTCATGCTTGAGTTGACTATGAGCATTAACTGGAAGAACTATATTCATTTCCTCTAATTGGATAACAGCATCAGCAAAAGAAATGCTGACTACTTCTGAGAGCTTATTAAAAAGGGGTTGTGGGTGCAGAAAAACCACATTGGGTAATACAGCAGGAAAGTACAACAAAATGGTTAAATCGTGATAGTACAGTAACGAAGCTTCAATGTCTTTCCGATCCATCTCAAGAGTCAACCCTATTCTAAAGCATTCCCTTTTATTGATTACCATTGACTTGGTAATTTTCTGAAGATCCTCTAACTCAAGCTTAAACAAGAACCATCGTGCTGGAATTTCAGCCTCAATGTAAGATTGACTAACAATTGTACGAATCCTCTCTGCGATTTTCATTTCAGGCTCATCTCTGGCTGTTGTGTTGACAGGAAATATTATCTCCTTTTTGGCATCACAGTAATTCCTACAAACTCCTCTGAATTGTTTTAAGGTAGACCACAAACGAACATTCTTTTGCTCCAACGACTCGCCCACGCATTCCGTTACTTTATCAAGAAACGTGCCAAGAACAAGAAGGCAAGGCTCTGAATGTGAAAACTTAACGTAATTTTTGCGCAAATCAGGCTGATTTATGGATGACAGTGAACGAAAGGAAGACTCAAGTAGTTGTAAATTGGTAATTTCGCGCTGTACAGGGGCTCCAATTTGTCGACCCTTAAAGCTAAAATAAAAGTTTGGCTTGTCTTCAAGCTTCTCGTTTAGCTTTTGTGTGAGAATATTAACTGGACTGTAGCGTAATATTGCGGGAGCAATATCCAAAAAGGCTGCTTGTCCACCTGAATCTACACAGTAAATCCAATGAGAGTTTAATAGCTCAGGAGATTCTTTTACAGTAGGCATGATCTCAGCAATGTCATTTACTGTTTGTGCTACAGGTGGTGGTATCGGGTTTGAAGGAGAAACTGAGGTGACTTCATTGAGGTCTAGTGATGTTCTTTCTTGTGAACCTTCATCATTAGATGAACTGTTGCTATCCTCATGTTGTGTAGTAGAATCAACAGGAGAAGATGGGACTCCAATTTTAATAGCTTTGGCAATCATACGTTTTACATATGGAGTATTAATTTCTACCCAAAGTTGACTGGTAAAAGGCAAATCGGTTGACTCACTTCCTGCAATGAGACTTGCAGTCTCTACTCTTCTTACTTCAGGAGCAGTGGCTACAGAGGTACTATGATGAAGGGTAGGTGGTGGAAGATTTAATAAAAGTTTCATGATAGATGATTTTCCTGTCCCAGGAGCTCCAGACAGTGATAACTTTGAGTATTTGCATCGAATTCGGCCTTCTTTGAGTGCCTTGTGAAGTAAACCAGTATAATCTATAAAGTAAAAGAGGAAAATTATAATATAACTATTGCTGTGATACTGTATAACACTATATGGTAGCCTTCATATTGGTACAGTAATACTGGACACTCATGATTAAGGATTGCTTTGTCAACTTGTATAAATGTATGATGTCATAACATTATACTGTATGAGTCTCTGTAGTTTATGATTTGATGTATGGAATGTTAATTATCTTCAAAGACATGTTATGATATTAATCTGTTTATTATAACTGACATATCTTTAGAAGTCAAAACAATGATTTCTTAATAACATTCAATAAGTTTCCAAACAATATCAGTAGTTAATAATTTGTTTGATCTGTTATTAATACAGTACATTTTATATGACTACTTTCAATATAATTTATACATAATATGTTACTAGTGAAGTCAAGACAAGTGTTTGATCATAGTACTGAGTGTTTACTTGTAATCCTTGATTATCAGTTTGTACAGATTGTATAGTCATGTATAAAGTGACACTGTTATTACTAGCAGTATACATCATGTTACTAGGTTACATTATTATCATTGTATTGACATTTATTATAAGTACATTATAATGTACAGAAAATAACAATGAACTACATTAGTATAGAAGTATATACTGACCATGTAGTGACTTGTCAATTAGTTGTAGAATTTTCTCTTTATTGACATCATCAGGTTTTACCATGTCAGTAGGTGTTTGGCCCTTATTATTCTTTATGGTGCCATCTGCACCACATAACAGTAATATTTCAACACATTCAACTTTCCCTTTGCTGCAGGCATTATGTAAGGGGCTAAGTCCATCCTATGTGATATAAGAAATTATAATAAGTGGAACATGAAAGACTTTTAAACTATATCATTATAAGACAATCATTACTATAATTATGTAATAAAACATAATGTAGGGAATATACTAAATTGATATAATGCTAACATTAATGTTGTTCCGGTCATATCATTACAATTATCCAACATATGATGATCTATACTATGTGTTATGATTGTAATAACCACTGTATATGAATTCAACATTGATGATATCTGTTATTTCTTATTAAAATTATCTATAATAAACATATCTTATGATAGAGCTTGAGTAGTAGAAAGGGGATTCAAAAAACATCTTAAAAATTACAATGTATACAGCTTTCACACATATACTGTAAAATACTAGACTTCAAGGAAGTGCATCATTTATGTAGTTAAAACATTCAATGTAAAGTATTTACAGTAATGTATAAAAGTATAATGCTACTAAGGTGTGTACCATAAAATAAATTAAATTAGCACACGAAATATCTGGTTGTGATAATACTGAATGAACTACTTTGTAAGTGATGTCTCCAGTTGATAATGTTGACCACTGGCAGGAGAAATCAGTTATTATTACAACAGAGATATCATAACAGTTATATAAATGTTAGGAATAATACAAGCAATAGTTTGTAAACATTCATTCATATGTCATGTTGTTATGAGTCACTAACAAACAGAAGAATCTATTATACGAGTAAAATTTTTCTGTCAATGTAAATATCAGAACATATTTCCACAAGTACTAAACAGTATCTTAGTATATTCACTATCACTTAGAATGTCAAACTTACATCATGTAATAAACATAGTGATGACACTGACTATAATTATAGTTTAATGATAGGGTTATAGTAAACACAAACATGTTGTTTGTATTGTTTATATTGTGTGATATGTTTGCTTTTGAAAAGAGGAGATAATTTCATTCTAGCTTATATCTGTTATTACTAGCACCTCATAAGTTCTAGTAGTAGGTTGTAGTTGAATGTACATAAACAAATAGACAGAGCTCAAGTGGTATGCTGTCATTGTTCTATCTTATAATTTAATTTTTTATATCTGATTATCAGTGATGACTCTTGCAAATGATCCCTGTTAGATGATAAAACAACAAGTAGATACACAATTATAAACACACTAGTACTATACTACACATTAAAGCGATGATTTCTTTATAATATCTGACACTAGCAAACATATCTTAGTAGGCAGATGGATGAATATGTGACAACAATTGTCATTAGCAAAATCCGGTTGTTACTATCCACTGTCTAAGTTGAGTTCAGTTGAGCCTTTGCCTTATATGGACTTAGCACTGAAGTACATTTTAGTGTTATTCATTACTTGTTCATGTAAATATCATTGCAAACAAACAATGTTTCTCTCACAGTCATGAAGATGCAAAGCAAAAAGAGACTGAGGTCACAACAAATGAGGTTGATGTGAATGTCTGTGACTATTTCAAAAAACTCAACAGACATCAATGGACTCGAGGTCCTCTTAAACAAACTGCTGATGCCACAGGAGTTTGATGTGCCAGCATCAAGATAGCTTTGATGATGAATAGTTCCATACATTCTCAGTCTTCCTTCTTTGTTAAAAGGTTCTTTTCAGAACTATGGAGGCTTAATAGCTGTCTTAAATTGCAAAAAACAATACCTGATTATTATTTTTATAGTAATAATTGATATAATAGAGCATCTGTTCATATAATTAGAACTGTAATTTTGAATTGACACTTGACACAGGGCTGACTCTTAAGATCAAGAAGGTGTAGAATTTGAAGTATGATGAAGGTATGCTATTGATAATGTATGAAGTTTATAGTTGTTACTTTCTTGTAGCACTAGAGCGCCACATTTTATATATAAATGCGCGTTTGCAAGCTTAATTGTTTAGTGCAGGTTAAAACCATTTCATTCAGATAGCACGTAAAATGGCAAAGTTATTTACATGTCTGCATAGCTCAACTCAACCAGGTCAGAGTATAATCCGTGACACAGCCTATAATGTAAATGTTTCTGGCTGTAAGTAATAAAGCTTATGTGTATTAACCTTTAAATGTTTATAATAAATTAAGGTACTACTTGTTTATCTATTCCAACAAAAATCAATTAGTTCTACTGATACAAAATCTGTAAAAATTCTCCCAATATTGACCTGACTTAATGATTGTCACCAAATTTGAGAAATAGAGATAATTCTCTTGGAGGTACATCTCACCTATGATAGCTACAGCTATATGAGATACTTTAAGGTTGTAACACAATGCACTCTATCAAAGCAAACAATTATTGCATGTATAAGGCTTTGTCCTCGTACTGAACTTTCTAAGTCACATTAGTCTTTTCAAGCTTTAACAGCAAATAGGGGTATCCAGATTATAAAAGCATTCTTGATCCTACAAGAAATTGCATGTGAAAACGATATAAACAAAAAGAATTCACTAATATTTTGAAAGAGCATATTTATTTCCATTTCATTGTTAGTTTAATTTAAAGTAGGCAGTGCCTTCAAAGGAAATAAATTGGTACTGTACTTTTGCAGGCACTGTGTCATTTTTTGTTAATTTTAGCTACTACAACAATCACTTTTGTCTTTGTAGTTATTTTAGGAGTGTACATATAATAACTTATAGGAGATGATTAAACCACAAACATCTATATAGTTACATGTATTAATAACAACATTATATACAAAATACAGTCGTATATTTATTTGACAACATATTTAATTAATGGCAATACTCACATTGTCAATAGGATCCTGTGATGCACCAGCTTTAATTAGTATATGAGCTGTCTCAGAATGGCCATTGTCAGCAGCCCAGTGAAGAGGAGTTCTCTTGTACTACAAAAAGTATATGTTGGTATTTATGATCAATTCACTTTATAATATAAAACTATATCTAATAATACAACACAAAGGCTAGGTAAAATAATTCATTATGTTATTACTAATGTGTATAAAGAGGTTAATACTCTAAAAACAATTGTGATGAGGTTATGATAATGGTCAATTAAAATTGAATGTAATTAACTAATGGTTTTTACATTTCTACAAGTAGTAATGATAATTATCATTGTAGAAAAATAGTAGTAATTGTAATTGATTACTGTTGAAGTAAATGTAATGATAATGATGAAATGATCCAATATTGTAATGGAAGTTGATTACATTGAGACTGTAATGGACGCATCACTAGATTGTAGTATAGTAAATATTTATACTAACCACATTAACAAAATCTAGCTTAGCTCCACTGTTTATTAAAACTGTAGCAATTTCATTCTTTCCATACCCTGCAGCAAAGTGCAAAGGAGTACTCTTGTACTAAAAGATATAGACAACATTAATAACACAATACAAAGAAATACATGTACATAGACTGTACTAGTACACTATGTCACATTATTGACGACTACTTGAAATTGTATCACAGTATGGTTATACACAATAATTACTGATTATGTAATATTGTATTTGTACTACATTGAAAGCTTGTATCTATGTAATTATGACTACATTGTATCCTTTATATTATTGACATATATGATTTATAGAAATTAATCCTTGTATGTTTACCTCTGACAAACACGGCAAGTAATGAGTCTATTTACTGTTATAAAGACAATATTAATTACATATGTGTCCATTTACAGCAATGTTTGTAACTTTTAAAGACTACTGAGAAAGCTAACAATTGATGAGGTGATATTGGTGGGTATTCAGTCAAGTTAGATTGAAACCATCATATTTAAAAATTAACTCCGAAAACATATAATTGTTCATTAATTGTCATGTAGACACTGAGATCATGTTTTGTAATTAGAACTGAGTATAAATCAAAATTTCACAACTTTTATAGCTTTAGATACCTCTCATATGTAAAATAGATCATGTAAGTGTATACTATATGTCAGTAAAATAGTGCTTATCAAGCAAAAGGATGTACTCTACAAGCCATAAATGTATTCTTGAGGTAATCAGGATATAAGCTGGGACTAATGTCATAAGTGTAGAAAATATGAACAAATAAGAGATACACTCACGATAGTTACGTAATATAAGGTATATATCTTATTATAGAGATCACATTCTATATAATGCCCTACTTTGTCACTTGGTTGTTATTGGCAAAATTTCTTTTGTCAATCAGTTTTAAGTATGTTCGTTTATTATTCACAGTATGTATTTGTTGATATATAGTATCAATAATTAATAAGGAAATTATATCATATAAATATACTCTTGATTAGGGAAGTAAAGAGACTCTATTTACAACATGTACCAGCCATCAAACAATGACACTGGCTGGACATATGACTTAGTGACTATCATAGTTATCTTTATCTGATGACAACAATGAAGACAGTACAACATACATTACAAATCACTGGTACATCATACTTATAGACTGAGTGTAAAAACACTGCCATGTATTAGAAACTATAACTTAACATATAAAAACTTTGTTATATTATTTCCTTGTATGATTGTAGAGATAGTTTGTGTTACTAGAGTAACTGTTATATAACATTCTATACTTCTGTTTATATATAGTATTAGAATCATGACAAGAAGCTGTTAACATAATTATTTACAATATAATATCAATATATTTTACTAAGCCTGTATCTGAGGGCTGTCATTACAGGTTTACAAAGCTCTATTAAGCTATACGTTGGTCATTTCACTTATCCATTATCAATGTATTCATTAACTGGACATTAGAAGTGATGAGTCTTTGTTACAATCACTTGTAAAAAGGATTTATAATATAATATAAAAGGTTTCCATATTTTCTGAGTCAACAAGTAATGTGTATTAAATGGGAATTCATTCCGACCACACAATTTGTCATTGTAAATGAGGTTTCCATTATTCAGGGAGTACATTATTCCACTGTACTGATACTGATAGACTTACATGTACTTAATATGACATTTGTTATGTTATTTGACAAAACCACACATGCTGTACCATATAGCGGGGTTTTTTTGGGGGAAGGAGGAGAGAAATTTTCATAGTTTTCGTGGTTGAGAAACAAACCACAAAATATTTACCCACAAAAGTTAATGAGATGAAACCCATGAGAAACATAATAGGATAGGGTTTATTATAACCAGGGGTGTCAGGTGTGTAAGGTTTCAAAATGGTCCAAAATAATATGTGTCAACTTGTAGAGTTACTATGGACAGACAACTTAATGATTGGGCATTACATAGAGAAAAATAGAGAAGTCTTCACAAACAACTTGGGCACAATGATTCAACATGTTGCTAAACTGGACTTGAAGAGAAATCCCAAACCCATTTTTGAACACCTCAGCCCGTGTCTTCTCTCTTAAACTATCCTTCAAGCTGAGCTAGACAAGTTGCTGTCATTGGTCAAAATTAAGCCTGTTATTTACAGTGAGTGGAAAGCCCTTATTGTAACTATTCTATTGTAGCAAGATGGAAAACTACCCCTGTGTAATAGCTATAAAGAAATGATCAGCCCAGTACTTGATGTGGATTACTGAAACCAGATGACCTTTATACATAATTATCCGGGGGGAAGTAAATTCTCTGTTTTTAACATCTCCTATATTATAACATTGAAATGCTAATAAATTGAGGTTTAATTTTCACAATTTTAAGAATATTGCTGACAAAACAAAAAAAGTACAACATGACAATTTCATTAATAAACTCATATGTGTATACCTACATGTACAATGTATACATATATACATTACAACAGTATTGTTACTATATATGAAGACTTACATTATCAGTGCAATTTGGGTCTGCTTTTTTTTGAAGAAGAAGACATATAATGTCAGTGTGTCCAAAAACAGATGCAACAATCAGTGGTCTCTGAAAACCCTATATAATAGTAGATGATAATGTTTGTTATTAACAAATGACAGTTACAAGATCTACCTATTAATTATTTATTAAATAACAATTCAAAATTTTAAAGAGTACATACAATATCACAATAGTAACAGTAGTATTAGTATATTAATAAAATATTAGTTATTTCTAATAGATGATATTACAAAGAAGTCAGTGAACCTATAATTACATTAGTACAACTTAAATTAACATTATAATACTATGAAAGTATTAATAGTCATTATTGGACTACTTTAATAACTTGAAATTATTTTAAATTATGGAGTCCACATAAACACTACATTACTTATTAAAACATATTATGAACATTATTTACAATTATATAGTTACTCTGTGGATATGTTAATAATATATGTTTGCTAGTAAACATAATACACACAATATACTGGTTTAAACTCTGTGTATAAGAAAGGTCAAACTAAATATTTAAAAAAAGATGATGCATGTACAAGAAACCATTTCAAAAAAATAATTTGGCAAATTATTCAAAAGTAAACTGATTTTGGTTAATTCCCAGTTAATATATAGGTGTGACATGTGTATAGCAATTTATTTTGATGAGTGAAATAACAATAAATTTATGTTCCAGATACTGTCACTAAATTTGAAAGTGAATGAAACTATTATCATATTATATTAAGGAATCTAAACGGTGTCTGCTGATAAGATCTATAGTTAGAATATTAAAATTTCATGGACATTTAGCTGTCTAATAATAGTCTGACCTTTCAGTTAGAGACAAAGGATCTGGGGACTAGCACATATTGGACTCATACAACTTGTAAAAGTGGTGTGACCACAGAAATGTCATCTATGCTTCTATTAGAATGGTCATTAGCACAGCCATGCATATCATAACAGCCTTTTGTGTTTTTAACTATCTTAACAGATGTTCAGTACTAAGTATGCTCTACCAATCTATGTATTCTTGCTATACAAGTCTTATATTAAACTAAATTCATTGTTGGTTTTTCGCCAATATAAATTTTGCGAATTTCCGCCCACTTACAATTATTATCGTTTGACCACACCCTAAACACGTTTTCTCACGCCTGCACTCGACAATGGAGATGTTCAAAATAGACTCCTGATACCATGTTTATAAAGAGGTATGGACGTACAATAGAGAAGATGGAACTTTAGTTGATAATGGTCCCAAAGGATCAGTTAGAGGAAAACGTTCTTCCTTCTTGAAATATTTAAAGAGAGCTATGTGGCTACTATTAGTTTTACTAACTATTTGAACATAATCAAATTTTCTGCGCAACCATTTGCCACGCCCATAATTGTAAGAAATTGGCGAGGGATATTTTTACGATGGAGTTAAATTCGTGAAATTTGCAAAAATTTAGCAACGCGAAAGTTTATTGGTATACGGTATGATATTAACATCCTCCATATTACAGGCACTATTACAGTTAACTTGTACAAGATGTAGCCAAATAGACAATTCCTCTTCCTATACTAATCAGTATACCTATATAATTGTTTGACCATTCATTACCATTAGTATAACAGTGTCCATGTTACATGTACTAAAAGATCATGTACAAGAAGCAGAATAAAAGTCTAGATTTTTCTGGTTATTATTAAAAAGCTACAATAGTTTAGTGACACATATTTCCTTTTAAAAGTACAAATGTGGACATCATAAATCACTTACAGTAAAAGGAGGGATTCCTTTGACATTTATATTTCATTGCATATTTAATCTATAATACAGTATGCATAAAGACATGGATGTACACAGCAAAAGCTTGTGGCTTTCATTGTGTAGACATGTTGTAATAAATAACATTCACGATCACTGCAGTTGATGAATTTAGTTGAAAAATATGATTTTTATTTACAATTATTGCTCATTAAGGGCGTGGTGTGGACAAAAATTGCTTAAATCAACTATTTGCTTGTCTTACCATTTTAAGGCATTTTGCAGTTTCTATTTATAGAAGAAGGCTAAAAATAACTTGATGACTCTCTTTTTGGATAGCCACGAGGCTGTGTGTGAAGAAGTGAGTCAGTAAGAGAGTTGGAGGTTGTCAATGCTGGTACTTTTGTCTACATACAAATGTTAACTTTATAACTGACTGGTTCCTTAGAGGTAGTCTTCCTTTGCCCTTAATTCCTCTGTCAGAGCCTACTATTGGGATGAAATTAGTGATGAAAGAAGACGACACGTCGAAGCTACTTTTAACTTGGCTGTCCATGAGTAAATATGGTACGTGACATCAAGATTTGATAGCAAGCTATGAAAAATGTCACTAATCCAGAAAATAGGTCTGTGCAAAAATCTGTGTTGATTCAAGTTATTAGACTGCATATTTTTGTGTTGTCTTTATACCCAGAGATGATATTATAAAATATAAAGAGCAAGGAATAACAGGTAGGATGATACATGAATATATATATATATATATATATATATATATATATATATATATATATAATGTGTGTGTGTGTGTAAACAATTGTTAAAAATAGAAAAATGTTCTACTTGTACCTTTTGAGTGTATGATACTTTTTAAAACAAGGGTGTATGCATAGAGGAATGTCACACACGTCACATTTGATACTGGTTTGTTTTCTTTTTCAAGACTTTCTTCTGCTGCACACTTTACAATCCCTTTTTATACTATATACTGGAAAATGATGACCACTTAGTCTGAGAGGGACATCTTGGGGTATGGCAGATAATGAACGTACAGTTGACTGCTCATTGATGTGAGCTAGAGCTACCTAAAGCCGAATGTCCATATGCAAGAGACAATGACCAGGTGTAGATACATACATGATGTAAGCATTTATGAGGGTGGTATCTAGCATGTGGAAAATTATTCATTTACAACATTTCTTGGAAAAGTGAGGAAATCCATAGTACGTTACCAGCTGATCAGCTTTGTCCACACCACTCATGTAAGTTTTGTAACTGCGAATGATTACTGGCTTCTGGATGGTTTCTATTACCTCTCAACAAGCACTAGTTCTTCGTTGGATCTCTATCATAGACTTGTCATCAATAGTAGAGAGGACAGACACAACTCTTTTGTCCATCCACTTCATTCCAAGTATACATCCATCACGGTATGTTATCACTTCACATTTTTGTACATTTTTCCTCCTGAACCAGTCAGGTATCCCCTTTCTGTTCAGCCTGACTGTACCACTGCCTCCAGAGCCAATTTCATTGAGCCTTTTACACAGGTCTGGACTTCTGTAGAAGTTGTCAAAAAAGAAATTGTACCCATTACCCAGAAGGTCAGCTGTTAGAGAGAGAACAACATTACTTCACAATGGTAAATTGCCATCTTGTTCATCAGATCTTCCTGTATAGATGTCCAAATTCCATGTATAGCCACTTCTGGCATCAGTAGTACCCAGGCCTTGATTCCTCATATGTGTGGCTTCATAGGAAGATACTGAAGAAATGAGAGGCGACCTTTATAACTGATAATGCTCTTGTCTATACTACAGTTCTGGTTTGATGTATATGATGATTTGAACTGAGCAATGAGGTCAGTGATAATTGGCTGAATTTTATATAGAAGATCGTGTCCAGCTAGGCCATGAAAGATGTACTTCTTATTGTCTGAGAGATGGAGAAATTTCAACAGAAGCCTTTGGCTGCACTAATCCTTTGGAAAAATCTAAAATGTTGGGTTTTATTGTTTCCCTGCCTTTTCTGAAGAGAGGAGGAAGAGAGAAAATTGTACTCCACCAAAATACTCAAGAATATGTAGTGACCATTTTGTACCAGGTAAGCACAAAAACGATGGCATTATGAGGCAACCTAAGATACTGTTATTATGCTTTATTTATAATTACTTGTATCTGTTATAGGTAGACCTGTTGATAGGGAAGGTCATATTGACTATGTACACACAATATTCATGTACAAAAGGAAGGTGGACCAAGTAGAGAAATCTCAAATACAAGAGCGTTAGAGGAGAAGTATAAGAAGGGAATTAAGAGAGATAAATGGTTGTAGAGATAAAGTTGGAAAAAGGAGGCAAATCACTAATAAGGCAGGCAACATGTAGAGCAGCATTAACGTAGAAGTTCAGATGAACAATGATTTGGAAGAGCAGGAATGGGGAAGATAACCAGAGAAGTGGTAATTCTCAACTACAAGGTCACGTTGTGGGTAACAAGCAGTGATCATTAATCAGCATGGTTGTACTGCTGTGCATGTACCAATTCCACTTTGTTCAGCTTCCTCCAAAAACTGCCGGTTTGGAATTTCCATTATTGAAGGGAACAATGAAGCAACCAAATTTTATACTGGTTTAGAATCTTGGAAGTTTTTTCAATACCTCTAGGACTATTTGACAAATGAGTGTCCAAACACAAAGAATACTAAGATTTTACTAGATGATGGTTTGTTAATTATTTTGATGTGTTTAAGGCTTAATCTTTGAGTTGAAGATTTATCATATCATTTTGGCATTACTTTATTGACTATAAGTGATATTTTTCAAAGATGGGTTAATATAATGTTTACTAGCCTAACATTTTAAAATCATGTGGCCATCACAAGAAACTGTTCGAGCAAATATGCCACAAATTTTTAAAGAACTGTATCCATGTAATAGGTGTATTATTGATTGCTCAGAGATCTTTATTGAGCATCCTTGTTCTTATCAGGCTAGGTCAAAGACATTTTCCAATTACAAGAAGCATAATACAGTAAGTTTCTTGTAGGAATTCTCCAAATGGAGGCATATCATTTCTATCACAATGTTATGGTGGAAGAGCAACTAAGAAATATATAACACAAAATAGTGGGTGAGTTCTTGGGTCTCGTTGAACATGGAGATGTCATTTTGGCAGATTGAGGGTTTGATATTGTGCATGATCTTGGTGTTTTTGGTGCTCGTCTTGAAATTTCCTCTTTTACTAGAGAAAAACAGCAGCTCAGTCTGCAAGAAGTTGAGTATTCTAAGAGGCTTTTTAAAATTCGGATACATGTTGAGAGGGTGATAGGCCTTTTGAAAAACAAATACACAATTCTTCAGAATACCCTCACAATTAGTTTGCTAAAACACAAATGTGATTTAGATTATGCTAACGTTGATAAAAATTTAACTGTATGTGCTGCTCTCACAAACTTTACTTCTTCTGTTGTTCCCTTATAATTGTAATTATTGTTTATTGTTTATATTCATTTCAATCAAACATATACTGGTGAAAAATTTTGATTAATTAAGTTTTGCATTTGATTGCATATCACTTGTTCTACACTTCTCAGAACAGAACCACTTTCCTTTTGGTTTACAGGTGAGACCAACACATTTTAAATAGAACCACCGTAGATGCTTACTGGACTCAAACCAGCCATTCCCTCGTGCTTTCTTGCCAACCAAGAGGTGTATCTCACACTTTCATGCGTACATGCCTACTAATTGCTTACGCTTGCGGTTTCACACTGAAAGCATTTATACAATATAATGTAATGGAATGTAAAATACAATATATAGTACTATCATGTCACAGCACTCACAAAGTATTTAATAACTTTCAATGTTGGTATGTGATCTATACTTACAAGTACATCTTGATAGTTGGCTACTTACCTCATCTTTGTTATGATAGTTTACATCTGCACCATGCTTAATAGCAGATTTGACTCCTCTGATATCTCCTCTGTAAGCTGCCTCCCATAGTTTTTTGTTCTATTATAAGGATAGACATAAATCATGTAAATAAGGAATATTATATCAGTCCCTAATATTAAAGGTAAACAAATAAACAATTCAACAACTTCAATAATACCTGACTTATTTTGTTTAGTTCTTGTTTCTCCTGTTTCAAGTTTTCATATTGAATTTCTAATTGATGATTAAGATCAACTTCTAATGCATCCACTTCTAGAATGACAATAGGTTATAGCAATTAGAGCACTGATAAAACAACATGAATTGAAATTATGATTATATTTGCATGAAATTTCCATAAGGCAAGGTCATTTCATCTTAATTTTGATGAAAAAATATGTCTAATTTATAAAATATAGCATTACATAGAACACAACTAAATTTAAGGCAATATAAATGTACATAATATGTTTTCACTTCAATATTATGTTGTCAAAAAATTAACAAACATATCTGCACGTAAAAATACTTTGTGTCTTGAAAAACATTGCTTTTACAAAAATCATCTAATTTAAACACATTGACTCTTTCACTTTCTTATGAGCATGACAAATATTAACTAATAAACAAAGGATTTGTTAATGTGTACTTTTACATAAACAAAATACTAAAATTAAATTGAGTAAATTATGAAAAGGATTAGGTGAAACATAGTCATTACACAATTATCAAGTATCTTTTTAGTAAGTTCTTATTGTTAGGCATTTGAGAAAGATAATGAAAGTCTATTCTATTCAAAACTCACATGCAGTTACTCTAAAGCTTCATTAAATAGACAGTTTTGAGCTTTGGAGTGTTTTGAGATACATTTAATTTTAAGTAACAAGGCTAAGGTATTTCATTTGTATACAAATTAAGTGTTTGAGCAATCTTATGTAAGATAATTTTCATAAAATCATTGCATAAAAAGTGAAATTAGTAAGACCTTATAAAATTAATTAGCTTGTTCATTGAGGTTACTAGTACATGTATATCTATATTATTAAAAGAGATAGGGCAAATATTTACTACAATATATTTTGAATTGCTCATTACAAAATATATGACAAATAGTCATGTATTTAATACATAATGCTAAATGTTTTTGATCACTGTATTGAATGTTTTGACATTGGCTATGTGTAACAAACCACCTTTGTGTTTAAGCTTTAAAATCGCTTCAAAAGAGGTTCTTTCTTTTTCTAGATCTTTCTCTTGCTTTTCTAATACTAAATGATAAAGTAAATGTCATTCAAAATAAATAATAGACAATGAACTTTGTTCCTCTAAAAACTCTATACAAAATTATTGCCATATGATTGTTAGAAGTTAAAGTTTGATTATATCGCAGGATTATATACAATGATGAAGTTCTGAAGAATATAGTATATTCTACGCATGTCCAAGTGAATTGACATACCAGTAATATCAGTTTTCATTTTAGCTTCAAAAAGGTGGATTTCTTCCTTCAATTTTTGTTCTTCCAATTTGATTTCTGAATCTAAATATGTGTTTTAAGATATTAACAATATAAATTATATTCTTTCTTAAATCTGAATTTTCTTATAGTAGCCAAACACTATATAAAGTGCATTTAGGGTTATTATACCTGGTTTATTTTCTGATAGCATGCACTGCATCACAAGTGGTCCCATAATTGTTTTGGAGAATGTGTTATGCATATATATATTTGCATGTCCATTTGCTTTGTTTTATTATACTGTTGTATATGACAATTGAAAGCGACTAATGAAGTTGAACATTGTCCTTTAACCAGTAATGCATATATGCTAACTGCAAACATTACAATAATAAATGTATCAGATTTTTGTAATAGTTTCTTGTTAATTTAGCTCTTTTCCTATATTGATTGTATTCTATAATTAATAGTCCTCCTCAGATGCAGCTGCAATTATCTGATCTTGTAGCTCCAGTCAGTGTTTCATTGTAAAGTCAGTACCTTCAAAGATGATTTTTTAAAAATATATATTTTGTGCTTATGATTTACTAACAATACTATAACTTTTAGACAGTTAGCGGGAATTGGTATTTGACTAGCTTACATTTTAATTTCTTTTAAATAACTACAATTTGTCATGTACACAACCATCAGAGTAGTGTTTGCAATTAAGAATATTACAATTGTTAGTAGTCACATGTACTAGTCGTAACCTAACTCAAAGTCAGTATATATAAGAAATAATGTGAAATACACAATAGATGATATAGTGAAATAAGGTCCAAAACAATTGTAAGTATGTGTCAGATAAAAATATAGTTGTTTTAATGTCTTACTTGGTTGACTTAACCTAATTTTTTCTCTAAGACACTTCATTTCAGAGTACAGGTCTTTATTTTTCATTTTTAGCTCATTTGTTTTACCTAAAACATATATCAGACACAGTATCAGTGAGGAAGGAACAAAGGTTCTTTTGCCTTGCAAGTGAGCATACCAGACAGTTTCATATTAGTTTGGACAACATAAAGTACATATTTATAATTATGTTCATTTGCTTTGTTATATTATTCCATTATCATCAATGACAAATAAAATGTAACTGCATTTTTCAAATGTCAACCCATATAGTGATATGATGATTGCATGTATTAACAATATCAAGGGCATAATGTCTACTTTCTTAAAATTGGATGACTGGCAAAACTTTAATTAAAAAACAAATTAATTTTTAAATAGACTAATGTAGAGTAACAGCTATCATCACATACGTTGATCTTGGTGACAATCCTTCAAAATTTTAGTGGATGACTTCTTTTCTTCAATTACTTTGAAATTAGTCATTTCCTTTAGAATCCACAAAGGCTGTTCAGTAAGAAGTGCTTTACCTATAATGTAGTAACAAAAAGTTACAAGTATACAAAGGATCATAGTGGTGTGATTATAATATTATTATAAAAATTCAATTATTGATTGCTAATTAACACCATAAGAAAACATTTATTATTTAAGGTTATAAAGCTAGTAAAAGATATCAAGACACTACAAAAGCCAATAGGTAGAGAAAAAACCTAATGAAGCTTTCTTATGGTAGATGTTAATGAAATTCCTAGGTTGCAATGTGTCTCAGCAAATATATGAACTTTAATTACGTTAAATCAGCATATACAATAGAATACAGTGATGGAAATGAACATATCCATTAAGATAACAGGTGTTCTGAAACGATTGCATTTGAAGTCTGCTAGGCAGCAACTAGTTTTCCATAGCTGAACATATATAAAAAGGTACACTGTGATAAAGTGCTCTAGATCAAGTTTGAACACTGGAATTGTAATTATAGCCAATGTCAAATCAAGGATAACTTTTAAGCTCAGCTATGAACATTGAAGTACATAGCAGTGGCCTCTCTCACTTCAGTTGCATAGAAATTTAAACTGGAGTAGACTTCACATTATTTATTGAGTATTTACTCCTACGTTGTAATAATGTCTGGCATTCCTACCAGTGATATAAATTGGATTTGTGACTTACAAAATGTGAATATTCACATCCAGGTTGCAATTTGATTGGATTACAGATAAAACTCAGGTTGATTTATAATAGCAGTTTCCTAAAACTTTCTTTTAGTATATGAATGGTCGGGCAAGACCAGATAGTACCTATTACCTGGAAAAAGTAAGCCAGTTGATTTTGACAGGTAAACATCTACTTGATCTTCTTTTAACAACCCAATACCTATGAATTGGGAAAGACAACAAACTAAAATATCTTTACATGTTAACATATTAAAGCATCATTTTTGTATTCACTATAACATCTTCCATTTAAATAATCATTGTCAAAGTTCATGCACATAGTAGAAATGCTTATGGTCTAGAGACAGAATAATCTTTTTTCACTCGTATCGTTATTTTGCAAGCCACAAAACTTAAAAGTTTTAAAAATCCTAAGGATTATTTGTAAATATTGAATGCTAGACTAAAGCTAGAAAAGGAAAATAACAAAAGAAACATGTGTTGCACATAATTATCAAATTAACAATGTCTGTGAGAGCTATCAGTATGTCTAATTGAAATTATTGATTTCACAGCAATAATGAGCTGTGTAAAAAATAGTAGGTACATTAACTCCTATTACATGTGTTTTAGTAGTAATTGTTTCTTTCCCAAAAAAAAATTCTGCTACGTTCATTGCTACATTAATGCACTGACCTTGGTTACAACATTTTGTAAGAATATTTCTCTTTTGTTTGGAAGTCAAAAAAAGTGCAGAAGATATAACATCATACTCATTACTACAGTCCAAATTCAACATTAGATAAGGTTCTTCAACACATGTTTCAAAATGAAGTGCTTGATCTGTCTTTAAAACTTGTATAATGCCTTCAATGGGTTTTGCTACTATGAAGGCCCAAACTGCTCTAAATAGTGACAACTTCTTTCTTTTAATCAGCTTACTCAGGATAAGTATACCAGGGTTTTGTGAATTAGATCTGACAATTAAAATTAGAAGTACAAAAATAAAGTATTTACTAAAAAGAATATTACAAGTTGTGTCAGTCTATTGAGGTAGACATTCCTTGCTTTTTGCCAATGCATGACAAGTCTCTGAAAGATCACATCTGAATATCAATTAATTGCAATAATAGAAAAAAAGGAAGCCATATTTAAGCAATTAACCAACCATCTCTCATTTAATGCATATAAAGATCAACCCTAAATAAGTTTATAACACATCTAGTAGCTTTTGCTTTCTGCAGGCTAGACATTAGTAATTGAGCAACAAACACAACATGTTCCTATTTCTTACCACTGACATTATCCAGAAAAAAAATAATTGAGATCCAATTAATGTACTAAAAGAATAATCAATAGTGACCTTTGATATTCTTTTGTACACTAAAATGATCCATAGACTGAGCAAAAGCATTTTATGAAGGTACAGAAAAGTCTGAAAATCAATTTAATGCTTTTTGATCATTGTGAGTGATAGAAAACAGCAGTAGAATCATATAAAAGACCGTAATTATGGGTTGCACACACAGCACAGTTGTGGTTGAACAGGATCTAAAGTGTTGTCATTGAATTTGATATGCCCACTGCCTATTATCTTAATCAAGTAATAAATAAAAAAATTCATTATAAAATGTCAAACTTTTCATAGCAGTTAATTATGTTTAGGGTATCTGTTTAGAATGAATTCAATTTTTTCTTATAAATTCACATGACCAATAGTACACAAGCAAAACATTAGTAGCAATATAACTTTGCTTATAAGAAATACTAACATACATGTCATACTAACACACAAAAATGTTTGGAGTTTGAGACTTGGCAAACGCTATATAGTGACTTGAGTAGTATCAATGTAAGGCAGATTTAAATGTTAAAAGAAAGCGAGTTAAAAGCTTAAAAGCAAGGATCAATCACATCATTTATCAGAGCATTCATAGTAAAGTATAATGAAATTGATATAATGCTTGTGTGTTGGTTCGTAAAAGAATATACTTCTATTTCAATTAATGCTTCACTTGCACATAAAAATTATTGTGAAGAAAAAAGAAATGTGTGCCTTACATTACGCAGTAGCTAAAAGCACACAAGGAAGTATTAATTAAAAAATGTACATCAAAAAATATATTAACTTACAAAATGGTGACTATATCGGCAGTGACTTTGTAAGCTACTCTTGAGGGCTCCCAAAGCAAATAACGTGATTGCAATGGATTAAATATCATGGTGGAAACACTAAAGAACAATTCAATACATCCCTCTTTATAAAACTGACAATAAAAGGCAGAATAGTCGAGTTCTAATAAATCTGCAAGATTGTGCTGAATACATTTAAGCTCAATACCAGTAATCAAAAGATTATCGACAATTTTAAGAAAAAGGCTGGCTGGCTGCAATTGAGAACTACTAGATCCAATTGATTGAGATGGTATTTCATAAATGCAAAGTTGAAGATAAGGGATAAGGATTTTTTGCTGATATTCTTGAAAGGAATCTTTTTCCTCGTCATTGCCTATTTCATTAACAATGGCTAAAAACAATTCAAAATTAAACCAAGAGCCGTGTTTTGAAAGTTGTGCAAATACAGCAGGCATATCATCATCTTTAGAAAATTCAAAACAAGATGAACTTCCCTCAGGAATACCATAACTTTGAGCAGCCATCTGTACAATAGCTGGTGAGACACCTCGACTTACAAAGGATTTCTGAATTTTACAAGTAAGTGACAAGTAAGCTTTACGAACTCTTTTATTTCTCTTTCTCAAGTCATTTGCAATTTTCTCCTTTTCACTGTCTGACTTTGTATCCCAGTTCTTATCAGACTTGGAAGGATCAATCTGTAAGGTCGCACTTACTCGAGGTGTTATAATATCATCCTTAGCGTATTTCATTATAAACTCTGCAAGTGGTTCATTGCCAATTCTCAGAAAAGCTCTTATAAGTGCTAAATATGTTGCATTATTTTCGATCCTTCGTTTCCAGATGAATAGAACAGCAATCATTCTCTCAGAATCATCTTGTTTCTCAAGTTCAATTGACAACAAATCTTCTTCGCAAACTTGAAGATGACAAGCAACTTTCCTATATTTATCACTTTTCCGTGATATTTCAAGATAGAAGTTATCACAATCAGAACATACTTGATCAATATCTTGTAAAGTCATGCCATTTTTCCGTAAGAGTTGTGACAATTCTGTAAAAAAAATTAAAAACAACACAGTGTATATAGATGTATATGTAGTAGAAAAGTTAAACAAAAATGAAATAACTAAATTCTTAGGTCTTTTTGAAAGGTCAAAATTGGTGGTTAATGAAACACCAAGTGCAACAATAATGAGTGTGGCAGGAAAATTTGGCAACTTCGTAAATTTCAGAACACTATACAAAAATTTTCACAATGTAAGCAACGGAACAACAAAATTCTATACCAATTCCAATTCATGGCATGTTTCAAAGCATACACTTTGACAAAGATATGAAATTAGCCATACCTACTTCTTAGGTACAAACCCTGATGTCATTGAATACATTAACTAATAAACAGGCACAACAAACACACTATTCAATATCTAAAAAGGCACACCTACGATCAAAGTCATGCTTCAACAAACAATTGATATGCATACACTAATAAATCATGCTAGAGAAGACACATTAATAAGTATAAATGTAGTCTTGATTACATTCACTTAGCTGTGCAGTACACTGTGGCTCACTGTGTAAATAGCTAAAAATAGTCTGTTATCTGACACCTATTATAACAGTAATATCAGACTGTTATAAACTCTCTTATACTAACAGTCTATATAAGGATGGTATAGTGTGGGTGCTTACACCTCATTCTGTTATAATCTTGCTTATAACAGATTTATTTTAAGTAATTTGATATAAGAATATGCTTATTGCCATAATCATTAATAATAATCATTATTGTGAAAAATACATTTAATTAAGTGCACTTTATAATATAAGATTTTACAAAAGACACAGCTAATATCAAACAAGTGCACTTTTTAATAAGGGAACACAAACATTCACTTTGTCAATTCTATAATCAAGTTTTACACTAGTCTCAGCAACTGCACAATGTCCCACTATTCTAGCAACAGGAATAAAATTGACACAGCTATCTCTCACAAATGTTGTTGAAGAAAGAAATGTTGTTAGAATGAATCTCAACATGGGTGATCTTCCAACCATTGGACATGTAGCTAATACATTAGTTTTGTAGTTTTTTGTAGACCTGGATTTTAGTTTTAACTCATGACAAAAGAAATAAGTTACAAATCCAGCTTGGATGTGTGCCTGTCTACTTGTATCAATACCCATGACATTATTAAGACAGTGTACAGCAACAGCAGCTGATTTGGGAGAACGTGATTTACTGCTGAGAAAAAGATGATTATTAACATATATATATTTGCTTGCAGAAATGATTCAACAATATCGTATTCTGTTTCAGGATATAAATATTTCCTGTAGATTCTTCAGTTCGACATCATTAAAACTTTCTCGATTATTGGATTAATAAGCTTGTGGTAGCTTCTCTCTGTGCAGTCAATGATTGAGACTGGACAGGTGTGATACCAGTTTCATCATCAATTGATCGGGCCTTATAGTTGGGAGTGTGCGACACCAATTGACTACATTTTCCAGGCCAAACTACACCTGTCTTATCATTTAGATGATGGTAAAAAGAGGTATGTGCAACCTCTTCCATACAATAAAAACAAACTCTTTTATGACTTAGACACCTCCACGTGATCGAATTACAAAATTGCCAACAATACTACCTTTAAAAAGAATAGATTATTTACGGTATATAACTTGTGTCATATATAGAATTGATAGAGTTACTCTGAGCTAGAAGAAAAGGAACATTGAAAGACACTACTGCAACTACATTTTCATCTACATTAACAGGTGCAAGGAGAGCTCTTCAATTTGGAAGGCAAACTTTTGGTACAAAGTATATTATATATTATAATATATGACGGTACATGCCTTACTATAAAACATAAAACCATCAGGATCACCCTAACTTATATGCCTGTGATATATAGTAGCATTCTGTAATGAAATATCAAATGGAAGTTGAGATATTTTGTAATCAGTAAAAAGTTGTCTGTTGTTTAAGCAATGATTGTTAGCTTGATTTCTTTTTCATGTAAGTATACCGACTAAGTGATTGTCAGGAAAATGAATTGTTTGTCCTATAAGGTTCATTGTCGTACAACGAGACTCCATTATGTTATATATACACACTATAGGTCGTGATATCAGCCTTTGTCATCTAAACTCACTGATTCTCATAATCATGTACAACTAGATGAATTCACTAAACAAAGGTACTTCATTTCTAGTGGTATTGTTGGTCAACTTAAGCTGACATTTTTGTAGAGCATCGCCATCACAGTACTAGCTCCTTGGACAATCTCTCCCAACTGGAAATAGATCTACTTCTCTTTGCCATACTGGAACAAATGGTCAAGTTACAAATGATGGTCATGTTACAAGTCATAATGACATATAGACATTGACCAGCATACTTCATTCTTTTCAACAATGTATGGATCAAACGTGGTAGTGTTTGTACCAAAATTGACTGTATTCACAATCAACTGGCTTCTTTAGAGACTCGACAGAATACACTAAAAGATGTCAATATCAGATCTTTGACAGCATCCTCAAGCACTTCTGTAACTTCTAGCAGTATCGGTAAACACAAAAGATCCACACCCCTTGTCTTACAAGTACTGCTCACACACACACACACATTAGTAACTTATGCTCATGCTATGATCCAAAGAATGATAATCACTACACTTTATTTCTTACTAATAGAGCTGAATATACGAGCAGTGCATAATGCAAAGGGATGAGGACAAACAATTTAAGACAAATGAACTGTAAGTTTTTCATAGTAACATTGATGTAATAAGTACTCTTATACACAGAATATATGGAAGTCATAATGCTAAGGTTGTGAGGACGACTTTTTTTGTAGTTGGAGATTATCATCCTGAAAAACTTATGTTAAGTATGTGAGTGATGAGTTTATTTTGTTTTAATCTTTATTTCTTTGTAGTTAGTTGAAGGACTTAAAAAAGATGGCCGAAGCATTTTGTGACCCCAGTCAAAAATAAAAAAACAACTGAGATTGAGAAAGCGGTGGGTATGTTTTGTATACAATATATACCACAATGCTTATGCTTTCAGTAGGGTAGACATTTGAAAGACGTGCAAGATTTTGGGAGTCTGTAACACCAGACATGATGTTCAACAAAGAAAAAAATGTTCGTACATCAACCACATTATCGGTTTGATCGATTTCACTCGTTCATGAAAAAACTTGATGAAAGAAATGTGAAAATAGATTCTTCCTGTGCATGATTCACAAGAGAAGTAGGGTCCCCACTTCAAAAGACAATTTCAGCAAATGCAAAGCTGTGGATGCTTAAAGATGGACTAAATAAAGACAATGGTGATGGTGAATCAGTTGTTGTGTCATTACTAAATCCTGATACAGCAACAGTAGAAAGAGAAGAGGACAATGATTCGGAATATTTGTTTAGTTCTGATTGACATTATTATTATAGTGCATTTGTGTTGCATTTCATTTTTGTGAAAATAATTATTTCCCCCAAATTGGCAATTCTCAAAATAAGCTATGATAATATATTGTTATAATACAGTTACAAGTACACCTTATTTCCATAACATTGTTATAATACAGTTATAAGTACACATTATTTTAGAAATATAAGAGATCTTAAAACAGGGGTGCTTATAGCGTATCAATAAGCTGTTATAAACCATTATTATACTACTGAAATAAACAAGCTTATCTGTGGCTTATTCCTGAAGTATAAGGTGGTCTTAACTATGTAATAAGATAGCATATACTGTAGCATTTACAAGTGGCTTCATTCTAAAATTGTGAATATTATTAACTCTGTATGGATGATAAAATCTTCCAAATCATTCATGCCAGCTTATAACTTTATTTCCAGGATATATTTCTTTACTAATTTGCAATAAAATATATGCTGATATCTCAACAGGATGTAAATATGAGCTTTATATTGATATGTGCCTTCCCTTTTGAGTATAGCATATAGCTATAGTTTCTTATCAGATGCTTCCTTTTGCAAGTTCTTTATCTTATCCTTAGATTCCTTAATAAGTTACAAAGAAGTATTACAATCAAAGTACAGTAATAAGTAAACTCTCTGTAATGTAATAAAATAGTGCCTGGAATAACATCTTTGCTGTCCAGCTCATTATGAATTTTCTAAATGTTTTGTTATGTTTCCAACTACTGATGTACTTTCTAAAAAGAACAAAATCAGTTTACTATTAAGTTCATACTTGGCTTATAACTCTTTTAGTACATATTTACACACTTGTAGCAGGCCTTTTACAACAAAAGGAAGAGAAATTAGAGTGTACAAACTAACAAAAGATGTTAAACACTTTCAAACACTACAATAAAAACAGATTAGAGATTTTGTTGCAATCTTTCAAAGTTTTAAAATTATCATTAACATATGGTCCAAATATTTACAGCACTGCCTCAAACACTGATCCTGACAATAAAAATGCAAAATACCTAAAACATGCATATGCTAACTACTATTTTAAACTGCTGTCTTATTTGGTAGACAACTGGCCTGTTTTAACACTCCATCTGTGTTATGCATTATAAAACTTTGATTTTGATGTATTATCATCCACTGGCTTCTCATATTATATAACTGTTAATACGGTTAACGGTTTCTATATATAAAAGAAGTGGTTCGATTTTTATAGTAGAATCCCAAAAATAGCTTGCTGCAGTCAGCGTGAGGACTTGAGAGCAATTATTGCAGTGAGATAGCTACTGTTCTTCTAGCCTTTTTATCATTATCTTCATATGTATGGTAAAGGCTTTTACTTACATATTCCTTAAAATAGACTGCATTTATTGTATTTTCCCTCTCCTTTTGATTGGATTGCATGCTTTGAAGTTGGTTTGACCTCCCTGTAGGCACTAAAGAATAGAGCTGATGCTTATAAATGATAATGCTCTCATCACCACTAGAGCTATGAACCAGAAATATACAATGATTGGAACTGACTGATTAGGTGAATGATGAATTGTCGAATTTTCATTAAATGATTATGTCCAGCTTGCACATAGGAAGTTAAGTTCTCATTGTCAGAGAGATGAAGAAATATAAGAAATGAAGAAATTGATCTCGAGATATTAATATGTAAAAGTACCACTGAGAATAGCTCAACCTGTGTGACAATAACTTGGAATAGATGGTAAGGTGACAACATCTATGCTAGAAAGTTAGAACTGTCTGACAGTGAATATACGTTTTGTATAATCATGTGCTCGAGGTCTGAGATGTCACTAAAGAAGGACATCACGAGAGTGAACGTACTGCTGACCATAGAGTTTCGGCTTGATGCAAAATTTAATCAATTAGTGTGTTTGTCCATAGTTTATGAAATAAATGACAGGTTCTGCTCCATAGAAGTTGTTCATTAGTCCCATTTTATTCTTGAAATTGAGGAACACCTGTAGCAGTAGAAGTTGGAATAGGAGTCAACATTGGAACAATATATACCAGTTGCAGCAGTAGTTGAAGATGAAGAAAAAAAGTAGCAGAAGCAGCAGCACTGATATGTGTAGTATTAAAATTACTAAACAGGCCTGTTTTTTCACTGTCTACTTAATATATAGCCACTGATGATGACAATTGAACTAACTGTTGAAAAGTTTGGTGAATCATAAAATTTTTTGCTTGGTGAATAAAAAAATATGAACATTACTACTATATGAACATTACTAACATTACTATTTTTATTTTTATCCAAAATGTTGTCATTGTCCACTATAACTGTCAAAATTATCATCACTTTAGTTGCTATCAGTGTCATCCGTTATCAGTAGACTGTAACAATGTTTCTAAATCACTCGTAACGACAAAACTGAGCCATTTGGAAGTAGTGTTCAATAGAAACCAACGTGTATGACCTTCTAATAATACTAATACTTAAAGTAAATTTACCTCAAAGTCCTAAAAGAGTCTTCTGCGTTTAGCAATTAAATTGGGCGAGGCTCTTCAATGGGCGTGAACGTGATTACTGAATAATTAATACCTACAGATACTTTCTGTTGTGTTAGAGCGTTTCTCTCGGCATATTATGCTTTATACTTCTCCTGTGAGACCACTAAACTGTTGATACAGAGTGGAGGATCAAAGAACCTTCTCTACTCGTCTTTGATCATAAGCACTTGAGGTAACCATTTTCTTATAAATTTCACCTTATATGCTTATGTATCTTCTTTTAACTTCTAACCATTATAGTAGTTGAATATAATATTATAGAAGTGAAACAAGTGTTTTCAAGATGCTGACTGTACCGTGATGAGAAAACCAATTTTTTGGTCCTAGACAACTATTGAAATTAAAGAATGGATTCTATTCGGATTCTCTACTAACAAGAAGTAACTATTGCTATATTTTATATTAGTCAAGCATAAAGTTTGAATTTACTACATATAAGACTTCTGTCAAAAGACAAATCAAAATTGTGGGACGTATATAATGTACACGTTATAAAGCCACTTTCTGCCAACTTAAACACATATAGAAATTTCATTTCGCCTCTAGATTTAAGTATATGAGATGCAATTAGAGTAGCAAGTATAGAATACAAGAAACTGTGATTGATTAGTGCCCTTGTTAAATTTGAAAAATTTCTTAGCATTTTGCACACAAGTATATATATATATATATTTACAAACTTTTAAGTTTTGCCAAAGTACTTGTCTATTCGAAGAATTCAACTCGTCTTTCTAACTCCAATGAAAGATTTAAGAAACCTTATTTAATACAGTTTTTATTAGGAAGGTTCATTTTAATGTTAGCCAGTCCATTTTAAAACCAGACAGCTCAAAGTTTGACAATGGACCTCAATATATACAAAGGTTTAATGTTTGCTTAATTAATTTAATTAATAATAGTAACGCAGTGAATACAAACTATGTCCTAAGGATAATTCAAAAATTGAAACTTATTGTAATGTTGTGTTCAAGTATTATTTGTTGCTATGGTATGCTTTATATACTATAAACTCTTGAATCACCTTCTTTGTACCTGTTGATCAGGGTCGTGGTAAAGCACTTCCAAGGAGCTTAATTTTCAAGCACAAGCACTTGAACAGTTGCAAGTACAAGCATGAACAGAAGCACTGTCAGATGATTTATGACTTAAGTTAAAATCACAAGCACTTTTGTGGTACTTAAGCATGGCTTAAGCATATTAGAGTTTAACTTAAGTCTTTAAAATTACTGGACATTATTAAGACACTATTCTTTTATTTACACTATGTACATGTCCAATTATGACATATGTTATACACTTCAGTTAAACCAAATTGTAAATTCATGTGCAATCTATGTATACAATGTAACACCATTGCATCTGACAAACATCAGCTGTTCAAACCATTCATTTGACAATCGACATCATATGATAGAGGTTTGCAAAGGTTTAATTAAAACTGTTAAAAAGTTTAAAATGCTGTAAGCACCAGTACTTTCACTTTAACTTAAGCCAATTTTTTTACTCAAAGCACTTCAAAGCACTCATTTATTTGTGCTTAAGCTAACTTGAAACTTAAGTACTATCGATATTCATGAACACTTGAGGTAAGCATGTTTGTTGAAACACAACTTTAATTAATTAATGACACACAACTTCTAATCACAATAACATGTTTATTGTATTTATACAAGAATAAATAAATATTTACAAGTTCTAGAGTACATATGCATAGGGATAACAAAAGCAACCATATTGTTCGGTAACATTGTCTTCTTATGCGAGACACTTTTCTCCACTAGTTGAAAAAATTAAATGCTATATATTTTATTGTTATACGCTATATCTGTATATATAAATTTCAGAAAAGCATAGTTTAAGGGGAAAATGTCTACTTTGTTAACATGCAATTAACTACATGACATTTTCATGGGTACAAAAAGGGTTAATTAAGACATCACTTATTCATTATTGATGTTGTACCTTGTGGACACTTTGCTTTAAGTTTCATTTGTTTAGATAATCCAGACAATAAAGGATCTTTCGCTAACACTTCAGTAAACGAATAGAAGTAGCTAACACTCATCTCTATCTGAGTCACAACACAGTTCATCATTATACTTACTCGATCATTATGTTTCAAAGATGGATTACATACATCTTTATGTACATCAATGTTAATTAATTGAGCTTGAAGTAAGTTTCCAGCCAAACAGGTAGGATCTTGAATAGCGCTTCTAATATCAGCAAAGTGAGCAATAACGGCTTTATATTCTTCAGTATTACGTCCAGAGCGATCGTGATCCTAGGATGATATAATAGAATAATGAACACAACACACATCTGAATATTACTTGCATCCCGAACTTGATGGGCGTCGCTGCTTTCTTCTTTCTTGCTTTATCACGTGATATCTACTGCTGAGTACACGAAGGAATTTGAGCATCATTTTCTAGCCGCACCCATTCACTGACAACGCTTTTAAAATTTTAAAATATTAAATTTCTTAGCCTGCCCTTGCTGTCACAATACATAGAACAAATGTGTCTGCAGCGCCAGAGTAATTTGTTAGAGTGATACTAGAAATTTATTATATTAATTTCATTATTTAATCACAGAATCTTCACTACAACAAACTTAGGTGGCGGGCTAAATGTACTACAACAACGGGGCACAAAGTCTTAGTTGTTGCCTTCATTGATACTGTTAATGCTATTCGAGAGCCTACCAATTTAGCTAAGCAGTTGCTTCAACCTCAGTTGATTAATTAACACAGTTGTTCATTTAAAAGTTAATAAACTGTTAATATGATACATATCATCTGAGACAATATTGATTTTCTACTTCAATCTTTACTACAAACAAGTTAGAACAAGTTAACTTGTAACTTTCAAATAATGTTATATTGTGATTCCTGTATTGTTTCACATAATTGTCACATGATATCTTATAACATGGCACAATCATATAATATTTGTAGACTATTCATAGATATTTGTAGACTTTCATAGATAATACAGGAAGTAGGTGATATAGTTAGATAGTAATAACTACTATATTGGAATGAGGAAACTCTACTAACTAAATCAACTGTAACCTAATTATAGTAAGATGGAGTATACTGTCTGTCTACTAACTATTACTATATGTAATAGATATACACTCATGCTATGTATGTACTGTACACTATATGATCATATATGATCAACATCTGCTTAGTAACATCTACCACTTGATAATAATAAAAGTAATTCCAATACTCATTATTGTGTCATAATGTCACATTCTTCATTAGATTCTTTTGTAGAGAAGATTATAAGAGAAAATGTTCTCTTTCTTTCAAAAATTTTTTGACATTATCATCTTTACATAATAATCACATAGTCATAATTACTTCTAGCTTTAATTATGTCAATAACTGTATAGATCTCTATATATCAAGAGATATCTCAATAATTTATTATAATATATGGTTATACTATAGTATACTATTGGTATCATTTGTTAAGAAGGACACATGTATCAATGTGACAGTAGTTCTTTCAAATGTGATCTTGATACTCGAGCTCAAACTTCTAACAAGACATCAGTACTACATATAATGATGTATGTTATTAAGTTGATAGTAATGGTGTTTTAATACCTGTAACAAATTTATATAATATATCTATCATTCTATAGTTATATTTAAATAAATGATGGATAATTTAAAAAGAATTGAATTTTGTCATTTGACAAGTGATAATTATATCTTTGAATAAGACAGTCAGTGGTAGGAGCAGGATGAAGAGGAAGTGATGTCCATGAAGCTATGATGGTGTTAGAAATAGATAATTGATCTATGACTAATGAGCACATAAAGTGTCTGGTTGTGGTAATACTATAAAGTTAACGACTTAGTATCTATTGTATAATATGTTGTTATTAATTGTTATTAAGCCTTTATTTCCGTTATGCTAAAATTGCTCGTAAAGGGCGTGGTGTGAGATAAAATTTGATTGAATCAGTTATTGCTTTTCTATTTATAGTAGAAGTTGTTCTATTTATAGTAAGAGTCTAAAAATATCTTGCATGGTCAGCCACGAACCGTTGTGGGCAGAAGGGATTGCAATGTTATGGTTGAAGCCTTCCTACCATTCTGTTTATACAAATGGTAAGTTTGTTACTCACATGTTCTTTAAAAATACTCTTCCTTTGCCCTATATTCTCTTTACCCTTTTCAGAGACGAGTTTGGACTTGAATGATTTGCACGCGTCAAAATTAACTTTGACCTCGTCATGTTTGACTTCACTTTAGTTGACTATGATATTTGAGTTGATTACAAGGTAGGTAGGTAGAATGTAATTGAAACAGCAGATAAGACTTTGTGTAAAGGTATGCATTGCTTAGATTGAGCATATTTGATTGTGTACATGTTTATTGTCCTGTGTATACCTTATACCTGACTACATTAACAGTTATGATGATATAGAAATAAATGATTGTAAGTGTGTGAAACAATTTGTTCAACTAACATATAGGGTAAATGTTCTTATAGTTTTTGAGCATATGATACTTCTTAAAACAAGGATGTATATGAAGATGAATATCACATAATGTTACATTTGATGTTGGTTTGTTTCCAGATTGTCTTTTGCTGCATACTTTACAGTCCCTTTTTAAGCTGAGGAATGAGAAAAAATGACCACTTAGTCAGCCTGGGATATGTTGTGGTACAGTAGGTACTATATGTGTATTGTTGACTACTTATTGATAAGAGCTTGAACTACCTGTAGAAAGAAATCAATATGTGAGAGATGATACCCAGGTTAGACTCTGTACCCATGATGTATACATTTATGAGAGTGATGTCTAACAAGTGGAAAAAGATTCATTTCTACCAGTTCAAAAGTGAGGAAGTCCACAATATGTAACTTTATACCCACCTTGTTAGCACCTCCCATGTAGGTATTGTAATGGTAAATGATTGCTGGCTTCTGATGCTCTCCACTCCTTCTCAGGAAGTATTCATGTGTCTTTGAAACTTGACTATAGAGTCATCGTCAATAGTAGAAATGGCAGCCATAACTCTTTTATTCATCCACTTAACTCCAAGTATGCATACATCATGGCATGTTGTGACTTCACCATTTTTGTCTTGTGAATAAATAGGTATTCCTTTTTTGCTTAGCTTGACACTACCACATATTCCAGAACCAGCTTCATATGCCATCTACACAAGTATGGATCTGTGTAGTTATATCCATCAGCTGTCATGTAAAGAACAACATGAGTTGACAGTGATAAATCTCCATCTCAGTACTCAGATTTTCCAGTGTAGATGTCCCAGTTCCACATGTAGCCACTTTTGGCATCAGTAAGTATCCAAGCCTTCATCCCTCTTTTGTGTGGCTGTTTGTGGAGGTACTAAGAAAAGATAGGCAACTCTTAGAACTGATATCCCCTCCTCTTTTACTACTGCTTTGGTTCAGAGTGTATATTGGAACTGACTAATCAGGTGAGCAGTAATTGGTTAAATTTATAATAAGTGATCATATCCATCTTGTATATAGGAAGTATAGTTATCATTGTCTGATAGATGAAGAAATTAGAAAAAGAAGAAACTTATCTTCAGATGGACATTACTTTTTGAAAGCAGTCATTGATATATGGCCAATTTGTGCACCATTATATTTGAATAGATGGTATACTGACAACACTTATTATGATTACTAATGTTATCAAAAAATTATAGAGCTCTCCTAGGATGAATTGATGTTTAGTAAAATCATGCAATCAAGGTATAGGATAGTGCTGTAGATGATCATCATGAGAGTTAATATAATGTTGACTATAGAGGTTTGTTTGATGTAATATTTCATTACTTATTGTGTTTATCCATAGTTGATTGAAATAATTAACAGGATCTTCTCGACAGTTGTTGGTTGTTAGTCCAGATTGTCTTGAAATGGAGACGTAGTAGTAGAAGTTGGACCAATAGCAGCAGTAGTTGAAATTTAGGGTAGAAACAACAGACACAGTAGCAGTAACTGTTAGGAGTAGTAAAAGTAGTAATACTTTCATTTTTATTATAAAACAATTATCATCATTCACATAACCAGTACCTTCAAAATCAACATCACTGTAGTTGATATCAATGTCCTCCATCATCTTCTGCAATGCACCTGGATCACTTATACTGAGAAAACTACACCATTGGAAATAGAGTTTGATAGATATATGTTGTTGAAAATTATATCCTGGTACCAGAAGAGGTTCCCTGTTTTGCGATTAAATTGGGTAGGGCTCCGAATAACTCCTTGGTATTTTAATAGTAAATATTGATAAGCACTCAATCATTTAGAAACATCACAGGATTAACATACATCAGAGAAAGAATAATGTCAAGATGTATGAGATCTGTTTAAAATATATATCACATATATGCAATCATAAAATAATTACATTTCCAATAATTTAATTAAGTACAAGACAGTTCACTAACTGACTTAATATAACAAAGTATATATTAACATATTATGACTATCTTATAATGTATAAACTATGTAACTGGATGTTTGCTTGTAACTTGAAAAGCTACAAACTCTTTTTTAAACTTTGATGTAGCCAATTCTAAAAGAACAAGTAATTATTAATTGTTCTTTTAGAATTGGCTACATCAAAGTTTTAAAATAAAGAAAGCTTACAAGCATTAAAATATAATGTATCACACCTTTATCTTTTGACATTATTTTCTCAGCTAAGTCATGTCAATTTAAACTATCATCTCTTAAATATCTAGGAAAGTTGTGAAGGTGCTAGCATTGTGTTTGACATGATCTATTAGAATCCAATCAATTGTCAATTCTTGGTTTCTCATTGGATCTCAAAAAAGAAGTCTGTGTTGTCTTTTTTGACCTCACAAAAGTATTTGATTCTGTCCCTCACCATCCCCTACTTGACTCCTTATCTTTGCTTGACCTTCCCTCTCCTCTCTTGTTTTGGCTCCATAGTTATCTACAAGGATGTACACAACAAGTAACCATAAATGATTCTCTCTCTTCTAAATCTCAATCACTTTCTTCTGTCAAACAATCGAACAATATAGACATGACAGGTGCTGCTTTTCTATAGCTGTGACTGAAATCTAACACCTATTGCTACTGACCAGTTGTAATATATGGAAGTGAAACTGTCTGTAAGGTATAAAAACACCTTTCTTAGCTCAGTTTTCAGATCAATGAAGAGACTTTATTCAGATTAATCCTTCTTCAGCTCACTGTCAACAGAACTTAATTGAAAGAAAATGAGCAGTGAATATTACAGTAATTATTTAATAATATGTGTGCCCAAGTTAATGGTTTCTTCTTTATATAGCATATGATATTAGTGCCTTAAACAGTTCAGGTGTAGCAATACTGCTTACATATGGAAATGTGAACGATTGGTGGTTTTCACACCCACAAGTGATTAATAGTGAAGGCTTTATCCAGGTTTGTTATAAAATATTAAATCAGTACTTTTATCACATAAATTTGTATACAGGTTACTGGCAAAGGTATAGCATCTGGTACTTTCAAGATTTTAGTTTCAGGTGAAGAAATTCAGGTTGATTTTTCTTACAAACCAGGACAAAACCCGTCCCTTACATCTAAAAAAAGTTGAGCTCTGGTCCTTATATTGCTCAGGTTACTAATGGACCTTATGTTGAAGGTATGACAGCTAACTGCACCTTTCAAGTCATTGAATCAAGGAAATAATGAAGAGCTGTGATCCCCAATTTGAAAAAGGAAATAAATGACAGTACAAATAGAGACTAAAGGTTTACAGCTTTTTTTGGTTCACTTATTGTATATATAGGCCACTATTGTATGTCATATAGTTGTTAAAAAAGTTTTTAAATAAAGTTATCATTAATAATAACCCTAAATTACTATATCAAATGCAAGTAATGAAAAAAAGTGTATTAATGGAGATTGACAGATTAATCTCCATGACATCAACATTAGTTAAGGAATTTCATGACAGCAGAGTGACTTCTAGAATTGCTCATAAGATACATGTCTATTATGTTGTGGCATAAAAATATAGTTCAACAATAATTTAGAAGTCAGCCTTAGATATCTCAAAATTAACTACTTATAAAATGGCTCATTGTTATAATGAAAGATAAGCTGATGTAGTTGTAAAACAGTTCACTTAATTTATCTGTTTATATTCCAGGTATTAACATATTAGATGAAAAATGTTACAGTTTGTACTTAGGAAACATTATTTTCTGCTGATTGCCACTGCCATTTTCATACAAAGCTAATAAAGGTAGCTTTTGCCTTTGAAATTTAAGATTGAAATCTATCAAGTTGGCTCTCTCTCATTAATTAGTTCACACAGGAGAGCAATTGATTAGCATTTTTTAGCTATGTGCTATTCAATACTAGGAGTCTGGGCAACTTTTGATGTAATCTACATTGCCTATTACCTTGTTTGCATTTCAATTATCATTGTACAATGTAAGCATAGTCATTGTCTTGCCTATTAGGGAAGTCAATTGTATAATCTTGATTGACTAGTTGTAATTATGAATAATATAACTTGACAGGTGCTAGAACAGCTCTTACTATAGCCATAGCTTTCTTTAGTTTTA
Organism: Xestospongia muta; assembly: GCA_963693285.1. Classification (NCBI taxonomy): domain Eukaryota; kingdom Metazoa; phylum Porifera; class Demospongiae; order Haplosclerida; family Petrosiidae; genus Xestospongia; species Xestospongia muta. The sequence continues at coordinate 18,880,507 of OY848918.1, read as the reverse complement.
TTCTAATTAAAACAGCCTGTCAGCAAGAGAAGGTGATAGATTTCCTAAGTTGCAGGCAAAGCTGTCCTCTAATGAACATGTTCATATATGCAGTGCAGACAGTGAAAGTAGGTACTAGAACACCTGTTCTCCCATACATCAATCATGAATGTTATAGGTAGTTTACAGGAGAATGTCATAAATACTATCCCTTGTCCATTATTGAAAATTGTAAAACAAATTTACAGAAGAATGTAAAATATTTAAACTGAAAGTGGGTCATTATTTTGATAATTAAAAAAATAAAATTAACCTTATTTTATTACTAGATTTCTTAAATTGATGTGTTCGCAAGTCTGTATGATAAGTACATTAAATGAAATAAATGTCTTAAAAAATTGCAAAAGAGAGAAAGAAAGAGAGAGAGAGAGAGAGAGAGAGAGAGAGAGAGAGAGAGAGAGAGAGAGAGAGAGAGGGAGAGAGAGAGAGAGAGAGCGAGAGAGAGAGGGAGAGAGAGAGAGAGAGAGTCATACCTTCAATGTAAGGTCCATTAGTGACCTGAACAATATAAGGACCAGAGCTCAACTTTTTAGATGTAAGGGACGGCTTTTGTCCAGGTTTGTAAGAAAAGTCAACCTGAATATCTTCACCAGAAACTAAAATCTTGAAAGTACCAGATGCTATACCCTTGACAGAAACCTGTATACAAATTTATTTAGTAAAATTACTGAATACATACATATAGTGATGTAATTATATATGATGACATCGCCTAAACTCTGAACCAAACCTAACATTAATAACTCTATGACACATGGTGATTGTTACATCATCAATTGAGTTACACCAAGAAGCACCCTTGAATACTATCGTATATATTATGTATGAAGTTGATTGTAGTCTCACATATAGCAAGGTCCACTTGTTCTAACCAAGTGACCTACCAACTTTCAGTAGTTTTTCAAATGAGTGCTATACAAATAGTCTACCAGATCCTCAGGATCTGGTAGACTATATTATATATATAGCAGTCATTTGGAAAGCTACTAAAAGTTTGTAGGTCATTTCATTAGGAACTCTGAAGCCAGTTTTTGCCATGTTGGCAACATTGCTAAGTATCTTTGTAGTATATGAAGTTACACAATTTAAGAAATCATCCTATATTAATTTATTTGTTAATCAATTTAATGAAGTTATTTTAATTCTATAAGAAAGTATATTACATAAAATATTAACTTGATCCATTTTGTCTTTGAAATTAGAAGTGTGGATATACATGGACATATGTATACCTGGAATATGCACATTCTGTTGTAGGCTACAAGTACATACTATGAGGTTTATTAAATATTCAAGCCATTGAAGTCAATGTATGTATGTATTTATTCCAGGAATATTAATATGTTGATGCTTTGTATATGTATAAACTGACTACATGCTTTGTATATGTACAAACTGACTACATGCTTTGTATATGTACAAACCGACTACATGCTTTGTATATGTACAAACTGACTACAATGTAGTTTAATATTTGTAGGCTCGTAGTTCAGTAGAAAAGATGTTGATAATTATGTTTATATAAATGCCATTAACTCATCATAAATTAAAACAGTGCTCACTAGTTATTCTTAATACATGATAAATCCTGGTTGGAGGCTAAAACCTTAAACCAAACAGTGATGTTAGCTTTGGATAAATGTTCTAGATGCTAGCTGACTCATCCTTATATTTAATAATTTTTTAAAGAAATTGTAATTTACTTCTTACATAATTAACAAGGCATGTTATTATGGTGAAGGAGAGATAGATAAAGCAATGACAAGACTATGAAGAGAAGCAGATGAATAAGAATAGAAATGAAACACTTCTACATGTAAGTCTTTACTTTAGACTTTGATTTCTATGAGACTGTTTATCTCATACAACTGCTGCCACAAATTTGGGCTTGTTTGAGATGTGTATAGCTGTTACCTCCTTATATTAAATGATTTTTAAAAAAATTGTAATTTACTACAATCCCTATTTTTATTGAATTCTGTTATTGGCTTGTCTGTGTATTAATTACTGCATGAGTCCTATTATATTGATGATATCTGTTATATTTTGGGCTACCACCACAACATCATCACTGACCATATGGAAAGTACTTAGATACAAATGAGTACATTTACCAATTCTGTTAAAACAATGCATTAAATTTATATAATTGTTATCTGAAAAATTATCCCTATAAAGGGGAAGTGGGCCACACCTGGAAGTACTGCAATACCAGGGCAACCCGTGGAGTGAGGGAAGCAAGCTTCACATACAACTCCTAATGAAAAAAATGGATTAACAGCTGGAGGATATATTATCCTCATTCGAGCTATTAAACTCGAAAGAACAGTTTTTTTCACTTAATCTTAGCCGATAGGCCGAGAAGCGATGCTGAGACAAGATTTACAGCTTGTCTTATAGTTATACAATAGAGTTTGCTCTTAGGGGACAAGTAGTAGTGATTCCAATGAATAGCTTTGTAAATTGTCACATGTCAAGCCTTGTGTTGATTAGGAATACACACTTGTTTGTAAAATATTATAGTAATACTATATCCTTATATATTGTGTATACCATAGAAAAGGACATGGGAAAAATTAGGGGAGTGGTGTGTTGCGCGGGAGTTTGCATAGCAATGATAAATACAATCTTTCTTTATTTGTAATATGTAATATTGTAGTGTCCTGTAAATAACTACACTATGTTTTATTAAGTGACGGCTATTGTACAATTGTTATATTATCTTTACATCTCCTCTTGTATGTCATGATTTAATAAACCATTCAATAAATCATTACTATGTTAGACTAAAAGATTCACATAATATTACTTATTTGTACCAGTTTCTACTGTCATCTAGAAATAATTACAATGAACTTATTATCTATTACAAGGCAAACTTTGCAGATGTCATTATTTTTTTCTGAATTTGAAAAAAACAGAAGATTAAATGCTTTTGATTTAGTATTTGGAGGTAAATTAATGAAGGAAGATACAACAACTGATGTGGCTATCAAGTCTTTAAAATGTTAGGTTGATATAATTAATTCTAATTTATTGTAACACTATAACTGATCTATCTTCACCAATATTTGGAGAAGTAGAGGATGTTTTGATTTTAGATGTTGAACATTCTAATTTTATGAGATTGTTAGGTGTATGATTTGCTACTGAAGATCAATCTACTTGATATTTTATTACCATATATGGTTATGGAGATCTCCAGGTTTTTCTAAACTGAAAGGTAGTAAACATTCACGTTTTTTCCATAAATGATATACTCATTGACACTTGGTAGTTATGTAGTTAATTGTAAGAGCTAGGAAGATATTGTCTAGTGTCTCATTAGTTAGACACAAGAAATTTCATAGATTATGGGCCTAAGTACAAAGGATGTCACTATGGAATTTATAACAGGACATTCCTATATATTACTTACTTGCTTTTTTCTAAAAAGTCATTTGTTGAAGTAAATGAGTTGACTAAATATAGCAATTAGTAATCATAACATCATATGTTGTGAATTCCTTTCAATATTGTAGAAATTTATGAAGCCTACATGACTATGAGTTAGTTAAGGCAACCAATCTATTTTAGCAGTGGTATACATAATATATATATATATATATATATATACTGATAAATATGCTAACTTTTGCATTAATGACTATAAGGATATATTAATTATTGATCAGTTTGCCACTTAACTTATTATATTCTTCATTGAATAGCTACAGGTTTTATTGTGAAGAGTTAAAGTAAGTAAGAGTAATTCATAGATATATGAAAAGTAGTATTTACATTCAGAAGGCCAGACGCGAACCCCAACTGTCACAAGAGGAGTTATGAAATAATGATTATGCTACAGGCATAGTTATCTAAATTTTAAAACATGAAATTATATAGCATATAACTATAGTAAAAATAGCATGAGTAGGGTATATTTATAAAGCTTCTTTAGTTGCTTTGCTAAGTGTGTAAATGTAAGGAGAAACAGTGATATCACATAATCAGCAGAAATTTGTATGTTATAAGGAATTAGCATATTCAAACTCAAAGTAAGGATTGTCAAAAAAGTATTGAAGCAATTAAGGTACTCGATCAAGTAAACTTGTCCATGTCATGTTTGAAAGAGACTAATGACATAAAATTTGAGTCATTGTGTAATAGTAGTGATGATAATTAATATACCAATACCCAATAAACATTATGTTATAGTGCATGGAATTATGAAGAATAGACATGAAAGTGTTTTCTTAACTATTTACCTCATTATAGGACATAAACATGAATTTGGTAGTTGATTAAATACTTTATTCCTGTTTTTTTAAAAGATCTGATTTATTTTTTCTTCTAATGATCAAGAAACAGGTATCTTTACTGTACATTACAAGTTGAATTTATTATTTCCAACTTAGTTATGTATATACATAACTCATTCTTTCTGATACATGAATAATATACTATTGTTAGTTATGATAACATTATTGCAAACCCCTGTTTATAGTATATCTTGAATACACCCATTAAACCTGTAATAATAAAGAAAAACATTGTTAACATATTTTACCTAATTTTTATTTAAGTATAAATGACAATCAAGTGGATAAAAATTCCAAAAAATCATAAAAGTAGCGATAAAATATTTCACAATATTTCAAATATAATATTTCGAAATATTTCAAAATATTTCAAACAAGCCCAAATAGAAATGGCAGAATGGATATCCCTATATAGAAGCCTTGAACGTAATATTTATATTTGAAAGCTACATTTTACTGTTTTATAATATGAGTACATTCCATAAACAAAATCCTTACTTTCTATGTAACGTTAATTGTCAGTCATTTACTTTAGACTTTGAATTCTACGAGACTATTTATCTCATATAACTGCTGCTACAAAACATGATGCCCATGATGTATGGATGTCCATATACTGCCATTCCTAATTTGAACTTGTTTGAGATGATAGTAGAGACATCCCAAATTTAATAATTTTTTAAAGAAATTGTAATTTACTTGTTACATAATAAACAAGACGTGTACAGCACATCTGTGGGAATCCAATGAACTACACATTCTTGTCATAAGGTTGTGTGGATGGACAATAATTGGGAATACATCTGGAAATTCAATGTAGTTCAATTATTAGTGTGTTAGGTCTGGGCAGCCAGACTAACTAAACATGTCATTTAGCTCTAAGGTGTATTGTCTTGTACATGGTTGTAAGAAAACATATACTAACTCAACTGTAATAACTGATCATCTCCTCAACAATCACTGTTCCTCAAATGAAGGTATTCTCATTGTCCTCTGTGTCATAATGTGACTAGTACTAATCTTAGCATTATGACTTATCATATTTGTTCTCATCACACTTGTGACAAACCCTATCACTGTCCAGACTGTAAGTGTACATTTAGTCTAGAAGCTAACCTCAACACACATTGTCATATACGTCATCAAACACAAAGTGTATCAACTACATCAAGTCATTCTACTAGTTTCGTATGCAATTCTATAAATCATTATTGTACTAAATGTGGAAAAAGTTCTCATATCATAGTAAGTTACTGTGTCATTCTCATACTCATACTGGAGAAAAACCCTTCATATGTAAGGACTGTGGGAAAGGTTTTTTACATTTGCATATTGACCTGACATTCTCATATTCATACTGGAGAAAAACCCTTTCTATGTAATGACTGTGGGAAAAGTTGCTCGGTCTTGTGATCTTACTAAGCATTCACGTATCCATACTGCAGAAAACCTTTATATGTAAGGACTGTGGGAAAGGTTTTACTCGTTCTGATAGTGTTAATCATTGACATATTCACATTGGAGAAAAACATTTATATGTAAGGACTATAGGAAAGGATTTTATTAACTCTAATGAATTGACCCAACATTCTCCTATATACTAGAGAAAAACCTTTTATATGTAAGGACTGTGGGAAAGGCTTTACTCAGTCTAGTAATCTTATTAATTGTTCTCGTATCAATACTGGAAAAAACCCTATATATATATAAGGACTGTTGGAAAAGTTTTACTCGTTCTGATAATTCATAATTATCATTGTCGTATTTATAATGAAGAGAGACCCTATGTATAGTCATCTTACTAGACATTCTCATATCCATAATAAAGTGTAACTTGACACTCCCAATTAACACATTTTAATCATCATTTATCCATTAATATAGTACCTATACATTGTCATATATTATATCATATCTATTTACTATATAAAACATTGTTATAATCACTTATTGATAATGGTTCAATGTCAACCTTATCTGAAACAGGAGACTTTCTACAAATGATAGTTTATACAAATCAAAATGAATAGACCATCCTGTTCAAGAGATTAGTCATCATTAGTCCAAACATTATGATTGTCATAATGCAAGATCAAGTGGTTTAGTTATTAGCAGATTCCTTAGCATTTCAAGTTAAATTCCAGCTATCAACATGTAATAATATAAGAGGGCAGATATTATCTTTCTGTTTAAGTAATCTTTCACTTTGTCTTGTTGACCACCTGTATAGTAATTTTCACACAATATATGATCAGATGGCTGTTTCATTTAAAAATTAAGATCCATCATTCTATTTATGGCTTGTGAATTAAGTTCATTTAACGAATGGATTTCTCAAAAAGTGCTGTCTATGCAAGTCTGTATGATGTGTGGACTATAACTAGCTGATGACTTTTCAAAATGAATAAACGTCTAAAGTAGATGAAAGACAGAGAGTATAAGTGTGTGTATCATGTCTGAAAGAGAGAGAGAGAGAGAGAGAGAGAGAGAGAGAGAGAGATTATAACCACTTTCACAACCTTCTTTCCTCAAATGAACCAAAACAGATCATATCAACATAGAGCTGCTCAAGAATCTAGTTATGCTATTTAATTTTTTTAACAATCTACATAAACAGATATCATCCATTACTGATATACTTAAAATAAACAGGAGAAAACAATAGACAAGGTACAGCTGCCCTAGCTTCTGTTCGATATAACAGTAATAAACACAGCTGCTTAACTCAATAAGACAACAGCTGCCTTTTCATTGCATGCTGATATCTGGCATGTGAAAAGGTGAATTTAAGCAATCTAGATTACTTAACTAAAGATGCAAGGCAACAGATAGGCAATTCCCTAGTGTTGACAATTGAACATAGCTTTCAATATACTGTTGATAATTAAAACTGACCATCAGAACATGATAGATTTCAATCTGAAAGAGGCAACAGCTGTAAGTCTGTTTGTCAATGGAGAAGGTGATAAATTTCCTAAGTAGCAACAGCTGCCCTCTAATGGCATGTTGATACATGTAGCACAAACAGTGGAACTATAGGTGATATCTTTCATAACTGTCACAATTGCTCTCCAATTATGACAATTCTGGATGTTCTTGTAGTTAACATGAGAATGTGGTACATACTGTCCTTACTCCCATGCATTATTGCAATCTACAAAACAAATTTACACAAGAAATTATAATGTTAAAATAAGCAAATGCAATAGATACCTCACACCTACAGGCAAATATAAGCAGAAATTCATTTCCCAATAGAAATAGTACTGCTTGGAGATCTAACATGACAATTAATTATGGTACTTTTTAGCTTGAGTTCTATAATAGACATTATTGAGAACTAAACTAGGTCTGCATAAAACAAAATTTACAGTTATTAAGTTAGTTCATTGTTGTCACTGATTTAAGGTATTAACGTTTTTATCAAATTAATTATGAGGTTTGTAAATTTAGTTCACTTTATTTCATTATAAATGTACTAACCATCTAATAAGCTATCAAATGAAATAAAATAAAATCATAAAGATTTTTAAAATTAAGATTTAATTAATTATAATATATCTTCAGTTGCTTTCAACAATTGATATGAGAGAGAGAGAAAGAGAGAGAGATTATAACACTTTTCATAAGATTTAAAGTTCCTCAAGTTAAATGTCCATAGACATCGTAGATGGTTCACCCTTAGACTATATTATGTACTAGATTTTCACCATCTTACCTTATTTGCTTTTGTTCATCAACATGCACATATGGTATATAATAATAATAATAATAATAATAATAATAATAATAATAATAATAATGCACTTAAGTGCTTTACCTCGCTGTGGTGGGCAGTGTAGATCTATACTATTATCTTATTGTCTGATTGATTAATTAATATCATAATTAATGTATTTATATTATTATGTGTAGCATATTAATAATGCCAAATGTTACAGTTCTATTAAAGGGTTTCATTATATAGAAGTCATTGAAAATATTAATTTACAAATAATTTTAAGTGTGCAGACATTTCACCTCATAATCTTCTTTGTAGATTTCACCAGTTGTTTTAACCTATAGCATAGGCTCTTTATCAAGGATATTAGGTTAGGAAACTTATGACTTTAGTGTGGAAGGCATTTGTAAGTTACAATAACAATCTTTTAAGACTTATCTACCAACAATATGGTCATAGTATTATGTATTGTGTAAAGTATAACTCTTAGAAGTCATACTATGAATTCATTCTATGAAAATGTTCATATTATACTATTTTTCAGACTATGTAATGAAATATAAATTTATAATTTTTCCAGGAATTGGTCATGCATATTTAGACATCATGAATTAATTTCAGACATAATATATATTCCTATACATAATATAATATACTTCATATATATTAAGTTAATAATAAATAATAACTTAATTAACTTACTATATAGACTGCTACAAGTAGACAGTACCAAACCACGTGTAAATATTATTATTAATAATGAAATATATGGAATGTAATTAAATTTCAAAGAATTTGATGATAAAGCTATCCATCACTGCAGATATATCTGTCAATAATAATAATTTAATTCATAAATATAAATTATCTAAAAAAGAATTTCTGATATCACATTACACACAATATATTGCACAATTTTGATTTTGTGAATTGTAATTCTCCATATTCTTGTACATATTTAATCTCTGTATATTCACATGGAAACTTTTAACAGGTTCTGCTAACTTACATCCTCAACATGGTCCTACTATATGCAGTAAAACTATTAGAAGACAATGTATGAATTTATTTCCAAGAAAAACTCTATTAAGTATAAATTTGATAAAATAATTAATCTACAAATTGTTAGTACTATAATGGACTTAATTAATGTAATAAAATGTCTGCTAAGCAACTTTAATAATAATCATTAAATATATTATAATATTAGAACTGTAAATTATGTTATATATTATTGGCAACAGAAAAAATCCTGCTCACAATCACAAATAGATATCATATACAATGTTACATTATAATAAGTCAATTATAACTCTATTGATGTTCAGCCAAACAGTAGTCACACCTTAGGTATAGAATTACATGTTATAAGTTATGACATAACTGATCATGTAATGGTACATTCAAAGTTAAATATACTGCTTTATTTAGTGGTAATAGGATGACAATATCTCTTTGAAGATAACTAACTGAGATAGCTTATAAACTAACATTTAATTTACACAATCAGTGAATTAATGTTTTGTCAAGATACTAAACAATGAGTATTGACGACGTTTTGTGACATAATGATCTCCCACTATCACTGAAATGTTGACAATGTGTTCAGTAGATAAACTCATTATTTAACATTTTATTATATGTGACAGGATATGCAAAAAAGGACCACTTGGGTCAATTCTGTCATTTTGACTTTTTCACAACAAAACGAAAAACATTGGCTACTATACAAAATGAATTTAGAGAAAATTTGAATTTAATGTTCCCACCCACACATACCGCATACTATTCAAATTCTGCGAATCACGTGATCCAGAGTAAAGCACATTTTAGTAGCTTTGTAAGGGAAGTGGAATCCTCTACCATCTTGCTGGTTTCATTACTTTCAAGGTTTGGTGTGATCTGATATTGGTGAAGAAAGTCTGTTAGTGATCTACAACCATTCGAGCAATGAGCGTAAGGACTCTATTTGTGAATGTTATTCTACTGTGAAATTGAAAATTTGTGAAAGTATGTGAAATTGTTAAAGATTTCTTTTACTAATGTGGCTAACTGCTTATTATTACAGCTACGTGAATTATGTTCCATCTCACAACATATCCCACATCTCCTTTTTGACGGTGGCTCGGTTTCAGTAACTGAAGGGAGAGGAATGTTGTTATTGGTACTGTTGTCAGTTGGCCATGGTACAGTTTGAAGAGGGCAGACAGCGTTCTTACATAATTCATTAGGACACTGTTCCCTAATATTATCATAAAGGTACCACTGTCTCTTGGGATCTAAGCCTTTTGGGATAATTATAGGTGGTACACTGTCTTGAGACGGAGTCCACAATATGATTAGTGCATTAAATGTATGTACTATAGAGTTTGTTGAAGTTTTTAATGTTAACTTCCCTATAGTAGATATAGATAACATGTTAAAAATTTTAAAAATGCCTGATTTGTCTGTACTGATGTGAAAATGTTGAAATTTTTTTATTCTAGGAACTTTTTAAAATGAGGGGTGAGAAAGTTTGACCAGTAGTACATCTTTACAATCATCTCTCCATCCTGGGTAACAACTAACTGGGCCTGGTTGACCTCAACTAATTGCTCAACAAGATGGTGAATGTCATTTAAGCAACCAACTTTTTTTCTTCTGTACTTTTTGTTTGAGAAGCCCAAAACATCAGTCTGGAGAAAATATTGTGTGTCCGACTGGAAGGAAAGAGAGGATTATGTGGCTATGTAGACCAACAAGAACTCTCCACAAAAGCTACTAAATGTATCAATGTTATATTAATTTGAAAGTGGCTTATTTTAGTACCTGAATTACTGTGTTATTTTTATTTTGCCCTACACAATTGTCAGCATGTAAATGGCAATGTGCTTATCCAAGACCATGTGTCTCCAAGAAGTGGTGGAGCATGCTGATGACTTCATTAGCCCCTTTACCTGTTACTGCTGACTTGTCAATGAGGTAATTGATCTGCATTGGAATACTCTCACAATGTACACCAAAAAAAACACACTTTCATGGTGTTTTGAAATAGATTGGCCCAGGCTGCCATGGGTCACTTGGAAAGTGCACCTATAGATCAAAATTGTTTTAAATTAGGTTTATAACAAATTATTCTATAGAACCTGTTGAGCAAAGTCAAAGCTGTAATGGGCCAAGTTAGGCCCAGATTGAGGTTGACTGTATAGACCTGGTTGTAGAGGTGAACACTTGTTATTGATTAAAAAATGCTCCAATGAAATACGATGAGCCTCTTTTGTCACAAGACGATAATAGTCTCTCTGTTTTGACAAACCCTAGATGTTCCTCTGCCTTTTTTAAAACCTAAAGTGTTGTGTTTTGTAATGTAATGTAATGTATGCACTTATTCCTTCTAATATCTTTGTATTACCTCTTTTTTTCAATTTCAGATGTCCCAAATCTAAAGGTACTAGTGATAAGAGAGCTGTTCATGTGGCAAATGGTACAAAGGTCGGCCATAGGTTTTGTTATACAGAGTGTTGGTCAAAACTTCCTCCAGTAACAGCAAAAAGTTGTGTATGCAGCAAATTGACTTCCACATTTTACAATTGAGTCTTTGTACTTTAACCATATCATTCTCTTGGTAGTACTAGATGGTAGTAGCTTGCAGTCATCCCTTTTGTATCCAGGAATTCTACCTGGTAAAAGAATTGCATTCTCCTCACTATAGTTGTCCAAGAATGTCAACAATTTGTCAATATCATCTCTTGCCAAGGTATTGGCTGGTAACCTTCCCTCGTTGCCATGTTGTCGTATAGCAATACCATTTTTATGGTAATACTTTTTAAGAGCCTCGTACTTCTTTGTGCTAATGTCGTGTTGAAACAAAAAGGTCTTTAGACAAACCCGTCTTCCTCCATGTAGAAACGTAGAGTGCTGATGTTTCCGAGTCTGAGAAAAATGGCGGTTAACTCTTACATCACTGAGGTTTGTCATAGCCGCTATTTGACCAATGACAACCAAATCCAATTCCTTTTTTGTCAGCTCCAATACACTTATCCTGTAACTCTTGTATTCATCGGAAGTGATAGTTGTACAACAAGGTTGTTGTTTGTGTCCTAGTTGACAAGTACACCCATTTGTAGCAAATTCTTGTATTTTTCCTTCCTCATTTACATCAATGGTACAAGCATCAAGAGCAACAATGGATGGTACAATAACTGTAGAATTAAAGATTTTCTTAAGTGTAAGGACAATAATCACTCACGTTCATTTTCATCACTGTCATCACTCATATCCACCAATCATCACTTCACCACCAACTAAATGTAGGTATGTTATTGTTTGAATGATATTTTCAATGCTTTCTAGAACAGGGTGATCATCAGAATTCACAACAAGCAATTGGTCAGACACAGAGGGACTCTCACCAGATGCTATTTTTAACAAGGTAGTCAATATTAAGTAGATTTTAATTATATTTGTACACTTTCATTCTTATCACTAGTTAGATAATGTCTGTCTTCTGTGAGGAGATGCTCACCAGCTTGAGATACTATGCGTGCTAAAATTTGACAGAAGTTAAAAGTTAATATTGGAACAATTCAAGTCTTACCACTAGTTAAATAATGTCTGTCATCTCCAACATGATTGTGACCGGTTGGACTAGTCATATGTGCTACCATTTTACAAAAGGTTTGATTAATATCCCAGGAGGTGTTGGTCCATTGTAGAGGTCATGTGTTCTAACAAGAGATAAAAAGTGTAGTTAACCACACTTCAGTCTATACCACTAGCTAAAGAGTTGCTGTTTTCCTCCATGAGATCCTCACGAGTTGGAAAGGTCGTGTGTTCTAATGTGTGATAAAAGGTATAGTTAATATTAGCACAATTTAATTCTTACCCCTACTTAGATATTGACTGTTGTTTGTCAGTTGATGTTTGTCTGTTGGAGAAATCGTATGTGCTAAAGTTTGATAAAAGATTTTTAAATTTAGTGCATCTGTTAGTTAGCACAAATTATTATTAATCACTGAATTGTGTTTTTTATAGAATGGATTACCTTCTGTTGGGAATAACGTTTCACCATCAAATTCATCGGAATGATCAGAATCATAATTGTCCTTTAAAAAAAATAAAAATTGTATTCATTGTTATGTAATAAATTCATGATATCACACTTACTTCTAGGGTCAAAGTACTCGTGTATAAGGTCATTGAATGTTTTCTTATCACTCGAGGAGAGAAGGTCTGCCCCAATAATATTTAAAGCTTTTGCAACGTCTTTTGATGAAGCCATCAAATCTTTTCAAGAAGTTTATTCCCGCGATCTGTTTATCGTATATCTTTGGACAGCACGTTCGGGTTATACACTTCGTGTGTTTATCATATTCAACTTATCCTAAGAACGCGAACGTTTTCACGTACTAAGCTAGAAAAACTTTATACACGCTTAAAAATGACTGTCAGGTATTATTCTCTTCGTTTTTGGGTTTAACTTAAATTCCACAAAATATTAAAATTACCACTTTTTCTGTCCATACTGAAATTTATTATTTTGACAGAAGTGGTCCCTTTTCCCAAATTAAGTCACATATATATGGTTGCTTGAAATAAAGAGTGAAGCTCATACATTGTCATTTGTAGAAATTTAAAAAAAACAACATTTTAAAAGAATTAGAAAATCAAAACTAAAATTGACAGTAGACAATGTAATGTTCTAGTACAATAACAGTAGCTTGCCTAACAATATTAACAACACTAATATATACATAATTTAATTCGTTTTTAAAATCAAAATTTCAAACTTGTAAATGCATACAAAAGTAAATACTGGATCATGCTACATACATAACAAATTAAAAATTAATTATGAAGATAGCTCAGCAATTTTGTCGGCAATACGATGTAATTTCATATCTCTAATTGCCTTGATCAAAGCGTCTTTAGTAGCTCTGCCCTCATTTAACCACTTGGTAATCATTTTTCTTCGACCTGGTTCTGTTTGATAGAACGTGTCTTCTTTAATTGTCTTCAAAGCAGAATCTCTAAAGCCTAAGTATATACCTAGTGTGTACCAATCAGCTACATCATCAACAGCCTGTAAGACAGCATAGAGGTGTGTCTCATCTAATAAGTAATAACATGTAAAAGTATAATCTGAGTTTATTACATACCTAAAGGTCCATCTGGTATATTGGTGCTCAAAGGTACTGTGGCTGGTAATGGGGTAGAATCTACATCAAATAATGTTAGTCATTGATTTGTACTCAAAATAATATTTTTTTCTAAACTTACCAATGAGCCAACACTTTTGTCTTTCATTAGTTAATTGTAATGTTGGCAAGTTCTTCTCAATACTGCATCTAATGGATGGAGGATCATCTTCATATGATATTAAGACAGGGTGTAACTTGTATCCTGTTTTCTGATGTTCTTGTTGACAGGACACTGTTACTTCAGCTTTTAAAGCTCCTTCTTCATATGCCAATATATCAGCACAAGTTGATATAGCTTCACAGATGACTTGTCGAAGGCGAAAGCAATTTTTAGTAAGGCCAGTATAATACACCTCAATCCAATAGAATCTGTCAACTAGAAGAACTGAACCAAACAGATCTACAGAGGTATCAAATAAAATAGCATAACGGAGCTGTGTAGAATATGTAGATAAACGTGTTTCACGATTAATAAAAAATTGAGGTTTCACTTCTCGAGTAACAAGAGCAACTACTACAGCAGGAAATACACCCTAAACAAAAGGAACAGAAATATAGTAGTAAGGGTGACAAGTTAGTTAAGTCACTACCAATTAACTAATCTATAATAATGTATTTTCATACCTGAGGAATTACTTTAGTCTCAAAAGCAATTATCATTGGATCACATGACTTTGTAAATACACTTGTATCATCTTCATTGACTTGACATGGTGGTAACACAACTGGCATAAAATATCGCTTTTGAGTTTCACTTGAAGAAAGAGGAGCAATGATACGAAGATATCGAAGCAATTTAAGAAAGCTCTCTTCTGAAAATAAAGGAGCAACAAAAGGAAGGCAAAGCTTATTAAGTAAAGAACTATCAAATACTCCATCTTCACGAAAAATTTGCTGAGCATTTCCTTCTAAACACTTATTTGCTGGTAAAATATCTTCTAGCGATTCAACAAAAGAAAATCGTATAAGAGCTGAAAGGATATCAAGAAGATATTGAGGATTAGTAAAAATAACATTAGGAAGCACTTTTGGAAAAAAGAGGAACAAGGCCATGGAATGAAGGTATGTGATGGATTTCAGTACATCACTACGATCCATTGCTAGATTAACTCCAATACTACAACAGGAGTCTAATGAAATCATGCCATGTTCCTCTTGTGATGCTTCCTCTGTTAGACGCATTTCAAACATGTAATAACGTACTGGTATTGGCACAGTTATACCAATATGCCTCTGATAGGACATTATACGCTGACGGAAAAACAAAGATATCTTTTTGCGATTCCACCAACAAAGGTTGTCAACTGGAAATATAAGCTCTGCGGGATTATCCTTATAAAAAATAAAGTGATCTCGAAATTCACGAAGAGTTGAGAGAAGCTGCTCATTCTTTTCATGCAATAACTGTAATTTCTTTTGCTTTGAGCCTTTCATCTTGTCAAAATATGTACCAACAATCATAAAAAGTGGCAAGCGTTTGTTTCCTTTCATTACTAGAGCATTCTTAGAAGCAACTATTGAGCGTACAAAATGTTCTATAAGCTGTAGATTGGTCATTTGCAACTCACTAGGTTGATTAAGTAATTTACCATTCAGTGAGTAAGAGAACTGAGGCTTATCAGAAAGGTCTTCAGTTAACTTTGTGCAAATAATATTCATTGTATTACCACGAACAACTTACCATTTGTACAAATGGTAAGTTTTTTACTCACATGTTCTTTAAAAAATACTCTTCATTTCCCCTATATTCTCCTTGCCCTTTTCAGAGACGAGTTTGGACTTGAATGAATTGCACGCGTCAAAATTAACTCGCCATGTTTGACTTAACTTTAGTTGACTACGATATTTGAGTTGATTACAAGGCAGGTAAGTAAAATGTAAATGAAACAGCAGATAAGACTTTGTGTAAAGGTCTGTATTGCTTAAAATGAGCGTATTTGATTGTGTACATGTTTATTTTCCTGTGTATGCCTTATACCTGACTACATTAACAGTTATGATGATGTAGAAATAAATAATTGTAAGTGTGTGAAACAATTTGTTCAACTAACATATAGGATGAATGTTCTTATAGTTTTTGAACATATGATACTTCTTAAAACAAGGATGTATGTTAAGATGAATATCACATAATGTTACATTTGATATTGGTTTGTTTTCTGTTACCAGATTGTCTTCCGCTGCATACTTTACAGTCCCTTTTTAAGCTGAGGAGTAGAAAAAATTGACCACTTAGTCAGCCTGGGATATGTTGTGGTACAGTAGGTACTATAAGTGTATTGTTGAGTACTTTTTGATAAGAGCTTGAACTACCTGTAGAAAGAAATCAATATGTGAGAGATGATAGCCAGGTTTAGTAGTCAATAGTAGAAAGGGCAGCCATAACTCTTTTATCCATGCACTTAACTCCAAGTATGCATTCATCATAGTATGTTGTGATTTCATCTTTTTTCTCTTGTGGATTAAATAGGTATTCCTTTTCTGCTTAGCTTGACTGTACCACAGATTCCAGAACCAGTTTCATTTAGCCATCTACACAAGTATGGACTTGTGTAGTTATACCCCTTAATTTGAAGGTCAGCTATCAGGTAAAGAACAACATGAGTTGACAGTGGTAAATCTCCATCTCAGTACTCAGATTTTCCAGTGTAGATGTCCTAGTTCCACATGTAGCCACTTTCGCCATCAGTAAGTATCCAAGCCTTCATCCCTCTTTTGTGTGGCTTTTTGTGGAGGTACTAAGAAAAGATAGACAACTCTTAGAACTGATATCCCCTCCTCTTTTACTACTGCTTTGGTTCAGAGTGTATAATGATTGGAACTGAGTAATCAGGTGAGCAGTGATTGGTTTATAATAAGTGATCATATCCAACTTGTATATAGGAAGTATAGTTATCATTGTCTGATAGATGAAGAAATTAGAAAAAGAAGAAACTTATCTTCAGATGGACATTACTTTTTGAGAGCAGTCATTGATAAGTGGCCAATTTGTGCACCATTATATTTGAATAGATGGTATACTGACAACACTTATTATGATTACTAATGTTATCAAAAAATTATAGAGCTCTCCTAGGATGAATTGATGTTAGTAAAATCATACAATCAAGGTATAGGATGGTGCTGTAGATGATCATCATGAGAGTTAATATAATGTTGACTATAGAGGGTTGTTTGATGTAATATTTCATTACTTATTGTGTTTATCCATAGTTGATTGAAATAATTAACAGGATCTTCTCGAGAGTTGTTGCTCGTTAGTCCAGATTGTCTTGAAATGGAGACGTATTAGTAGAAGTTGGACCAATAGCAGCAGTAGTTGAAGTTTAGGGTAAAAACAACTGACACAGTAGCAGTAACTGTTAGGTGTAGTAAAAGTAATACTACTTTCATTTTTCTTATAAAACAATTATCATCATTCACATAACCAGTACCTTCAAAATCACCATCACTGTAGTTGATATCAGTGTCCTCCATCATTTCCTGCAATGTATCTGGATCACTTATACTGAGAAAACTACGCCATTGGAAATAGAGTTTGATAGATATATGTTGTTGAAAATTATATCCTGGTACCAGACAATGTTCCCTGTTTTGCGATTAAATTGGGTAGGGCTCCGAATAGCTCCTTGATATTTTAATAGTAAATATTGATAAGTATTCAATCATTTAGAAACATCACAGGATTAACATACATCAGAGAAAGAATAATGTCACGATGTATGAGATCTGTTTAAAATATATATCACATGTATGCAATTATAAAATAATTACATTTCCAAGAATTTAATTAAATACAAAGGTAATAAAAAACTATGTAAAGTGGATGTTTGCTTGTAACTTGAATAGTTGCAAACTCTTTTTTAAACTTTGATGTAGCCAATTCTAAAAGAACAAGTAATTATCAATTGTTCTTTTAGAATTCGGTACATCAAAATTTTAAAATAAAGAAAGCTTACAAACATTAAAATATAATGTATCACACCTTTATCTTTTGACAATATGTTTGACATGATCCTTCAAACATGATCCAAGGAAATAATAAAGAGCTATGATAACAAATTTGAAAAAGGTAATAAATAACAGTACAAATAGAGACTAAAGGTTTACAGCTTTTTTGGTTCCCTTATTGTATATATAGGTCATTATTTTATATCATATAGTTGTAAAAAAAAGTTGTAAATAAAGTTATCATTAATAATAACCCTAAATTACTATATCAAATGCAAGTAATGAAAAAATAAAAAAAGTGTATTGATGGAGATTGATAGATTTATCTCCATCACATTGACATCAGTTAAGGAATTTCATGACAGCAGAGTGACTTGCAGAATTACTCATAAGATACATGTCTATTATGTTGTGGCATAAAAACAATTCTAGTTCAACAGTAATTTAGAAGTATGAAAATTAACTACTTATATAATGGCTCATTGTCATAATGAAAGATAAGCTCTTCACTTAATTTATCTGTTTAAATTCCAGGTATTAATATATTAGATGAAAAATGTTACAGTTCGTACTTAAGAAATATTATTTTCTCCTGATGGCCACTGTCATTTTCGTACAAAGCAAAGGAAGGTAGCTTTTGCCTCTAAAATTTAAAATTGAAATCTATCAAGTTGGCTCTCTCTAATTAATTGGTTCACACTGGAGGGCAATTGATTAGCATTTTTTAGCTATGTGCTATTGTCAATACTAGGAGTCTGGGCAACTCTGATGTAATCTATATTGCCTATTTACCTTGTTTGCATTCAGTTATAGTGATTGTCTTACCTAATCAGTAAGTCAATTGTATAATCTTGATTGACTAGTTGTAATTATGAACAATATAACTTGACAGATGCTAGAGCAACTCTTACCATGTCTATAGCTTTCTTTAGTTTTATTCTAATTATATATATATATCAGCAATGGATATTTCTTTATTTTACTCCCACTATGTAGATAGTATAATATGTAGAAACAATTATTAACATAACTAGATTCCTGTGATTGATCAATTTTATGTTCACAACACCTCTTCAGTTTTATTTAAATTGAGGAACCTTAATTAGTTCTTGTAAAAAAGGGGTTGTTACCTCTCTCTCTCTCTCTCTCTCTCTCTCTCTCCCTCTCTCTCTCTCTCTCTCTCTCTCTCTCTCTTTCTCTCTCTCTCTTATTTATCTGTTGCTTAAAGCAACTGAAAATATATAAAAATTATAGAAGTTATCAAAATTACAAGTTATAATATATAGTAAACAGACTAGAAGGTTATCAAAATTTGCAATTAATAAACATTTATGACTTTGATTTTCACTGTTAATGCAGTTATCATGCAATTATTTAATCTAAATTTACAAACCACAAAATTAATTTAATGAAAATGTTTATTATTAAAATCAATGACTATGATTATAATATCTCAATAACTATTAATCGAATTTGATGAATACTTTTAATACTGTCTATTAGAGAAATCAAGCTAAAAAAGTACATAATAATAAATAGTAAGTTTACTTTATAGTTATTTCATAATGAAAGCAGGGACAGCTTTTGTCTGGGTTATTTAGGAAGTTATCACATTCTCCTGTTTACTGATTTCAATCCGTATATAACATTCATAATTGTCCTAATGGAACAGCAGCTATTGTATATAGTTATAAAAGATATCATGTAGTCCTCCTGTTTGCACTACATGCATCAACATGCCATTAGAGTGCAGCTGTTGCCTAAAAGGAAATTTATCACCTTCTTTTGTTAATGTCATTCAACTGCAGTTGTTATCACTTTAATTTCAGAATGAAATCTGTCACTTTCTGAAGGCCAGCTGTAAATATTAACAGTAAATTGGAGGAAAGCTCTCTAGCTGTTTGCCAACTGTATGCCATTGTCAACACTAGGAGGCTAGGTACCGTTTCCTAGTTAAGTAATGTATGTTATGTTTTCACATACCTCTTTCCAACTTGTAACTCCAACATGTAAAAATTGATAATCAACTAAATAAACAATGCTATTAAGTACTACACTCATGCACCTAATATGCCTCTTTTAGTATTACTAGGTAAGTGTTCACTACCACTCCTTATTTCTCTTGTCCATTACTCTCTTTTACTGAGAAAATAACTTCTTTTTTTATTTTTGGCACAATATTTACTACATGAGAGATTTACATCAATTGTAACTTTAACACTTACCCTTTTCTTCTGATTATACTTTTGGAGGAGTAAGTTGAATCTAAAGTATTTAAAATTCTTTATCATTCAAAGACAACAAAACCACGGTTCAACATCTGGTACTTTTAAAATGACAATTTGAAATGAAGTAATTCAGGTTGATTTTACGTATAGAGAAAGACAAATGCCTTCCTTTAATTTTAATTTATCAGTTGAGATAGTTAGTGGACCTTATGCTAAAAATACAAGCGCTAAGTGCACTTTCAAATTAGTTCATTCAAGGAAATAATAATAGTAAGCTGAGATACTAAAACGTGATAAGAGGAATACAAAACATTACAAATAGAGGCTAAATTTTTGAATTTTTTTAATTTTCTTATTTTATAGACCTTCATTTTTTATTGTGCACTTGTTAAAAAAGTTTTGAAAAAACCTAACATTAAAATACCTAATTAAGCCAGAACATTGCATGATGCATATTGTGAGAGTTATGCAGCAGAGAATATGTGACGATATAATAAAACAGTAAAACAGACGTCAATCCTAATTTAGAGGTCTATTATGCTGAGTCATAACAGTTTGGTTCAACACCTGATCTAAGTACAGAAAAGAGATATAGGCTGAGATCTCCAAACCTTATAACATGCCTGATAGTGTTAATACAAGAACATCTGGTTTAGTTATTTATTAGCAGTTGCTTTTCTGCTTAAAATTCATGTATCAACATGTAATAATATTCAAGGCAACAGCTAGCCAATTCTCTAGTGTTGATAATTGCAAACAGCTAGACAGTATCCTTTAATATACTGTTTGTAATTACAGGTGGCCATTAGAAGGTGATAGATTTCAATCTTAAATTCAAAAGGGAACAGCTGCAGATCAGCTAGTCACCAGGAGAAGGTGATAGATTTCCCAAATGGCAAAGCTGTCTTTTAATGGCATGTTGATATACAATGCAAACAGTGAAACTAGGTAATATCTTTTGTAATTACAACAGCTGTTCTTTGTTATATCAATCATGAATGTTATAGGTAGTTAACAGGAGAATGTCATAAATACTCTACCTTTCTCATTATTGACAACTATTAAACAAACCTACAGAATAAGGTAATTAATTAAAACTAAAAACTCTCATTTTTTGATATTTTTAATAATAAATAAAATTTATTTAATTACTAGACTTCTCAAAATGATGTGTATGCAAATCTGTATAAGTACAGTGTAACTAACTGATCACCTTTAAATGAAACAAAAGTCTAAAACAGTTGCTAGAGAGAGAGAGAAATAGATAGAGAGAGAGAGAGAGAGAGAGAGAGAGAAAGAGAGGCATAAAGAGAGAGCAAAAGAGAGAGAGAGAGAGATAGTGAGATAATGAGCTTATAACACCTTTTTATGACATCTGTGTGAAATCTCTTTCTACCCCTCTTACATTTTTGCATTTCCACCAATTTTATCAGCGAGTCTTCACTTGTTGATGGACGCTCGGTAAACAATGATTGACTTTGTTGTTGATATTTCAAGGGCTCTTGTTAATCTAATGGAACGAGCTAATAATCTTTCAAAAGAAATGAAAATCAAACTTATGAAGGTTTTTTAAGTGTAAATTCTGATAATAATCTGCTCTGTTTACTATATTATAATAATTATCATTTGTTATTTTGATATTTTTTTATTTATTACATATCTTCTATTGCTTCATCAATAAATAAGAGAAAGATAGTGAGATAATGAGCTTATAACACCTTATGACATTTTATTAAGTTACCTTTCCTCAAATTAAATGAATGTTAAAAGATTTTATTAACTAAGAATATTACTCAAGCAGAGAAATTTTGTTATGTTAATATTTCTACATGTTTTTCTATCTGCATAAAAAATAAAGTAAACAAATATCAACCATTACTGAATACCTATAATACAATCAAAAGTTGTAGACAATGTAACTGCTCCCCTAGCTCCTGCCCTACTATATACATTCATTGATAGTTAAAACTGCCTAACTCAATAAGACAACAGCTGCCCTTTCATTGCATGTTGATATCATGTGTGCAAAAAGGTAAAATTAAGCAATATCAATTACTTAACTAGATATACAAGGTAACAGCTTGTCAATTCTCTAATGTTGACAATTGCAAACAGCTGACAAACAGCTAGAGAATATCCACCAATATACTGTTGGAGATTACAGGTGGCCATCAGAAGGTGATAGATTTCAATCTTTAATTAAACAGGGAATAGGTGCAAATCAGCCTGTCAACAAGATAAGGTGATAGATTTCCTAAGTTGCAGACAAACCTGTCCTCTAATGGAGATGTTCATATATGCAGTGCAGACAGTGAAACTAGATACTGGAACACCTGTTCTCCCTTACATCAATCATGAATGTTATAGGTAGTTTACAGGAGAATGTCATAAATACTATCCCTTGTCCATTATTGAAAATTGTAAAACAAATTTACAGAAGAAGGTAAAATAATAAATCTGAAAAAGGATCATTATTTTAAGAGAGAGAGAGAGAGAGAGAGAGAGAGAGAGAGAGAGAGGGAGGGAGGGAGGGAGGGAGAGAGAGAGAGAGAGAGAGAGAGAGAGAGAGAGAGAGAGAGAGAGTAAGAGAGAGAAAGAGAGAGAGAGAGGGAGGGAGAGAGAGAGGGAGAGAGAGTGTTTATAACCATTATACACATTTAAGACTCTAATGTTAAAATGACCAAAACAGATCATTTCAAAATATAACAGTTAAGAATCTAGTTATATCAGAATTTCTGCATTTTTAGATATCATCTATACAGATATACTTAGAATAAAACAGGAGACGGCAATAGACAGGGCAACAGCTACTGTCATCCTATACAATATTGATAGTTACAGCAGCTTAATAACTCAATAAAACAACAGCTTATTTTTTTTCTTTCATTGAATTTCATATCTGCTGTGCAAAAAGATAAAATTTAGCAATATACAGTACTTACTAGAGATACACGGCAACACCTAGTCAATTCTCAAGTGATGACAATTGCACACAGCTTCCAATATACTTTTGATAATTACAGCTAGCCATCAGAAAATGATAGATTTTACTCATAATTAACGAAGCAACAACAGCAAGTGAGTTTGTCAGTGAGAAAAGGTGATAGATTTCAAATAGCAAAGCTGCCCTTTAATGGCATGTTTTTATATGTGGTACAAACAGTGAACCTAGGTAATATCTTTCATAACTGCAACAGCTGTTCTCCTTTAAATCAATCATGCATGTTACAGGTTGTTAACAGGAGAATGTCATAAATGCTGTTCCTTCTCCCATTATTGACAACTATAAAACAAAATTACAGGTAATTATAAGCAAAGCATTAGACTATCAAAATTTACATTTAAGAAACTTTTATAATTTTGATTTTTTTTAATTTCATCTGAAAGGTTATTAGCTCATTAGATTAAATTAAGCAATCTAGATTACTTAACTAGAGATACATGACAACAGCTCGTCAATTCTCTAGTGATGACAATTACACACAGCTTTCAATATACTTTTGATAATTACAGCTGACCATCAGAAAGTGATATATTTAATCATAATTAACGAAGTATAAAAACAAATTAACAGTTATTAAGATAATTAAGATATTTAATTTTTGTCACAAGTTTAAGATTATTAAAGGTTATTAATGTTAACTTAATCAAAAATCTTTTTAACAAGTACATAATATAAGATAATGGCCTATACAATAAAGGAAACAAAAAAATATGCATAGCAGCAAAAATTTAGTCTCTATTTGTACTTTTAACCTTTCCTTTTTTCAAGTTTAGCAACATAGCTCATCATTTCCATTGTGGATCAACTACTTGGAAAGTACAGTTAGCTGTCATACCTTCAATGTAAGGTCCATTAGTGACCTGAACAATATAAGGACCAGAGCTCAACTTTTTAGATTTAAGGTTTTGTCCAGGTTTTTAAGAAAAGTCAACCTGAGTTTCTTCACCTGAAACTAAAATCTTGAAAGTACCAGATGCTATACCCTTGCCAGAAACCTGTATACAAATTTATTTAGTAAAATTACTGAATATATACATATAGTGATGTCATTATATATGATGACATCACCTAAACTCTAAACCAAACCTAACATTAATAACTCTATGACACATGGTGATTGTTACATCAATCATGTTACACCAAGACTTAAGTATATAAGTACAACAAATGAAAGTACTTGTATTTACACTTAAATCCTTTCTTCATTTCTGCACAGTACTTGTACTTGTACTCAAGTACTAAGGGAGGTATTTACAAATACTAAAATACTTGTAAGTACTTTGAAGTACCTGTAAGTCCTTTTTAATCTTATTCATCAAATCAACAAAGCTAACCCTACCCACGCTCATGTTGAGGGTAGTTTGGTACCACATATAAAGAAGAGCGAAACCTTATTTAGCTTTATTTCGATCATCCTGAGACTAAAACCACTCCTTTTTCCAAAGCCATTCAAACACAGATGATTACTTAGCAGCTCCTTGTGTCTTCATGGACACAAATCCAGCCAAGTATTAGAAAGAGAAGTGTCTATCTATTGTGAAGCTTGCATGCCAAAGTTCTTGGAGTACCTTCTTCATCTTCACCAGTAGAGAGGCTGTTCAGCAATACAGGAAAAATTTTCTGGTGTGAAAATTTTTCCTGTATTGCTGAACAGCCTCTCCACTGGTGAAGATGAAGAAGGCACACCAGAAAGATGTAGACTGAGTGATGACACAATTAAACAGTTGCACTTAAAATAGTATTTTGTCATTTCAACCATTGTCTTTATTACCATAATCTCATCAATATAATGTTAGCCCAATATTGAGTTATTACAAAGCCAAAACTGGTCTAATTCAATATGTGTAAAGTCAATTAGAATCCAAAAAGTACTCTTTGTAGTTTTGGTCCAACAACTGAAACCATAAGAGAGAGGTAGATACTATTTCAACTTAACTAACTGGAGTAGTTTCACTTAAAATAGTATCTGCTTATAGCATCAGTTGAAGCCATGATGAATTACTATACCAAAGTTGCTTTAATAGTGCCAATTCACAACCTCTCTCTCTTAGTTAGGTATGAATACAAAAGATAAATGATGGTATCAGGACTGCCTAGATTATAAAATTACATTTTGATGTACAGCAGTAAATATATGAATGTATCATTATCTTCCTATATATGGTACATGTATGTCACATTGGGAATGAGTGCTGTTTAGTAGAATTTTAAGTGTGACAATGCAATCAATGTTACTTAGGCATGGCATCATAGTAGTAAGGATTTTGTGTATCAGGATGACGTTTTTAGTGGATCACAAATTCAATATTAGAGTTTACTTTATTAATGGGTTTATCCCAAGAGTTAACCATATTTGAGCATCATAGACTTCATTTGATTCATTTTAGACAGTGTATACTCCATATATAGCATAATTTAATTGATATTAATATATATATATATATATATATATATATATATATATATATATATAATGTATTTATATATATATATATATATATATATATATATATATATATATATATATATATAAGTATGTATGTATGTATGTATATATGTATACACACACACATATATACACATATATCTAATATGTTTGTAGAGATTATAGAACTCAATAATTATTGAGCAGTAGTTCTAATAAAGTCAAAGTATCAGGGACAAGAATGCCAGACATGACATACAGACAAGAATATACTTCCATTATAAGTTGATAGTTGTCCTAAACTACAACTCAGATGTCTTAGTCATCAGGCAGCCATCTATAACATAAAGTGACAACACTTCTAGAAGGTAATATAAAGATCTTTCAAGAGACATTTGTAGATCAGTTAAAAAGAAAAGTTCCAATGAAGTCCTTCTTCAAGAAACTGCCTACTGACATGAATGTATGGCTAAGCCAGCAAAAAGAGTTATGTAAGAGGTTACTACATTATTAACTTCCTAGCTGGAATCTTAAAATAAATTTTGAATTGTCTGAGGATGTATATCCTTATATTAAAGGTACTAAACAGCCTGGGACAACCAATCCCAATAATTTCTACATGTTGAGATTCTTCGTCCACCTAGAAGTGTCTATCTCTTGTGAAACTTGCATACCAAAGCTCTTGGAGTACCTTCTTCATCTTCACCAGTGGAGAGGCTGTTGCACAATATGGGAAAAATTTTGACACCAAAAGATGTAGACTGAGTGATGACACATTTTAACAGTTACACTTAAAATAGGATTTTGTCATTTCAACCATTGTCTTTATTACCATAATCTCATCAATATAATGTTAGCCCAATACTGAGTTATTACATAGCTGAAACTGGTCTAATTCAATATGTATAAAGTCAATTAGAAGCCAGAAAGTACTCTTTGTAGTTTTGGTCCAACAACTGAAACCATAAGAGAGAGGTAGATACTATTTCAACTTAACTAACTGGATAAGTTTCAATTAAAATAGTATCTGCTTATAGCATCAATTGAAGCCATGATGAATTACTATACCAAAGTTGCTTTAATAGTGCCAGTTCACAACCTCTCTATAAGTTTGGTATAAATAATAAAAGATAAATGATGGTATCAGGACTGCCTAGATTATAAAATTATATTTAGAATGTACAGCAGGAAATATATGAATGTATCATTATCTTCCTATATATGGTACATGTATGTCACATTGGGAATGAGTGCCATTTAGTGGAATTTTAAGTGTGACAATGCAATCAATGTTACTTTGGCATGGCATCATAGTAGTAGGGATTTTGTGTATCAAGATGAAGTTTTTATTGGATCACATAATTCAATATTAGTGATGACTTTCATTAATGGGTTTGTCCCAAGAGTTAACCATGATTGAACATCATAGACTTATTTTAATTAATTTTAGACAGTGTATACTCCATATATAGCATATTTTAATTGATATTAATATACATATATATACATATATATACATACATATATATACATATATATAATATGTTTAATTTGTAGAGATTGTAGAACTAAATAATTATTGAGCAGTAGTTCTAATAAAGTCAAAATATCAGGGACAAGAATGTCAGACATCACATACTTCCATTCTAAGCTGATAGTTGTCCTAAACTACAACTCAGATGTCTTAGTCATCAGGCAGCCATCTATATACATAAAGTGACCACACATCTAAAAGGTAATATAAAGATCTTCAAACAGACATTTGGTAGATCAGTTAAAAAGAAAGGTTCCAATGAATTCCTTCTTCAAAAAACCACCTATTGACATGAATGTAGACTAAGCCAGCAAAAATAATAATGTAAGAGGTTACAACATCATTAACTTCCCAGGTGAAAAATTTAAAATTAATTTTGAATTGTCTGAGGATGTAATCTTTATATAAAAGGTAGTAAGATGCCTGGGACAGCCAATCCTAATAATTTTCTTCATCTTGACATTCATCGTCCACCTAGAATTGATCATTTAAAAACAAAAGTGACATTCAGGTTGTTGATCCACAATAAAAAAAATTCACAAAGTCAAAATTGGACAAAGAACAATGTTAATAATGTACATGTAGTGACTAGATTTAGTAGTTAAATCAGTGTTTAATTTTCATGTGTAGTCCTTTGTTTTATTGATCATGTAGTTTGTTTTTAAAAATATTTTTTCAAATGATGATATAATGTCAATAAGATTAATTTATTCGGAAATAGGGTACTGTCACACTGTATCACTATATTTCAAACATTTCATAATACGTAATGAATAAACTAGAAAACTGAACTTAAAGAATATAAAACAACAATAATCATTGATCATGTTTGGTTGTGATTCAACAAAGTTTTATCATGAAAGGGTTGAACATTTGAGTTTTCTCTATGTAAATAACTCAATCTCTGTTAAATAAATATTCTACACTAATAATAAATCCTGCAATACATATCCATGTGAGTTAATTGGTATAGATTAAATGGTTTTAGTCAATTGTAATTTATAAATAGCTTTTGGTTGCATCACTGTTGATTAAAAAAATAAATACAGGAGTATTTCAATGAATAGTGAGTCATTCACTCAGTGACTCGCTTGTATCTTACTTATATATATCAGGTAGGTTAGCTAGATAATTCGTTCCTATGACTGCAAAATGATGGCAATTAACCTTTGAACTTCAATAATGATTAAAAGGTTGGGCTTAATAACTGGGCGTGGTATTGTTGTAACACGTGGGGGTTTGTCAAGTTTGTGATGGGAGTTCCAGCCTTTTTCCGATGGCTCTCTCGAAAATATCCTTCTATTGTGGTACACTGTGTGGAAGAGAAGGTATGGAACGTATTAGTACTTATAAAAAAAGCCTACGTGTACCTAAAATATAAGCAGTATTTTACTTTTTGATGAGTGATTCAATGGTAGTTTATAATACTATTGATCAAAGGCGTAGACTTTGTTTAACCTATCAGTCAAGTCACGTGACTCATGTATATGTAATATACACTATATTTACATGTACAACTTACTTTAAGTTGCCATGACTACTTGTATACGTATTTTATAGATGAAAATTGTTCAAGGGTTAAAAATACCAGTTGATGCTACACTCCCTAATCCCAATGAAGTGGAGTTTGATAATCTCTATCTTGATATGAATGGTATTATCCATCCATGTTGTCATCCTGAAGACAAGTAAGATAAACAGGTTTGACCTGTAAATATGTACAATATTCATGTATGTTCATAATGTGTATGGTTTGTGTAACTGTTGATATATTATATATCATTGTGTATTAAGTCTTAGAGATGTTTTCTTTGGTCTCACATATAAAGCATGCTAAGCAGATCTAAAAATGTTTTAGACCTTGTCCCAACTAACAAGATACCAATGCCTGTTTTTATGATCTCATATATTGTTGTATGTTGTGAGTTGGTGCCATTTGGACATGATTGATCAAGTCTTAGAGAATATCAACTTGTGAAAAATCCTAGTGTTGCTCTAACATGTTTTGGTTCTTTTTTCTTCAGTAGTAACAAATTCTTTATATTTGATTGACAAAGTATTGCTATAAAGACAGTAGATATATGACATTTATATTCTTGCTCAATTTCAGACCTGCTCCAGAAAATGAAGATGAGATGATGGAAGCTATATTTGAATATATTGATAGAATCTTTAATATTGTTCGTCCTCGTAAACTCCTTTACATGGCTATTGATGGAGTGGTGAGGCTATCTGTGTGTGTGTGTGTGTAAGAGAGAGAGAGAGACCTTCACACTGCTTTACTTTTTTTAGGCTCCTCGAGCTAAAATGAACCAACAGAGATCACGTCGATTTAGATCTGCTCTAGAAGCTAAGTATGTTAATACATTGTATGCTGTATATGTACTTCTACTGTTAATATACATTATTGTGTCTTTACAGTTAATAGTACATTGTAAACAACTTATAAAACAACATATTATTATTATTATTAATTTTCTCCTTTATCCATTGTTTAAAACGTTTTATGTACAATTACATTTACCTTTTGTGCTACTGAATATGTTAACATTTATGTTGTAGCACCAAAATCTTCATAAAATTGATTTTAATAGAAGTTTATTTTATCTTTCAATATAGAGATAAGTTGGAAGAGATTAAGCGTATTCGTAGTAAACTTAGAGAGAGTGGTTGCGAACTGCCACCATTAAAACCAGACAATGCTCATTTTGACAGCAATTGTATTACTCCAGTAAGTGAAGAGAGAGAGAGAGACTTAGTAGATATATATGTGTATCCCCAACCTTTGACATGTACTATATTGTTCTCTCACAGGGTACACCATTCATGGCTAATCTTGCAATATGTCTACAATATTACATACATGATAGAATGAACAATAACCCAGCATGGAAGGGTATAAAGGTAACCATATGTACATGTATTGTACAATAACTTCAATAGAATTTTAACGTTTTTAAATTTCTACATGTAATTTTAAATATCTGTAATATAATGCATGTATATTCTGTTCACACTGAGAGTGACTGTAGTTTAGTGGTATTCTAATATGACTTATGTTATCGACCTTACTTGAGCATGGCATCATAATTGCAAAGTTTTTGTGAGTCATATTGAAGCTTTTCATATTTCTTATGGCTGTCTCTTATTTTTACTACTAAAGATATTTTTGACAATTTCTGAACTTTTTTGCAGAAGCTAGAGAACATTTGAGCAAGTATTCATTAATAATTGCAAACTATGTATGATGTCAGTGGAATAAGAAGAATGCCATTCACTTTCTATAGGATTTCTGTTTGCAACTTATCTAGATAGCTAGTGCTCTAATTTTTGGTAAAATTGTAGACTTTCAAGACCTTTTAAATGAATCATACCATTTCTCTCTAGCTCATTCCCAATAAGAGTTATAAAACTGAATTATTGTTCATTCTTAATGTGAACAGAATATAAATGTACCAAAAATAAGTTAATATATAAAATATATTAATATATATAGGGAAGTAAATATCTGTACCTTTTTATTTACTTCTCTATATAGTTATGTATCCATTTAACTCTTTTAGTTATCCATTCACTTGTTCATGTACTTTATGTGTCCATATCATCCTATCATTCATCTATTGATATAATAATTGTCTATATGATATAGGTCATACTATCTGACGCTAATGTCCCTGGTGAAGGAGAACACAAGATAATGGACTATATTCGTAAACAACGTGGTTCACCAGGACATGACCCAAACACTCATCATTGTCTATATGGAGCTGATGGTATGTTATATTTCAAATATTGATTATTGAACTTGTACTTGTAGTCTAGTATGGTGTTGTTGACCTTTTGCTTAGAGAGGGTCTGGGGACAAGTGCATATAAAACTCACACAGCAAGAATGTGGATGAGGGAGACATTACTTAGAAATGAGCATGTGTTAAGAAAGTGAAAAATGAAAGATGACTGTTGTGAAAGCACTGGTTGTAGTGATGATCTTGCAAATAGAAGCATAGACTATCTTATACTAACTAGTTCTGCTCGTATTATGAACTGCTATAGAGCAGAGTTTTAAGAAGATTCCACGACCTTACTAGCCATTGTTGACTCACATAGAATATTTGTTATGTAAAAAAGAGGAACTCAGCATATCAATGGCTTGCAAGATTTTTACTAACTATATCGGTCCTTTATGCGCTTGTCCCTTGACACTTCCTCTCTTATTTTGAAGGGACAACATTGCTGACTACATGTAATCAATGTATAATGTTTTGTTCTGTCCATGTAGCTGATTTAATAATGTTGGGATTAGCTACACATGAGCCTTATTTTACTATTTTAAGAGAAGAGTTCAAACCGAACCAGCCACGCCCATGTGAAGTCTGCAATCAATATGGTGAGTATGTATCATGTGATTGTCGTGTGATGAATATTGTTACCATGGTTACAGGTCATTCTATGAAGGAATGTACTGGTGAAGTTAGAGTCAAACAAGGAGAGGTTAGTACATGTGTAAAATAATTTTCTCTTTTCTTTTATGTATGTATGTAATGTATTATATGTGTTTTCTATAACTTGTGAGAATGAAATTTCTTTTTGTATTTTAGTTTGATGAGCTAGCTACTTCTAGTATTGCTCAAGAGAAACAGTTTATTTTTATTAGAATAAATGTCCTGAGAGAAGTGAGTATCATTTAGTAATTGACGAGGACCTCTCTCTCTCTCTCTCTCTCTCTCTCTCTCTCTCTCTCTCTCTCTCTCTCTCTCTCTCTCTCTCTCTCTCTCTCTCTCTCTCTCTCTCTCTCTCTCTCTCTCTCTCTCTCTCTCTCTCTCTCTCTCTCTCTCTCTCTCTCTCTCTCTCTCTCTCTCTCTCTCTCTCTCTCTCTCTCAGTATCTTCAAAGAGATTTAAAGATAGATGCTTTAAGTTTTAAATACGATTTTGAAAGAGTTATTGATGATTGGGTTTTTATGTGTTTCTTTGTTGGCAATGATTTCTTACCACATCTTCCTTCACTACAAATTAGGTAAAAAGTGAAGAAATGTAATAGATAACACTATGATATGAATATGTTATGTACTTACATATTTACATTGTTATGTAATTTTATTTCTTTCCAGAGAAGGAGCTATTGATAGACTCATTACTTTGTATAAAGATTTCTTACCATCATCAAAGGTAGTCCTTTTAGTGTTATAATGAATACTTCCTCTGCCCCTTTAATATAGGGTTATTTAACTCATAATGGATTTGTTGATGTAAAAAATGTTCAAGTTATATTATCAGGTAAATGATGATATTAGGACTGCTTTGACTAAAGTACAATCTGATGAGGACACCTTATGTACAACGATAAATATGTACATATCAATATCATGTACATGCATATCTATATGATGTCTAAGTTGTCTGTGGGGGTTTTTTATGGAATGTTTCACAATACTTTATATAAGAGATTTTGTACTTGCATTAGGTGTAGTATATTATGTTTTTATAAATTGTTACAGAGCTTGGTAAGGTTGAAGATGAGATATTTCGGAACAGGCGTGATCGTGAAATGAAGGATAAAGAGCGACAAAAACAGCGGTCAAAACGTCAAAAAATAGTAAGGCAATTTATTGATAATTACCTATTTGACCCTATTACTTAATGACTAATAACTACAGGAAGATTATCGTGCTCCGACATTTATACCTGAACAGCTCAATCCAGTGGTAAGTTAACATAAGATAAATGTACAATACAGGGCACCTCATTAATCCATTAATTCAAGGAACATTCTCATTTATATGTATTATACAATAAGTACACACTATGTACATCTTTTTCTGATCTAACATCTTGTTCTCATTCCAGCCACTTGGGTCTCGGCCTTCTCCAGCTTACAATGCTCGTTATGATGCTTATCAAATGAGACAATCTAGTACATTAGCTAGTAATCAAGAAGCTGCTCAAAGTATGAAGGCACTCCTGAAAAGATCAAAGGTAAATAGTACATGTGAATTTAATCTTGTAGGCATTCTCTAGTGGTTAGATCATTGATTTGTTAGTATTACACATGTACATATAGGTAGTATCAACATCCACTAAAAGCAATGTACGATCATGCAACGCCCACTCAAATTATTGATTTTCATTTTTTTGAAATATTTATTGAGTTGTTACTATTTTTAAACACTTGTGAAGCCATGTCCACATACTTGTATGAACATGTCGACTTCTACTATTTCTACCATAAGTGTTTTACACATAGCTGAGAAAATGTTTCTTATGACATTTTCTTGATGTTTCTGTGTCATATGAATTAGCTCTTCCTTTTATTTGAAGGGAATTTATTTAAAATATTACTTTGCAAGTGGCTTTAAAATAGCAATAAATGTAAAACATGAAAATTAATTACTTGCGTGGGTGTTGCATGCTCCTCCCTACATTTTTATATTTTTGTTAATACAATTACCATCCTGAGGGCTAAATATAATTGTAAATATGAGACAATATATCTGCTTAATACTCAGTTTAACACACTCACACACACTTAAACAAGAATTGTTACCAGTACAATCAGTGGTGAGGGTGTCAGGGTTAAAATACATTGTTGCTAAATAATGTTATTATATAAAATTAATACTATGTGTAACTTTTCTAGTCTTTTCAAGAATCATCTACTTTCAGTCAAGATGATTGGCAAAAGGGAGAAAGAAAGGAGAGTTTGACTAATGATGAAGAAGAACGAATGAAAAGGAAACGTCGAGCTGATGATTATCAACGTGGGAATGAATTTGAATTTGATCCTGATACTAAGAGACAAAAAGGAGAAAGAAGGTCAAGTTTGACTAATGATAAAGAGGAAGAACGAATGAAGAGGAAACGTCGAGCAGATGATGATCAACATGGGAATGAGACTGAAAGTGATCCTGAGATTGAGGATGAAGTCAGGTAGGGCAGTAATATGTAGACATCTAAAAAGATATGTCACAATGTTAACAGTTACATTATTACATGTACATGTAGATTGTTGATATTGTCATTGTCCTTTTTGTTATATTAACCCTGTATGAACTTGTATGGTTTAGCATTGATTCGTATTATGGTTTAGTGTTGAGTCAGTTAGCAATGTGATATTGTGTAGTAATATACACAAACACATATTGTACTGCAAGGTACCTTTAAATCTTAAATGCATTTTCGGATGTTTAACCCTTCATCTGCGTTATTCAATTATTGCTCGTTATGGGCGTGGTGCGGGACAAAAATTGCTTAAGTCAACTATTTGCTGATCTTACCATTTTAAGGCGTTTTGCGTTTTCTATTTATAGTAGAAGTCTAAAAATAACTTGATGACTCCTTTGTGGTTAGCCACGAGGCACTGTGGGAAGAAATGAGTTAGTGAGAGATTTGGAGTCTGTCAATGCTGGTACCTTTGTCTACGTATAAACGGTAACTTTATAGAAAAATCAATCAAAAAACGTGAATGTTTTCATAACAAATTGGGTGCCTAAAAGAGCCTTCCGCATTTTGCAATGAAATTGGGTGGGGCTCCGTATGGAGCCTTCCGCAAATGAAGGGTTAAAAAATGTATATAAAATTATGATGTTTATCTGTTATATAGTGTAAAGTTATTAATCAGGATTTTAGACAAATATATATTGAATATTTCTCGTTTAGGTTGTGGGAGGAGGGATGGAAGGAACGTTACTATCAGAGTAAGTTTTGTGTGTCATGTGATGATGTGGAATTTGTGCGAAAAGTTGTGGAGAATTATGCTCAGGGACTGTGTTGGGTGATGAGCTATTATTATCAGGTGATTTGAGGGACATTACTTGTAGTAATTATAATTTATAAGTGTATAAAATCAATTATATTATAATTATACCGTTGCTATCTTTGTTATCAATAATTATTATCTTGATAAATATGGGACATCCCCTTAATTATTATCAGGAATTAATATGGCCCCTAATAATTATTGTAACAATAATTATGATGCAATTACTTATATTATATACATTGTACAATTACATAATGTAAATTATTATTGTTTTAATTTATTTTCTATATAAAATGATATTTACTTATTGCATATGTACTTTTGATGATGTTTTTATGTAGGGCTGCCCTTCTTGGAAATGGTACTATCCCTTTCATTATGCACCCTTTGCCTCCGACTTTCGGTACATTGTTCAGATAAGAGATAGGTTTGAAAGAGGTTCACAGCCGGTAAGAAAGGAGAGAGAGAGAGAGAGAGAGAGAGAGAGAGAGAGAGAGAGAGAGAGACATTTGTGTGGCACGAGTAAATTAAATTTTATGGAAAAAAAATATTTTTAAATTCTTAGTTCCGGCCATTAGAACAACTTATGGGTGTATTTCCCTCTGCAAGTTGCAAATTCCTTCCTCCCTTATGGCAAAACCTCATGTTAGATGAAGTAAGTTAATACAATACTATCAGCTATTAACAAACATATATCATAATACAGGACTCTGCCATTGTTGACTTTTATCCGTCAAAATTCAAAATTGACTTAAATGGAAAGAAATTTGCTTGGCAGGTAAGTACAATGTACATTCATACTGGCAAATGTACATTTACATAGAAATAAATACATTTATACATTATATATGTTAGATATATTTGCAATAATACACATGTCATTTACCTATTATATATAGGGTGTGGCTTTACTCCCATTTGTTGATGAGCATCGATTACTTGATGCCCTAAGTGAAATCTATGATTCATTAACTCCTGATGAAAGTATGTGTAATTTAATTTTATTGATTTATTACATTGTAACAGAGGCTCGTAATAGTTTGGGTTGCGATTCTCTATTTGTACATAAATATAACAGGCTATATGCCTTTTTAAAAACACTCTATGAGACTTATAATAAAGACTCTACAGATGGATTAGACAATGAGGTAAGTTGCTGTGCTGTAAATGGTATATGCTAAGCTGTCACATGTAAAAATACACTGTATATTGTATCAATGTGAATTTTTG
This sequence comes from Xestospongia muta, assembly GCA_963693285.1. NCBI lineage: Eukaryota > Metazoa > Porifera > Demospongiae > Haplosclerida > Petrosiidae > Xestospongia > Xestospongia muta. The sequence continues at coordinate 18,844,139 of OY848918.1, read as the reverse complement.
TAGCCTGTTCAAATAAACCCCAAGACATCTCAAGGTGTATCAGGGAGGGTGTGGCCTAATATGAGCATGAAAACTGTACTCAAGAAAGGAGGGTAAGTATGTAGACATATAATCATGTGCTATGACTAACATATTATCATTGTAGATTGGTGGAGTCTCCATTGGCACATTTAACAGATATCGAGAACTCACAAGCTATATGGTAAGAACAATCAACAGTATTATTTATGTACGGTTGTCAAAATCTTTCTATAAGACTATGCTTTATGTAATCTACTATATATATGTATGTGGTAATGGGATGTTAGTTTATTTGACTAAATTACATTAATTTTATAATTTTATTCAATAGTCATTTTTATAATTAATGTCTTCTTAGCTGTAACTTTCAAGATCCCACTTTTACTTCTGACTATATATATGAAGCCAGACTCCTTCCTAATGTCATTATGCCTCCACCCACTTTAAGGCCTGACGACATGAGATTTGGTCCACCTGGTAGTTATAGACCTCAGGTGAATGATGACATCATTATGACATCATATTACATCATATGATATCTCTTGTAGACTGGATTCACTCCTCGTGGTTCACGACAAACTCCATATGGTACACCTCAGTCAGCAAGAAGGTTTATAAGGTATATATTAAACAATTATATACATTAATAATGAGCACAATGACTGTATTATGTGACCTCTTATTAAAATGTGATATAATTTGGGAAAACCACATGTTGTACTGGTAAACTATGAAGAGACGATTGTGTATATAACTATACATGTAATTTCTATGTAGCTGTTTTGTATAGGATGCATATTAAACTTGGTGTCCTGGATGACCAATCATTAGTATATTTGGATGCCAAATTTGATAAACATCCTATCTAAAATGGCTCCATAGCAACTGCTATACCCAACTGTTTTTTTTCAAAATGTTTTACCAGTACATGTGGTATTTTCTGAACTTAGGTCACATTAAAGTTTGTGTCAAGATATTGTACATGGGGCTATACAAATAAATGTATACATATATGTATATTGTAATCTTGATTGTGCAGTATTGACTGATAGATACCAGTTTATGTTAGCACTTTTTGTAACTCTGTTACAATTCTACTACAGTACATGCATAATCATGGTGGATTTACAAGTACTTGAATAGAGCACCTTATATAGATATAATACTCGTGTATAGTTATATAATAATGTTTCATTGTTTTAATTTTTCTTTCGCTTTTTAGGAATGCTCTCTCTGATCCTCATGACACACAATCACGTCATTACACTGAGCAATCTCCATATCAACAGTATCAGTCTGACTTTAGAGGGCCACCTCAAAGACAAAGTAAGTAGTCATTTTAAAAGAGAATAAAAATATAAAGTGTATTATTAATAGCCAATTCTTGTCACCTTATTGCATAAATATATTGAACAATAGTTACTGCTGAAATTATATTTTAGCACCATCATTTGCCTCATGGACACCACTTCCTCCTCCTACTGGCCACACCTACTCGTCACCTTATCAAGGCCCTTCAGGTTATCCTAGCTACCAATATCAACAACGTAGTTATCACCAATCGTCCTATCAACCTCATCATGATGAATATAGTACCTCATCTCAAAGCAACTATCCTCGAAGAGACTACAATGATCCCAGGGGTTACCATGGTGATCCATCTTATGATAGATATGGCACATCAAGAGCCCGAGGGTATAGACGATCTGGTGGGCCTCTCAATGAACAAAGACAACAGGCTTATGACCCCAACATGAAGAGAGAGGATTATTATGTACGTTGCATAAAATGTTCTGTGTATATTACTACATTATTTCTCATCACATAGAAATCAAGGCGTTAAAGACCATGTTAGCTGAGGCTTTAAATACATGTAAGTAGATTTTTACATAATTATTATTATAAGTTTATTAATCTAAAATCATTACAGTATATCATTATAATCAACTGAATGTGTTGTTTTTCTTTTATATAATTTGTGATTATCATAAGTTTGTTATTTAAGATGCTATCAGCAAAATTATTGTTTTCAATTGTAAAACAATTATTATTTTTCTTTTGTTTAACTTATGATTATCAGTTTATTATTTATAAGATGTTATCAACAAAATCATTGTTTTCAATTGTAAAGCAAGTGGAGACTACTTCTGTCATTAGTTATCTTGTTTGATGAAGTTGTAACAACTAGGTATTGTTCTGATGTATTTACTCTGGAGAGGCCAGCCCTTGTGCTTTTAGAGGAAGCGTATACATAGTAATGTGTCTCGCTTCGACTCCTTTAAAGGAAATGGGAGTATCTCTATTCAAACGGAAATCTGATGATACTTAAGAACATATGAAAAGGTGTTGAGTCACGTGATGGCTAATTGCGTAGGATGTAAGGCTCACAAAAAAAAAACAAGAATTGTCTTCACTGTTGTTCAGCCAATCGATTATAACTAACGTAGTGTCTGTTTGTCCGGCAGGAAATGTATACTTTGTTGTATAAAGGTAGGTTAAATTAGGGGGTGGGGATCAGTTTAATACACAACAAGTATATGCATTTCCTGCCAGACAAATAGACACTAAGGACTTTGTGTCACCAATTTTTTGTCAATAACTTTACTGATAAAATATTACAGAATATAAGTAATTTATAAGCTAAAGAAGTATTGGGAATGCATTAACTATAAAGACGATTTCTCAGACAACTGTTTTGTACGCCCACAAGAACAAAGAAATAGTCCACAGTAGCCTCGTACCCAGGCGTTCTAGTAAAGAGTAGAACCTGGGTACGAGGCTATAGTCCACAGTAACTTACTAGAAATAGAATTATTCCTCCAGGAGCTCCAAACGTGAACCAACAAGTACTTATCATGTACGTATCACTGGTGAAACTTCGAACGAGACGATCAATAGCTCTTTACCAGATACTCCTGTTTCATTAATGGAGGAGCTGACTACGCTATACTAATAGTAACGCTTTAATGAACACAAAGAAGACACAATCAAACCCAAAAAGCAACGAGGAAAGCGAACAAGCCATATTCCAACAAGAAACGTCAAAAGAATGCATCGTTTTTAGAGCCTCTATACAGCCACACCCAACTATAAAAACAATGTGGTTTGTCAAGCAGAGATTCAATAGGCTCTGTTGTTTCGCAAGGAAAGGAGACAACTGTATTATGCGTGCCCTACCAGACCCTTGCCATAATAGTGATATTCTAAGTGTAATTTATGCTAAGTCTGATTTATAATTTTATCTGTTACTACCCTATCTTTAAATGTTTAACATTTGAGTTTCATCTGTTTAAAGTAAATGTATTTAAATAGTTCCACTTAACCATTATTATTACCTCAACATAATAAATTCTTATCAGTCAAAGTTAGCTCAGATCAATTTAACATACCGTTAACACAATTGTTACTTAATAAAAATTAATATTTCTGTGTGATGTCATAGTACGTTTACCACTATTGGTTAAGTTATACCTACAAATTCAATATTCATTGGTAACCATTTGAAGGAAATTCAATATTCATTGTCAACTATTTGAAGGAAATGATAAGAATATTATTTAAGTATTCTAAATGTGGGTGGGCGTAGACTGAAACATACGTTGTGCAAAGTTCTATAAAAGTGGCTGCTAACAGCAGCAGACAAAGCAAAAGGAGTTTGTATTGTTGCTCTCTGTTTTGCTATCAAGACACGAAATGACTTACAATGTCTTAACTTTCTATTTATTCCTGCCTCTCTTCATAACTGAGGCAGCCTTGACATGGACCACTGTCCAAGATAAAGCAGCTCTTTGCAATGACTTTTCCAGAGCAGGGTATTTCATAGAGAAAACAAATTCCTCCAGTAAATGGCTGGTCTTTCTGGAAAGTGGTGGACTTTGCTACTCACCAGAAACTTGTAACAGACGATTCTTTAATTCTAAAGTTAGAAAAGAGTTTGCTACTAGCCAAGAAACACTATTAGACAATTTTTATCCTCAATTCAACCTCACTGTGGCTTGGACTGCTACAGAAAACAGAAACTTGAGTGTCAGGCTTAATCCATACATGACTTCCATGAGCACGTTTATTAAAGATAATGAAGTACTAAAGAACATAGTAGGTAGAGATATTATGGACTCAAAGAAGGAGAATAACCCTTCATTTTATGATTATAATCGTGTCATTATCCCTTACTGTAGCAGTGATATGTGGCTTGGAAATGATACCAGAGAAGTACCTAATATCAATGAATCAGGTAACCCTCAGTCAGACTTCTTAGACAAAGTTTACAAACCTGAAAGTCCAAATTTACAATTCACGTTCAGAGGATCAGTCATATTTCAAAGCATTATTAATGAACTAATGGTTAATGGATTGTCTGATGCCACAAATCTGATTCTTGCTGGCTCCAGTGCAGGAGGTCTAGGTGTGGTCAACAATGCGAAATGGGTTTACGAAAAGCTCGATGGAATGACCAATATCAGTATAATCGCTGACTCATCATGGTTTGTTAACTTTCGAAACAATATTTATCGTAGATTTAATGGAACAGTTAAGGATGAAGATGATACAATGAACATACCTACCAACATCCAATCAAAAAAGGACTTACTTACTATCATCTCAACTAGTCCTCAGTGCTCTGATACAACCCGAGGCTCCCCATGCTGCCTCAGTATCTACTGTGTATTAACTAGCCCAGATTACTTCCCTGGAGGTGAAATACCCGTTATAGCACTCTTTAGCCTTTATGATGTATATCTCTTAGCAGACAGCATTGCTAATAGCATAATTCCAGGACAGTACCAGGGAGATAACGTACAACCAAGTTTAGGATTAGAGTTTCTTTTCATAGTAGCTGAATACGGAGGCGTTATGAATTCTAGCATTGCTAGATCAAAGACTGTACCATTATTAAGTTTTATAGTGACTGAGTGTTTGCAACATATTTATTTTGCTACTTCAAGTCTATTTGATTCTGGCGGGATTTTGTCAGGTATATCAAATGAAGAAATAACACAAGATATTGGCAATTTGAGGGGCTCATTTACGTAAGTTAGATTATAAATTATTATATGATTGTGATACTTTGATAGTATTCTATCCTGCTCCATTAATTATTGTAGTAATTAGATTGAATTTAACCACTTTTGTCTTAACATTATTTACCTAATGTTCTAGTGCATGTACATGTACATAGACTCTATATATGCATCACAATTTTCTGCACATATATTTGTATGTAAAAAGTATGAGCTTTATCAATTTTGCCTGTTATAGCTACCTAATTCATTTGACTGTTTGTTATCATGATAAGTCATCTATCAAAATAGCTGTTGATGCACAGTAGCAGAATAGAATGGCTGATTCTCGTAGAAGCCTAGTTATTTGCTTAGTAAATTTGTCATGTTACTAAGTGTTAACAAGTCTTACTAGGAATAACAACTCTTATTTGTCAGTTCACATTTTCAGCTTGTATTATGCCACTGATGCATGTTGATTGATAGCCTATTTCATAGTTTATCACCTAGTCATGTTGGGACCATTCCATTGTTACTTTGAAGTTGAATTGTGTCATGATTTACAAACACAAGTACAGTTTATTATTGTTTGTCTTTCATTTTAACATAGTTTCTGCAATTATAAAATGCTGTACACAATCTAGTACACTTAATATTTGCTTTCAATCATTTAAATGAATATTGCACAACAACATATACTCCCTATTGTAGTTACAATTGGTTGCACTTACTATGTAAATTATTTCAGTGAATATCACATCACAACACATACTCCCTTATTGTAAATGTTTATATGAATAACACACTGTTCAATTTGGCTGCTATAAAGGTGTTGTTTTGATAGACTGATGTACTGTAAGTGGAATTAATGTTATAATGGTCTAAGAAAACATTTCTTACTTTACTTCCCACTTGTTTATTATTATTATTATGTGGGCATTAACCTGTAATAAAGAGTTGTTTACTTTACTAATATGACTAACATTTGGTTTAATGCATTTTTGTTAGTCCAGACTTAACTAAAGTAACAGAGGTTATATCTCAAAATATATTTTGTTTATATTACATTAGCAATATAGGATATAATTGTTTAGTTAAAATAGTTGATATGTTATACATTTGGGAATATACCATCACATAGTGTACAGTTATCCTTACTTGTTTCCAAATACATGGCATAATTTAGAGTAGCTTTGTAATAAACTGCTGGTAATGAAAGGATGATGTTACACGTTCAAATACATAATTATACAGTACTTTCATAGTTCCAATAATTGTGGTTTAAACGTAATATAATAAGCAAATTTGTTTTCCATATTTAATTTTAGTAATGATGGATGAGTGAGTAGGATAGATTGTTGGAATAATAAATAACAATAGTAATAATAATAATAATAATAATAATAATAATAATAATAATAATAATATTTATTTAATTATATGATGGAAACAGGATCAGTGTAATAGTAAAAGTTATTCATATTAATATTCATAAAGTATCTATTCTTAATATAGTCATACCATAAAAAGCGGGGTGTGGTCTTCATATTACTTTTCTGGAAGCACATCAAGTAGACAAGTGGCTAATACAAACTCATGTAATCCAGCTGATGTAAGTTACTAAGATGTACAACACATATATATGTCACTAATTGAATGCAATTGGAATGTGTTAAATCAATTTGTCACATTTCAGTTAAGGATGTTGCTGTCATGCTTTAGGAATGGAATTAATGCTGTTTAAAAGTTTATGCATGTACAATACACACTACATATGTTATGTTGAAAAGAATATAGATTCAGTCATACTCTATGATATGAGAAAAAGGCCCTTAGTGACAGAGCATAACTGGAGACAGAGATTATAAAGAGATCATAGAGATTATGATGGAGAAGCAAATAAAAAGGAGAATGAAAAATGAAACAGTGGTAGGAAGACAATTAGACAGGATAGTATGCTACTTAGAGAACACAACAGAGAGCAAGTGAGGCTGACATAAAACTAAATGTTTGCTATAAATACAGACAGCAGAAAAATATGGAGTGAAATTGCTGATTAAGCAATATACTGAATCACTAGTCATTACAGCACAAGTATCCCTACTAAATAGTATTGAGTAGATTAGCCAAACTTCAACAATCATTTTGTTCTATTGCTTATGTCTTCTACTTTAGGCTTTGACTATCCAAGATGCTATTTCCATGTGGTACAGATGTCGATATATTGTGGATAACTTGGAATTCAGAGATACTTGTTATTCAATTCATTGTAACCACTTCTGTCCTGACAAGTTAGACTTCAGTTCTATTAAGGGAGAGTTAGATTATGATTGGGTTAAAATCAGTGTCATTGTTGTTGTTGTCTCAATTACTGTCTTTTCTATTATTGTAAAGGTAACTCTATTTAATATGACATATAATAGTACTAATAGTGATTTGATATGGGAAGGAGAGTATAAAAAAGAGAGAGAGATGGGAGGTGGGAATTTTGTATTGCATTTCTATTGTTACAAATGAAATCTACATGTATTAATGGACTGTGTTATATTGTTAACTTTAATTCACATCATGTACACATACTGGTACATGTGTATAATTTGTACATTGTACTGATATCACTTCATTATATTGTCATTATTAGTAGTCAGTTTATATTCTGTCCTTAGATCATATTTTATGTCTGGGAAATTATCTTATTTGTTCGACAAGGCTTATATTTGGAACGAGTCTCTTTAGAAGAGGAGGAACAGATTGATGGTGTCCCACAGGTAGGACCCTTTATATATTAATAATTATTATATTTAAAATATTCTTGTTTTTGTTTTGGTCATACTTATTTAATCATAAAAATGTCAGCTTTTAAACAATACACAATATGAATATGAAAGACAACTTAACTTGTAGTAATTTGATAATTTGGATAAAATATTGACTATATCATTATTAGCTAGTACATTTACATGTATATGTCATATATACTGTACATGTTTTAGTAATACATGTATACATGTACAAATATGTACAATATCTTGTCTTCTCTAGTTTCCAGTATGTGGTTTAGAAGAGGCTGTCTCTGTTGCTTGTATTGATTTAAAGTACAGTGTTGACATTTATCCTAAGAAGGAGAAAGATGAGAAAACAGACGCTACCACTGTATCTTTTGTTTTAGACGATAATATTCAAGAATCTGAGGATGAAATAGAAAACAATGCACCTATTAAACCAAGTGATTATATGGATGGATGGATAGATTAATGGCATATATAGAGATAGACTACAGACATATTGATAAATGAACAGACAGATTGACAACAAGAGATAGACAGATAAATAGATTGATACGTGGACTAACAGTTCATAGATTCTATTAACAAATGTCTTTTCTTCCTTAGCATTTAAAAGATCTCATAGTGCTATATATCATAGGAAATCAAAAAGCACAATACGTAGACCTACAGATTGGACTGCTCAGTTCCTTTTAAGACCTCGTTCTAGCACATGTAAGTCATGTGATCATTATATAGTAGTCACATGATAATTATATTCTTTAAATAGCTACACCAAATATCTTGAAAAATTTTCGTCGTCCGTCTCAACCAGCAATAATTCATGAGGAGATAATTAAAGAGAATGAAGATGAGGAACCATCCCAAAATGATGATCCTGGGACTACACCCTCTGTTGGTATGTGCTCATACTGTCCATAGTGTAAATGTTATGATGTACATGTACACTATATATTATACTGACATATATAAACATGTACATGTAGACATGTATCATGATGTAATAATGATAGATAAATATTGCTTTGCTTTTTAGATACATACATTTTCATATCAATTACAATAACAGTATATTCATATGTACAACATGTACAGTTACATGTACAACATGTACATTAATAGCAACTATCTTTTATTACATATAGCATTTGATTTTGAACATGTTCCAGTGTCTGTAAGTCATAATGAGCGTAAACTATCCTCTCAAAGTGAACATAGTACATCTAAATCATGGATGCTTAAAGATAGCAAAGGCTCTGTAACAAAACTTGGTAGCAAAACAAAATTTGGTGTAGGCTCCATGCCTTCTCTTCACAAAAGCAAATACTCATTTAAAGTAAGTAGTACTATAGAGTACAATAAAAGTATATACATTAAATGTATTGTAAGAGTACTTACTTCTAACAATATGTACTGTACTCTACTATATTGTATTGTACTGTTATAGTACAGTACTATTATATAATGTACTTAAGAGCAGTACCAGTATAGACGGTCTGATTACTTTTATTGTTTTCTATATAATATGTGACATTTTATAGCTTAATACATCTGATAAACCATCTTCACCACATTTGAAATCTGTATCTACTTATGAAGAAAGTGTACAGCCATCACATACTGAAATATCACAAGACACAGAGAAGGTACAGAATGACAAAAAAATGTATATTATAGTAACATTCTATATTATATATATTTGTCACTAATCCTATTGAGTAAAATGTACTCTTACAATATATACATGCTTTAATTCATTAGATGGATTTATCAGTGACTTCAAGTTTAGTATCAAGGCGGCCTAGTTATTTTAGTTATGATAGTACTGATAATAAATATGAAGCTCAGGTAAATCTTAAGCATACATGTACATACATGTACAAGTGTTCCAAATATTACATATATATGACAAGTAGTCTGTGTATATACATGTATATGTGATATTCCTCTATAGACTCAACCTATTCCTGGTAATTGTGGGTGTGGTCAAGTACGTAAGGAGATTCTGCGTGGAATATCACTCTATTTTAATCCAGGAGAACTTGTTGGTATCATGGGACCATCAGGTGACTATCACATGACAAAATGCATGTTTATTATTTGACTTTAATGTTAAAAACATGTCAGTACATGTATATTGTATACACTAGCAATATCAATGTTATGTTATGGACTATAATTATATTAGTCACATGATTTTATTTATCAATTCTTATAACATCATATGATTGCTACATGTTTTAGGATGTGGGAAGACAACATTTTTAGACTTGCTTACTGGAAGACGAAATACTGGCAACATATCAGTAATTAACTGTTTAATAGATATTTAATATTGTACATGTATGTCTATAGGGTGAGATATATGTTAATGGACATTCACTGGATAAAGTACGACAGAAGTATATAGCTAATACTGGATATGTCTTACAGTTAGCCACACCTTATTATAAAGAACTTACTGTTAGGTGAGTATACGACTTCAGATGATATTTTAATGAATGCTGATTTATAGAGAGAACTTAACTTTGGCTGCTCACATGAAGTTACCTGGTAAAATGACTTGGAGACAGAAATTTGAGAGAGTAGAACAAGTTATGGAAGTGGTAAGTATGTAACATTATATAATATGATTTTATATGCACAACACATATAGTATAATGGAACTATCATACATGTATATACAATATATGCTACATGTGCATGCTGTGTTTGCATATATAAATTGTTAAGTTTCAAGTGTCAATTTATATATACATACAGTACCTGTACAATACAATATACATTACATATACATTTGAATGTCATTGTTTTCTTTAGACTGGTCTCCTTTCAGTCCAAGACACAAAAGTAGGTGGGGCTTCTGGACCTGGACTTAGTGGTGGACAAAAGAGGAGATTAGTGATTGCATTACAACTACTCACAATGCCTAAGGTCATCTTTTTAGATGAACCAACATCAGGTAAGATATGTTATAACAATGACAAGTATTCCTTATATACATGTGTGTACGTGTACATTATAAATGATAACACTATATATATATATAAAAATTAGCCCCAAGTACATACATATTAATTCACATAGAATTAATAGATATGTCATTAAATTTTATTTTATTTTAAATTAACAGTATAGCAATATTGGCACACTTGTTAAGTGTATTCATGTTGAGTTGACACTTTCCTTGTAACATGACCAGTATAAATTAATGTAATTAATTGATACAGGAAATATAAATGTTATTAGTTGATACAGGAAATGTAAATCAACTTCATGAATATAATTAACAAAGAATTAATGCATTACTTTATAATCATATTATAAATCTATGTGTTGTAGTATATTATGTATAGTTAGTTAACCTGATACTTACAGGTTATCTAAGGAATTTCAGTAGCCCTTTTTATAAATAGCTCCATATACAATATGTAATATGTAATATTATTTTAATATATATTTATTTATCACAGGTCTTGATGCTACTGCATCAATTGAACTGCTCAGTCACTTAAACCGTCTTGCGTATTCCAATAGAACTGTTGTTCTCACAATACATCAGCCACGATTTGAGATATTTTACATGTTTCATAAACTGATTTTACTCAGTGATGGTAATGTAGCTTATCATGGAGTACCCCAGAAAGCATACAGTTTCTTTGTTGAGGCTTTAATGAGTGAATTTCTTAAACGAGGTCTAATACTACCTCAACTTGAAGAGCACAACCCAGCAGGTAATAATATTATTTGTTTAATAATCTAAATATGCATAGATTACTTTTGTTGTCAATATTAATGTTACTTAACATAATTTTTGCGTTATAAGCCTACATCACAGTTCATTTGATTTAATCAGAGTATTATTTTTTTAATATCGACTTTATACAGAACAATTTTATTATTATTGTTGTTTTATAGATGTCATTATGGATATGTTGGGCAAACCATGGATGAGAGAAATCATATTAGAACATTATCAGGTATGCTAATACAAAATACAACCATAGGACGCATTATAATATAAGACACAATTACAGGGATTTGTACATTGCCTACTGATATGGATTTTTACTTCAAAAATTGAGCAAATGTATAATGACATGCAGATATAATAGTGACTGTTCCTTTTCAGAATTCAACTGAACAAGATTTAATAAAATGGGCTATAAAACGTGCTCGTGTGAAGGACTTTGAAAGTATGTCTATACAAACTCTTGATAGAGAGCAAAAAAATCCTTTATACATAAGAACTTCGGCTACTTTACCTCCGTAAGATATTATTGTTCTGTATATATGTTTTAGGACTTTCTCTCTCTCTCTCTCTCACACACATACACACACACACATGCTCACATACAGAAACATTCATGGTAGTAATAAAAACAAGGATAGGCGACAACCTCAAGCAAACTGGTTCACTCGTTGGTCTGTTCTTGAAGCTAGAGCTAGTAAACGAAGTACTATTGTGTGGAGGTTATATTTACCTATTATATTCTTTGCATACGGACTATTGCTAGGTAAATGTTTGTATAAAGTATAACATTTTATTTACTAAATATATCAATTCAATGTTTTTGATTATGACATTTTTTTTCTTTGTGGTTTTAGGAACAGTCTATTTTCAACAGGACACTCCCATTTTAATAATGTCTGGATTTTGTGTGTATTCAGTGGCTAGTGCTTTGTTTATGTTCCCAGTTCTACAAAACTACTATCTAAAGGCATTACAAGTAATGACAGGATTCAATGACAAGTGTACATGTCATTTGAGCATAATTTATTATATAATGTATAGTCTACAATACAAATAATGTATTTTTAGGAAGTTAATTTAATATGATGCATCTATATTAAGTGTGTGTATGGTTGCATTTGTAATTCCATTCAACCAAATATACATACATCAACTTACTTATACAGTATATATATGGATCCTTCAAACCAAGTGTATATACATGTATGTATATGTATTGATATAATACTTTGTATAGGTTTATGGGTTTGAAAAAGCTGATGGTGCTGGTAGATCACATGACCTTATCTGTCAAGGGTTCTTTCGTTTTGTTACCATGGCAATCATACCTGTTGTCCTTTGTGCTCTTGTTTTGTACCTACTGGTAAGAAAGTTTACATAATATGTAGTTAAGTAATGTTTTTTTAAAGAAAAAATTTCAGGGTGGGCAAAGCAATGTTTCGAGAAATAGATGGTGGGGGGGGGGGGGGTGTAGGTTGTAGCTAAAATACATAATAAAAAATTAATGTACTTTGCTACAAGCTCAGGGAGGGGGGGGGGGGGGGGCACGAAACCATTTGCAGGGGGGGGGGGCGAAATGCCTTCCCTCTAACTTCTAAAAAACATGCTTAAGTCACTAACATAGTTATTATTGTTTAATATCACTAATGTTTATTTTATTTATAGCTTGTTAATATGACATACTGGAGTGCTACTGTCTTTCTTCAACTAGTTGTTGTAGCTATGGCTCTCAATCAAACTTGGATTTCTCTTCTCATTTTTATTATCTCAGCTTTACCTTCATATGCATTTCGTCTGTCACCCATCATATCAAGTGTAGCAGGATTCACAAGTGGTTTCTTTATTCCTCGTGATGATACTCCCTGGGTGTGAGTTTATCTATATATTATCACATATACAGATGTATTATGTTAATATTTTATCATCGTTAATATTATGCAACAATATACATATACATTGTATTCTATTAATGTTATAGGTATCGTTGGCTCTTTTATATTAATCCTAACTATTATGGCTTCTCTGCCTCAGCTTCTTTCCTTCTCACTGGCTTTAAAGCTAATTGTACTACAGGAGAATCAGAAGTAGAGTGTTATCTTTCATCTGGTGATTATATCCTTCAAGCATATAATTTTGATGATGTTCGACCTTATGTGAATATAGCTGTAAGTAAAGAGTAGTCAAGTATATAGGGTCATTATAGTGATATCTTATACTTAAAGTAGACATTAAATTTACCTTATATATGTTCATTCTTTATTGAATTATGTCATTCACAAATATAATGGTATGAATGTGCTTTTTAATTGACCTGCATGAATTTAATTGTAAATAAACCCTATACATTATTGTGACTTACATTCTCTAGATACTCCTTTTGATGACATTAGCGTATTTGATATTAGCTGTATCGTGTAACTGGTTAAGACATACTACTACTAAATATAAAATAAGAGGATTAATCAGGTACATACTCATATGTATTATCATTATATAACTACTCTACTAGTACATTACTTTATACATATAAGTATTATGACAAAGCTTTTTTGTAGATTTTAAGTGTATTATTCTTTTACCTCAACAGATCAAATGATAATGACTTTATGTCGGGTGATGAAGAGATTTCTCAATTTACTGACTTGGAACAAGAGAGTTATGTATGTGGTGAACTTGATAATGATGATGAATATCAGGAGAAATCTATTGAGAAAGATGAACTATTTCAATCATACGATCAAGCACAAGATGATGTCTTTATTGAGCCACTGAAGACCACTCCATTAAGTCCATTGGCAGAGGAAAAGATATCAGATCAAGAGTCACTACACGATGAAATTCGACCTACTAATTTTGCTGATGAATTTATTCAGAACAAATCAGACGAAGCAATTGAATTAGAGTCAATACATGATGAAGATGAAACTGAAAATATTGAAGACTTGACAGAAGAACAAGAGAAAAGAAACAAACGATTCCGCAAAATAAGTCGTCCTAAACAACTTGATCTCAGAACACGTAGAGGTCGAAAAAGAGTGAAGAGTTTGTTTCTACAAGAGGGACAACAGCACATGGTTTACAAACCAGGAAAACATACTCAAACATTTGGAACAAATTTCCCTAACCTTTTGGACAATTTGAAAAAAACAGAGAGTCCCTCGCCAACAGCAACTCAAAGGACCAGTCTTAAGGAAAGGCTGGAAGACTTTAATTCACATGTCAAAGCTACACAAGAGGTTGTAAAAGAAAGAACAGAAGAGCTTATAAACTCTAATGAAATTGATCCTAAAAAACGCAGGTTAACATTTAAAGATGTCTCTGCAAAAGTAACCAGTAAACTAAAAGAAGATAAGCAGCCACGTATGGTTACAGTTGTAGAAAATGCTATGGCTCGAATGACTAGTAAAGAGGATGATCAGGACAGACGTGAATCCATTAGTAATCCTGCTATTGTTAACTATTCTCCAGCAACCATTGCTAACGCATGGCGTGCTAAAGTCCGTGCAAAAAGACATCTCTCAATGGATCCAAACAATGTTGTAGCAGTTCCAATGGATAAATTACAAGAGCTAAAGAAGAGAGTGTCACAGGTTAGTAAATAATATCTACATATCAATATTAGTTTGTGTAACTGTAAATGTACAGTACTACCAATCTATTATTTTTACTTGGCATTTTCTGTGTGCAAGGAAGCCCTAAACATCTCTTACATATTTGTGAACTCTATAAATAACTATTGAATTCAAAGACAATCAACATGTTTTTAATAAAAGTATAGACTCTGTGAATAGTTTCGGTATCAATAACTCAGTTCATTTATTATATTCTTACTTATAAAACCATGCTGCAATTACATGTACATATTTCTTTGTTCCTTCAGTCATCATTTAGTCCAAAGCACTTGCAAATAGAAGCAGACATTGCCCCATGTTCAACAACTGTACATTTTATATCAAGTACTGAAGAGTCAAACCAGTTGTCACAGTCAACACCTAACTGGAAAAATCTAAAACCTATTTTGAAAAAAACGCTATCAGACAACAATGTTTTAGAACAAAATAAAACAAAACCGTTACTTGTAGCTGATCTCAAGACACAAAGATATGATGAACCACAATCATCATCAGAAAGTACTATCTCACAAAGTCTTACAGAATTAGTTGAAGACCCCGAAATTCCAGCCCATTATTTTTCAGGAAATGATAAAGACTTAGAAGATACACCATATTTAACTCCTGCATCTGTCCTCAGAGAACAAGCTGATGACTCCACTTTTAAACCTATTCCTGACAGTCCTGTTTTGCCACTTTCATCTACTACCAGTCACAACCTTCCTGATGTGAACATAATTGCAGCCACACCCATATATACAGCTGAGAAAGTACCTATTGCACCTAATTTGTTTATGACTCAACATGACGTGTTAGAGGAAGAATCGTTAGAGGGTGATTTAGTTTGATAAAATTGACAAAATCACTAATATAAAGACATATTTTTATATGTAACAAAATCCTTCATGAAAAGTATATAGCTACTCTTAGTGTCATTATTATACATGTACAAGGAAATAGTTTTAACTAATGCTATTGCTTGTAGTTTCTATTGTATTTAGTCATTATGTAACCTATTTATAATATTACATAACCTTAATAATTTGCTATTTGTTTGTGTATCTATAAATATTGGGTACATGTACATGTTTTGACACAATATATATTTTAAAATTGATTTTTTGATTATTCTCAGCAGGCATAATATTTCTTGTACTTTGTAGGACACTCTACAATCCATGTTTAAATATCACCAAATAGAGCATGAAAACCTGGTTGTAATTAAAGACTGAGAGCCACAGTGGTCTAACCATATGATGTTACTTGTAATTAATAACTCTTTGAAGTGTTTTGTTTACTATAAAATGTCAATAAAAGCTAAAGCCACAAGAATGCTTGACTGTAACCACAAATGATTGTTGATCAAATTTTCATATAATATTTTAAAATTTTTGGGGCGTTTAAAGAACATCATCATCGTCATTGACACTATTGTTTCAGTCTTCAATCCTCTCCATTTACAAGTCCATGATGTATAGTGGTAATGGCTTAATCCTAACAACGTTTGGAGGTCTAGGTTTTCCTCTTCTTCTAAAATTAACTATCTTTCATTCTTCCAAAGAATTTACTGTGTAACGATATTGAAAGGCTAGAGGATCATCTTTTTTATCCATTGCATTCTCAGCCAGTCTATACATTTTCTTTCTTATTGTTGAGATTACAATTGATGTTCATTGAATAGACTTTGATGTCTTGTCTTTGATATAAGATTACTCAAATCCTGTTGAACAAAGCATGCTGAGTCTTACATCTAGCTGTTACAATACTGCCAAAATTTCAATCATTGGGAAGGTATAAATATTTTACCACATTTTGGTTAATACTAGTCAAAGACTACTGTCATTACTGACAATGTGTAGCCAGAGAGAGTGACGAGATTAAAGTTGAGATTTTGCCTCCCACTTGAATCATTACACATTATGGGATGTTTGACAGTAGTATTGTTATCCTAATATAGTTGAGAATACTGGACTCAACTTCTCATGAACCTCTTGTTGCTATTCCTTTATGCTAAACAAGTATGTATCCAATACCAGTCTTACAACTATGTACTCCTAAATTGTATCTCCAGAGTTGATGTTAATAAGGTACAATATTGGTTGAAAGGACAGGAATAGGTAATAACAGTTGTAAATTAAATGTTTTGACAAAGCCGTATCCTCTTTCAACTGTTTATAAGCATGCTCAGCTCTTTAATGATGCAGTTCCTGTTCACTTTTCAGGTGTACTAACATAGAAGTATCTGTTGTTCCATTAACCTTAACTTTTAATGAGTCACAGGTTTTAGAAGTATCACTTTTAGGTCTAAAAAAGATATATTGATTGAGTTATGGTGTGTGTGAGCAAGCGAGCAAGTGAGAGAGAGAGAGAGAGAAAGAGAGAGAGAGAGAGAGAGAGAGAGAGAGAGAGAGAGAATGCCCACATTGGTTGGATGCGGCGAACCTCTAGTTTTAGATTGGACTTGAAGAGCACAATCTAATCTACCATTGGACACTGCAAGGATACATAGGAAAGCAGTCTTGCATATTTTGTTCAACATTGAGCCATTACTGACGAAGTGCATTTTACGTCAAGTTCAACTAGATGATGAACCTCACAGGATGTATAGGTTTTTTATTTCAGAATTTTTACACAATCACAGATGTATACTTTTTGAACACTAAAGCCACCTAACCTACAAAACCTTTCAAAGAGGCTCTTCGTTTGATCCTCAGAATTTTCTCAAATAATTTCACAGAGCATTCACATTGTGTTATTCATTTTTTGGCTGATACCTAAAAGAAATAAAATTTTCATGACATATTATTATCATTAGCTAATACAGTAAAAGGAGCAGTGATGACCAATGATAAGAACATTATCTATTTACTATTTTTGATGAAGAAATGTATTCTTGTCCCGTGTTTCCTTAATTTGGCGCTTTGTTTTTTTCCATGGAGGCGTATTTCTAACGCTTTTTCTACAACTATTCCTAGTAGGCGTTTCTTCAAGGGGATCACAACGCTCAGACTTGAAAGAAGAAGGCTCTGCCACGTCCACATTGAAAGTTCTACATGCTCAAATTAAACCACGCCCTAAACTTGATTGGTCAGTTTTAGCATAGATATGGATGTGAAATTAAACTAGGCTAAACTGGATGTCTACATGCGTTTTACACCACAAATACGTAATATAACATATTCCTAAAGATAGAATATACTGAGTGATCTCAAAGCATGAAATAAAGTGACTAATGTGGAAGAATTATGAACTTCATTGAATTGTGACTTGATAAGTATATATATCCTATCTTAGTCATTATGTCCAATTGTCCATTCCTTTGTGTGTGTTCTAGAACTTTCTCTGTGTATGTATTGATGTTTTGTCCTTGCTAAGAAAGTTGGATTAAACTCTATTTAGTATCAAAGATATGACATATATTTTTCATCTGTGTTCTCAGTGCATATCTTGCTGTTACATTATAATTTCCATGAGTTTCTTAAATAATTCAAAATTCAGTACTTCACCAATACATGAAAAAGCTGGTAGATGATAAGCAGCTTTTCCATTAATAAATAGTTCCCAAGAGAGACATTTACTTAATACTAATGATCTTGTTATGACAAATAGCTCAATATCAGGGAGGGTATCTCTCCATACTACTGTGAATAAAGATATATCTTCCTCATTCTGTAGCACTCACTATCCACTTTTGAGAAAATGATTTTACTTCCTCTGCGCATGCTATAGCTTGAAATGGTTCCTAAATTGAAACATGACAAAATTATCACAGCAACACATACATATAACATACAGTGACAAGAGGATTGTAAGCCATTGATATTGTACACAAGTGTCTTTTAGGAGCACATCTTTAGTGCTTTTTTCTCCTCAGTCTCTTAAGTTTCTAAAAAGTAAAAGTTATGTGATGTCACACTCCATTATCTTCAATAAATTATTACATTTTGGGAATAAATTTTTTGCTTATTTGAAACACCTACAACCTAATTTTTTGACTAATGCACACTATTACACATTAGCAATACACTCTCAATCTTAAAACTTTCAAGAAAAGTATATTTCTGGCAATAAATTGGCCATAAAATTTGCACTCAAGTTTTATTAAATATATATCTCTACTATACTTTCATTTACAATAACAAAGCCAAAACTAATTCATGGAGGTGTTTGTGAACTTTCTCTCAATAATTATAAGTTTTGCTATGATCTAACACACAGTGGTTGAGAAAAATTGGCCACACCATTATTTTTAACTAATATTTTATATTAAAAAATATCTGTGACTAAAATTAAGCTTAAAAATATCTTTTAATATATTTTCTAAAACCTTAATCTATATGTTTATATCGTAAATGACTAGAAAGCTTCTACAGTATCCAATAATTACTAAAATAACACCATATACTTACCACATTGCCATCTTTACCCATAAACGCATAGAAACAAATAAAAATGACGCTTATACATGTACTTTATATTAGCATCCGATCGAATAGTATCTACGGTTTTAGTTTGTTCTACTAAAGTGGAATAACTTTTGCTGTCAGGCAAATTCATGACAAATATTGTATTATATTGTTAACACATGTCAAATGTGAAATCTACAAGATACTACAACGACTTATTTAGGAATGTACATTATAAAAGAGAGATTATTACAATTTTTTAATTGGAAGGTTCTGATCAGTATTAAAATACAAGGTGTTAATACATCTCATAATAAACAGTCACAGATTCAATTCTATTATTCTAGCACAATCATACTTCATAGACATCACTTCCTCTTCATCCTGCTCCTACTGACTATCTTATTCAAATACCTCATTATCACCTGTCAAATGACAAAATTAAATTCTTTTTAAATAATCCATCTTTCATTAAAATATAACTATAGAATGAAAGAATGTGATGTTATGAGACAATAATGACTATTGGCATTACTTTTATGGTTATCAAGTGGCAGAGACTTTACTAAGCAGCTGTTAATTATATATTATCATAATAGTGTACAGTACATACATAGTGTGAGTGTATCACGTATGGTAGTAGTTAGTAGACAGACAGTATACTCTTATTTTACTATAATTAGGTTACAGTTGATTTAGTTCATAGAGTTTTCTCATTCCAATATAGTAGTTATACTATCTAATTATGTCACCTACTTCCTGTATTATCTATAGACACCTTGATATTAGGAATAGTAGTCAGTTGAAGGAACTATGTATATTATCCACACAACTACACTAAATATGTGGTGTTGTCAACTTTTCAAAGAAAACAATTCAAAACATTAACTTCATTCTAAACATCATCATTAACTAGAAAGAATGCATGCAATTTTAAAGAATGACCACTTTGTAAGGCAAAAATATTTTGTGTTACTTTTACTCTATGTTGTATTGTTTACTCATACATCACTATACAGTCTATAGGATAGTTTGGTTTTGAATGTATTCATTCTATAATTATTTATAAATTTTATTTACAACCTATACTAACAAAAACGTCAAGAATGTAAAATTGAGAAGTCATACAAGCTATAAAATGAAACTTGTGGCATAGGATGATTCTGACAGCAACCTTCTCCAACATAAATAATTTAAGGACAGTTCAGTTAAACTATCCAGTCCAGTGTTTACACACTTCCTATGTATTGATACCAATTCATTAAGAAGACAATGAATGTGAATGACCCAGCCCATACCATTGATTAAAATAGAAGATAGTATTTATCATATTAGTGTTTCCTTAGTGCTACTTGATTCCATTGACACTCTGTGATTAGATCGTATGTTATATATCATACATATTATTATATGTACTCAGGTATTGTTATATAGTATAATAGAATACTCTAGCGTTAACAACTGTGAGGGAGTGTTTTGTGTTTGTAATTATAAATACTGATTGCATTCCTTAGTAATAATCTAAAACTTATACATTTCATATAAATATAAGGAAACATGTACTGATGTATATATTGTTAACTTATATATCAGACATTGGTTTAATCTGTCAAAAATCAGAAAATTAAATTCCTTTCAAATGATCCATCTGTCATTTAAGTATAACTATAGAATGATAGATCCATTGTATATATAATTGTGTTACAGCTAAAAACACCATTACCATGAGTTTAATATATATGATTATGTGAAGTATTCAAGTCTTGTTAGAACTTTGATTATCTAAGAATATACTTCAAGAATTAGTGTCACATTGATACACATGTCCTTTATAATGTATGATACTATTAGTATACTGTAGAAGTATATGATAATAAGTTAATTTTCATTTATGGAGATCTGGTTAAATAGACTTATTGACATATAATTAGAAATAATAACAAATACATGAATGTTATGTAAAGATGATACTGTTAGAATAATTCTAATTGAATAAGAATATTTCTGTTAAAATCTCCTCTTCCAAAGAACTTAATGAAAGAATAGAATGCTGTGATACAATAGTACTAATGACATTACTTTTATAATTATCAAATAACAGACCTCACTAAGTGAATGGAAAAACCAATGTGGTGTTAAACTGAAACAGGATTTCTTATATCAACAATATTAGTTATACATAATTGTGTAGTTGTTTACGATATTGAGTTCACTATACTTAGGTAGCTACTGTGAATATTGATGTATTGCATTTAATGTGAAATTAATACTAATATCTTGAGTTGCTATCATCAGATCACTTTCACTCTATACAAAATGGGCAACAATACAAGACCAACTAATCTCTAGACCCAAATTCTCATCCTTTGAACATAACTCCGATTATATTACTTTCAAAAAATTTTAGCCAAAACAAGATGGTTTATCTAAACACTTGTCTTTGTTCTCCATAATGATATTTTCAAGTAAACATGTGTGCTATACTTCTGCCCACTTATATTACCCCGAGAAATTAAAATTGGTGGGCGTGTCACAGAGTTACCATAGCTACCGCCAAACATCGAGGTCAAACAAGACGAACAAGTTAATCGATCATTCTATATTGTATTCTACTACTATATAAAGCGTTGAATATTACTAGTATCCAATGATATCATATAGTGTACAGTACATACATCGTGTGAATGTATATCTATTACATATAGTAGTAGTTAGTAGACAGACAGTATATTCTATCTTACTATAATTAGGTTATAGTTGATTAAGTTAGTAGAGTTTCCTCATTCCAATGTAGTATATAGTTATTACTATCTATGTCACCTACTTCCTATATTATCTATAGACACCTGAACAGTGACCAACTAAGAACCTACACTTTTCAAAATGTCTCAGGATATAGTGGTAAGTCTATAATCTTTCTATTTCTATGTCATTATCCCTATATATCACTGTGATACTAACTAAACTCACATATCAGTGTTATTATGTAGACAGAATATCTTTCTAAAAGATGGTCTTTTAGTTATAAGGCTGATCTGTATACTCACAATACTACATGATACATGTTGTCTTTATAATAGAATCAACAACTGTACCTGGCAGCTTTTAATGGAAACATTGAAGAAGTCAAATCTACTATTGAACAAGGTGCTGATGTAAACTATTATCATCCAAACAGTGTAAGTTACTAGCTTTCAATATTTAAGTATATATCTCAACAGTAAAGCCTATTTTTCATATACAGTGTGTTTTTATAAATAAGTCTAAGATCCAATAATTATCACATCACTACACACTGTATCATTATTATAGTGTGATGTTGGTTTATCCTCGTACTTAGGCTAAACGCTTGGTAACTACTGTTTGCGCATGCATTTAATTTCCACAGATTTCTTGGAAAATAGTAAACTCTAGGAATCTTCGCTCAAATATGACATCATATTCCTTTAACCTCAATGTTAGATTAAATGATGGCTACTTGTAGTACTGATAGAAACTTTTCTGCTGGTCTACTGTAAGCTCTAAAGAAGCTAGGAACCAGCTGTTTGAATGCCTCTAAGTCTGCAAGAGATTTCTCTAGAGAGACAATTCGAAGTTTGCACTTAATACAAATATATAAAGAAAGACCATGATCTCTCAAAATGATGGTATCAAGCAAAGAAGTTATTCGAGAAACCCAGTTGTTTTGCATCCCAACAGCACTGAACAAGTTTGTTGCTCTTTTGGCTTCCACTACACCACTGCATAATCGACAAAACTCAGCTAGCCATGCTTAAACTCGTGTAGTGAATGAAAATCATCATTATAAACCCAGCCCATTGATTCATCATTTAATTAACAAAATAGTAATTATGATGTCAACATGTTTCAATAATTACGCACATGTGCAAGCAGTAGTCAGAAGGTGTTCTACTCTTGACTAGAACGCCTGGGTACGAGGCTAGATGTTGGTTGAGCTATAATACATGGGATGATCTAAATTTAATATCACAACTTCTTGTGTGATTTTAATCAATAGTGTAGGAGTTTGTTTCCTTTTTGTGTATCATCTCCTGATAATAATAAAGTGTTAATATTACTGACATGATGTGTACATTTGTTGATCTAATAACAATGTTACTGAATAATTCTAACAGAGCCAGTTCATATCTATCATATAACACATCTTTTGAAGACATCATTTATATGAATTTGCTTTTACTGTGACATTTTTAAAATGTGTTTTCTGGAATTACTTTAATATTTTATTTCATGCACACATTTATTCACTCACTGCCTCATAAATTTACAATCTACCAGAATGCTGATAAAGCTCTGATAAATATAATTTGTTAAATACTAATCAGAAGCATTGATTATGATTATATCAACAAGTTGTTTGGATTGCTATGTATGATCTATTTTATAGAGTGACCTTAGTTTTGTTGTATTCAAACATTTAATTTGAGAAACAACATTATAATTTTATGTTTTATACACTCATAAACAGTATATTTTCTTCTTTTTCAGATTGGTCAAACAGCATTACACCATGCATCTAATGCTGAAATAGCGGAAATGCTAATTAGACATAAGTCCAATATACATGCACAAAATGAGGTTAGTGTTTAATATTGTAATTTAAACTTATTAGTACCTCATATTATGATTATAATTTAGTACAAAGTTAAGTTATGAGGATCTTATAAAACAAGTTACTTGTTTTAGTTTATATGTTTAGTGGTTGATATTGTCAAGTCTTTATATTTCAATGTTATTATGTTTGTGTTTTGTCTGTTACATAACATCTACATGAAGACTACAACTCTTGTGTAATGTACATTATACAATAGACTACTCTCTTTTACACTGTACTGTAATAATTAAGTAAAATAGTAATCACTAACTATAGCAAAAATTATAAATATAAATCGATCATAGGAATTTAGAGAATATATTAAATGTGACCTAATTTGGGTAAATCACACATGTTCCTCTAAATAGTTTCAAAATGAATGGTTGCATGCATACATTTTGTACTGGATGTATACCATACTTGGTATCCAGAAAGACAAATCATAAAAATACTTTGTAACTAAATTTGTTAAAAATCATGTACAAAATGGCCGCATAGCAACCACATATACACAACAGTTTTTCAAAATTTTTAGCACAACATGTGTAGTTTTACCAAATAACATGACAATGTCATATTAAGTACATGTAAGTCTATCAGTATCAGTACAGTGGAACATTGGACTTATGAATAATGGAAACCTTATTAATAAAAACAAATAGTGTGGTCAAAAATGAATTCCCATTTAATACACATTACTTGTTGACTCAGTAAATATGGAAACCTTTTGTATTATATATAATGAATGGTTTTTATGAGTGATAGTAGCAAAGAGTCATCACTTTTAATATCCAGTTTAGTGCTGCCATGATAAATAAAAATCTATATCACATATTATGAATATTTATATCATGATATATCACATGTCATGATAAATTTTGAAATTTTTATATTGTAATAAATCAACAAATCTCAAACAGAAAGATTAACTGGTCTGCATGTTGTGGTGTTAAACAGTTTCTTTTTTCAGTAATTACATTGCCATTGGTACTGAACAGGTGTTCTGATTGAACACTTGTAGTGACAAATGAAAAAAACTTACGAATGAGTCTACTCACGAGCCTATTTAAATAGGTGTGTTTTATATCGATAAAAAGTAATTTATATCATATCATATCATGACTGTTTATATCGCAATATATCGATATTATCAATTATCGCAGCAGCACTAATCTAGTTAATGAATATATTGATTTCATGTGTTTAATAATAGATTAGTGAAATCACAAACTTATAGTCTAATAGATCTTTATATGTATTGATATTATATTATAAATAAATACATTCAACAACTTGTTGTCATCATTCTAACACTATATAAACAGAACTCTTTAAAACATTCATGATTTTAAAGTTATTGTGGATATTACATTCCAATATAAGTTTAAACTGTAAGTAATATGAAGTAATTAACATAAATTATAAGGAATAGAATACATGAATTTTCACAGAAACAAGTACAGTATACATTTAGATTATACATTTAGAATATAAAGAGTCTGTGTTCACAAGTTATGTGTCAAGTATGTTATTCCAAGTGCTGTATATTTTTGTGTGGGTGGAGTCAACAAGTCCTGTTGTACAATGTTAGAATGTTATATAACAGTTACTCTAGTAACTCATCCAACTTGTACAGAGTCCATGTTGACAAAGAAATAATTTACAAAGTTTCTATAATTATGTTAAGTAATAGTTTCCAATACTTGGCAGTGTTTTTATACTCAGTCTATAAGTATGATGTACCAGTGGTTTGTAATGTATGCTGTACTATCTTCATTGTTGTCATCAGATAATAAAAGCTAACTATGAGAGTCTCTAAGTCATAAGTCTAGACAATATCATTGTTTGGTGGCTGGCACATGTTGTTAATAGAGTGTTCTTACTTCCCTAATCAATAAAGTCTTTATAATAATTATAATTTCCTTAATAATTATCGCTACTATATATCAACAAATGCATACTATGAATAATAAATGAACCTACTTAAAACTGACTGAGAAATGAAATGCTGCCAATAACAACCAGCCAACAAAATAGGGCATTATATAAAGTGTGATCTCTGATAATAAGATATGTACTTTATATTGCTATCATGAGAGTATATATTATTTGTTCATGATTTCTACATAAAACGTCTTACCACGTTAGTACCAACTTACTCCTTGATTACCTCAAGAATACAGTTATGGTTTGTAGAATATATCCTTTTGATTAATAAGTATTAAAGCTATAAAAGTTGTGCAATTCTCATTTATCTACTGTTCTAATCACAAAACATGAAAATATGAATTTATCCACAATATGATCTATCATCAAGTACAAGCGATCGTGTGTTGTAAAAATTTTTTTTGTGTACACATAGTCGCATTTTTCTATAAACCAAGCTTCCACTAACATAACATTGTTTTGATAAATTTTATTTTATTATTATTAACAAGAATAAATCAAATAACAAACAAAATTCAACAAACTACAACTTTGTAAATCTCTAGGTAAAAGATATGTATGTGTCATAATGTGACATTTTAATTTCCAAACATATCATAGCTAGTTATCATGAATACTACTGCTGACATCACATAAATTATCAACCTCTCTATACACATTATTTTAAAAAATTTGAACTTTTTACCTACCATTTATAATGTACCATTAGTTGTAGCTATATATTATAAAATGAATTGATCATAAATAATGACATCTACTTTATGTAGGACAATGATACTCCCCTTCATTGGGCTGTTGCCAAAGGCCGCAATGATGTAGCTGATGTGCTAATAAAGTCTGGTGCATCACTGGATGCCATTAACAAAGTAAATGTCGTCATTATTAAGCATATTGTCATTATTATACATGACTGTATTTTGTATGTAATGTTGCTATTAATTCATGTAATTATGTAGTTATTTGTGGTTTTGTCAACTTATATAAAATTATATATATATATATATATAATTATGTATATATCAATTCTCTTTTAAAATAGTTACAGATACAAAAGTAGTGATTGTAGTAGGTGTTATTAAGATATGATGACATAGTGTCTGCAATGTGCAGTGCTCCTATTTTCAATTTAATCGGTTGGCAGATGTCGAATATTATAGACAAAGAATTATTGTAGTTTGTAGTAAAGTGTTAATTTGCTA
Source organism: Xestospongia muta (assembly GCA_963693285.1). Taxonomy (NCBI): domain Eukaryota; kingdom Metazoa; phylum Porifera; class Demospongiae; order Haplosclerida; family Petrosiidae; genus Xestospongia; species Xestospongia muta. The sequence goes on along the minus strand of OY848918.1, from coordinate 18,816,800 downwards.
ATAATTGTGTATGTGAGGGTAAACTTCACTGACCAAGTGACTATATAATTAGCTTGAACCTAATTCTCTCCAATTTAGAAGAGTCTACATATTATCACAATATAAACAAAATGTCTACATTTACTATAGCGTTAGCACCAACTATAGTCAGTATCTTAATTACTATTATTCCGTTATATAAGCTAAATTGTTTCACACTTTCAGTAACAACAAACTAATATACCAGGATAATGTTTATTATTTAGAATAATATGCTTTGTCATTTTATATTGAGAGGTTTGTGTAATAGGATTTTATGAGTGTTACTGACTTTAATAAGTTTATATAAGAAGTGTATCTTTCAAACTACTTATTATATTAATTATTATAATAACATATTAATAGCAAGTAACAACAATAAATGATACAGTACATCACTCACAAAATCATTAACTCAGTATTACCACAACCAGATATTATATGTGATTCTATGATTTATTATATCAAACTTCTTGTTATACAATCAATAAGCATTGTATTTTGTACTGTGAAAGATACACCTGAGACATATTAATATGTGACCATAAATATAAAAATTGTACCTAACATGCAAACAAATTTCAAACAAGAGGTTGCATTGAAATGATTGCTATGTGTGCATCTTGAACAAGAAGTCAATGGAATTTGGTAACATAAGGTCAATCATTGAGCTTCTCATAAACCAAATTTAATGACTTCCTGTTCAAGGTGGCCCCAAAGCACAATTAATATGGAAACATTTGCTTAAAAATATTAGTTTATGTGTTACATACTATTTTTTGTATTTTTGGTCACAAATGCTCTTATTGTCAGTTTTATTGTTGTTAACACTCCATTATGTAATAATTGATAATGGATTTTAATTATGTATAAAGAATGTTGTCATAGATATTATAACTTTTCTGCACATGTCATTATCTATTGTCATGTAATGTTTTCATTTGAACACATTATATCATTGTAGTAATGTGTAAGTTGTGAACATGAAGCTAGTTAGAGTAAAAGCATATGTTAAGTGATGACCTAAGATTGATGATATGAAATTTACCAGGCAATAATTAGTCTAATTAGGTTATTTACTGTATATCAGATATAATAATATCATTGAGTTGATAATTTTAATTGCTTTAATGATATAGTCCTCTTTACATACCCTTTTTACCAAACAAGCTCCCTCATTAAGCAGTTATGAGGTATAACTATCCAACATTAGTAAACAACACATCATGTTCTAGGAGATAACATAGTTAATATCAGTAATAATACATAGTTATAATATACTTGATGTAATGAGTAGATACTTTGTGTTCATAATATAATGATAATATGACTGAGAGGACATGTCTTATGTTTTCATATATATGTATGATTATTGTGTAAATTAATAAATGAGTTATTAGTAAACACTGACATTATTGTAATTATAATATATCAATAAATTTAATTAATTTTTCAACGTTTATGATATGTGATATTATTTCGTTATATAGTATGGTGACACCCCATTACATGATGCATGCTCTAGGGGTAGAACGGAATGCATCAAATTACTCTTATCAAATGGAGCTGATGCTACCATTAAGAACAATAAAGGTAAATCAGCTGCAGACAAAGTTAAACCTGATGACATTAACAGAGCTACTATATTACATTTGATTGAAGAAGCCAAAAAAGGTAATGTAGTTCATCACAATAGACATGTACTTATAGTGTAAGTGATACTAGTATATGAGTATGAGTATCTTATGATACTACTGCCTCATCAATCCAGCTAATTAAATAGATGATAACTATGTTTGTACATACTTGTAATGTCATCATCTTTAGTATATTTTTAATATTGTCATATTTTGATGTTTCATTATGATACATATATTAGTAACATATGTACAGTATTGATATAACAAGGTCATTGATCTCTAAAGCTTGATAACAAACAAAGCATACTTGTAGATTATATGCAAGATAGTAATGATGATGGTTCTTTATTAGAATACATTTTAAACTATTATACAGTATTACAAACCACAAGTGTAGATAATATCATCTTATGTCATCCTCAGCCCTTGATATAAGTAATATTATTATATAGTCATTTGGAATTAGAATTATAGCCAATCTCAATATAATTATCAGCATGTTAGCATGTAAGCTACCACAAGTCAAAACTTATCCTCAAGCATTTTATACAGAATTGTACTCTCTGTGGCTTCGTTATGAGTAAGATAGCAGTGACAATTAGATGTCACATGATATCTGATAGATATGAAGATTTGGAACTATGGTATGTATATGAACAGCTAATTGCTTGGCAATGTATTACATATTCTGATTTGCACTCAAATAGTCATTAGTAGAATCTGTTTATTTGTTGTCATTATTCAGTGCAAAACATCTTTGTGATGTCTAGTGGTAATACTATCATATCAGTTCATCATTGTAATAGCTTCATATGACAAGTAGTATACTTCAACACTAAGTTGTTTTGTTTCAATAAAAGACAAAAATTTTTCATTATTAAGTTTTGTTCTCTTTCTTTCATCTTCCTACAGATTATTCTAAGTTGCTTGATAAAGCTCTTGATGAAGGAAAAATTACAGCAAAATACTCAATGTTGGCAATGTCAGGAGCTCCAGGAACAGGGAAGTCATCTGTTATGAACCTTTTGCTAGATAAACCACCTCCAGAGAATCATGATAGTACTCCTGTGACTACTGCTCCTGAGATAAGGAAGGTTGTTATCGAATCTAAATCCAGTTCATCCACCACCCAAATATGGGGCAAATTAGAGCGATCGTCTTTCAAAGACATGCTTGCTAAGACAGTAAAAAGTGGGCTCCAGTCTACTTCATCTGAATCCATTACACTTCATAATGATGAGAGTGAGTCATCATCTGATGATGATGGATCACAAGATTCTTCTTCATCAATGGATAAACCACAATATAATGAAGTCACCTCAGTTCCTTCTCTCAAGTCACTTCCTCAACCTGTATCAGCAGTTGCTAATGAGATAGTGAAAGTCTTACCTATTGTAGGTGAGTCACCTGAGCTTAATAACACCCACTGGATACACTGTATTGACTCTGGTGGACAAGCAGCATTCCTGGACATAGCTCCTTCATTGCTACGTTATAATCCAGTCAATATACTTACACAAAAGCTAAACGAGAAGCTTGATGACAAACCTAAATTCTATTTTAGCTTCAAAGGTCAACAAATTGGCATACCAGTGGAGCGACAGATTACCAATTTACAGCTACTTGAGTCTTCCTTTCGTTCGCTAGCATCCATAGATCAGCCTGACTTGCGCAAAATTCATGTTAAGTTTTCACATCCTAAGCCTTCCCTTCTTGTGGCACGTTTTTTGATAAAGTAATGGAATGCGTGGGCGAGTCTTTGGAGCAAAAGAATGTTCGTTTGTGGTCTACATTAAAGCAGTTTAGCGATGTGCGTGTGAATTATTGGGAAAGTGAAAAGCAAATAATATTCCCTGTTAATGCAACTGCCAGAGATGAGTATGAAAAGAAGATTGCAAGTACTATTCGCACAATTGTATGCCAGTCTTACATCGAAGCAGAAATTCCAGCACGATGGTTTCTGTTTCAGCTAGAGTTACAGGATCTTCAGAAAACTACTAAGTCAATGGTCGTCAGCAAGAGTGAGTGCTTGAATATTGGGTTGGCACTGAAGATGAATGACAGAGATGTCGAGGCGGCGTTCATGTTCTATCACGATTTGACAATTTTCTTGTATTTTCCACATGTATTACCTAATGTAGTTTTTCTCAACCCACAGCCATTGTTCAATAAGCTGTCAGAATTGATCAGCATTTCTTTTGCTGATGCTGTTGATTGCTTAAAAGAAATCAATATTATTCTTCCATCAAATGCTCATCACCAACTTAAATGTGAAGGTACTTTTGTGCGTGAGTTGCTCGACTGCCTTTCAGATGGATTCACACAAGATTTTACAGCGGATGATTTCTTAAAGCTGATGGGTGATAGATTTATCATTGCTCCTTTGCCTCAAGACGGAAAGTATTTTCTACCTTCTGTGCTACCTACAACATCTCATTTGGAGAATGTTAGAGGTCCTTTTCTGAAACAGCTCGATTCTTTTATTTTGACATGGGATATGAAACCAATCCCACAAGGTCTCTTTCCTGCTTTGATTGTTAGTCTCCTCAAGCGACATGCTTCACCTAAATTCAGTCTACATCAACCATCACAATTGGATGAATTACCAGAGGAATCAAAGCAGTTTCGTAATGCCATTCAATTATCATGTATTGGTCCTGGTGGAAGTGTTTTACTAGTTGACTCGATTTATTGGTTGGAGATATATTACACTGGCCACAGTACAAAATGTTCACCTCTCAAACAAGCTGTTCTTAAATGCATTGGAGATGTCATAATGAAATTCCAGTATAAACCGATTCTCTCTATACCTCAGGAACATTTTCTATGTTCAATATGTCCACCTCCACCCGATTATCTTTGTCGTCCAAATGAAGATAAAGTAATTGTTACTTGTTGCAGAGATTCTCGTTTAACAGCAGACATTAACCCTTCACGACAGTTACCATGGATACAGGATGGGTCTTCTGTCAGCAGTGCAAAACCACTGGGTTAGTTATAATATAGTAATAAAGCATTACAGAAATATTATTGATTGTATTTCTATAATATAAATTTAAAATTATTAAACATAGGGAGTACTATATTTAATGTTGAATTCTAAATATATATTGTTGGTGTTAATTCATTGACTATATCTTTCAATTCATTTCATTACTCAATCGAGTGTATGCTTGCTAAGCACATATTTAACTTATTCATTTTAAAGCTCAGCATTTGTATGACCAGAGCCATTTGTATCATTGTTATTGTATTTTGCTGATACCATCTAGAAAGTGTTTCATTTGGTATGATATAGTCATATAGCAAATTTCATATCTGAATTGAATGTCATAACTAATTGAATGTCCTAGTTAATTACATTATAAGACAAAACAGTAAAATGCTAATAAGTCATGACATTCTATATGCCTATATAATCTATGATATAGTACTGCTACTTCTGTTTTGTCTCTTCATTTCTATAGATGGTACTTTAAACTGTGAAATATGTAAAAGGGCATTAGTTCAATGTACTGATATTATTGTTGAGTCAAATATTGATCCTATTGCCCTAGCCAGGAAACTGTACTCAAAAGAAATTATTTCTGAGAATATTTACAAAAAGGTTAAGGACAGTGAAACAAGAGAGACAAGTTCTAATCGTCTTGATAAGATTCTTGATGATCTAAAGGATCATGTCAAACACAATGCTAGCACCTTCACAACTTTCCTAGATATTTTAAAAGATGACAGTTTAAATCAACGTGACTTAGCTGACATAATAATGTCAAAATATAAAGGTATTATACATTAATTTTTAATTCTAACAAAATTTATTAATTACTTGTTGTTTCAGAATTGGCTACATTGAAATCTTAAAAAGGAGTTTTTAAGTTTTCAAGTTATAAGTAAACAACCACTTTACATAGTTTACATATTATAAGATAATCATAATATGTTAATGTTTTCTTTGTTATTGTTATATTAGTTATTGAAATGTCTATTCTTGGAAATGTTTTTATTTTATGACTGCATGTATGTGATATATTTATTTTTAATATATCTCATGTATTGTGACACATTTTTTGATGGATATTAAATATGTAATAACCCTTAACTCATAAATGCTTTTTCATTATTTACTAAACTTTCATATATACACAGAAAGATCCATACAGAACCCCGACCAATTTAAATGCAAAACACAAAGACACTAGTTAATTTTTCTTTACTGCAAAATACAGTATGGTTTCTATTGAACACTAATTCACAAGTGGTGCAGTTTCTTGGTACAAATACAAGTATTGCTGTAGCACATATAGCAACTACAATAATAATGATTTTGATGGCTATGTGTGTGGATGTCATCACAATTGTTTTCTTTTTGATAATAAAGAAAGTATGATTTTTTATGACAACACTTATCACTGCTATGCTACTACTTCTACAATTTCTATTATCAATTTCAACTACCTCTTCTATTGTCTTCTATCATATCCTATGACTACAGGTGCTATTGTTACGACATTAACTGCTACACCAACTACTGCAACTGGTATTCCTCCTTTTCAAGAAAAACCCACAACCAATGAGCAACATCTCTGGAGACAAACTTGTCCATTATTTTAAACAATAATGTACAGACACAATAAATAATGAAATATTGCATCAAACAAGGTTCAATGGTCAGCAATATCTTCGTTCTCATGATGTCAATCTTCAGTAACATCCTAGGCCTTGAGCACATGATTTTGCAAAGTTAAAATCAACCTCCGAGAGCTCTATAATTTCTAGTAATAGCAATAAACATGGCTTTTGTCAGCTTACCATTTAATTCAAGTTATTTGCACACATGTTGGCCATTTTGCAATGATATGTTTGTCAAAGTAAGTTCTCAAAATAGGTTTCTTTATTCTTAAATTTCTTTATCTCTCAGACAATATGAACTGCATTTTCAATGGACAAGGTAGATATGATCGTTTACTCAAAATTCAACAAATCATCACTCACTTGGTTAGTCAGTTCCAATTGTAACACATACTGATCCATAACTGTAGTGCTAATGAGAGTATTATCAGTTATAAAGGGTGGTTCTCTTTTTTTTCAAAACCTCTTCCAAAAGCCCCACAAATTAGGGATAAAGGCTTGAATGCTGGCTGATGCCAAACTCTAATTTCACTAATGAGGTGAAGATGTCAAAGATGCTACAGAGCTGGTTGGACAATGAGCCTACTCCAGCAACATGGGGTAATATCATCAGTGTTGTCGAGGGTCCTTTACAAAAGAAATCACTTGCTAATGAAATGTGCAATTTACTTGGCATAGAATCAGGTCTGTTATTAATTTTTACTGTGGTAATATACATGCTAGTTTAAAATAGATGCTAAGTTAAAGCTAATCAATTTAAAAACAAACTTGTTATGGTAGTATGATTGTCTTAACCATCATATTATTATAATTATTATATATTTTATAGATGATCCTCCTAGCACTACTTCATAATAGCAGCTATAACCACATATGCAAACGTATGCTTGGAAACTTAATATATAAACAAAACAACAATAATTTAAAATGCATAATACATCAAAGAAAGTTTCATATTTGTAAATCCTACAACAATTATAATCTAACACATGATTTCTTCACTCATACATCCAATAACTATATTCAGTATGAACTGATTTTTCATATCACTGTGTTTCATGACATCATCGTTATCAACCAACTAATTGAAAATACTTTATTTTCTTTTTCTTCTCTACATACACATTGGAATTTGTCAAATTTTGATTAAAATATAAATAATAACTATCACATTTAATTAAGACATTGTTCTTTTAACATGTTGACTCGTTCTTACTTATTTTTGTACTGTTTTATTACTTAATTTTGATGAAATAAATAACTAATAAATTTCTTTTAATATGATTTAATTGGAAAGGCCACATTGATTATAGACAATGTACCATTAGTTCTAGTGTAGATTATCATATATGTGCTCTAAAGGGTAGTCCTGGTGCTATCTATAACCTGAGCATCATACTATCATACTCACTGAGATATGCATGTGTTTCCTGTTCATGTATATAGTTTTTGTTAATGTTAACAAAATATTAGCCACCATTGAATTGAAGTATAATTATAAAACATTTCACCAATAGATTAATGAAAGTATTAAGTCTATTTAGATGACATATAACTTATTAAATCATTCACAGTATGTTCATCAATTTTTGATACATTAATTGATCGATTATTTCATTTCTTTATCTGTTTGAGAATACATTTATTTCTTTATTATATTAAACTATTAATTTAATGTCTTCAACCGACTCTCTATTCATTCACTTATGAAACTGATTGTTTTTACAGGAACTAATGTACATTTAATATATATATGAACAAGATATTAAGTTCAAAAAATCATCATAAATTCTTCTTAGCCTAAACTGGTACAGATGATACCTGTTACTTGTGTGATAAAAGTGATTGTTCATGATTACGTATATTGAAAAACCCACCAAATAATCTTCAAATGCATTAAAATATAAGCAGTTTCAGTAATTATTAACGATGTTCGGATTTCTTTTAAGATCTAAGCTACATACTATACATGATGTATATGAATGTGATATGATATTAAATTGAGATACTTTATGTTGCATTCACATATGTGTCTGTTAATTTTTTATGTTGGTATGTATAAAATGTCTAGCTACAATCATTTTTACAAAGATTTGATTCATTAACCACATACCAACATTTATATTAACAAACATTTTTGTCATTATTTAGTGTTGACTGACAAGGAAAATTAAATAACATATGTTGTTTAAAAAGATAACAATTTAACAATATCTGTGACATTTAGAACACACATGAGTAATAATCAGTCAATACACAGAGTATTAGCCATCATTTTAAGATCAATTTAGTAAAGAATGTGTCACTTATACAAAATGAAACACACTTTACATAATCAATAATTCAGTTTTAATCCAGTTTTGACACAACAATAGTATTGTCCTTAAATAGTTTACGTAATAAGAAGAAAAGTAGGGATGCAAGAATAGAGCTAGTTAAGATACTAAAGTAGATCATTGACAAGGACTCATTATATAATATTTGGGATTAGAAACCTCTATATTTAGTATTAATGGTTAAAGTGGAATTACTACCAGTGTTTGAACCTTCTGTAGTTAAAAATAGTATGCATTTTTTTTAGCTCCATAGGTAATTATTAAACTGTCCTTTTTTGTCTAGTTAAAAATTAATGCATATTCTTTGACTTGATTGATATGATGTTGGTTGATTTGTGTCACGTTAATATTTTTACTCTAGCCACTAATATTTGTTATTGATCTTCTTTGTTAACAATTATAATTTATTAATAAATTATATTTAATTAATATTAATAAACATTACTTCCTATTTGTTTTAAAAATGTATATACCATGTGCCAAAAGTGGATACACATGGAACTGAAACTTTTATATAACCTGGAAATCTAAGGGCAGTGATGGTGATTTAGCATTGTCAACCTGTGTTGCTATTTCCCTGACAATTGACCTTCAAGGTAAGGGATACAACTCTTTTCATAACTACAGTCTGTATTTATATGTAGACAGCTATTTCAAACTTTTTTTGAATTCTGTCGTATAGTTAGGTTAAACAGAGAAGTAATACCTAAATGGCTCCAAAAGAAAAAATAAACAAAAAAATGTGAAATGACAGCATATTACAATGAAATGGATGGATAAAAAAATTGTAGCTAGCCTTTTTACTATTGACAGTGACTCTATAAGGAAGATTCAAAGACGAACCAATACTTCCCAAGAGGAAACTGAAACCATACAAAAGTCAGCAATAATTAACATTTACAATACCTACATGGGAGGTGTAGACAAAAAGGATCAGTTAATTACATATACTAAGGATGTTCTGACTTTCAAGAAATAGTGGAAATTAACATTTTCCCACTAACTAGGCACCAGGCACCACTCTCATAAATGAGTGCATCATGTACACAGAATCTAAACCTGGCTATTGTTCTAACATATTGATTTCTGTAGGTAACTCAAGCCTTTATCCATATACAGTCAAATATATATACACTAAGTATCTGGCACACTACAATATAATATTTCAGTCCAATTAAGTGAACGTCATTTCCCAGTCCAGAGTGTAAAAAGGGATGGTAAAGTATGTATTAGAAGATAATCTCATAAAAGAAAATAAACCAAAATCAAATGTGACATGTTATATTAATCAATGAATACATCATTGTTTTAATATGTATCTTACATTTTAAAAACTATAAGAACATTCATTTTATATGTTAGTCAAATATATGTTTTACATTAGTACACACTAACACATACATGCTAGTATAAAATTGATGTTCAATAAAGCTAATCAGTTTGAACAATTAATATGTTGTAGCAGTATTATTATCATAAGTATCAACTTATTTATTATAATTATTATAATTATAGATTATTCTCCTGTCAGTACTTCATAATAGCTGATACAACAACATGTGAAGAGCTATGCTTAGACACTTTAGTATGTAAACATATTATAATGCATAATACATTAGTAAAAATTTTATAATTATAAAACCAATAAAGTATATGAATGTTATATGAAAATAATTAACATACTTAATATTACACTGCTTAATTATAATAGTCTATTTATATAATAGAAACCATATATGACCATATATGGTAATGTTTACTTTGTTATGTAAGTGTCATGAGTACTTGTTAACACGAATACTTAAAGTAAAAATCAAAACAGGTTCAATGATGTAATTCAATAAGAGCAGAGACATTAGATTTTTGTACCAAATTTGATTGAATTGCTGGAAAAGAAGATGCTAGTTTCTATAAAGTGTTTACAATAATTTATGGCAATATTTAATTTGTCTGTTAATAATCACAAGTCAGTACTTATTTTATAACTAACAATCTTGTCAGTTGTTAGTGTTGACTTACAAAGATATGTATAACAGCATGTAGATTTTGAATAACTAATAACGTTTTTAAATCTGTGATATTTGTTACACACATTAGTAGTAATAAATCAATACACAGAGTATTAGCCATCATTTTGTTATAACTACAGTACAGATTGTGTAACTCATAGAAGTTGACACATTTTCTTAACCACAACCTATAATTTAGCTTAAATACTATGTCAATACAACAAGAGTATATTACTAACATTAGTTAAGAGATAATAAATTCTATTTTAATCCAGATTATAGTTTATAAATAAAAGGTATTTTTGTCATACCTTGTAAGTAAAGCTGGCTACAGGATAGTTTTTAGAGCTTAGATATTCAGCTGAAAACCAAATAGCTTTAATTTGAATTTGAAATGGATCATTCCTTTATTTAAGGAAGGTTGAATATACCATGACTCAAGTTTACATTGATATATGTATTGTAATATAATTATGAAGATAGCTATACAGTTATCAGTCTACTAATTTAGCTGTGCTAAACATATTCAAAAACAATTCTTGTTGAGATCAAAAAAGCTTTACAAACAATAATAATTAATATGTAGCAGGAAAAAGATATATATAACATGAAGATTGGTTGACTCTATGAATGGATATGTGCATAGTTGTTGAGTTATTTCATCTTTTACTTAATTGTATATAATGAATCTCACTTCATTCATATATAACTTATACATCATGTATAAGTGTAACATGAACCATCATGAAATATATTTATAATTGATTCATACTCATTTAAATCAATAAATTCCTCCATAATTTATTTACCTTATCTGTTTATTCATCAATGAATTCTTCCATTATATAAACATATGATTATACAACAATCATTGTACATCTCTATCATCCATTATTCAACTGATCCTTTTACATTTACTAGTTAAATTGTTAGACAACTCAATGTGTCTTTTCAGCTTTGGCTGTGGTTCTTTTTAAACAGCATATCATGTCACATTTTAACTTTCATGATCATCATTTAGTAGAGATTAAAAAAGCAATTTGTTTGGTCATGTTAAAGTAGTTTTACATCTCTACCTTACTAGATGCTCTATTCTGGCTATCCTGTGAAGTGTTTTTCTATCAAACATATCACATTTGAAGCAAATAATAGATAAAGTAGTTAATAAATTAATATCAGTGCAAGCTGATCCTCTTGATACACATTCAGTTCAAACATTAGTGAAGGATTAATGATATTATGTTTATTAATGAAACAAGAGTATAATTCTAAGAAAATTGTTAATAATTACTTGATGTACTTTAGTATTTTGCATGACTATGGGAAATGGAAAACTTCATAGAATATATGGCAGCACAAAACACAGTAAGCAAGTTATTTGACTATATAACGTAATTAGTCAGACAGGTGTTTATAGTTTAAAGCTCTTAAATTTAGTAGTTGTGTTGTGGTGGTCAAGGTGTTGCACAGCAATCCAATATGCTATAACAAGCAATGTTAGATAAATACACATGACCAATAATAACACTGCATGTTTTTAGGTTCCAAACAGCTGTGAAGTACCACTAGACAAAACTTAGTTGCTCTGTCAATACTGAATCTGACGTCGTAATATTACATGTTGGCCATGAATGGCTGTCTGATATTTCTGTGTAAAAGAACCTTTAAAACTAGATACATGTATTGAGAACATATTGATACAGACAATGACTTTAGAATATTTTGATAGTTTCTCTCATTAATAACTTATCTACTTGTTTTGTTTCAAGTAAAGCTCAATATGTAAAAGTAAGACTGGAATAATCAAATTATTGATAATAATAATGAAATAAGTAAAGAAAACAATGTCAATAATATGACAAGATAGATGAATAAAAATGGTAAGGTGGTGACAACTGTATATATCAACAATATTATTAAATGTGTTTAAAGTTTAGAGTACATTGATTACAAACAGTGCTACGACAATTCTAAACAGGAATATGAAAGAAAGAAAAGTTTGATGTTATGTACAACAAAATTAATGGTTTTCTTTAGTTCCAATTTGTCATTATGTCTCATAGTATTATATGTTAATTTTGACTAAGCTATAGTCTTCCAAACTCTCTTGCAGACTTCAATGTGTCTCTTAATTTTCTATATGCTCTGCTATACACAGTATACCATATATAGTGGAAACACTCCAGCAACACCAATAGTCTCTGCTAGACTTCAATAATCTCTTACAGCTATAGTCTCTGAACAGATCAATATAGAAGTTGATCCTTGTTATATCTATTGCAAAGTCTCCTAATTTCAACAATTCATCAACTGATTATTGACCTATACACTTAGTAATGTTGTCAAAAGTAACATGCATACACTATATATACTAAATATTCCCACTCTAACACTCCACGTACATTTAATAAAAGGTTCATTGCATGTAATGCTGTCTACATCTGCAAAGATGAATAGATGCAGACACTTTAAAATGCATGGAGATGAATTCAGTTTGTGTTTGTTTATATTTTAACAAGGCATTCCTCCTTCTTAAAACATTGCTCAACTGAGTATAAATGGTTAAAGATAAAAAAAGCTACTAGCAGCACTACTTATGATACAAGTACTCATTTAATTACAAGCTCTAGGTCTCAGGCTTATTCAAGTATTAGCACCAGATACCTACAGTCAACTCAGTATTACATACAACATATTTAAAAATCTGTTAACTTCATCTATCTATGAATTATGTTAATTTAGTCTATTTCATTATAGGATCATTAGTCTTAGTATTAATGTATATGCTAATACAGATACTTAGCTTTATGAACCAGATTATGGTAACTGTAGATATCTCCACATAAATGTATTAATGTATATAAATAGATATTCTTGACATCATAGAGGGACCTTGTCAAATTAAAAAATACTGCATTTATAATCTGTCGAAAAAAGTAAACTGATTAATTAATCATTTTAACAGAAATAATATAAACTGTGTCCATAGTATTACTATGAATTGAAATCAGTCACTATTACATAATTGACAAACACACTCTGCAACTTCACTTTATCACTGCTACTGCTAGCTATTGTCAACATCAATTTCTACTACTGTTCTATCACTTCCTACTACTACTGCTACTGGTATTACTCCATTTCAAGGAAAAACAAGACTAACGAGCAACATCTCTAGAATAGAATTTCTCTATTATTTTAAACAAAATATTGACAAACAAATTAATTAATGAAATATTGCATCAAACATCTATTGTCAGCTGTTAATATCTTCCCTTTCATGATGATCATCTTCAGGAACATCACAGAGTTTGAGAACACAATTTTGCAAAACTTAAATTCAACCTTAGAGAGCTCTATAATTTTCTTGTATTAGGAATCAACATGGTTGTTATCAGCTTACCATCTAATCAAAGTTATCAGTGCACAAGTCATGACTATGTAATTATTACAAAGTCTGTTTATCTCACAAGACTTTAATTATGTAGTCATCTGATACAAACTAACCATTTCATTATATATAATCTATGATATATTATTGGTACTTTATGTTGTGTCTCTTCATTCTATAGAGCTGGGTGGGTTTAAAATGTGTGGATCATCATTTTGAGTTTGCAGACATTGTTTGGCAACAGATCTGATATCCAGAGTAAAGTTAGTGACATTATCTTTTAATGACTTGTAACTGTACTCATACAGTTTATGGAAAAGTACTTCATACTATGAACACAGACATCCTATTCTCACCATGTGATCTCATTGAGACAGCTCCAGAGTTAGCTGAACATTACTCAACTGTGTATGGAATTAACTATTGTTCACCTTTGGACTCACTCTCTAATTTTGAAGTTGCTGAAGGAGCTATGATACCTGACATAATGCATGATATCTTAGAGGGTGTATTACCTTTAGAAATGAAAAATATGCTCAAGGTATTAATTATTGGCTGTATTTGTGATGACTACATCTGTAGGTGTTAATTCACGACAAGAACTATTTCCCTTTGTGTCCGATTAATGACAGAATCAAAAGCTTGAGTTTACAGTATACTGATGACAACATACCTACTCCACCTTGAGCCATCATGTCTTATAGATGGATCCTTCAAGCAAAATTGTCAGTGGTACATTTTGTGTTGTTGTCATTAAAATAACATATTAGCATCACAGATGTGGACTCTAGCTCGTTTTTTGCCTCTTGTCATTGTCAGTGAAGTTCCTGAAGGTACACTTTTGCTAGTTTTCTACTTTCATGATTAATACTTGGATATAGATGATAAATACTGGAAGAATTTCTTAAACCTTTTGGCAATTATGGACATTCTCTTTGCTCCAAGATTTGACGTATCTGACTGTGGCTACTTAGAAACTCTCATTAGTGATAACCAAATTTTCTATCAACACATGTATTTCATTTAAGTATAGAACTAATTGGGTTAAGCAGAGTGGTATCAAGTTTCAATAAATTGCATGTATCGTTCTTGGTGCAGACTGTGATGAATTAACATTTGGGCAAATATCTGATGTGAACATTGTATCAAATGAAGTACTATTACAAGTATATCTTCTTCAGACTTTATTTTTCAGTGAACACAGGCATGCATTTGTAGTCCAGAAAACTAAACAAATGTACTTTGTTTGGTCTACTGACATACAAGATTTTTGTGTTTATGCAGTTTATTAGTTAATGAATAAAGTCCATGGACTATATTCATTAACTAATTCTGACACATATGAAACTTCTTTTTATATTGTGCTTAAATATAATATACTTTAGTTGTTATTATTATACATTTTTAAAGACAATTCTCAACATCTAGCTGTAAGGCAATGAACAGTAAATTACATAGCACTTTACTGATTGATAAAGTAGTGCTGTAATAAGATTACCAGGTGCTGATGTAACACCAAAGTGCTACAGTAGCATACAGGTGCTAGTATAAGACCATACAGTTTGACACCATTGTGTTGTGTTAGCACCTCCAATTTTACTGTATGTGAAATAAATAGAAGGGCATTAGTTCAATGTACTGATATTATTGTTGAGTCATTTAAATATTGATCCTATTGTCCTAGCCAGGTAACTGTACTCAAAAGAATTTATTTCTGAGTATATTTAGAAAAAGGTTAAGGACAAGGAAACAAGAGAGACAATTTCAGATCATATTGATAAAATTCTTGATGATCTAAAGGATCATGTCAAATACAATGCTAGCACCTTCACAACTTTTCTATATATTTAAGTGATAATAGTTTAAATTGACAGGACTTAGTTGAAAAAAAAATAAAGGCATGATATATTGTATTTTAATGCTTATGAACTTTATTAATTACTTGCACTTTTAGAATTGGCTAAATCAATTACTTAATTAAATTATTTAATTAAATTCTTAGAAATGTAATTATTTTATGATTGCATACATGTAATATACCTATTTTAAACAGATCTCATATGCTATTCTTTCTCTGTTGTATGTTAATCCTGTGCTGTTTGTAAATGATTGAGTGCTCATCAATATTTACCATTAAATACCATCTATTTTATTATTTATTATTTATTTATTTTATCTAGTTAATTGGAGCCCCACCCAATTTAATTGCAAAGCAGGGAACCTCTTTGGCAGCAAGGGGTAATTTTCAACAACATACACTTTGGTTTCTATCGAACTCTAGTTCCAATGACACACTTTCTCAGTATAAGTGATCCAGATACATTACATCAGATGATGGAGGACATTGATATCAACTACAGTGATGATGATTTTGAAGGTACTGGTTATGTGATGATGACAATTGTTTTTGATAAAAACGATAGTACTACTTTTATTACATGTAACAGTTACTGCTACTATGTCTGCTGTTTCTACTCTAAACTTCAACTTCTACTGCTACTACTCCATTTCAAGTAAAACCAGGACAACAACTCATGAGCAGACCTGTTGATTATTTCAATCAACTATGGATAAACACAATAAGTAATGAAATATTACATGAAAGCAAACCTTTATAGTCAGCATTATCTCAACTCTCCTGATGAACATCTACAGCACCTTCCTATACCTTCAGTGCATAATTTTACTTAACGTCAATTCATCTCAGGAGAGATCTATAATTTTATAACATTAGTAATCATTATAGGTGTCGTCAGTACACCATCTATACTAATTTATTGGTGCACAAATTGGCCACTTATCCATGACAGCTTTCATAAAGTCATGCCTATCTCAACATAGATTTTTTCTTTTTATAATTTCTTCATCTCTCATACAATGATAACTATACTTCCTTTGTACAAGTTGGATAAGATCACTTATTAAAAATTCAACCAATCACTGCTCACCTGATTAGTCAGTTCTACTCATCATATATACTGTTTGAACCAAGACTGTAGTAAAAGGAGGGGATATCAGTTCTATGGTTGACTATCTTTTCTTAGTACCTCCCCAAAAAACCATACAAATGAGGGATGAAGGCTTGAGTACTTACTGATGCCAAAAGTGGCTACATGTGGAACTGGGACATCTACATTGGAAAATCTGAGTACTGAAATGGAGATTTACCACTGTCAACTCATGTTGTTCTTTACCTGACAGCTGATGGATATAACTACACAGGTCCATACTTGTGTAGATGGCTATACGAAACTGGTTCTGGAATCTGTGGCACAGTCAAGCTAAGCAAAAAAGGAATACCTATTTATTCCACAAGAGAAAAAAGGTGAAACTACAACATAGCATGCTGTATACATACTTGGAGTTAATCATCAAGGACATCAATCAATCTTATCATTCCATTATGAACACTGGTCATTATAATATATGGTACATATAATACATTTACTTTGTTTTATTACTATATCATTTCATGAACATGTAAATATATAAATATATTGTAAGTACATGTAGGTTCTTATTTATTTTAAAAAGTCCAGTTTATCATAACTTAGGTATGTATTGATCACAAAATGAACAGGTTATTACACATAATGTCACATTGAGTACTTCATTATGTTGTGAGTTGTATCTTAAGTACTGGACCTAATAGATAAAAAGATAGATAAAACTGTTAACAACAAAAAATGGACAAAGAGACGAATAAAAGAAATAATGATTGATTATAAAAATGTAGCAACAAATATCAAAATGGTATCTTACATGCAAACAAATTTCAAACAAGTACTTGCATACAAATTGTCACTATGCAGTCATCTTGAATAGGAAGTTATTCAAATTCAGTAGGTAACAAGCTCAATTACTGATCTTTATGATTATATTGTCTTACTGGAAATGATAAATACAAAATAAACAATAATTCTATAGAAGTGTTTGTTCAAAATTTGTTTACACATTAGGTACCATTTTTGTATTTATGGTCACAAATATACATATAGTAACAAGTACTAATATACACATAGATAGATGAAGTAAATAAAAGGATTACAATACCTTTATAAATTGTATATATCTTAAAAGAACTACTACTTTCTTAGTATCAGTAGTATCACTAGTGCATTATACCTTCCTGTAGAATAAAACACTCATAATGAATTGATGATGAAAAGAATAATGTAACAGTTAAGGTGGGTACACAAAAATACACTTGTATATGCACCAAGTTGTATTCTTGGCATCATGTCATGTAGCATAATGTAGTGCCAATATTGTTCATATAAACAAGCAGACTCGTGTCAAGTAAAAACCGCCTCGTTATTATAAAGTCAATTAGTGCAAAAATGGAGACTGAAGTGTTGCTGCTTGCTTTGCTTTACAGATAATGAAGAAGGCAATAGAAATAAATAACAAGGTGGGTGTGTCCTATATTTATTCAATATCTCCAACAAGGAGAGTTTCAGTTTCAGTTACCTGGTTAGCCACTTATTTTTATGTGTTTTCTTTTGGTCTTGGATCCTTGTAGCTTTGGCTAGATACTTGTTACAAGCAATGAAAACAACAAACAGCCTCAATAATTTTTTTGTCTGCCATAAAACACATTGGTATGTGTGAACACATGTTAATTTAAAAATCAATTCTATCCTTACATTGTGACACGTCACATTCATGTGTTGTGCATGTACTGTGTTCATAAGTTGATGGACATACACAATGTGATGTGATGTAAGGTTTTGCATTGTTAGGGATATGTAGATAGTGTAATCAAACTTGATAGCTTAGCTTGTTAATCAATTTTAATAACATTCATTTGTTGACAATGTAGCTAATTGTAATGATGTTAACAATTCCTCAAAATTAAAGTAATCAAGTGTTAGCTCCTTGTCAGTACTAGCTGTATGCTCTTTGTGTACATCAATGTAAAATTTGATATCAAACCTATTATGATTGTGATATTTGTAAAAAGTGAAAACGAAAAACTATAAAACAATATATTGCACTTTCTATTCAGAGGTCTATGATATATTTTAGTATGATTTGTCATTGATACCATATTTGATAGAGTTATGAGTCAATCAATAATATAATAGCTAGTAATTATTATAAACAAATCTTAGAAGACAAAACAGAGACAGTAAAGTAGAACAGATCATTCTACAGCATACTAAAAAATCTTCACGTTAATTTTTTTTTTTACTTTTCGAAAATTGCACTTCATTTCTGCAGCCTGAAAATTCTTTTGTGAGTTTTAAGCTTTCATTTTCTTTGACGATGTTCTTGATACTAATGTTGTAAAG